>OX456524.1:158198347-159635847 GCA_949748255.1 Eustalomyia histrio | reverse complement strand
TTTCTTTTAAATTTAAATATATATCTAGTCAATTTTAAAATGCCTAAATCTAAAACGTTGAAAAATTAATTTAACTACGAAAAAGTTATCTATAACTAGAAACATATTAACTTTAATAAAATTCATGCTTAATTAAAAAAATTTTTGCGAAATATAAGAGAATTAAAAATTGTTTCTCTTAGGTTAAATACATTTTATAAATTTTACTAAATACATATTCCATTCCAAATATTGTGTAAATTATTTTTAAAAATTGTCCTTAAACATATTCATTACACTGTAGATACCAGCATACATTTCATTCGCGTGGCTGCTTATTGTATAATTTATAAATTGTATGATAAACAGCATTCTGAGAAAGCGACCAGGGGGAATCACACATTCCAGTGTCACTTGCAAACATTTACTATTACTTTTGACTACGATTTGCCAAGCAACCAGCCAGGCAGGCAGGCAGTCAGTCAGTATAATTATGTGTCCTGTTAGCAAAAAGCAACATTTTACTGTGGCACGAATTACACAATTTGTTACCCCCTTTATGTGGCTCATTTAAACTCCAGAGTATAGCAAAACCAGCCATCCAGCCAGCCAGACAGACATACAGTCACACAGCACACACATTTATAAAATACTATGACAAAAACCGAAAAATTTATATATGTATGTATGTTGGAAAATAGATAATAAATAATAGCAAGAAAACATAACAAGATACACAAATGCCGATAGATAGATAATAGCAACAACAAACCAAGAGTACAGACTAAATTGGTGGATGTGATAGGAAAAGAGGAGAAGGACACATTCTCATCATCAGCAACATCCTTGTTACTGTTGTTGTTGTATTGTTGTTATTGTTAACCAAACTAGGTCACAATGTTTATGAATTTTTTTTTTTTGCAATTGCTTTGGCTGATTTTGCTTCTGTTGTTGGTGCTGATTCTGTTTACAGATGAAGCGTACGGTTTTGAATTTATCATATCTAAGCCAGGGATGGACAATTTTAATTTTTCCCTATCATTTGATTTGTCAGCCGAACTAAATATAATTATTGCACACAAAATTAAAATTTTGGCCTATTTGAATTTTAAGAACAAAATAGTAGGGAAGCAAATAGTACGGAAGTTTTAGTCATTGTATGAATATAGTTGCTACGTGTCCAAATATTTAAAAAAACAAAATATCTTAATGACGATTCCAAAAAATTTACATAAATCTTATGTAGAATTCAAAGCCACAAACAAATATTTTGAAGTCTTTTTCCTGGGGAAGGAGCATAAAAGGTTCTCCTAAAACTCAGAAAGACGATTTTATGAAACTCTTTAAACTTTAAACTCATATTTAGGAGGCCAAAAAACTTTAAGAAACTTCTTGTGTAACAGATTATGACTAAAAATTCAGTTCTTTTGGAAACTCGAATCCATTGAAAATGACAATTAAAACAAAGGTATATGCAGTTAAAAAAGCAAAAACTTTAAAATTACCAAAATTTTAGTTATTTGTAACTTCTAAAA
This sequence comes from Eustalomyia histrio, assembly GCA_949748255.1. Lineage (NCBI taxonomy): Eukaryota > Metazoa > Arthropoda > Insecta > Diptera > Anthomyiidae > Eustalomyia > Eustalomyia histrio. Next base: position 159,634,333 of record OX456524.1, on the reverse strand, counting down.
AAACAATAACTAACAAATGCAGTAAACATAATGAACATATAACAGACAAAATTTTGCTACAAAAAATTTTGAAACAAAAATAAAATTTATAAAATTACTGTTTTTGCAGTTCAATTTTTTGTATTTTAATAAAAAAAACGATTTTGTTTTTAATTACAAAAAAAAATGTCCAAACAAATGCTGTAAAAATAAACTGTAAAAATTACTGACAAATTTTTACTACAAAAAAGTTTAATCCAAGAGACAAAAGTTGTAAAATATTACTGTCATTTACAGTTAATTTTTTTTTAATAAAAAAATACAATTGTTTTTCTTTTAGTTATAAAAAAAATTGCAATTACTTTAGCTTCCCAGCAAAACCACACATTACCAAGTAATGGGTATAGTAATGTATAGCCATAGGGGCCGACGAATTACTTTAGACCTTACTTCATTAATGAGCCTTAAAGTAATGTATACATATACCCTTTACTTTAGAGGTATTAATGTAAGGGGTTACTTATATGGTTACGAGAATGAAAAAAGTAATGTCCCTAAAAATAGATTTTTAAAAAAGAGAAATTTTTATTAAAAAAATTATTACCAATATTTTATTTAAAATATTTGTAATCAAAAATAATGTGGTCAAGATGGGAATCGAACCAGGGAAATCTGGTTGCCAGCCAAGAACTCTATCCACTGAGCTATCGACGCATATAGTATTTGATTGCTTTAAACTTAAATGAATTGTTGCGCTTCGTTTTTTCGCTAGTGTTATCAAAAAAAACATACATTACCCTTTTGCTTACAAAAAAACACAAAGTAATGTATCTAAAAATAGATTTTCAAAAATATTTCAATTATTACTTTTCATTTATAAATCATATATTACGTAATCAATATTGAATAACTTATTACTTTATGCTTGCAAATAATGAAAAAGGTAACGAGCTATCATTACAAGGTAACGCATGAGAATATCGCACCTATTACCAAAGTTTTGCTGGGTTACTTAAAATGTAAAATTTTAAAATCCAATTCCCTTAACACTAAAATTTAAATTTCTTATTATTTCAAAACTTTCTGATAGAACTTTAGCTAATTTCTGAAGTTTATTTAAAAAAAAAAAAATAGAAAATACTCGTACCAAATTATAAAATTTTCCATCCCTGATTCATTGTACACTTGTTTAAATTAGCAGCTTTAACAAAACCAAAAACACAAAACTTTCTTTGTGTTTGTAATTCTTTACAATACTATTTACTTCTATGTTGTACTATTGCTGCTCCTTTTAGATTCTTGTCTGCTACTGACATGTCTGAGGCTGCTGTATATTATGTTGTTTTCTTGGCCAACTTTGAATGTCAACCTAGAAAGAGAGAGAGAGAAGTAAAAAATCGATAAGAATTTTAACAAATAAGAACATTAAGATTTATATGTAATAAAAGAAAGTTTATTATTTGCTTACAAAAAAAAAAAAGAAAACAAAACTATTAAAATTTTTGGTTTAGCATTAGGGGAAATGTCCGATTTAGCTGAATTGTGGTTAGTTTGCAGCAAGAATCGTACTCCCGATGTTGATGAAATTTGGACATGTGATAAAAAAAAAGTAATTGAAGCAGAGCCGCGAATAACGTTTTAAGCGACAAAATTGAAATTGTTGAGAAATCGAGAAAAAAAGGTTTAGAACTTGTGATGTATCCCACGTACTGACTTCTTTTGATTGCATTTTGATCATGAAATCCTGCATAAATTTGCCTAATTTCATTTTTAAGTCATAAAAAAGAAAGTTATTCTTACTGTAATCTGGAAAAAAAGGTTTTATAGCAATTGTCGCTTAAAACGTTATTCGCGGCTCCGCTTCAATCGTAGTACCGACCTGTTTCGGCTTTTGGGCCACCACGGCATTTTTAGGGATCAAAAAGGGGTTTAACTTGTTAATATTTTTTATAGTTCTTTGGATAGGTATTCAAAATACCTTTTATTTGATAAGCAATTAAAATATATTTTTTAAAATACTTTAATTTTGACCCTACTAACATATTTGTACTTGAATGTGAGATTGGGCGGCTAAAAAGGTATTCATGCTTGTTTTTCACTCCTCTCTGTCTTAAAACCAAATTTCTCGGTATGAAACAAAAATTTAAAAATTTTTTTTAATTTTTTTTTTAAATTAAAAATTTCTACTTCTAAAATTTTTCTTCATACTTTAACAAAGCTTAAGTCACTTAGACCAATTATAATTCAGCTTTTAAAATGCTTACCAATGCAATCAAGAAAAAAAGTTTCATCATGTTGTGGAAATTGTTTTATAAATCGTTTGTCATCAATTCTTCATCATATTCATGAACTTTTTATAAATTTTATGGCATATGTTGCACAAATCAATTTACTATAAAACTCTTACAAATTATTTCGGTTGCAAAGCTGTGCTTTTGTAATTCTCATTTAGTTTGCATTTTTATTTACTTAAATAATTAAAAAAAAGAAGAAATTAAAACTTCTTTATAAATAATGATGAAACTTCTTAATAAATTTTATAAATTGTACTATTTCTTAAATTTTACTTAATATTCTTTTAAAAATTCTTCATATTATTTAAGAAAGGCTTTACAAAAATATGAAGAATCATACACAGAGAAAACAGATTCATGCTAACAACAGAATTTGTAGCCAATCAAATGGATAGGTTGTGACAACAGAAATCCAATTGAGATATAAGTAATTTTACTGTGACAAAAGTATTTCGGTTGCCTCAATAATACAAAAACTCGGTTGCTGCAACTGAAACATTCGATTTGCAAGAAATTTTTTTTGTTAGCACGAATGTGTTTTCTGTGGTGTGTGTCATCAATTGGATTTACATTATATTTATGAAATGCTACATTAAAATTTTTCTTTATATTCAAGAAAGTTTTTCAAATATAATGACAAAGTTATCTTCCACAGTGTACTTTAATTTTAATCCTTATTAGATATTAATATTAAGATAATAAATTTTAATATTTTCTTTGAGAATCCACAACGGAATGACTATGGGATGAGTTCAATTAAATTGATTTTAATGCTACTGTTGTTTTGTAATCGGCTTTAAAATTATCATCCTATTTCTTGGATTGTTTTTCAATTTAGCTTTAAGTCATTTAATAAGCTTGTGTGTATTGTGAAAATTATATATAAATTTCGCATAAAAAACGTATTTATGTTTTTGTACAAATAAAAACTTCTGCTATAGTGTACTACATACACTCAGGGAAAAATTAATTTATCATATTAATGAAATTGTATTTTAAATTGTTTGTCATTAATATATTTCATTAAGTTTTCATAAATATGACGTTTTGTTGCATAAATCTACTTCATTTCTTAAAAAAAAATTATAAAACAATTTAACAGAAAAATTCTTACAAATTATTTATTTCGGTAGCAAACCACTGTTGTTTGTAATTCTCATTAAGTTTGTATTTTTATTAAATAATTAAAAAAACAATTTTTTTTTATAAATATGATGAAATTTCTTCATAAATATGTATTGATAAAAACTTCTTCATAAATATAAAGAAATTTCTTTGTAAATATGCTGAAACTTTTTCGTAAATATTGATTAACCTTTTTAATAAATATGAAATATTTTAAATTATATTTGAAATTGAAACATGAAGAAGAATTTAATAAAACTTACATATTTTTTTTAATTTCTCTATTTATAATTATTGAACTTTTTTTCACATTTTGCAGGCAAATATGTATATTATAATTTGCACATGCTTGTGTAAATGCACTCAAAAAATAAGTTAGTAGAAAAATTAGTAAAAGGCGTTGTATATCAAATTACAAGGAATTGTATCCCTGCAGGAAAAAAGGAGTCAGTTGGGAATCGGGACCTGTACCGGGATAGGTGAAAACTGAACCGGTTTCGAAAAAACATATCATGAGATAGGTGAAAAGAGCACCGGTTCCTAAAGTTCCTATCACGTGACCGGTATAAAAGTCACGACAGTCCTGTGACATGTCACAGAGGGCAATTGACCCCCTCCTAGGACAAGCCCATGTTAAAGTGATCGGTCCCGTGACCGGTGCCTATCACAATAAACCGGTCATATGATGTGTCCTGGGATAGGTCCTTTTCCCGCAGGGATATTATTTTCAGAATCACATAAAACAAAAATAAAAAAAACAATATCTGAGTATAAGTTTTTTTAGCAAAAAAATAAATTAAATTTAATTTTTCTAAAAATATTTTTTTAGTGTTTTTCAGTCTACTAATATTCAGCAAAAATTCTTATTGATTTTAGCAATGATTTTATTTATTTAAAATCGACTAAGCGTAAACACAACTTTTGCTAAATTTATTAATTTTCTTTTACTTTAAATCAGTTCGGTGATTTTTATCAAAACGATTATGCTAACATTAGCAATTTTTTTGCAAGCAACCTACTGACTAAAATTTTGCTAACTCAGCAACATTTTTTGCTATTTTTACTAACTTTTTCTTTTTGAGTGGATATCATGAATTTATATAATTGCATGTGTATAAAATTAAATATAACACATGTTTTCCATCTCATTGCTGGTGAAACCTCCTCATTTCGATATTCACACATATTTTATCTACATATCATTGATTTAATTTTAGACAGTTTCATATTCCACGAATCTACTTATACCTAAAAACGGAAATTTATATCAATTTTTATCGACTTGATGATAAATTAAATGAATTTAATGAGTTCGTGATTTGTGATTGTACTCAAATAAATGCAATTTTCTGATGTTTTTAACGATAAAAAAAGATTTATTATTGTTGAAAATCATTTAAATTTGTTTTTTTGTTTTTGATTTTCTTCAATTTGACCTAATTTGGAAGCTAAATGTTAAAATATTTATGTGAATTTTAAATGCAAATTATAACAAAAAATATAAAAAAATCGTTGAAAAGAATAACGTTTGCTCATACAGTTTGTTACTATTGATTTAAAGTAAAAATAATGGAATATCTAGTAACTGTGTTTTTTTTATTCTTTTATTTAATTTAATATTATTGTAGATGTTCTCGTATTGTATGTTTCTATTTAAAAACTTTAACAATAAAATTCCACCTGCAGTTTTGAAAATGAAACAATAAAATCCAGCTGTGTTCTAATTTTTCAAAGTTGCATGACACACAATCTAACACAGTTACCTTCGAAGGAAACATGTTATACGTTGATGATGACAACGAAGTGTTAATTAAAACACACTTAAACACACAATTTCATTAAGTGTGTTCACAGATAACTGGATAATTTAAAACGACACAGAGAACAAATATAAATTACAGAAAGAGCCCAAGCAACAAAGGCCATCGGCTCGTTGTAGCGAAAACAGGCCGAAGCCTCTGGTGGGAATCGAATCCACGACCCCCGCACTGATAAGCTAGCAAGCTACCAACTAGCCTACCGGGGCGCTCGTTACAGAAAGAGTGATTTATATTGTTGTCTTATTTTCATTAAAATTTTGTTGTCTGCAAAAAAAATTTTACAAGTATATTTTCAATTTTTTTTTAAAAACATTTATTTTAAAAATAAATACGGATTTTATGTTACAGTTAGTATTTTCATTAAAGTTTTTTTTTTGAAAAAAAAATAAGTTTTTTAAGAGACTGATAATTTAAATAAATGAAATAAATGAAAAGTCGTTTATTTTTTTTCGCTTTGTAGTTATTTTGTTGACAGTTAAAAAAACGAAATTAAGAAAAAATCATTACTTTTAACGGAGTTTGTAGTAATTTATTTGACAGTTAAAATAAAAAATAAAGGAAATATAATTTATTTTTTACGGATATGTGGTTGGTTTGTTCCAAGTTTAAATTAATGAAAAATCAATTGTTTTTACGAATATTCCGTGTTAATTTTGTATCATTTAGAAATCAATGATGTTTTTTAAATGATTTTTCATTCAATTTAAATTACATTATCACTATTTTAAGTGTTGGTACTCACACTTGCTTTCGAAAGTACAAAAGTTTGAATTTTTAGAAATTTTTTCATATAATCAGGTCTCATTGTGAATCCCCTGTATATTAATATAAATGTGTAAATTATAAATATAAAATAACTATGTGAAGTTTAACTTATAAATACTTATAAATGGATTTTTGTTGTAAGTTATACAAGGGAAAAGCGTCTATAGTTGTAATTTAACACAAGAAATATAGCCAAAACTGTGTTCAAATCAAAACTCCTGCTGTGTTTAGTAAATGTAGAAACAATAATAGTTGGTGGTATATTCTGTACAACATAATGAAAAAGGATTTTGAAATATTGATGATGCATTGTGAACAAGAACAATGATGAATAGAATACGGAATATGAAAAGAATCAAGTTGAGATGACAACAAGGAGTAGAAGAAGTGGAAAGCAAATAAGAAAAGAATTTACAAAAATAAAGAAAGAAAGTAGGCACCCCATTGACAATCCATTAATAATAATAGAACATTTAACAATGAACAAAAGTAGTTCTTGCTTGTATTACTTTTCCTATAAAATATCCTTTTATAAAAGCCGGTTTGATAAAAAAAAGCGGTTAGTGTATCTGTTATATTATAAAAACTAAGCTAATTGTAGTTTTGTAAAAAAAAAAAAATACAAAATAACAATTACTAAATGGCAAAATAATGATAGTTCTATGCGCAGTTATGACCTTTATCAAATCAACCACACGCACATACACATTTTTGATGAGGTTAATAGTTGTTACCAAAAAAAAGGGGTGGGTTTAAAGTAATTTTTATTTATGATGTATTTTGTGGTGTTTGATAAGCGCCGCTTTGGAGTCTACTACTACTACTACTGCTTTTGCTACACATCAGACAAACTGTCAAATACATTTCAAACATATGCCATGTGTCATCAAAAATGACATTTGCAGTAGTTTTTTTATTATTATTATTTTTTTAAATATATAACTGACTGCTGACTTACATTTTAAACATGTTTCAAGTTCTAAAGTTGGGTAGTATATTAAATTTTCATTGTGTTGGTAACATTTTAAATATAAATTTTGCCTATTTTCGACACTCAATAAAGTTCTGCAGCTACTACATGACAGTATTTCGTATAATATAGCAGATGTAAATTAGATTAACTGCAATTGTAGTAGTTTTATTTAGGAAATTTTTTTTAATGATTTTCAAAGTTGTTTTTTTAACAACTCACTACTTACTATATTTGTAGTTATTTTTAACTATGTTGGTAGTTGTTTTTAACTGTATTTGTAGTCGTTTTTAACTACATTTGTAGTTGTTTTTAACTACACTTTTTGATTTTAACTAACTTTGTAGTTTTACACTATATTTATAGTTGCTTTTAACTAAATTTGTAGCTGTTTTTAACTACATTTGTAGTTGTTTTTAACTAACTTTGTGGTTACTTTTTCCAACATTTGTGGTTTTAACTGCATTTGCAGTTGTATTTAACTAATGTTTTAGTTGTCTTTAACTAAATTTGCAGTTGTTTTTAATTACTTTTGTAGTTCATTTCAACTAAATATGCAGTTGTGTTTAACTACTTTTGTAGTTATGTTTAACTTCTTTTGTAGTTGTTTTTTAACTACATTTATAGTTGTTTTTAACTAAATTTGTAGTTGCTTTTAACTACATTTGTAGTTGTTTTGAACTGCATTTATAGTTATTTTTTAAACAAATTTTCCAGTTTTTTACTGTAAAATTTATTGCGTTGTATGTTGTTTTTAAAACATTTGCCATTTGATTTTTAACAGTTAAAAATAACTACATCTTACAGTAATAACATTTTGTAAGTCATTTCTAAAGTTCAATGTAAACATCTTTACACACTCTTTTACCCTTAATTTAAACAAGGCGTTGCTAAACAAATTTCAATGAAATTACATAAAATTATAAAACATAAAAGAAAAATTTTGCTCAAACTTAAATACAAACACTTTTGCTTTTAATACATTCTTCCTTTTTGACTTTTTTGTTTTTGTTTTTTTTTTTTTCTAATATGTTTGAATTATTATAATTATACATATGATGAATGTAAATATAGCATTTTAAATGAAAATTGTCTTTAATTTTCCATTTCTTTTTTCTCTTCTTTGTTTTCTACATAATGTATAGTAAAAATGCGTGTGCTTTTGTTGGAAAATTAATGTAGAAATGTTTGTCTGTTGGTAAAGAAATATGAAAAACTGTATAAAATTCTATATGAAAGACACGCATACCGGAAATCATAATCACAAGGAAATTACGCGTTCAAGTCATACACACACATCCAGTCATATCTGTGTATGTGTGTCATTATATTAATAAATATATATGTGTGTGTGTATGTATTTTTTGATATCAGTATGTAAAATGATAGAGTTTTCATTTTCATTGTTATGTGGAAAAATAACAAGAATAATATTGTATGTATTTATAAAAAATATTTTCCATGCATAACATTTAGGATGTCATTAAAAATTGTAATTACGTGCTTACATTTATAAAATAGTTGAACAGTATTATTTTTTATAATACCAATGTAAATGTTAGTTACATATATACATACATATTGTATGTCCGTAGATAGATACATATGTATTATACATAAAAGGAATAATATAAATTAAAATGCACAAACAAACAAAAAAAAAAAAACTCAATATACATAATAGTGTTGTAAAAATTCGGTTATTCTTCGATAGATGTTGGTCTTAAGCAAGGACATTTGTAAAGTTTTAAGTGCTTAATGTAAACTACGGAAATTTTGTTCAAACTTCCACGAAAGAGACCCCCTTAACAGAAATAGGAGGAAATGTAATCCATTCTGACCTGTCACTAAACAAACTTGCTCATGCATTACCTTGTAGTGATAGCTAGTTACATTTGAACTATTTGCAAATTGGATAATCTTATACTTCAGAGAACATATATTTTAAATTTCTAGTTATTTAGCCCAAGAGGTTATGAATTGAGTGGACTTATTAATTGATGATTTCATTACCATATCATTTATATCAATTGTAGTAGAATTATTTTCATTACATGTTTTTAAATTATAAATATTTAAGAAATTGAAGATTTTCGAAAAACGTAAAAATTGAGAAAAATCAATAACATAGAAAAAAAATATGTTTAAATCAATAAATATTACTAAAATCCAGGTTGGCCCATTTCCATTTCGTTATCAAAGTTTCGTTTCTCGATTTCTTTCTTTCCCGATTCTAGTCCATTTCGTTCCCCTTGTCTGGTATTTTATTGCTACTTGTTCCCCGTTATTTTCCATTTCGTTTCCAACTTTTATTGTTTCAACTTTACTCGTTATTTAAATTTTAGTTTTCCAGCCCAAAAATATTTCGGCAGCCCGTTAAAGGGGAGACTTTTTCTTTCTTAAATCCCAATTTTTACGTTTCTGGCAAAAAAATCTTTTCAGTGAATTAGGACATACTCCGGGAAACACATATTTTACCCCCTGTTTTATAAAGCGAACCGAGAAGTTGAAACAGCTGAAATCTCCTTTTTTGGAAAAATTATAGGGACCGATTCAGTATTGCTTTCGACAAACATATTTATGCAGCTGCTAAGTTATCTTAATTTTGTTGTGGTGCACGCAAATGCAGGCAACTAAAAGTTAAAGTAAAAGCAAATCTTATGGGAATATAAAGAAAGCAAACATTTTTAGGTTTTTTTTTTAAGAAAATAAAATTAAAAAATTAAATTAATTAATAAATTATTAAATAAATTAATTAATTTTGTTTTGTAACATTTCTATTAAATTTGCAATAATTCTTATAAAATCTGTTAATATTAAATATAATTTGTAAAGTTTACCCCAGTTCAATGTCAAAAAGTAGATGGCAACCTTGTTTTTCTATTACTTCTTTTAGTTATTAAATTCTTTTTCTCAAGTCGGTCACGAAAATAAGTTTGCTTGAGTAAATTTAATAATTTAATTAAGAAAAAATGTGTTTTTATTTAAAAAAAAGTGAAAAATGTATTAGTTTAAATATACAATTTAATTATTTTAAAGTAATTTCATTAAAATATATATAAATTCATTATAAAAAAGTGTTTTAAGTAAAATTCCAATGCATAAATTCAGCAATGTTAGCAAAAAACAAAAAACAACAGTTGAAATGTATTTTTTTTTTCATATAAGCAAAGAGTGTGCTCTTTTTTTATATCTCTTTGTCTCTCTGTTTTTGCGTAATTTAGTATTAGTTGTTGTTCTTGTTACAAAAAAAAAGTAAAAGAAATTCTATTGAATTTCTATTGAATCGGTTTTTTTTATTGTTTTTATCGATAACTTGGACTAATCGTTTCTATTTAAAATTAATTAAAATTTATAATACGTTGAAACAAATTATATAAATTAATTTGATATTTAGGTAAGTTTTATAAAAAAAAAATTTATAAAAAATATTCATATTACACAGTGCTACAAAATTTAACTAATTTAATATAATATAGTGTAGTTTCAGAAATTTTAATACGCCCTTAAAATTAGAAGATTTTGATTTTTGATATTGTTAAAAAAAATATACTTAGTTAGTTATTTTCTCGGTTAAGTATTTTTCGATCGATTTTTAATTTTGGAAAAAAGCATAGCTAAGCTTTCTAAATATACATACATTAAATTAAATCCTATAATTTTTTTTTTTTTAATTTTTAAACTTTGAATTCTTTTTTGTTGGTGTATTTTCCTTTTTCCACTTTACGTACCTGGCGATAATCTCAAAAAAGGTATCTTATAAGTAAATTAGCCAATTCTTCTTTGAACACATATTTTTGATTTTGTAGCTCTAATCGAATTGGTTTAGTTAGGCTGTTAGTGGGAGACTTTTCCCCTTTTTTGCCCCACCCCGTAGAAATTTTCAAAAATCCCTTCAATCTTAATGATATTCGGATATGTAATATTGTAAAGGAGTTAAAAATAATATACATACGTGTATTTTTTTAGGGGCTTAATATATAGTTTGGTGTTAATAAATGGGGTCAAATAAGACCCATTTTTCAGTTTCTTTTTTGTTTTTCGAAACAAATTTAACAAATTTGGTATCAAATGAGGGTTTTTATATGTTGCATATACCGGTATATAAACCATGTCCAAGCTTGTCCAACTTTTTTTTGTCATTAAGAAAAAATATTTTTCAAAATATTTTGGGGTAAAAAAATTGTGGTTTTAAATTTAAATTCATTTAATAATACTTTTTTAATTTAATGAAAGGGATATCTGGTATTTTTTTTTTTGTATTCGTAAATGTTCGGCTTTTAGAAGACATTTTCAGAAGAGCTGTTTTTATAGCTCTACGGTGTGCACAAAAAAGTCATGTTTTCATTTAAAAACCGAGTTATTTTTGACCTTAATTTTAAACCCCATTATGTGAGACTGGGACGCTAAGAAATATATCACACCGTCAAAATTTTCTAAAATTGACTTTATTCCATAAATTAATTCACAGTACAAATCTCTAACTACTTCAAAAATTTCTTTCTCATTATTATCTTCTTAACCTAGAAAAATTCATTTATATCTGTGTTTTTGTTACTTCTGCACGATCAACTAAAACGTGTTTCTCATGAAAATTTTAGAATTTTATGTATCTCTTTCGTCTATCACGAATTTCATTCTGATCGGAGAGAACCCATTGAGATACCTTTCTAGATCCAGCAATATGTGGTTGGCGGTGATGAGTCTGTCAGTCAATCAGTCAATTAATCAATCAACCAGTTAGTTAATCAGCCAGTTATTTGGTCAGTCAATAGCGTTACTACTTTTATAGTTCTCTGGAGCGCAATACCTAAACAATTAAAAAATATAAAATAGGTCGATCATTGCACCCTACTTTTGGCCTATTTAACACCGAAATGGCTTAATGGATTTCTATTTACAATTTTCTTTTCCATCATATTTCCGAATTTCCTGAAAATTTAAGAATTTTAACTTTTGGAATATCTTTCTAGTTGGTTATTGGATATTAAATACTCGTTACATTTACAGCACTAGCTGAGTAGTATATATTAGTATAAACGTCACTTGTTCTACAGAAAACCCCCTCAATACAGATAGGATTATGTTATTTTAAAATTTTTAGTCATAATTACCTTTAAGTACAACAATCTGTCTATTCGTCCAATTGTCTGTCCATACAATTGTGGTGGTTAGTTATTATTATAATTATTAAATATTATGACTGGACTTATTTGTAACAATCAAATCACTTATTTTTTAATACACAAAGCCTCAATTATAATTATTACAAAACAATTATGTAATTTTATTAAGTACATACATGGTTAATTTAAAAACTAAAAACTATCTAAAGAGATTTTTATATAACAAAAAAAAAATAAAATAAACGAAGGTCATATTTAGTATAAAAACGTATGTATGTGTATGTGAATAATACACTACACGTACATATGTGAGTAATTAGATACTAATTATATTTCAAATCCTACATTTGTTATTGTTGAAATGTTTAAATAGGGTTACTTTGATGACTGCCTGTAGTTGAGGGGGGAGAGAAGGTAAGGGTTTCATGAAAGATTTTCTAATGACATGGGTTGTACCCTTTTCAAAGCATTTACCTATTTTGTGTGGTAATAAAGCGTTGAAATTTGAAAAACTCATTTTAAATTCCATGTGTGTATTGTGGCAAAAGTTTCCTTTTAACAATTAGCCGAAACAAAGAGTCAGGTGCGTTATGGGTTTTTACTATGTATATTACAGCCAACAATATCTATTTATACTAAAGAATATCTTGTAACTAGAATTTGTTAGTTTGTTGTCATTGCAACAAAACTGTGGTGTACACATTTGTCTGAGACCACCACCATCGATGACAGGTTGTACATATTGTTTTATATTAAAGGACTTTGCACTACTACCAACTTACCTCCATCTAACACATGACTCTTGTTGTCTGGGATTTAATTTTTTTTTTGGTTAACTAAATAATAGATATTTTAAAGGCTTCGCATATGTTGTTAAGATTTTCAATAAACATGAAAATTTAAACCCAAGTTACTATATTTATTTTTCAATCATGTTTTTTTAGCAGTTACTTCTACTACTACTTCTGCTGCTTACTCTGCCACAAATTTTCTTCTTTAAATGATCTTTAACCAAATTTGTTTCGCTGTATTTTTAAGTACCATAGCTAATTTTAAAATTGTGTAGTTTAGAGTTTCTTTTTTTTTTTATAAATATTATGCGGGCGGTCTTTGCCGTCCGTTCTATGGCCATTGCAATCTTTTAGATCTTTGTTTCTACTTGTACATTTTTACACTTCAGTAGTTGTTTTCTCTATAGAAGGCAATCATCTATTTATCTGTGGTTGTGTGGTTGTGTGTATGTGTAAGGTTTTTATAAACTTTTGTTGTATTTGTTTGTTATTACTGAAATATGTTTTATATTGAAGGTAATGACAGCCGTATTGGCATTTTTAATTATACAATAGCCATTGTGCAAATGTTTTAATTTATGTGCGGTTGAAATAGTATTTTATTGTGTGGAAAACCATTCATATTACGAATATACATTTGTTTTTCAGTTGTTATTTTTCTTTCGTTCTACTCATTGTTCTACGAGTATTCTCATATTAAAGTTAAATAGTCTGCATTAATGAGTGAGTGGGAAATTTAAAAAGAACAAAAAAAAACATTATGGTTGGTTACAAACACCATACTCATACACGCTTACATTATAACCCAACCCATACCTAGATACTCATAATGAAAAGTAATATTAACGTGAGAAGTAGTATCCATTCAGCTGTGGTGTTCTTTCTGCACCGTAAAGTGTTACTAAATGCATAAATTTTTTATTTATTGAAAAAAAAAAACATAAGAAGAAAGAAACAGGGAAAACAAAAAACTGTTTTAATCGTTTTTTTAATGTTTTATTGCAGGTAGATATTAAAATTATGTTTGTTTTTTTAATTTAAAAAGGGAAATTAAAGAAAATAATTTTAAATATACACTCTAAAGGACTCACTCACATCGCCCAGCCCAAACCGCAGGAATCTGAAATTTGGTATGTAGGTTCCCCCTCCAGAGTAAATATCCGCTAAGATGGGGGTTTTCGTAATTCCTTCGGGAAGGGACAAAATGGGGGAAAAACTCCTATTTCACTGTACATTTTGGAATTACGACCTGCCGTAACCGCTAAATCTGGGCAGTTAAAATTCCTACAGGGAGAGGCAATAAGGTGAAAAGTCTCCCCCTTAGCGGCTGATTTAGATAGAAACGTGAAATTTCCAATATGTGTTGCCAGGAGTATGGGCTTACTCATTGATTGTACTCTACGTACACTACCTTTGGTATACTGTACACTATCTTTAGTGTACTGTACGTATACTAACCTTAAGTGTACTCGTTGACATTTATCACAATTTCCGTGTATTTATATTGGGAAAACAAATTCATTGTGAAAACATTGTTATAGAAAAATTTTAATACAACTGAATCGTTTTTTTTTTTTGATTGCATTTGTCATTTAGTTTTTGGCAGTTGAAAATAACAAAATTTTGAGTTACAGTACTCAATATAATCTGCAGTTTGAAAAATAAAATCTGCAAATTTAAAATAAATGAAAAATCATTTAAAATCCGGTCTACTAACTTTTCATTTAAATTAAAAGCACTTTTAATTAATTTTTACATGTATTAACATTAAATTGACTTACAAAATCCGTAAATAACAAATGCTTTTCATTTAGTTTAACAGTTAACAAACTAACCACAAATCCGTAAAAAAATGTGATTTCCTTTTTTAAGATTTTTTCCAATCAACAAATTAACTACAAAATCCTTAAAAATAAATAACGTTTTTAAAATGTCATAAAAATTATGTATGTAAAGTATGTAAAAAAATAAACGATTTTTTATTTATTTTTACCTCTCAAACAATTAACTACAAACAAATAAAAATCATGTTAAATGAAAATATTAACTGCAGCAGAAAATTCGTATTTATTTAAATAAAAAATAAAATTATTTGTATTTTAACTATTTAATTATTTAAAAGCAAATGTACGGATAACTTTGTTTCAACAGTTTTTTTTTTTTGAGTTGTCTTTAGTTTTTATTCGGTATTGGGAATATTTTTACTACAAAAATACAGATTTTTTTATTCTACATTCCCTTAACTAAATAATTCACTGGGTTATTCTCTTAATTAGCAATCGGCTGAATTAGTCGACCGAGGAGGGGTACTTAGAAATCTGAAAATCGGCTAAGAATATTGTGGTCTCGGCTAAGAATTTTTTGTAGTCGCATCATTTGGCATCATGGGTAGCTAAAAATTATGTAGTTTGTTCATCCTGGTTTATAGGGTCCTTGATAAAACTTCCGTTGTCCCAACTGAAATTCAGTTTTCACTACTAAAAAATTCGTTTGCTAACGCACTATTTGATTAACTACAAATTTGGTTACATGAAAGAACAATTCGGCAAAAATTTCGTATTCGGCTTAAAACAAATATCAAATATTTTGTAAGGTGCCGAATACACTATTCGTTACATTTTATTTTACAGCGACCTCTAGATCTGATATTTTGAACTAAAATTCTAAACTCACAAAATGAAGCTCCTGAACGTGCTAAAACTTTCACAAAATTTAATTTCTTACTCGTTCATCTTTAAATTTTACAAATATATTAAACATATAATTACAAATTATATTTTAATACCCTAACCGAGCACTAGCAACGAAGGCTTTTGGCTCGTTGTAGCGAAAACAGATCAGAGCCTTTGGTGGAAATCGAACCCACGACCCCCGCACTGATAAGCTTGTACGCTACCAACTAGCCTACCGGGCGCTCAAGAATTTTTAAGAATTTTTTTTTTCAAATTTATAATTAAAGAAATGCTACGGATCTGTAAATTTTGTGTCTTCTATCACAAAACAACGAAATCGAAATTCTCAAGCGTTTCCTTGTAAATTTTACAGTTTTATTAAGATCTAGGTTTACACTACAGTGTAGCTTCCTTGTAAGCGAATTAATATTTGATTGAATTTTAATTCAATTTAACCAACTTAAATTTAGAAATATCATATGAAATTTTTGCTGAAATGTTATAGATTTTTTTTTTATTATTGTTTTTTTTTTTGTAATTTTTAATGTTCCAACCCAGTAACCTTATTAAATTAGTGTCCTTCCTTGAACAAAAAGAAACACACAAAACACATAAACGGAATATAAAAGCAAGAAAATACAACAAGATTTATACCACATAAGCTTTTTGAGCTGGAAATTCATTCCGGGATGGTGCTTTAGCTACAACTCGTACACAACCTTTTCAATGTCAAGTTAAATGTTTAATCTTCCCCAAAAGTCTTTGCTTGTGAACGCCCACTTTTCACACACAATATAAAACTGTGATTTTTTAATGGGAATTAGTATTTATTTTAACACTGACTCCCCATACCCCATCATACTATATCAACGACAACAGTAACGGAAACAACAACAACAGCAACAACAACAGCAGCAGCAGCAATAACATTATCTCATTGCCATACAAATACAGACATACATATTTCACATACACACACACGCACATGTAGGAAGCATATTAAAACTCTTTTGTATATTGTGTGCTTTAATCTGCAATATTTTCTTGGTTGACTTTTGTCATTTTCTATGTATGTGGTACTACACACTTACATACTACACACACTGTATACCCAATATACCATATAGCAATCAAACTGCAATACAACTTGAGAATAAGCTTATATTAATAGTGTGTTTTAAGCTTTTCTTAATTTCGCTTATTATAATGTTTATAAAATGTGAATTCACAAGCAGTATTTAACAATGCTTGAGAAAAGATTATTATACATAACTTTTTCTAAAGTATGCTATAAATAACATACGCAATATGACGATTGAAATAAAAATATTTTTCAATACATTCTAGTCTTGTTGTCTTTGTTCTACGCTTATAATGCATACAATGAGTGCCATTACATACTTTTTCTTTAAATTTGTCAAACGTGTTTTGCGTGTACATTTAGTTGTAAATTTTATATAGTGAACGTGCAATTGCATATTAAATTTAATTATTTTTATTTATGGTTAAAATTAATTATTATTATTTATATATAAAATGAATTATTATTATTTATATTTAAAATGAGTTATTTATTATTTATTTTTAAAATTAAAATAAAAAATAAATTAAATTAAATTAAATTAAAGAAAAGAAAATAATTATGATTTCTTTTTTTCAACTATTAATAATATATTATTTTTGTAAGCTTATTCTACAATTGCAAGAATAAGCTTATAGTAATCATTCACACATAATATTTTCACAAGGGTTCCGTTTTGATTTTTCTACAATTGTTACGATAGCCTTTTTTAATATATTCTCAAGTCTTTTTCAAGCTTAAGGCTTGTGCTTGTTAGCTTATAATAATATTTTTCTCAAGTCATTTGGTATGTTGGGTAGTAACTAATGTAAAGTCCTTTTTTCAGTCTCGTTGTCTGTATGTATGTGTTCGCTGATATATATGTATACAAGTGGTGATATGACTAAAACTTTAGTTAGTTACAAAGATATCCATTTTATTGTTCTGCTATATTTTTCGGTCTTGTGGTGTAATATTTTTATATATTTTTGGAAAATATAACAAAGATCGGGCTAACAAAGAAGTCTGGGTGTGTGTGTGTGAATTTTTCAAAGCGAGTGTATAAAGAAATTTATCACTTTTTTTCTTGGAAAATAACACTAAAAAAAACTTGCTTGTTAGTTTTATGTATTTTATTTTATTGTTGTTTTTTTGAGTATATGTTTTCCAAGTTCTTTTTCACTGTGTTACTTTCCATTCATTTTTTTTTTTTTGTTATTAAAGTCATGTTTTATGAAATTAAGCGTAAATATAGTTTTATGCTTCATAATAAATTAATATTTTTCTTTTTCAAATGGAATTAATTGTCAATAGACAACTAATTCTTTAAGATTTCTTTTCAACCATCTTATTGAAATTCCCATGAAAATTAATAAATATTTGATGTAACTATGATAATATTTACTATGATTATGTAATGTTGATAATTATAAATAGATTTTATAAAGATTTTTTTTAAATAGTTCTTCCAACTGTAGCGGCCAATGACTTCCAAACTAGGATTTAATAAAATTATAAACATATTCTTCCTATTAGAATTAGATGTTAGTAGATAGAGATATATTGGGGCTTAGGGTTCTTCTGAAACTTCCTCGATAGCATATGGTTCTTCTAATTTTAGGATTTTTTTTAGAAATGATACGTTGGGTCTTAGGGTTTTTTCTAAAGCTTCCACGATAGCAGATGGTTCTTCTAATTTTAAGATTTTTCTATAAAAAATCCGTTAAAATCTTATAGTCAATATTCTATAGAAAAATTCTTTAGAATCTTTGTATTTCTTTCAAGCAATAATATCTATAAATCTTAGAATGCAAGGGGTTTTCTGTACCAACGCATCCACTAAATTTGTGATCCTTAATACAGAAATCCGTTGGTTTTTTCAATCAAATAAGTTTAGAATGTTGTATTTATTCTATAGGAAAATGTCCTCACAATCCTAAGATATTTCAGTAGGAAAATGAATGGAAAAAGTCCTAAGAATCGAAATACTTTTCATAGCAAAAAGTCCACAGAAACTAAGGGTTTTTAATGTGTATAATTATTTATATACTTGGGGTGTTTCTTTTCAAAAAAGTCCCTAGAACTAAAAGCTTTCTATATGAAAAAGTACTCAGATTCTGCGACTTTTTCCTTAAGAAAAACAATCAGATTCTAAGGACTATTTCAAATTGAAAAACGCTTAGATTTTTAGAAATTTTGCCTGTAAAAAAATAATTTCAAATCTTAAAATGTCTTTCTACAAAAATAAAAAATAAAAGTCGCTCAGATTCTGCAAAATTTGCCTTTTACCTGACTCTGAGGACTTTTTTCTGTTGAAACAGTCTCAAATTTTAGAGACTTTATCCTTTAGAAAAAACGCTACATTTTGTGGAACTTTTATGTATATTTTGGGGATTTTGCTCGAAAAAACCTCTCAGATGTTAAGGACCTTTCATTATGAAGCACCTTTCTCTTCTGAAGATTTTTCCCTCAATTTTTGAGAACTTTTTCCTGTAAAGAAACTCTCAGATTTTAAGAACTTTTTCCTACGGAAACTCCTTTAGATTTTGAAGACTCTTTCCTATAAAACACTCTACAGATTTTTAGAATTTTTTCCTTATGTTTCGGGATTTTTTTTCTTAAAAAAAACCCTCAGAGTCTGAGGACATTTTTCTATAGAAAACTCTTTAGATTCGAAGAACTTTTTCCTATGGAAACCCCTTTAGATTTTAAAGACTATTTCCTATAGAACACTCTACAGATTTTTAGAATTTCTTCCCTTATGTTTTTTTTTTCTTCAGAAAATCCTCAGAGTCTGAGGACATTTTTCTATAGAAAACTCTTTAGATTCTAAGAACTTTTCTTTTGCAATCTGAAATTGTTTTCCTATAGAAAATCCTTCAAATTCTGAGGACTTGTTTCTAATAGAAAACCCTAAGATCATGAAGACTTTTTTGTACATAAAACCCCCACAGGATCTCAGGACATTTTTTTTATAGGAAAACCTTAAAAAAAAGATATTGAAATCAAAATTGATGTATTTACATCATATGTGTTATTTCATTCAATCTGTCATTTTCAATATTTTAAAATTTAATGTGAGATTCTTATTTAACAAACCCATCGGCATGTGAAAAACAACTCCCGAAAAGACTCAGATATTATTATCAAACAAATCTGATTTATGTTTTAGAGATTATCCGCCATTTTTATTTTCATAAATTTATATAACATTGGTAATCTGTAAACTTTAAAAGTTTTAGATAAATAATTAACAAAGATTCTGATCTTTTTTTAAAAAACACGCCATATTGCAACCTCTACTTTGAAGTTTGAAAACAAATTTTTAGATTCGTGTTCAGCGATACGAATCTGATATTTTTTTTTTTTTTAATTCATCAACTATATTAGATCCGCCATTTTAAAAATCTAATGATCAAAAAATTACTCATTAATTTAAGATGTCCCGCTAATTGGTTGGCTTAATTATATTTAATAATTTTTTAAACCGAATCGCATGAATTTTCTTATAAAATTCATCACCCGTTTTCCAGCTTAATTTTAGCATTTTTTTTCACAAATTTAGCCCTTTTTTGATAATCAAGTTCTGGCAACACTGGAAATGTGTTAAGATCATAGTCATTTTCTGTAAAATGAACTTAAACCACTTTCTTGCTCAACCCTTCATAAATCTATACATTGTGCTTAGTAGAAAATAAACATCTTATTTTCTAAGATTTACTAAGATTTTGCAAAAACTTCTTTTATTTATGTTTTGTTTTATTTTAACATTGCAAACATATTGACTGTAGTGCAGTCAGTGTCAATATATTAAATGTATTTCCATATATTAAGTTCAAATGTAAGGCGTGGTAATATTGATGCTTGCCAATAAACATATTTCTCTTCATCAACATAATAATCATAGATACTTTGCTCTAACAACTGTTAGTAAAGATGTATGTAAATTTTCAAGTACAGCAGAACAGATTTACTTGTTACCTAAACCAAAAAAAAAACACAGATGAAGATTGAAGCCAAAGTATTATGTTTGAACACGGTCACACACACACACACACACACATGCTATAAGTTGTATCCTTGTAAAGTAAGAAAAGTGGATACCATTACCGAAAATTAAAGACAACAAATCTATTTGAAACCTAACCAAACCAAAAAAATAAAATATAGAAGAAAATTTTGAAAATACAAGACAGGACAGGATGTACGTAAAAACAACCAACAACCAAAAGAAACATCAACGATCGACCACATTAACAAGCCCAACAAAACCTTAACATGAACAATACTTATAAAGAGAAATTTACTTTATACCAACAGAAACGAACAACAAGGACATCAGAAACCCAACCAACACCAGCAAAATATATAAACAAACTTTTACTATACAAAAAAAAAACCAAACATGTATGTGTTTCAAAACAAAAATAATACAAAAAAAAAACGAACTACACAAAACTTGAAATAAAGCATAATATTATAGATAAATATATTTAGAATATCTAGACAAAAACTTCATACATATAAAACACACATGAACTGAAAAATAAACAAGTACATCTTGCATACTAATTCATATATGTGCATATATAGTAATTAGGGTGTTTAACCCAAGAATTTTAGGGAATTTAGCTAATTTCTCAACTCTCCATTCCCAGAAAGTTTTCTAATAATTCCTGGTTATTTATTAAAAAAAAAAAATACCAAATCAACCAAGTATGTTTAATTTAATTAAAAACAAGTAAAAAAGGCTTAAATTCGGCTGTGCTGAATCTTTGAATACCCTCCACCAATGTTCTCTATTGTTTTTGATACAAACAATGTAAAAAAACTTTTAAAGTAGAATTATGGAGGTAAAAAAAATTTTTGAGGTGAAAAATTTTTTCGGATGCGGAAACGAATTTTTTTACGTGAAAAAAATTTTGAGGAGAAAAATTTTTTTTAGGTGAAAAAATTTTTTGTGGTTAAAAAAAATTTTAGTGCTGAAAAAAATTTTTGAGGTGAAAAATATTTGAGGTGTACAAAATATTATTCATTTCTATGCGATTGGTGAAAAAATATGAAAAAATATATTATATACCAGTCGCTACAACGAAATTGTACTAAAATACACCAATTTGTATTGAAAATTTAGAGGTATCTTTACATTTTCACCCATAACTTTTAAACCGCTGGACCGATTTTGCTCATTTTCAATATCAAACTGCTCGGGAGGATGTTCAATAATCTGGGTAAAAATAGGCACCCCCGCTAGCGTCTTCGCGTCGTGATCGCCATTTCAACAGACAGACAGACAGACGGGCATTGCTAAATCGACTTAAAATTACATAAGGATCAAGAATATATATACTTTATGGGGTCTTAGACCTATATTTCGACATGTTACAAACGGAATGACAAACTGATATATACCCTCACCATATATGGTGAAGGGAATAAAAATCTAAAAATCCTTAAGAAAATTTATAAACAAAATTTGTCGTGAAAATAAAATAGATTCTATCTCACAATTCGTTTTATGCAAATTGGTTTGACCCACTGACCATTTCTGAAAATTGAGTTGGGAATAAATCATAAATTATTTCAAAGCCCCTTTTTCGATATCTTATTACATATCTAAGATACCCAGCACATACTTTGCTCTACATTCCCAAATTTAACATTTAATAAGCATTGTTTTGCTTCATATGCCACTATTTGGCTGATACAGCAAATTTGGAATACAAAAAAAAAAAAAAAACTTTATTATTGTTTTGCAGCATTTGGCATATGCTGCAATTTTAGCATACAAAAAACTTTATAATTATTTTGCTGCATTTGGCATATGCTGCATATTATAAAATATATACTTAATTACATATTGGTTTGTTGCATAACCATAACAACGAATGTAAATTAAAACAAAATAGAAAACTGTTTCTTTATGGTGCATACTTGTATGGATATGCAGCAAAGATAATCAATTAAAAAAAAAACATTTATATACAATGAATTATAAAGCTTATGCAAAATCAAATATTCTTCTTTTGTGCTGCATATCAAGCATAAAACAAGATTTAAAAAAAAAATCCCGATTCCAGGGATATTAAAAATTATAGAAATTTGAAAACCCTAATAGTAATTCATGCCAGACATGTATAAAATGTGAAACTTATACAGCATTGAAACAGTGAGATCCTTTTTGTAAGGACACTTTTTTATAAGTAAACTTGCACACAGAAGAATAAATTGCCAACCGAATTATAAAGTTAAAAACAAATTCGCTTAATACAATCATATTCGAAAAAATGATTCCTGTGATTTTTGGCTAAAATTTATTGTCCATTCTAAATATATATTTTAGAATTTCGTTAAATTCTTAATTTTTACATTAAACGAAAAAGATGGAAAAATTATGGAAAAACATAGTGAAATTTTTATTTTATAGTTGACCTTTGTTTATAATTACATATATGTATGAAAATGTATTTTTAGTCTAAATAAAGGGTGTCCAAGGCCTCATTTGTTTTTGTAAATGCTCTTAGCTATATGCTGTGTGTTTTAATACACATAGAGCACTCAGTAATAGCAATACGAAATACACAAACAACTTTGCCTTATTAGTTTTTTTTTGTCGTTCTTCACTGTATACACGCAAGTGCAAAGCAACAACACTTTCGTATGCTTTGCTGGTAAACAATATCGATAGCGATCATCAATGTAGATTTTGTGTTTGTTTAACGTATGATATGAAATATTTTTTTTTCTTTTTTCTTTGTATGTATTGGTTTTTACAATAAAAAATATTGAATAAAAATTAGTTATTCTTTAAATGTATTGGTGTTTACTCGTCCATAAGGAACTTTTGGGCACCCCTGGTCTAAATCGAGATAATAGAAAATTGATTTCAAATGAAAAAAAATTTCTTATTTTTTATTTAATCATGGAGAATATACAGAAAACGTTATTTAGACACAAGCCGAATGGAATGCATTTTCTGGTCAGCTATGACCTGCATCAACATTCTTCGTGCCCTTGAAAGTGATAATTGTAAATAACTCTACATATTTAGCACACAAATCAAAGTTCGTTCGGCTTGTGTCTAAATAACTTTTTCTGTATATTTTCCATGATAACAAAATTAAAAATAAGAAAATATTTTCATTTGAAAGAAAATTTTTTTTTCTATGATCTCGAACCAGACTAAAAATACATTTTCAAACATATATTTAGGATGGAAAACTTTATAGATAAAGGATTAATGAAATGATTTATAAAACTTTTTCCTGAAACTTTTTTTTGTGAGTGATGAAACTTTTTTTCTTAAGTGTTCTTAACACTGATATCCCTTTCAACTACCTTTCACTGTCTCATCACCATATATCTCTCTGTTTCAGTATAATACTAATACATATATTTTGCACGTGTGCACGTGAGTACACTCAGTGAAAAAAGTTTCATATTAATAAAATTGTTTCATAAATCATTTGTCATCAATTCTTTATCATATTTATAAAATTTTCATAAATATGATGAAACTTTTCATAACTATGATCAAACTTTTCATAAGATTGTATGAGTCATAAATTAATTTTTTTTGGAAAGTCCTTGAAAACTGAAAATGACAAACACATTTCTTAGCCAAGTAGATTACTAACAAACTTTGATAATGAAAATGGTCTAACTCCGAGTTCAATTCCTAAGCAGATCATGTTAGTAACATTTTAATGAAACATCTTCATCATATTTATGTAGTGTTACATTTGACGAAAATCTATAAAGTTTTCCATAAATATTTTAAAGCCTTTTCTCTGAGTGTAGTAGCATTAGTTTTAGTATATTGGAGTGTAGTGTAATATAACAAATATGTTTGTCAACACAAAAATATTGTGCTTCCATGGTTCATATATGAAAATTGACAACAACAATAATACTATGACAATAACAACAACTAATGGCAAAATTATTTTAAGTGATAGCTAAGTTGGCAAAGTTTACAATATTCTAAAAACAAAAACAGAAATAAAATCCAATCACAAAATATTTTACGAAAATTAAAAACCCAAACCATGCCATTTAGCAATGTACTTAAATGTCCAAAAAATAAAAGAAGAGCACAAAAATAGTAAATATGTGTCATCTAGGTGGGTTAGTTCCTTAAAAAAATGGTTCAAATACTTTTATTTCATCTTAAAAATAACTAATTGATTACCTTTTCTGTCCCACTATTGCCAATGGGCAGCATTGCATTTCCAAGACCTCAGTGTTCAAAAATGGAACATATATTGTGGAGTTTTTCTGTAATAATTTCACACTCCCCCAAGTAATCCTTATTAGAATGTTCATATCATTAATTGCTTTAGTTAATGGCCAAAGTAATTTCAATACACAAAAATTTTGCTCAGCAATACCGTTTTAAATTCTTCAGAATAGTTATAAGGAAAATTCGCCAAGCAAAACTCTCCGATTTCTACCACAATTTGGATATGTAATATCCGTTTTTATAGGCTCCTCTGGAACTTAATTACTTTTTTCTTCGGGAACTTAGCAAAAATTTACGAATGTCGAAATAAAATAAAAGGAATAAAAATAAGAACGCTTAAATTCAATCTGTAAAGGAATAACGTTATGGACATTATAGGCCCCCCTCCGGTGTAGACAACAGCTAAAATGGGGTTTTATTTGGAAATTTTCTTCGGGCGGACAGCTTTCCCCTTGACGGCCTGGCCAAAACCCTTTCTAACGTACCTTTTTGGAAGTTCCATGATAAAAATTGGGGATTAAAATGGGGAAAGTCTCTTTCTTTACGGCTTGACGAAACACCTTCGAATAAAAAACTGAAATTTTACATATGTATTTCCTCAAACGTCATTAGCTACAAACCTGAAATTATGAAAATTGTATTCCCGGGAGTTTGGTTAAGTTACTCTTTCAAGTTTTCTCCAGGAACTTTGGAAAGTGGGGTACTTAAAAAGTGAAAGTCTTCGCCTTAGCAGCCACTTTGGCTAGAAAGCAAACACTTTAAATGTGTGTTTCTTGGAGTATGGACTGAAAATTGTTGCCAGGACCTTGGTAAAAATTGTTGTTCAAAAGAGAATGGCGAGAAACCTGATATTTGAAATATTCGCAAAAATGTGGTCAAACGGGGATTTAAAAGGGGAGAAGAGCCGCCCTTATGGCTCACTCAAACCACTTTGTCCAGAAACCTGAAATCTATAGAAAACGAATGAAATTAAAGCGCTAAAATGAAATTTAATGGAAAACAAAATGAATTAAACCACAAGGCAAGGAGAAAAGTGGAATGGAACTGGGAACAATTAGAACTGAAACCTAGACAAGGGCAATGGAATGAAATGGGGAATGGCTGGAATTGAAACAGTAAATACTAGCCTGGATTTTGGAGATTTTTATCGATTTGAATATACAGTAAATGCTCCACTAACGGACAACTCACACAAACAAACAGCTCTCATAGATGGAAAAATTTTCGTGGTCCCTTCTTGGAAAAAAACCAACCAAAAGCTCAACAGTCGGTGTCCGCTTAAGGGAGCTTTCACTGTTATTATTTCTTTTTTTTTTAGCGACTTTTTTCCATTTTTACGTTTTGCGAAAATTTTTCTGTCAATGATAATTAGCACGTTGGACTGTTACACAGAAGGTTGTGGGTTTGATTCCCACCGATGACAACATTAATTTATAAAAATAATATGTATGAGATTTCTATCCTTCATTACTATCGCAACGTCTTTCTGCGGTGTTCCCATAGCACTTAACCCCACCGAAATAAAATAACATAACAGGGCTGTGAAATAAAAAGCTTTAACAAATCCGCCAAACTTCCATCAAATTGACGGGCAATTTATTATCTCGCGTAATTAAAGTGCTGCGATATTTGAAGCCCTTCATTTTTCACCACCTATCATGTCTGATCCATTTAAAGAAGGCAAACGGATTAATTAGTCAGAAGAATTTCCTAAGTGCTGCATCTTCTTTTAATTTTTCCGGCAAAGTACCTACCTTAAGGGCCTGCCCATTATGCTTAAGCGTGAAACCCAAAATTTAAAATAGGTGTTCTCCAATGTATGGGCTCATACACTGATAAAGTACTTTTGGGAACTTTAAACAGGAACATGGTGAAAATGGGGGTTTAAAAGGAAGAAAGTCTGCCCACACCATTGAAAATATTCTTTGCATCAAAAATATATAACCATAGTTTAGTATGCAATTAAATTTATCCCAATTTAGGTTATATTTAAAATTGTTACATACAATTTAGATAATCTATAAATAAATTATAACAATCTATGCATACATGCATTTATTTAAATAGTTTTAATTGTGCTAATAAATTGCTAATAAACACCTCTTTGAAATTTCAAACCAATTTCATCCAAAATCCTATTTAACAAAACCCTGCCCACTTTAAAACGTAAACCCATTAAATTAATACTCTGCCCACTTTAAAACGTAAACCCATTAAATTGATACTTATTTATCTAATAATAAATTATTTTGTATAATAAAATAAAAAATTAACATACATATTTAAATAGTACATAGAAATCTCTTTAAATAAATAATTATCTTTGTATGATACGACTTAAGAAGTTTCCCAAAGAAAAACCCATTTGTAAATGAAGAAAAGTAATTAAATGCCCTTGAGAGACAATTTATCGAAACGATACCTTAATAATATCGTCGTATACATACGTACATATTTATGTATGGGTACAATAATATTAAGACATTTGTTTTTCTAGCTAAATAATCTTGGCAAATAAATATTCTAAATTCACAAAATATATGTATGCTTGAATTTATTACCATAATATATACACATACATACATACATACAAACAATATTAAGTAAGAACAAAAGGTAAATATAAACAATTTGTACAAAAAGTATTTTCATTATAAAACGCTGAGTTTGTACACAAAAAGAATTAACTTTTCCAAATTCTTCACTATGCAAATCCCAGCATTAGTATTTTAAGATACATTTTGTATACAACTTTAAATATTTTTTGGTCATAGGGTATTAAAAAGAAAAACAAAAACAAAAACAAAAACATCAAACCCGATAATGAAAACTTTTGTTTTTACTCTTCATCTTCTTGTTGTTCTTGTTGTTGTTGTTGTTGTTGTTGTTTCTGTAAATGTATACAGTTCTTCAGTATTCTATAGCTTAATGGTAAACAATCAAAATAACTAATTGCAAAATTACTACTTAACTTCTTGGTTAAATCAACATGAAATTTGAGAAGAAGAGTAAAATATTTACCAATAGTTTTACCTTAAAGATATACATACTGTACGTAAATAAAAACCACACAACAACAACAACTACTACACTGGCATACACTTATGTACACACTTATACTTATGTATTTAGGTACTTACACATTAGTAGATAAACAAAGTTAAAAAGAAAATGTTTTTAAGAGAAATCGAATCAACGTCCATGTAAGAATGTTTGTATGAGTATAAAGTTACTAATATAACTTTGTTAATGGTCTAATTTCTCAATTGAATACGAAAAGTTTTAAGCCACAAAATGCTTATCTAAACATCAACTACTACTGCTACTACTTACTACTACTACTAACAACTTCCACTTTTACTTATTTTGTTGTGTTTGTTGTTGCTGTTTATAGGGTTGTGTAACAACGTAAATCAAACATTTTAACTATCATTCGATATTTTCACTCAAAGTAATATATCAGTGAAACTCTACATAGCTAAGTTACTAACTCTAGCTATGCTTCAGAATCGTTTAATATTTTCTAATCTATGTATACATAAAAGAGTAACATTACTGAATCACTCACCGACTGAATGATTTAACGTCCTGTCTAGACTGCTGAAATTAGGGACCTAAAATTTGGAATGTAGCTTCCTCCTCCAGTCAGCCTATCAACTTTTGACTGGTGATATAAAATAAGTTTTCCCTTGGGCTAAATCACTGATGGGACAGATTTTGGAACTTATGCTAGAAACGTGGTAAAAATGGGAATTCAAGGAGCAAAAGGCCTCCTCCTTTAATGACCTGCTTAAATCACTTTGTAATATTAAAAATGTGTGCCATGTTGTACGGGTAAATTCACTGACAAGGTATTTTTTTTAGAATTTTCTCAAGGAACGTGGTAAAAGGAGTTTTAAAATGGTAAAACATCGCGTTGCCTAACCAATTTGCTTTAATTTAGAAATCTGAAATTTAAAACATGCGTTCCCTGAACTATGGCTTAAAGTACTGATTAGGTGCTTTTTGGAATTTTCACCAGGAATGTGGTAAAATTGAGAGTTCAAAAATGATAAAGTCCACCCTTTTAACGGACTGTCCAAAACGATTAGGCTAGAAAACTGATATTTGAAATATATATTCCCTGGAGTATGGGCTGACTCAATGATAAGTAACGTTTCACCAGGAGCGTGGTGAAATAGGGCTTCAAAGGGGTAAAAGTGCCGTTTTTGACAGCTAATTGAAACTTTTTATGTTTGAAACCTGAAATAATGAGTAGAATTGAAACTTTAAAATTGGAAAACAAAACTAAATGAAACTGAAATCTAGTGGACTTGAAACACTAAATAACGAGAGCAAAATGTAAGGGAACTGCTAACGAATGGAATTAAAACACTATACAAGGCGAATGAAGTACAATAAAGTCGGAGAACCAGTGGAATTGAGACATCAAACAAGGGGAATGCATTCCAGTGAAACGGGGAACGAGTGGTATGGAAATATTAGCCAAGGAAAACGATAAGGAATGGAACAGTAAACGAGTAAAATTAAAACACTAGACAAAGGGGGAACAAAATGTAATGAAACGGTGAACGAGTGGAATTGAAACCATGGAAATGGGATGAAATAAGCCTGGATTTTGGATTTAATAAAACGATTGTTATTAAATAATGAAATCAAATCCTTAAATTAATATCATTAATTAAAAAATAAAAATGGTTTTGAAAATAATTTTATTTAAATTTATATAAATGTAATGGTAATGAAATAAATTAGTCGAATCAATTCAATAGTCCCCATATATGGTAAATATACCTTAAAACCCCAAATACATATTTTTGTTTATTTTCTCAAATTCCATACACATTTTAAAATCGAAAACTTGAAAATTACGAAAATACGTATTTTGGGGCTCAGTATGAATGGGGTATAAGGAGAAGATTTTTCTAACTTTTTACAGTTAGAAGAAAGTCTCTACCTTAGCGTTCTACAAAAACCTCTTCAGGTAAAATCACAAATTCTGGAGCAAATACTTATTCTCTGAAAAGATACCTTTTGGAATTTGTGCCAGGAACTTGAAAAAAAATGGAAAAATATTTGTTTAAAGTATTTCAATAAAATTTTGTTTAAAAATTAGTAAAATTTTCTTACAGTTTTCTTTTGTTTTTTTTTATAAGTAAAACGAGATTTAAACCTCCATGTAGGCTAGTTAGTAGGCTAGTTGGTAGCATGCTAGCTTAACAGTGCGGGGGTCGTGGGTTCGATTCCCACCAGAGGCTCTGGTCTGTTTTTGCTGCAACGAGCCGATAGCCTTTGTTGCTAGTGCTCGGTTAGGGTATTAAGATATAATTTGTAGTTATATGTTTAATAAAATAAAATAAATAAACAATTCACAAACATTTCAAACAATAAATTGTTAAAAATCGGATTTGAAATAAAAAAAAAATTAAACCAAATGAATTATGTTGTTTAGATTACTTCGATCTTCTTGATTTATATTTTTGTTTAAAAATTCCCCTGATGATTTAACCCAATGTGGTAATAAAATATTGGGATAAATAAATAAATAAGCTTAATTTTTAAACAAAAATCTAAATGAATTATGTTTAGCTAGGCTGATGCATATATTTCAGTCTGACAAAATATTTCATCTCTACTCGAAGTGTTTCGTAAAATTTTGCTAACAATAATTTAAAAAGTTGAACATTTTATTTTGAGTGTAACCATTGATAGAGGAATAGATAAAATGAAAGTTGTTATATGATTAAAATTGGTTCTTGTGGTAGTCTAAAATGGAATGATTTAAGTTTATCCAACATCTACATACAATAACATTTAATTGTAAGTTTTGAAGAATTTAATTTAGCCTCAAGTTATTTTATCCCAATAAAAAGAAAAGAATAATAATATAACTAACCCCACAAAATTCTACCTTAACCATATCTAATTTGAATTTTCTTTTTTATGTAATGTTTCGTGCATTACAAAATAAACAAATTAACTTCAGATAATTTTATGCAGCATCAATTAAATTAAAATCGTTTTGTTTACTTTACGTATACATTTCTTGAAATCGTTTACAAATTTGCAATTATTAAATAAAAACGACATAAGAAATTGTAAAGAAATTTTTGAAAAGGAATATGAAAAGTGAACTTGAGGAAAATCGAATTAGTGCTTCAATCTTAAGTTCTTACAATTTTAGTTTAAACAATAATGTAACTTTTGTTTTTTAAAAAAATATTTGATATATTTATCACACAGATCCTCAAAATTATACAACACTTGACGTCCTTAGACAAGAGTATATCTGGAAACTGAATTTAAAGTTAAAAATTCCTTGCACATTTTCTTATACCATTTTCTTATAAAATTTAAACAAGAGGAGACAGACAGACTCCTTCCCCCCCCCCCCCCCCCCCCCCACTGTCAGCCAATACTTTTCTCATACTACTTTTGGTTTTCCTTATTGACAGGAATTGATAAAAACATTTTATTTGCAAACAAGCCAACAAACAGACAGAACAAACAGTTGTTTATGTTATAGCAAACCATCATTAAAGTAGGCTTCCGTTTCCGTTTTGTGTATTTCTGCTCTACTACTAGCAGTGGTAACTATGTATGTGTTAGTGTTTATAAATAACAGTAACATTTAACTATGTTTGTTTAACTGCATATTTTCTGTTTCCTATCATTTTTACTGATTACTTAAATAAAAGTAGGAAGAAAAAAAAAAACTTAAGGCATAAATTTACCTCTTTACTTCCTTGGCACTCATGTCATTCGATATTTAATAGTGAATCCGAGTATATACATATTGTATCTATTTCTTGTGTAATGATATAATGTAATAATAAAATAGAAGAAGCAAAAAAAAAAACAATTTATATTAAAAATCAAATACAAAACATGTTTCTATAAGAACATATAAATATATTCCGGATTGTATAATGTAGTGGTTATTCTGCCTTTTATAGCTTTTTACAATTTGCGGTTACTTGTTAGTGGTAGGGTGTACAATACTCAGACATTCATACTTTTATACTACTAGTAGAAATATTAAATGACTTTAGTTATTTGCCTGGTTAGATGGTTGTTCGACTGACTGACTGACTGACTGGCCGAGAGACAGACAGACTGGTTTGTGGTAGTATAGCAAGCGCTACATAGTTGTAAAATAATCTTTGAATGGTTGGCATTGGCGATGATATAGCATTTCTTATTAAAATGTATATTTGCGCGTTTAAGAAGTCACTGAATTGTAAAGATATTACATAAACGGAAACCAAGTAGAAAAGTGTATAATTTTAATACTTACACACCTACATTCCAATGTATGTATGTACTTAAGAACATCTTTTAAGGGAAATATAAGTTGAAAACTGACTTTAGAAAAAAAATTATTAACCCTGTCTTTTTCCACATTATTGGCAAAATAGTTTTTTTTAATTAAATTAATTCCTAAAGCGTGGCCTTGACTAATTTATATTATTTGTAATAATTTATTAGAATTTGGAAAATGCTAGAAAATTTGACATAATCATTAGATTTTTTATAGGCAATTGGTAAAAAATCGCTATTTGTTCTTAAATGCAGAACTAGTTCTGAATTTTTAGTGTAATAGATAACACAATTTATTTAAAAATCGAGAATATAATTTTTTAAATTTATTTGATTCAATAAGTTTTAGCGTGTTACTCGCTTCGCTTTCGAAAAAATATTCGTTTATTTTAAAATTAAAAAATATTTGTACTATAATCATTTAGCACATAGTACGTATACTCAATATGATAAATACGATATTCAGAAATGAAGATAACAAAAATTTTTGTTTTTTCAAAAAAAAAAAGACAAAAATTAGTAAAAATCGATTTCCCCAGAGCACATGCCCCGTTCCCGACGCATACAGGATCCGTTTGAAAGGACATATTCCGGTGAAAATTGGTCCGATTTGAATGTACATACCTACGCCGTGACTGGTGAAATTGGACCGACCTAAAAAGACCTACTCTGCTACCTGTCCCCTGACCGGTGAAAAGAAGATCGATCCGAGAAACCTACCCCATGACTGATAAAATAGGACAGATCCAGCACAAATCAATAAAATGGTACAAATATGCTTGAGAAAAACAATTTATTCTAAATTTATGTCAAATTTTTAATGTAATAATTTTCGGAGAAAAAATAAAATTTTTACGGCAAGGGGCCCTAAGGGTCACATTTGCCCTTCGTTGGTAAATTATATTGAAATATTTTTTCAATTTTACCAAATTCGTTTAAAAACTGTTTAAATTTTTTGCAATTTTTTTGTTTTAAATTTCTACACTTTAATTTTTTTTTATTTTTTTTTTAGCTCTTTAATTTATAATAATTAAAATATTATTTAATATAATTTTTTAAGTTGAATTGATTTTTTTCTCATTTAAATTTATAGTATCTGATTGTTTAGTGTAACTTTCTAAATTTTAATTGTGGTTTCTGCATTTCAATAATGTTTTTTTAATTTCATAATGAATCAATTTATCTCAAAGGACCACAAAACGGTTCAAGGGCATATCACTAAATTGGTATGAAGTATTTTTGTAGTTTTTCCATTATTTCCAATTATTTTCTTGTAACCTTCCTTTTTGTTGTTTCAGTTGCGGCAGTCCTGTGATACGTTAAAAAGAGCAATTAATCCCCCTATGATATGAACCTGTTAAAGTGACCAGTCTCTTTCATATAAATGTACCGGTCCGAGGACCCATCCCTAATCCAATTTATCAGTCATATAACGTGTCCTGTGACAGATACATACGTTTTCCACTGGGATGTTTAAAC
Source organism: Eustalomyia histrio (assembly GCA_949748255.1). Lineage (NCBI taxonomy): Eukaryota > Metazoa > Arthropoda > Insecta > Diptera > Anthomyiidae > Eustalomyia > Eustalomyia histrio. The sequence goes on along the minus strand of OX456524.1, from coordinate 159,600,690 downwards.
CATGGACGATATAAAACTCAGGATTTACAAAATGCCAAATTTTTAGCTTCAAATTTAGCCTCGCTGCCTCGATGTTACTGAGCCGTAATCATAAAATTTTATATTTTATAACACGGCTCAGTGCCATCGAGGCAGCGAGACTTAACTTGAAGCTAAAAATTTCGCATTTTGTACATCCTGAGTTTTATACCGTCCATGGTTTAACCGATTCTTTTACTGACGTACTATTTTACTGTATTAAATGAAGATAATTAAAATTTTTGCTGAAATCAGTTATTTACCCAAAATTTTTTTAAAAAATTAGTCACACGGATTTGAAACACCTCTGACTGACTTATTATTATTTTAAGTGTATCTTTTCATGATTTGACTTACTACACTAATAGAAAAAAGTAAAAATTTTTGCTTAAGTTCCTACAAATTAGGCTGAAATTAACAGAATTTTTTTGCTTAAATATTAGTATAATATTTGTTGCTTAATTTTTCTTAAATTTGAATTAAATTTTAGTTAAATAAAAGAAATCACAAAAAATTGTAAATTTTTCAATGGAAATAATTTTATAATCCGCAGTCTACAAACAGCCGTATGCATAGACATTTTCTTGATCTTTATAACACACTTATAAATCATATTAATATACAAAACAACAACAAATTTTCTTTATAAGACTGTTATAAGCACCAAGAAAATGTTTATGCATACGGCTGTAATTGTTTAAGTAAACATTTTAGTTGATTTAAGCAGGATATACTATTATTTCCATTCAGTTAAATTTATCATAAATATAACTAAAATTTGGTCAGAATAAAAGTTTTTTTCTTAGCTGGTTTCAGTCTATTAAAATTCAGCAATTTTTGTTTGCAGATTTTAGCAAAGTAAATTGTCAATTATAATTTAAAGTTTGTATATTTCACAGTTTTATTATTGCCAATCTTTTCTTATTAATATTACAGAAAAAAATCTGATTATTCTAGCAGATTTTTCCATAGGGTCCTTTTTAAAAAGTTTTTAGCAGCTTTTTTTTTCTATCAGTGTATACATATTTGAATTACATAAACTGTTTAATAGATTTATTTAGTTTATTAAATGATAACTACATATTGATTGACAATCAATCATTTACTATCAACACACTTTTGAAATTCAACAATATACAAACATTCAAACAAATTAAAGTTTACATTTAGGGCCAGTTATAGAATATTGTATTCTCGTATTTAAATTTAAATTTCCTTTAAATTAAGTGTACTATACAAAATTGCATAAAAGTAATCTATAGAAAAATAGTTACTATGTAATCGATGATTGATGGTAATAAGCTGATCACTTGGAATTGGACATTTGGTTTGCAATAACATATGTTTTATCAAAGTCAAATGAATTTTGTTTGATGTAAAAGTCGTTCTTATCTCTAGTAAAAAAAAAGTTTTCGGTTATGACGATTCAATTTATGATCATCGTAATGATATTTATAACGAATTGACTTGTTTTAATAATAAAATTTGTTCCATTTATTTGAATATTTAATAGCAATACAGAGGTTAGTGTTTTCCTGCCTGCTACAACAACAACAATTGTTTTGTTGTAGTTATAGCATCAAAATCATCATTAATAATAACAAAAATAACGTTAACATAACCAAATGTAAATATGTTCAAGAGTGTGGCATATTGACATGTTTGTATACATATTTTTATTTATTTATTTATTTTTTATTTTTTTGTTGTTTTAATAGAATGACCACTCATACATACTTACACTACACAAACACTTACACCTGTATTTATGTTTCGATGATGCATACTTGTATGCAAAGTGAAACATAACCAATACAAAAATTTGTCATGTTAAAAATACCATACATACTTACATAAATGCATTTACTATATACAGTATGACCTCGCTTAACACAACCATCGATAAATAGATCTCAGGTAGCGCAACAATATGTTGCATTTAGGTTTTTAAAGTACAATGTACAGATCACAAGTTTCATTCAAGTCAGTTATAAATTGCTAAACCAGATATTTTTATATGAAATCAGCACATTTTGCTTAACAAAATTTGTGACTCTGTTTTTGAAACTACCCTGCTTTTTTACAATTGCTTCAATTTCTACTGGTTACATTAAGCAAGTTCACACTGTGCATATGCATTTATAAAAATGTTTAATGTATACAAATATTTGTAAGTGTATGTGTATTTGTATGTGGGTGTGTGTTAGTATGATGATCAATGAATTTATGCTTTTAATTGCTATACAGCAAACTGTTTACCAAAAAAAAAAAAAATATGGTTATACAAGAAAATATTGTCATTCATATACACAAATACATTATGTTGTATAACAGTGACATCTTCCTAAAGCGGATAATAATGAAAAAATTAAAAAAAAATTAAAATGCAGTTTATTCATGCAGAGAAAAACATGTTTGGGGCAATCATATTCCAAGAGCATCATATATTTTTGGGATTATGATAACGTACCTAGTACTTTCAATTATTCTGACACACGGTTTTTTCTTGATAAAAAACAAACAACAAGAGGTTTTTTAATTTTTTCTTTTTATTTTGGTTTTTTATATATTGAAGAATATAACAAAAAAAAATTATTTAAAATGGCCGCCATTTGCCTTCGAACACGACCGAAGTCTGACCGGCCAATCGTCTATTGCAGTACGCACGTCCTCCATAGGGAAATTGTCCACTGCGCGGATAAGTGCACGCTTAAGCGATTCCAAATTTTTGTGGTGAGTAGTGCAGATCATACCTTCTAAAACGGACCACAATTTATAGTCTAAAGGATTCAGGTCTGGACTACCCGATGGCCAATCATCCGTAGCAATAAAGTTTGGTAAATTGTTTTTTTAACCAGTCTTGAGTGGTTTTTGCCTTATGGGCTGGGGCAGAGTCCTGTTGAAAGGTCCACGGCTCGTTTTTGAACAATGGCTTCACAACCTTTTCTAAAACGTCAGATTGGTACACCTTTGCCGATGTTTTAACACCTTTTTCGCAGAAATGAAGCTTGGTGACCCCATCATAGGCGAATCCCCACCATACCATTACAGAAGGAGGATGGTGACCTCTCTGAACTCCAGGAACCAATTCATTTGCTTGCAGAGATGACTTAGCATATACTCTATCATTTTGTTTATTGAACGACTCCTCCACAGTAAAAATTTTTTCGTCAGTAAACATAATTTTTCTGTGGCGGTTTTTGGCGTACTGGTGAATCAATGATTTTGATTTTTGCTTCCGTTTCTGCTTTAACGCCGCCGTAAGAAGATGCCCCGTGTGTCTTTTGTAAGCCCGAAGTCCCAAGTCATATTTAATGATGCGAGAAATGGATAACTTCGATATATTCATCTCCCGTGACATTATTTGCTGCTCTCGGATTGGATTTCGATAAATTCAATTCTGTACAGCTTTGACGGCTCTGGTAGTTCGCACAGAGCGCGGACGGGCAGATTTTGGACGGTCTGCTACTCCACCAGTATCCCCAAACAGTTTCACAGCACGCTAAATAAAACTACGACAATAGGGTTTTCAAGATCTCCTCATTCCATAATTTAAAGTAACGCACGACAAAAACTTTTTACACAAAAATGAAGTTTAAATGCTAGTTGTCAAAAAACTGTCAACGTAAAGAGAGTATGTTCAGTGGATTTCTTACAGTGGGGGCAACTAACAGTGTGTCAGTAATTATGAAAGTACTAGGTAGTTATTATATTATGATAATAAAATAACCATAATTTTACCATAATATGGTCCCTACAGTTATATTATAAGAAATGGTTTTTCTAAAGAAAAAAATTCATATTAAGGACTTTTTCAAGAAAACTCCTGTTTTTTTTAAGAAAAAACATAGATTCTATAAACTTTTTCTATTAAAAAAATTCTAATTTTTAAGATTTTTTTTAGATAGTCGTCAGAGTCTCAGAATTTTTCTTTTAGAAAAAGTCCTTATAGTCTAAGAATATTTCTACTAGAAAAAGTTCTTAGAATCTAAGTGTTTATCATGATAAAGAGTCCCCAGAATCTTAGAATTTTTTAGAATCTAAGTTTTTTTAAGAACATATGAATTTTTAGCTATGAAATAGTTAGCAAAATCTGAGAATTTTACTTGAGGGAAAAGTCCATAGAATCTAAAAATGTTTCTATTAGAAAAATTTCTGAAAATATAGTATTTTGTAAAAGAAACCTTTTCGTACAAAACTACTTCTAAGTTCTACAGACTTTTTTTCTTATAAAAAATTATCCTTTTAATATTCTCAGTACTTTTTCCATAAGAAACATATTGAAAAAAAAAACAAAGAGGTATTATTTTTTTTTATTGAAAAAGAATAAAAAATTTAAAATCTTTATATCGAATCTTTTTGACAATGATTTTTTTCGACAATGAATTGTTTGATGTAAATTATAATTTTATATGTATAAGGCATAAAAATAAAACCCTTTGATTGTTGTCAGCATTTTATAGTTCCATAATTATCATATTTTTTTGTCACAGTCAGAATTTTTTGTTACTACAATATGGTTACAGCCAATCATGTTATAAAATAGAAAGTGGCAATCATGAAATAATAAAATATTTACTATAATAATAATGGTAGCGACCATATTGACGGTTAAGACCTATTTACAAACTAATAACTTGATTGTGACAACTACACCCAAATGCAACAAAAATAATATAGTAGCAGTGATCATGTTGCAACCATGTTTTTTTCTGCGTGTTTGACTATTCTAATTTCTCTATCAAAAATATTTTATTACTAAGAGTAGAAACACCATTAAAGTTAAAACTAAACCAGAAACATAATGTTTATACATTTCGTAAGAAACGGAAATTTCAGCAAAATTTTGCTTTTCCTACAAAGCATATGGACATTTTTTTCGCTTTATTTTAAGCTTTTATTGTGTTGCTACTCTAATAATTAATAAAACATGTTCAAGCATGCCACAATTTTGATATATTTATTGAAAAAAAAATTAAACAAAATTTGTTCAATTACATATTTTCTTACATTTGCTTACCTTTGGCACACCCTGGCGTATACTTAATATTATAATTCATACATTTGTAAATATAACTCATACGCTGTGATGGTTCATTTGAAAACTTTAATAAAAATTAAAAGAAATAATTATAATCTATATTCAGCTATTCCCATATATAATCATATACAGGTTGGTTAAAAAGTTCCTGCGCTCGAAGTTAAAGAATACTGTTTTTGTTACGAAATATATTTTTTTATACAATATAATCTCCTAGAAGCTCAATACACTTGTTCCAATGATCTTCCAATAATTTTATCCCATCCTTATAATGGTTTTCCGGAAGCTCTGCAAAATAACCGGCTACGGCTGCTATGGCCTCTTCATTCGACGAAAAATGCTTTCCACGAAGGAATTGTTTGAAATTTCTGAAGAGATAGTAGTCACTGGGAGCCAAATCTGGTGAATACGGTGGATGTTCAACCAATTCGTACTTTAATTCTTTGAATTTAGCCATCGTCAGAACACTTTTGTGAGCATTGTCTTGATGAAAAATTATTTTTTTTTTCTTCTTTAAACCAGATCTTTTCTCACGAATTTTTTCATCCAGCTGATCCAAAAGGCTGCAATAATATTCAGAGTTGATTGTTTTACCTTTCTGAAGTTAATCAATCAACAAAATTCCTTTTGCATCCCAAAAAACTGATGCCATAACCTTCTTTGCTGATCGTTGTGACTTCACCTGCTTTGGAGCTGAACAACTAGCTTCAGTCCACTGTAAACGTTCTTGTTTCAATTTAGGATCATGGTGGTAGATCCAAGTCTCATCCATAGTTAAAAAACGACGCAAGAAGTCGGTTTTATTCGGCTTAAAACGCTCCAAATTACGCTGAGAAATTTGTTTTCGATCCAGTTTTTGTTGAATTGTTAATATGTGCGGCACTAACTTTCCAAACGGTTTTTTCATACATAATTCTTCATGTAAAATATGGAGTACTCGTTCGGCTGAGATGCCTATGGCATTAACAATTTCACGCTTAGTCAAACTTGGATCTACACTAACCATATTATGTACCTGCTCAATGATTTCTGCTGTGGTTGCAGTTTTTGATCGTCCTTCGCGTGGATCGTCTTTAAGGCTGGTACGACCACGTTGAAATTCACCAGCCCAAAATTCAACGGTGCGTTTTGAAGGTGAGGACTCCTTATACACTTCTTACAATTGTTCATAAATTTCCTTTGCTTTTAAACCCTTTAAAACAAAGAATCTAATGACTGCACGATATTCAATTTTTTCCATATTAAAAAAAATCAATGACACGTCAACTTCAAATGGCTTGTAAACAAAGAAAGAATTGACAGAATGACTTGCAACTTTGCATGTGTTCTCAGGACAGTTATACCAACTTGAGAAAAAAAAAGTTTGGAGCTAGGAGTGCCATGTCTTGGTGAGCGCAGGAACTTTTCAACCAAGCTGTATGTTTTTATACTATACCATTTTCAGCTTTGATTTTACAAATTTAATTTTTTAAAAATTTTTTGAATAGGCTTAACAAAAATTTTATAAAATCTAAATCCTTTTTCTTAAAATAAATTTCAAATTAATAATATTACATTATAGAAGACAGCTACCTAATTTTTTAAACAGTTTTTAATATTTTTTAAAATAATTCTTTCATTTTTTTTTTAAATATTTCATTTATTTTTTTATGTAAAAACAATGTATGTATTGATTTTGATTATTAAATCATAATATCTTTATATATATTCGTAGTCTTGTGAATTTTCCAATTTCAATTAATTTTCACTTTACACTGTCAATGCTATTGATTACATGATTTTCAGTTAAAATTACTATTTACTGTTATATTGTCAAAAAAGTGGCATGTGTAAAAAATGTGTATGTATGTTGTTGGTATTCATTGGAAAAATTAATTAATTTTTTTCTCTTTTTTGTTTTAACACATAAATATTTGCGAAACCAATTTTGCATAATCCGGTAAATGCATAAAATAATATAAAATATATGAAAGCGTACATATTAAAAAAAAATACAACATTTACAATGACTTAAAATAAGATTTGGCTGGAAATGCTGCTAAAATACCGTTATCGATTCAAAATCTTTTCATTAGACTACCGTTTCCCTTAAAATACCGTTACCGAAATAATTTAAATACCGTTATCTCCAAAATACTGTTACCGATGTAACGGAAATACCGTTATATTTAAAAACCACTAATGAAATAAATGAAATATCGATATCCTTAAAATACCGTTAAAGAAGTAGCTTAAATATTTATGCTTACAATATTGTTGCCGAAATAACTGAAATACCGTTATCCTTAAAATATCGTTATCAAAATAACTGAAATAGTGTTATTCTTAAAATACTGATACCGAAAACATCTAAAATAGCGTTATCCTGACCGATAATCTCATCATTTCGCTTACCAACCATGCTTACAGCAGTTCAAAATTAAAAAAAAAAACAATTTTTATGCAAGAAAAATTACACAGAGAAAACAGGTTCGTGCAAACGAATGATTTGTCTGTGGTAATCGAATTTTGCCGTTGTGGCAACAGAAAATCTGTGACCACACACCCAGAAAACATATTTGTGCTGACAATCGAATTTGTTGCCATCCGAATGGTTCAGTTGCAGCAAGCGAATTTTTCGATTGTGATTACCGAATTGTTATTAAGGCAACCGAAGTACTCCTTTCAAATTACTCATGTCGCAATTGGTATTCTGTTGCCACAACCGAAAAATTTGATTGGCTATAAATTCGGTTTTTAGCATGAATCCGTTTTTCGGATGTACAAATACAAAAATGCAAACGAAAAAATTATTTGTAATTATTGATGAATTTTCAATTAAAAGTTTGTTATATTTACAAAAAAAAAATTCAATTAATTTTTTTCTTTGTTAATATTATAGAATTTTAATTGAAATGGGAGCCCCATGATTATCTTGGATTCGGCGTATTGAATTTTAAAAAGTGCCCCTCGGCATTGAAAAGTAAATCTTTGCAGGCAAATATAACATATTCTCCTGTAAACATGTATATGTTTGGATCTGATGTCCTTATCATTATTATGTTTACATTCCAGATATTAATGACAGAACTACAATTTCAAATATATCTCTGTTTAGATGGAAAAATATTGGCTCACATACAAACATTACAATGATTGCCTGGAAGCATATTTTAAACATATATATGGTAGTTTCTAAACATGTATAAAGTTACCTGTAAACATAATCAACAATGCCTTTTTTTCAGCGTGTATATAAAAAGAAGAAAAGCAGATAAAAGCTTATGCCTATCTGAACATTTTTATTATTTTATTTTATATCACCAGTTTTTTGTGTGTAAATTTTCTCTTCAATATCCCTGTTGAAAGAGTAGCGATAAATAATTTTTTTTAGTAATTTTATTTTTTGGTATTTTTATAATAAATTTCACATTGGTTTTGTTAGTGGTTAAATGAAAATAATTGGAAAGTTATGTGTGGTTAAAAAAACACAAATACCTCCATCACCGAACTTACATTACACTCACACATATGCACACACCATACTGATGATGACAATGTTAATGATACAAGTATGAAGGTGTATTAATTACATTTGAATTAAATAAATTGTAGCAAATAAAATAAAAGAGACATGTATGCAAAAGTCTTAATACAATTAAAAGATTTCTCTTGGGAAAAACAGACATATGTAGAGACAACAAAAATTATTAATATAACCTGTAGACTCTCTTAAACATATATGTACATATGTAGGCATTTGTTTTTCGCTTCACAGAAAATACGTTTTTAATTGCAGAATCCAGTTGAGCAAATAAGATCGTATATGAGCATATAAGGCCTCATATCCCCCCATATATGATATCATAAACTTTGTACGGAAGTATATAAAATTGTATTGCTATAAACACATTTTTAAAATTTAATTCCAAAGAGGTTAAAACTTAGAAATTTTATTATTTTAATGACGTATGAGTGTTATTAATTAATTATATTAATCATACGTTTTGTATGTAAAATAGAAGCTAAAATATTTTCAGCATAAATTTAAATTTTTACAAAAATTCTACAAAGTTAAAAAGAAAACCTTCTTGTAGTTATATTCTACAATAAATATATGTAATTTATGAATCTATCTTACATGAACTAAATACCAGTGATGACTGAATATTTAGTTCATTGTATTCCTTTGATACTAAAAAAAAATCCCAACAGTCTGTTAAGATAGAAATTTAAATTATATAAAAATAAATGTTTAATTTCAACATAATGTTTTTAAGCACTTTAATTAATAAATATTAAATTATTATACCAATATAGATTTAAACTTGAGCTTAACAGCAGACTGCCATAGAAGTTTCAATATTAACATTTTCCTCTTAAGGCATTAACTTATTTAAATAATTTTCTTAGAAAGTTTTCTACACTAGTTTTATTTTTGTTTTTTTTTTTTTGTTTTGTTTGTAATTTTCTTTCGAGTTGACCTACATTTTGTGTTATATAATTTTAAATGGGAATATGTGGTAAGAAACAAAACCACATGTAATAATCTAAATGAAAAATATATAATTTGAACATATACTCACATACTTGATATTGTACTCATATAATATATATAACTTTATATATGTTATATTTATGTATGTATGTACTAACATAACATACAAACTGCATTTATGCTCGATGTAACTACACAGTAAGATTTTTAATAATTTTCTATCCTAGTTGGTAGGAAGTGAAGTGAATTGAAGACAAAATGCATGCCTTTGCACACGCAATTTCTCTCTAGGAATTACATGTGTTTACCTCAAATACAAGTTTCATTAAAATTAAACATAAGACAATAATAACAACAACAACAACAACAACGACGACGACACCATACATGCCAACAACAAAATATTAGATGATGATGATAAACTCATACACTGTCGCATACCTTCAAACATTTATAGATACAAACACTCAGAAAAAAAAAAGTTTGTAAACGATTTTCAATCCCACTTTACTATTTTTGTACTGATTTTAAATACAAAAAAAAAATTATATTTAGCAAATCTTTTTGCTATTTACATTTTATAAATTACATATTTTTTACAGAATATCTTCAAATTTTTGTTGCTAATTTCAGAAATCATTTTACAAATTTTTGAAAACCCGATTTGCTAAAATAAGCAAAATAGTGTGGATATTGAAGGAAATGTCATTTCTAATTAAAACTTACACCTACAAAATTTAATGACCTTAAAATGTTACATAGATTAAAAACAGTGAGCGGAAGTGTAAAAATAGAACATACATTTTTCAAAACAGAAATTACCAAACTAAAACAAAATTATAAATTCGTTTATGTTTTTACAATAATTAAGCCTTAGATTTTTTTTTTTTAATTTGTGTAAAATATTTTTTGAAAAAAAAAATTTTTTTGAAAGTTTACTAATTTCATTGTACTTCACGTCAGCAGACATGTGTTGCTTAGATTAGCAAAAAATACCGCTGGGGTAAAATTAGCAAATTTTCCGGTTATAACAAAAATATTTGCAGTTGCCATTACAGACTTTTTTTGGTGAGTGTATGTATATGGTTACATCAGTTACATAACCCAGCATACAAATCAGGAATGTACTTCCAGGGAAGAATAAACAAATTTAAATTTAATTTATATTCATTTTTGGAAATCATATTGATATATCTAATCTACAAGACCCTAGAAGCACACGTACTCCCATCTATGACTATGATATAGCGTCATATATTAAGTTAAAAGTACTTGAACAAGTTTCCAACGATACCTATTTTATACAAATCGGAAACGTGCTTTTTAAGATAATATCTTAAAATATTTTCAACTTTAAAGCACAATTCAACTCAACGTGGACATTTAAATGGATTCAGATAAAAAAGGAATCGCATATAAGCATATATGATCATATTCGGACAAATCTGTTTATATATGTCTATAAATTATTCAATATATTACCATATATGCTCTCATATATGACCGTATATGTTTTCATATATGACCATATATGTTCTCATCTATGACAATATATATGGTCTCATATATGTCCATATATAGTCTCATGTATGACAATATATGTTGGGATCCGAAATTTGGAGTTGGGTCATAGATGATAACACATTTTTATGTACGCTTATAAATGATTCATATATGTCCATATATGATCATATACGTTCATTTACCCTCAGATTTCAAAATTCAACTTGATCATTATACCTTTTATGGTCATATATTGAACTATTTATGCATATATATAATCATATATATCCATACTTGATCTTATACAGGGCTATATATAATCATATATATACAATATAAGGATGTACAATTTTTTAGTCAATAATAATATTTATATTTTTTCCTATATCCTTTCTTTGTATCTCGCATAATTTTCGAGAACTTTATGTAGGTTAGGTAGATGTGGTGGGCTGTCAATCAGATTCACTTAGACTATGAAGTCCCTTGTGATACCACGGAAGCTAGTAAAAATTTTATCACTAGCTTCCCCCGTCGAACCATCCCGATTGCCCCAAAAAAGCCCCTAAGTCGGCCGATATCGATATCAGCCAAACCACCCAGGTCCTCAAAGAAACATGAGCCCAAATGTAGTCCCCTCCTGCGAGCCAGGGCAGGACAAGTACAAAGAAGGTGCTCCAGAGACTCCTGCTCCTCTTCGTCACCACAGCTTCTGCAAAAGTCACTAGCCGCAACCCTCAACCTAACTGCGTGCCTTCCAATCAGACAGTGTCCCGTCATGACGGACATAAGTAGGGATATATCGGGCCTTGACAGAGACAGCAACTTGTGCGTACGCTTCCTATCCAGACGGGGCCACATCTATCTGGAAGGAATACAACCACGGACATAGGCCCACCTATCTCTTGCCAACCCCGCAACCGAAACTTGCAAGTGGCCAGAGGCATGCCCACAGATGCCATTTCGTGTGAAATGTGTATGGTAGTCCCCAGTCTTGCAAGCTCGTCTGCCCTACAGTTCCCTGGTATGTCCCTGTGGCTCGGCACCCAAATAACATGGATGCTGAACTGCTGAGCCATCTCGTTAAGAGATTTGCGACAGTTCAGGGCTGATGTCGAATCTAGGAAGACATAATCCATAGATCTAATGACAACCTGTCTATCAGAGAACATATTAATCCTCACCGTTGTGAGGACATTATACCTAAGCCACTCCGCTACCTCCCTAATGGGCAAAATTTCAGCCTGAAAAACACTACAGTGATTCGGCAGTCTCCGCGCAATACTCAGCTGTAAGTCCCTGGAGTAGACCCCGAAGCCTACCTGATCGTCGAGTTTAGAGCCGTCAGTATAGAAGTCGACACAACGCCCCCCATTGGGAGTTCTGTGTTTCCCTATGCGGTATAAGCGTCTGGTACCTCTTGTCGAACAGTGGTTCAGCCACAGTGTAGTCAATGATGCCTGGAAGTTCAGGCATCATGTTACACTGTGACCATAGCCACTGTCCGACCAAAGTGACAAACTTTATGTAAATTAAAAATAGATTTTTGCTCCATCAAAGATATTAATTTGCATCGCACAATTGTTCTGATATATTTCAAATCCATAATCAAGAAAAAATATTTCTGCAGTTCCCATTTTTGGGAAAAAACTTGTGCCCACGAACCGTGGTATGTAAATTTTCATAAATGTTGTATTAGCCAAATATACAATATGTCATGCCTAAATAAGTTTATTATTTAAAATTGTTTTTTGGGATACAAATGCAATAACATGTAGTTACATGTGGCTTTCCATGCCAAATGCCTCGCTACAGGAAGAAAATAAATCATAAAAATGTTAAATTCACAATATTTATAATCCCTTATAAAACGAATAAAAAATGTATCAGCTTTTTCGCCTTTTCCAAAATAGGGCATAAAAGGCGTGGTTAAATATTTACAAATTTAGAACTCATGTTTATTATAATTTAATGAAATTTGGAAAATGCTAGTTTTTTTTTATAAACATTGATGCAATACACTTTTTGATATGAAAAGACTCATATGCAAATGTAGATTTTATAAAATAAACTATTTGCAACATACATATATAAATGTTCCTTATTTTTTTGTTTGTTAAGTTGCAGTAAAAAGCTTTTGGATTTAATCCCAAAGTCCCCATTGCAACAAACTCAAGGGTAAGTTTTGTTTTTTTTTTGTTTTATTGCATTGAAATGATGAAAACAAGAATGTAGTATTCATAGATGAGGATGATGAGGACAGTATTTCAAAGACATGATCACTCAAACATGTTCATTCACTACATACTTACACACACACAGACTCACAATTAGTTTAACATAGTTTTACAATTTATAAAATGCGAGTAGTCAAATTTTATGAACAGGAACTTATGAACTACTTTTTATATAAAATCTTTCTTCCTTTACCCACCAACAGCATCATCTTTAATTTCTTCTTCGACAATTCCTTCATCTACATTTTATTTTGTAAGAAAATTTTACTAACATTTCCTAAAGGAATTGTGGTTTGAAATGCAAAAGATAAAAAACCATACAGAAAATGAAGAAAAACATGCCTTAAAGATTACAACAATCTCACCACAAAAAAAAAATAAATAAATAAACTTAAAAAATAAGCCAGTAAAGGCTTAAATATTTTCAAGCAGAAAAAAAAATTATATAAAACAAAAAGAGATATATAAAGAAATTTATTTTTTAAATTAATTAAATAAATTATATGAAAAAAACCACACACACACACATAAAAAAAACAACGTTGGCTTTAAACTTTTAAAAGAATTCTATTATTAAAAAAAAGTCTAGATTAAATATAAAACACTGTGCTATAAAACAACGATCATTATAACAAAGTGCACAATATAAAACTGACTTTACAAAGTAACTGTGTATATTTCACATAGAAAGATTAATTCAAAAAACCCCAAAGAAAAGAAGAAATACACACAAAAAAAAAAGGCTGACTAGCATGAATGCCAGTTAACACTAATTGGTAGCAATGCCATTCACATACACCGTTGTTGTACAAGTTAAAATAAAGAAAACAAAAACAAACAAAAAATATACAGTTCACACACACACACACACACATGCACATACTTCTTGTTTAGAAAATAAAATAATTGAAGTTAGTTTGTAGCCGTTGGTGCTACGTTACGTATACGTAACATCAGTTAAATACTGGCGACAAATATACATAAACTTGAAATAAACACTACAATAAACACTCATAGAAAACATGTAGGTTAAATTGTAAATCGTCCTTTCAAATTTAGACAAAATCGAACCAGATTTAGACCTGTGATGCATGACCTGTGATGCATCACAGGTGATGCATCGCCATCACTGGTGATTCATCACTGATGATGCATCACAGGTCATGCATCACAGGTAATGCATCGCCATCACTGGTGATTCATCACTGGTGATGCATCACAGGTCATGCATCACTAGTGATGCATCACTGGTGATGCATCACAGGTCATGCATCACAGGTGATGCATCACTGGTGATAAGTGATTTTAATTTTTCAATTTGTCGAGTTTTAAAATGTTTAGAGATTTTTCCAATTCTAACGACATTTTCCTTTTTGTATTTGTAAAAAAAAACTTCAATTTCTCTTAAATAAAATCAAAAACATTGTTATTTATTTTCTAAATTTTAAAATAATAAAACAAATCCCAAATTTGCAAAACGATTGAATTCTTAACAATTGTATTACAAACGATTGAATTCAGTGATTGAAAAATCGAATGATGAAATATCAATGAAGTGTTTTAAAAGTAAATCGATTAAGACCATGTAACTGAGAATTCATTTCCATTTAAAAATTGTTGTTTGAGAATTAAATTATTCGATAGACAATCGGATGAAGGATTGAATTCTTTAGAAACTGAGGTCCCCAAGATATTCTGTCCATCTTGGGGAAAAATAATAACGTATTTTACAAGTAGATACTGTCATCTTTTTTATCATCAATAATGTGTGCCAGTGCGTAAGGGTTTTTGTTTTGATGATTTTAAAGGTTTTTTCTTTTTTAAAAATGCAGTTTTTTTTTAATTTACAAAAGTTTGATTTTACAGTGTTTACTCTATTCAAAATCTTTGAAATTGAAATTTAAGGCAAAAAGGTAGATAATTATTTTTTCTATTGATACATATATAATACAATTACTGTTATAAACAGCTGTTATTTAGCCAACAAAAAACTACTCAAGAACTGAAAAAACGCTTCTGGCAGTCTTGGGTGTTAGAAGTTAATCAGAAATACGCCGAAATTTTAAAATTATTTCCATGGTTAAAATTTCAAAGGTAATAGTAGTGAAAACAATAAGGGGTTTTTATAAATGTTAATGCGGTAATACATTGCGTATAAGTTATTTGTACACATTAACATAAAGTATACGCCCTGTTGTACAAAAAAAACATGAAAACTAATTTGCTACACACGAATGAGGACTTTCAACTAATTTGAGACTCTTAATCGAATTTTAATATGAACTTAAAACACGCATGAAAACAGATTCATGCTGGTAAGCCAATTTACTCGGTTAATAGTACCGAATTTTTAGTTATGACTACCGAATTTTTGCTGTGGCAGCCTAAATTATATATTCGCAATCAAATATTGTTATCTCAACTGATTGGCTATTGTCACAACCGAATCAGTCGATTTGGTTGTCACCACCAATCAGTTTTCTCTTTGTAGGATTTTTATCCCTATAGTTTCTGCTAAATCTGCCGATTTTTAACATTTTAAATTTTAGTTATTTTCGTAATCGGAAAATAAAATATATAACTTAAAATTAAGCATTTTTGGGATTATTTTTTCGATACATCCTAAAATATTATATCAAATATCTAATTTATTTCAATAATTGGCTAAAAGTAGATAATTTAAATTTAATATGATCCATGAAACAAAAAAAAATATTTATAACTAATATTAAAAATATGGTTATAAATTGTTTAAATCAACATTTCAGCATTCACTATATTTATTGCAGCATTAATTGTTCCGCTAATACAGTAAGGTTTCGATGCCTTTGCAGAATATGGCCCGCTTGCCGGAATATTAATCTTACAGTGATGTAGTTTCTCATGATCGTGGAAAGGAAGGGGAACGAGTGGCATTGCAATACTAGATAAGAGGGAACGAAATGGAATGGAAATGGGAACGAGTGGAATTATAACGCTAAACAATGCGAACGAGATGGAATGGAACGAGGAACGAGTGAAATTGAAACACTAAACTTGGGGAACGAAATAGAATGGAGTGGGGAACGAGTGACATTGCAATATTAGATAAGAGGGAACAAAATGGAATGGAAATGGAAGCGAGTGGAATTACAACACTAGACAAGGGGAATGAGATGGAATGGGACGAGTAAATGTAAACATTAAACTCGGGGAACGAAATACTAGATAAGAGGGAACGAAATGGAATGGAAATGGTAACGAGTGGAATTACAACACTAGACAAGGGGAATGAGATGGAATGGAACGAGGAACGAGTGAAATTGAAACACTAAACTTGGGGAACGAAATAGAATGGAGTGGGGAACGAGTGACATTGCAATACTAGATAAGAAGAAACGAAATGGAATGAAAATGGGAGCGAGTGGAATTACAACACTAGACAAGGGGAATGAGATGGAATGGAACGAGTAAATGTAAACATTAAACTCGGGGAATGAAATACTAGATAAGAGGGAACAAAATGGAATGGAAATGGGAACGAGTGGAATTACAACACTAGACAAGGGGAATGAGATGGAATGGAACGGGGAACGAGTGAAATTGAAACACTAAACTCGGGGCACGAAATGGAATGGAACGGAAACCAATAGACAAGGGAACGGAATGAAATAAAATGGTGGACGAGTAGAATTGAAACACTAAACACGAGAAACTAATGGGCATGCCTGGATTTTAGTGATACTAAACAGTTTCAACATATTTTTTTTTTTTTATTAAAGTTGATAATGCAAATAATTTCAATCGAATTGAATGCAATATTAATGGTATCATCAATTAACTAGTCCACTCAATTCATTAGTTACATGTATGGTAGACATTCACTAAGATGAGATTCTTGGAAATTCCTACGTGTGAAGTAAAAACGTGAAAAGTCTTTTTTCTATCCAAACGTCTTTGGCTTAAGCATAGATATTTAAAATATATATTCCCTAAAGCTGATTCACTGATAATTAACCTTTTTGAATTTTCGCTAGAAACGTGGTAAAGATGGGGGTTCAAAAGCGGGAAAGTGCCTCTCTTAATGGCCTCCCCAAAACCGCTTTCTCGGAAGACCTGAAATTTAAAATATGTATTTCACGGAGTATGGGCTAATTCACTATAACATTTTCCTTAAGAGCGAAGTATAAATGGGGGTTCTAAAGTGGAAAATATCCCCATTAACGGCTGACTTTAAGTCTAAGTATAGCATTGTGTCTTCCTCCATTAAAAATGGAATAAATTTCTCTGATCAGAGTAGAAATATCTCTGTATAAAAATCAATTAAATTTTTCTTCCAAATATGCTTTAGAATCTGCCTGAGGTGCTGTAGAAAAACTCGAAGTATTTTTGTAAGAAAATCTTAAATTTTATTTTTTTATTTGAGGCAAAAACCGCTAGATCAAATTAGAAAATCGCGAAGAATTTTTCCGCTCTTCAAACATTTTGTCGATGCTGTTTTAGTGAAAAATAAACCAAAACCGGTTAACCGGTTGTAAAACCTAAAACCGGTTAACCGGCTGTAAAAACTAAAACCGGTTTTTTTTTGTAAAAACCAAAAACGGTTTTTTTAAAAACCGATTTTGGAATAAACTAAAACCAATTTTTTAAAAGGCTGGTTTTTTAATACTTTTACCGAAACTAAATTTAAAAAAAAAATACTTTTAGAGTGTTCCTTAACAAAATTTAGTAATTTGTCTATTGAAAATTCTAAAAGTCAGTTTTTCTTTATATTTACTTTTTTTCAAGTTTTTTTTATGAGTGTATGCATAATAACAAACTACTACTTCTGCTACAACTACTAGTAACACACATATCACCTTTTGCCATTTGACTACATACGAGTACATAAAATAATATGTGTGTGTGTTAGTTTCTGTATGAATGTTTTTTATATGCATGTATATTTTACTGCATTGTAGAAATATACATACATACGTATTTTGTATATAACATTGTGTATAAATGTGTGTAGAATACATTGGACTCAAACGGATGTAATGAATTAAAGTGCAAGTGGCAGTTAGCATTTTTTTTTTTCATTCCAAGTTTTTTTTTTTTGTTTATTTTTTTGCAGAAAAAAAAAGACAATGCAAATGTCGTGTTTTTTGGAGCATAATTGTTTTATGGGTCTTTGTTACCCAATAAAAAAAAAACAAAGAAAATCTACACAATAAGATACACGTACATGGATTCAAACAGTTCATACTATTATAGTACTTTCAACTACGTAATATTGCAAAGCATATCTCAAGATATTCATTTTGTAGTTTTTAGAATGCATTTTATATATAAATGTTTCGTTTTTGTTGTGCGCTTTTTTTCTGTACCTTTTTTTTCGTTGCTTTTAACTATGTATCTCAAAGAAGTCTTTTATATTCAAACTTATTGTTATAGTGTTGTTTTTTTTTTTTTTTTTTTTTGTTAATTTTCTTCTTAATATCAAAGTTATATTCATACTTGTACATTGGTATTAGCCTAACAACTTTGCATGTTTTTGTTTTGTTTTAAGTATTTTTACCTTGGCATAAGAAACGGGAAGTTAATGTAGAACTCTGAATACACTGGCTTACAGCCATTTTGCTTACGCTAGAGGCTAATATGTTTTCTCTTTGTATTTGAGCCTGTCTAACATTTTTTTTTTGCAATTTTTAAATTAAATATTTTGTAAACTAGTGTTACATATTACTAGTATGTGTGTGTGTGTGTATGTTGTTTTTAGAAAATGAAATGTTTAAGTTTGTATACTAATGTAAGTATATAATATATGATTGTTGTTGCTACCTATTAACCTCAATTTAAACTTAAGACAGCAAAAAAACAACAAACAAAACATACATTCAAATAATGTTCATGAATTTTATGATTCATATACATACATATGTATATTTGTATATAAATGTACTTGTTGGTATATGTGTGAACAGAACATTTTAAGTTTAAGTTGGTTTTTCTAAGGTATATTTTGTTAACGTATTAGTATTAACATGCTGAATATGGTTGTATAAAAACCCAATAGGGAAGATTTGGCCGAAAAAAAATTCGAAAAAGGCAGTTCACACATGAAAAATAATAAGCTTGTGAATCTTTAAGAAATTCATTGTAAAAACGTTTATATGTAATCAGATATGACCATATATAAATTTGGGCTTATCCAACTATATCAGAATTAATATATAACATCACATATATTTATATATTATTTCATATATAAGGTTATAAATAATTTTATATGGACTCTGATATAATTGGATTTATAAGAGTTCAGATATATTAATATATATGGACATTGATATAATTGGCTTGATCAAAATTTTGGATATAATTATATATGGTCATATAAAGGGTTTTTCAATAAGAGCGCTGCAAAAGTTTTTTTAAATAAAACAAAAACGGTTTAGGATATCAATGAAATTCTTTATTCCTGTAAAAATACATTCGATGCCATTATGTATGGAACACGATTTCTTTTGCATGGCCACCACGGGCACGCTTGCAGGAGTCCAGACGCTGAACCCAATTTTCGACGGTTTTCAAACATAAATCGGCCGATACTGCTGCAATTTCACGTTCGATATTCGTACGAAGTTCATCAATCGTCGCTGGCTTGTTGGCATAGACCATAGACTTGACGTAGCCCCACAGGACCGAGGCGGCCAATCGACTGGACCATTTCGTGAGATAACACGTTCTCCGAACTTGGTTTCCAATAAATTGATTGTGACATTCGCTGTGTGGCTTGTGGCGCCGTCCTGTTGGAACCACATGTCCTCCAAGTCCATATCATCCAATTGGGGCCAAAAATATTCGGTTATTATTGAACGGTAGCGATTCCCATTCACAGTAACGTGCCGGTCTTGATCATCACGGAAGAAGTACGGCCCAATGACGCCGCCGGCTCATAAACCGCACCAAACCGTAATTTTTTCGGGATGCAATGATGACATGGAGTACATGTGGATTGCTGTCTGACCAATAACGCATATTTTGTTTATTGACGAAGCCATTCAGCCAGAAATGAGCCTCATCGCTGAAAATGATTTTTCGATGAAAATCCGAATCATTTTCAAGTTGTTGCTCAGCCCAATTCACGAAAATACGACACTTCTTGTGGTCAAGCGGCTTCAGTTCTTGCGTCAATTTGATTTTGTAAGAATGTAGGCCAAGATCTTTTGGCAAAATTCGCCACAACGACGTCACAGAGATGCCCAACGCTTGAGAACGACGTGTGAGAGACACATTTGGGCTTTCTTCAACTGAAGCCTCCGCGGCAGCAATATTCTCAACACTACGGGCACTTCTTTGTCTCACCGGCACGGGAACATTTTGTACTGTGCCTGTGGATTCAAATTTTTCCACTAGACGCTCAATTGTTGATCTGCTAGGACGATTATGAAGACTATAAATTGGACGTAGCGCCACCGAATTTCGGTAGTAAATTTTAATAATTTCGACTCGTTGTTGGCTCGTATATCTTTCCATCATGAAATGGCAAACCTTATTGAAGAGAAATCTCAAAAGTGCGGCAAGAAATATGGCGTCGTTTGCTGTCCCTGTCGCTCTAATTTTGTAGCGTCCCTGTTGAAAAACCCTGTATATTCATATCTAACATTTTTTATACGGGAGGTTTAAAAGTTTTAAATTTTTATATTATTAAAAATTACGATTGCATTATTTTTTTAAAATCTTCTCATTTATTAATTTAAATGACTAAAGGCCCAACTACAATTGACTTAAGCTTTCCTTTGGTATAACACGAAATTTTAAAAATGAAAATTTTTAATTTAAAAAATAAATTAAATTTTCCTTTCATACCTTAACCTAGCTTAAATCACTTAAGCTAATTATATTTCTACCTTTAAACTGTTCTTTCCAAATTTTTCCTAATGGTCTTCAATATAACCAAGATGAATATTTAACACATTTTGTATACATATAATATTTATGAATATTATTTAGTAATGAGGTTTACATATGTATTAACATTAGAAAACACGGAAAATATATTATGTCTTCCAAGAAAAACATTAACAAATACATAAGTAGCTACCTCCTACATAGTATAACACTAAGGACAGAAGTGAGTAGTACCTAAAGAGATGTTGCTTTTAGTATTTTACAACATTTTTCAATAATCTTATGTTTGTTTTTGTGATTTATTTGAAGGTAAATGAATATAAATTAACAAAGAAAAAAAATTATACTAAAATCACAACTTGAATAATAAATTAAAAAAAAAAAGAAAAACTTAAAAATTGGAGCTGTAATAAAATCAACAAGTTGTGTTAAAGGGCTTGATTACTGTATATAACACTGTTTATGCAAGTGAAAGTTTAGGGTCTTAGGGTCCATAATTCACACTCTTACTCACTGCATTAAAACTTTTTTTAATTTTCTTTTCTAACAAAAAAAAAAAAATAATATGACTTTTCCGGGACATGAACTCGGAAATTTCTAATACAATTTTTTTTTTTAATAAAATATTTTTTTTTATTTTTTAGGAATCGTCTGAAAACAAAGAGAAAGAGAAACGCAGTAATTACAGATAAGGTAAGTGAAAAGTCATTACTTATCTTATATAATATTATATAATATGCCTGCCAACCTTTGGACCCCTTGGGGGGGGGGGGGGGGGGCAAAAGTTTAATTTTGTATATAAATCGGAATTTAGTTAAATTGACTAATTAAATAATATTATAAATTAAAGATTTAAGGAAATGCCAACCTTTGGTCCGCTTACTTTTTTTTATTAAAATTTTTGTGTTCAACTTGTTTTTAGATCAATTTGTTATATAAATAACATTATAAAGGGTGTCCTAAGAAGAACGCAATTTTTAAATTTTAAATAAAACACAGATATTTAAAAAAAAATCGTGAAACTTTATTACATCGTAAAGTAGACAGAATGAGGTTATGTATGGAACAATATATCGTGCAAATGGCTGCCGCGGCTTTGCTGGCATGCACGCGATCTTTTAATGAAATTTTCAATGACCGTTTTGCATGAATGCTGCGGTATTTCATTAATGCAGCGTCCAATTTCCTCTTTTAAGGCTTGAGTCGTCGTCGGCTTATTCGCGTAAACCATCGACTTTAAAAAACCCCAAACCCCCCGATACCGAACACCATTGACTGTTTGCGCTTGACCTGCCTCATTTTCATAAAAAAAAGGTCCAATGATTCCTCCAGCCCAAAAACCACACCACACAGTGACACGTTGAGGATGCATTTGCTTCTCGTGAATCACTCGAGGATTTTCCTCACCCCAAATGCGACAATTCTGCCTATTGACGAAGCCATCAAGATGAAAATGGGCCTCGTCACTGAAAATGATTTTATCGGCAAAATCAGCATTTTCATGTTGTCTCTCCAATACCCAATTAACGAACTGCCTTCGCTGTCCATGGTTAGCTGGCTTCAGTTCCTGAGTCAATTGAACTTTGTATGCATGAAGATGCAAATCTTTCGTCAAAATTCGCTGCAAAGTGGATTTGGAGACACCAATTTGCTGAGCTCGGTGTCGAATTGAGGTGGATGGAGTTTGAGCGACATCATCACGTACAGCTGCGACATTTTCGGTCGATCGACCTGGTCGATGGCGCGTTGTTGTCTTTACATCACTAACAGATACACTGATTATAGCGACCCTCCAACTGTTCGATACCATTTTTGTAGTACGATTTGTCCTTTGCTTCGACGAAAATTTCTTCCCAGCGAGCACTCTTTTGAGATCTGAGAACAGGAAATAGTCGCTGGAGAATACGATGGATGCGGAAGCAATTCGAAGCCAAATTCATGGATTTTCGCCTTCATTTTCACTGACTTGTTGTTGGTCAAAAGTGAGCTCGCGCGGCACCCACTTTGTACAGAGCTTTCTCATACCCAAATATTCTTGAATGACATGATGTACACGTGCAGTTGATATTTTTAGAGTACCTGCCATTTCATTCAATTTTAATTTACGGTCATTCGAAATCATTTTGTGGATTTTTTTTGATGTTTTCGTCCGTAACAACCTCTTTTGGGCATCCACTGCGTTCACCGTCTTCGGTGTTCATTTCACCACGTCTAAACTTAGCATACCAATCCTTGATGGTTGATTTTCCTGGGGCAGTGTCCGGAAACTCGTCATCGTGCCACGTTTTTGCTTCAACTGTATTTTTTCCCTTCAAAAAGCAATATTTAATCAACACGCGAAATTCCTTTTTATCCATTTTTTTTCACAATAACAAAAGTTGCTTCACTCAAAATGCTATAATTCGCAAACTAATTATCCGACAGCTGTCACGTGTCTTTTGAAGGTAAGGGCTAACTAAAAATCATATCGATTTAAGTCTAGTAGCGCCATCTATGGGTCAGGCCGGGGTACTTTTCAATTTACCTGTTAGTATTAAAATGTTAAACATTCCTCATATAATTTTATTGTGAGTATCCAAAGACCGAACTTAGCTCATATCAACTCTCACACTAATGTTTGAGTCAGTACATTCTCTTTCTCTCTTCCTCATCTGATATAGAAATTTTCCGAAAATATTTTTGCACAGTATTAGCAGTTAAACATATTTTATATTCTATAGATTAAATGGAAACCCAGATAAATAGTTTTTATTTTTGTAAAAATTCAATAAACTTTCAGTTCCATCTTGACTGATAGTTTTCTTTCTTTCTTGTTACTGTCAAACATTAAATGAATTGCAAATTTAAATATTCCCCATCTTGTGTGTTTTTTGTCATTTCCAGTATTTTTTTTTTTTTTCTTAATCTTGTCACAGATTTTATCTTCTTATTTCTTTTTATTTAATTATATTATGCATACGATGCTATAAACCATTTTTCCCCAATGGAATATACTGCTCGGTATAATATAAGGTGACACATAGCCACTACCAGCAATATTTTTGCCCATTCTCTCTCTTTCGCTCCATAAGTATCAAGTATCTGTCATTGTTTTTAAATGTTTTTTATGCATGTATATTAAATATTTAATTAAAGACAATACAGCTGGAAATAAGTACACAAGACATAATGCAGAAAACAATAGATGGATGACAGAAAGATGTAAAAAAGTAAAAAAAAAAAAACAAAAGGAAAAATAAGTTTTACCTTGACATATATCTTATCGATTTGTGTCAATTACTTGTTGCCTAAATTGGCAAATAAAGCAAAGCATAGCATAGCACAGCACAGCAAAAAATGGAAACTTGGTCCTTTTGTTTTTTAAACATGACAGGTCCAATATGCAGTCACTTGAATATACCCATACAGACACATAAATATCCAATATAGATAGTGATACTATGAAACGTTTTACAGCTACAAGAGGATAGATAGATCGACCGTACAACCGACCTGCTTAACTACTTGCTAACTGTAACGTTTTAATGGAAAATGATTTTTTTTTTTACTCATTTTTTGTTACAACACAGTTTTGTCTTTTTTGTTTTTTCTTTATTTTTTGTTTTCCTCAGCACTTGTGTAATGTAATTAAAAACTTTAGACTTGCAAAAATAAAAGAAAAGAAAAAGAAGCAGCAGCAATAAGAATAATGATGCTTGGTTTCAATTTTCTAGGTTTAACTTTCCTTGATGATGCTGATGTTGCAACTGCAGCAAAACTATGTCTCAAAGGTAAAGCAAGAGAATGAAAGTTTTACTTAAAACCAAAACTGCAAATAGAATGATGATGATTTTATAACCTAAAAACCTTAAAAAATAAAAGTTGTTAAAAACTATGTTAAAATTTTATCTATATTTTATATTGGAAAATAGTATATTTTATAATTAAAAGGGGGAACTGTTTTTTTTTTTTTGTACTCATTTAAAAATAATTGTATTTTTTTTCTTAAGAATAATGAAAAGAATTTCATATTAATTATATTAAATTAATTCTTTTAAAAAAAGCTGCAGGTCAGCATTTGGCTGCACAGGGGCCGGTAGGTTGGTATTCTGTAACATATTTTAAGCCATAATATTATATAGTTAGATAATTAAACCAATTGCAGATAATATGCAAAAAAAAAATAAACCTCTGAGCCTCTGAATTATAACACACAAAAAGTACGGGGGCCAAATGTTGAGCTTTTCTGATATTTTCCTAATTAAAATATTATAGCAATTTCACACAAAAAATTTTGCATTTGGATCCTCTGAATTTTAATAACCAAAAAGGACAGGGAGGGCCAAAGGTTGACATTGATATTTTCCATCCTAAAACATTATTTAAATAACTAATTTAACTAAAATCAAATTGAACACAAAAACGTCAACCTTTGGCCGCCTGAATCTTAAGAAAAAAGTACGGGGCCAATGGTTGGCGTTGGGTGGCATTATATATGACAAATTTTGTTTAATACCATTTGTAGAATATTAAAAAAAAACTTTATTAAGATGTTGTATCCTCTCTTAAAATCGAAATATAAATAAATGATCATATATGAGCTTGCAAATCATCATATATAACCAGATCCATGGTTCAATATGTGACCATTCATAGTCTCATGTGCATTAGCATCGGAATTATGTGGGTATATGACCATATGTGGATATCAGAGAACTGCAAAATCAACTTTTTTCTTGATTTAATCATACAAAAAAATTCCTGTTCACATTTAATAATTCAACCAAATTCACTGTAGAATAAAATCAGCATCATGTTACTGAACGCGTAATTCGGATCAGTTTGAGTCATATGTCGATTATGTTTACTGCAAATTTAATCACTCAACAAAAAGTCAGCGTTGAATAAATCAGAAAAAACAACAAACAATGCGTATGAGTTTATTCATAATTAAAACAAAATAGAAACACATTTCATAAATGATATTGTTTACATTAGGGTGGGGCTTAAATCTGTTTTTTTAGAATTTTTATTAATAATAAAAATATTCTTTGTGAAATATAAATATTTTTTGGAAAAAAAATTGAAGGTCGATATCTCAGGCTTGCCTAATCCGGAAAAATTTAAATATTGTCTAAATTTTTTTTTTCATCTATTTTGATTGGAAAATTAGGCAATATTTAACTTTAACCGGATTGGGCGAGCCTGAGATGTCGACTTAAATTAAAAAAAAAATTCACAAAGAACAATATTTTTGGTATTCCTAATAAAAATTCTAAAAAACGCATTTTAGACCCACCTTAATATACATATAACATTTATGAAATGTGTTTCTACAAAACCACCCCCTTTTTATAGATAATAAATTATTTTGTTTTAATTATGATTACACTCATACACGTTGTTTGTTGTTTTTTTCTAATTTATTCTACATCAAAATAATTATTCTTGGCTCGAATGAACAGAATAAAATCAATGGTTTAACAACGACCGATGATTCAAAATCATCAACAAATATGTGTGTTGGAGTATATTCAGCGTTTCAACGCAAACACATATTTATTCTTGTGTTGATTGCGTATGAACGTTTTGCAATCAGCAAATGCAGTTCTCTGGCGGATATATACAACCATATATTAGCATTTAGTATAAAATACTCAAATCCTAAGATATATGGTAATATATGTTCATGGTCATGTGTGCCCATGCTTGATCATGCATTTTCACATATATTTCGATTTTTACATGGGATGTTAAAAATAATGCAAATTTGGCCCAAAATTTTTATTATTTTTCATTATTTGTGGTCGTATTAATTGGTTTTGCAAGATTAGCACCTCTGTTTCTTCACTAAAGTGTCTAGTATGAATGCGGTTTTAGTGTGTCTTAATTTTTTTTAGCAAATATGAATGTGATCCTTTCGAAGTGCTTTGGGTGGCACCCTATAACACTTCCCGGTACGATAGTCAAATTAAAGGCAATTTTATTTAAAATTAAAGTTTCTGAATATAATAAATACTTTTAAATGTTTTTTACCAATACTGTGCCATATTGAGTCCCTTGAACAGATATGCCCGTATTACGGAAATGCGATTTGATGGTATTTTTTTGATTTAAGATTCTCATTTAGGAAGCCCAAATACTTTGAAAAAAATTCGGTAAAAGTTCTTACAAAAACCTTTTCGTGTAGCGGTCTATAGAAAATCAAAGCTGAATTGATACATTTTATGCTTAAATTATATTAATAATAATAAAAATTATCAGTATTAAAATAAAA
This sequence comes from Eustalomyia histrio, assembly GCA_949748255.1. NCBI lineage: Eukaryota > Metazoa > Arthropoda > Insecta > Diptera > Anthomyiidae > Eustalomyia > Eustalomyia histrio. Next base: position 159,573,286 of record OX456524.1, on the reverse strand, counting down.
AAGTGAATTTATTAATTAAAAGGTGCAAAATAAAAAATTAATTTCCCATTTGCAGCCACAATTCATATATTTTTTTCTTAGCAACTGAGAGAACCTAAGGATTTTTCTTTATTTTCTAAACCCGATTTTATAAATATTTCTTAATAAACATTTCTTAGTGAAGATATTTCTAACGAAAATGTTTTGTACCACTTCAAATTATTTTTATTTCGGGCACCATTAAGTTTAAAAACGCTTTTTTTTAATTTTTGCAAAAACCGAATTTTTACCTAATATGTATAAATTAGTTATCGGAAAAACATTTAAAAGCATCTAGGATCACCTCTTCATTATAAAATTTCCAACTTGCATACATTTTAGGGAAAATAAAAAACTTCATAGAATAAGTTTTCCCCAAAAAAAACTTCACCAAATAGCAAAAACATGCAATGTTCCTAGGTACAAGACATTCCCCTGTAAATTTCTTTTGAGAATATATATATTTTTTTAATTTCGTTATCAAATCAGTGTTATAGATTTTTATAGTAGTCCTACTACACTTTGTTATTTCATGCTAATATGGATACTGTGGCGTATGAGCGATATGCTATTTATAATACATTTATTATCACTCATACGTACAAGTGCCAATCAATTCAAAATAACCCACAAATTTACATAGGGTTAAATTAGCAGCCAGTTTGTTAAAATAGGGAAGCATGGGAAATATGTGGAAAATCGGGTAAATTCGAAAAATCTGTTATACAGAAATATATAGTACCCATAAATTTATGAAATAAATCCTTCAAAGGAATATAAAGAAATGTTCTTGGTACAATTTTTCGTGCCAGACTAATTTCAAGCTATACCCACATTACACTTACTGTTACTTTTATTCGGTTTTGTTAATCAAAAAATATTCACTTGGAAGAATTTTTTGACAATTTTCTTTTAAATATATATTAAAAAAAGCACATAGAAATTTTAAATATTAAAAAAAAGGAATTTGTGAATAAAAGTATTTCAATGCCTTAATATGGCCCAACATACAACTAAACATTTTCTATACAAAATTACTACATAAATAACTACTTGTAAAGTAAGTTCTAATAAATCTTTGATTAACTCATTAAAAATAATTTATGTCACTTAACCTTATTTCCAGATGTTATAAAATAAAGTGAAATTACTTTTCATTTTTGTATTATATAACTACATACAACCATTACCATGGTAACCTATTTATAATATATTTTTTATGAGGTTTTTGCTATGAGTTCTTTAAATTTGAAAGCAATTTACTACATACATACATTGTTGAGATCATATACCACACAATGCAACAGCAAGTTTTTATATTAAATGTATTCAATTAACCCATAAATACCAGGGCCATACAACTAAAATTAATTTAACATACATATAAAATTCCTAAAGATCCAAGATTTTGCTTTATTGATATCTGGCAATAAGAAGAAAAGTTAAGTAATCTTAAAAATTACTTGGGAGCCAGTATTGTAGTCAGCAATTGGTACATCCATAAAACAGTATCAGTTGTGGCCACCGAATTTGTTGCCAATCGAATTCTGCCGTTTACGACAACTGTCTGCATATTAAATTATATTTTTAGTTGTGTAGGATTTTTGATTTAAATTTTAAAAATTTTCACACAAAATTTCTTACTTAGATAAAATTTTTGACACAAATCCTACTAAGTATTGGTTGGACAACTGGCCCCCAATAAAATTAATAAAACGTATTAATACATTTTCTTAATTTATTTATTTATTTATTTATTTATTTATTTATTTATATATTTATTTATTTATTTATTTATTTATTTATTTTATTTATTAATCATATAATTACAAATTATATGTTAATACCCTAACCGAGCACTAGCAACAAAGGCCTTCGGCTCGTTGTAGCGAAAACAGACCAGAGCCTCGGGTGGGAATTGAACCCACGACCCCCGCACTGATAAGCTAGCACGCTACCAACTAGCCCACCGGGGCGCTCTATTTTCTTTAAAATGTTTGCTTTTTGTTAATCTCCCTACCGTTAATGGGTTAATATGATATAATTTGAGAAATAAAAAAAACTACTACTTTATTTTTTTAAATTGCAAAGTTTATGTCTAAACCAATTTCTTTTTTTTTATATTTTAACAATTTGAGAGTTTGAATGAACAAAAAAATAATACCACACCAACCAACTGCATTACATTTTAACGTTTGGTGATACAAAAAAATAAAAAATAAATAAATGCAGCTAGTTTAACGCTTAATGCTTTTGCTACAAATGTGTGGTGAAAAGTTTTTCATTTTTAAACTGCACTTAAGCGAACTATATTTTTAAAATAAAGAAACTAAGAAAAACCTCAACTTACGCAACAACAAAAATAAAGGGGATGGCGGTAAGAGAGATTTATAATCGAAAGTTTAAGCCTGTATGAATGTGTATAAATGTAAATATCTGACATTTCTTCCAGGGTTAACCAGCTATTGTGATCACCATTTGAAAACAAAAATAATTCAGTGGATGAAAGTTTAAAAATATTAAACTAATTAAATGATCAAAACCTGGCATATGTACCAAACATGTCAGGAATAGTGTCTTTGTCAATCTTCCCAATAAAGAGCATACGGGAAAAATAATAATTTCCTTAAAATCTATTAGAAATGTATTGCCCTTTGACAATTATTCTGTTACCTAACAACTTTCTGCTTAAAGAATTTCTATCCAAAATTTGTTCAGATTTAAAATTTTCTTGATTTTTTTATTCAGAAACTCTAATTTTAAAAGTTTTTATTATCCGATTAAATAGCAAACACATGCCTAATATATCAAATACCATACAGTGGCCAAATATTCGTAACAATAAATACAAAAATTTAAAAATTAGAATCAAATTCCGGAAGAGGAAACTACCGGCCGTTTTATATATCGGAATTTATGTTTCTCTTTTAAATAATTTATTTTTCTCTTTTAAATAATTTATTTTACCTATTTGTTGTGGGTGTTTTAATATCAATACACAGATTTTTTACTCAAAGGGGGATCCTATAAGGGGGAGACTTTTCCCTCATGGGCGAAAAATTATCCAGGAAGACTTTACCCCATTTGAACCCCCATTTTTACTAACGTTCCTAAGGACAATTCACATTAGGGAACATTTATTTTTAAATACTTATTTGAATATATAACCAAAGCAGTTTGGGCAGACCTTCCAGAAAAGCAGTATCACCCTTTTGATTCCCATTTTTACCACGTTCCTGGCCAAAATTCTAAAAAGTAATTTATCGATAATATTACTTATGCTTCCAATTCAGGTTTTTAGCCCCAGGGGTTCGAGCTGTGGAAAACTTTTCCCCTTTGGCAGCTCTCTGTAAAATTTTTTAAAAATTTCGTCTCGATGCCAAATTTCAAGTTCCTACCTTTAGCGGTTTGGGCTGGGCGATTAAGGAGGTACTTGTTTGCTTTTAACACCACATTTTTACTACTTTCTTAGAAACATTTCAAAAAGTTTACCTTCAGTAAGTCAGCCCAAACCCTAATGGATATATATTTAAAATTTTACATTTCTATCCGTAGCGGTTTGAGCTATCAGTTTAGGAGGAAAAATTTCTCCTTCTGAATCCCCATTTGTACAACGTTCCTGACAAAAAGTCCACAAAATGCCTTATTCAATTACAAATTCAATTACAAATTCGATTACAAATTATATGTTAATACCCTAACCGAGCACTAGCAACAAAGGCTTTTGGCTCGTTGTAGCGAAAACAGACCAGAGCCTCTGGTAGGAATCGAACCCACGACCCCCGCACTGATAAGCTAGCACGCTACCAACTAGCCTACCGGGGCGCCAATAGGGAATTAGCTCATAGTCAAGGTAACAAATATTTTAAATTTCTAGTGAAAGTGGTTTAAGAAAGTCGTTAAGGGGTAGACTTTTCTCCTTATGAACCAGCATTTCTTCCGTGTTTCTGGTAAATATTTCAAAAAGTTATTTATCAGTAAATTAGATTATACATATTTTAAATTTAAGGTTTCCAGTCATAGCGGTTTCGGCAGGCTGACTTTTCTCTTATAAGCCTCCATTTTTACTACGTTTCTGGCCAAAATTCAAAAAAGACCTTATAATTGAATTAGTTTATACCTCAGGCAGCACATGTTTTACATTTTTGATTTCTAGCTAAAGGGGTTTGAGCAGGCCGCCAAGAGGGAGACTTTGTATTTTTTGACCCTCCGGATAAAAATGTTTAAAAATGCCATCCCAGGAGTTTGTGCAAGCACTTTTTAAACCTCCTCGTAGGAGTTTTTACAAAATACCCTTTTAGAGGACTGCAACGCCTGAGAGGGAGATGTTTAGTAAAAAAGTCAGTGCATCATTATATTCTTTGATTAATAAAAAAGTTTTTTGATCTATTGTGCACTTAAAATATTTAAAAAATTTCGAACTATTTTATTTGGAATTACGATATGGTGATTCAGTTCATACTCCTTCAGTTCGTACTCGTACCATTATTCATATTTATTCCATTGCCGAATACATTAAAAAAATAAAGTTTTTATTTTGTTATGTTGTAGGCGCCTAGCATGTGTTGCAATTCAATATCACTCTCTGCAGCCTAGTTTTTTTTTTTGCATTCTAACTTGTACTTCCACTTAAGTTTTACGTAAGGGAGTATAGAAGAAAAAAACTTTAGACGAGGAACAAAAAGTAACCTTAAAATGACTCTAAAAATACTATACCACATTTGCTTAAAAAAAATAATATGTGTATAAACATTTAAACACTCACAAAACCCATTAGAAAATTGTCGAAATGGTTGCAAAAAGTAGGTATTAGTTTTTGGACTTAAAAATATAAAACTGGTGCTAAAGAAATAATTTTAAACCAATTTTCTATTAGATCACACAGAGAAATGAGTGTCATATCTAGTTATGATTGAAACTCTTAATAATAATATTATGCTCCTAGTGATCATAAACATGATAAAATCGATTATAATATGATTAGTAAGAATTAAAAAGTTCAATTTAAATCATGGTAAAATGATTTTCATGGAATATTTGCTATTTTAATTTTAAAACTAGATATTTTTATTTTGTAAGAATAACACTACCCAAAATTTAACTTTTGCACTAGAATTTAATAATTTGCGTGCAAACAAATTCTACTAAATTTTCACGTGCAATTCATTGTGGTAAAAAATGTTTGCTATGCTTCAATATGAGTTTTAAAATTCTATTTTTTGTTAACATTTGTTATTAACAATAAAATCTAAGTTGGTAAATTAGGCCTTAACAAACTGGTGCAGTATCGGTGCCAAAGAGGCACTTTAGAAGTTTGTGGGCGAGTGTCTCATTGCTGCCTATTTGTCGTCCTTAAATCTTAATTTTTCAAACCATTTAGTTATACAACTATTTACTAAGTGTGAGTTTGGGAGCAACTCTTAGTAGTTAAAACTCATTTTTTTTAAAGCAATGAAACTAGTTTATAACCAGTTTTAAGCCAGTACTAGTTATTTTTACTACTGGGCATTACAGTTGTTCAACATAACTTTGTCAATGCGGTTTCCTTGATGAAAAAGTTTTATTATTTTTTTTTTGTTATATATTTTATTGTTGCAGCTATGAACAAACCACTGTTGCTTGTTGAATAAATGTTTGCCATTTTGCAATAATTTTATTTTTTTTTCACAAATGTTGTTACATGAGCTCGCACTTGTACTTTGGAAAACTAAAACAAGGACAAGGACATTTTTGCTAAATACAAATAAAAATTGTATATTGTGTAGTTAGTTGTATAGAAACAAAAGCACCGCACTATTTCAATGGTGTAGCAACAAAAATACATCATCAAAATAAAACAAAAGAATCGTGTATAGCAGCAACAACAACAACAACATCAATTTGAAAAGCATAAAATGCAATTTTGTATTTACAGCCTAAATCGGTTAAGTTGTGTTTGCCACCCCTTGCTGCAGAAACAACTTGAAAACATTTTCTATAGTACACGCTTAAGTAGAATATGCTTTCGTTTTTATTTTTCTTATACATTGTTGCAACCACTAACCCAAACCGAAAAAAAAAACATTTTTGCATGCAAACATTCTTTATACAAATACCAAAGTACTCAAACCACCCAATAAACTATGGGGCTTTTAACATCAATCAGGCAAAAATATAATTCAAAATCATTGACCAAACCCTAGGATAATGGACATTTAAAATAGCAGTAATATCTATAAAGCTGAAGTTTTCTCTAGTGTGCTACAATATAATTCCCAAAAGAAATAATACCCAAACAAAGAAATGATATAACCCCCAATGAAATAAAGCCCAAATCAATGAAATAAATAGAAGGAGAAATAAATGAGATAACACCCAAAAATAAATAAAATCATCGCCAAGGAAAATAACCTTCAAAGTTTTAGGGTTTGTTTCATAATTAAATAACTCCCAAAGAAGAAATGAAATAAACCCCTCAAAAATAATCACCAAAAAAATTAAATAAGTCCCAAAAAGTTATTTATTTATGCAAATTATGTATGCAATGTAAATGCTTTAAAAAAATATAATTAATTTAAATTTATTGTCTCAAAATGATTTCATTTTAATAATTTTTAAAAAGTTGATACATTAGAAAAACAGCCTTGCTTCGATTTGGTTTCTTACACACCCAAAATCACTTAATTATTTGGGTTAAAAATTAAGTTTAAATATTTAAAATATTCCCGGTAATCGTTGTTGATAAAACATGTAGTTGATTCAACAGCAGACCAAATAAGAAAAATTATCAAAATACATTTTAATTGTAACAAATATTGTTAAATTTTATATTTTTACAAAATGAAATAACACCCAGAAAATGAATTAACTCCAATTCATTTTAATTTTGGAGTTTAGTTTATTTGGGGTTGTCCAAATTTGAAGACAAAATAAACTCCATTTGAAATAACGTCCAATTTTTACGTAGGGTTATTTAATTTTTTCTCTTTTGGGGGTTATGTCGTAGCGCCACCCTTTCGCTTTAATAGAGTGACGCATTAAATATAGAAATTTGGGTACCGTATTCATATTTTTGGTACAAGAACCCCTTACAAAGCCGTCTAATATTAAGGGATTAAAAAATATGATAAACATTTAAGCATTAGTTATAGTGAAATAATTCTTTAAACTAGAGTTTATTTGAAATTCAGTTTTCCTCTTGCTGCTTTGACAAATCCGTAAACAAAATCGCCTGAAATTTCAGGATTTAAAGAATAACAAATTGTTGAGTATGTAGGAGAAATACTTTGCATTTGATGCCGGGTTTCCCCATTTATTTTTCCCCTAATCCCCCCGCTCTTTTTGCCCTATAAACCTAACTTTATTTTTCTAAATTAAACAGCACTCGGTGGTGGGTAGTAACCCCGGTTAACTTGTTAGTGCGATACGACAAATATCTGACCCATAATGCATCAGGCGAAACCTCATCAACATTTCGCTGGCAAATGTAACAAGTTTATGAAAAGTACTTGAGAAACTAAAAGAAATGTTTGCTGTAGCAAAAAAAAAAATACAATAAGAACAACAATAAAAAAATTAAAAAGGAAAAACTTTTTCCTCATTTGTTCCTTTTTTTTTTTCTTTATACGCACAACTTTGCAAACAAACCTACAAATGTGACATAATGTAGAAAAATATTTAATTTAAAGTTGTGTTAGTTGGTATTGCAACCATAAATGAGTGAAAGCTTTTAAACTTGTTGTTTACTTATGACAAATTCCAAGTATACATTTTATAGTTTTTAATTTTTATTTTTTTTTTTTCTGTATTTTATTCATAATTTATAACAGAAAATTGAAGGCAAAAACAACAACAACAAATCAACAACCTCAAACCAACATATATGAACAACATTCATGTACATGTAATTGCTTGCCTCAATCACTCATAGTTTTAGAAAATTGTAATTTTCATTATTGTACTCAACATACACACACACACAAAGAAATCTGAAAATGTATATGTGTAAATGTATGTGTGCTCACATGCTGTCATTTTATCTGTTAATGGTCTTTACATATACCACACACACACACACACACTTAAACCCAGCAAAAATATCGTCGAAAAGAGTGAGAGAGAAAATATCAGAATAAGTGATTAAGAAATAGTGTAAATATGGACTGGAAGCAAAAAATTTAATTAGGTTAGGATGAAAAAAAAAAACAATCGGAAGGGAAGATACTCTTCACAACCAACTAATGTCCACACATAGGGCATACACTTAAGCCCGAAAGTCGGCTTGATGTGTGCTCTCATATAGATTAGAATACAGGTTGGTTGAAAAGTTCCTGCGCTCACCAAGAGATGACACTGCTAGCTCCAAACTTTTTTTTCTTTCTTTGTTTACAAGCCATTTGAAGTTGACGTGTCATTGATTTTTTTTAATATGGAAAAAATTGAATATCGTGCAGTCATTAGATTCTTTGTTTTGAAGGGTTTAAAAGCAAAGGAAATTTATGAACAATTGTAAGAAGTGTATAAGGAGTCCTCACCTTCAAAACGCACCGTTGAATTTTGGCCTGGTGAATTAAAACGTGGTCGTACCAGCCTTAAAGACGATCCACGCGAAGGACGACCAAAAACTGCAACCACAGCAGATCCAAGATCCAAGTTTGACTAAGCGTGAAATTGCTAATGCCATAGGCATCTCAGACGAACGAGTACTCCATATTTTACATGAAGAATTACGTATGAAAAAACTGTTTGGAAAGTTAGTGCCGCACAGATTAACAATTCAACAAAAACTCGATCGAAAACAAATTTCTCAGCGTAATTTGGAGCGTTTTAAGCCGAATAAAACCTACTTCTTGCGTCGTTTTATAACTACGGATGAGACTTGGATCTACCACCATGATCCTAAATTGAAACAAGAACGTTTACAGTGGACTGAAGCTGGTTGTTCAGCCCCAAAGCAGGTTGTTCAGCCCCAAAGCAGTCACAACGATCAGCAAAGAAGGTTATGACATCAGTTTTTTGGGATGCAAAAGGAATTTTGTTGATTGATTATCTTCAGAAAGGTAAAACAATCAACTCTGAATATTATTGCAGCCTTTTGGATCAGCTGGATGAAAAAATTCGTGAGAAAAGACCTGGTTTAAATAAGAAAAAAATCATTTTTCATCAAGACAATGCACCTGCTCACAAAAGTGTTTTGACGATGGCTAAATTCAAAGAATTAAAGTACGAATTGCTTGAACATCCACCGTATTCACCAGATTTGGCTCCCAGTGACTACTATCTCTCCAGAAATCTTAAACAATTCCTTCGTGCAAAGCATTTTTCGTCGAATGCAGAGGTCATAGCAGCCGTAGACGGTTATTTTGCAGAGCTTCCGTAAAACCATTATAAGGATGGGATAAAATTATTGGAAGATCATTGGAACAAGTGTATTGAGCTTCTAGGAGATTATATTGAATAAAAAAATATACTTGGTAACAAAAACAGTATTCTTTCATTTCGAGCGCAGGAACTTTTCAACCAACCTGTATTACTGAGAATCGGATCATTCCTTTACCTTCGAGCACGCAAAGAAAAAACACGGTTGCATCCACAGCACTGTTACTATATTATAATTGCAGCATTCACCATCTTCGAAAAATGCATTATACATATAACAAAGGACCCTTGAAACCAGGATGAACAAACTACCAAATATTTAGCCACCCATGATGCCATGACGCCACGAAGCCATGATGCCATGATGCCAAATGATGCGACTACAAAAATTCTTTGTTAGCCGATTTTCAGAAAAACTTAGCCTCTAGCAAGTTGTAGCGTTGTAGTTGTAGCGCAAGTTCAGTGATTGTGATGTGAATACATACATGTTTGAATTGTTACAACCCTTGCTAGCGGCTAAGTTTTTCTGAAAATCGGCTAAGAATGTTGTGGTCTCGGCTAAGAATTTTTGTAAAATTTTAAAGTAAAATTCTCAGATTCTGCAAACTGATGCTTAGATACAAATTCATATAGTCCTAAAAAAAAGTACTTGGATTCTTAGGTCTTTCTTTGAACAAAAATCTTTTCATCATTTAAAATACTTAGATTCTAAGTAAGGACTTATCCTAGTGGAAATATTTTAAGATTCTAAAGACTTTTTCTAAACGAAAAATTCTGAGACTCTAAGGACTATTCAAGAAAAATCTCGAGCGCCCCGGTAGGCTAGTTGGTAGCGTGCTAGCCAAGAGATGACACTGCTAGCTCCAAACTTTTTTTTCTTTCTTTGTTTACAAGCCATTTGAAGTTGACGTGTCATTGATTTTTTTTAATATGGAAAAAATTGAATATCGTGCAGTCATTAGATTCTTTGTTTTGAAGGGTTTAAAAGCAAAGGAAATTTATGAACAATTGTAAGAAGTGTATAAGGAGTCCTCACCTTCAAAACGCACCGTTGAATTTTGGCCTGGTGAATTAAAACGTGGTCGTACCAGCCTTAAAGACGATCCACGCGAAGGACGACCAAAAACTGCAACCACAGCAGATCCAAGATCCAAGTTTGACTAAGCGTGAAATTGCTAATGCCATAGGCATCTCAGACGAACGAGTACTCCATATTTTACATGAAGAATTACGTATGAAAAAACTGTTTGGAAAGTTAGTGCCGCACAGATTAACAATTCAACAAAAACTCGATCGAAAACAAATTTCTCAGCGTAATTTAAAGCGTTTTAAGCCGAATAAAACCTACTTCTTGCGTCGTTTTATAACTACGGATGAGACTTGGATCTACCACCATGATCCTAAATTGAAACAAGAACGTTTACAGTGGACTGAAGCTGGTTGTTCAGCCCCAAAGCAGGTTGTTCAGCCCCAAAGCAGTCACAACGATCAGCAAAGAAGGTTATGACATCAGTTTTTTGGGATGCAAAAGGAATTTTTGTTGATTGATTATCTTCAGAAAGGTAAAACAATCAACTCTGAATATTATTGCAGCCTTTTGGATCAGCTGGATGAAAAAATTCGTGAGAAAAGACCTGGTTTAAATAAGAAAAAAATCATTTTTCATCAAGACAATGCACCTGCTCACAAAAGTGTTTTGACGATGGCTAAATTCAAAGAATTAAAGTACGAATTGCTTGAACATCCACAGTATTCACCAGATTTGGCTCCCAGTGACTACTATCTCTCCAGAAATCTTAAACAATTCCTTCGTGCAAAGCATTTTTCGTCGAATGCAGAGGTCATAGCAGCCGTAGACGGTTATTTTGCAGAGCTTCCGGAAAACCATTATAAGGATGGGATAAAATTATTGGAAGATCATTGGAACAAGTGTATTGAGCTTCTAGGAGATTATATTGAATAAAAAAATATACTTGGTAACAAAAACAGTATTCTTTCATTTCGAGCGCAGGAACTTTTCAACCAACCTGTATTACTGAGAATCGGATCATTCCTTTACCTTCGATCACGCAAAGAAAAAACACGGTTGCATCCACAGCACTGTTACTATATTATAATTGCAGCATTCACCATCTTCGAAAAATGCATTATACATATAACAAAGGACCCTTGAAACCAGGATGAACAAACTACCAAATATTTAGCCACCCATGATGCCATGACGCCACGAAGCCATGATGCCATGATGCCAAATGATGCGACTACAAAAATTCTTTGTTAGCCGATTTTCAGAAAAACTTAGCCTCTAGCAAGTTGTAGCGTTGTAGTTGTAGCGCAAGTTCAGTGATTGTGATGTGAATACATACATGTTTGAATTGTTACAACCCTTGCTAGCGGCTAAGTTTTTCTGAAAATCGGCTAAGAATGTTGTGGTCTCGGCTAAGAATTTTTGTAAAATTTTAAAGTAAAATTCTCAGATTCTGCAAACTGATGCTTAGATACAAATTCATATAGTCCTAAAAAAAAGTACTTGGATTCTTAGGTCTTTCTTTGAACAAAAATCTTTTCATCATTTAAAATACTTAGATTCTAAGTAAGGACTTATCCTAGTGGAAATATTTTAAGATTCTAAAGACTTTTTCTAAACGAAAAATTCTGAGACTCTAAGGACTATTCAAGAAAAATCTCGAGCGCCCCGGTAGGCTAGTTGGTAGCGTGCTAGCTTATCAGTGCGGGGGTCGTGGGTTCGATTCCCACCAGAGACTCTGGTATGTTTTCGCTACAACGAGCTGAAGGCCTTCGTTGCTAGTGCTTGGTTGGGGTATTAAAATATAATTTGTAATTATATGTTTAATAAAATAAATAAATAAATAAATAAATAAATAAATAAATAAATAATAAATAAAAAAAATCTTAAAATCTAAGAATTTTTCTATTAGAAAAAGTCCATAGAATCTATGTTTCTTTTATTAAAAAATTCCTTAGAATTTAAAATTTTTTTTTTAAGTTTTTCTTTAAAAAATTCCATAGAATCAAAAAAGTTTTCTTGAAAAAGTTCTTAAGAAGAAATTTTTTCTTTTGGAAAAAACATTCTCAAATTTAAAGAACTTTTTCATAGTTTCGAATCATAATATAACTGTAGGGACCATGTTATGGTAAAATTATAATAATATGATAACTATATTAAAGTACGACTATGATTAGCGCAATCATAATCCCAAAAATATATGATGCTCTTCGAGTGTGCTTGCTACAACCATGTTTTTTCTCTGTGTGATGTTGGAGAAATCAGAATTTAAACTTCTTAAATGCGTTTTTACAAAATTATATCTCACACAATGTGTAGATGTTTGTTATTGCCAAACATATTTGATCCAAATATACCTATTTTACATATATTGAACTACATTTATTGCTGTGTCAATTAAAATTTATGCCCAGAATTTGATGCAAATTGTCTCAAAATTGGCAGGCCTTACCTTAACTTGTTTACTAGTTGAAGATAAAAATTTAGCCAGCCGATGTCATTATGCTTTAAATTAAGAAACTCCATTCTACAAATTCTTATTGCTGGCTTCTATGCTTATGCTTACATTTATTTTATAGCAATTTTTCATCGCTTGATTTGTGGTCTCATTAAAAACGTGACAAAATGTATGGTTTAAATAAGTAGTATGTGTGCATTTTCAACCTGTTCTTACACAATTGCAAACTGTTAAGTTTTATGATCCCCCGTCCTTTCGTCTGTCCATCAGTTAGTCCCTTAAAAATGCAATTTTTACTCATATGAGTAGTTTCTTTTTTTTTTTTTTTGTTATTGTTAAATTTCTATGTTGTGGTATAAGAAAATGTCATTTTTTATTATATTACTTTACGTTTTATAACGTTGTAAAGTTTAAACTTTGTTGATGAATTGTGGTTGGCAAAAGGATTTATATGAACAATTTACTGTTATATCCACATCCACCATCACACAGAGAATACATCAACAACATTTTCTTTCACCTGTATTGCCATTACCATTATTCTTGTATAGCATGCAATTTACAACTTAAAACTCATATAATGCAGTTGATATATGTGATTGTTTTATATGTTTATACATATTCATGTATGTCTGTGTGTGTGTGTTTACTTGTGATTGAAAAACTTTTACCATCGTTATAGTTTATATACACATGTATGTGTAGTGAACGTGTAGTTGTGTTGAGTTATATAAATGGTAAGGTAAGGTAAGAAGCAAAAAAATGTAGCAAAAAAAAAACACAAAAAACATTTATAGAGTTGCAAAAAAATAAATACTGTAATCTGGAAAAAGAGATTTTAGAATTACAAATGTTGTTTTATTGTTGTTTGAGTTAATTTTTTGTTGTTATTATTAATTCCAAGGTAAAATAAATTAAAAACAGCAAAAACAACATAAAAAATATATAAGATGAAAACAGATTAAACTATTATTTACACCCAATAGTTTATTTACTTAGATTTAAGGAAAAAAAGAATACAATTTATTACACTAGCTTACAACCAATTTATACACTTTGCAGCTATTATGATTTTTGTGTTTAGATATTCTACGGTTTTACGTTCGATTTGTATCTAAATGACTAGAAAATTATAATTTGTTATAATGAAGAAATATACAGACAAAAGTGACAGACACCAGCCGCATAGTACGGATTTTCTTGTCAGCTAAGATCTTCATTAACATTTTTGGCTTCTTATATGGTGTTTACTAGATTAAAATCCCGTTACTTCATTACCTTCAGTTATATTTTTTGTTTTTATTTTTTATTTATATTAATCATATAATTACAAATTATATCCTAATACCCTAACCGAGCACTAGCAACAAAGGCCATCGGCTCGTTGTAGCAAAAACATACCAGAGCCTCTGGTGGGAATCGAACTCACGACCCCCGCACAACTAACCTACCGGGGCGCTCACCTTTAGTTATAAATATCGGAATATATTAAGAAGAATATGAAGTTGTTCTTTTAAAGATCTTCCTCTTTATTATTTAACCTTTATTTTTTTAAACGTTTGTAGTGACTGTTTAAATTTCAATTTTCAAATTTCTGACATAAAAGGTTTCTACAGGTTATGCATGGGATACTTGTCCCCTTTTACAATCCTCTCTTTTATCACGCTTTTATTGGAAATTTCAAAAAGTATCTCTTCAGTGAATAAGCTGATATGCCAGAAATGTCAGATTTATGGGCAAAGATTTGGGGGCAGAACATTAATAGGGAAAATTTTCCCGCAAAAAATTTCCAAAAACTGTCATTTCAATGGATATCTACAATAAAGAAGGAACCAATATGACATATTTCAAGTTCACGGTTATGGCACCTTTCTCCCCTTAAAACCGATTTGTACCACGTTTTTATGGGAAATGTCAAAAAATAAATTTCATTAAATTTTCATTGACATATAAGATTTTTCAAAAATGTAAAAATTCAGTAAAATCTCTAAAATAATTAAAATATATGTTTAAATCGATAACTATTAATTAAATCCAGTTTTACTCCATTCCATTTCGTACCCTGTGTTGGATGTTTTCTTTTGGATCGGTAATCATTCAATTCCATTTCGGTCCCTTAAGTCTAGTGTGTCCATTCCAGACGTTCCCCTTGTCTCGTTTCACTAGTTTCGTTTCCCTGACCCAGTACTTCAATTGCACTCGTTACTCGTCTCATTCCATTTTGTTCCTCTTGTTTAGAATTTAAAATCCAATCGTTCCCCAACTCATTCCTATTGTCTAGTGCAGGGGTGCCCAAAAGATCCTTGTGGAAGAGTAAACACCAATACATTTAAAGAATAACTAATTTTTATTTAATATTTTTTATTGTAAAAACCAATACATAAAAAGAAAAAAGAAAAAAAATATTTCATATCATACCTTAAACAAACACAAAATCTACATTGATGATCGCTATCGTTAATGTTTACCAGTAAATCATATGAAAGTGTTGTTGCTTTGCACTTGCGTGTATACAGTAAAGAATAACAAAAAAAAACTAATAAGGCAAAGTTGTTTGTGTATTTCGTATTGCTATTGCTGAGTGCTCTATGTGTATTAAAACACACAGCCTATAGCTTAGCGCTTTTACAAAAACAAATGAGCATCAAGAGCATAGAGCTTGGGCCCCCTTGGTCTAGTGTCATTTCCCGTTCCATTCCATTTCGTTTCCCTGTCCATTGATTTTGTTCCCTGTTTCAATTCCATTCAATTCGTTGCCATTGTATATTTGATATCGCCCTGCTGTTTTTATTACACTCATTCCCCATTTCATTTCCCTAATATATAGCCTCAATTTTACTCATTCCTTGTTTCATTCGCATTGTCCACTGTGTCTATTCCACTCTTTTTCCGTTCCATTTCGTCCCTGTGTAGTGTTTTAATACCACTCGTTCCCCGTGCAATTTTATTTCGTTCCCTTTGCCTGGTGTTTCATTTCCCTTCGTTACCCATTCCACTATCATGCCACACTATTATCTTACCACATAATTATCATACCTCTAACCAAATTGGTTTGGGAAATCCATTAAAGGTGAGTTTTTTCCGCCTTGTAAACTAGTGGAATATAACAATTACATGGAAAAAAATCCATATTTCTACAAAATAATTTAATTATCTTGCATTCCTTTGTACTACACCTTTATTAATTTTTAATATATCTTCTTTTTTTATTAATAAAAATGATTGTATTGTCATGTCATGTGACCTCTAAATGCAGACTCATACTTTTATCTTTCATTATTTGAACAATTAATTACTTTGATATGTAAACAAATTTCAGACAATCAACTCTGCCCTGTAACATAACTTCCCATGCCACCTGATCCGTATACATTTACGCATAAAATTCTGTTTACCTCTGTTATTATTGTAACATAAATGACTACAGTATAAAGAAAGAAAGCTAAAAACCATAAACTTCCGTAAATGTATGTGGCAAAAGGAAAAAGAACACAGTTATACACAAGTTTATGAATGCCAAATACAAAAGCAAACCAAATACAAACACAAACACAAAAATATTCATATCCTTTGATAACAAATTTTTTACAAAATGTTGGTAGTTTGTCTGAATGGCTGGCTGGCTGGATGGTTGGATAGTTGGTTGGCTGAGTTACTGACTACTTACATATATTTGACTGCTTTGCTGTTGTTGATGGATCTGTTTATATGGTAAAATTGTAACAAAACATTGATCAACAATTGTACAATCGAAATATTGCCAACATATTAAAGCAATACACTTGAGAATTGTATGTATATGTGTGCGTACAACAGCAGCCGCAACATGAGCTCATCGAAGCATAAATATCAGCAACAACTATAACAACATTATAAAATACTGAACGGAAAATGCTTAAACAAAGACCTTTAAAAAGTAACAATAAAATCAGCAGAGGGCAAGAAAGGCCATATGGATATTGAAGTCCATGAAATGTTAACTTCACGCACACACACTCGTACATTCTTATGTGGAAGGTAAGCCAATAATTGCATATAAATTATTCTAAAATTTATATTAAACTTATGATGAGCACAAAGACAATAAAATTGAATTTTAAATAAACTAAAATCAAACCTTTAGACGCTAAACAGTCTTTTAGAAGTTGTTCATAAATTTAGCAAAAATGCCACAAATGAGCATATTGTAATTAGAAATTTTACTATTTCGATGGAAACTTTAATTTACTTAATTTTCTGTAAAGAAATTGTTTGTGTAATAAGGACGGCTTGGAAGCAAAAATGTCCTAAATTCAAAATTCCGTAAAATTTTTAAAAATAGTCCTACTTAAATAAAAACTCTACGGTCTTCTAAATCCAAATCTGTTTGGTATTGAAAATAAGCCATATCAGTCCAACGGTAAAAAGGTATCAAAAGAAATCTGTAAATTTTTCAGACATATTTTGTTTTTGTCGTAGTTTTCACCAGACGCATAAATAGAGATGAGTAAAATTTTATACTCACCTCAAAAAAATGTTATTCACCTAAATCTGTATAATATTTTCTTCCCCTATTTCACCACAAAAATTGTTTACATTATATTTTTTTTTTTTGTTTTCCTCGACAGTATATTATGAATTTCAGTTTTTAATGTGTTATAAAAATACTGTGGAGAGGATAAAAAAATCAAAGTACTTCTAAGTTTTTCATACATATTTGTGTATTTTAATAAAATTTCATAATAAACATTCTGTCATATTTTAACATCAGATGTATAAATAGAGATGAGTAATATTTTTTACTTACCTCAAAATTATTTCTTTCATCTCAATTTTTTCCATCACAAATATTTTGTTCACCTCAAAAATTTTTTTCACCACAAATATTATTTAACACATCCAAAAAATGCTTACCTTTATTTTTTTTATTTACCTCGCTGTTTTATCAATTAAAATTTTTCATCTGTTTTAAAAAAATCAAAAAACTGAATTTTGCTTTTACTTTTTTTTTGAAGTGCCTTGTATGAAAAAAGGGACATTTTAGGTAATCTTAAGGGTTCCTTTTAAACATCCTTTACAATTTTCTGGTAATTTTACGTGGAATTCAAATACATACAAGATATAAATTTTGAAAACCACGGTAATATTAACTTCTACGGTATTTTTCCATGGAAAGGCGATGCGATGAAACTTTTTGGACTGTATCTTAGGGTTGGGCAGACCAAACTACGTTTTAAAAGTGTTGGTTAAAATCTGTGCATAAACTCTGTAGCCCTTGTAAAAATGTTTAGATATGACCAGATATGACCATATTGGACCATATATAATTATATCCGAAATTTGAGTTACACATTGTATCCTAGGTCTTATATTTTCATATTCATATCTGAAGATATATAGGTAATACATAAATATATGAGGTTATACATATATAAATATATATTTCTCTGCAATAGAGATCAGATCTGATCTGATCTTATTGGGTCTTATTGTACTAGAGTTTTTTAGATCTCAAAATTGGTGGAAAATTTTAGATTTAATTAGATCTGATCAAATATACGCAGATCTGGCGCACCATATAAAATCAGATCCACTTTGATCTGGACATATAATATCTAAGCAGATTCAATAAGAAAATTATTTCTACTACATACATTTTTTAAAAATGGCTCATGTAGCTATGATTTGGTACTAGATTTGGTATCAGATATTAAAAGATCTTACTGCAGATGTGACCATATATGGCCAGATCTGCATGTATCTGCCTTGAAAAATAACAAAATTTTCCAGACCCCTTAAGATATGAAAACATTGTATCACATATACCATATCTTATTATACATAAGCAGAGGGTCAATTCTCGTTCTGTGAAACGGTGAAATGAAAAGTTTTTTCACGTTTTCATAGTACTTTTGATTCGCGTTCTGTGAAAAAATGTAAAGAAATATCAAAACGTTTTCATATGAAAAAAAAAGTGGAACGAAACAAGATTTTTTCACGATTGCACAGCACTGGCGATTCTTGTTTTGTGTAACAGTGCAAACAACTGTCAAAATATTTTCATATGAAAAAATTGTTTACACAGACTATTTATAAGTGAAATAAACATGGTGAAGATTGTAAGAGGAAAGCGTGTAAGCGAAAGCCAAAAGGAGGATTTAATTAATTATTAAGAAAAGCATGTGGACATTGCAAACCATAAGTAAGTAGCTTAATAACCATAATCACGCTTTTATTATTCCCATATTTACAGATTTTTAACTGCAGATGGTGCCAAATTTAGAGACGAAAAGTTTAAAGAATTAGCGGCGATCCTTAACAGTTTTAGTGGGACCCAAAAGGACAGTGAAAAATGGCAAAAGTATGGCAAATTTATTTATAGTTTATTTGTATTCTTTATGAAATTTTTTTTTTCTTTAAGTAATATTAGACTTCATACGCGCACCAAATATAGTTCACTTAAAGCCGATATAAATCCATGAAGTGCTTGTCGGTTGTCATCTCGTATGGATTGTGGTCAGCACGAAGTATGCGTCTCAGCACTCTCAAAAAATTTCTATTAATTATTAAATTATTTACTGCAATGAAATGCAGTTCATCCGGAATTGTTTGAGTAATATCCAATAATACAATTAATCCAGATATTTTTATATAATTATTTAAAATAAATTTTACGAACTTAATTCACTTTTATTTACGTTTTTCTCTGTTTTGACATTTGCTTTAAATTTTGGATAACACAGTTACAAAATTTTCATGGGTACAGTGCGAATGAAACATTTTTTTCATAATACATACGAGAATCGCAATTTATGTATTTGTGAAAAGTTCGAGTGAAAAGTTCTTATGAAAACGAAAATGAAAAGTTTTTTTTCACTTCACATTATCACAGAACGAGAATTGACCCTCAGATCTGTTGGCAGATCTATTTAGATTCAATCAATTCAATTATACTCCTCTTTGTTTTTCTTGTTTTCAAAAAAGTTCAAAAAATTAACCTCATTTCGTCCCTTACTTTGCATAAAGAAGGTAACAAAGCGGAACTTTTAAACACACTTGGCTGTAATTTTTTGCCCCAAAAAAAGACATGACATAAATTTTATCTAAAAAATTTGGACCTACTTAAGTGTTAAAATATCATTGAAATTTGAATGCAATCTTTATGCGTTTTTATGTTTTGGTAAACCTTCCCTGTCAATTACGCATACATGTTTAATACAAAACCGTATTGTATATTGTACATACATATATAAATATAGATTGAATACATAAAATATTTACACAATTATTCATAATGTATGGTTGATTATATTGAGACACTCTTCATTTTTTCATTTAAATATGTACATAACTCTTAGGGTGTCCCAACAAAGATTATTCTTTTTAAATTATTTAAGGTAATAGCACTCAAAGGTTACGCAATAACGGGACACCCTTATATGCTCACATATTAAAACAATCCCTGTTGTTATAAATAGAATAATGGAAAGGGGTAAAACAAAATAAAGAATAGTAACTGTAAATACACATGAAGAAAAGTTCACAATCAGTTTCGATTTTTTTTTTTATTTTTTATTATTATTATAATGAAAACCAATTTGCAACTTTTGCATGATTGACTGTGTGTTGTGTAAATTTTCTATAGACAATATCAAAAACAACAATAACTGCATCAACTTAATTTAATCATGGCACAACAAAAACAAATATTTAAATAAATTTTATGCAAGCAGGCAGACAGACGGATGACGACAACATACAGACGGACGGACGAACAGACAATTATATAGATATCTACAAAACCCGTAGATTGATACAATATTGTATACAACAACATTTAAACAATACAATACTCAAACAAGGACAATATATTCAAACTCAAACTTGCAGAGTAACAAACATATTACACACACTGACACACACACACACACAGATATAGTTGTGATGACTAAAAGAGAGAGACAGAATATAGAAAATCTTATCATCAAAGGATTTTAACTACTGTTAAACCAGACTATAAACTACCGGTGGTCTGTATATTTTACACAATTGTATCAACAAATAAACCTGAACAAAAAAAATTAAGAAAGATAAACCCAGGAGAATCTAAAGAGTTAAGAATATAATGAAATACTATTAAACCAGACAGATAAACAAATAGTCATTTAGTTAAACAGAGCTTTACACTATCACTCATTTATGTAGTCAGTCATTTATACATTCATTCATTCATTCATGCAGTCAGTCATTGATTCATTTACTTAGCCATTCAGCCAGCCAGTCAACCAGTCATTTAGTGTTTATATTTCATTGTTTCAGTTTCCACTCTTACATCATGCCTATCCAAGATATCTTTAGTAGAATTTCAACAATTTTCCAATTTAAATGATTAAATAATTTGCATTCCACTTGAAAATTGCGTGTAAATGTTTTACACAATAGCAACAACTTTGCACACATACATACATAAATACACACATGTACGTATATACAAAAGGTACTACTACATTGTTAAATATATTAACAGACATCTATTTTTAGGGTGGCTCGAATTCAGACGAATACTTTTTAAATATTTCTTTATTCTCTCTTATTTACGAGAAATATTTCGATTGGAAAATGTTCGCGCACTGTTCATGAAAAATGGAATTTTTTTCTAATCACTGTAAATTTTTTACAATTTAAGTAATTTAATTATTTATTTTATTTATTTATTTAGCACACCAGTGCAACAAGATCTAGTCTTTTAACAGCACTGGGGGGGAAATAATGTTAGGATATAATTAGCATTAAAGTATTATAAAAACTAAAGATTATTTTAAATTTATCTATGATCAAACAATTTAATTCTTAAATTCACTAGGAGTTGCCAAATTTTGCTTGATCGAATTTTTTGTATTTTCTCGTTAATAATAAAAAAAAAATCAATATTTACCCAGGTGAAAATGTTCATATATGTTCATATATTATCATATATGGCTTCATATATGATCGTATATGCTTTCATATATGAGCATATATGAACATATATGTCATGTATGAAAGCATATATGGGCCAATATATTTAAAGATGATGTTCATATATGGAAATATATGAATCCATATATGGCAATATATGGTAATATATTGCATATGTTGGTCCATATATAGATTCATATACGCCATATATGTTCATATATGAGTACATATATTATTCCATATATGGGGTAATATATTTTAATTTTTATCAGATATTGCCATATATGAGGGAAATATAAACCTTTGTTCTACCGAATAAAGATACAGTTTGAATTCTTATGTGAAAGGCAGAAACGTAATTAGATTAAGTTACTTATACTAGGTATTGTATTTCCGTTATCAACTCTTCATTTAATGTAACAATTCATACTTTGTTGTTTATTTTTTTATTATTTATTTATTTTTATTTTTAATACTGTTTTTTTTTTAATAATAACAAGAAAGTTTGAATTGTTATATAAAATGATAGTATCTTCATCTTCATCTAAAAATAATATTGGTAGTATATATAAGTTTGTCATTCCGTTTGTAATTTCTACAATATTGATCTTAGACCCTATAAAGTATATATATTCTGGGTCCTTATGAAGAGCGAAGTTGATTTAACGATGTCCGTCTGTCCGGCTGTCCGTCTGTCCGTCTGTGTGTTGAAATGGGTTTTCCGAAGAACCCAGACATGATGAGGACTTGATTGTTTTTTATTTCTGTTACATGTGATCCATTTCTGTTTGCTATTAAAAATCAGACAGATCGGTTAATAAATGGCTGAGATATTAGCAAAAAACCAGGACTACCTCTAATTTTTCCAGTTAAATCCCTTTGTTTAAAATGTATGTAGAATTTTGAGCATAACAACACATCCATGTGTTAAAATTCTTTTCTTTCATCTCCACCTTTTATACACAAACAACACACATACAAAGATTTGTCATTTAAATAAAAACTAAACAAATCCCTAATGAACGAAGACTTTTATATATGTACCTCTATTGACGATGATTTTGTGTGAGCTTCAATAGCTCAGTTGTCTAGACGCTATGTCGCAAATACTTTTTTTCTCTAAGCCCGCGGGGTTCGAGGTTCAAATCTCGTTCAGGTCAATTCACTTTTTTTTTGTACATTTTTTTTTATTATTTTCTTAAGACTTTTTTTTTGCTTATTTTTGGTTTTTTTTTTAACATTTAATAATTACTTTATATAAAATTTTATATTAATAATTAAATAATCCATAAATAGGCTAAAAACATCAACATTTTTATAAAAACCCTCTGATACAAACAAAATACAAACGTTTTTATACCTTTCACCACAGGTGGAAGGGTCGCGGTTTCGTTAAGATTTTTTTTTTGTTTATTTTTTGTTTTTTTTTTTACATTTAATAATTAATTTAAATAAAATTTTATATTAATAATTAAATAATCCATAAATAGGCTAAAAACATCAAAATTTGTATAAAAACCCTCTGATACAAACAAAATACAAACGGTTTTATTTCTATTTTTTGCTCCGATTTAAAAGAATTTATAAAAAGATTTTTAAACCATTTTATTTCTCACATATTAAGAAAATTTTATACATAATTTACCTTTGAGTGCAACTATTTTAGGTCATAACTTATAATAATTTATAAAAAAAATTATAAACTATTTTCCTTCAAATTTTTAAAATTAAGCTAAAGAAATTACAAATATTTCTAATAAAAAAGCGAAATAAAATCCCAAATGCAAATTTGCCAGCTAAATCAAACTATTTTGTAGAAATAAAACACATGCAGTTGTAGTGATTTCTTTTAACGATTTGTTGAAATTCTTTTCTTTCACCTCTTCACCTTTTATACACAAACAACAAACACTATTCTAGAGCTGTATTATGACCTATGGATACGTCTTATATAGCAAAAGATCGAAAATCTTTAGTATAACATATTTGCTGAAAAACTCGGAAATATCGGTTCAGATACCAAAAAGTTATGCCCAAAACATAAATTTTTTTAAAATACTTATTTTCTGGTACCATAAATCTTCCTGAGTCCAAGTTTTATCTCCAAACTAAATGGTTAATTTC
The DNA here is from genome assembly GCA_949748255.1 of Eustalomyia histrio. Lineage (NCBI taxonomy): Eukaryota > Metazoa > Arthropoda > Insecta > Diptera > Anthomyiidae > Eustalomyia > Eustalomyia histrio. The sequence goes on along the minus strand of OX456524.1, from coordinate 159,549,365 downwards.
CTCTTAAAGGCGTCCGTATATAAATCTGTCCATTTCATATATGTCCATATATAAACCTCAGTTTTTTCCCAACCATGGTGAAGAGTATATAAGATTCGGCATAGCCGAATTTAGCCGCTCTTACTTGTTTTACCTTAAATTTATTGCATGTAAAAATCCACTTTTCCCTTGAATTTAATGTTACTTCATTTAATTTTAATAAAAAAAAGCAATATTTTTGTTTAAAAATAAAAAAAGCATTTTTAATATACCGGCATATAGAAAAAGTACTCATATATGACCATATATGAACACTCATATATGTCCATATATGACCATACCCTTAAATTTCGGATCCAAGCATATATTGAATAATATATGAACCCATATATGTAGCAAAAATAATTTTATTTGGATTTTGAAGGAAATATTTATTTATATTAATCAAATTGATCACTAGCAACAAAGTAAGACCATACCCTCTAGTGAGAAACGAATCTACGTCTCACGCACAGACAAGCTAGCATACTAGCAACTATCAATTATGTTTGATCGTTTTCTTTTTATCTCTCGTTAATAATGGAGAATAAAGAAATATTTTTCATGAAAAAGTTTCGATTTAGAAAAAATATTTTTTTCTTTGTTCGAAAATTTCAGTTTTTCGGATGAAAAATATTTCTTCAATCTCTCTAATTAATGAGAAAACAATTTATTGATTAAAATTCGTGGTCTGTACGGCGAATTGTTTGGAAAAAACTCAATTTTTTATCACTTTGAGGAATTTTGAATCTTTAAAATTGTTGTAGAGACTGCAAATTTTACGGAATTCAATTTTTTTGTTTTTTCAATTTCAAAAAAGGCTTTCATTTAATTCAAATATTTCATATTTTCAAATAAAAATCGCATATAGAAGATCAATTTGGTTTTGCCTGAAGGTTTTCAAAAATAGCTTATCTACCCCAGCCATAAGTAAAATTATTTCAAAGGTCGAATTCGATCCATCCTAAATCTACATGCATACTTTGTTTATACACGAAGAGGAAACAAACATACTTTTAGTACATTTGTACTATACTACCACAAAGAGAGTGTTGTGTAAAAGTAAAATTTTTGTTGATTAAAAATAAAATTGTATACACTGCAAAAATATTTAAATTTATAAATTAAAATAAAATAATTATAATTAAACAAACCCTGAATTACACACATAAAATATCTCTTAGATTCCTCCAAATAAAAATTTTGTTGAATACCAAAACTATAATGAATTAATTTTGTAATTGATTCAATTAAAAAATAATCAATATTAAAACTTTTATTGATCATTTTTTAATTGAATCAATTACAAAAGTAATTGATTATAATTTTGGTATTCAATAAAATTTTTAATTGGAGGAATTAAAGATGCATTTTTTTTTTTTTTGATAATTACTGTTTAGGTTGCAAAAAAAATGTCACTGATAATTGTAGGCAGGTGCGGGCATTATAGAAAATTAGTATAGCAGTAAAGCTGGTTTAATATATAAAGATCTGCAGGATGTCAAAGTAGATTTCCTCCAAGTGATTTCAATAACAAGTCGTTCGCAAAAGATACTCAAACCAGCATCAGTAAAGCTCGATAAAATCCAAACTAATACAAATGGATTTTAAAATTCATTTTTAACAATACCAGATTTATATTCAGAATGTATTCAATGTAGCGTTCTATGGGCAAAAAGGATAAAAATAAACAACTGCCAATTTGTGAGACGGTTAAAAATATTTTTAATATAAAATATTTTTTAAATTACACAAATTACTTGGAAAATTTTACTATGACATTTTTATACATTCAGAATATTATGTAGTTAACTGTTTGTAGTTTAATAAAAAAAGTTTTCCGTTCCATTTAAAAATAAAGGAACATATATTTATTTTTCAAAGAAATATCTATATTAACTTTTTTATACATTTGTCCGAAATAATTTACTTTCATTTACCATTTTTTTCCAGTTTCATTTATTTTTTTAATTTGTTTGAAATTTAATAAAAATTTACTGTCTGTTTCAAAAAAAAATATTAAAAAAATTTCAATTTGTTTTTATATTTAAATTGGTTGTATATATACAAAATTTTTCAATACAAATTACAAGAACTTCATAAACCCACATACATACACATACATACACAAACACATTCACACAAAAAGTGTCTATAGCTATGCAAACATACATTTTGTATTGTACGAGTATATTAAAAAAAAAATAAAAATACAAAAAGGGAAACAATTTCAAATAAATTAAAAAAACGTTTATTTTTGGAGGGATTTTGTAGGTAAAATAATTTTGACATTTATTTTTACTGATTACATCATTTGTTTCTTACGGGTGTGTCAGTTGATTAATTAACAAAAGGCATTTAATTTAAATGAAAATTAAGTAGACCGGTTTTTATTTAAATGAAATATCATTTCTTTTAAATGACATTTTCTGTTATTTTAACTTACAAACTATTTTAAGTGTAGGAATATATTTTTCCTATAATAATTTTCTCTCAGTGTACTGCATTGTTATCGAAAATAACATTGATGTTTAACAAAAAAAAATATATATACATATATTTATATACAAATTTCTACCAAAGCTTTTAACACATTTACAAAACACTTTACTTGGCATTGAAAATCATTTAATTGTAGTAAAAGGCAATTGTTGCAATACATACATACAGGCGGCATTAAGGATGGTTACCAGACAGCATCATCAACAATATATTTTAGCTGAAACAAAGTATTTACTCCATTCCATTCATTACATCAATAATGTTAAGAACAAAAATATATTCCTTTAGAAATTTTACAAAATTCTGTGTGTGAATAAGTTAAACAAAAGATATAATGTTCTTTGCAACAATCATTATCAAATACTCATCCAACTATGTATGCAGTAAGCGGTATCAAGTTAACAAAAACTAAATACTCTTTATTTTTCTTCTTCTTCAAATTTTCAATACTTGAGTAATTTATACTTAAAACTTTGAAACGTAAGAGTACCAAAACACTATCCATCCATTATATCATAAAGTAAAATAATTTCTATAAAATATTTCGATAAAGAAATTTCAAAACTACATATTTCAGTAGGTTAATTGTTTAGTATATGAAATAATGTGGATCTTTCTTAAACCCTTTAATTGTCCAAGCCACCTGCAGCAATGAAATGTGAAACAAACTTTATTAAATCCATTTTTTTAAATGCAATAGGCAAAAATATATTAAAAATTAATCTGAATTAAAGAAAAAATTAGGTTTGAAAAAATCGTTAAAAATAGAAGCCGTAAAAAATTGTTTTTTGTTAATCTCAGCCTCATACTCATATTTCAATTAAAATAATCTATATATACAGTGAACTCGCGATAACGTGAACTAATTTTTACCAAGGCAGTTCACGTTTTCGAGTTTGTTCACGTTAGTGAATGCCAAAATATGGAAAAAACAACAGCATTAGAAATGTTATTTTAATAAAAAAAATGTTAAACACGTATTACAAAACAAATATTTTATTATTTTTTAATAACAAAAAATATATATGCAATATATTCACTTCCTTTGCATGTAATAAACAAAAAAATGATGGTAAAAATAAAAAAAAAAAGAATACACAAAAAAATTAACAAAAATTAATAAGAACCTTTTTTTTATTTATAAGGTAAAGCAAATGTTAAAGGAAAAATTCGGTCATCTTTTTTTGGTCGACCATCTCATTTTCAGCCCATATTAAAACCTTGTTGAGAGCTTATACAGCTTCCTTTGGGTTTATTTAAATTTGAGGCTGGTAATTAAAACCACGATCTCTCTCTTGTATTTGTTGGTGAATTTCAAAAGCTTTTCCTATTTCCGCTTACTGGCAATTTTTTTGTTTCGCATGCTCAGAAACCATTTATAAAGAGTTTTTACCATTTTCGGAAGTTTAGAAGCACGTAATGTTTTACACTTTCCGGTACCATAAGGAGTATTATTTACACGATTTGTTAATTCCCAATTTTTCTTTTAAGTGATTTATCATCAACATATTTTCTTGACAAACCACTGACACTATAACCGTTATTGCAAACCCAATAATATAAACTTTATCTTTTAAAGATAACACTTTATGTTTTTTTGGTGACATTTTTCACTTTCACCAATAATAATCACTTCCGACATTTACGTAGCAATGTCAAAGAACAACTAACAGGTCAAAGCATATATACACGGCTACAAGTAAAAAAATAAACGTTGTTACATAATCAAACAAGTGAACTCTTAATTCGGATATTTCAAAATTTAAACTTAACAGTTTAAAAAGTAACGAAAATTAAAAAAAAGTGTTCACATTTTAGAGCTTCCACATTTTGTTCACGTTTTAGAACGATCTGTGTAAAAATAAATTTGTTCACGTTTCTGAGACGTTCACCTTTTCGAGTGTTTACGTTTTCGCGAGTTCACTGTATATTAAGAATATCCATGGATAAGTTTCAAAGTTATAGCCAATTGTATATCTCAGATTTAAAAAAAATTCATCATCGGCAGTAATTCTTTTGTTAAAAATTAACTAATAAATATTATATTTGCTTTGCGAATTTAATGTCTATTTTTTTTTATTTGCGGAAATTATCTTATTATTTCTTGATTCGCGAATTTATAAAAATAAATCTTTGAAAATAATTATTTTTGATTCAATTCTTAAAAGTTCTCATGGTACTACGGTGCGTATGAGTATTAATTGATATTAAATAATAATCATACGTGCCGTAGTACTATACAAATTTTATCATCACAAATTGTACGACAACCCAAATCACAACTGTACAAATACAACTTCCTGTTGTTTAATATTAAACTTTTTTATCTTTGATCTCATACTTAAACTATCGTCAGTGAAATGTCATGAAGTAAGCAGTGCTACGCGAGTAAAAAATGTAATAGACCGTTTGTTATCAATTTACAACAGTTATAAAGTTATGAGTGAAAATGTATAGCCTGCTAGTTATAGCCTGATAGTTATATCCAGATAGTTATAGACAGCTATTTATAGCCAGCTAGTTATAGCCAGCTAGTTATAGCCAGCTAGTTATAACCAGCTAGTTATAGCCAGCTAGTTATAGCCAGCTAGTTATAGCCAGCTAGTTATAGCTAGCTAGTACAAATTGGTATTTTATTGAGTATTGGTTCATATCAGCGTGTGGTGAATTAAACATTTTGTCACATTTTCTCAACTGACGGTGAATAGTATTTTATATTCACCTCAAATTTTTTTCACCTCAAAAATTCTTTTTGCTTCAAAAATTTTTTTTCACATCCAATTTTTTCACCACAAAAATCGTTCTTTTTCCTTAAAAATTGTTTTTCACCTCAAAAATTTTTTCCATCACAAATTTTTATCATGACTAAAATTGTTTCACATCCATCAGAAAATTTTTTCACCAGTAGTTTTTTCCACCACTAAAGTTTTTTCACCACAAAATTTTTTTCACCTCAAATTGTTTTTCACCACAAACATTTTTTTTCATCACAAAAATCGTTTTTCTCCTTAAATATTGTTTTTCACCACAAAAATCTTTTACACCTAAAAATTTTTTTTATTACTAAAATGTTTCACATCAAAAAATCATGTTTCACCTTAAAAAAAACATTTTCTTTTCACATTAGAAAATTTTTTCACCACTAGTTTTTTCCACCACTAGAGTTTTTCCACCACAAAATTTTTTTCACCTCAAATTGTTTTTCAACACAAACATTTTTTTCACCTCAAATTTTTTTTTTTCCTAAAAAAATTTTTACCTCGAAATATTTTTTTTCACTTCTATTTTGGGGAACAGGAATTATAAAGTTGGTAATATATTACTTTTGGTGGTACTTCTTTTCCTAATTTTTATACCCTCCACCATATATGGTGAGGGTATATATCAGTTTGTCATTCCGTTTGTAATATGTCGAAATATAGGTTTAAGACCCCATAAAGTATATATATTCGTGATCCTTATGCAATTTTAAGTCGATTTAGCGATGTCCGTCTGTCTGTCCGTCTGTCTGTCTGTCTGTTGAAATGGCGCTCACGACGCGAAGACGCAAGCGGGGGTGCCAATTTTTACCCAGATTATTGAACATCCTCTCGAGCAGTTTGGTATTTAAAATGAGCAAAATCGGTTAAGCGGTTCAAAAGTTATGAGTGAAAATGTGAAGGTACCTCTAAATTTTCCATACAAATTTGTACAATTTTTCTGTATCTATTTTTTTTTTCTGTTAAGTAAGTAAAAATGTTATTAAGTCTTCTTTTTGTTCGATTACATTTATTGTCTTACATAGAGAATAATAACATTCTTAGAGCTATATGTGTGTTACTCTGATTAAGTTAACGTAAAAATCAACAATGTTAAAGTCGCTAAAAGAGCAGACCTCTGTAAATAACATTGCTAAAACTAAATTAATAACATTACCAAAACTAAATAACAAAAGTTCGTTACATAAATTGAGAAAACATATTCATATTACAGTTCATGCAAAATTTAGTATATACGTATATCATCTTCAGCCCCTATGGTGGAGGGTATTCAAAGATTCGGCACAGCCGAATTTAGCCCTTTTTTACTTGTTTATGTCTATTATTGGTAGATTTTGCCATTCACTGATGCTGACTAGATTTCTATCTAGTAAATTATTAATTAACCCACTTTCATTTGCACAATTATACAATATTACCTATCTTTAGTATAACAAACACATATTTAACAAACATGTCTAAATATTTTAGTCTATTAAATTTTTTAAGGCCATAATAAAATATATCGCCCATTCCACAAGAGATCAACCTAAAATGCAAAGTTTTATCAGACACACGCTATGGAGTCATTTAAGAATTTCCCTTTTTTTTTTTGTTGACGAAATTTCAAAAATTCGCCCGGAATAATTATGTTTTTATTCAATATTCAAATTATTTAAAGGGTGTGAGCCAAAAGTTGAAAAGTTAGAGGTGGCAAACAATTTAAAAAATTTTTTTTGAAAATGTATTTTTAAAGTATGTTATAATATAATTAAAATCTAAATTAAATCAGCAAAATTTTCAACACCACCAAAGTAAAATAAGATAACAGGGATATAAACAGAAAAGTTTTAACAATTTCGCAAACTCTCCATTAGAAGACGAGCGAGAACTCCATCTTTCACTTTACGCAGTGTATGGACGATCTCTTATGATATGGACGTTATACTGCCAGGCTGGCATAAAACAAACTACATATGTATGATAATAGTATGAGTTTGTATTGGTGGCATACATGTAGTCAGTTGTCATTTGTTGCAAAACAAATTAAACTGCATTGCAAATGTCAAACGAAGCATATAAAATGACAAACATTCGCATAAAGTCTATTCACAAGACTACAATCAGTATGTCGTCTGTATGTATGCAAAAACAAAATTATATACCGTTATAACGGCATTAGCATAGCTCTCTATGTTGTGTATGCAAATGTCATGGTATGTGTTGAAATATTGTGTATGTTTGAATATTCGCTATTCAAATACGTGTACATAATGTGTACGATATGTATGTATTTTGCTAACTTGGAATTTTTACATTGGAGAAATTTTAGCATTTTAGTGTTTTCATGCGTATTTTTGGTATTTTTACAATTTTCAACTGGCAAATTCAAATGATCTCCATAATACTTAATTGCTACAGTAGTTTTTGGTTTAATATTGTAACGAATAAACAAAAGGTCCATAGAGGTATGAAATAACCAAAACAAAATTTGTTAGACCAAATTAATATTTCAAAACTAGAAACAATGTATTTATTTTTTTAGATTTTAATATATTCCATTTCCATAGAGTTTTCTTACATTATACAAATAAAAACTTTTAAAACGGTTCGTTTTTACAAATATTCTGTAACTCTATAAACAAAAACCTACGAGTCCTTAGAACTAGAGCAGTAAAAACAAATAAATGGTTTAAAGATTTTTCTTTAGGATATTGTCCTTAGACCGCTTATATTTTCTATGGAAAAATTCTTTATAATGTTAAGTGTTTTCAAAGGATAAAGTTTCTCATTTAAAGAAAACCGATGATTTATAATTTACAATTTTTTCCTCCAATCAAATTACTCGATTTCAGAAAAATTACTAACAAAGAATGTTTTCCAAGTTAAATATTCCTATTTTTATGAAACTTGGATTTGTAAAAATACGAGTTAAAATTCCAAAATCCGCCTCTCTTGGATTTTCGATCACCTTGGGAATGTAAATGGTACAAATCGGGTCAAAATATCGGCCCTTTTTCCAAATTTATAATTTTAATGACAACTCTTTTAAAAGAGTCATATGCCAATGTTGGAACGGATTGTTTAAGTGATATTTCTTGGTATCGTACCTTCTTTTTAACACTTTTTATCTCTTTTTATAAAAATATATGTAATGATTTCCCAATTCACATATTTTGTAGCCTACTTAAAAAAAAGGTACTAATTATAGTACTAATTTGGCTTTTAACAAATTTTCCCAAAACCTTTTTGGTACATTTTGGAACAAATTGTCTCCCCGTATTAAAATATAGACATTATGTATGTCAAACCTGAAAAATACATGATTGTTATGCAATTTTAAGTTCAAAAATCAAACGTTTTGACAGACTGTCCAATAAAGTAGAGTACTATTACATTTTCTTAATTCCCGAGATGTCCAAAAAGTGTGACAGTTTGAAATTTTTTTCTTTATTTTGGAATGTTATGAATTTTAAGTACAATAGATAATTCATTTTATATAAAAATCGGCCAAACCTTTTGATTTATTTCTAAAAAAAGTTCAGATATTTTTCCATCGATTTGGAAAGTTTAAGCGTGTTACTCGGCTTCATTTTGGATGAGATATTAGCAAATATTCAATTTTACAAAAAAAAAATCAAAACGTGTTCTGAATTTTAAGAAAATTATGTTATTTTTCTAAATTGTAAAATAATTTTTTTAAATTCAGAACAAGTTCTGATTTTTTTGTGTAACACTGAAGACTTGCTAATATTATAAGTGCTACATTGGTTGAAAAATTGATAAAGGATTTTTTTGGTACTTTTTTGGAAAAGAGTACTTTTTCAAAAAGGTAGTTAAAAACTGTACTTTTTAGCAAAAAGTTTATTTGAAACAAATTCCTTTTTTTACAAATGAAACTTTTAAAAAAAAACTACAAAATTTTTTTTTTTGAAAAAATTACTTTTTTTAAAACCTTTTTTGCAAAAAGTATTTATTTTTACAAAAAATACTTTTTGTATTATTTTTTTATATTGAGCTTAAGATCTTTTATTTATAAAAAAAGAACTTTTGCCAAAAGTGCATTTTTCAAAAAAAAAAAATATTTTCAAAAATGTACCCTTTCCAAAAATTATTTTTTCAAATTTTTTTTTTTTTTATAAAAAAGTATTTTTGAAAATTCTTTTAGTATTCTGCGATCTTCTTGATTTGTGTATTATTTTTTATTATATTAAACTTAATATATATTATTTATAAAAAAAAGTTATTTAATTAAAAAAAAACTATTATAAGTAGTTTTTTGGTCTGTCCGGGTAGATAAACATTTTTATTAGCTAGTCAATTGATGTGGAAAGCTGCATATATTATTCCAAAAATAACAACATAATCCCCAACGGATATCCGGCATGGTCTACCGACAGCATTTCAGGAATGCAAAATATTCAATTATTAAAATTAATATCAACTTTTAATACTAACAATAATAAGAGAAGCAAAAATTTTTGTTAAAACTGCACAGTAAAACTAATACACACGCACACAAATGTTTAAAAAGCTGAAAAAATAAGAATTTCGTAATAAATATTAAGGGGTTGATGGCTACCAAAGAGTCTACACCCACCACTTACTACATATACACTGAAATACCAAGTGGTTGTTGAAATTGTTGGCATTATATGGAAAATCCAACTGTTGTTGACCTTCTTGTTATTTTTCATTTATGTTATTTTTTTTTTCTTTAAGTCAGATGTTAAAATTTAGTTAAGCGTAAGAAAAGCAGAAATTATAAATTAAAATTTCAAAAAATAAACCCCAAGATAATTTGCAGAAAAATAAAATATAATATAGAATAAGAAAATAATATACAGTATAAGGGTGTGCCGATACGAATTAATGAGCTGATTATGGGGAAAAATATAAAAAAAAAAAATGTTTTCGAAGGTTCTTATAAATCGCTACCCCCACTTGAAGTTGGCTATTGAATGCAAAAAAAATACAAACCAAATGATGCTGTGGTGGATCAAAATTACTTTACGAAAAATTTATAAATAAATTTTCCGCAATATACTTAATATTGCCAAAGTTTTGTGCTGTATTTTGTATACAAAATCGAAAAAAAAAAACAAATTTAAAAATACACTAAGAAGACCAACTTCAAAGGCGGCTATTTTTCTCACATTATCATCTCAATTTTACGAATCGTTTGAGTGCAATTACTTAAAGATTTTTTTCAAGTTTTTAAAATTTGGTACACCCTAATCTACATCCTATTAGAAAATGGAGAATAAAATATGAAATGAAAAACAATTGCACCTACATACTACGAGTACATAAAAAAAAATCATTTTGGTTTTTATAAAAATTCATTAAAATGAATTAAAAAATATAACAAAAGTAATATAACGAACAACTAGAAAAACAGAAACAGACAAATTAAAGTTTCTGTTATAACGAAGTATTACAATAATCCTTTATACACCATTATGTTGAAGAAAATAATAATGGGAAACAGCAACTAGAACAAAAATGATACGTAATACAAATAAGTTTTACAAATAGTTTATTTTCTATTGTGTAAGTATTATACAATATTTATTATCTACTTATGATGTTTTTTTTTTCATTTTATTGGTTTCTTTTTTAAACTCTAATACTTCTTATATCATAGAGAAGAAAAATCTGTTAGTGGGCGGGTCATCATGATTTTCATAAAATTTTGAACTGTGATAGATCAGACTAAACTTAAGCAGCTATATGGTTGGGACAATCATGTTCAAAGAGCATCTTATATTTTTGGGATTATGATTGTACCAACCATAGTCATATTATAATATAGTTATCATATTACAATACTAAAGTTAAAAGTTCTGTAAATTTAAGAATATTTCTTTAAGAAATGTTTTTTCAAAAGAAAAAATTTGATGTAAGGGACTTTTTTAAGAAAATTTCTTTAGACTTTTTTTTAAAGAAAATATGAATTTTTCTATTAGAAAAAGTCCTAAGAATGTACGTTATTTATTTAAAAAAAAATCCTTAGAAATAAATTTTTAATAAAAATATATTTTAGGCCCCCTCCGAAACAAAATCCTGGACACGCCACTGGTGCTAACCATAGTCGTACTAAAATATAGTTATCTTATTATGATAATAAAATAACCATAATTTTATCATAATATGGTCCCTACAATTATAATATGAAAAGTCCTTTAAATTTAAATATATTTCTTTAAGAAATGTATTTTCTAAAGAAAAAAATTAATATTAAGGACTTTTTCCAAAAAAACTTCTTTGACTTTTTTAAAGAAAAATACTTCAAAAAATATTTAAATTCTAAGGACATTTTTAATAAAAAAACGTACATTCTTTGGATTTTTTCTAATAGAAAAATTCTTAGATTCTAAGGACATTTATAAGATTTTTTTTTAGATAGTCTTAGAGTGTCAGAATTTTTCTTTTAAAAAATGTCCTTAGAATCTAAAAATATTTTTACTAGAAAAAGTTCTTAGAATCAAAGTAATTTTCATGATAAAAAGTCCTGAGAATTTAAGAATTTTTTAGAATCTAAGTTTTGGCCTTATATGAATTTTAACCTAAGAAACAGTTTGCTGAATCTAAGAATCTAAATATGTTTCTATCATAAAAATTTCTTAAAATCTAGTATTTTGTATAAGAAACCTTTTCATACAAAACAACTCTTGATTTCTACAGACTTTTTCTAATAAAAAAAATATTTTATTAATATTCTGAGTACTTTTTCCATAAGAAAGAAGTTATGTCACAAGAAATTAATTAAATTTTTTTTTTTAAAATTTATTATTTAATGTTTTTAATTAAAAGAATTAAAAAATTCAAATCTTTATATAGAATCTTTTTGACTTGCATAAGATATTTTGGAAATTAAAATACCGCAGTTAAAAATTATCATATCACTTTTACATGAAAACAAAACAGTATTATAACTGCAAATGTCAAAGTCATGTTTTATTTGATTTACAATTATTCATTGATTGTTGTCAGCATTTTATAGTTCCATAATTATCATATCTTTTTAGTCACATTCAGAATTTTTTGTTACCACAGTATGGTTACAGCCAATCATGTTATAAAATATAATGTGGCAATCATGAAATATTTATTTATTCATTTATTTATTTATTTATTTATTTATTTTATTAAACATATAATTACAAATTATATTTTAATACCCTAACCGAGCATTAGCAACGAAGGCCTTCAGCTCGTTGTAGCGAAAACAGACCAGAGCCTCTGGTGGGAATCGAACCCACGACCCCCGAACTGATAAGCTAGCACGCTACCAACTAGCCTACCGGGGCGCTAATCATGAAATAATAAAATATTTACTATATTAATAATGGTTGCGAGCATATTGATGGTCTTAAACCAATAAATTGATTGTGACAACCCGAATTCAATAAGCATAATATAGTAGCAGTGATCATGTTAATATAAAATATTTTTTTCTTCTCCTATTTTATATGAAATTTGATCTGCCTGTAGAGTTGTATGTGGATAATTTAAAAAATAAAAAAAATCAGTTCTGAATATTTGTTATATTAAAGATGCCACAATTTGATCATTCCAAAAATTTTTAGCGCATTACTCGGCATCGTTTTTGAGATTAATATTCGTTTAATATTGCACAAAGCAAATATAGATTAAAAATATTTTTGTTTTGTGTAATACGGGTACTGAACGTATCATAAATATAATGTTGATTATACGTACACTCAGAATATTATGTAGTTAACAGTTTGTAGTTTTATAAAAAAGTTTTCACTTCACACACACATTTATTTTTCAAATAAATATTTATTTTAACTTTTTTATACATTTGTTCAAAATGATTTACTGTCATTTACCAAATTTCTTCAGTTTTATTTATTTTTTCCCTTTTTCCATTTAATAAAAGTTTTCCCACAAAAAGGATTTTTTTTTGAATCCGTTACAGTAATTATAAATTTAAATTTTGTTTGCTGTACAATTTCATTTAAATGAATAATCAGTTATTTTTTACGGAATTGGCAGCTCAAATTCTAACATTTTTTTTAACTGATTAATTATTTGTTTTTTTTTACTGATGTGTCAGTTCTTTAAACAACATTTAAAAATAAATAACAAAAACAATTTGATTTAAATAAAAAGTAAGTGGACCGATTTTTTAATGAAATATATTTGTTTGAAAATGGTATAGTTTTTGTTATTTTATTTTACAAACTATTTTAAGTGTAGTAACTGATTATAAAAGAAATTATTGAATTTTTAAAAATATTTTCAACTAAAACGCTGAAATTTTTTGAATAGTAAGAAAATATCTAAACTTTTTTGAACAAATAAAAAGAAATATAAAATAAAAATTGACCGATTTTTAGCTGAATTAAGGTAACCATTAAGTACAGTAAATTGTTCGGTTTTCACGTAAAAAATATATTTCATATAAAAAAAATTATTCTTCACCATAATGAATTGATACTTGAAAATTGTGTACAATTCATTGTCACGCAGACTATTATTTTTTCAATTGGAAAAAGGGAAATTTTGTCTTTGTTGTGATTTTGTCTGCCTTTTGGATTACAAAAATTGCAATTAAAATCACAATTTAAGGCGTTTAAAGTTGGAAGTTAATTTTTCCACTTAAAATACAAAACTTCCCTAAAGTAAGCCTGCGGTCATGTGTCTCCAAATCACCACTTTTGTCAACTATTTTGGATGATTTTTTCAGGACAGTTGGTATGGAAAGGCTCATATGTGTTGTGACAAGCAAACACCACTAGTAAGAGCTAAAAATTATATAGTTTTTGTTTAGTCTAAAAATATAGCATAAAATATTTACTTGGTTTGATGATACAACAGATTTTGTATTTTATTTTATTTATTTTATTTTCTTTTTTTCAAAACAAAACAAAAGCAAACAACATTTGTTAATAGTAATGGTGATAGTAACTAAAATCTATTCACTCATTTAATGGTACTCTAGTCAACACGACATCTCTTTACTGCTATTAGTACAAGGTTTTTCACTAGATTTTGTTAAGTATGAAGAAAAGGAGTTTAAAAAAAAATTAAGAATATAAGAGTAGATAAATAAAGTTGGTAGCTGTGATTTAAGCTTAAAACTATACTGACAATTTTTACTATTTTTTATTTCCTTCCATTTTACTAGCTGGAAAAGTGTCTGTTAATGAAACAATACAAGTACAGTCTTATCGAATAAAAGCCATTCGAGTTTAGTTGAAATTAAATAAAAAATATTACTAAATTGTTGTTAGTTTTACGATAAAGGAGATTTTTATTTTTTGTTAAAGATAGTTTCCTTTATCCAGAGTTGACTGTTTTAGTTATAAACAAATACATATCGTTAACTGAAATAGAAAAGGTTTTTCTCTTTTTAATAACTAATTAATTTTACAAAAAATATTGAAAAATAATTAATATTTAAAAAAAACGAACCATAAACTCAAAAAATAAATTTGTTATTAAAACAAAGTTTTTTATGATTTACTAAAAAATCAATAGAAATTATAATAAGCAAAAATATTTAGGGCCTGTAAAATAATTAACACTTAATTTATATTTTTACTAAAATATGTGACCTTCTCCGAGAAAAGGGACCTAGTGTGTGAAAATGAAGTTTTGAGAAAAACGCATTTAAAGTTTCATAACGCATTATCTCTGTGAACACACCTACAGTTGGGAGATGCGATTTGGTATGGTTAGTTATGATTGGGTGCCGACTTTGGTGGCATCATACAATGTGGCGCAAAAGTAATACTCCCATCAGAAAATGCTATAAATTTTGCGATTGGCCCCTAATGTCAGTTCTGTTTTGACATTTGTGTAGTAAACACATGCGAAATACACGTTAATAAACAATGTTACGCTACACTGCTCCAGAACGCGGAATATTGGTGACTATTTATTTGAGCAATAATGAAGATGACTTTTCATCAAAAATAATCATGAGTGATGAGGCCCATTTCCATCTTAGCGGGTACGTAAATAAGCAAAATTTACGCTTCTGGGGCACTGAAAATCCGCGTGTAACCCACGAAGAGCCATTACACCCGCTCAAAGTCACTTTATGGTGTGCTGTTTTCGCTGGAGGAGTCATCGGACCTTTTTTCTTCGAAGACATCGCGGGCCAAACGGTTACTGTGAATGGTGAGCGCTACAGAGCAATGATCAACGAGTTCTTTTTGCCGCAACTTGATGAATTGGGATTGGAAAACATGTGGTTCCAACAGGACGGTGCAACGCCACACACTGCACGTGCCACAACCGATATGCTGAAGGATGCATTTCCCGGGCGCCTAATCTCCCGTTTTGGCGATTTGCACTGGCCAGCAAGATCGCCTGATTTGACCGCTCCAGACTTCTTTTTGTGGGGCTTTTTGAAGTCGCGGGTTTATGTCAACAAGCCTCAGACTCTTGCAGCTCTTAAAGACAATATCCGTCAAGAATGTGGGGACCTATCGCCGGAAGTTTTGGCCAAAGTGATGGAAAATGCCATAAAAAGGGCTCAAATGACAATCACCTGTGGCGGCGGCTATTTACATGACATCATATTCCCGACTTGATGTAAAAAAAATTAAAAGACCAAATAAAAATAATCCACAAGAAGAATCAAAGTTTTTCATTTTTTTTTTTTAAATTACAGCCAAAAAACATCGGAAGGTTATTTTTGCGCCACCCTGTACCTATGTGGTGACGTATTTTTTTCGCTTTTAGTGTGACAATACCTTTGCTATTGTTGCTGCTCTGTACTGATTCACAGAAACGGGATTTTGTAGCTCCTAAACCGAGTGAACCCAAAGCGAAAAAAAATCGAAAAATAAATCTGAACCTGCCAGCAAGAAAAAAAAATCGAAGCACCGGATCACGAGATAAAGAAAGCTGAAGTCAAAGCGCCGAAAAAAGAAAAAACTGAAATTGTCAAACGGAAGAAAATCGAAGTACTAGATCACAAAACACTGAAAAAAAGTTCAAAATCCAAAAAAATTCGAAGACTGACGAAAAAAAAAACAATTTAAAACCAAATAATTAAAAAAAATTAAAATTTTAATGTTTTTCTCATTTTATCGATTTTCCCAAGTTCGTTTTGAACGTTTTTATGGGGTAAATAAATTTTTATTGAGCGCCCCGGTAGGCTAGTTGGTAGCGTGCTAGCTTATCAGTGCGGGGGTCGTGGGTTCAATTCCCACCAGAGGCTCTGGTCTTTTTTCGCTGCAACGAGCCGAAGGCCTTTGTTGCTAGTGCTCGGTTGGGTTATTAACATACAATTTGTAATTATATGATTAATAAATAAAATAAATAAATAAATAAAATAAATAAATTTTTATCCGAAATCTAACTCATTTCATCTTTTTCTATACCCTTTTAGGTACCAGAATCCACTCTTAAGTCCAAACCAGTTTTTCGACACACTAGGTCCCTTTTCTCGGAGAAG
Organism: Eustalomyia histrio; assembly: GCA_949748255.1. Taxonomy (NCBI): domain Eukaryota; kingdom Metazoa; phylum Arthropoda; class Insecta; order Diptera; family Anthomyiidae; genus Eustalomyia; species Eustalomyia histrio. The sequence goes on along the minus strand of OX456524.1, from coordinate 159,532,664 downwards.
GTCACATATTACTTAAGTTGGTAATTTTGGTGTTTTTTCATTAGCGAATTTCTGCGATGACGCCATTTAACATTTGAGTTAACGTTATTTAGTACAAACAAGAATGAAATACCATAGTAATGACTATACAAGAAGATGATAAAAGAAGATTTCATTTGCGTTTCTTCTTATGCAACTACGAGTATAATCAACAACTATATTTACTTACGAGTTGCAAGCTCTTTGCTACTGCAACTACGATAGTTTTCATTTCATACAATTGCTATTAAATCTTTTTCTGACCATAATCTTTTAGCTGCTTGCTGCTCGTGCTCTAAGGTTTTAACTCAAATGCTTTGTAGTAGTTGTCGTTGTTGCCATTGCAGTTGCTATGATGATGTTGTTGTTGTTGTATACTTATACCTTTCTGTAGTCCTCCTTTACCCCTTCAAAAAAAAAAAAAACATTTTGATATTGTATTTTACTTGTTGGTCTCTCTAAAATTAAATCTTGATTATAAAATAGCAAACAAACTAGAAACAAAAAAATTAATAGAAAATTAAGAAAGTTGCACTTGGCAAGTTGTTGTTTTATTTTCATTTGTTTTTGTTATAATTCTTAATTTATTTTTTCTGCATTTTATACAAAATGTTTCAACAGATCCTTTGATGTTACCAAACAGCAGCAAGTTGTATATGTTTTTCTTTCTATCTTTAAAGTAAAAGATTTTTATCTTATAAATTAGTATAGAAATTTACATTTTGTGAAAATATATGCACAACATTTTTGAGAAATTCTTTGTTTTTAATTTAACAACTTTATTATCAGGTATTTTGTTTAATAAAATTGCAAGAAAAATTGTTTTTTAAATGAAATTGCCATTTAGATAGATAACATTAAAAAACAAGCTGGAAAAATGTGTAATAATGTATCGGATTGTAAAAATATAATAAAAATTAATATATCAGTATAAATTTTGAAAACTCAAAGAGATAAAGCAAAATATAGATCATCATAGAATTTACAAATAAAAAAAATTTATAGTCATATGTTAGTTATTTAATAGCCCCATTGAATAGTTAATAAAAATATTTCATACAATAAAAGTGAACCGTTAAATTTGGTTTTACCGATTTCTAAATACTCTCCACAATATTTTTATAACAAATCAATAAAATTAGTTTTAGAATCATTTTTGAGGTGAAATCAATTTTTAGTTGAAAACATATTTTAAAGATAAAAAATATTTTTTAATTGGAAAATATTTTTGAGGTGAAAAAAATTTTGAGTTGAAAGAAAAAATTGTTTAAATTAAAATATTTCTTAAAAAAAGTTAAAGCTTTAAATACCCTCCACAATATTTTTGTAATAAATCAATAAAGTTAGTTTTAGAATCATTTTTGAGGTGAAAAAAATTTTGAGTTGAAAGAAAAAATTTTTTAAATTAAACAAAATTAGTCTGGCGTTTTGCAGAAATATGACAAAATGATTAATTCAGCAGATGCACAGTCGGGCGGCTTTAAAATATTTTGGAAAAAGTACAGTCATAGCCAAAGTAATTTCAAGCTTAAGTTTGAATTGCCAACTCTACAGATCCACCGGTCTTGGCGTTTAGTTCGCCTCACCAGACGCACAGTGGGGCAAAATTAAAATATTTTGGAAATAATTTACTCACGTCCTGCTTGTTGTATTACTTTGAAATTATACACATTTTTAGATTTCAAGCTCAAATTAGACTCTAAAGTATGGCACCTCGAGGATATGAAAATATCGATTTTCGAACGGATTTAAAAAAATTTAATGTTTGTTTTTTTAATTATAATTTGGCTGTAAAGGCCGGCAGCTTATTTTAAAATAAAAAGTTATTATTTTTTTATTTTTACAACAACCAGGACCGGCCAAGATAAATCGAGATACATTTTTCTGAAAAAATTGTATGTTCTCTAATAAAAGAAAATTTCTTTGCGATAACTTTTTCCTGGTTTTAAAGTAAAATTTAAAAAAAAAATATTTATTTATTTTTTATTTTATTTATATTAATCATATAATTACAAATTATATGTTAATACCCTAACCGATCGATTCCAGTTTTTAATATTGACAAGCCAGTAAAAATTTAAAAATATCGATTACATCAATCTACTATTTTCCACAATGGGTTACACAAATTGTCAAATCTTTAATCTCTTGAAAATGGCAATTCTCAGCCCCAATACTGCACATGGAAAAAAGTCATTTTTAAATATGTTTCCAGGTAACTATATATATATGATTAGAAACTACCATATATATGTTTGAAATATGCTTCCAAGTATTTTATTTTTATGGTAATTATACACATGTTTCCAGGAAAAGATTGTAATGCTTGTATTTGTATGCAATTGTAATTTTATGATTATTTTACTTTTAATGATAAACATATATATGTTTAATGATAAACATATATATGTTTACAGGCTTATGCCTATATAAGGATACCACAAAAATAGGCTTTTAAGCTTTTTCGCATATAGCAAATATAAAGATAATTCTATTATATGGGCTCAAGGATAAAGGGTATTGTTTTTTGGAAAAAATCCATCCATCTTTAGACCTACTGCCCGATAAAATCCTGAAAAATAGTTGTTACCTGAATACCCTTATTTTTATTTCAACAATTTTCAGTTCATTTTATAAAAACCACAAATACTTTTATTAAGATTTCACTAGAGATAAAATATTGTCAGAATCCAGCAATGATTGAATGAATTTTAAATGAAGACAAGTGTTCATACATTTACAATAATTTTCACAAAAGATACGTATAACATACACGTACGTACGTAAAAGTACAATATTTCGTTAACACTATTCTTGTAATATTTTCCATTTTGAGTCACACAATAAATTCTTCTGACATTTGAGTATTTACAACAAACAACCAACAACACGGAAACAACATTATTTTGAGGATTTCAAAATAAAATAAGAAATTTGTAGTTTATGCTGGTATAAGTTGGATTTTTTCAATGTTCCTTATTGCTGGTTTTTACATTGTAACATTTATTTATTTTTGATTATTTGTGGTAAATGACAACAAAAAAAAATCATTTAATTTTTTTGTTTATTTCCGTTACGAAAAACCACATCGAGCATAAAGAATGTAATGTAATGCTGCAAAAAGCAATTGAACTGCAATAATATTGTAAGAAAATTGAAATATTTTTCAAATTTAACGGAAGCTTACAAAAAATTCAAAAAAAAAAAACAACTCAATAAGAATAGGAGATTTTTTAAATGCGCCAAAAAGTATTTGCAAAAAAAATTGTGTCAAGGGTTTTTTTGAAAAAAAAAATAATAAATTTTAAATTTAAGACCAACTAAAAATGAATACAGTCAACACTATTTTTGAGCATAGTACAAATAGTGGCTTGTGTTAGTAACAGGTTTTCTTTAAACTAAAAAGTTAAGTTAGTAACCACAATCATCCGTACTATAAAAAAAAGTTAACTTTTTATAATTCAAAAAAAATAAGTTTGACAATTTATAATTATAATTTATTGGTTAATTTGTTTTAAGCCAGGCAAAATATCTGGAAAACCCAAACTAAATTCGACTTAAGTTAAAAAATTTCAATTTATGATAAGGCCTGATACATTTTTGTTTTTTTTCTATAATTCCATATTTTTGAAAAAAGATTTGGCAAAACAAAATTATAGCGTTTTCATTGAATTTCCCCCTTAATTTTAATACATATATACACTCATAAATAGTTAAACAATATTGTTATGAATTTTAATATGATATATTATGATATTTGCATTTTAAAAAGCAATCTTTATTTTTATAACAATATTGCATTTATATTTTCCGCATTGTTAAAAGATGTGATTTTTTTTATTATTTTTTTTTGTATAATTTTAAAACTGTACAACAAAGCACACAATTGGATTTTGATAACCGTATATAAAATTAAGGGATTTTGTGGTTAAATAAACTCCGTGCCTTACATTTTTTATACATTTCCAATAACTGTGGTTATATTAATTTGAAAACAAACACAAAAAAGCATATAAACGGAAAAAGAAAGTAATATTCAATGCGGGCAACATTCAAAGCCCTCTCAAAGCATATTTGCCCGTTAATAACAAAGCATAATAAATAAATCACAATATAAACATGCTCCCTCCCAACTTTACTATGTATTAACACAATTGCACAAGGAAGGAATATGAAATACATACAATAATATCTACCGCCACACAACGACATATTTTACTTTCGCACACACACACATACATATATACAAAAAAATTATGCAAATATTTTTTAGCACAAATAGCGGCTTCCTGAAATAATAATTCAAATGCCAAGATAAAAATCATTCCAACACACACCTACATACATACATCTACACCAATACAAGCGCAGGAAACTTCAACACTGCATGTTTATTACACAAAATCACTCCTTATAAAAGGGCCTACAATATATTCATCATCTACTACATCACAGCAAAAATATCTACTTAAAAGGTTACAATTTACCCAGAAATATGAGTTTAGAATCGATTTGGTTAAAAGAACAGAAAATGAATATGTTTATAAGTGGAATGGTGGGTGTTAATGGTGCAAACCAGTAAAGGATTTCAAAAGTTGTTCCATTTTAGAAATCCAGTTGAGACCAGCAACGAATTATATAATTTATTACTACTAAGGCTCTGAGATCTATTGTAATGTCATGAGTCATATGTATCACTGCCAATTAGACATTACCGTTAAACTAGTTGGAGGTCCCAACGAAATTGGGGGTCTGTATGAGCGAGGTGTCATCACCCGAGATGTCACTGAGGTCACGAAAGTACACCGATCCAAGAGTAAGCATTCTACGCCTCGCTTTCCTCCTCATCGTTCAGGCAGCTCTTGCAAAAATCGTGTAGAGTGATCGTCAATCTCTAGAATAGATCCCAAAGCCAACTTGGCTGTCAAGATTTAATCCGTCCGTATAAAAGTCGACGCCTCGCCTCCTCACTGGTACGCCACCCTTCCAGGGCACCCTGGAAGTTATATGAATGGTAAAGAGCAGTTCATGGGCAGCCACCGAAGTCAATGATCCACATTTGGCGGATAATCACCATTCCCCAGTAACACACTATGGCTAAACCCATTGTCAACCCATTGTGATGTAGATCGCAGTATAATAGCCGCATCAGCCGTTATCTGCTTCCCCAGTATAGCCAAGGGAATACAAACGACGGTGTGCATAGTGCTAACAGAAGCAATTCCCTGTACTCTCTGCAAATATTAAAAATATTCAAACATAGGACGAACTGCGAAAACATAGGAGCAACGACGGCTTTGTATATCCATCGAAAGTATAGAGCAATCGCCACCTTTTTCGCCTTTTCTTGAAAGTTGTTTTTGAAGAAAGGCTTCCTGTCCAGAATTACACTAAAATGCTTGGCTCTGTTAAACATTTGGATTTCCAAACCGTCCAGAGTAACATGCGCAAAAGCGAAATCGTTATGCCCCTAGTAAAAGCTCCATTTTGTTAGGATTGATCCCAAGTCCACGGGCCCTTGCCCGGCTAGACAACTCAAGGTGGAAGGAAACTTCTCCTTCACTACTACCACCACGTCCAATGCATCTCTTCCGCTTCTCCCAAGGAAAGGAGTACGGGATTAAATGCAAGAATTCATTGAAGTGGAAATAGATCATCCCTGACGCGTGTCTATATTCACGAATAGGGTCATATGAATTTCACCCAAGTAAGCCCTCTTGATCAGTGTAACTTGAACCACAGGAACTACCCCTGACACGATAATGCCGCTCGTCCGGCTCGATGTTGTTAAAAGTCTCTTCTGAATTCCAGGAAAGCTTTTATGGCGTACTCCTTTACTGGCAAAGTCCTCTGGATGGTAATCTAGCCCAACAAATACCTGGTTATCAAAATATCTTCAAAAACATTTTGCTGGGCAGTAATATGTCTTTAGTCTTTAAAAAATACAATGTCAAGACATCGCATCGCATTGGATTGCGTGTATACGTGCGCATATTTTATTAACTAACGACCCCTTTTAACTGGCAAAATGTGTTTTCGTTACGCTTACCATCTTTATCAAATAATAATAATACAACTCTATGCGGCAGCACATCGTCAACAACATCAACAACAGCAACCATCAGCAACTACGACAACATCACCCTTAGTTCGTTTCAAAATAAAGAAAAATTCCTTACAAAATATAAAAAAAAATAAATAAATATAAACAGTACAATTTGTATGAGAAGTAGAAAAAAAAATCAAAATGAAAATATTAAACAAAGTTTACTTACTCTTACTTTTCTCTACGCTTTCACTGTTATTGTATTCAGCATTTATATTTTTTTTTTTAGATTCCTTTTTTTCATTGTGTGTGTGTTGAACGTTATGATGGCATTTGGTATTGAATAAATGGCAAAATGTATTTATATGAAATATAAAAAAAATCGCTTAAAATTTGAATGCCAAAATATCAAAAAAACAACTAAATAACGATAGTTAATACACCCCCCACCCCCCGCCCCCAGCAACCATCTACATTACACTCAAAATAAAATTGTATTTTTATTTGAAACAAATTAAATCCAATTTAATATAAATTTTAAATATGTTCTACAATGAAAATATTTTAATATTGTACTACATTTAGACTGCGCAAAAATTACCTTGTTTTTTGTACAAAACTTGCTTTGTGTTTTACACCGTAACCAATGAAAAACCGATTCAAATTGAAAACCGTTACCGTTTCAAATATACAATAAACAATCTACAACAACCGGAACCGTAAAGAAATATTATTATAAACAAAATTATGTCTGTACAAATACCGAATTAAATTACCTTCATTTGATACCTTAAACTTCTTTTTGATAAGATTCACATACAAATTGATTTCTGTTTTAAATCTGTGAATTATTCGTAGTCACTTTAAAGCAATTATTTAATATGGTATAAACTGATTTAACTCAATTATATTAATTTAATTGTGAATCGATTGAATAATTTGTTTTATTATAAACCAATTAAAATACATCAAATTAATGATGTTATATTATTACACAGTACGACAGTGGTTGGTACACATGAGGAAGGTTAACAAAATATGAAAATAGGCTTAAAATAAAGAAATACGTGTCTCGGCGTTTTGCTGTAGCACGTCAGAATGTAATGTATTTTTTAATGGTTATTTTTTAACTTAACATGAAAATTAAAGCGCCTCTAGCGGAGAAAAAAATTGTTTTTTTAATAAAAAAAAATCCAAATTTAGTTCCTTTTTCAAAACTGGCTCAAGCATTAAAATCGGTTCATCGATTCTGTTTTTATAGAACTTTTTATCATAGTATTACATTACAAGTGAACCTCCACGGTCCTTCGAAGTTTAAAAATCGATTTTCTCAAAATTCTGACGTGCTACAGCAAAACGCCGAGACACTTATTTCTTTATTTTAAGTCTATTTTCATATTCTGTTAACATCTCTCATGTGTATTCAAAAAAATTTTATTTTGTCGTACTGTGTTATTGACTGTATAAAGTTGCAAAAAATGTAATCTGTAAAAAAAATGTAAGCTGATTAGTTGAAAATTGAAATTGAGTTAAGAAATTATACTTTTAAATGTCTGATTTGCTCTATTGTAAATTTTAAAAATGTTTGTATTGACAATTCTTGTTTGGTCATTATCTAAGAATTCCTATTTTTCAAACAATCAATTTCCCTTTTTGCTTACATACACCAACAATCATAACAACCCTGTCAACTATTGTGAATGATATATATATTTAATGTAGTGTTGCCAGAATTAGGGGGAATTCCTTTATGCAGCTTTGTTGATCAAAATAATGATTAATTATTGTTTAGTTATTATTAGTAATCATCATTAATTACTAATTGATTGATTAATTCATTAGTCAGTATTTTATTTAATCAGAAAGTTTGTTAAATCAATCGCATATCCCCAAGCACGATGGAACAAACGGGGTATTTTTTGCTTGGCATGGGAATTTTTTAAAAAAGCTATTGGCAACACTTATTCCTTGTGAATTTAAAAAAAAAAAAAACTAAGCAGTTGTGAATTTCAGTTCTTTCTTTTCTTGTGTTCGGTAAATTTTTTTTACAACGTTTAACACATCACGGGAGTTTCATCATATTCATCTAAAGGCTAAAAAAGCACACAATGAAAGTGTTACTCAACTATCATCGGAGTTTATACAAAGAAATTTGTTTTGTAAAGCAATTAAAATCAATGCATTCCAATTTCCAGTGTTTTTTTTTTTTTGAGTATTTCCAAGAAACAAGATGAAGATTTTACCGTTTTCTACACAAGTATCATCCAGTATTGCATTACATGGGAAAATTTTAACAAAATTGGTAATTTCTTTGCGCAACGTTACCATTTTCGCAACAATAAAAGTTTTCTGCAATACAATTCCTTACCGAAAAATATTTATATCAATTACGAGGACAAGTGAAAAATAAAAAAAAAAAAATCGAGGTACAAGAATGGTTATGTAAAATTAGTGGTCAGGATGGACTGCAAAACGTGTTGCAAATGAAAAAGAATGAAAACTCGACTAATAAATAGAAAAGTGAATAGAAAAATAAGTTATATAAAATTGATTGTGTTATTGGATCAAAAAGTATGCCATTCAACAATCCAGCCTACATAAGGCCGGTACATCCGGGTTCTATGCTGCTACCAACAATACAAAAAGTATGCAATCAACAATCCAGCCTGCATAAAGCTTGTGGATCCAGGTTCTATGCTTCCAACAAACCAAAAATGATTAGATGCAAATTTTTTATTAGATCCTGTTTTACGTTTATCAATTATCAACTTTAAAGCCAGCAATTAAAATAAATTGTAAGTTTTTACGTTTTCTTTTCTGTAATAAAAAATTTAGGGAAAAGTGAAAACTTTTTCATTATTAAGACTGAAAAAATATTTTAAGAAATTCACTTAAATGTTCAAAATATTGCATTTAATTTTCCAAGGTGGGCTCAATTTAAACCTATGTATATATACTTTTACGCAAATTTTACTCATAGCTAAGGTTAAAGACGACCTCTGCTGTTAAATTAAGCTTTCTTTGGCATGAGTTAGCCGACCTAAAAAATATAAAGTCCACTATAAAACTTTCCAATATTGTTTTAAAGTTAAGTTTCAAATAGTTTATCGTTATGATAAAGCATATTTAGCAGAAAAAACTTAACAACTTTTAGATTCCCACTTGTTAATGCAATGATTTGTGACGGGCCTAGATCGAAATTCTAAAATGATCACTGGCCAATACCAGTAAAAGATCACAAATTGTGTATTTCAATTTAATTGTTAAATCGCATTGAAAGTGATTTCGAGTAACTGATGAATTGCAATTAAAATAATATAAAATTATTAATCTGGTAATCATTTTCCGCCAGGTGGATACAGAAGTATTCAAAAATAGGGTAGTATTGTAATAAAATGTAGATTTCCATGTGTAGATTTCCTTAGGATGTCAAATTTTCATACCTTATCGTGTCAAAAGTCAGTTACTTTACAAAGACCAAAAGATATCACTAAACTGACTGGAAATTTCTTATATTTTTTTTACATTTTAATACTTTTTGTCTTATTAAAAAAAAAAAAAAAAACATGACCCTGTTAAATTTATTTAGAATCGTTTCATATTCAGAACTTACCTTCCATTGAAAGGTGTTCTCTTCAAAGTGTGCTTAAATGGTATTTATACACAAGAAACCATTTTATAGCTGATTTAAATTCTAGTTGTGAATGTTATATGGGATTATAACTCATGTGTTCAAATTTAAAGAAATCGGTCCTTATTTGGACCTAGTCCCCACCTTGCCGGTATTTGCTCAAATGAACTTTTCGGCACCTTTGTTGAGATTTTTTCCTATATTTTCCGCCCTGTTTATAAAAAAATTATCGGAACCCTTCCCGGAATTTGTACCACTTTCCCGAAATTTGACCTAAATTGGTGCAGGTTGTATCGCCATATGCGGAGACGCGTACGTTCGTGTGGCTGGTGCTTTAAAGTTGAAAATTAAATTGCAAATAAAACCATAAATAATTATCCGATTGGTACAAAATATGTCACCATACGAAGTGCCTCTGAAATATGTTCTCAGTAACTTATTTTAGGTGATCCATAGATAAACCCATTGTGGACCAAATAAAAATGTTTTAATTTTTTTCATGACCTTATTTTTCAAAATTTATTTACATAAAACTTTCCCCATATATGGATTTATATCAAAATATGCAAAAATACACACAGCAAAATATGCATTCAGTTTGTTGTAAATCGCAAACATATATAAACTTGCGGTCGCTTGTCCTCATCATTATAAAATAAACATCTGATTAAAATATTAACCTGCAGCTGTACTTTTCATTTAAGCAACCATTAAAACAAAATCTGCCAATTTTTTGAATACAAGTGGTGTTTCCAGATGAACTTTTGGTTTAGACAAACGAATATACAATTACAAAATTCATGCAATACAAAAACAAAATACATGTAGCCCCTCATTCGTCTCGCGACGAACGACTTATATAAAAGAGTAGCAACAATGTCTGAATTTATTTTCCACAAATAAGTTTTGTGCCAGGAATTAATTTTGAATTCCATAGGTTGCCTAGTGTTTTGCCATTACTTGATTTTTTGAACTTCTAGCAATTTTTAATTACAACACAAATGTTGTATTCTTAACACAAATACCTTCTAAATTTTGTTGAGTGTAACAAACGAAAGGCTAGAGTTAAAAATTATGCAAAAGTATCAGAAAAAACAACAACATCACCCCAAGATCCTTTAAAATTTAAATAAAAGTAAATGTATTGCATGAAGAAAAAAAAAAGGTTTCGTTGTTCATTTTTCTTTCTTTTTCTTGAATATGTATTAAATATATTTTTTTGTTGATATTGTATATTGGTTGGAAAGAAACGGCTGTAGAACGGCTTGTTATATTATGTTGAAGATATAACGGTAATTGAACAACAACAAAAGGATTTACTTTGACATGACTTTAAGAAAAAAAAACAAAAAAAAAAAAACTGCTAAAACTTTTTGTATGTTTAAATCTTTTTGTATGTTTATTTACAAGAAATATAAAAAAAAGTATGCAAATCCTTAGGATAAATTAAAGATTTATAGTACAATATTGTATTAGGCATACAAACAGAATTTTTAAAATTATGCAAATTTTATTCAGTTTCAACAAAAAAAAAAAAAAAAAATACCATTTTTACATCTTATTTTCATTTTCATGGGGGAACATTAATATAAAGTGGGGTTAGCATATTACTTGAAGGATAATGTTTATTTAATCATAATTATTAAACAATAAATTATTGATGAAATTCTATAGACTGTTCTGCTCAATAAGGTCGTACCATAAGGTAATTGAAAGAAATTTTAAATTGCAATTTTAAAAGTACTTATTAGAAACAAATTGTCATTTAAAATAATGCTGAAGTAACTATATGAACAACTTTCTAATAAAAAATTGAAGAATCTAAAAATTTCAAAATATAGTTGCAGTAATTTAAAACACACAGCGAAAAAAAAAGTTTATTTAAACCAAATATTATTTATTTGAATTAAAATCTTTTATTTTTACGAGTCTTATTAAAGTAAATATGATTCCAGTTAATATAACTTTTTTCATATTTAAATTTATATTTCAACATTTAAGGTTTTGTTTTCGAATTTAAAAAATATGCATAAACATATTTTAATTAAAAAGTAAACATACATAATTTGATTTTAAATATGTTTCTACAATTTAGTGTTTTTTCTGCTTGAATTCTTTTTTTTTTCTGTGTGTATACTTTAAATAGGTTTAAAACTTTAAAGCAACTTTCTGTTAAATTATAAATGTATTATTTTTAGTGTAAAAATTATTGCAAAGTTTTAAATTCTTTTTTTTCTAAAATATACAAAATAATGATACAAAAATTATACTTTAATTATGTAAACATTTGAAAAGTATAAATTATATATACACTTGGCTGCAGAAGTCTGCGTACAGAAGCTTAGACTAATAGAAATTAAGAAAAATAAACCATTAAAAAATTAATTTTAATAACATAAAATATTTTTTTATTAAGTTTATTTCAGTCTTTTAAAAAAATCAAAAAGTAAATAAAAAAATAATTCACGGTTAACAACAACAACGCAAAAACAAATTCATTGAATAAAAAAATAAGAAGCAAAAGTCTGCGTACAACATTTGGCGCTCATATTTTGCGGTTCAATTTTCTACTTAATATAAGTTTTAAGTAACTAGTGGGGTAGCCTTTGCTCCTCAGGACCTCTGCCAGTCTTTTCGGCATAGATTGAACCAACTTTGTAGTTTCTGCAGGCGTTATGTTGTCCCACTCCCGCTGCATAACCTCTTTTAACATTGTTTTAGAAGAAATTTGATGGGAACGAATTCTTTTTTCGAGCAAATCCCAGAGATGCTCAATTGGATTGAGGTCTGGTGATAGAGGAGGAGTTCGTAACTGTTTTGGAGTATTAAAAAGTAGCCAAAGCTTCACAATGTCAGCGGTATGCTTTGGGTCATTATCTTGTTGAAAGAGATAATTACCCTGGAGGACCAACTTGATTGCACTTTGGTTTAAATTACCTTTCAAGATGTCTAAATAGCCTCTTTTATCCATCGTGGACTCAATAAACTGCAACTGGCCAACTCCATTTGCTGCCATACACCCTCAAACCATTACACCACCACCCCCATGTTTTACAGTGCCAGACAAATTTTCTTTATTAAGAGCTGTACCTTTTTTTCTCCACACCATTTGCCTTCCCTTGATTCCAAATATACAAAACTTACTCTCATCAGAGAATACAACCTTTTCCCAGAACGATGGTGGCTTGTTTATATACTCCTTTGCAAATGCTAGTCTCTTTTTTCTATTAATTAAGGAAATATATGGCTTCTTCCGGGCAACACGACCGTGAGAGCCATTTTTTTCACAATTCTTCGAATTGTATCTTTAGATACACTTTTTTTAAAGTTATCTTGGACATCCTTGGCTAATTTCATGGCAGCCACTTTGGGATTTTGCTGTACAGATTTAACCACATACCTTTTTTCTCTTTCTGTCAGCTTTGAAGGACGACCCGACCGAGCCTTAGAGACAAATGTGCCCGTTTCTTTAAATGTGGCGATCACCCTTTGGATAGAGGAATGTGTTCTTCCAACTATTTGTCCAATATTTCGAAAACTTTTTCCTTTTTTCCACAAATCTACAATTTTTTTCCGTTCCGCTGGATTTATCTCCTTTCCCTTGTTGTTCATGGCTATTTTTTTATGAACTTGTGTTTTAAACTGGCTACACGTGTTAGAAGAATTGAAACTAATAAAAATTTTACATAAATTATTGTAAACAACTGTAGCAACAACATTTGAAATCCCGTTATTTAGTTTTTGTACGCACACTTTTGCTTTGCCAGAAATGGGACTTGTTTAAATTAAAAATCGATAACATAATTATTATCGATTTATTGTTTTGCAATAAATTCTAAAAACTTAACTAAGAGAAACACTAACTAAAAACTGAGAGAAAAATCTAGTATATTTTAAATATTTATTGAAAATTTTAACATTAAAACTTTTCATAGCTAGCTGTACGCAGACTTCTGCAGCCAAGTGTATTTTACCATTCAACAAAGAATAAAATTACCATTAATCATAGTTTTAAAATAAGAAACCAAAAACCTAGAACTAATTTATAAACCAAGGTCAACTTCAGCATAAATGATTAATAAACATGAAAAATTTCCATCACAACCTACAGTAAAAATAAAAAATAAACTTTACAAAAAGGTCACAAATTGTGTACGAGTCATAGTTTAGTAACAAACAAAAAAAAAAAACATTTTTAATTTTATTACAAAATGGTAAAGGAACAAATTTTAAGAAGGTTTACAATTATTTAAGATTAACATACTTTTGTTAAAGATCACCAAGACAAATGAGTACTACTTTTTTATGGTACGAAATTTAATGTCTCAAGTCGAAAGAGTTTAGTAATTTAAATGAACACAAATCTCTGAGAAAATATTTAAAATTTGTTTGCACACATTTTAAATGATAACTTTAATTTCTTTTAATATTACTACTGATAGGTCTCGATATATTTTATATGCTTCAGGCATTAAATTTATTAATCAATCTTTGATTTTTTCTGTTTCCTATTGGTAGGCACAAGGGTTGTTAGCAGGGTATGAGAGAATTACATAGCCAATGCACATGATGTAACACTCTGTAACATTTTATAATAACAAACATAAATGACAATGATTATGAAATTTTACTTAAAAGGTATTTTGTGTATTTCTTGTTAATTGTAAAATTGTCATCTTGAAATATAAGAACATTAATGAGAGTGGACCGAATTCGGAATTTTTAGGAATTTCGCTTCGAGAAGTTGTCAGAAAGAAAAAGTTTCCCCTAAGAAAGTTGAATCTGATCTTACACTCCTTTCGAGTACAAGCTACTGCAAAGGCTTTACCTTAAAGGTCCACCTAAACCCTTTCGGATAAACCGAAAGGGTTTTAACTACACTCACCAAAAAAAGTCTGTAATGGCAACTGAAAATTTTGCTGTTATTACGGGAAATTCTGCTAATTTGAGCCCAGCAGCGGTATTTTTTGCTTATCTTAAGCAAAACATGTCTGCTGACCTATAGTACAATAAAATTAGTAGAAAAATTAGTAGCCGCTACTAAATTTTAGTAGACTTTTTGTCAAGTGGAATTTAAAAAAAAAATTAGTAAATATTATTAATACTAGTAAAACGCTTTGAATTTATTTTTCTTATCGAGCATCAAAAATTTTGATTATATTTTTTAAACAACGAATTAATCATTTTGTTTTGAAAAATATTTTGGTCAATTTTTTTTTTTACTTTTAAGGTTAAATTTTAATTGTTTTTAGGGCGGATTTTTAGAACTAAAAAACATTTTTAGTGCTATTTTAAACATGAGTCGGTATCTTCACTTCCGATCAGTTTTTCAATAAATATAACATTTTAAGAAAATTTAAGTTTGTAGGTGTAAGTTTTGATTAGAAACAGCATTTCCTTCAATATCCATTTTTTTAAAATTAGTAATATTTTTTGCTAATTTTAGCAAATCGGTTTTCAAAAATTTGTAAAATGATTTCTGAAATTAGCAACAAAAATTTGTAAATACTATGTAAAAATTCTGTAATTTGTAAAATGTAAATAGCAAAAAGATATGCTAAATAATAATTTTTTACAAAAAATCAGTATAAAAATAGTAGAGTGCGATTGAAAACCGTTTACAAATTTTTCTACTAACTTTTTTTCTGAGTATATGTGTTCCTTGAAGTTTAAGCTTCCTCAATGATAAGGTACTTTTTTTTGGAAATTTCGTATTATTCAAAAATGTTCAAACAACTACATATTTCAAAGGTTTCAAAATGCAGTAGTTTTTTGTAGGTTGTTTAAAAAAACAACTGTTAAGTCATTGACATTTTGTTTTCCTAAGAAAAACTACACAAATAACTCATACAGTAACTGCAGAACGTTTTTACGTTTTACTTTTTGCAATTATTGTAATTGAAGAGGGAGAAAAAAAGCATATTTTTTTTATCAGGCGGTCTAAACTATTAGAGCTAGGAATTTGAAATTTGTCATGTAGGATTTTCCCTTAGTTTTCTCATCTATTGATGGGTAACATCAATTTAGAGAAATTATATGCACGAGTGTTCTATCCCTCATACCCTTCAGTACTACCATTGCACTTAACCCCCAGTGAAGTAAAATAACATAAGAAGGCCATGAACACAGACTACCCAGACAGGAAACAGCTGATTGAATTAAAATGGCGACTAGATAATGAATAAAAGGAAATGTTCAAATTGCAGAGATACACAGAAAGGGATAGATATATAAAAAAAATATGTACCATACAATTTATATGGAGTTTATTTTTTCTATCTCATTTTGAAAATCACTGCAATGTCAAAATATGCATACGGTTCTAGAATTCTTGTTTGTCACATGTCCTTGGTAACCTGTCTGTGAAGTCTATGCTATGCCTCTATTCCCCTTTCCAAAGAAAGTAACACATTAATTAATAAGAAGAATTTCCTTCTTGAGTGTTTAAAAAGTAATGTCATCAACATTTTAACACATATGACAGAAGGTTAACTTTTGTTTCATTTTTTTTAAATTATGTTCGTAATGTTTTTTTTTTGACAAAGAATTGTTGAAATAAACTTTGTCAGCATTGTGACATACAAAATTTATATACAAACTCCCAAAAATAAAAGAAAATTCAATAGAAAATACTTTTAAATTGATTGGCATCATCTAGTGAAAAACACGTTTATTAGTTTATATTTTAACTTATAACAAGAACTAACAATTTGTGTATACATCCATACATAACTAGATATGCCTTATACCGAAATGAGACCAATCTAGATATACACTCAGAAAAAACGTTTTATCTTGTTTATAAAAACACTTAATAAATATAAAAACTAAAATAAATAAAAAATCTAATAAAAAACAAGTAAAAATGGCTTAAATTCGACTGTGCCGAATCTTTGAATACCCTACACCAATATCCTAAAAAAATGTTCTCTACTG
This sequence comes from Eustalomyia histrio, assembly GCA_949748255.1. Lineage (NCBI taxonomy): Eukaryota > Metazoa > Arthropoda > Insecta > Diptera > Anthomyiidae > Eustalomyia > Eustalomyia histrio. The sequence goes on along the minus strand of OX456524.1, from coordinate 159,516,033 downwards.
TTTTTGATACAAATAATGTAAAAAACTTTGGAAGTAAAATTATGGAGGTGAAAAAAATTTTTTGAGTTGAAAAACTTTGGATACGAAAACAAATTTTTTATTTAAAAAAAAATTTTGAGGTGAAAAAAAATTTTTGAGGTGAAAAAAAATATTTTGCGGCGAAAAAAATTTTAGCCGTGAAAAAAATTTTTTGAGGTGAAAAATATTTGTGGTGAATACAAAGTATTATTCATTTCTAAGCAAGTGGTGGAAAAATATGAGAAAATATATTATTTACTAGTCGCTACTATGAAATTGTACTAAAATACACTAATTTGTATGGAAAACTTAGAGGTATCTTCACATTTTCACTCATAACTTTTTAACCGCTGGACCGATTTTGCTCATTTTCAATACCAAACTGTCCAGAGGATGTCCAATAATCTGGGTAAAATAGGCACCCCCGCTTGCGTCTTCGCGTCGTGATCGCCATTTCAACAGACAGACGGACATCGCTAAATCGACTTAAAATTGCCCTCACCATATATGGTGGAGGGTATAAAAACTTTATAGATTTTCGTTCAATATAACACTTCATAAAAAATTATGATGAAGCTATTTCATAAAATTAATTACTTACATAATCTGGTTTGGAATTTCACTTGGAAAAGGCCCAATATTATGATAAAAGTATTTTAATAAGGGCCACTTTCCAAAAAAAAACAAATAGTGATGGCAATTTTTTATGAAATGATGAAGAAGTTATGCAACATTTAGCATAAAATTTTATAAAAAGTTTCATAATATTCATGAATATTTAATAAATATGACAATTATGTAACAGTTTCTGATATACGATGAATCTTTTTTCCTCAGTGTTTGTTTTAATGATCACATTAAATTGAAAAGTGAAACTCCGCAGGATAATGTTGAAGAGATTCTTTTCAAACTTTTAGCCTCATTCCTACAATGTAAAGTTAGCTGCTAACCAAGGCTTTAACATACACATTTGTTGTTTGAATTTAACTGTTGGTTAAATTTTAAAGGAACACTGAATGTTTAGACTGGAAAGTTAACATATAAGTTAATTAACTGCTTAATTTCAGTGCCAACCACTGGCAGTTAATCCATTTTTTTATTAGATTAGCTCTGCTGTGTAAATTGACTATTAAAAAAAATTTAAATTTTTATTAGAAAAAACTTTATGTAACACTAATTTAATATAAGAATATTAAAGGAGTGGTAAAAAAATTCAAATAAATTTAAATTTTATGTTAATGTGACTTCATAACTTGTACGTACTTACATGCCTATAAGACTATTGACCTTTAGATGCATAAAAATAATAGAAAGACAAACCAACACTTCCTGGTTCATCATATACATACATGCATACATACATACATTTATGCTTGAACATAACACAATACATATCTACAACAATACAATATATGTTATGTAGTATAACAATGCAATATATATAACAGTTATGTGGATGTGTTTAGCAACTATTTATAAAGAATTGTAAATTCTTCTGTCCAAGACTTTAGACGATAACAACAGCAACAACAATAAACTGAAAAAGGAAACAAAAAATGGAATGACAGAAGTCAGTAGTGGTAGTGGAAGTCGTTCTGAAGGACCTACAGACACTTATTTACATTCACATGCAACAATACAATAAATGAATTATGCAATTTTGTGTAAATGAGACTTTTTTTCTGCTTTGAAGTGAGAAAAAAGTATATACCCACTACTAACATACATACCTAATATACACTTTGTTGCTTACAATACATACCCCACCCATCATCAACATACTCCTGCATTGTATAAATATAAAATACACCTAAAAAGAAAATAGTATTTGTTAGGCCTGGTTCCTAGTGCATCTTATGCAAGTGTATGTGTTTTGGTAGTCCGAGTTAGGAGAACCAATATTTATTAATGGAAGGAACAAAATATGAATAGAAACAGAAAAAAATAACAAGCGCGGAATTTTTAAAAAGGGATTTTAAACACAACTTCTTTTTTTATGTTAAAAAAGAGTACACTGGCAGTTAGAGGTGTTGCATGAAACCTTTACCGTCAACCGCTTATAATATATACCCAAGTAAAAAAAAGTTACTTATAATTTTAACCAATTCTAATCTAATGAAATACTATGGAATCTTTTTTTATCGAACTTGATAAAATCTTCCACAATTACAATTTTTACACAATTTAATAAAAAACAAACATCAGCGATGATATCAACACCTTTTTTAGTTGGGTATGTATTTAAATCCATTTACTCGGGCTTTTTTTTTCCTGCCGCCACTGTTTTTCACTTACATTCTTAAACCATCACGGACAAGTATTAGTATAAACTTTGTGACAGCTACGAATATTAAATGTTTTAAAGTGACAATAAGAATTGTACCTACATACATGCTAAATATGTGGATAATATGATCAAAAAGTATGGAAAAAAAAACTTTGTAGAAATATGTCAGTTAAACTGCGTTTCTATTACGACCAAAATCTAGTTTAAATTTGACTTCGAAATCTAGTTCGTGTTTAATAAAGGGTGAGGCAAAAACCATAATCTAATTTTCTTTCGCTATAACTTTTGTTTAAAGTAAAAAATTATTTTGGTTTTTAACTAATTATGTTTATTCGCACTTGTAAGTTTTTATTCAATTATTTGTGGAATAATATGTCCTACAAATAGCCGTCGATAGCGTTGATGCAATTTGTGTGTTGCTGCATTTGTTGTCAATTTCGGCTGGTGTATTGTTCTTTAACTCCTCTAAAGGGGATAGAGAAGTGATGAAAGGGAGGGAAAGAAGAAGAGCTTCAAATATGGCAATACCGTAAATGCTAATTTCTAGAATATTTGTTGCCCGCCATCTGATGAAGAGTTGGCGGAATTGTTGAAGCTTTTTAAGTTCATAACCCTGTTTTGTAATTTTACTTTGGTGGAGTTAAGTGATATAGGAACTTCCAAGAAGGACGCATATTGTTTCGCGTGTAGTATGGCAATTGGTCCCGTCCTGTTGAAACCACATGTCCTTCAAATCTAGATAGTCAACAGCAAGCGTTACCGTCGGCTCTTCCAAAAAAACAATGTCCTTTTACGACGTACCTTTACACTAGATGGTGAATTTGAGAGGGCGTAATGGTGCTTGATGACTTATGCGTGGGCATCAATTGCTTATTGACGTGGCTGCTGAGAGAGAATGAGCCTCTTTGCTTATGATGAATTTTGATGAAAAATAATCCACTTCGTCGGTGAGTTTCAAAATCTTACGGTTTAGGCGTATAGCGATTCATTGTTATTCACTAAAAATTTTGCACTACTTGTCTTCTACTTTATGAATGTCAAAACCAAACTGACGTACGATTCAATTTGTAAAAATGGCAGCACTTTCTAATAAGGTGATACTTATTGGCCATCTTGTATATTCAAGAATATTGGTGGATAAATTCCAATTTAATGTTGAAAACAATTTGACTCCTTTTTCTCTGTACTTTCTCAAAAAAACATTTAACTTATTTTTTTAAATTATTTTAACTTTAATCAGCTTAACCCATTCCCGGTCAGTGATATCACATAGTGAAATGTTTAGTTGAGCTGCGTGCTATTAACACATGCGAACATGTTCGGACCCGCTTGTAGATCCATACTGTCGAGAGAGGGCTTTACTCTCCCTGGGCAGAGAACAATGCCCATTACAACAAAAAAATACAAACAATTTATTTAAATTCGGGACTTTCCATCAATATTCTCGAAACTGTATCGCTTCGATTGCTAACCCTAGGTTGACAATTCAATATGAAGAACTCTTTTTTTTAAATAAATAAATTTAAAGAAAATACTAAATTCCTTTTACTTTTTTATCATAGTGTATGCATATATATTTTAAAGTTCTTGGCGCCCTATGCTCTAGTGGGAGTTAAAGGACCATATATGTACATATGTGTATGTATTAACTTAGCATATACTGCATAGTAAATGTGTAAACTAGAAAAAACGTACTAACATACACTTGTAGTTTACTGACAACTTGTCGAGTGTATTGTTGCTATTATTCTTACTGTTGTTGTAAGAGTAAACATAAATAGAAGGTGGCAAAGTAAATTAAATACGACTTAAATTTAAATATAAATAGCAGTTTTTTTAATCCTTACTGAACGTAAACTTAAAATAACTTTAAAAAGATTAAAACTTAATAGATGATTAACAGAATGTGAAAAAACTTGTTCTATAATAAAAAAAATAATAATAATACTCGTACGTCTGGGTGGACTAAGCAGGTGTTTCCAGATCATGTTTTGCTTTAGACAAAAATAAAATACATGCAGTCATTCATTCATCTAGCGACGTATGTCTTGTGGAAACACCACCTAAGTAACATCAACTTGATTAAATATTAATCGTGTGCCTTAAACAAGAATTCGAATGTTTTTAATGTTTTAAATTAATTAAAATAAAAACTTTAAAGCTATAGTAATTAAAGGATTAAATTTTTAAAGAAGATCATAACATATATGTTCACATAGACAAAATCCACGATATTTATTAAGACTAGAAGAACTATGAAATGGATAAATACTTATGTTAGGTATAAAAACAAGTGATGGTAAAAATTATTTTAAAGTTTAATATATAAAATGCTTTTTAAATAGTTGCTTAAACTTTGGGAAAATTTTTCTATTATTTAGATAAAAAAATGTCAGATTAAGAATTCTCAATGAGAAATCTGATACTCTGAAACATTGAAGTTTATATTTTATAGTTGATCTTTTTAATACTTATATGTATAAAAATGCAATTTTGCTCTGGTTCGATATAATAGAAAAAAATTTTTTTTTTGTTCAAATGAAAAATTTTCTTATTTTTATTTAGTAATCATGGACAATACACAGAAAAAGTTATTAGACACAAGCTAAATGGAATGCATTTTCTGGTCCGCTACGACCTTCATCAACATTCTTCGTGCCAATTATAAATATCTCTCACAAATCAACGGAAAAAGCTATTTATGCTAACATACAGTTGATTTTTATTATTGAGTTTAATGAAATTTACTTACTATTTTTGTGTTTTTTTATATATAAAAATTCCTTGAAGTTCTTTGGAATCTCAATTAAAAAAATTTGTAGGTATACAACAAAATTTCAGTAGGAAAAATCTTCTGAATTAAATTTTTGATACAATTAAAAATGTTGTTGATTGTAATGAACATATTGAAACATTCTTTGATACTTATACAATCTAAATTAAATATTAATTGTATATCAACTAAATAAATCAACAATTAAATTTATTTAGTTGATATATCCCTGCATTAAATAATTTTTACATTTAACTTTAATAAAAGGAAAAATATTTGTATTTGTTTCCTGTACAGCATTTCTTAACTGTCAGTTAAGTGATTTATATTTACAAACAAAAATTCCATTTATACAAATTTTCTATATAAATTTATTTTACACTTTAGTTTGATTATTATTTAAATGCATTCATAAAATCATTTACACATATCGTACTATACCTACATGCGTATATTATGAAAATATGCTACAGAGTAATATTTTTAAAACAAAATAATACAAAAAAATCTATTACTATATTCTTTATATTAGAGAATAACAACAACAGAAAATATTTTAAATGCTGTTGTTACATTTATTTCAACACATGTTTATGCAACATTTCAAACTGCTGTGAATTTAATTAAGAAACTTTTTGAAAATTTAATTAAAGTTTTTCAAGAAAACAAACTACATACATATATGGTAGGCTATAACAAAATACTGTTTATATACACAAACACATGCTAAGGCATATAATAACTATTATATAGTACAGTAAAACTAGTTTAGAATGCACTCGAATAAGTCGAAATTACGGATAATACAATTAAATTTTGGAAAAAAAATTTCATATAAAAATATCTATTAAGACGAACTATCTTAAGAACAACTTTCGGTTAAAATGAACTGCTTCTGATAGTTGCAGAATGAAAAGTTCATTAAATTTTCCCATGTTTAATACGAACTTAAAATTAAAAATTTTTCTGTTTTTTTTTTATATTTTGTATTTTGACATTTTTAACTGAATATTGCGAATTTTTTCCCTTAATGTATCGCAAATATATATTTTTTTTTTAAAGAAATCCATTAAAAAAAATTAATACAGTATTTTAAACTATTTTTAGAAACTTTAAATATTTTGTGGGCAGTTATACTTTATTAAATTAATTTTAACCAGGTTAATTCCGTTATCGTTTATAATGAACTATTTTTACTTGTACCTGGGAGATTGCCTTAAAGAATTTTTGTCAGAGTTCTACTGTATTACATCTTTTCTTTAGCTTGTTTTAACACCACTACAAATATGTGTGCATGGAAAAGTAAGTGGAGTAATGTTTGCATAAATGTAGTTTTACACTAGGCTTAAACTTATATGGTTTTTTGTTGTATACAAATAAGAGTTGTGTTGATTTGGATTTTTTTCCCCATCAGTATTACAGTTGTTATGCATGCCTGAAAAGAACGCAATGAATGCAACTAAAGCAGGATTTCGATACAACTGTAATACAAAAGGCAATATTTAAGGCATGGACATAGTTATACATTCATATGTAGTTATGTAAATTATTTTTGCAATACCACCACCATTACCTAACACACATACGCTCACTACTCTTACAATGACTTGTAAATTTATAATTCTATAGTTTTAAGAATCCCAATATACCATATACACTCACCAAAAAAAGTCTGTAATGGCAACTGAAAATTTTGCTGTTATTACGGGAAATTCTGCTAATTTGAGCCCAGCGGTATTTTTTGCTAATCTTAGCAACACATGTCTGCTGACGTGTAGTACAATGAAATTAGTAGAAAAATTAGTAGCCGCTACTAAATTTTAGTAGACTTTTTGTAAAGTGGAATTTAAAATCTGTTTGCTAAAATCAGCAAAAAAAAAATACTAAATATTATTAATATTAGTAAAAAGCTTTGAATTTATTTTTCTTATCGAGCATCAAAAATTTTGATTATATTTTTAAAAAAACGAATTAATCATTTTGTTTTAATTTGGTAATTTCTGTTTTGAAATATATTTTGGTAAATTTTTTTTTTTCTTCTTTTAAGGTTAAATTTTAATTGTTTTTAGGGCGGATTTTTAGAACTAAAAAACCTTATTAGTGCTATTTTAAGTGGATGTCCTCTTTTTAGACATCAGTCGGTCTCTTCACTTCGGATCCCTTTTTTAATATATGTAACATTTTAAGGAAATTTAAGTTTGTAGGTGTCAGTTTTAATTAGAAATAACATTTCCTTTAATAACCACTTTTTTAAAATTAGTAATATTTTTTGCTAATTTTAGCAAATCGGTTTTCAAAAATTTGTAAAATGATTTCTGAAATTAGCAACAAAAATTTGTAAATATTCTGTAAAAATTCTGTAATTTGTAAAATGTAAATAGCAAAAAGATTTGCTTAATAATAATTTTTTACTAAAAATCTGTACAAAAATAGTAGAGTGGGATTGAAAATCGATTACAAGTTTTTCTACTAACTTTTTTTTCTGAGTGTAGCAATCAAACTGCAATTAAACTTGAGAATAAGCTTATATTTATAGTGTGTTTTAAGCTTTTCTTAATTTCGCTTATTATAATATTTATAAAATGTGAATTCACAAGCAGTATTTAACAATGCTAAAGAAAAGATTATTGTACATAACTTTTTCTCAAGTATGCTTATGAACAACATACAACAACAACGCAATATGACGATTGAAATAGAAATATTTTTCAATAAATTCTAGTCTTGTTGTCTTTGTTTTACGCTTATAATGCATACAACAAGTGCCATTACTTTTTCTTTAAATTTGTCAAACGTGTTTTGCGTGTACATTTAGTTGTAAATTTTATATAGTGAACGTGCAATTGCATATTAAATTTAATTATTTTTATGGTTAAAATTAATTATTATTATTTATATTTAAAATTAATTATTATTTTTTATATTTAAAATGAATTATTATTATTTATTTTTATAATTAAAATAAAAAATAAATTAAATTAAAGAAAATAATTATGATTTATTTTTTTCAACTATTAATAATGTATTATTTTTGTAAGCTTATTCTACAATTGCAAGAATAAGCTTATAGTAATCATACACACATAATATTTTCACAAGGGTTCCGTTTTGATTTTTCTACAATTGTTACGATAGCTTTTTTCAATATATTCTCAAGTCTTTTTCGAGCTTAAGGCTTGAGTTTGTAAGCTTATAATAATATTTTTCTCAATGCATTTGGTATGTTGGGATACTACAAAAAAGGCAAGAAACTTTTTGAAAGGCATTACTTGTAAGGAAGGTACTCTAATGGGAAAACTTTTTAAATTTTTGCAAAATGGGCGAAGTAGGAGTTGTTAAATATTAACGTATTTGAGATTTTTTCAAAATATATTATTTATTAAAAATTAAATTGTTTGACAAAATTCACAACTAGTTTTGAATTTTTAGTGCAACATAGTAGAAAATTAGTTCAGATGTTTTTTTTATCGACTCGGAAAATTTTAGGTTGTTGCTCGTCTCTGTTTTGTTGAAAACATTCCTTTTATTTAGTGTATAGCAAATATTAAATAAAAATTTAATTATTTAATTAAATTTAAATATTATATTAATCATACGTTAAGGTGTGCCTAAAATTTACAAAAAAAAAAAAAAATAAATTTATACTGAATATTTGGTATGTATAATATTCAGCGAATATTTTCGCTAAAACGAAGAAAAAAATAAAACAAATTTCTTTTACCAATTTTTGGATAAATTGAGTTTTTTCTATATGCCCTAAAAATTCAAAACTAGTTTAAAATTTTTGCAAAATTTTTATAATTTGTTTTCATTTTTCCAAAATTTATTATAGCGATGACAAATTTTGTAACTCTACCATATTTAGAATAGGGAGAGTTACATAATGTTAAATTTTAAAAATGGGTATTGACAAAAATTTACCTAAATATAATTTTGATATTAGTGACAACCTGTGCTAAATATATCAGAGTTACATATTTGAACGTGACAAATATTTACGTAGTTACAGAATAACATCATTAATTGTTTTTTTTTCACATTTTTTGCCTTATAGTGTTTTTTAATAAAATAAAATATTTTCCCTCTAGTTTTGTTCTTTTTTTTTTAATAAAAATGTTTTTTATTTAATTTTTTTATTTTGCGTTTTTCCAATATTTTTTGTTTTAAATACGTTGAATTTTGTCTTCTCTGATTATTTTAATTAATATATTAAAAAAAATCCTTATATCCCAATTTCCAACCCCTTCTCGATTTTGTGTGAATTTGTAAAAAAAAATTGGTGAAAACTGAAATCTATTAGTCTGTCTGAATTTCACTAAAATCGGCCTGTGTCTAGTAAGGGTACCTTCTTTGCAAATAATGCATCTACATTTAATAGAAGAACGCATATTTGCAATCCTTGTAAAAAACAGTTTACAAATGACATCGACATACATAAAAAAATAAAAATGCATGTCAACACACGTATTAAACAAAAAAAAAAAAAAATAAATAACAATAAAAAAAATAACAGCAACAAATACAAATTAAATATTTTATAAGAAATCTGCGTATGCCTGTTTAGTAGTTCCGTTGTCAGCTAATCTTACCCCAGATAATTCTTGCTTAGTTTGCCTTTAGAAACATTTAAATGTAAAATAATATGTATTATTGCAATAAATTTGTGCAATATATACCAACACAATATCGTTTCATATGCTATAATCAATATAAATTTAATTTTAATATGTACATATTATATACTTACACAGAGACGTATCATTAATCTAAAGAACAATTACTTTGAAAGCTCTATAACCCTCCACCTACATATAAGTCATGTCTTGCAAAATTTTAGTATGTATTCTTCCTTAAAAAATATTTTACACGTATTTCCAGAAAAAAAATGAAAATTTTTTTTTAAAAAGATGTGCATTTGAAAATCGTCAAAATCGTGAAAAATTTTCCGACATGACAGCTTTTAAACTAACGTTTCGCAAAAACTTGTGGATGGATTTTAAAGACCAATGCCTTATTTTAAAGGTATTTGAACCTCCTTTTTAAAAATTATTTTTTTTTAATTTATTTATTTTTTTATTTTTAAAATTTGTTTTTTTTACTTAATTTCTGTTTTCCACCTTCTTCGAACTAGTCGAAAAATCTGAAAAAAATATTTTCCTAAAGCTCAATATAACCTTAATATTCCCTGTAAATTTCAGAATGGAAGTCGAATGGATTCTATTTTTTCCGATTTTTTTCCATTGTAGTACCACGAAAAGTTACATTTTGTATGTGAACATTATATTTTCAAGCGTGTAAACGAAGATGTTAATGTAATGTTAATTAACATTATAATGTTCACATACAAAATGTAACTTTTCGTGGTACTACAATGGAAAAAAAATGGGAAAAAAATAGAATCCATTCGACTTCCATTCTGAAATTTACAGGCAATATTAAGGTTATATTGAGCGAAACATTAGTTTAAAAGTTATCATGTCAGAAGATTTTTCACGATTTCGACGATTTTGAAATGCACAAACTTTTTGAAAAAAAAAATTTTAATTTTTTTTTTTAATATTTTTTAATGTTTAATAGTCTGTCTTATTTAAAGTAAATCGGAAGAGGTGTTGTAAAAAAGGTGTTCGGGCTGATATGGCATGACTCATATACAGCTCGAATTATTTATGATTTTGCAGAAGTTTCTAAAATTAAAAAGACTTAATTCTTTGATTTATAAAATAAAAAATACCGTATTTTCACACATTTCTTCGTATTTAAAAATATTAATTTTAAAAAGAAAAATTGTTGCATCGTCTTTTGGCTATTTTTCACAAAATACATACCTATATATCTTTAAACCTGGCAACACTGCCAGCGAACAAAATTTAAAGTTTGAGAAAATAAAGATTAAAAAAAAATCAAAATTCTTAAAAAATTTTTAAAATAAATAACTATTTTTTTCTTCTTTTATTTATTACAGAATCGGTGAGCAGTAAAAAATTGATCAATTCCGAAAAACTTGCTTATTAGAAAAAAATCTACCTGTTTCATCTCAAAAACATCTTGGTAAGTCAAATTAAAATTTTATAATTTTAACATTTTTGTGATCAGTATGTATTTCCCATGCCCACAATTTTTTCCGTTGATATATTGCTACGACTCTGTTTATCACTCACATAACTTGTAATTTTCTGATTGCTTTGTGCATTTATAAACTTGCTGGAGGATTGTCTCTGTCAATGAAGCATCTAACATGAAATGTATTTCAAGCTAAACTTTTCGCTTTGTATGAAATTTGCATATGTGATAGAGAAACGATAAACAACCTGTTATCTTTTTTTTGGATCAACGAGGGGATTAAAGAGATGAAATTGGAAAATTAACTTTGGTGGCCGTTTTCGGTTTTCTATCCTTCAAACATATCGCCTCCTTTAATGCTTCCGTAGCACTTAACTCTATCGAAATAAAACAACAGTGCGCTTTAATGATTTCGCCAACTATCCATCAGATGCTAAGCAAAAACTGCTCTGTGATATACCATCTCGCGCAATTACAGTGTTGCCATATACAAGGTGGCGCAAAAGTAATCCTCCTATCAGAAAATGCTATAAATTTTGCGATTGGCCCCTAATGTTAGTTCTGTTATGAAATTTGTGTAGTAAACACATGCGAAATACACGTTAATAAACAATGTTACGCTACACTGCTCCAGAACGCGGAATATTGGTGACTATTTATTTGAGCAATAATGAAGATGATTTTTCATCAAAAATAATCATGAGTGATGAGGCCCATTTCCATCTTAGCGGGTACGTAAATAAGCAAAATTTACGCTTCTGGAGCACTGAAAATCCGCGTGTAACCCACGAAGAGCCATTACACCCGCTCAAAGTCACTGTATGGTGTGCTGTTTTCGCTGGAGGAGTCATCGGACCTTTTTTCTTCGAAGACGTTGCGGGCCAAACGGTTACTGTGAATGGTGAGCGCTACAGAGCAATGATCAACGAGTTCTTTTTGCCGCAACTTGATGAATTGGGATTGGAAAACATGTGGCTCCAACAGGACGGTGCAACGCCACACACTGCACGTGCCACAACCGATATGCTGAAGGATGCATTTCCCGGGCGCCTAATCTCCCGTTTTGGCGATTTGCACTGGCCAACAAGATCACCTGATTTGACCGCTCCAGACTTCTTTTTGTGGGGCTTTTTGAAGTCGCGGGTTTATGTCAACAAGCCTCAGATTCTTGCAGCTCTTAAAGACAATATCCGTCAAGAATGTGAGGACCTATCGCCGGAAGTTTTGGCCAAAGTGATGGAAAATGCCATAAAAAGGGCTCAAATGACAATCAACTGTGGCGGCGGCCATTTACATGACATCATATTCTCGACTTGATGTAAAAAAAATTAAAAGACCAAATAAAAATAATCCACAAGAAGAATCAAAGTTTTTCATTTTTTTTTTAAATTACAGCCAAAAAACATCGGAAGGTTATTTTTGCGCCACCCTGTATAAATCCCTTCAACTTTTACCACCCGTCTTTTATCTCTTCTATGTCCCATTTCCAAAGAAAGCAACACATTAATTAGTAGAAATAATTTTCCGAGCTTTGTTTTTCTTTATAAAAAAGGGCTTGGGAAAGAATTTGTTGAATTTCAAATTAATTCGAATATAAAAAAATTAAAAATACTTTTCCTTTTAAATTAAATATGGTATAAAATATGTAAATTCGTAAGACATTGCCATATACTTCTGTATATAAAATACTCAAAAACATATATGTGATCTTCTCCGAGAAAAGGGACCTAGTGTGTCAAAAAACGGGTTTGGACTTAAGAGTGGATTCTGGTACCTAAAAGGGTGTAGAATAAGATGAATTGAGTTAGATTTCTGATAAAAATAACTAACCATATCAAATCGCATCTCCCAACTGAAAGTCTGTTCACAGTGATAATGCGTTATGAAACTTTAAATGCATTTTTCTCAAAACTTCATTTTCACGCACTAGGTCCCTTTTCTCGGAGAAGGTCACATATGTATATTTTTTACAATAATAACTTTAAAACAAGTTAAAAAGTACCAAAATAGGTATCAGGGAATAGTCTTGAAAAATTCTACATCTTTCATCACCTTTCCAAAGAAATCAACACATTAATTAGTGGGAAGAATTTCCTGTGTAAATAAAAAAAGTGAAAGAAAAAGAAGGATATTTTTTAGCCCTATTTGAACTATCTAAAATTCCCGAGGTGGTCGAAAAGTCGAGACAGGTCAGTCTTATAAATTGTATTTATGCATTATGTCAAATATTCCTCAAAATACGAATGTTTAGCTTGAAGTACATTCTTTGTAAGTGTAACTGCATTGTGGTTAGAAATTTTATAACCATTAATAACAACTTTATTGATTTAAAACACATTCATATGACATTCAATATACATAAATTAAGTATAAAAATACATATCGATAATCATATATTGATATGTACCTGGTAACTGAAAGTTAAAAACCAACTTAAGTTGATCCTGCCAAGCAAATTCCTAAAAATATCAAAACTCTTAAAAATTGTCCATCACACTAGAGCCATTTTGCACTCTATATATGTCAAGTTGTGTAATATAATCGTTAGTTACAGGTCGTCAAGTTATGACAATCAGCATAAATAATTATGGGTTCCAAGTATACATTAAGTATAGAATATATTAAAAAGTATATAATGAAAAAATCCCTTCTTCTTGTCATTTCCAATAATATAAACGAATATAAATTTAAAAAATTATTATAACATGTACTCCTCGATACGAGTATAATGGTTTTTATAGATGATTTTTATGTGTATTATAGAGAGCACAATATAAGTGTAATAAAACAAAAATCTATTTTAACAACTCTTCATAACCTAAGGACAACATATTGGTACAATTGAATGTCTCTATAGTATGACTTTTATACGTACTACGCACAGTGGGTCAGGATCAATATGGTTCTTACTAGCTCTTGAGATTGTTGTGAAAGTAATTTCGAGCTTATCTGAAAGGGAAATGCTCATTTTCAAAAAAAAAAAAAAAATCCATGAATTGCATTTTTACAATTTTTTTGTCTTGTTTGCATCTTAACCATATTCTCCTGAATTGAGAAATTATGCGATCTTAGCAATGAAAATTTGTATAGACAAAGATATGGTGCAAATAAAATATATTGCAACCACAGTCAAAACGTTGACTGAAATTCTTTAATAGATCCAGATTTTTCAAAATTAAATTTTTGATTTATTTCTTAAATTCTGATCTTTATGAATAATAATTTTTTGTTTTTCAAATTTAAATTTTTTGTTTTTCAAATTAAAATTTTTTAAGCTTTTTAAAAAAAATCAATTTAAGCTTTTTAAAAAAAATCAATTTACGTAAATGTAAATGACTTGGACATATATTATAATATACTAAAATCGATTATCGTTTCGAACATATCGGTGCTTGAAGTTGTGTCGTGATGACGACACTAGGCTAATAAGGGTTAAAACTTTAAATTTTTTGTTAAAAACTTTTGTCATATGGAGTATTTGATCAAGCTTTTATTTTTTAAATCCCACTCTTTAACTCTAACAAAAAATTAGTTTAATTTTACATTTTAGTAATAAAAAATGGTAGATTTGTTTAGAGTATTCAAAAAACCGGCCTTTTAGAAAAACCGGTTTCGGTTTTCTTCGAAAAATCGAATTTTAAAAAATCCGGTTTCGGTTTTTGCAGGAAAAAATCGGTCAACCGGTTTTTTCGGTTTTTTTTATTTGAATAAAAAGCTTATATAATTTGTTAATTGTTTTAATTACAAAAAAAAAAAAAAAATTTAATACATAAAGTAATAAAAATAAAAAAATAAATTCTTTAAAAAAAAAAAAATATTTTATAATATTTTTTTCAACATATTATTTATTGGTTTTAATATTTTTAATATAATATCTTAAAAATTAATATTATAAAACTATATTCATATCAAATGAATAGAGATCATTAAGTTTGTAAATTGGGTAAAATTAGGTACGTTAGTAATTTAAACGTTAAAAACGTTTGGCATTAAATAAGTTTTTTTAATATTACATTTTAAATGTGTAAAAGTAAATCTATTTTTCACTTCTAAAATAATATTTTAGAAATAATATGCAATTTAAATGTTTCGTTTTAAGACGATTTTTTTGTTTGCTTTTGATAAAGCTAGAAGTGGAAAATACTCTTTCACTAATAGTAGTGTTGGACAAAAGACAATTATATAAATTTTCCAACATTTCAGTTCTTTTGTCGCATTTATCAAGATTGCATATGAAATCATCATATAATGATGAATGATTTTGTACAGTCTCTTTTTTAGGATTTTAAATACTGTTTATTGTGTTATTTAGATCAGAAATTAAACTATTTGAATTTGGAATATCCAAAGTTAAGTCTTCATCGGAATCTATCAGACTATCTTCATAACCAAACGGTTATAAAAGCGTTCGGAAAAAATAAAAGAGCCCAAGTAACCAAGTTGGTGATGTAATTAAAAAAACCGGTTAACCGAGCAAAAAAGACCGGTTTTTCGGTTTCCTTCGAATTTACAAAATATTCGAAACCGATCGGTTTAAAAAAAAAAGAAACCGGTTACCGGTTTCGGTTTTTGAATACTTTAGATTTGTTCCTTTCCCAATTCGACCAATAAAGTTATAGGGAGAGCAGAATTAGCAAAATGAAAAACTTTTGTTATTTTATTTAACTCATCACAATAAATTGGGCTTTAAGAGATATGTGAAAGTAGGTTTTTCGTATCCCTTGGCAAATTACATATATGTCACGGTTTTCAAAATCGGTTCATAAATAGAAAATTTGATAAGCTTTTCAATATGTATTTTAAATGTTGAACTGTTTGTGGCTTAAAATTTATTTTGCTGTGGCTGTGTTAAATTTCAAGCCAATTCAACCATCCAATAAAAAATGGCTGAATTATTTCCATACATATTTTATTTTTGGCCCACTGTGCTACGTATAAAAATACTTCACATTATTTTGGTACCTTATGCTGTTAGCTTATGAGTATGAACTTCATATTGTATAAATAGAAATAGACGAGATGACCCCTGTTTTTTTTTTTTTTTTTGTTTTTCGCTTACAAGATTTGGACATAGCAGTAATAAAAAAACAATAATTTCTCGCATACAAAACAATTTCAATGGTTTTGCAGATAATTTAAAAGCCATCGACACCCCTTCTGTTTATGCGGCATAAATTGTTGAATGGCCAAATAAATCACAACAAAAGTGTCGTATAAAAATCATAATCAGATGGTATTGCAGTCAGATAAATGTCCATATGTGAATTTAAGTACACTTTTTGTGGACTCTCGAGTGTTGTAGAGAAAGATATACCAACAAGAAACAAATGTTAAAATCCGTAAGAGTATTTTTTTTTCTTGCTTTTTCTTCTTAGAACCTCCATTTTTATTTTCAATATTGGGTACTGCTAGCTAGCAATTGTCATCAAGTGTGTTTTAACTTAAAGCAAAGTAAAAGAGTTGTCGTCTGGTTAAAGTTAAAAAAAATATATATATATTGTTATCATTTTATATTCCAATAGGACCCAATATTACATAGTTTCTGTGCTAGCCTAGAAGCATTACAATCATAGCAACACAAGTCGTTGTGCTAGCCTAGAACCATAGCATATTAAACAGTTATACAAATACATATGCAACTAAAGGCAATACCAGACACCACCGACTGTGTGTTTGGTCAATGAATTTTTGTAAGGAATGCCAAGCAACAGAGTAAAGTAGTTTAAAATCCTTTTACAGACGCTGTTGTATACTTATAGCCACAAATATTTTTAGTATATAATAGTGGAACAGCATGACCAAAAATATTTTATGGATTACCAACCTACATATCTACAGACCAACTCCTCTTTTTCTTATACATTATCAAGCAAGTATTAATATTTTCAATAAACAACAAATACAAACAAATATTGTAGTTTGTATTGGCTTGAATAAGGATATTATATAACACTCTACTGAAAAGGATTTCATTTAAATATTGATTATAAAATGTAAATTAAATGTAGAGTCGTTTGTTAAGGTAAATTTTTCCTATAAATGTATTTTTGGGGAAATTAAATCAATACACTATGTACATAGTTGTATACAAAATTTACAAGTCCTTTATGGCAAATACTCATTATGGCGAAATTTATTTTCATAAAATGTAAACACTTGAAATTAACTTTTAAGAGGATTTATTTAGATATTTCTTCGAAAAGGACTTAATTGACCCCATAGAAATTGAAGATATCAGCTCAGGGGTAGTTCGTTTGATTTTTTACAAAGTTAGCAACTTAAAATAGCCGCCATAAAATGAGACAACTTTGAACCATTCGAAGGCAATAAAAACAGCATTTTTACTGTTTTTTTGCAAACTTATTATTGTAAGTTTACATGTTTAATGCCTAAATTACTTTCGGTGCTTAACTATTTCCAACAAAAGGCGGGTGTTATTAAATAATAATTATTTACTTTTGAAAAATTTTTGGATTTTGAACCCAAAACCATTTGATTATTCCGTATCATAACAATATTGGTAATTTTCTGTTACAAGTAATATTTATAAATAAGTGAAACCGTATTACATTTTATCCCACATGCATTTTATCCACATATGCAATTTGCTTGCAGGAAAAATGTGTATTAGTTAGTTTTTCTGTACTTTTAAATATCTTTTATGTTGTTTTATTGAAAGGGGAAAAGAAAAATGTATTATCGTACATTTAATATTCTTAAGTAATTACAAAATAGAACAATTTCTATACACACATTATATTATATATTATTACTTTAGAGCATTTTCATATTATCAATTTTAATATTAAATACCTGATTGGTTTCATAAATATGTATAAACAAGCTTAAAAGCCAGACACTTCGTTACAGGTTGTTTTAAATGCATATATGAGACCAAAAAATTGAGAGGACTAAATAATTGACGATTGAATCATTTTTATTACAATTTTTTTAAGTTTATTAAATTTTTTTCCATGTGTTTAGTGTTTAAATTCTACTTGATTCACGTCGCATCCCATTTCGCTCCGCTCGTTTAACGTTTCATTTTATTCCTCTTATCTAATGCTTCAATTTTACTTTTTCCATTTCATTTCGATTACCTTGTATAAGGTTTCAATTCCATTCGTTCCCTTTTCCATTTTGTTTTAATTCCACTTTTTCCCCTTGTACAGAGTCTTAATTCCTCTCGTTCCTCATTCCCTTTCGGTCCACTTATGAAGTGTTTCAATTTCACTAGTTCTCCGTTCTTTTCAAAATTTTTTGGTTTCAATTTCACTTTTTATTCAAGTTTCTAACCAAAGCGGTTTTTAGCAGGCTCTTGAGGGCGGCACTCTTCCTGGCGAAAAATTAAAAAGTATCTTATCAATTCATTAGCTCATATTCCAGGGAACACATATTTCAAAGATCAGATGTATGGATAAGCTGTTAATAGGTAGACTTTTCCGTTTTTTAACTCATTCTTTGACGTTTTTGGTGAAAGTTTTAAAAAGTAGCTTGCTAGTCAATTAGCCCATACTTCAGGAAACTCATATTTTAAATTTCAGGTTTATAGCCCAAGCTGTTTTTAAGAGTTGAACTTTCCCCTTTTGATCCACCATTTTTACCACGTTCCTGGCGAAAGGTATCTTATCAATGAATTAGCGAATTCTCCAAGGAAAACATATTTTAAATTTTATGTTTTTAGCCAAAGGGGCTGGAGAAGAAACCAACATATCCAGCAGTATAGGCGCGCTTTGATCAGTCACTGGGTTAGTCGGCCAGTTAACATTTTTCCTTTATTATATAAATATATTTAGATAGATATCTAAAGCAATATAATAAAAATCCTTAAGGTGTTGTTCTAATTTTAAAGAAAAATTAAATTTTCAACAAAATTTTAATGAAGTTAAATCTTTTGGGTAGTAATAATAATAAATACACACAGAGAAAAATTTTGTCATATGACAGTTCATATAAATTTCCTCTATTGGGATATTACGTGTGTTACGTATTGACCCTTTTGTAATTTCTTAATTTATGTTTGTGTTTTCATGAAATAAAAATTGATTAAAATTCCATTAAAAAAGGTTTCGATGATTCTTGTCTTTTTTTTTTTTAGAATTTGCTGTGTGATTTTCTAGTTATAAATTTTTGCTATATGTGCTTAAAATAACGAAGGGAAGAGCAAAATGTAGATGAAAAGCGAGAATAAAACGCATTTAATAATTTCCTAAATAAATATTTGTGTTTTTCAACAATGATCTCAACAACTCAAATATAAACATTACACACAGCCCCCACTACCCCATTCATACATATTTAAGTACTTTACCCAATATACCAAATGACTTGAGAAAAATATTATTATAAGCTTACAAACACAAGCCTTAAGCTTGAAAAAGACTTGAGAATATATTGAAAAAGGCTATCGTAACAATTGTAGAAAAATCAAAACGGAACCCTCGTGAAAATATTATGTGTGTATGATTACTATAAGCTTATTCTTGCAATTGTAGAATAAGCTTACAAAAATAATATATTAATAGTTGAAAAAAAGAAATCATAATTATTTACTTTTCTTTAATTTAATTTATTTTTTATTTTAATTTTAAAAATAAAAAATAAATAACTCATTTTAAATATAAATAATAATAATTCATTTTAAATATAAATAATAATAATTAATTTTAACCATAAATAAAAATAATTAAATTTAATATGCAATTGCACGTTCACTATATAAAATTTACAACTAAATGTACACGCAAAACACGTTTGACAAATGTAAAGAAAAAGTAATGGCACTTGTTGTATGCATTATAAGCGTAAAACAAAGACAACAAGACTAGAATGTATTGAAAAATATTTCTATTTCAATCGTCATATTGCATCGTTCAATATGTGTATGTTATGTATAATAATCTTTTCTCAAGCATTGTTAAATACTGCTTGTGAATTCACATTTTATAAACATTAAATATAATAAGCGAAATTAAGAAAAGCTTAAAACACACTATTAATATAAGCTTATTCTCAAGTTGTATTGCAGTTTGATTGCTATATGGTATATTGGGTACACACAGCCCCCACTACCCCATTCATACATATTTAAGTACTTTAGCAATCATTTATTTATTAATTCATTCACTTACACACTTACATACTCTATGATGGTATTATTTGTTTGTATTTTGTTTGTTTGCATTAGTAAATATATTTGTTAGACATCTAATCCTTTACTTTATACAACTGTTTGCTGTAAAACAGTTTAGCGCCCATTTGAAACAGAATTTTATATTGGTTTAAATATTTGTTATTTTCATTACATTCATGAAAAAAAGTTTGTAAAAATTTTTGTTAATATAGTTAATAAGGGTCCTGCATGAAAAACTGCTGATGTTAACGGTAACTTTTTGTTGAATAAAAACAAAAAAAAAAAAAGATTATGTTAAATTTCAGCTATATTTTAGTTCATTGTAAAGGACAATTTATCCTGCTGAAACCAGCAAAATTTTGTTAAATATTAGTAAACTAAAAACATTACAAAAAATGTTTGTCTTTATATTTCGGTTAAATTTTATTTGCATTCAACTAATTTTATTTTAAATGTAACAAACGATTTGTAGATAAACCTTTTTTTTTTTGTGGTCTACTAAAAATTGTTTTGCTGATTTCATTTGCAATTAACTAAAATATAACTAATTTTTTAGATTTAAAAATTATTTTTTTGGCAAATAGATTCTGCTGATTGCAGTAGTTTTTTTTTTACTAATTTAAAGTACATTTTTTTTGTGGTATTTGTGCAGATTTATTTTTGCGAGTGTAGACACTCTTCTAACCCTTATATAAAATTTAAAAAATCAAATCCTGGGTTTTTTAATGTTTTTTTGTTTTATATACATATCGTATATTTAATACAGTTTTGTATGTCAGTCATACAGTTAAAAATCTAGTCAGTTGAACAGTTATCCTGCATCACATACATACATACATACATATTTGTTTGAATTGTATGTATGTATGTGTATATAATTTGTGTAGATGTAAGCTTTAACATATTTGTTAGAGGAAATTGAAAAATGTTCTTAATTTTATGATTGGTTTCTGATACTTGTTCAAAGTCGTGTAGTATGACTGCTTCCATTCTATAGAACATATTCTGCTAAATAAGAGGGTGCTACAAAGTTTTTCTTCAAAACCCGCAGTTTTTATTTTTTTCTTCTTTTTGGAAATTGCTTTATTTTTATTCTTCTCTACGTATCGATGTAATCATCAACAAATGGTTGGGAAACTTTTTATTTAATGGAATTAAAATTTAGAAGGGTAATCGTCAATACCTAAACCAATAGGGATGAAGGAAAAAAATTTTAATGTATGTGATCGAATGCTATAAATCATGGATACTGATGTCATCATGGTCATATAATGATTTTAAAGCTTTTTTTATCAGGTCATAGGAAAAGGGTTGACAAAGACACGTACTCCTAAAATAATAAGCCAGCCAAAAAAAACTGTAAATCGTATTTCACAAATTGTTAACAAATTTTCCATTAAAACACTAAATTATACAAAGATTTGTGTACAACATGGTTTCGTTCAAATGCAGAGTTTTCTCTGCACTTGGTGCATATTCAATTAAATCCGCATATCACGATTTTTGCAAAACCAATTAACCGTGTTACACGAGTGATAACACCATCGGTGTATCAGAAGTTTTAAATATTGCACTATTTTTTATTCTTTCGATTTTTTAAAATGACCAATATCTTTAAACCAATATATTTAAAACTAAGAGATATAGAGTAAAATGAAAGCAAATTTGAAATTGAATCTGAAATTTCGCTTAGCGCTGAGGTAGACAACATGTCTATAGATAAAAACAACCATTGGTTTTGTTTTTTGGGTAGTGAGTGCTTCAAATTTAAAGAAACCAAATTTGGGCTTAGTCCCCATGTAAACTGAAACTTCCTATATTAGCTTAGATTAACTTTTTTTTTGGCATTTTCATTCAGATTTTTCTCTGTATTTACTTTGCGTTTAAAAGCTGTTCAAAACATACAACCTCGTGGCTTTTATAATGGAAAAAAGTGAATTTCGAGTGTTCATCAAACATTATTTTTTTGCGAAAAAAAAGGTCAATTAAACCAAGGAAAAGCTTGATAATTACTATGGGACTCTGCACCATCGATTTCAATGGTAAAAAATTGGTTTACTGACTTTCATTGTGGCCTTACAAGCGCGAAAGATGCCAAACGTTCTGGACCCAAAACAATTGAAAAAGTTCACTATATGGTGTTGGCCGATCGGAGATTGAATGTGCGATAGATTGTGGAAGACATAGGCATCTCACATGGCTTAGTGGTTTCAATTTTGAACCATCACTTGGGTATGAGAAAGCTTTCCGCAAAATGTCTGCCGCCTTTGCTCGCAATCGATCATCAACGGAATCGTGAGACAGCTTGGTTTCCATGGCAAAGATCCATGAAGTAGACTACGAATTGCCCCCTCATTCGCCTTATTCTCCGGATTTAGCCCCCAGTGACTATTTCCTATTTCTAAACCTAAAGAAATGGCAAGAGATTTAGCTCCAACAATGAAATTATTGATCAAACAAATGCCTATTTTATGGACTTCAAAAAATCCTGCTGAAAAACAGAATTCAAAAGTTTCTAAAATTTTTTTGACACACACATAACTCTTTTCCGCCTGATACAAAGGAACCAAATTAGCCCATTTGTGGTCCTTAGAACTCACTTTCATTTTTTGAACATTTCTAATGGGTACATGTTAATTTTAATTTATAAAAATTAAAACTAATTATTTTAAATGCTGGAAGTTACCTTATATTCAAATAACGACAAGCTTAAACGAGAACGGCAAATCTATTTCCCAAAGTAACATTTTTTCCAACGTATTTCTGGAGTAGGCATTATATTAAATCAAAAAAATATTTTCCTTGATTTTAATTGTTGTTGCTTCCTTTGATTTTCAATTTAAGCGACGAAATACTAATGACTCTTATTCCCGATTTGTATATATTTTCCTTAAATTCGTCTTAAAATTTAGTTGCATCTCAACCCTCAACTAAGCCGGTAACGTAAACGCATTGTCCGTCCGATTGTAATAAATATATTAAATAGTTAAAAATCTTAATACATTTGTGCTTTTTAAAAAAGTGTTGAAAAATAATTATTAATCATTTATCTAGAAAGATAAAATAATTTCTTATGGTGTAAAACACCAATACATTAATATTCTCGCTTTCTGCCGACCACTGCTTTAGAACGCTAAAAACTTAGGCCAGTAGTCATGTGAAAATGATCTGTTTTTCTTAAATTTTCTGTTTGTTCGTTTAAAAATGTTTAAATAAGAGTTTGCATATCGGTTTTAAACGTAACTTAAACCGCGGTTAACCGCTATATTATTAATTTTTATTTTGGTCATACTTATTATTTTTCACATAAGTTTGTTTGACCTACCTTCTACATTGTATAATTAATAATAAATATTAGCAAGTTTCATATAGACTTTAGCTAAAAACGTTTTTTTATAAGTCGACATTTTTTGGGAATAGTTTTTTATTTGTTTAGGGACAACTAAAAAGAAGGTCCGGCAGCTCTGTGTGTTATTCCTTTTAGTTCTAATTTCTTTTTTTCTTAAGTCGGCCACGCAAAAGAGTTTGCTCTCGTTTAATTCATAATTTTATAGTGAAAAATTGTTTTATAATTGATAAAAAGTGTATTATTTATTAATTTAAATATTATATTTCATTCTTTCAAAGTTATTTAATAAAAAACTTCATTTAAAATCAATGAAAAAGAAGAATTATAAAGTTATTTCCAGAAAAATCTTAAAAATAAGAAAAAATTCTTCATTTAGTGTGTATTTGGTTTTTGTTTGTTCTTTTGCACATTAGTGTTTTTTTTAGATCTCTCACTCTCATCGTGTTAAGATTTGTTGTTGTTATTAACATAGACCAAACACACGGCAAACGAGAACGGCAAATCTATTTCCAAAAGAAACATTTTTTTTTTTCAAAGTATTTCTGGAGTAAGCATTATATTAAATCAGAAAAATAGTTTTTTATTGTTGTTACTTCCCTTGATTTCCAATTTAAGTGACAAAATACTAATTACTCTTATTCCCGATTTGTGTGTATATTCTCCTTGAATTCGTCTTAAAATTTAGTTTAATCTCAGCCCTCAACTAAACCGGTAACATAAACGCATTGTCCGTCCGAATGTAATAAATATATTAAATAGTGCAGGTGTTTTAAAAATCTTTATAGAAAATATTAAAAATAATTAATAATACATTTGTGCTTTTTAAAAAAGTGTTGAAAAATAATTAGGAAAATAAAAGAAATTGCCGATTATAGGCAATATATGTTATTAATAACAGTAAATCTATAAAATTCATTCCAGTGTTTGCGCATTTTTTTTTTTAAGTTATTCATTTTGCTTGCTCTATTTTCTTTATTCTCAAATAAATAGATAAAAAAAATTTGGTGATTGTTTCCATATTTTTGCATTAAGCAAAAGTAATCACGATTGATAAAGTTCATAATTAGTAAAGTAATAAAGTTGTCAGAAATTAAAAAAATATATATATTATTGTTTTTATAATTTCTTCTTTTCATATTCAAAATATTTATTTGTGTGTATTAAAAATGTTTTTTTTTATTTTTTTTAATGGAAATATGTATAAAAAAATAGAGATTTGTTATTAGGAAAAAATAATATTTTAGCAAGTTCATTGAAGAGGATTGATCCCCTCCGGGGTTTTTTCAATTATCAGTTTTTACTAATTTTTAAAAAAATATCAATAATAATAAAGTTTATTTTATTAAGTTAATATAATTATTGTATAAATTAATAAAGTTTAAACGGTAATCGGTTCGTGCGTGTAAAATAAATAAATTTGTTAAAAAAAGATCTACCTGCAGTACAAATTAAATAACAAATTGGTGAGTGTATTACAAATGCATAATAGTAAATAAATATTTGTATATTTATTTCGGCCACGGTCCCAATCCATTTTTACTGTTACATATAAGTCATTCCATGGCAAATCGAATATTTTTTTACATCGCGATTATTGTTTGTAATTTTGAACATCGTCCATAGAACATTTTTGTAAATACAAAAAAAATATTTTTTTAAAAGGCACTAATAATAGAATTTGTAAATACAAAAAACTTTTTGTTATTTTTACTTCAATTTTTATTTTCAAATAATTTTTATATGAAAAGTAACAATTTACAAATATTTAAAATAAAAAATTGTTAGAAATCGAATTTGAATTTTAACAAATATTTAAAAGAATTTCTAACAATTTTTAGTTTGAAATATTTGTAAATTGTTACTTCTCATATAAAAATTCTTTGAAAATAAAAATTGAAGTTACAAAAAAAAATAAAAAGTTTTTTTTATTTACAAATTCCATTATTGGTGCCGTTTTAAAAAATATTTTTTTTTGTATTTACATAAATGTTCTATGGACGATGTTCAATATTACAAACAGAATTTTGTAATTTTATTCTATGTAGGTTTTTGAAATAAAAAAAAAACAAAGAAATAAATTTTAGGAAGCTGGTGTTAAAATTTAACAACTTTAACAAAATTTAATAACTTTGACAATTGCTGTATTTTTAAAAACAGAGGCACCGATTTTAATACTTGATGGCATTTTAAAGGTGGCTATTTTAAAGGTGCTGTTCCAAATTTATTTAAATTCTTTTTTTGTGTTTACCATCCCACCTCAATATTCATAAAAGGAATATATCGGCATCTGCCTAAAAAATTACTAAATAAACCCCAAATATGGCTATTTTTTATTTTTATTTTATTAATATTAAAAATATAAATTACACTATGAAAACGAGTGGTTTCAAATAACGATGACATGCCGATTAAGATTGGATTACACAATCGTAATCCGCAAGTCTTCGTTATTTGAAATCTCTCGCTATTCAATTTACGGTTCAATTTTCCATTAAAATTTGTTAAAAGTTTAAAGATTTTTTTTTAACATGTTAACAAAAACGATGATTTGCCAAAAATTTATTTATTTCTTAAGATTTTATAAATTAAGATTTTTTGAAAAACTTTTTTAGACAATGAATTTTCGTTAGCAAATGAAAATTGACAACATCCTAAAAGCAAAACCTTATTAAATGAATTTTGTTTGCAAATGAAAATAAGCAACATAGAAATTTCATTGAATTCTCTAAAATTTTAAAATTTATCAACTTACAAATATTTGGCGTTTGGTGGTGAATAATATTTAATATTCATCTAAATAAATTTTTTACCTAGATTCTTACACCTTTAAAATTTGTTTTCACCTCAAAATTTTTTTCGTAAATTTATTCTTCGAACTTTAATTTCGAAAAAATTTTACCTAACAATAATAGATTATTCGTCATAAAATTTTTTTCAACTCGCGTTCTTTTTTTCTCAAAAATATTTTTGCCTTTATATAAATTTCGCCTCAAAACTTGTTTGACCTACAAAATAGTTTTTACTTTATTTGTTGTAAAATACACTGTGGTAGATATTGTAAATGGTGTTTTGATAGTTAGAAAGTATCTTTTTCGGCGATGATAAAGTTGGTTTCACAGTAATGCCAGAGTTAAAACCTTAAAAGTACTTTGGTAACTAAAAAATTAACGATGTAAAATTATATCTTTCAAATGCCTTGTTAGAGCTTTTGATTTCTATAACACGGTAGATATCGAAGATATTTAGGAAAATGTGTATTTAAGAGCAGCTTTCAAACGCTACAGAGGAAGGCTTGCCAAAATAATGCTACATGCAAAAATTATTCTTTATTCGATGTCAGCAATGTACCTCAGTCAATTGTATTACTATTATTAGAAGTACTGCAGAACTTTTTTTTTTTTAAATATACAAAAAAAACTTATTTTGGTTTTTTTTAATTTCGAAAAAGTGCTATTTTTTATGTTTGGTTTTCAATCAAAATTCTTAATGCATTTATTTTATGTAAACATTTCCATTTTTATACAATTTCTATAAATTTGTGTTTCAAACTGCAATTCACCCCAAATAAGGTTTAATTTGTTTATTTAGGTATATGGTTTTAATGATTAAATAGTAAAATCGAACCAAAATTGTAAACCATTTGATCGGGGATTTTAGCGATTCTGAAGTAATATTTGTGGGATGATTTGAAAAATTTTATCTTAAAATGTGTTTTTAGATGTCTAATTAACAATTCTATTAAAACAATATTAGATTCCAAATCGTTTGGGCCCAATATGACCCCACATTGTTTTAATTTCATAGGACTTTTCAAATATTTTTCATACAACTTTTCATCCAATTTGGTATTTATATATTTTTACAAAATGTAATGACTTAAAAAAAAAATCTGATAAATATATTAGATTTATAAACAGTTTTTCTAATAAATTTATCAGATTTTGTTTTAAAAAAAGTCATTACGTTTTGTAAAAATACATAAATTCCAAGTTGGATAGCAATTTTATAAAAATTGCATTGCACGAAAATATATAAAAATTTTTATAGATATGATGAAGCTTTTTCTTTGAGTGTATGGTGTCGATGATATAATTTTTTTATATATTAATTTTGGCTTACCAAGAATAAACATGAAATTCTTTGTCCTAATAATCAACAATTCCAAACCTATAAAAAACTTTGCCTAAAATTTCCCATTCCTGCAAAAAAAAATTACCTAATTTTGTCAGCATTGGCATGTTTTTACATGATTAGAATAATTGTATCAATTGTATACTCTTGTCTGTGTTGTTATTGCTTTCTTATTCACTCACCTTCCTGTGCACTATTAACTTTTAACTTGCATCTCTTCCCGAATTGTCTGCTTATTTAGTTTTAATGTAGTACTCGGTAACGTCGCTAACGTTAATAAGTCGTCCGTCCGTAAATTTAAATAATTAATAGTGGGGATGTTAATAATTATTAAAAAAAGAATATCTATAATAAAAGTGTATTAAATGTGTAATATTAAAAGTTATTAATAAAATAAATAGTTATATTATTAAAGTAAATTGAAAAAATTTAGGTGTGGTTTATTTTAAAGTTCTCTATTGGAATTTAATTTTTAGTCTGCTTTCTTTTGGTGAATTTAAAAAAATTGTCATTTCCATATTTTGCATTGATCAAAAATAATATAAGCAAAAAATTTGGAAAAAAAGAAGAATAAAAGCAATGATAATAAAATCAAATATAGAACAGTGTGTAAAAAAACGTATTAATGTGTTATTTAGTTGGTTAGTTTTTTTTTATATTCTTTTTAATTTCTTTTGATGGAAAATAATTGATCTCTTTCTCTCTTTGTTTGTTGTGAGTAGTTGGTCATTAATAAAAGCAATAATGAAGTTGTGTAAAAAGTATAATTCTGTGTTGTTGTTTCTTGTTATTTAATGGTCATTGAAAACTGTAATTTAATAAAAAAAATTCATATAAATATGTGTTTTTCTTGCTGGAATTTTTAACATATAAACGGGATAATCGGTTCGCGCGTTTTAAAATATTAAAAATAAATCTGCATATTAACATTTTTAGAAAATATATAACGGTGAGTAATTAACTTAAATTTATAGGAAGAAGGACGGTATTATATCAACTGGCAGGGTTACGGTTTTTAAACTTTTACTGTTTTGCCATGGTGTCGAAATGATAACACCAATAAACGCTTGGCTGTAATTATTTGCAAACATTGGCACATATTTGAAATTTTGTATTTTGTCAATATATTCTTAGAACTTGCATAAGAAAATTTTTAGCCAAGTCTTGCTTACACAAATAATTGTGTAAAATTTGTAAAAATAAGTAAAATTAGATAAAAATTGTGAAAACAAAGTACCCAGTGCACATGTTTTTGTACCATGGGTAATTTTTACCTGAATACATACAGAGCTTTGAAAGATGAATTCAATTTTGAATTAAAAAAAAATCCATTTACTTTTAAATAGAATGAATTCTCTTTTAGCAGAATTTGAGTGAAAATGTAAGGCACCTCTTAAAAACGTCTCTCAAAACGGTACATTTTAGTGCTTTGATGAAATTTACACAAAATGGAACATTTTAGGGCTTTGCTAATATTTACCATTTTGTATGAAGATTTAAGAGGTAACCCCGCCGTTTCACTCACAACTTTTCAATTGCTGAACTGATTTCCATCATTTTTAACACAAAGCTTCTTGAAAGAATAACTAACTTTGCAAAATATTTATATTTCGGCAATTAAAATGTTCTCGGCAAGACATGCTTCCATATAGCACGTCGAAACCAACATGTTTTATGAAATATTTACAAATATACCTAGGTTAGGTACTTATTTTGATATGAAATGCATCATAATAAATTTTAAAAGTTATGTGTAAACTATGAGATAATTTGTAATATAATTTTTTGTTTAAACATTCTTAAAATAATTCTTTACACCGTTTGAAATTTATCAAATTTAAACATAAATTTCAGATCAAACATGGAATTAATTGTTTTTTGCCCAATTTTTTTTTTAACAAAATTATTTCCAATATTCTTCAATTTTTTTAATTTAACAAGCTTTCAGCTAAAAATTAGTGCATTCACAAAAATTGGTCGTTAAAATAAATGAAATTCTGTTAAAATTGGTAGGTTTACTTAAATTGAACTAAGAATTTGTAGGTTTTAACAGATTATCAAACATTTTGATTTCACCTATTTCAAATTTCATAAACAACACTTCCCATGCATATATTCGGGACAGTCAAAACTAGCACTTCATGTTTGTTTGTTATAGTTAATTTACAAGACAAAAACAATTCTTATTTAATAAACTTAATTTTTATAAAGTTTCGAACTGTAACACCACAATCTACTTCCTTATAAATATATTCGAATAAATTGTGATATGTTCATTTAAACAAACATACCACATTCAAAGTCATAAATAAATTTAAATCATTAAAAAAATATATGAAAAAACTAAAATCAAAAGTCCAGCCTTTATCTTTTATTTTACCTTAAAAAATCTTTCAGCTCAAACATTTATTTTTTCACCTCAATTTCTTTTTTTTTTGCTACAATACATTGTTAACTTTAGCAATTTGACTCCATTTTGACGATTTCTGTAGCGAAATTTTATTAAATCGTGATGGTTGCATATCTAAGGAAATTTCTCAAAATTTTATCAATGTCAGGGAATTCAAAATTTTAAATACATTCCTTGAAAGTATTCTTCAGTAATGGTCTTTAGCTAAAAATTGATATAAACTTTTAGGTTTTTTATGAATAGGTTTTCTAATGGGTTGTTCTCTTCTTATCATTTTTCTCTTCGTGAGAAGCAATATCTCTCTTTTTAATACATACTCTTTAGTAGTATTATGTAAGTAACTTAAGGGAAATTAAATAATACCATAAACTACTTAACAGTAATGCATTTGTTTGATCAAATATGCAATAGCAAAATGTATATTTTGGCTAAATTTACTTGTTAGTGGAAATAAGTTTTTAGTTTTGGCCGCAAACTATTTACAAACAACAAAATGTGAATTAAGTTACGTATGTGTGAGTGTGCTTGACTGTCTCCTTTGTTTTCATTAAAAAGTTTTATACATGATGGGCGAAAAAAATTAAACGCTTACTATTATAGCGTATGGTTTTGGTTAATTTTTTCTTTTATACTTTTCATATCTGGCATGAGTACACGGGAATACAGAAAGGAACTTATAATAAGGATGTACCTGTAACTATGTTTATAAACAAGGTGTGTGTGTGTATGTTTGTGTGTGCTTCTGTATGGTATAGTTTTAAAGTCATGAATTTTACAACATAACCAAAGACAAGACAAAGTTTTGTTGTTATTATAGTGAAGGAAATAAACATTAGGAAAAAAGCTTGCAAAAGGGAAGGTAGTTAGTTATGCAGTTAGTTTCATGTTTTTGTTAAAAATCTCTCTGTTTGTTGGTTGAATGGTTCACTAGCTGCTGTTGTACTGCTGTATTCATTCACTATATCCATACGTATGTATGTTGGTGGAATGTTCAGCTTATTTTTTGGTTACTTGGTATCGTGGCGTTAAATTTGTTTCTCTTAACATACTACTTACACAACTACCAAGTGTTGTTTGGCAGCATACTTTTCTTGGTTAGCGTGTTGTCTTTTTTGTTGTATAGCTATTATCATTTGCTGTTGTTGTTTTAATATGTCCCTTGGATACGCGAAAATATTTGTCTTTAGTTTGTATTTTAATACAGATTAGTTTCTTATTCATATCGCCATTATGTAGAAAGGGAACAGACACGCCCCAATGCAAAAAAAAATGTATATATCTTTATATTAACAAAATTTTAAAATAACCAAACTTAAGAAACCAACAAAACTTTGTTGTGTTTTGCTTATTTTTGGAAAAACATTTGATAAGAATCTTAAAGGATTTTCCAAAACAGAAAAAGACAACAAAACTCTCTTTAAATTACAATTTAACAATTTAATTTTAAATTTTACATTATTTAAATGTCTATTAAATAAATATATTTATTTATATCAGCCTTCCCAAGTATTTCTTTTTGTGTTAATTTTATACAAATTTTGTTTTGTAACCTTCTTTAAAAAAAAAAAAAATCTCGACCTTAAACATTAAAAA
Organism: Eustalomyia histrio; assembly: GCA_949748255.1. Classification (NCBI taxonomy): domain Eukaryota; kingdom Metazoa; phylum Arthropoda; class Insecta; order Diptera; family Anthomyiidae; genus Eustalomyia; species Eustalomyia histrio. Next base: position 159,484,279 of record OX456524.1, on the reverse strand, counting down.
GCATTAAAAAAATTATGTTTTAGCACGTTTTTTCTTTCTTGGTTTATAGTTTGTCATTCATTTTCTAAACATAGGTGTACTTATGTTGAACTTTAAGTTTTGCATGTTTTTTGGTGTTTACAACAACTCATTGTGTAGTTGATTTAGCTTTTTCTCTTGCCATTGTCAAGTTACACCTTTATTAAAGCCACAGTCAACATATATTTTTTACAATAGTTATTACGAGGGAAGCGAAATACATGCATTAAAAAATCGAAAATATGCGCTTAAAATAAGCAGTAAAAATATGCAAAATATGCGCTTAGAAATATGTGTACTTAAAAGGAAATATGCATTAAAATATTTAATTCATGCCTTATTTATACAAAAGCATGCACTTAAAATTAAAATATGTACTAAAAATTTGCCAACTTTCAATCATTTGAATATTTGAAAGAAAAAAAGAATTTCAAGAACAACTTTTCTTAATTTTTCCGACCACATCAGATATGTGGAATTGGCGGGAAAATAGCGGAAATTTTTGGGTACTTTTTTACACAAAATATCAAAAATTATTAAAATTTATACAACAGCAAATTAAAAAAAAATTACCAAAAATGTACCACTTAAAAGTCCTCAAAAATTCCTTTTCCACACTTGCATATGCTTCCTTTAGTTTAAACGAAAAATATAACATTTTTGAACCCTTAAATGTCCCAGGGGGTCCAATAGCCGAGATAGGTCGATCTTTCATCAAAATTGGAGTGTTTAGGTTGCTATACTTCTCTTATAAATTAGATGACAACAGGTTGCTTCTTATTGTAGTATATGGAGGTCATAACTTAAATCGGCATTATCTCATTTTTCGGTTTAGGTATTATGTTCTAAAATTTTTCGGACATAATCCACCCATTAAAAGTTGGGAATATGACCTAAGCATTAACGGTCGTTAATCTCAAAAGATATCAGACACAAAGCCCAGAATTATGTTTGCCGACTACTTGCCAAATAGAAGTATTGTGGGTGGAAGACATTTGGTCGGGCTTAGGTGTTTATTGTTCGTCATATTAGCAACCGATTTGGAATGATTTGCGAAGCTGAGAAGCAATGAAAAATTACTCTTTACTCATTTAAAAACAATAACAAATGAAAGTTTTTAGTACTTGCAGTTATAAAACCATTTAGAATCGTTACCCTGGCTTATTAAAGGTTTTTGATGTAGCCTCGGCTTCGCTAAGTAAAACTTCTCTTTATAAATACAATATGTTATAATAAATACTCTTTCAGCCATAATCCTAATAAAAATATTGCTATTATGACAATTTGGCCAACGACCATTGTTAGGTTTATGACCGAAAGTTTTTCGGACATAATTCCGAAATCGGAATCCGGGCACCGTATGTGGAATTATTAATATTTACAAAATTTTCATTTAGTTTATTTTTATTTAAAACAGAAAATGTTAATTTCGCGGAATGAACGGGCCAAGCATTTTTGCCTTTATGATTGCTAACACTTTAGCGCAATGAATTTTGGTTTTTATTTATGGCTATAACCCTTTCCCAGAAAAAATAAATGGAGGTGATTCTAAAGGAATTAATTTTTCATTGATTCCAAAGTATCGTTTAGTCCTGATTTTCCTCTTCTAAGGAAGTTCTTTTTCGCAACTTCCAAAAATTTGATTTTTAATGAAATTTAACACTTGAAATCTATGACGGGTAACTTATTTTAAAAACAACCAAAGTTAAATATTGTTCTTAGATATTTCTATATAAATTTGACATTTATAACTATGCTTTAAATTTAAGTGATTTGTTTTCATATTTTACTTACAATTTACCAGATTTTATAATTTAACCAACAGTCAACCTCAAATTTATGGGAAACAACAACAAATGTTTTAAATTCCAAAGAAGTTAACAAAGTTTGTGAAAATGAGGCTAAGGCCCTGTTATAATCTAAATTACAAATTCAAAATTTATTTGGGAACATCAAAAGATTTAATTTTTCACTAAACCATACAGCATTAGATTCAATGAAAAAGGATCATAAAAGAAAACTTCCACCCTATGACATCCTTATGTAAAAATCATTGGTTCCGATCCAAATTTTCACAACAGCGGAATAAAATCACTACTTCTTTTTTCTCTTCTTTTGCTACTTTTTTTTGCGGAGTTACTAATGTTTCAATTAAAAAAAAAAGGTTTTGATTATCTGTTTCTATATATTTAACATTCAAACTTTTTAATCGGGTTACTAAAATTTCACACTAAATTCTTTAGCTAAAAATCAACCCAACAAAATATACAATCCTACAAAAATTATACAAAAAATTCCAAACGCAGCAGGTATTTTCTTAACCATTATCTATGTGTAACTCAAAATGAACAAATTCAACCTTACACGAGCGAGAGAGAGAGAGGGATTTTAAACTAAGCAAATGCATTTTATGGTTTTTTCGATTATATTTTTCTCTTGGCTTAAAACATTGATGGAATTTCCTTTTAAAACGTAAAACAAATGTAGTACATACATAAAGTGTTTTAAAGTAAAGTGTTTCCGCTGTCTTCTACAGGGAACTACACTCAAAATAATACGTCTGTATTATTTTTTTTCCATATTAAATATATAATTTATTCACATAAATATTTCTAATTTTTGGCGTAGAATCAAATTTGTTAAAATTAGCAATATATTGTATTAAATATAAGTAAAGCTACAATATTTTGTATTAACATTAACTTACATACAAAATTTTCATTTATATTTTGTTTTAAAAATTAGTAAATTTACTAATTTTATTGATGTTGATTTAAACAAATTTTTTTCTATGTCAAAAATTAGGAATATTTCTTTGTAATTACTGACATACGCTCAAATAAAAAAGTTAATGGAAAAAATTAGTAAAACGTTTTAAAAAACTAAACAGTTTTAGTAAAAATTCGTCTTATTCTCAATTACCAAATTACACATTTTTTTTACTAATTTTGCTGCTAATTCTAACAAATTTTTTACCACCGATTTGGTAAATTTGAATTTTAATAAAATTAATACACTAATTATTTAGTAAAAAAATTTGTAACGTTAACTAATTTTTTCTACTAATTTCACTTTACTGAAAATTACATATTTGTGTTGCTAAAATTAGCTAATGTACTATCTGCTGGCCCAAAATTAGTTAAGTTTTCTATAACAATTACAGTTTTTTCTGTAACTTTTACAGACTTATTTTATTTGAGTGTATTATTTTAAGTGTATTTTCTACACTTTATATCAAGGTGATACTGACAATGGTGAAGGTGTAGTAAAGATGATTATTATGATGGTTTGTCAAGATAATAATGATGATGATGATGACACTGGTTGAGTTTAAATTGAAGGAATCATGCATTTTTACTACTTGATGCCGGTGTGTAAAACATGTCACAGGCATTATTGGATTTTAAGGTGAAAAAAGGAAAAAGATAATAAATTTTCGTTCTGATGGTTTTTTTTCTAACTAAAAATATATTTTATGTTCAGAAAATCATCTAAGACTAAGTTTGTTAGTAATAGCAATAGAAATTATTGTCATTATGCCAACAATACAATAGATTATTATTATTCTTTTTTTTTGTTGCCAAACTTCACTAACCCATTATTCTTGAGTTGATGTTGTGCAGCTAAGTAAATATTGATACAATTTTTTTTTTTTGCTTTCCTATTTATTTCTGTTTTGTGCAATGTTCATATTTCAAAAAAAATTGTTTTTTATTTCAACTTAATGACAATTTTGTTGCCAAAAAGAACAAAACAAAAATTGAATATGAGAAAATTTTAATATATTTAATGGATTTTCAATACCGCAGAGTAATACAAAAAAATAAAAAAGAACAAAATGAAATTAAATTAGATCCTTGAACTAAGAAGTAATCATCATCTTGGTTGTTGTTTACATGAACAAGTTTTTAACTTTTAGCCAAAAATCCTACTTCAAAATACAGTGGAGGGGAAAATTGTTCCATTAAAGGTTATTTCTGTGGTCTTCATTAAATTTCTCACGATTTTGAGTTATTGATAGCAAATCCCTTCATTCTTAACGCTGTTGATTGATTTAAAAAAAGTGCAAACTGTGTACACATGAGTTTTTTTTTTTTTGATAATTTCATTAGACCCTAATAATTTAGGAGGATCATGATATCGGACTTGGAAGATTCCTTCCCTGGGCAAATGTATAAGCTTTGTATAACTAACCCCCTTAATCATTTGGCTCTATGTGACTACACCCAAATTTTAATATTCCGCTCCTTGGCCACCAACTTGTGCCGATGCAAACCCCATCGAAAATTTATGGGCAATCATTGACAGATCCTTGATCAATTATATGATTTCCACAGCAAATAATCTAAAGTATTTAGAAATCACAAAAAATTTGATCATGGGGATTTCTTATTCACATTAAAATAAATATTTAAAGCCAACTAAATTATTATAACACGTATTGATCTTTTTTGTTTTGAAATTTCCAAATAAATGTTATTTTCGGTCCCTGGTTTTATATATGAAATGTATATAATTTATGTTCTTTTTTCTTTATAAAAAAATGTAATTTTTTGTTTACAATAAAATACGTTTTTAATCTGATAAAAAAAAACAAATACATTTTCAAAGCTTTTGTTTAAAAGATATTCAAGTAAAAAATTTCTATTTAGAAGAGTGTGCGGTAATATTGGCCAGTTAATTATATGATTTTTGTTTAATTTTATTTTTTTAATATTCTGGTTATAAATACGGTTGGTTGAAAAGTTCCTGCGCTCGAAATGAAAGAATACTGTTTTTGTTACGAAATATGTTTTTTATTCAGTATAATCTCCTAGAAGCTCAATACACTTGTTTCAATGATCTTCCAATAATTTTATCCCATCCTTATAATGGTTTTCCGGAAGCTCTGCAAAATAACCGTCTACGGCTGCTATGGCCTCTTCATTCGACGAAAAATGCTTTCCACGAAGGAATTGTTTGAGATTTTTGAAGAGATAGTGGTCACTGGGAGCCATACGGTGGATGTTCAAGCAATTCGTACTTTAATTCTTTGAATTTAGACATCGTCAAAACACTTTTGTGAGCAGGTGCATTGTCTTGATGAAAAATGATTTTTTTCTTCTTTAAATCAGGTCTTTTCTCACGAATTTTTTCATCCAGCTGATCCAAAAGGCTGCAATAATATTCAGAGTTGATTGTTTTACCTTTCTGAAGATAATCAACCAACAAAATTCCTTTTGCATCCCAAAAAACTGATGCCATAGCCTTCTTTGCTGATCGTTGTGACTTCACCTGCTTTGGAGCTGAACAACCAGCTTCAGTCCACTGTAAACGTTCTTGTTTCAATTTAGGATCATGGTGGTAGATCCAAGTCTCATCCATAGTTATAAAACGACGCAAGAAGTCGGTTTTATTCGGCTTAAAACGCTCCAAATTACGCTGAGAAATTTGTTTTCAATCCAGTTTTTGTTGAATTGTTAATGTGTGCGACACTAACTTTCCCAACAGTTTTTTCATACGTAATTCTTCATGTAAAATATGGAGTACTCGTTCGTCTGAGATGCCTATGGCATTAGCAATTTCACACTTAGTCAAACTTGGATCTTTACTAACCATATTATGTACCTGCTCAATGATTTCTGCTATGGTTGCAGCTTTTAGTCGTCCTTCGCGTGGATCGTCTTCAAGGCTGGTACGACCACGTTTAAATTCACCAGCCCAAAATTCAACGGTGCGTTTTGAAGGTGAGGACTCCTTATATACTTCTAACAATTGTTCATAAATTGCCTTTGCTTTTAAACCCTTCAAAACAAAGAATCTAATGACTGCACGATATTCAATTTTTTCCATATAAAAAAAAAAATCAATGACACGTCAATTTCAAATGGCTTGTAAACAAAGAAAGAATTGACAGAATGACTTGCAACTTTGCATGTGTTCTCAGGACAGTTATACCAACTTGAGAAAAAAAAAAGTTTGGAGCTAGCAGTGCCATCTCTTGAATTCAGTATTCGTCAAAAATATAATAACACAAAATCTAAATATATTATTGAAAACTTAACAGTTCTAAAGAATTTTGAAATGAGCAATAATTTACATCATCAAAAGATTATAACAATATAACTTCTTTTGATACTACTCTAAAACATTGTAAAACCTTTTAAAAATTTCATGAAACAAATGAGTGTTCATATATATTTCTACTTTATTATTATTATGACGGCTTTTAAAAGCAAAAAAAAAGAGAAAACTTTTTGCTAGTTTTTTTTATACTTTATATACATATTTTTTTATAAAAAAAATATATCATCATATATTTAAAAAAAAAATCGACCATTTGGTAATAAAAAATAAAAAAAAATTGTTATCAACTTCTGTTTAAAACAAAAAAAATTAAAAATTGGTAGTAGAATGTAGATGGAAAAAACGGACCAGCATTATACAACAAAAACACATAAAAAAACTTTTTACTTTAACTACAAATACACTAGTATGTATATAAAGATAGTAGATACATACTTTGCATTGCAAGCTAAATGAACTGAAAAATCATAAAAAAGAAATACTGAAACAAAAAAAAAAAAAAAATACTTAAAAAACTTTATATACTTATATATTTTATATATAATACAATATAAAAGGCGAGCACATGGTGTTATTATACGCATATATGAAATATTTGGTATATTAAAAAAAAAAGCAAATTACAAAAAAGAAAAACTTAAAATGATGTTTATATTTTAATGTTCTTTTTTTTTTTTTTTTTTTTTTTGTTAAATTATTATACCACTTCTTTTACATAACAAAAAAGCTGCTCAGTTATTTTCATAAATTTAAATTTTAGTTATTAGCATTACAATTTATTTGTAAATATAATTTTGAATGCTGGGAATTGCAAATTGATATTAAAGGTATGAAAAAAGAAATACCATAAAATGTCAAGCAAAATATGTGAAATTTGGTTCTAGCACTCAAAATTTTTGTTAGTTATTTTATGTCGAATTTTTGGCATATAACTACCAAGCAGTTAAAAAAATCGATATTACTATACTATTCAATAAAATTGTAACATACCATATATAACAAAACTTTTCGGAACATAAAAATTCCATGTCCTACACTCACAATATATTTTCCCTTACCGACTGTAGTTTATTTAAGAAGTAATACGTAAAGTTTGTTTTCAAACGAAGAATCAATTGAAATTCATAGAAATATATTTTTTAACTATTTGAAACAGTCATTCAAAAAACAAACTATAAAAATTTACAGACATTCAGTAGGAGTTGATATTTTCAGTTAAATGTAAAATTTTATGTTTTCTGTTTTTAAAAATATAAATTCATATAATTCCTTATTGTTTTTTTTTACCAAAATAGTTTGTTTATATACAAATTTATTTCAATAAAAATTACAACAAATTGTTCAAATATAGATACACACAAGAAAATAAAAAAATATATATGGCTGTGTGTGTTGTGTTTTGTAAAATTACATACAAATAAAAAAATTTTCAATTTGAAAAACAAACCAGAAAATCCTTTTTTTTTTTTCTACTTTTTGTTAGTTAAAAATTGATGGTTATTTTGAACGACTTTCGATTGCTTTTATTACTTATGTCAATTATTAAACAATGATTTAAAATAAACAACAAAATGCGCTGAATATAATGAAAAATCAGTAGTCCTCTTTTTGATTGTATTTTCGATTAATTTAATATGTATTTTAGATTATTTTTAACTAAATAATATTGTGAGACACAATAAAGAAATAAAATTGATTAAAGTAAATTGGGTGCGTATGATCCCATGTGAAAATCGAAATATTTATATATGCTATGTGCATATATGCATAAATATTCGTCTATGCATATTTCAATATATGACCATACATGATCTCAAGTATAACAATGTATCTTTGCATCTGAAATTTAAGGGTATATGATCGTTTATTTTCATATATTATCATGGCCATATACTCTTAAATTTTGTATCCGAAGATTTATAAAAATATATGAGATCATGTATGATTATATATTGAACTTTGCATGGATGTTTATGATGATATGTGTCCATGTATGAACATATGCCATTCCATGTATGATCATATATATTTAAACTTTTACATGGATTAAAAATAATTGTTGGCACAAGCCCTGTATTTAAGTTTTTAATTCAAATATAGATACACACAAGAAAATAAAAAAATATATATGGCTGTGTGTGTTGTGTTTTGTAAAATTACATACAAATAAAAAAATTTTCAATTTGAAAAACAAACCAGAAAATCGTTTTTTTTTTCTACTTTTTGTTAGTTAAAAATTGATGGTTATTTTGAACGACTTTCGATTGCTTTTATTACTTATGTCAATTATTAAACAATGATTTAAAATAAACAACAAAATGCGCTGAATATAATGAAAAATCAGTAGTCCTCTTTTTGATTGTATTTTCGATTAATTTAATATGTATTTTAGATTATTTTTAACTAAATAATATTGTGAGACACAATAAAGAAATAAAATTGATTAAAGTAAATTGGGTGCGTATGATCCCATGTGAAAATCGAAATATTTATATATGCTATGTGCATATATGCATAAATATTCGTCTATGCATATTTCAATATATGACCATACATGATCTCAAGTATAACAATGTATCTTTGCATCTGAAATTTAAGGGTATATGATCGTTTATTTTCATATATTATCATGGCCATATACTCTTAAATTTTGTATCCGAAGATTTATAAAAATATATGAGATCATGTATGATTATATATTGAACTTTGAATGGATGTTTATGATGATATGTGTCCATGTATGAACATATGCCATTCCATGTATGATCATATATATTTAAACTTTTACATGGATTAAAAATAATTGTTGGCACAAGCCCTGTATTTAAGTTTTTAATTAAAAAAAGTTTTTTTTATAAACGTTTTTTTTTAAGTTTTTCAAATATTTTTTGCTTTTTTTTTAATTTGCCTAATTTTGTGCATTTGTAAGATATTGTATTATTCCCATACCTGTTTATTTTATAACTTAACAAAAAATATCATATAAAAAATTTTGTTATTGAAATTTTAAATTGTTAAATTATACTTAAAAATGTTTGTTATTGTGGTTAAAGTTTATTTGTTTCGTTTATTATACGAGTAGTATATAGATAAATATTGTTTTTTTTTTTTATGTATGAGTATTTATTTATACATACACTGAATGTATAACATCAATAACAATAAATATGCATTTCAATCATATTAAAAACTTTATTACATTTTTGTTCTTGTAGAATGAAAAATCAAATGGTTTTTAACTGAAATTATTTTGCTCATTTTTTCAATTTTACACACAAAAAAAAGTAATTAAATTTTTTTTTAGTAAATACCATAAAAACAAATAAGACTATTAATAAATATGTATGTATTGAATAAAAATAATGGTTAATTACATACATTTTTCTATTTACTGCAAACTAAGTATGTGGTGTGGTGTACAAGTGCCTTAAGTACGTTAATATAAATATATTCTAAAAATAAAAACAATTAAACAGAAAAGTATAAAAATGATCTTGAAATATCTGCCAATGTCTGGAAATTTCAGATCATAATAATATAAATTGTTCAGCTTCAGCTTTAAAGCAAATATCTTCTGATGTATATAGGCAGAATAGTTTTTATTATTGTCAGATGTTTGCTAATAATATTTATCAAAATATTTAAATTTCAGTTATATTTGAACATTTTTAAATTACTGTGCGTTTTTCTTAGGATAGATTTTCTCTTCTTCATCCAATGCGTTAAAATAAGAAAAAACTAAAACAGTATTTTTTACTTTTACTTACCTATTTAAATTGAATTAAAGTGTTACCTATACGTTGGAGTAATTGGGCCTTTTCGTAATATTTATTACAACAGCCATTAACTTAACAAGTAATTTTATTGAAATTCCACTGACGATCATTTTCGGGCGCATCGTGAAATTATGATGTGAAAAATCACAATGTTGTCTATAACTCTTAATAAGTTTAAATTTATTTACTCTATCGAAAAGCTTAATGTCAAAATTGTAGAATTAATACTGAAACATTTAAGTCTGATGTAGAATTACAGCATTTGTGGTCTTAATTTTTCAATCGAAATTAGTTTTTTATTTCCAAAAATAAAACATTTAGAAGGAATTTTTTCCATCAGGGATGTTGTAGTTCGGCCCTAGAATGGAAATCAAAGTTAATGTTGGTGTTTTCATTATTAGTATTAGTAGCTGCTTATAGAAAAAACAGACTTCGAATCATTTCAATCGATCACAAATAAATTCAATTCTACTCGTTCCCCATTCCATATTCCTTTCAATGTTTAGTGTTGCAATTACTCTCCGTTTGCCGTATCGTTTTCAGTGTTTAGAGTTGCAATTCTGCTCGTTCTCTGTTCCATTTTATTTCGTTCCAATTTGGACTAATGATTCAGTTCGTTCCGCTACACCAGGTTACATAAAAATTCCGTGTGTCTTAGTAGAGGTAGAAAAAGTAGTCGGCATCGAGTATCTTAGTATTGACTGTAGTGCTGGTACTCGACACTTTTTGATATTTTCATAGTTGTATTTCGGTTGAAAACAAAAAATTATATAATTTTGTTTTGCTCTGGTGCTTTTCCAACCCTGATTTTAATCATAAAAATAACTAACAAAACATTCATACATATTTTTTAACAAACTGCCTACAGTATTCTCTATGTACATGATAGATTCCTAGATTTGATGCTAGAATTTAAAAATGATTTCAAATAATATTTTTAAATGAATTTTTCTTTTTGTTGGCAGTTTGAAAAGCAAATAACCAAAAACTATGTACATGAAATAAATGAAAAAAAAAAATCTAGAAATTATTGCATAGATAAAGTATACCTATGACAGAAAAAATAAACAATTTTAAATAAATTTCAAAATTTTTGTTCACAATCACAATACACATGAGTGAATGAATGAATGAATGTTCCATATGAATACTATTGTTGTTTTCAGTTAAACTAAATACAAATAAAAAGAGTATTGAAAACTACAATATTTGTTTATAGGTCATTTATTTATTATAGAAAAAAGTAAAAAAAAAAAAAAAAATAATAAACGATTGAATTTAATAAAAAAAAATATTTCTAGCAAGATAATAGATTTAAAAAAAACATAAAAGACCCAAATTTTAAATTTATAGTGCCTAAAGTATTTAATAAGAATATAAATAAGAAAATAAAGGTAATAACTACCCAATGGCCATTACCACCACTTGACTAGATTTTCTTGTGCTTGGAGTAGCCTGTTTTCCACTGAATTTATTGCGTAATTTTTAAATCGATTATCATTTATGCTGTTTATCAACCGGGAAGTTGAACAATGTTAAAGAACACCAGAAGCTATAAAATTGATACAATTTTCTTTTCTGTCCCAGTTATTGTATACAGTTTGTATACAAAAATATTATATTCAAATAAATGCAATATAAAATGATATGGCCATTATTAAGGAATAAATAGTCCGTCTGCTATTTTTTTTTTTTACTTTTTTGTCATTTCCAATACATTATTTTTTGTCATTTTGTTTTGGTCTGATAAAAAGGTTTTTAACACCATTTTTATATGAGCTATAGTTAGATGGTTCGATATGTTAACTTGTTTACATCGTTTGGGTTTAGCGGCCTAATCTCACGTTAGAGATTGAAAACGTTGACAACAGAATTTTGCTTGCCTCAAAAATATTTCGGAAGCCTCAGCTGAAAAATTGGCTGGGCGTAAGAAAATATCAAACAACTTTAGGTTTTTTCTTTATGAAATCCCATGTGAAAATCGAAATATATATATGATCATATATGGCAATACATGGGGACGAATTATGATATAAGTTTATGCATAGTTAAATATAAGATATTATATACATACTTATATCTTTGGATCCGAAATGGCTGTATATGGTTATATATCATGCTCATATATGATTGATATCAGCCTATAAAAAATCGAAATATATATGCACATTAATGGTCATACATGAATTTGTATATGATTATACATGATCATATATGACAGTGCATAGTTCAATATATTACCATACATTATCTCATATTATCATATATCTTTGGATCCGAAATTTGAGGGTATATGACCGTATATTTTTTTATATGATCTTATATAGGCTTATATATGATGCATGTATGCTGATGAACTCATACGGGCATATGAGATCGTGTTCATATGTCGTGAACTATGCATGGACGTATATAATCATGAAGTCCATGTATGATCATATATATCACCCTATGTATGATCATGTATGCTCATATATATTTCGATTTTTGCATGGGATTAGAAGACTTATATTGGACTATGCATTAACGTACGTATATGATAATGTATGCCTATATACAAGAACAATGTATGAATATTTGGTTTTTCACATGGTATAAATAAGTTTTAAACTGTCTCAATCTCAAAAAGAAGAGTGCAAAAAATTCTGCTTAACCCTAAATAACAGCTTTATTCATATTCCTTTAAAATTTCTACTTGTGGCAATACAAAAGACTTTTTTCGTACCTTAACTGGCCACCACAAGGATATGCGTATTAGAGTTTTAATGAAGTAGAAAGCTATAGCATATTTTCTTCATAAAATTACTCGCATCGTTAACGTTATTTCACACTGTTGGTTGGTTACATTACCAGGGCAAAAAATCTGAAATGGAAAAAAAGACGAAGAAAGAAAAAATTGTCATCATTTTATATAGTGGCCACAGCATGTAAATTTATTTTCCTATTACACTTAACTATACGTACAAGTGGAAATAGGAAAAAAGGACCAGCTATCCTGTTTAAGCTAAAACGTACACACACACTCACACAAAAAGGATATGCAAACACATTATCGCATAATATAATGTGTAATTTTTTCTCAACTTGGTGTGTTTTTTTATATTTTGTAGTATTCATAACGTTTATTTGATTTTGTTTTTGAGTTTATGTGTGTGTGTATAATGGTCAATGTATATGTGTGCAATGTAAATTAAGTTGATGATATGATAAAATGTATACAATAACCATGATGATTATAAAGGGTCGTTGGTCAAATAAAAAATACACACGTACTGCACACACACATACACACACACACAAAGTGTATACCATTTATAAATTGTTAGTATAAAATAATATCAACAACAACTTTATAATAGAAAAATATTGTATAGAAAAGAAAGGGTAAATGTTTTAAAGATTAGAGTGTTAATGTGTTTAAAGACTGTAAAGAAGACATTTTAATGATATTCAAAATACCAAACAAAAGAACAATGAAAAAGCTCTCTCAAAAGGACCTTATTTAATGATGGTCGACAAAAGAATATGTGTGTTTTTTTTTTTTAAATATCAACGTAATTAAATGTTTATTTTATCTAGTAGTAGTCAATTTCTTAAGATATTTAAAAGGAATTTGCTAAAAATAAATTTCTTATTTAAAAAAAAATATTTTAATCTCTTTAATTTTTTTGGTTATTAAAATTATTTTAATATTCATACTATTCATACTAATTTTAAACTTTTACTTTTATAATACAAATTATATTTTAATATCGAATTTCATTGAAATTTTATAAATAACATTTGTTATTTAAACAAATTTTAATATTAAAAATATTTTTAGAGCATATTTTTATAATTTTTATTTTCTCCAAATTTTTCATATAAAATGTTTGCCAAAAAAAAAGTGCAATGAATTATTTGTGATCTGTTTAAAACAATATAAGATTACATTTCACACAAAAAATTGTCATATTTAGTGCATATGTTGTGCATTTTCGATTTCGGTGAAGTAATTGGGAATGAAGAAAGATATTTACTATACCCAATATACCATATAGCAATTAAATTGCAATACAACTTGAGAATAAGCTTATATTAATAGTGTGTTTTAAGCTTTTATTAATTTCGCTTCCCATCTAAAAATCGAAATATATATGAGCATACATGATCATACATGGGCTTGTATATGATCATACATGGGCATACATGGTCATATACGTCCATACATGATCTCATATATGATCATATATCTTCGGATCCGAAATTTGAGGGTATATGGTGATATATGTGCATATATTATCATACATGCTCATATATTATTCATGTATGCTCGTATATGATCATATACGTCCATATACCCTCAAATTTCGGATCCGAAGATATATGATCATATATGAGATTATGTATGGTCATATATTGAACAATGTTTGGACGTATATGACCATGTATGCCCATGTATGATCATATACAGGCCCATGTATGATCATGTATGGTCATATATATTTCGATTTTTAGATGGGTTATTATAATATTTATAAAATGTGAATTCACAAGCAGTATTTAACAATGCTAGAGAAAAGATTATTATACATAACTTTTTCTCAAGTATGCTTATGAACAACATACAACAACAACGCAATATGACGATTTAAATAGAAATATTTTTCAATAAATTCTAATCTTGTTGTCTTTGTTCTACGCTTATAATGCATAGAACAAGTGCCATTACTTTTTCTTTAAATTTGTCAAACGTGTTTCGCGTGTACATTTAGTTGTAAATTTTATATAGTGAACGTGCAATTGCATATTAAATTTAATTATTTTTATTTATTGTTAAAATTAATTATTATTATTTATATTTAAAATTAATTATTATTTTTTATATTTAAAATGAGTTATTATTATTTATTTTTAAAATTAAAATAAAAAATAAATTAAATTAAAGAAAATAATTATGATTTCTCTTTTTTAACTTTTAATAATATATAATTTATTAATATATAATTTATTCTACAATTGCAAGAATAAGCTTATAGTAATCATACACACATAATATTTTCACGAGGGTTCCGTTTTGATTTTTCTACAATTGTTTTCAATATATTCTCAAGTCTTTTTCAAGCTTAAGGCTTGTGTTTGTAAGCTTATAATAATATTTTTCTCCAGTCATTTGGTATGTTGGGTATATTTAGAAATCTTTAATAATGTTTTTGCCGCTTGTTATAATGTTAAACAATCAATCCAAATACGAATTCATAATAACTGTGCGTGTGTGTGTGTGGCAAGATGTGTTAGCTAACAGAAACATTTTCTATAAACTGAAAGCACCCATAAAAAAAATGTTAATGAGAACAAATTCAATAATTATATGCATTAACTCTTAACATGAACTAATGCCATATTTATTGACAGTATACTCGTATTGTTTCAGTTCTACCAATCAAATTTTTTGATTGTAACTACCGAATTTTTGTTGAGTCCATCGAAATTCTGTTGCCAAAAATTCACTGCCACAACCGAATCCTTCGATTGGCAATAAATATGGTTGCCAGCAAGAATCTGTTTTTTCTCTGTAATTTTTCCAAAAATATCATCAAAATTTGGAGACACATTTAATATTATGATTCTGGAAACCTTTTCATACCCCGCACCACTATGTCGTCAGGGTATAAGTATCAGTTTGCCATTCCGTTTGTTACCAGCGAAATATAGGTCTAAGACCCTATAAAATATATATTAATTATCATTATGTAATTCTAAGATGATCGAGCCATGCCAATCTGTCCATTGAAATGGTGATCATGACACGAATTCGCAAGCGGGTTAGCTTATTTTTACTTAGAATATTTGTTGTCCGTCCTTCTGTTGTTAAAGTGAGCAAAAAAATCGGGCCAGCGGTACAAAAGTTTTGATAATTTAAATACAATTTTATATTAGCGCCTGGTGAAATAAACATTTAGTCATAGTTTTTCACCAGACGCCTGGGGGTGTATAATTTTTTTTATTCACATAAAATTTTTTTCACATTAAAAAATTATTTTCCACCTGAAAAAATTGTTCTTCACCCTTAAAAATTGGCTTTCACCTCAAACTAACTGTTTTTTTTTATCTTCAAAATATTTTTTTACCACAAAATTTTTTCACCACAAAAATTGCTTTCATGTCCAAAAACGTTTTACTCCACAAACATTTTTTTCGCCTCGACAATGTTTTCTCAATTTTATTTTTTTGTACTTTATTTGTTACATAAATACTGTGAAGGGTATAATTAAATGTTTTTACTTGTTTTTTTTTTTTAATGATTTGTAGTTAAGATATTTATTACTTCAAATTCATTCATTATGCCAATGAAAAATGACATTTTTATTATTAGCATGTAGTAGACAAATTTATCGGACCATAACATAAGCTTATGTAATCAACTATTTGGTATACAATTACTACTGCAATATTACACAAATACAATTTACTCATGATAAGTAAGTTGGACCCATACTTGGGATTTTTCACTTTTAATAAAATCGTATAAAAACTAATTCCAGTTGATTTAAAATACATTTGTTTACAAACAAATAAAAATGTTGAATTCAGCTTAACCGATTTATTTTAATACCCTTCAGAGTATTTTTATTATGTAAATAAAAAAAGTGAAATGAGAAAACGTTATGGAGCGCCATAGAATTTTTGAAACGCTTTATTATTTAAATCACCTTCTAAAGTTGAAGCGGAATGAAATGCAGTGAATTAGTGTTTCAATTTTGCGCGATATGCAATTGAAAACGAAAACGAGTGCAATCGGAAATCTTAAAAATGGGAGTGGATTAGAATGAAACGGGGAGCATGATGCAGACTTGAATCACCAAACAAGGGAAACGAAATGGAATGGAATTGGGACTCTTGATAAAGGGAACGATTTTAGGGATATTATTCGATTTGAAAATACTTTTCGGGTTAAGAAATTCTCCATTTTAAAAATTTTAGCTGCCAATTATCAATTAAATCAGGCCTTTAAAAGCATTAGCAATAATTTACTAAATTGCAATGACAATTGAATAAAACCACCAACAAAATAAGTCCCATGTATGGTTTGACCCTTGTAAAAATAATACATAGAGACACAAACTTCCTTACTCAGCTTCTGAGAAATATTTAGCAAATATAATTTCACACTTCATTATACTCAACTAATCCACCCAAACCTACAGTAATAACTAACGAATAAATATATTTTATATTGTAAGAAGAGTAAACACCCTAAAAACGACCACCCGCCACCCTTAAAAACTTCTATACAATTTAGTAATAAAGAATAGTGCAAAGCCACAAATTACGATAAAAAATTAAATGTATTAAACGCACAGTAATAAATAATGTTATCAAAACAACTTTTGCACTAAATTACTACGCATACATACACAAAATAACTTGCTGTAAAGCAATTGCAAGGAATGGAATTGCAAATGAAATTCTAAGGGTGGCTATTAATGGCCAAAGACCTGAACTGAAATACAAGTAGGTACAGGAAATGAAGACGAAGAAATAAAAAGATTGGAAATAACGGAACACAAAGAAATTATCTTAAAAATGTATACCACCCCACCACCATTACAATCATCAAACAACCAACCGACTAACTACCTACCTACCTACCACTTACATTTATGGTTAACAAGTGCATTATGTTGAAAATATTTCTTTCTTTTTCCTAGTTTTTAATGGTTATATCATAATATGACCATGATATAACTCGGCCAGACATACCATAACTTGCATGATAATAAACTGATAAACTTAAGCTTCACAAGCCAGACTGCACAATCTAATACTTACTACACATTTGTAGTTAGCACTTATTTGCCAGACATTCAGTCATTTTTTACTCATTATTGGCAGAAAAAAAATTAATGGAAAAGAAGAAAATGTTTAACAAATATCAGGTCACACCTAAATACAATTTAGATGCTGTTTGGATAACAAAAGCAGTACACAGAAGGCAGGCAGGAAGACAGACAGTAGTTTTCTATTTGTTTTTTTTTTATTCTACCAAACATATATCGAACAAGGATGATTGCGTTTGCTTTATTATTATTTTCTAACTTGAAATTTTTGAACAAAGCAATAAAGAAATAAAGTTAGAACGAACTCTGTGAACTTTTCTAAGAAACGGATATAACAAATGCTTATTTGTTGTTATCAGATGAAGACACTGTAATGTAAGAATGAACAAATAAATGAATGAACAAATGAGTGCAGTTTGTAAACGGAAGGTATACATGCCATTTAAAGGAACGTCAAATATGTACAAATGTAAGTTCACTCAAAAAAGTTTGTAGTTCTTGCATTACAGTTATTTATTTGTGTAGCAAAAAACTGTATTTAGCTTGGGAACAAATTTCATTGATTTTGACTGTTGTTTTTTTTTTTAACAATATTTAAAATGGGAACAAATTTTATTGATTTTGACTGTTGTTTTTTTTTAACAATATTTAAAATGTGTAGTTGTATAAATATTTTTGAGGAATTCTTTGTTTTTTATTTTTATTGCTTTACAATTCTCGTTTTCTTTTTTTTGTAAAATACTTTCCTTATATCGATTCTCTTAAATGTAATAAATACACGAATCTTTTGTTGAGAAATTAAGTGCAAATTGTTGAATTCAAAAGAAATATGTATAAAAAATTTAACTACAGTTGATTTTAAGCAAAAGAAGTTGATTTTAAGTACATTTTAACTATATATGTAGTTACTACATTTATAGTTATTTTTTTAAGAAAAATTTACCAGATTTTTACTGGAAATTTTACTACATTTCTATGTTGTTAATTGAAATTTATCAGTTAAAAATTATTAAAAAATGCATTTTATTTAAATGAAAATATAGTATACACCTTTTCGACTGCCAATGCAGTTATTTTGACGTCTATGTATGTTACAGTTGATATTGCCTTTATAATTTCTGCATACATATTTTTAAAAATATTAGCTAAAAATCTTAGGATAATATTTTGCACTAAAATTAATTAAAAAATTATAATTTCATTGCAATTATTTGAACTTTTTTTGGGAAAAAATTAAATACTTTAAAAAATACATTTTAAAGTTTTTTACTGAAAATAGTATTAGAATATAGCAAACATAATTTAGTTGTTTTTGCAGTTATGTCAGACTCCTAAACTTCAATTAGTTTCTCAACTCGTATTCATATTAATAGGCTTTCTTATGGAGTTTTCTATTCAAGCAAGAGAGAACCGTAAAAAGTATAATCTCTCTAAAATACTTATTCTCTGGTTTTATAATAGTTTTCATATCTCTATGAATACTTTGTAGTTGTTTTAACTAATTTTGATTTTTAATAGTTAAAACTAGCTTAATATAGCAGTTAAATAAAATAAAAATGTAGCCTACACGTTACATTTATTTTAACTGTAATTTTCGTTGATTTTATCCACATAATTTCCTTAGTGTAATACTAACAACATTTCATTTCCAAATGTTTTTTTTTTATTTTTCATCAAGATTATGTTCTTACACCAAAACAGTTACAAAAAAAAGTGTATATAAATATTTTTTCCAGTCTCTAAATTAATAATTTTATTTAAGATTCATTGATCTAAAACTGTAATTTGCCAAAGTTCAGCATACACATTATTGTTAAAGCCATTCCAGAAATTTATTCAAATAGAAAAGTATACGTTTATATTATAAAAGACATTCCATTCAATTTGATTGCAACACAAATAAAGGCGATATGTTGAAAATTAAATTGTTATTATTATCCAGCTTTTTGCATTATTTGTATTTTTTTTTTCAGTGTCATTAACATTTTTATATTTTCACATTCTCACAAAAAACCATTTAATAAGCACTGGCAATAAGAAAGTGTTTTCATTAAGAGAAAATTTCACTTAAAATTAAAACCCTGTTTATTTAATACGAAAATAGTCTTAACGATAGAAATTGACATGGGTTGAAAAAAAACCTTCGTTACTTTGATTTCGCTAAGATCTGAGCAAAATCGGTCCACCGGTCCAGTTAGGCATGAAATTGTGCATTTTACTACGATTTCATATTAGCATGTAGTGAATAAAACTATTTTTTCAAATACCTAAAGGTAAATAATGTTTTATGTTATATTCACATAAAATTTTTTCACCTCAAAAATTATTTTTTAACTCAAAATTTTTTTTTTCACCTTCAAAATGTATTTCATCACAAAATTTTTTCCACTTCGGCATTATTTCCTCCATTTTAGTTGTTTTTTATATCGAAAATTTTTTTCCACCTTGACAAGTTTCCTCAATTTCAGTTGTTTTTCACCTCAATAATTGTTTTCACCTTCAAAAACATTTCACCACAAAAATTTTTTCACTTCGGCAATTTCAGTTGTTTTTATACCGAAGATTTTTTCAGCACGAAAATTGTTTTTACGCCCAAAAATTTATTTTACCACAAACATTTTTTCACTTCGGCAATGTTTCCTCAAAAAAATTATTTCCCTTCATAAACAGATTTCAACATTAAAATTTTTTCACTTCGATAATATTTCCTCAATTTCTGTTTTTTGTTTTATCTGTTACAAAAACACTGTGGTTAAACCAAATTGTATGCTTTTACTCGTTTTGAAAAAGTCCTGGAATTGATTAATTTGTAACAATATTTAAGAGATCCTCTTGATTCTTGAAATTTTACAATGAATTTGTTCGTAAGAGTTAGTATTAACTGTAGGTAGCATTTTTAGTCTAAAACACTGTAAAAGAATTCCTACAAATGCTTAATTTACAAAAAATAAAAAATCCTACACTTAAAAAACCTCCTCCATGGAAAAAAATTCATACACATTTGAATTTAACGATCATAAAAAAAATAACTGAATGAAAAAGAGCACTTACACATTCATATACGAATAAAAAAATATTTACTCGTATATATTTTTAAAATTCTAGTTAATTTGACGCTTTGCAATATAATATTTAGGCCAACAAAAAAAACTTGGTGGCACAACATACCTTTTGACTCAATAAAAATTAAATTATTTTCTATGAATGTCAGAACAAGAAGAGAATATTTCGTACAATAATATTATGCTAAATCCAACATAAAAATTTTAGCATTTTCTTAAAATGTACCTTAGGGTGACAGTTAATTAAAATATTTTTTTCGTACCATGATTTATTGGGTTCATATCTAATCAAATAATTGCTAATAAAAAAAACGGGTAATATTTGTTAAATTATACAAAATATGCTTGTAAAGCAACATTTTAAAATAAAATGTACCTTAATATTCATTTATATAAAGGCAACAATATCTGTAGTTATTCAGCAATTCTCTTTTATATTGTTACAATTTTATCAAAATATATAAAATTTGGTTGCATTTCTACAACTTACTAAGGATTTTTTTTTTTTTCAAAAATAAATGAAAAGGGAGGAATTTAAAATTGTTTTTTTTATATATATTTTTACGATTGTTATTCTTATTTAAGCTTTTTGCATAGAAAACTGTAAAAATATTTTCAGCTTAATTAAACTCAAAATATCACAAAATAACTGAATGATAATAACAGGGGAGAGGAGAGGTACAGAGCAGAGGTACAATTTGTTGTAAAAGCACTTAAAGGCATAACCGTTGTGCACAATTGTAGGCTATTGTAGGCGAATATTATTATTATTATTAAACCATTAAAATAGGACTTTTTTCCAAAGATATTGTCGTTGCTTAATTTTAATAGCACCAGTATTAAGTAGAAGTTACAGGCAGAATTTTGTGAACACAACAGAAAATTAAAATAAAATAAATATTTCAAGAATTTGCTGGCAGAAAATATTTTTATAAAAACAATGTGAAAATCTTCATTTAATAATAACAAACAAAAGTAATTGGCTTTAATTACACCATTTTCTAAAGGAATTGAAAAGATTTTTTTTTTAAATGAATTGTAGGAAAATGGATAAGAGCTCTAATGATTCTTATGCGAAATGAAAGTAGAAAATGTTTTTCAATATAAACTCTCCGATTTTAATCAAAAACATCTAAGAACTACCTGTCTCGACTTTTGGGTAGCTTTGGAATTTGAAGGGGTCAAAAATGGGTTCTTTTTTGAGGTATTTTATCCAATTCATTGGAATTGGATTTTTATGCGATTTTTACTGGTACCTTGTTTTGGTCCTTTTTTTTTAATTTGCTGTTGTAAAAGTTTCAAATAATTTCAGTACTATATAGGGAAAAATTCTGAAAAATTCAAATGTCAAATTCACATATTTTATACCTTATTAAATTTTAGCGGACACGTATTTTTTGTGCTATTTCAGAACTTTTAAAATTTTTCGCGATACCGATTCTTTTTGAAACAACTAGACCTATGCTAAAACAATGGCATTATGTGTATTAAACTTCTTCATTCGACGAATATGTTATATTAGTACAATTTTTATATAGAACTTGGAACATTTCCGACATGCTGCTGAGTAAAAAAAAACACAAAAATTACCGAATTTCTTCCCTTTATTTCACGCCCGAGATCTCTGAGGTGGCTGAAAAAGCGAGACAGGTTGCTCTTAAAATTATGTTTTTTTTATCACGTATTCAAATTAAATCGACACCGGATTGTTACTTTTCTTGTGAGACTTTTATTTAATCGACTCTTGAAAAGTCCGTCTATTTCAAGACCGATTCAGATTATATTTTTTTAATTATCAAAATTGTGTTGAAAATTATAAAAAATCGGTTTAGCGGTTAAAAGTTGTGTATGCAAATGGGGTAAAGGTATATTTTTCAGGTATTTGCCGAAAGTATAGTTTTGTATTGAAATTTTAGAAAATGAGCAACTTTTTTTTTCATCGCGTCGGAATCGTCGTTACAATAACCGGCAGAAGATAGACATTTCCAGAGTTCAAAAAACAAAAGTTTGAGCAAACTATTTGGGGAATTTGTCTTCATGATGATCTTATTTTATATTCAATAGAATCTCGATATTTGATAAATCGTAAAGGAAAAAAAATAAAATTTGACAAAAAAAACTTTTGAAAAAACGTACAATCATTAAAAAAATATAATCATTGCGATAAATATCATTAAATTTTGGGCTCACTCTATTACATTTTGTTTCCTGTGTTGTAGTGTTTCTCCCTCCCCGTTCTATTCAAGTTAAACTCCATTTAAAAGAAATATTTTGCCGCTGTAGTAAGCAATATTGTATGTGCCTCTGCTTCCTTTTATAGTAAGTCTTTCCCATTTGCATTTGTTTCAGCTAATTATTATTAAATTTCAATGGTATTGCAAAATTTTCAAGTATAACTTACAGCAAATTTAATCTTTAAATTTCTGGAAAAAAAAATCGATTTATGTATAGTTAAAATTGTTTAGGGACTATTAATTTTTTTTTGGTCGTTGGCGTTATAAGTTCATGTTATCAAATACTATAAGTTTTTGTTTCTGCAACAAACGGAAAAAAATTCAAATAAAACAAGAAAAACCCGCCAGCCAATATTTTTAAACATCTATTGAGTAGTCGTTCAATTTTTTTTTTTTTTTTGTTGCTTCTCAAAGTCCCTTATGCCGTAATTGAAACGTGTCCCTAAAGGACTATTTCAGTTTTAAAATGAATGGTTGTTTGAATGAACTAATGTATGTATTTGTTTCAAAACATGCCTTTGCTTCCTTTTCTACTATGTCAAGTATTTTCATAACAAAAAAAGCAAAATAGATGGTCTTCCTTGCCAGTTTGGATGATATTTTATTTGCTTACATTTTCCAATGGATTTGTTGTCATTACTTAAAAAATATTTATTTGCTTATAAAGTATGTACGAATATTTTGATGTCGTGTATGTACATATATTAGGGTGTTCTGAAAATTTTTTAATCGCGATTTGTGCGTCGTAAGAGCACTAAAACGACGAATATTAAAAAGATAATTAGAGGAAAAAAAACAAAAAATCAGGGGTACTTATAGCTGAGGTTGGTAAAATTGGTTGTTTTTGGTTAAAAAAATATATATATTTTATTTTCAGTTGTTGTAAAAAATAGGTCACAAAACTTTGAAAATCTTTATATTATGCTTAAAATATTTAAAG
Organism: Eustalomyia histrio; assembly: GCA_949748255.1. NCBI lineage: Eukaryota > Metazoa > Arthropoda > Insecta > Diptera > Anthomyiidae > Eustalomyia > Eustalomyia histrio. The sequence continues at coordinate 159,460,363 of OX456524.1, read as the reverse complement.
AAATTTTGAAATTACAATTTTTTGTCAATAACTCCAGAAAAAGAATGCATCTGAAAATTTGTTTCGTTACTTTTCTTATAATCAGCTTGTTAATATGCATCGTTTAAATATTATTAGATGACTTTTTATTCTTTAAGCAAATTTGTAAGCGTTTCAAAAAAATGTTCTTTAATGAGCTTCATAATGAAGCTTGAGGATCAAAGCCGTGCTTTTTTTTATTCATAAATATTAAAATGCTCAAGATTTCCAAACATTTATTTTCAAAATAAGAACATGCGCGTCGTTTAAGTGAAAAGTGAAAAGAGCTCGGCACACCCTAATAAATACATCGAATGTCCCTTAAAATTTGTAGTGATTTTTTTCCAGCATCATGTTTATATAATGTTGATATGTTTGTTTATGTAGTTTAAATCGATTGAGAAAAGGAGATTTTCTGTTGCTGTATTCTACTGCTGATGTTATTGTTAGTGTCCTAGTGTCCCCTTAGAGGCATCTGACATCTTCTTCGCGCTTTACCATTTAAAAGACATTTGTTTGTCATTTGGCTGCCTAGGTTTAACTTCCTTACCTTATTTTTTATTTTTTTTGTATTGTAATGGTCCTTTTTTTTGCCATAGAAGGACCAGACAATATGGTTTCGGTAGGTTTTGCCAAAGGTCTTGTAGTATCCTTAAATAAAAAAACAGGACTTTTTAAATTTTTGTTTGCTGTATAGTTTAAGTGGCATGTATGTTGTATTTTGTATGCCAATAGCTATAAAATGATAGTGATTTTATGTTCTTTTTCTTTACTTTTTTAGTTGAAATAAACGATTTTTAATGTTTAACAAATTTTATTTATAGAACATGGAAATGAAATTTGTTTACTTTAGATTGATTTTAAAACGGAAAAATAAAACCTTAAAGCAATTAACCCTCACTTGCAGGAATGAAGTTCAAGTAGTATGTTTTGCATTAAAAAATATATAATACAGGCGTTTTCCAAATTTCATTCTGTAGGTTAATTTAGGCGATAAGGGTCGAACAAGGTTTACAGCAAATCGAAAAAATAATTCTTAAAGTAAATTCCAATTATTCCAATTCAAACATATTTCACAAAGATAGTTTTATATTTTATCTCCTGATTTTCCGAGATGATCTAAAAATATTAGACAGATTGGCAAACCTGTGCTTAATCATGGGCATATGTTCATTTTACAGTTTGGCGAAAGCATTGTTTGTCTTAGAATTTTAATGTTTTTCTTTTTACTTTAAATTTTTGTTATACGTTCTTTAATAAACTGTTTGTCGTATAATACAATTCGATCTGCCATATTTCGGATCAATAAAAACAGATAAAATTTTCATAAAATTGTGACGAAAAACTTTGTGAAGTTCAATGAAATTTTTAATAATTTTATAACTGAATTAAATATTCGAATACACATTTTTTCAATGCATACAGGTTGGTTGAAAAGTTCCTGCGCTCGAAATGAAAGAATACTGTTTCTGTTACGAAATATATTTTTTTATTCAATATAATCTCCGAGAAGCTCAATACACTTGTTCCAATGATCTTCCAATAATTTTATCCCATCCTTATAATGGTTTTCCGGAAGCTCTGCAAAAAAACCGTCTACGGCTGCTATGGCCTCTTCATTCGACGAAAAATGCTTTCCACGAAGGAATTGTTTGAGATTTATGAAGTAGTAGTTACTGGGAGCCAAATCTGATGAATACGGTGGATATTCAATCAATTCGTACTTTAATTCTTTGAATTCAGCCATCGTCAAAACACTTTTGTGAGCAGGTGCATTGTCTTGATGAAATATGATTTTTTTCTTCTTAAAACCAGGTCTTTTCTCACGAATTTTTTCATCCAGTTGATCCAAAAGGCTGCAATAATATTCAGAGTTGATTGTTTTACCTTTCTGAAGATAATCAACAAAATTCCTTTTGCATCCCAAAAAACTGATCACATAACCTTCTTTGTTGATCGTTGTGACTTCACCTGCTTTGAAGCTGAACAACCAGCTTCAGTCCACTGTAAACGTTCTTGTTTCAATTTAGGATCATGGTGGTAGATCCAAGTCTCATCCATAGTTATAAAATGACGCAAGAAGTCGGCCTTGTAAACAAAGAAAGAATTGACAGAATGACTTGCAACTTTGCATGTGTTCTCAGGGCAGTTATACCAACTTGAGAAAAAAAAAGTTTGGAGCTAGCAGTGCCATCTCTTGGTGAGCGCAGGAACTTTTCAACCAACCTGTAATTTATGAGGGCGTTCTTTTAATAATAAGCATTAAAAGCTTTAAATTAAAAAAAGTCCACAGTTACCAAACAACCAACAAACACACATACAAAGCCTTCACCAAGGTAGCAGTTCCTAGCAACTGTAATACAATCTTTACATGTGTATTATTAAAATTTCGACCTACCTAACAAAATAAATCCCTTTCGTGGAAAATTATGAAGATTTTTCAATCTCAAACCTTATTTTGCTAATATAATATTTACTGAAAAAAAAAAACACTCTACTTGTAAGTCAATGACGAGTTAATGACAACTTAAGAACATCTTGAATACTGATGATGAACATTGAGTTTTTAAGATGAAAGATGAAGTGCTAATGTTATTACAATGGAATTTGAAAGAACAAAAAAAAACAATAATAAACAAGTGGCCGCCTAAATGTGATATGCTCATGCCATCCAATATTTATAATAACAGTAATAATGATGATGAAGTTGTGTAATAACTTTAAAATAATGACGTTTATAATGATTATCTTAAGAATATGCTCGTATACTCTCTTCGCTATAATCATCATAATAAATGTCAGTTTAATCATAAAAAGTATTTAAAATCTTACTTAACGAAAGATATTCGCTGACAAGTTTTAAAACACGTGACTGACTGCATTTCTTACTTAGTTGTTAGCGAAGGTAAACATTAAAATTATTTGTGTTATGCTCAAACATGAAAGAAGAAAATTCTTTTAAAGCGTTATAAGGATTTGATTATAATATATTTTCAATTTGATAATGATAAGCTTCATTCAACAACTCTGCACAATTTAATATTGAAGTAAAAACAATATTTTAAATAACGATGATACAAAGGGATTTAATGATGTTTAAATTTTAATCCCTATTTGAGTTTATTGTTGGTACATAATGTTCACAAGCTGATGGGATTTTGTTAACAGTAGGTCACAAGTATTAGGTTTTAAAAAGAATAATAAAAATAATAGAATGGATTGTAAACAATAATAAAAAGTTTAAAAGATGAAGTAGTTTTAGCGGGGTACACTCATGTAAGAACATTATTACAAGGGGAATATTTGCACGTTGGTCAAAAAATTGTAATAACAATATTTTAAAAAAATTAGTTCTTTCATTTAAAAGACATCATATTGTAGCACTTGAGGAAAATATTAGTTTAAAATTTCATCAAATACAATGCCAGTGTTAACACTTCATTGTTGGTCTCTTTTTTGATAGTAAAAATCGGCTGCTACTGTAGACCTTTGAATAATTATCGGAAAATATAAAAGCAAGGCAAATAAACTGTGTAGTCTTTTTATTATTTTTCAAGTCTTCACACAGGTTTTAAAATTAAAAAAGGCAAAAACAAGCAGCCGATTTTGAAGACATTAAAAAATACAACGCTTATTTTGATAAATTTGATATTTAAATTTTTGGATTATTTATAATTATTATTTTATAGAAAAATCAGATCTTTATTTTTGAAACAAAGTATAAAACAAAATAAAAAAAATTTAAATCTTAATTCTATTTCAGATGGAATTTTCGTATACGTTTAAATGTGGATATTTTGGTTGCCGTATATTATTTGGTTATTACATAAAGCTGCATTAATCATACAACTTATAATTACAAAACACTGCAACACATGTGAGTACTGTATTTATATATATCTTTGGACATATATTTCTAGAAAATCTGTGGTTTCTTAAAAGTAATTATAAGCTGATAACACTAGTTTACAGAATTATACAAATTATCTGCTTTTATTTTTGCTTATAACTTTTGCTATTCTTAAAAAGAAAGAAATTTAAAATTTCATAAAACTGCAAAGATTTCAAAGAAATGCTCAAGGTATTTTTTAAAAAAAATCTATGGATAAATATTAAAAAATATTCCAAAAAAATATAAATTTTTAAAAATACATATTTTTTTATCAAAATATTCCAAAATATGCATTAAAATATTCCAAAATATGCATTAAAATATTCCAAAATATGGATTAAAATATTCCAAAACATGCATTAAAATATTCTAAAATATGCATTAAAATATTCTAAAAAATGCATTAAAAAATATTCCAAAATATGCATTAAAATATTCCAAAATATGCATTGAAATATTCCAAAATATGGATTAAAATATTCCAAAATATGGATTAAAATATTCCAAAACATGCATTAAAATATTCTAAAATATGCATTAAAATATTCTAAAAAATGCATTAAAAAATATTCCAAAATATGCATTAAAATATTCTAAAAAATGCATTAAAAAATATTCCAAAATATGCATTAAAATATTCCAAAATATGGATTAAAATAATCCAAAACATGCATTAAAATATTCTAAAATATGCATTAAAATATTCTAAAAAATGCATTAAAAAATATTCCAAAACATGCATTAAAATATTCTAAAATATGCATTAAAATATTCTAAAAAATGCATTAAAAAATATTCCAAAATATGCATTAAAATATTCCAAAATATGCATTAAAATATTCCAAAATATGCATTAAAATATTCCAAAATATGCATTAAAATATTCCAAAATGTGCATTAAAATATTCTAAAATGTGCATTAAAATATTCCAAAATATGCATTAAAATATTCTAAAATATGCATTAAAATATTCCAAAATATGCATTTAAATATTCTAAAATATACATTAAAATATTCCAAAATATGCATTAAAATATTCTAAAATATGCATTAAAATATTTCAAAATATGCATTAAAATATACCAAAATATGCATTATTTATAGTAAAATATGCATTTATGGCAAAACATGCAATAATATTCATTTTCTTGCAAATTTGTTAATTCACAAAGATATTCTGTTTATCCAGCTAACGACAACAAACATCTATTTGCATGAACTTCCGAGCACTAATATAATATCCATCACGCATTAAAAAATATTCCAAAATATGCATTAAAATATTCCAAAATATGGATTAAAATATTCCAAAACATGCATTAAAATATTCTAAAATATGCATTAAAATATTCTAAAAAATGCATTAAAAAATATTCCAAAACATGCATTAAAATATTCTAAAATATGCATTAAAATATTCTAAAAAATGCATTAAAAAATATTCCAAAATATGCATTAAAATATTCCAAAATATGCATTAAAATATTCCAAAATATGCATTAAAATATTCCAAAATATGCATTAAAATATTCCAAAATGTGCATTAAAATATTCTAAAATGTGCATTAAAATATTCCAAAATATGCATTTAAATATTCTAAAATATACATTAAAATATTCCAAAATATGCATTAAAATATTCTAAAATATGCATTAAAATATTTCAAAATATGCATTAAAATATACCAAAATATGCATTATTTATAGTAAAATATGCATTTATGGCAAAACATGCAATAATATTCATTTTCTTGCAAATTTGTTAATTCACAAAGATATTCTGTTTATCCAGCTAACGACAACAAACATCTATTTGCATGAACTTCCGAGCACTAATATAATATCCATCACGCACTGATTTTTTTTATTATTTTATTGATTTTCCTTTAAAAAAATAACAGTTGAGAAAATATCGTAAACAACATTTAATATTCAGCGAGAAAAAAATTCTGTAAATTAGTGTTACCACTTACTTAAGGCTATGGTCAATGGTCACAAACGTTTTATTGCTATTGCAATAAAAGTTTATGCGTTTTATCAAATACATATTTAAGTAAATTAAAAATGTACAGTAACTGCAACTTATGGTTAGAAATTTTTTTCAAAACTTAAAATGATTGCAGATGATTACTCAAAATCTTTTACGCGCTTTTACGAACAGTATCGTATGATGAAAAAAGGCATAACGGAAATCGGTTAATCGATTTTGATATTAAATAATCTTTACCGAAAAAAATGTATTAAAAATTGTAAGAAATTAATCGAGTTTTAGCAAATTGCCCCGGATCATTCATGTGACACAAATCACTGAACCATGAACTGCAAGCCTACATTTAAAATATTTTTTAAAATCATATGCACATATAAATGCAATATAATTTTTTAATTCTATTAATTCATAATTACTCAGATATAATAATTTCTAATCGATCTATATTTATGTAAAATTAATTACACAATGCAATTTAATCTGAAAAATTTATTCCCAGTTTAATATTTTAAATCTTTTTCCTATTTTTTTGTTATTTTTATGTTAATCATCTACTTTTGTTTATTTAAAAAGTTAAAATATTCAACCAAAAAATTCTTTGCAAAAATTTAAATTAGTAGGCTATAAAATATGTTAATTCTAAGGTTATTGTCGTATACTTTTGTGTAAAAAGTACCTTAATTTTGTACAACAACAACTTGAAAATGTACCAAAAAAATATCCTATAAAAATTCATTTCAAACGATACCACATTGGCACTTACTCATAGGGGCGCATGGTTAGAGTCGGTCCATGTTTGCATCTAGTGCCCATATAGCAAATATGAAGATATTTCGGATAAACTTGGTACACTGATTAATACAAGTTCATCATACAAGTCCAATGGTTAAAATCCATGCATGCTTAGATCTAGTCCGCATACAAGTGTCACGCAACATAGGTATAAATGCGAATATAGCTCACAAATTCATAAGTATCTGTCTCATAAACATAATCCGAAAATAAATACGCATCATAAAAGCGTCCTGGACCATCTGAGGACCTAGTGCCCATATAGATCCAAATTTCTAGCTGATTTTTTCTAATTGTTTCCCAATTTATAGGCAAATATTGACACAAGTCCATTTGATGCAGTTTCAGACCCAAACACTTGTTGACTTTTAAGCAGATTGTTGTAGGGTATTCCTTTAGATTTTTTAGCCGTTTTAGTTTGGTGCTGTGTTAAGGTTTTGTCAATTATTCCTTTTTTATTATTTTTAATTAAATCTTAATTTTCGAGTTCAGCCCGCTTAAAACTTTTTTAAGAATAATTCAAACTCAGGGTAGAAAATTATCGGCCTGTAAAATTATTGCAGACAATATTCTAAGTTTACTTTGAAGAGTTTCAAATTCTAAAATATTTACTGGGTTATTTTTTTCAATTGCTGTATTTTTTGTACAAATATAAACTTTATCTTTTTCTTCAACATAATACCTAGAACAGCATATGGTTAGCAACAAAAGAAAAAGCATTGAAAAACAATTTTTTTAAAGTTTTTCTGTAGAGTTTAGTGTATTGAATTGAAGGTTTGCTGTAAGTAATGCTTTTTGAGGATTATTAGCAAAATTTTATTATAACCACAATGTGAACGGTAACAATACGTACTATAAGGTACTTTTATTACAACCACTTTCTGGGTTATTAAGTTCACAAATAAAGCAATGTGCTGCAACACACTTGCAGCAAACAACTAATAATGTTGATGTGAAAGCAGATGGATGATACACATAGAGAGAAATTTTAGCCAAAGAAAGTTTTTTTTTTACAAAATGAAGGAAATATAACATAATATTTATGAAAAGTTTCATAATTTTTAAGAAACTTGGTTTATATCAACATTTTTCATGAGATGAACAATAATATTCCAATAATAAAATTTAATTTTTCTTAAAAATAAATTTTTAGAAAATATTCTCCAATTTAATGAAAAACTTTGATGGATAAATTCGAACAAAACTTCATGAACTTTATGAAGGTTTTTTTTCTTTGTGTGTCAATTATTTTTTAATTCTTAAATTCATTTCAAAGCGATTGGTAATCATTATTTGTTAGTTGCAATTTTTGGTATAAATAGGGGAGCATAGGGTTATATGGAATATTGAATTGAAACAGAAAATTCACTTAAAATGTGACTGAATTATATTATTTTTTTTGTAGTAAAATCTATTTCCCACTTTATCCCACATTACATACTAATATAGTTTAACACGTATTTTACAATTTAAAACAAATTCTTGTAAAATATACTACAAATGAACATAATATTGAACATAATATCCAATACATTGCCCATTATAAAAACCATAACTTTATACAAAACGGCAGCAAACTGTAAATGAGCACTCAACAATTGTATGGGAATATTGTGAACAAAGTTGAAAAAAAAAGAAAACAATTTCACATACAAAACAATAACAAATATCAAAAGCAACATACGATTTTTTGTTTGGAAATTGAAAAAAAAAAAACTACATACAGTTATAAGAATTGTATTCAATATGAGAATAAATAGAAATATACAATAGAACTCCCTATTAAATATTGTATATATCCTGTTAGACAAGTAAATCTTATCGTGCAGAAAATTGTGAATTTCCCCAGACAAAATAGTAACCGAACTGAAAATGGTGTTGGTGCTGCAGTTGATGATGAAGATGATGATGATGAGAAGTATGACGATAACTACGCAACAGGATGCAATACAATAAGAGAAAAAAAAATATTTTATATACAACCTTGACAATATGGAAAAGCATTCTAAAGAAATAAATGCAGTTGTAACAACCAATACGTAAAATGGCACAAAAAAAAAAAAAACTACTTCAAGACTAAGGAAAAGATGCAGAAAAAAGCGCAAAATATTAAGTAAGAAAAACGAGGGATTGCAATGCAGTTGATTGAAACCTATTGTAATTTCCCAAACGTATTAAGCCAACTGCCAAATGCTTAAAAATGTTAAGTAAACGAATGGAAACTGATGATGGCAAAACATGTAGAAGCATATTTTCACTAGTACAAAAAGATCTACATTTACATCACACATACAATAAGATAAAATACAAAATATAAAAAAATATGAAAAAAACCAAATATAAAACATGTTCTTCTTACACTTTTTTACTATCAAAGGAAATTTTTTATTCCGCTCCTTTTTTTCCCTTCTTTTCGAAGAAATGAAAATGTATGCAATTTTAAGCTACATCATGTATATTTTTATAAAGTATTTTATATTGTTATATATACGTATAATTTTTGTATTTTCTTTTCCTTAATATCCTAACGAACATGCATTTAGTGTTAATCATACGCCAATCCAGTTAGTTACACTATTTAAAGCATTTCCTTTATATACAACTTTTTTTTTTCATCGTGGTTACCATCTACAGCACCTTTTAGATCTCTATAGAAATGTTAGTAAATTTTATAAAAATTATACTGGTTAAATATTGTATAAATATAATGGATATTAACCCTTAAATGAGTTAAATCTAAATGTTTCTAATTTAAATATTTGAGAATGAGAATAAAATTTCAGAAACACAAAATGCAGAATATGAAAAACTTTGCTTCAATCACTTTGTGCATATAAAATAATTATAGAGTATGTCATGGGTAGGTAGTAGAGGCTCAGGTGTGAAATAACATAAGGGAACAAATGAAAAAAAAGAAACGAAAAACTGCAATATGTGCAACTGCGCGTATTTCAGATAAAACCTTTTTGACATTGGAGATATAAAAAGAAAAAAAGATGGAAGCTCCAGGAAATGGAGGCATAAAACTTCCTTTTTGGATTTTGGCAATGAAGAAGGTCAGGCATGTGATACGGAGTTTTTTGGTTAAAAAAAAATAAAACAACAACAACAACAACGAAACCAAATTTTATTAAGTTTTTTTTTGGTGAATGTTAAAACAAGTTATTAAAAGCAAAACAGAACAATTACGCCAACAATCACCTCTGCCTGGACCCATCGATTGGAGCAGCTGCATCTGCACCACCAAGCCTGGGGTGCAAGGTATCCAAAAGGTTTTTTTGTAGTACTAAAACAGCATAGAACCCGGACAATAAGACGGACATTCCAAGACCCTCTGCAAAGAGAAAGAAAAAAGGAATTTTTAGTTTTTTTTTAATTTGATAAAAAAAAGGGTTAGAGTCCCTTGAATGGATATTTTTGTTTAGGGAAAACATTTTTAGTTATAAATACCTTTTCAATTCATTCCCTTCTTTGAGTGTAGAAGGTGCGCGTCTAGGGGTTGAGCTCAGGCCTGTTAAATCGTTGTCGGTTAGTTCCTACGATAAATGTTTACCCTACATTGAAATAAAAAAATAATTACGTTAAAACTAAAAATTTTAGGTACGTTTAATTGAACACGCGTACAGGCATACCGACCTTGGGACTCTTAGACGGACGGACAAACCTTTTGGGTAACCAGGAGCGAGTAGGCATCTAGGCATTTTTTTTGCCGGGGGGTGCTTGGGAACCAGCCGAACTGTGGATAGCATTTAATTTCTTTATAGTACCTACCTGCTATTTACCGGAGATTGATAATTACAATAATTTTAAATATTTCTGTTTTTATTGTTATATTATCGAATGGGCACTAGTCCATTTAAATTGATAGAAGATTCCACTTTTTAGTTAATTAATAGTTAATATTTTTCCATTTTTTTAAAAAGTCTTGTTGGCATGAATTGTATATTATGATATTATGATATTGATTTTTTTTTATTTTTTTAATAAACCCAAAATTTTTATAACGTTCGAATGAAATATTGTACCGTGGTCATTTACAAAATGGAGAGCTAAGCTATAAAAAAGAGGGTGGTAGTAAGGAAGACAAGAGGAAGGCGGGGTAAGTATGTTAGGGATATCTAAACGGTGTGTGGTGGATATCATGGTGAATTCCAAATGGATTTCTAGTGGGAGGGACCCTGGCTTGGCTTTACATCTGCCAAGAAACTGAATTTGGTTTGTTTTGGGGTGTACAAAAGGGGCATTCGTGGGACTGTTTCGTTTGCTTGTTTGTTTCGGGTACCTATGATTTTTTTATATAAACATTTTTTTTTTTACAAGCCTGGCATGATTTTTTTTTTGTAACTGTCATATCTTGTCAGAGGTTGGTAAGAACCACCCCCCTTAAACCGGCGAGCTCTAGCCGAGCTGAAACGCGGGCATGCCAGCATCGCCAACCATCTGGCCACACAACCTTTTTTTTTTGTTTACATAAGCTGACAGTACAGAATGGCGCCCAAGTGGGGCTCGAAGCAAGCTTCGTCTTAAGGAAGTTTTCTATATACATTTTTTTTAAGCCACATAGAGATTTTGTTTTCCTTGTTGTGAGAATGTAAGTCCCATTAGGTTTTAAAAGAGCCCTTAATGCGTTGCGACATTTTCCAAGAAGGGACTTTTTCTACAATAATGAGCATTTACCTCAGTTTTCTTTACATCGAATGGAGTCTTAATGGTTTTTTTTTAATGCTGTTAAATGCTTTCGTGCGAGCGAAGTAAACTGAGAAAATATCTTATAAAATAGCTGCAGTTAATTTTTTTTTTATAGATTTACAAATTACAGCGGGTTTACCTTGTTCCCAAGCTTGTAAGCCCCGATGATCGAGGCTTTAGAGCCCGGATCGTGTAGCTACAGGAACTTGAGGTCGACGTGACCGTTAAAGTTTGTATTTTTTTTTTCCAACCTACCTCTTCATCTTGACTTGAGACTTGTGAAATTTTTAATAGTTACCGCGAATAATAAATTTATAATCGCTACAAGTCAAATGTAAAGGTGAGGTTTCATGTTAATTTTTTTTAAGATTTAAACAAGATAAGCCGAAGGTGATTGTTAAAGCAAATTTCAAATTTTTTTTTTTACTCTTACACTTTTATTTTGAGATTCGTCTCGATAATTAAACTGGAAAGGTGTTAAACTTGTCGCTAGTCCGTAATTTTTCTGGCTAATGGCCAGACTCTCCAGTTGCAGCACAGTTTAGTTTGGTTTGCTTATACAATTATTTCCATATTTCATCTTTTAATAATTTTATTTTACCCACGAATTTCTGAAAAAACAGTTTGAAATTATTGTAATAATGTTTATGTACACTCAAAATAAATCAAAATACTTTTACCTCGCAAACCTTTTGTTTTTCCAAAATACTACCTACCACACATGAATAATTTACGTATATATATTACGATTTTCAAAAATACTCTTCGCAAAAATATAATTTTTGGTATATTTTTGCCAATAGTTGATAAACCACATTTTAATTTGTTTTTTTTTTTTTGGTGAAAATTTGTTTTGGCCTCTTAAGGTTTCATTAAGCTCATTAAATTTCGGCAAGAACGACTTAAATAGTTTTTCTTATATTTTAATTTGAAATAACATAGTTTTAATTCGAAGTTAGCTTCTTAAGGAACGAAAAATCGTTCGTATATTGAGTTTGGTACTTTTGTATATTTATTATTTTCCTTTTTGGTCGAAACTGGTAAAAGCAGTAAGCATGGACCCTCCGCAAGCAACAGCGACTTGTAGTGCAAATGCCACGGCCACAGAGAGGCCAACAGTGGCTGCATCTACGGTTTCTACAACGAAAGTGGTAACGACATTGTCTAATGGTTTGTCAGGAGCGTCAGGAGCAGACTTTACCTTTAATCCGAGAATTTTGAATAATACCGTTATTTCGCCTCAGTATAGCGAATTTCGTGAAGGATTAACTGGTACTCAACAAACAATGGATTCTGTCAATGCTAACAATATAATAGAGATGGTTAGCTCAACTGTTGAGTTATCTTTGTCACGATTAATGAGGGATCTTGACGAGAAAATTCGGCTAGCTATACAAGAAATTAATCAGGTGCCTGTGAGAAGTCCGACATCAGCTGAGGGACATAGGTTGCAGACACAGCAAGTTTTTAGAGAAGTACCACAAATAACGACAGCAATGCTGACATCTTTTCTGCAACCACCAGTGTATTCGCAAGCCCCTTTGGTACCTCAAGGCACAGCTCAAAGTCAAACTTTTAGCCCGACGTCGTCCGTATACGGTCAAACAGCAACGGCTGTTCAAATGTCCACAGCATTGCCACAACTTCCAACTCAACCGTCTGCGTCACTTTGGACAAGACCGGCTACAGCTTCAGCTATGCAACAGCCAATACAACAGCCAATACAACCATATTTTCAAAATATTGTTCATCAGAATCAATATCAACAACAGCCGGTACAACAACAGCCTAACCCAATATATAGTACAAATCCAGCAGGTCCAAATCATCATCACCAAGTTCTGCAAAATCAGTGGTGCCATCAAATACCACTACAACCACAATCGCAACAATCTTTAAATAATTATCACCAATTACCCATTATATTACAGCCAGATAGCTCGCGTCAACGACAAGATGCTTGGATTGCACCTACTTTTAATTCATATCAAAATCACAATTTTCCCACATACGGTAATAAACAAAATTATGAACCGCTAAGCAGGAAACTGGAGAAATGGAACATTAGGTTCGATGGAACCAATAAAACCATGAACGTACAAGAATTTATTTTCCGAGTGGGTTTACTGAAACAGGATTATAAATGTAGTGATGAGGAAATGCTTCGTGATTTCCATATTTTACTCGAAGGTCCGGCTCGGGATTGGTACTGGGATCACCGGAAACTGGTGCTTATTCAAACCTGGCAGGAGTTGGAGAAAGCTCTATTGATGAAGTACAAGCGTTTTGAAAAAGAATATCAAGTTCAAATGCAGATTTTAAATCGCCGTCAACTACCTCAAGAATCTTTTGAAGATTTTTATAACGCCGTCATGAAGTTGCGAAACCAGCAAGATTCTCCTTATGAAGAGGGGCAGTTAGTGGAAATCATGAGAGGCAACCTGAAACCGTTATTGGCGCAAATTATGTTTTCAGTACAGGTGAAAACTCTTATGGAGTTTTGCCGGGAGGTAAAAAGAGCAGAAAATTTGTTGGACAGCCAGCGGCAGTTGTACCAGCAGCGTTCGAATGCTAATCATCGTCTGAGTGAACTGTCGTATGAAGTAGAAGGAGAAGCACCACTATTGGATTTCGAGGTTAATGGTATTCGTTCTACTAGTCATTATACTTGCTGGAATTGTAAGATAGTTGGTCATAGTTTTGTAGATTGTCCTGAACCTTTGACTAGGCAATTTTGTTTTAGATGCGGTAAAGACAATGTGGTGAGCCCAAAATGCCCTAAATGTCAGGGAAACAGATTGCCGAACCCGTCTCAAACTGGGGAGACGCGGTTGACCGAAGTTTAAGCCCAGTTTATTGTCAGCAAATGGGACCTAAGGATAAAAATATTTCAGTTTTAGTTAATAAAAATAGGATGAGTACACATTTAGCGTTAGATTCAAAGCTCCGAGAGCTTAAACCCCTTCTTTTACGTATTAGAGAATATAATGAGGCGAAATTAAGAATTTTTGGTAAGGTTTCAAATAAAATTAGGAAAGCGAGAGAAAGGTACCGGTTAAGAAAGGAAATTAGGCAGGAAATCGCGGCGTCGTCGTTATTTGAAGGAGGCGATACACGATTATATACACGAATAGATATAAATGGTTATGAAATAGAGGGCTTGTTAGACAGTGGAGCCACGGTATCAATTTTGGGCAGAAACTGTTTAAATTTTGTGAAAAAAGCCGGTTTGAAGGTGCATAATTTTTCGACAGAAATTAAAACCGCAGACGATACAGTACACCATATAATCGGTCGGGTTCGGGCCGAAATTTCGTTTAATAAAGCCTCTCATATAATTACGTTCTATTTAGTGCCGACTTTGAGCCGTGAGTTGTATTTGGGTTACGATTTTATGAAGGCTTTTAAATTAATTGCTACCGTAGATAGTGTAAACACTAATAATATTGATCTCTGTGAGGAGACGGACAGCGCCATAGATATTAAAACCCATATTCTTACATCACAGCAAAAACAACAGTTAAATGTAGTAGTTTCAAAGTTCCCTTGCTATAACAAATTAGGGCTGGGTAAAACCAGTTTAGAAGTGCACTCAATAGATACTCGTGATGCAACTCCGGTGAAGGATCGTCATTATCCTGTGTCACCGGCTGTACAAAAGTTAATGTACGCAGAGCTAGATAGGATGCTTGCACTGGGCGTTATTGAGCTTAGCGAAAGTCCTTGGAGTCATCCGGTTACGTTGGTCCGAAAGGGCGAGAAAAATCGTCTGTGTCTGGACGCTCGAAAGCTCAACGCGCTCACGGTCAAGGACGCCTATCCTTTGCCGCACATTGAAGGATTGCTCAGTCGGTTAGGGGATACATTTTTTATATCTAGTGTTGATCTAAAAGATGCATTCTGGCAAATACCATTAGACCAGTCTAGTAGAGAAAAAACTGCATTCACGGTACCAGGGAGACCCCTTTATCAATATACTGTCATGCCTTTTGGGCTGTGTAATGCTGCTCAAAGGTTATGCCGGCTTATGGATAAAGTGGTTCCCGCAGCGCTTCGTGATAGAGTTTTCGTCTATCTAGATGACCTTTTGATAGTCTCGCCAGATTTTAGCACGCACTGTGAGTTGTTAAATCGAGTATCCGATTGTTTGATAAAAGCGGGGTTGACAATTAATATCGCAAAATCAAAATTTTGTTTTAAAGAGTTAAAGTATCTTGGTTATATAGTTGGTAGTGGCAAATTAAAACCTGACCCGGCTAAGGTAGAAACGATCACGCGTTTTTCGTATCCGAAAACCGCTAAACAAGTTCGCAGTTTCATGGGCGCAACGGGCTGGTATAGAAGGTTTATACCAGATTATGCCACAATTGCGGCTCCGGTTTTTGAAACTCTGAAGAAGGCCAAAAAGTTTAATTTTTCGGATGAAGCTAAAGCCGCTTTTGATCGTCTCAAAAACGCTCTAATTACGAGCCCGGTTCTTAATCACCCTGACTTCGCCAGACACTTCTACGTCCAGTGCGACGCGTCTGATGTAGGTATTGGAGCGGTGCTTTTTCAGAAAGATGATTCTGATGGGGAGCACCCAATAGCTTATTTTTCGCACAAATTAACATCGGCACAGAAAAATTACTCCGTCACTGAACGAGAATGTCTGGCAGTGGTCATGGCGATTAAGAAATTTAGGCCATATATAGAATTGATGCCGTTTTCCGTGATTACCGACCACAGAAGTCTAAAGTGGCTGATGTCTCATAAAGACCTCAGTGGACGCTTGGCCAGATGGAGTCTTCATCTGCAAGCATATAACTTCTCCATAGAGCATAGGCAGGGGAAACAAAATATTGTTCCCGATACCCTATCGCGCTACGAAATGGATGAAATCTCGGCAGACGTTGGGACTTTAATTGATTTAAATTCAGGGGCTTTCAAATCGGAAAACTATTGTGAACTAATTGCTACAATCGAAGGAAACGCTGAACAGTTACCCGATCTCAAGGTAGTGGATGATTTAGTATTTAAAAGAGTTGCTCCATACGATGGAGTACCTTTAAATGAAGATTTTTCGTGGAAACTGTGGGTTCCTCTGGATTTAACACAAGGTATTATAGAGGCAGCGCACAATCCGCCTCAGGTTTCGCACGGCGGTTTTGCAAAAACATTACGCAGAGTGCGTGAATATTTTTATTGGCCTAATCAAACCATCCAAATTCGAAATTTTGTTAAAAATTGCCAAGTCTGTAAAGAGACAAAGCCCGCGAATATGACACTACGCCCACCTATGGGAGCCGAAACACAAGCTGAGCGTCCGTTTCAGCGGATTTTTGTAGATTTTTTGGGTCCGTATCCGCGGTCTAAAACAGGAAATTGCTTTATTTTTATTGTTTTGGATAATTTAACTAAATTTGTTTTGTTGAAGGCTATGCCAAAAGCCAACAGCAAGAACGTCGTGAAATTTTTAATTTCCGAAGTGTGCCATAAATTCGGTACGCCCGAAACGATTGTGTCCGATAATGGAAAGCAATTTTTAAGTAAAGAGTTTGGAGAGTTAGTAAAAAATTTTGGTATAAACCACGTTAAAACAGCTACGCACTCGCCACAGGCGAATGCTTCAGAAAGAGTGAACCAATCTATCCTGTCGGCGGTACGCTCGTATCTACAAGAGGATCAGACTGAGTGGGACAAATATCTGTCGGAAATCGAATATTCATTAAGATCGTCGGTTCACAGTTCGATCGGCGTTACACCCTATTTCGCGTTATTCGGTTTGAATATGGTTGGTCACTCAAGTTTTTATAAAATCGCAAGAAAACTTGGTAGCTTAGAAGATTCTGAGCTAAATGTTATTCCGAGATCGGCAAAATTAGACCTCATACGGCAGAAAATTCGAGAAAGTCTACACAAGGCATACTTGCGAAATGAAAAAGCGTACAATACTCGGTGCCGAAAAGTAAAATTTATTCCAGGTCAGGAAGTTTATCGCAGAAATTTTCAGCAAAGCGATTTTAAGACTGCTTTTAACGCTAAGCTGGCCAGGAAATTTTTAAAATGCCGAATAGTCCGACCGGTCGGAAACAGCCTGTACGAGGTAGAAGACTTGCAGGGCAAATTGTTAGGGATTTTCCACGGAAAAGACCTAAAGCAGTAAGCTAAAATATTCGTTTTAGTTTATTTTATCAAATTCAGCATTAACTTCCCGTCAATGTTAGGGTGGGTTTTTTTGCTCGTTAATTTTTATTATTTTTTTTTATTTTATCAAAGGCAGGAATTTTACATCTGGGCAGAGGGGGATTCACTCCTTTTTCCTTTGGTGCTACCGGCCAGAGAATTCATTAGTCTTGGGTTGAGTAATTAAATTTTTTTGTTCAACTAATAAGCCAACGTTTCTAAGCTAGTTACATTTTGTAACCATCATTGTACCGATAGTGCAACTCCTTGCAAATCCACGTTGCTGCAGATTAGCGCCCTAGGGAACTATGCCATTAAGGACTGGGAGTCGTTAGTCACCTAGTACAATAATTTAATTCTGAGCCCGTATTTACGGCGAGTTGAAACAAAAGTAATTTTATTTTACAACCTTTGTTTTATAATAAAACAGGTGGTGGGCTCTTTACTTCGACTTGAATTTCGCTGACCGGTGTTCCAATGCAATGGGGTGTGAATAACCATCATTGCTAGAATATCAGACTGTGCCTTTGTAAGTGGGGGTGTCAATTGTGGTTGTGGTTGAAGGCTCCAATATTGATTCTTATATTGGCCTTGTATCCTTAATTCCGTTTAAATTTTGACTACTCCTAATATAAGTCGGTATATATTAGTCTAAGTATACATATTTTAAATCTTAAACCTACCAGAGGTTTTCCATTTGTTGACATATTTTTCGATCCGGCAGGCTTCTCTTTAGAATTGAAATAATGAACCTAAGAGAAATGAAATGAATTATTTACTGCCAGTACTGTTGAATTAGTTGTAGTCAGGAGGTTATCTATTTTAAGTGTTAGTAAAAAAATGAATTTTAAATAACCGAAAGAAAATGCTGAATTTTGTTTCTTTATTGGATTTAGGGAAACTTTTAAATTTCCATTGTTTTCTTTCTTAGAATTAAGTTTAAACCCAATAGAATTAAATTAAATTGGCCAATAAATTTTGCCAAACCTTGTTGAATATGGAAATGAAGTGCATTTAAAGGGATTTTGGTAAAATTTAATAGTAAAATTTTAGGAAATTAGGATTTGAAAGTAGTTAGGATAACTAGTTGGTTATATAAGCAAAATGTATTTTTATTACGCACTAGTTTTATTAATAAATATATATATATTTTAATATAAATCGTATTGAATTAAATAAGATTTTTTTTTAAATAAAATTCTCCGTTTTTAAATAAATATGTTAAACTTTTTTTATATCTGTTTCCGAATTGCAAAAAAAAAAGGATAAGTGGAAACATATATAAATTGAAAAGGAGACAAACTGAAGTTAATTTAAAGCTGTTTCTTTTAAAATGGATTTTAAATAATGTTTTTTCGGTGTGTACATTTTGGGGTATCCAATTAAGCGACTTTCGATAGCAACCGATTATAGGATCAGTAACACTTTACAAACTCATTTAAAATTTTTTCAATTGGGATCATGCTTTGTAAGCATTCGCAGTTTCAGCCTTTCCTTCACATATAAAAAAAAAAAAAAAAATTTCCAAATCGGAATGAAATGATAATTTTTTATTTTTTAGAATGAAGTATACATATGTCTTATACATTCATTTCTGTCTATAATTATACATTCAGATCATGCAACTTATCTAAAATAACACGAGTTAAACGTTTACTTCAGGCCTCAAAGAGGTAAATGAAAATATTGCATTGTCTTTAGCTTTTCTTATGCAGTAAACTCAGAAACAACGTAAATGAAGAGTTGAAGTGTATAAAGGTCGGCTTTTCTTTATATTGACGCCTTTACGTCTCTATATTACATTTTAGTAAACATTCCTCAGAAAATTTTGAAAAACTTTATGTTAAAATTTTCTCTAATAGAGTTTGGCTTAATTGGCTTCTGAAACGCTCATATGTTTGAAGTTATTATTTATAAACTTCTTTGGTTTGCTTTATAAACCGCATAAAAAAGGAACTGAGAATATCCTTCTAGATATTATGAATGCTTTTGGATTGTATCATCCTTTTAAAATTCATTTTTATTTTTTTTATTTAATTACCTTGGTTTTTTACGTACCTCGGGAGAATTTTTACGTTTCGAATCGGCCGGTGTGAAGGGCCTTGTCGCCCACTCTCGACCGCAACCTTTTCATCTCGAGATGAGACACCTTGTACTTGTTCTCACGATAAGAAATCTCAGTGCCTCAAGTTGAGCTTCGTGCGGGTGAAGGAGGCTGAAAAGGGAAAGTAAAGTTAGTCGGAATGGAATTGTGACGATTTGGGCACATACCATTGGATAGTGATGGATACATCGAATGTCCAAATGGTGTAAAATAATCTTGATGGAGGCCCGAAAATAGATGAAGGAATAGTTTTTAGTTAGTGGAGCGTAACTAAGAGTGGTGTAACTATACTTACCAAATATACATGAGTGTGGATGTTCAGGGCTTATCTGGGAGCAGCATCGAAATCCTTGTAGAAAAGGTAAAATAATTGGTAAATTTTATTCCCATATATAGCTTACCAGTTGTTGGAGATAGCGGAAGTTGTTAACAGACGCCATTTTTTTTTCTTTTCGGCTTCTTTGCAATGATGCCGACGAGTTTCAATTGATACTCCACATGGTCCGGCAACCGGTTGTAGAACTAATGAGATGATGTTAGCTGAAAAGAGAAAGAATTTTTTTTTGGCTGCAGTGTATATACGTTCTTATCAGAATGTTCTCATGTTGTTACCTTTTGTTTTTTCCTGTGGGCAGATACACAACCTTTGTTTAGACTTCTTATTTTTATTTAATTAACCGTACCACTAAACCTGTATAGTAATTTGTAGTGCAGTTAATTTCATTCATCTTATTTCTCACTTGTTTTGTTATTTTTAGTCGTCCGTCCGATAAACATATGTTTCCCAGATCGACGATATTACATTTCCAAAATAAGGTCATTGTTCTAGATTGCCGTTTTTACACTATGATGCCAATCAGTGCTGCCAGACTATCCGACGATTGCGGGATTAACCCTGGTAGGATCAGATGGGGCCGAAACGACCCGTTTTAGGAAAGTGATTGAAATTAGTTTCCCTCCCATCCTGGAACCATTGGGAGAGCGCAGGATGGTTGGGTTTGTCATGGGTAGGTAGTAGAGGCTCAGGTGTGAAATAACATAAGGGAACAAATGAAAAAAAAGAAACGAAAAACTGCAATATGTGCAACTGCGCGTATTTCAGATAAAACCTTTTTGACATTGGAGATATAAAAAGAAAAAAAGATGGAAGCTCCAGGAAATGGAGGCATAAAACTTCCTTTTTGGATTTTGGCAATGAAGAAGGTCAGGCATGTGATACGGAGTTTTTTGGTTAAAAAAAAATAAAACAACAACAACAACAACGAAACCAAATTTTATTAAGTTTTTTTTTGGTGAATGTTAAAACAAGTTATTAAAAGCAAAACAGAACAATTACGCCAACAATCACCTCTGCCTGGACCCATCGATTGGAGCAGCTGCATCTGCACCACCAAGCCTGGGGTGCAAGGTATCCAAAAGGTTTTTTTGTAGTACTAAAACAGCATAGAACCCGGACAATAAGACGGACATTCCAAGACCCTCTGCAAAGAGAAAGAAAAAAGGAATTTTTAGTTTTTTTTTAATTTGATAAAAAAAAGGGTTAGAGTCCCTTGAATGGATATTTTTGTTTAGGGAAAACATTTTTAGTTATAAATACCTTTTCAATTCATTCCCTTCTTTGAGTGTAGAAGGTGCGCGTCTAGGGGTTGAGCTCAGGCCTGTTAAATCGTTGTCGGTTAGTTCCTACGATAAATGTTTACCCTACATTGAAATAAAAAAATAATTACGTTAAAACTAAAAATTTTAGGTACGTTTAATTGAACACGCGTACAGGCATACCGACCTTGGGACTCTTAGACGGACGGACAAACCTTTTGGGTAACCAGGAGCGAGTAGGCATCTAGGCATTTTTTTTGCCGGGGGGTGCTTGGGAACCAGCCGAACTGTGGATAGCATTTAATTTCTTTATAGTACCTACCTGCTATTTACCGGAGATTGATAATTACAATAATTTTAAATATTTCTGTTTTTATTGTTATATTATCGAATGGGCACTAGTCCATTTAAATTGATAGAAGATTCCACTTTTTAGTTAATTAATAGTTAATATTTTTCCATTTTTTTAAAAAGTCTTGTTGGCATGAATTGTATATTATGATATTATGATATTGATTTTTTTTTATTTTTTTAATAAACCCAAAATTTTTATAACGTTCGAATGAAATCTTGTACCGTGGTCATTTACAAAATGGAGAGCTAAGCTATAAAAAAGAGGGTGGTAGTAAGGAAGACAAGAGGAAGGCGGGGTAAGTATGTTAGGGATATCTAAACGGTGTGTGGTGGATATCATGGTGAATTCCAAATGGATTTCTAGTGGGAGGGACCCTGGCTTGGCTTTACATCTGCCAAGAAACTGAATTTGGTTTGTTTTGGGGTGTACAAAAGGGGCATTCGTGGGACTGTTTCGTTTGCTTGTTTGTTTCGGGTACCTATGATTTTTTTATATAAACATTTTTTTTTTTACAAGCCTGGCATGATTTTTTTTTTGTAACTGTCATATCTTGTCAGAGGTTGGTAAGAACCACCCCCCTTAAACCGGCGAGCTCTAGCCGAGCTGAAACGCGGGCATGCCAGCATCGCCAACCATCTGGCCACACAACCTTTTTTTTTTGTTTACATAAGCTGACAGTACAAGTATTCAAATTTTTCTATTTACAATATCTTCATAATCCGTGAATCTCAGTTTTTAAAAATTTTCTGTAAAATATTTCTCATTAAATTTTTCATAAAAATTCTCAAAATATAAAAATTTGCTTTTTCTTTATTGGAAATGGTTCAGCCATTATTTTTTTTGCCAAAAACATAAAAAAAGTCCATCAACACCGACTATATGATACCCTACACTAAACCAGAATTTTTGATCCTAGGTGTGATTATACGAAAATTGGGGTACTAGACATCGGCCGATTTTAACTTAAATTATAGGTTTTGTTTGTGGGCTAATATGAGTCAGTGTACCAAATTTCATTAAAATATCTTTGAATTTTCGACCTGGGGGGCGGGCACTATGTATTAACGTAGACCAATTTCAATCAAAATTCGTACATGTCGTCCATGTAATATATTTCATCAGATTTTCTTTGTATTTGCGATTTGTGGATATAAATTCCTCCCCTCCCCCCTTGACACCTTCTCGGGCGGGAACAATGCCCGTTTCCAAAAAGCAGGTTGTACATAAAAACTCAAATTATGTCCCCTCTAAATCTTAAGAACGCTAAGGTAAGGGGTTGGTTTTTTGTGATATTTTCCAATTAAAAATGATATTTAGTTAGTCAGTTGAACTAAATCCCAGTTGTACACAAACAATTTAACCTTTTGCACCTGAATTTTAATACAAAAGTTGGGGCCAAAAGTTGGCGTTTTGTGCTTAAATACCATAAAAATTGTACCAAATGTAAAATTAAAATTTTGTTTAATACTTTGAATTACTTTTAAAGTACTTATAGACCTATTTAATGAATTGGAAATGGTGGACATATTTCTGTTTAATTGTATAAAGCCCCTTTTATATAGTTCAAATTCTAAAATCATTTTTGTCCATCTTGTACAATAAAGGATTAATACTTTAACATTGGTATTCAATTTAAATCTTTGTTGTAGAACTTTTTATATGATGCCTTTCATACCAACTGCCCAGCTAAGAATAAAAGTATATACATTCAATGTCAAACTTACAGCATTTATTAAATGTGATAAAACAACCTTTTCAAGTTTTTTTAAAAAAGTGAGCAAAATAGGCGTGGCCAACTATTAACCAATTTAGCAATGATATTTAATTTATTATTTATTATAATTTAATTGAATTTGGAAAATTATAGAAATTTGACTATGTCAACTAAGACGTTTATAGGAATTTAAAAAATAATAATAAAAATTCATCCAAATCCAAAATTTTAGTGTAATAAAGAACTCAATTTTTCTAAAAATCGGTTATTTTATTTGTTAAATAAGTTCAGATGTTTTCTATAAATTCAAATAGTTTTACCATGTTATACGCGGCCTTGTTTTGGAGAACATATTCGTTGAATATTCTCCATCTCAAAAATACAACAAAAATTTATAAAATTGTTCTATAATCATTCACTATACATCTGTATGTCAAATCAACATCATATTTATGATACGTTTAGGTGTCTCTAATATTTTCTTCAAAAAAAAGCCGAATAACACGCTCCAACTTTCTGAATCGCAGAAAAATATGTTATTGTTTTAAGAAATAATATAAATTAAAACATTTTTTGGCCGATTTTTAGATAAATTAAATTTAAAAAAATACAATATTTTTTTTTAAATATCGATACTATTTCTCTTATATAACAGAAAAAAACATTAAATTGTTAAATATTTAGCCACGCCTTCTTCGTCCATTTTTTAGAAAAATGTTTCATTGTTCATTCACTTTAAATGGGATAATACAAATTTTAAATTTGACATTGATACGATATTGTTTTTCCTGCAACGGGTCAGTTGCTGCGAAAAGCCTCGTATGCAAAAAACATAGCATTTTTGCCACATAACTTGATTTTCTTATACCTACTTCGTTTTTTTTTCTATAATTTTTATGTCAAAAAAATAAATTAAATTTCTTTATTTGAAGATCGCGACAATAACAATTTTCTCAGTATTTTTTTTTTAATCTAAGCTGGATGAGCTGTAAGCAGTCACGTAACGTATGCTGACAAAGTTTGTTACTTTGCTGCATACGTTCGAAAAAGAAAAAGATGTAGTTGTCGCTATACAACATCCTCATTATGCCCTTTATTTAATACTTGGAATAACCGGAAAGGAGAGCAAAACAGAAATACACCATAACATTTCACATTTTTGCAAGTGAAGAATTTTACTTACAAAGTGTCTCAAGTAAAGTTCTCAGCTACACCTAATAAAACATATATGTACATATATATTTTTATAAAAAAAGGTGTATAAACATTATTATCAGCAGCGCTATCATTATCATGATGATAATGGTGATGTTGGCATACTTTTCTTATAACGAAATCATCATTAGTTATATAAACCTTTTATGCTCTACCATATTTTGATCCATATAGCGCCATGGTTCACCTTTGTCGCTTTCGCTTTGCAATTCATGTGTACTCTATATGTAGCATTCTCACACATACACACACTCACACTCTGACATACCATTGAAGTTCTGTAAGAACAAAAAAGAACAGAATTGGTTCAAAGAAAAAGAAAACAAAAATCATATTTATAGGAATCCGAAACATTTTAAGTGTTATCGTTACAATACGATACTTCTTTCATATAGCCCTTGGTGTAATGTATAAATATGTCTGTGTCTGTCTGTCTGTCTGTCTTTCATACATGAACTCTATAAGTGAATGAAGTAAGTCTGCATGAATCAGTACAGTATATTGTAGAGGGTATACATATATGTATGAGGTGTATTAATAGACCTCAAAATATTTTACTGCTTTTGCGTTTTCTGTCGCAATACTTTAGCTATATAGTACACGTATTTGTGGTTGACTTTAAGGATTAAATTAAATTTATAGCAAAGAATCGTTTTTATATTGACTAATGACTTAAGGAATTGAGCAAATGGGGAAAGAAATGTAAATCAAAAGTTTCATATATTGGTGAAAATAAATTGATTAACTTATGACCACCGCGATATATAAAAAAAATTCTTTAATCCAATCCAAGAGAGGCAGCCTATTTAAAACTCATAGTTGTGTGAAAATCGGAAACCGATCAAATACATCACATTCTGTTTGAGGATAATGTCTGAAAAATATCCTTTCACCTAATTAAAAAGTATTTTTCGGTGTCCATACATTGCCCCCATGGGCGTTACCTCCATTTTGGGTTTGGGGATTATATCAGAATTTTTTTTTCGAAAATTACACCCATAATTGCAGTAGGAATATAGCGTAAAGAATTTTAACAGTATTAAAAAACAGTTAAATTTTTTTACAAAAACTCTCCATGTACACGGAAAACAGATTTGTAGTTGCAACCGATATTTTTTTTTGTCGAATACCATCACTTTTATGAATTGTTAATATAGTTTGAAATTAACGAATTTTATTTAAAAATTCCGAATTGTGATTCTAATAGTTGATTGCTTTTCTATTTATAGATTATATCTATAAATTTATATAGAAACGCGTTATATAAATTTTTTTTAAAAAATAAAAATTTGTCTATGCCGCGAACTGGGCTAGAACCGGGGACCTTCTGCTTGTATTAGATTTTTTCTACTCAATTTTCAAACTTGAATATTTTTTTAGTTTTAAAAATTGAATATTTTTGTTTAAATAAAATAGCAGCCACAACATAAAATAAATTTTGTCTTTTTAATCAATAAAAATATTAAAAAAAAATATTCCTCAGGGTTTGAACTCAGAACCTTAAGACCAGCCAATCAGTGTCTCTACCCACTGCACCACAGACACTAACATCAAGTTGTTTAATTTTGAATATTAACATGTGTATGAAAAAAAATCAAAAATATAATACATATCAAAATTTTGTTAATATTTTATTATAATTGCCAAAATTGTGAAAATTAATGCTTGATTGCACTAATGTTGATAAAAAATTTGACATTGTACTAAAATTAATCGGAAAAACTAATATTTTAGATAGATCAATAGTTTTTATTGAAACAGAACTAATATTAGATTTTTACTGTTCTGGAGTATTTTCAAGGGAATCCCTCCAGGCCGATTTAGATAAAACTCAGCGATGCAATAGATAATGCTGATGTT
Organism: Eustalomyia histrio; assembly: GCA_949748255.1. Taxonomy (NCBI): domain Eukaryota; kingdom Metazoa; phylum Arthropoda; class Insecta; order Diptera; family Anthomyiidae; genus Eustalomyia; species Eustalomyia histrio. The sequence continues at coordinate 159,433,972 of OX456524.1, read as the reverse complement.
TTTCGAAATTTGACATCATGTTTAGTTGGATTAACATACTTTTGTGTACACGTCGTATGAGTAATAAAATATTTGCAAATAATAATAATCATACGCCATAGTGCACTTCAAACAAATTAACAGGCTACAACATTTTTTATTTTTACGAATGTTGAAATGAATTTTTGCAGTGCATAGAGAAAAGTAATGATAATTGGAATAAAAATTCAAATGAAAAGAAAACTGAACCTTTAAAGGCACATTCGCCCCTGGGAAAAATCCTTGTATTAAAAAAGACGCTTTCCTCACATTTTCCAATCGATTTGCTCGCTTTTGGTAACTAAATCATAATAAGTTGAGACAATAGAAATTTCAATGAGACAGCAGAATTTGTATTAACAATAATTCGATAGTCACAACAGAAAAAATCGATTACTGCAATCGAATAAATCGATTGGCAATAAATTCAGGTGTTAGCACGAATCTGTTTTCTGGGGGCAAGCAGCATTCAGATTCTAAAACAAAAGCAATCTACAGATAATTTAGCAGAAAAATCTGAAAATTTAAATTTTGATAATTTTTTTCTCAAAATTTTTAATAACGAATTGATGTTTTTAAGAATATATGGATAATCTATAATGCGTCACTTGGACGATATCTCCATTGTAAAGTTTCTTTTAACCTTCTTATATTTACTTAACAAATAAAACCTTTTTACCCTATTCATTACACAAAATTAAGGATCATCTAATAACTTAAAAATTTTAAGCTCAATATAATCAAACAAAAGTCATCAAATTAAATCTTCTATTAACAATAAAAATAACAAAATAAAATAAATAAAAACTTTTTCTGGCATAAATGTTGACAAAACAAATACAGTGAGCAATCTTAAATGTTCGTAAAAAAAACATTTTTTTTTTATCCAAAGTATATTCATTTATATTCGATTCTACTGTTTTAGCAATTTAGTGATGTGTATAAGATAAAAACACAACAAAATTTTGTACATTTTTATAATAAATTCATTGCGATGTTTTTGTAAGGCTCACATTGAGAATGAGATTTGGGATAGTAATATAACATATAAAGGATATTTAATAATATTTTCTTTAAGATTTTTTTTTCCATTTTAAATTAATAAATATAAACAAAACAGATTTTATTATTATTGTATATATCTGACCATTTTTTTATAGCTTATTATTTATATTTTTTCTTTATATCAAATCTTAACAATCATAATTTTATGATTATTTTTTTGTTGTTGCCTTTTATATGACTTCTTTTCATACATCCCACTCTCGTTTAATTTAAAAATGAATTCATTGACTTTCGCTAATATACTACTGTACTCAAGGCAGAGTCTTAAAGTTATTAATTCACTAAAGGAGGGATATTTTCTAAAATTTTTTTAAAAATTATTTTCGTTACAAAATAATTACCATTGAAAATTCATTTCACCCAAGTGTTTTAAGAAATTCGGTGTAAAATGATTTCAATAATTTAGCGTTGGAAAATCCATCGCACTCGTATTGGCTGAAACGGAAATATAAAAAACTCATATTGTTTAATTCGTTTGGTTACAGCGACAAAAGCTCGAAATTTTATGGTCAGTTATAAAATCCGTATGTTTTTTTAACTTTGATTTTTTCAGAAAAGTTCTCAATTTTATAATCTTTCAATAAACTTGAATTTCTATCCCAATTTTGATTTTTGTAGATTTACTCATTTTTGATTCAAAACTTTTGTACATTTTATAAAATATCTTTGTTAATTTTAAAAAGAAATGAAATCTTTTACATTTATTAAATTAATTCATTTTAGTAGCTGTATATTTTATTTAAGTTGTTTGTTGTTATTGTGGAAAATGATGCTTAAAACCTGTTTTTGGGTTTTAGTTCTTTTTTTTATACATTTTCTTTATTCATTCATTGTGGGTGGTTTGTTATTCGTTCACTCATTCATTCTTTCATTCGTTTATGGTGTTTGGTTGTTTCATGCTTGATTTTTCGCCAATATACATAAAAAATATATTTTCCAAAGATTGTTTCCATTTAATATGGAACTCGTTTAGGGGGGGTTTCATTTTATGTTCATATTGGCGCCTATTTTAGTAGTAGTTTGGCGCGTCTTAATAACGCCAAAATAACCATATCAACAAACAATTTACAAAAAAGAAAATCTTAAATAACAACATATAAACACATACAAACTCATACACACACACACACACACACACATGAATGAAATTTCATTTTTGTATTGTAAGAATATAGGAAAACTTAAAAAATTACTTGGTCATTAAAAATAAAATATGTATACACAACAAAATAATCTATAACTTTAGTTTGAGGTGACAAGAGATATGTTACTTTTAACTAAAAACGGAAGCTAATAAAAATTTAATTTATTGAAATTATACATGAACTTTGGATGGATTTAGGGGGATAGCCACAAAATTCTGTCTTACAAAAATTCTGTTTTTTTTTTCCAAAAAAAAGTTCTGTCTGACTAAAATTCTGTTTTCCAAAATTCTGTTTTTAATAAAATTCTGTCTATTTAAATTCTGGTTTTTTAAATATGTTATTCCTCTTTCATTATGAGAAAAAAATGAAGTTAAATTATTTATTAAGAATTAAAGCCAGTTTATTATTTAAATAAAATTGTGGAACATAATTTTTGACCAAACACACACAGTGTTTGTGATGCATTTTATTTAAATTTGCAAAGTGGTTTTTAAACTGTATTTTTTTTAAACGTAAGGAAAGTTAGGGCAAAGTGATTTCTTAATTGTTTTATTTTTATGTATGTGTTTGTAATTGCATTTTCAGTTAAATAAAAAATTATTTGGAAAAAATCGCGCGATTTTTTTTTTATTTAACTGAAAATGCAATTACAAACAGAATTTTGTGAACCAGAATTTTGTGAAACAGAATTTTGAAAAACAGAATTTTGGAAACCAGAATTTTGAAAAACAGAATTTTGTAAAACAGAATTTTGTAAACAAGAATTTTCGTCGAACAGAATTTTTTCCCAACCCGGATTTAGGAAAATCGATTAATGGAAACATTTAAATTATACCGCAGCGTACAATTATTTATGAATTAATGTTTCAAAGGTGTTACTTGGGAGAGGCAATTTTGTTAATTCCCTTCCTTTTAGACAACAATAAATCGGGGGATATTTTGGATATGTAGGAATTATTCCTTTTCTCACTACATCCACCCACATATTTATGCATAAAGTAACACTATAACATAAAATCAATGTCTTCCTTCAGAATTTAGCAAATGTTCCTATTTAAAAAATATCCTCAAATTCTGTGAAAATTTTTATTAATGATCAGTATATTTTAAAATTTTAATTTGAAGTAAATATTTCTTCATATAACTTCAATAACACTTCCTTTCACGGAATGTGACACAGAACATTTTTTAAAGTCCTTTTGACCCAACAAAGACAAACCTACTCTAAATTCTGTCGATTTATGCCCATTTCCACAATCTTCAATCAGCTACACTCAGGAAAGTTCTTCAATTGCAACATTACAGTTATTTATGTAGTATAGCGGTTGTAGTTATTTTAACTGCAATTGCAGTTATTGTCGGGAAAAAAATTTACTGATATTTGCAGCTTACTTTTTTTGAAAAACCTACAAAAACTACTGCATTTTGGTAACATTTGAAATACGTGGTTGTTTGAAAATGTTTGCTTAATTCTTTATTTTAATTTTTATTTCTTTACAAGTCTCTTTTTCTTTTTTGTAAAATGTTACATTTGAAGATAAATATAAGAAAATTTAACTGCATATAGTTGTTTTTTATTTACACTTGCAGTTACATATATTTTCGAAAAATTTACCAGATCTTATCTACATATAAAATTTTTATGTTGTTTTTAATGCATTTGTCAATAGAATTTTAACAGTTTATTCTACGATTTTCTGAGTGCATTATCTAGGGCTGAGTGATATCTAGGACACGGACATTTTTGTTATTGTTTAAAATATAAAATTTAACTGTTATTTAAATTTTAACGGGATATAAGACAATATCGGGCCTTAACCTGATATTTTAATAAAAAAATAGTTTTTTTTTTTTTTGTATTTACTGATTTTTCGATAAATCTTAAGTTTTATCGATTAACCAATTCAAATAACCTAACAAGATAACCTAAGAGTTTTTCTACAATTATTAAAAAAAAGAGGTTTTCCATAATAAAAAATAATTTATAGGATATACTGGGTCCCACTAATAAACATTTTTATTTGCATAAATAACATATAAATCGGACCTAGGACAAGCAACAGCATACTTCCTTATTATAATCAAGGATATTTGCATTACCTCCGAATGATGTAGCCATGTACGGACCACATTCTTGCTGAATGCCAGCTTGAGGAATCTCAGGACATTTTCAGGAAACAGGTCATTCTAAGCTATGGAAAAATAAATTTCAACGTGATAGAAGAGACCTTGTTTAGTAAAACTGCTTACTTAGTATTTCATGATCCCGTCAGATTTCCTTTTAAAAGGACTTGTCATTTTCAAAGGATGGCATTTTGGCAACGCTTTTACGCAATTTTTCACGTTCTATGAAGCTGATATTGGTATTAAATGAAAGAGGAGAATTTCCACATAATTGTGCCATAAATGTTCATTTCCCCAGCAAAAACTGGGTTTCAACTACTTTACTCGCTTAATTGCTTTTGTCCGCCATGTCCATTACTCATTATTTTTTCGCTGTTTGTAAGCGTGAGGGTAATGACCACGCATTACTTTGTGTTTTCTTGTAAGTGAGAAGATAATGACTACTTATTACTTTGGGGCATCGCGAACAAATGTAATTAAGTAAAGTAGTTGAAACCCTGTTTTTGATTTGGTACTATTTCAAGGCTATTGAAAATTATCAAAAATAATTTGTTTCATATTTTTTATACCCTCCACCATATATGGTGAGGGTATATATCAGTTTGTCATTCCGTTTGTAATATGTCGAAATATAGGTTTAAGACCCCATAAAGTATATATATTCGTGATCCTTATGCAATTTTAAGTCGATTTAGCGATGTCCGTCTGTATGTCCATCTGTCTGTCTGTTGAAATCACGATCACGACGCGAAGATGCAAGCGGGGGTACCTATTTTTACCCAGATTATTGAACATCCTCCCGAGCAGTTTGGTATTTAAAATGAGCAAAATCGGTCAAGCGGTTCAAAAGTTATGAGTGAAAATGTGAAGGTACCTCTAAATTTTCCATACAAATTTGTACAATTTTTCTGTATCTATTTTTTTTTTCTGTTAAGTAAGTAAAAATGTTATTAATAGCCTGTTCCTCGATCTCGAACGAAAAACTAGTCGGACGATAGCAAGTCACTCGAATTCGAGTCAATTTGGGTTTCTCTATTTCGAAAGGCTTCGATCGACTTGACTTACGTGTGTCAATTTTTGTTTCTTACGCATTTACAAATTACAGAGATGCCAGATCATATATTTTGAGCATTTGTTAAAATTTTCTTTAAAAGTAGCAAAAATACTACTAAACTGCTTAAAGACAAAAACAACCATGTTTAACAGTGATCAGCTGTATATGACAAATGAAATAAAAAAAATAACAATAAACAAATCAATTTTTATTTGGAAAGTCTGTTTATTTGTGAAAATTTTTGTTATCGATTGGTTGTGGGTGAAATTGTTGTTTGAAGAGCTTTTTTGTTGCCTGTTGTCTGTTTGGTGCGGTCACTGCTAAAGTCCTTGTAAAATAAAAGATGTAAAATAAAAAAATGTAAATATGAGTTTCTTGGGCAAACGTAAGCCACAAACAACACACACATACCTTTTCCACTCAGCAACAGCGTAATAGGGGGTGAAACGGAGTTTAGTTTTCTGGTCAAATTTTCCTCCTCTGCGGAAAATTTGTTTGCTCCGAACACCAGAGTCCTTCTGGCAAAATCAGGCCTTTCTTCCATATAAAATACAAGCGTCTTCGGATGGTCCATTGTTGATTTTTTTTAACTAAAATTTAAAATTTTAATAAACTATAAATATTTGTATTATTTTGTACTTACTTTTTGTTATCCATTACTTTTTTTACTTCATTTTGCTTTTAAAAATATCAAATATATATTTACTCGACAAAAAAATAGCAAGTGACCGATTTTGACATTTGCGTTCGAGCTGTTCGAAATAGAGAAACCAAATTTTGTATGAAAACAGTTACGTTTTCATTCGACTTGTCGTTCGAGTCATCGTTCGCATAGAAATAGAGTTAGAGAAACCCAAATCATTTTCTTTCGACTAGAAAGCGAACGAACGTGTTCTTTCGAAATAGAGGAACAGGCTATAAGTCTTCTTATTGTTCGATTACATTTATTGTCTTACATACTATGATAACTAAGTTAACGTAAAAATGAACAATGTTAAAGTCGCTAACAGAGCAGACCTCTGTAAATAACATTGCTAAAACTAAATAACAAAAGTTCGTTACATAAATTGCCAAAACATATTCATATTACAGTTCATGCAAAATTTAGTATATACGTATATCATCTTCATCCCCTTTGGTGGAGGGTATTCAAAGATTCGGCACAGCCGAATTTAGCCCTTTTTTACTAGTTTTTTTTATCAAAATTAACATTATCATTGAACGGTGGAGATTCTTAACACTTACTTGGATACAAAACAATATATGTTGCCATTATAGTATACTTCGATATTTTGAAGTCGTTAAAAAGGACATCTGACGGGATGAAGAAACATTGAGTACACTCACCAAAAAAAGTCTGTAATGGCAACTGAAAATTTTGCTGTTATTACGGGAAATTCTGCTAATTTGAGCCCAGCGGAATTTTTTTGCTAATCAACACATGTCTGCTGACGTGTAGTACAATGAAATTAGTAGAAAAATTAGTAGCCGCTACTAAATTTTAGTAGACTTTTTGTAAAGTGGAATTTAAAATCTGCTAAAATCAGCAAAAAAAATTACTAAATTTTATTAATATTAGTAAAAAGCTTTGAATTTATTTTTCTTATCGAGCATCAAAAATTTTGAATATATTTTTCAAAAAACGAATTAATCATTTTGTTTTAATTTAGTTATTTCTGTTTTGAAAAATATTTTGGTCAATTTTTTTTTACTTTTAAGGTTAAATTTTAATTGTTTTTAGGGCGGATTTTTAGAACTAAAAAACCTTATTAGTGATATTTTAAGTGGATGTCCTCTTTTTAGACATCAGTCGGTATATTCACTTCGGATCCCTTTTATAATATATGTAACATTTTAAGGAAATTTAAGTTTGTAGGTGTCAGTTTTAATTAGAAATAACATTTCCTTTAATAACCACTTTTTTAAAATTAGTAATATTTTTTGCTAATTTTAGCAAATCGGTTTCAAAAATTTTTAAAATGATTTCTGAAATTAGCAACAAAAATTTGTAAATACTCTGTAAAAATTCTGTAAAATGTAAATAGCAAAAAGATTTGCTAAATAATAATTTTTTACTAAAAATAAGTACAAAAATAGTAGAGTGGGATTGAAAACCGTTTACAAATTTTTCTACTAACTTTTTTTTCTGAGTGTACGCTGGTTTATGAAATGAGAAAAAAAATACAAATTGTAGCAATTGTAAACTATTTATGATGCTACAATGTCAAACAAAAATTTATGTTTTTGTTTTCGCTATGTGGAACTAATAGGATTAACAACTTTTTTTATTATAAATAAGGTCCTAAATAGTATATTCCAATTATTCTATCATAATCCTTTTCCTCTCAACTTAAAGGTATATCAATACTGATTTCCCTTTATACGGAAGTTTTTATTTTTACTTTTTGTGTTCTTTGAAACGCAAATCTAAAGTTATTAAACATTGGAAGTTTTAGCTTATTCTTCTTATTTTGTCTTAAAAGAAGTAGAACATGAGCATTATATATGTAACTATGTCTTTATTTTTTATTTTTTTTTTTAAATATATGCATAAATTTTAAAAAGTTGTTATTTCCTTTGATGTGTTTTCTAACATGTTCTTTGTAAAGAAAGAAATAATTTTAGGTTTGCAAAACGTGACAATATTATCGATGAGGCAAAGTTATGTACTGTTGAATAGAGTTGAGTTGGTTTATGGTTTATTGGTTATTGAATGGAGTGTAGTGTGGAAAAAGATAATGAAATGATCGGAACTCTTTTTTTTTTATTACACTTTGACAAGTCATGCGTAAGACTAACATAAATTAAACACTTCAATGAGAAATTTATAATTTCAATATAATTTAGTTTGAATTATTAAAAACACGGTCAATGTTTAAATTAAAGGCTTTTTAAGGCAAATTCTTTTTTGACCATCCCAAAACACTTAACCTCCTTCCTTAGATGTTAAAAATTTTAAAAAATCTTTTTTGTAATAATTTAATTAACCTTTTTTAACATAAAATTAGCGAAAAATTATCAATTATGCCTTTTTTTCTTACTTTCTATACCCTTTACATTCTAATCAAGTTAAATTTTAATGTGAATCCTTTTTTTTTTCTTCCTAAATTTGAAAAAAAATATTTAAATTATTCTTTATGGAATAAAATTGTTAATGTTTTAAAATAGCAAAAAAAAGAAAGATTTATCAAGCACGGTGTAATTAGCTTAGCCTTGTGACTCTTTTAGCCTGGGAAACTTTTTTCTTGCTTGCCCTTTTTAAGGGTAAATTATGTTAAAAAAAAAATTATACAAATATTTTTCTAGTTAGCTTTTACAAAATATAAAGGAATTGCTACAAAAGATGATTATGCAAAGATTTTTTCATATACACTCGCACACACACACACAAATTCGTATACAAAACTCTCAACTTGAGTATGTAGACAAGTTTGGTTTTTTTTTATTAAGAAAATATAAATAAAAATTATTTTATAGTCAAATTCAAAGAAAATATTTTTTGCTCATCTATGTCTGTATACAATACTTAATATGACAAAGACTGTAGAATTTTCATTTAATATACAAACGCTTTGTAATTTGACATTATCTTGACAAGAAACACAAAATAAACAACTCTTAAACAATTTTCAAATTTATCGAAATGCATAATGTTATGCTCAAACAAATAAAGAATAACTTTATGAGACAAACCAAGAGACAAAGTTTCAAAAGTTTTTTTTTTCTAAGTATGTAATATGAAGTTGTATTGAAAAAAAAAAATATAGCAACTTGGAATTATTTTTTGTTTACAATTTTACAAATTCTAGAGTTGCTTACGAGATATTTATATTTAATAAAAAACTTCAAAAATCATACACAAATCCAAAAGAATTCCTGATTTGAATGCATTTTCAAAAAAGAATTTAAAATCAAATAAATTAACCTTTTAAGGGAATATATACAATTAAAACTTTGCCTAAGGTTTTAGGCGGAATATTAAAATATTTGAAATTTTACGATGATCATAAAACTTAGTTAACTGATCTTAAATCAAAATTTTACAGTAAAATAGCTCTCAATAGCTCTCACTTTTTAAATCGGACGCGGACAGTAAAATGAGTTATATTTTGGTGTACCCACCCTAAAGCAATAGTGAACAATTTTTAAAAACTTTTCTAAAAAACATTTTTGTCTTGTGCCAATTTTTTTTACTTTAGTAAAAATTCTTACTAAGTGCTGACTTAAGCATTGGCCCTAAAACTTGATTTAATATTTACATCTTTATTAGTCAGTTAACTCAAAAATCTATCTTAAAATTGCAAATATTTATTAGAACTATTACAATTTGCACCCCTGTTACTTTTATTCCATATAAAGTTCTCGTCCATTTATTACACTAGTTTACAGCCTGAAAACATATGTCGTTAGCTTCCAGGAAAATTCGAATATGTAGTAAAAAATACAAATCAAAGGCTAACCGATGTTTAGGGGGTTAAAATTGGGTTAGAAAAGAGCAATTTTTTGTTTTGCAGCAAATATTTTGGAACTTGAACAAATAGTAAAAACGAGTTTCGGTAAAAGTACGGTAAAATTCGAGAGACCACGAATATTATTCTATCGATGAAATTTAATGAGCAATATAAAAAATAGTACAAAACTAAGGTGCCGGCATACAGTTCTTTAAAATCTCTTTCCATTAATATCACTCACTACCTTCCTTATGTGATATATGATGAGATATAACAGTTTTTCATTCCATTTATAAAATGTATAATTGTATATATTTATATTCTTGGTAAACAATGCAATTTTACGTCGGTCTAGCGATGTTCGTCTGTCTGTTAAAATGGCGATAACGCTGCGAATACGCAAACCAGCTTGCTCAGTTTTACCCAGATTAATGTTGATCCTACCGAAAAGTTTGATATTAAAAATAAGCGAAACCGGTCTAGCGCTTAAAAAGTTGTGAGTGAAAATTTGAAGGTACCTCTAAATTTTCCATACACATTGGTGTATTTGAGTACAATTTCATAGTAACACCTGATGAATAAAATATTTTTTTTTTCCATACGCTTAGAGTTCAATAATATTTTGTATTTATCTCAAAATTTTTTTTCAGTTCCAAAATTTTTTTTACCTCAAAAAAATTGTTCAACATAAAAAAATTATTTTTACCACAAAAAATTTTTTTATCAATTATTTTTCACAAACACTTTTTTTTACCAGTACGTTTATAATGTTTTCACATCCAAACAATTTTTTCAGTTCCGTAATGTTTTCACATATATATTTTTTATTGTTATTTCTAACATAAACTCTGTCAAGGGAAGGGATGACAAATTTGGTACTATAGTACTTTTTGTTAATCAATTGTGTTATCATTATCGGAAGTACTGCAGTACGTACGTATCTCCTTAATTATGTTTTATGTTTTATTTCAAGATTTTGTCAATTTTTTAACTGAAACAATTTGGTACGACAAATCTGTTTTTCGTACTTTTAAGTTCGAAAAATTACTACTTTTAATAATGCTTGGTACCCGATTAAAATTCAGGTGGAGCGTTATTAAGTTATATTCGGCAAAACTGAATTTAATGCTTCCACTTGTTATATAGTGACATTTGAAGAATTGTTAAAAATATAAATAGTATCAATTTTTATCACCATTTTTACCCTCTATACATCGGAGATGGCACATAAAAAATCTTAGAGTTTTAGCCTCACATGTCCGAGTTATGTCTAAATCGACGAGTAATCATAGGAAGGCGGGGGGGAATCCCTTGTTGGTGCGCAGAAAATTTTTTTCATTATTTTGCATCGATTGAGAGCTAACACTTTTTAAGATAGAAAAGCAAATAGGAACCTTAAATTTTCCTCTAAAATATAGAATTTGTTTAAGAAAATTTTTTTTTTATTTTTGATCAAATCTTTTTTCATACATGTTTGACGTTTCAAAAAACTGTGATTCTTTTGGGAATTGTTAACTGTTAATAGCTTCTACTTTATGTATAAATGTGTTGTAATGAAATATAATACAAAAAATTATTTTTTAGTATTACATATAACATTAAATTTTAAGAGCAACAAAAAAATGTATCATTATTATCACAAACAAAGAAAAATACAAAAATTTTGCACTTTATATAAAAAACACAAAAAGAGATAAAACTGTAAAACTTTGCATATTAAGACTATAATAAAATATGAAAAAAAAGAACAAAATGAAGATGAAAAAAAAAATTTAAAAGTAGCATGTAAATTATATTCATTTCATTACAAACACACACACACATATCAATCTACATATGACAAAAACTTACATATGCGTATATAAGTATGTATTAGTATGTCATAATATCACGGAAGGATAATAAATGGGGCTCAATTTTTTTCGGCTATTATTTGTTGTCTTATACGAGGAGTGTCATCTTATCATTTTTATGACATACAAACACAACGGTATGAGCTATGACTGCATACATACATACATGCAAGTAAGAGTGTTTGTGTTTATTTGTAGTTAGTATACTACTATAACATTGGCTGCTATAATGGTGTTGCCATTAAAACTTCAACAAAAACTTCAGTTGTGAAAATTTGCTGACGCATTAAAACAGCCTCCAAAGTTAGCTTTATATTTTTGTAAAACGACATCGTCTCCTTTTGCTTCTTGTTGAACTTGTAATGATATATTTAATTTTTTGTTTCACTCCCTGTGTTTTCTTTTTAAGTTTCAGTCTTAGCCATAAGATATATTTGAGTTTACGACATTTACGTGTTGTGCATTAAAAAAATAAAAAAATTATTTTGGGTTTCATTTCGCCCTTTTTATGAGTCTGTAGGTTATTTTACATAAAATCTTGAACAAAAAAAAGATACCATCCAAAAAAGAAATTGTATACAATTTTGATTTTATTTGAACATTACAATAATTTCATAAAATACGTGTTTTCAAGCCTAACTGTTGCACTTAAATAAGAACTCTGAAAAGAATTTTGTGACAAAAAACACTAAAATCAATATGATTATTACTGGCTGATTGTAGAGCAAAAAAAAAAAACAGAACCAGAAAAAAATATACCAACAAATCATAACCTCAAAAACTGATATAAATGAGAGGTTATAAATGATTTTTATGTTTAAATAAAATATCATCAAAATATGTAAAAGTATAAAAACCATTTAGAAATATTAAATTAGGTACATTATATTTTGATGACAATTTCAAACAATAATAAATTGTGTACAAATATTGAAAATTTTTCTTAAATATTATAATTTTTTGAAATTTATAAATTACTTCATTAATAAATAGGTTAAGTAATCTATTTAAGTTGATCACCATTGACGTATGCCCAGTAGAATTTCTTTTCAAATTCTTTAAATTTTTAATGAAAAATTTTATTTTTTAAATATTTAATTTTGCCAGTTTCAGTAAAGAAATTTAAACTTTAATTGGTAATTTATCAATTTCTAAAGCATAGCGGAATTTTGTTATTGATTTTTCTTAATTCCAAATATTAAATCAATCCTGGTAATATTTTGTTACTTTTAATGGAGTACAGAAAAAAGTTGAATTTTTTTTTTACAAAAATCGGTAGCAAAAAAATGTTATATTTGTATCCTTCACTGTATGACGTTTTATATTTTAATACTTTCACTGCATACTCTTGTTTATATTCAATGCAATTAAGTCACACCTCTATTATAATATATAATACATTAACGGTAAATTTTGCAGCAGCAAAAAAATTGCAAACGACTTGTTAATTGATACATCAACTTTAACAAATGTTATATAACTTATGTTTTAAATACAAAATTAAAAAAAAAAAACAATGTTTTAACACAATAAATTTAAAAAGTATAAAATTTCAAGAGTTACTAACTAGGGATGCCTCTGAACGTTTACAAGCCAATTTTATTAAAACTCGGATACATATGTAATGCAGAATACAAATCTAAGGTAAACCTCTTTTTTATGTGCATTTTTTTTTATTTTTAATGTACACTTAAATCGAATGTCATTCCTAAATTGATTAACGATTGATTGAATTTCCAAATTGTAAATCAAATGAGTAAAAATCGAATGAGATAAATTTATTAAATTCCTTAAACGTGAATTTGATTAAACAAATTCTCTGAGATTGTTTAAAAGGGAATTCGTTCGATTAAAAGTTAAATCGAATTTGATTTTTAGGGAACTCATTTAAAATAAAATTTAAATTTTGAAGCTCTGTGTCAAAATAAAAAAAAATATCGAAAAATGAAAAATTGTTAATTTTACCAAATTTTTAGTTGTTTTGACATTGATTTCGTATATTTATGCAGGGATTCTAACGAGTGTATGGAGGTCTTTTAACCTATGGACCGATTGTGTTTATTTTCAACAATAAAATTCTATGTAATTTATTTGCGCTTTTGAGCCGTGGTCACCAAGAAAAATTTTAAGGTGGCCATAAAATAAAACCCTAGCTTACTTTGCAAAATCCTTTGAGGCTCAAATTTCTTGCTGTTGTATAATACAACCAAGATTTTTTTTTTGTGGAAGTTTTCATATAAAGATGTAATCTTTATATAACCCAACGAACCAAAAAATATAATAATAACAAAGATATGCTCTGAATAATACTTACTTAACTTCCACTCGAGTAATACTTTAAAACATTTTATGTAAAATATATATGAAAAAGTTAATTATTTTAAATATTGCAAAAAGATTTAGTTTAAAAAAAAAACTTTTGTCATTAATTATAATTAAGTTTAATTTAGGTAATTTTGTATTATTTGAGCAAAAACTTTTTCTTTTTTTTTCTTTGTTGTTCGTACAACAAATTCTAAGCAACAATAAGGAAATCACAGAGTATCTTGAGTAGTCATCCAGTAGAACAAGAGAGGAAAAAGGAAAAAAAATCAACAAGAAACCAAAAACTTTATTTTAAGTGACATCTAAGAACAAAAATAACAGCAAATAATGTTAAACTAACTTTAACATACAGCTGTACGAACACATTTATGTAAGAGTGGACCAAAACTTGTACATGTTATTGCTAAAAAAAAAGAACATTGTGTTAGCAGGGCTCACTTTCTCATTTTCTCAATGTTCCATTATTGGGACTTTAACTGAAACAATCTGTTGTGGCTTCCCATATAAAATTTAAATTACTGTTTTTTTTTTTAAGTTTAACGGGACATTAAGTAAAAATCCGTAGAGAATTTACCACTAAAAAATCACAATAAAATCTTTGATAAATTTCCCCTTTTTCTAAAAAAAAAATAATAATTCCACTTCCTTCCTCTTTTCCAGCTGAGTTTGGTTAGTGCCCAGACATTTTCAACGGCGGCAGGATTACGTGGTGTGGTGGTACGTATAAAATAACTTAAATTTCTATGCAAAAAGGATATGTCACGGGATATTATGAAGGAAATGTGTTTACTGCGAGAACTACGTCATGATAATGTCTAAACAATTTTATTGGGGCATGTGTGGAATGCATGCGTATTTTACTAGTCACCGATTATTCTGCCAAAAGCAGTTTATATGATATAAACAAGAATGAAGATATTTATATGGATGATTTGCTTGTAGCTTGCCTTTTGCATTATCCAATAAAGGTAAAAAAGAAAAAATTGTATATCCATTTGGGTCACTAAAATAAAAGATTATATTTTATCCATGCTATATTTACACGACTCTTCATTGATTTATCATGACTACCACTTTAAGATGAATGTTGCAAGTAAAGGATTTTGGTGCTCATGATCTAAGACATTGTCTCGAAAGTAAATCACTAGGAGAACATTAACATTAGAGAAGTTTAAATATTTTATGCTAAATAGCAGCTCTTTCTTTTTTGTTAACATCTTGTATGTTTTTTCTCCAGATCATTTTTGGAAAGTTTCGGAAATTTTAAGATCTCTCCACGTTTATGGTTCTTAAAAGGGAGAAGTTTATGCCTTTGACATTATTATGTATGAATATTTATATGAATCTAAGAAAGTCGTTGAGTTGGTTAGAAAGAAACCTATCAAGGGAAATGTGCCTTTTCGTCCAGAATTAGAGTGTATTGTTGAAGGTGAACTATGTCCGGATTATGTTTTAAGTTTTATAACAGATTGTTGGCATGAAGATCCTGAGTTTAGACCAGATTTTCCTACTATACGGTAAGTTGGATGATGATTTTGATAAAAATATTCTCAAACTACATTGCTTATTATGATCACTCCACTGCTCAATTAAACTTAAATTAAGCATATTAATCAATCAAAGATTAAGCTTAAATTTGGACTTAAGACCAACAACACAAAAATTATCTATGACGGAGCTAGAAACTTGACAGTAAAATGTTTTAAAATTGTAACAAAATTTACTTTTAGTAAATCCAAAAACTTTAAAAAGAATAGAGCTGATATGTAACTGAAATTACAGACCCATTAAGTAAAAATCAGGTATACTTATGTGTATTATAAAACCAACTAATTTAAAAATATGTCAATGCCTACGATTTTAAGAATATTTAATTTTTTCAGTTCCCGCCTGAAGAAAATGCGTGGTGGTAAATCGAAGGAAAACATTATGAATCAAATGATGAAATGTTGAACTTTAAGATGGATGTTGCAAGTAAGGGATTTCGGTTTCCATGATCTAAGACATTGTCTCGAAAGTGAATCACTAGGAAAACATCAATATTAGAGAAGTAAGTTGAAATGTTTTATGCTAAATAGCAGCTCTTTCTTTTTTGTTAACGTCTTGTTTGTTTTTTTCCAGATCATTTTTGGAAAGTTTCGGAATTTTTAAGTCTCCCCATGTTTATGGTTCTTAAAAGGGAGAAGTTTATGAATTTGCCATTATTATGTAAAGGCTCATTTGGTCAGACTTTATATGAACCCAAGAAAGTCGTTGAGTTGGTTAGGAAGAAATCTATCAAGGGAAATGTGCCTTTTCATCCAGAATTAGTGTATTATTGAAGGTGAACTATGTCCGGATTATGTATTAAGTTGTATAACAGATTGTTGGCATGAATATCCTGGATGATGATTTTGATAAAAATATTCTCAAACTGCATTGCTTACTCTGATCACTCCACTCCTCAATTAAACTAAAATTAAGCATATTAATCAATCAAGGATTAAGCTTAAATTTGGAATTAAGACCAACAACACAAAAATGATCTATGACGGAGCTAGAAACTTGACAGTAAAATGTTTTAAAATTGTAGCAAAATTTACTTTTAGTAAATCCAAAAAATTGAAAAAGAATAGAGCTGATATGTAACTGAAATTACAGACCCGTTAAGGAAAAATCAGGTATACTTATGTGTATTATAAAACCAACTAATTTACAAATATGTCAATGCCCACGATTTTAACAATATTTAATTTTTTCAGTTCCCGCCTGAAGAACATGCGTGGTGGTAAAACGAAGGAAAACATTATGGATCAAATGATGGAAATAATGTACTAATATGCCAATAATTTAGAAGGCATTGTCTCCGAACGTATTCAGTTATTATGTGAAGAAATACATAAAATATAATGATTAACTGCATCGCATGTTAACTTCATCTGTAGCAGAAAAATTAACTGTTTCCTGTTTCACCAAACGTATTCAATTATTATGTGAAGAAACAAGTAAATAGAATATTTAACTGCTTCGAATGTTAACCCCATCTGTAGCAGAAATATTAACTATGAGTGTCGAACCTGTTTGCTTTGGTTTGGTATGTACAATTTCGTTTCACTATTCAAATTAATGTATTTATCGATTGTAAACTAGAATTAAGACATTTTAATCACCGGGTTTAGTTTTGGATTTATTATATTTGATTGAATAATCATTATTTGTTCTTTTTATTTAACATAAATTATAGTTTTTTCTACATCTAATTTTTAATATAATAAGGGTATTCATTTCAGTTTTTTTGTAGTTGGAAAAGAGGAAAAATTGCAACTTTTGTTGCAACAAACACAAGGAAAAAATTTTTTCACCAAAAGTTGTATTTTTAACAACCTATAACCAAGTGTAAAAAAAAATCTGGTTTAAAAGTTGTAATTTTCCACTATAAACGTCAAATTAATGATGTTGCCACTTTTAAGAAAATCGTTAATTTTTAGTTTAAAGTACGAAATATTACATCTCTTTTTGTAAAACCCTGAATTATACAACTATGATTTAAAAAATCATGTGTGACATTTATATTTCAAATTTGAATTTTCTCGTTCTATTCACCCACCATTTTTTAAGAAGAAAAAATTAAAAATGAGTTTTATAAAAAAATTATTAAAAAATAACCTAAAAACAAAAAAGAAATGAGATCTAAAATATGGATGGACGCAGAAGTGAATAAAATACTGGACTTTTTTGGCAGATAATCGAAGTTTTGAGGTAAGTTTGTGTAGTGTAATTTTGTACCAAAATAAATAATACCAATTCATTTCAGAAACCTACAGCTCAGCTACAGAGAATGTTCAATTCTTCTTCCACCAAATTGTCGGTCATTTCTTTAGTTGCTGAATCATCATTTGATGTAAAAGTTTTTAAAAAATAATATTTAAAAATTTATATTGTATTGTTATTTGGATAAACTATTTTTATATACCGATATTTACATAAATATTATCAATTTCCATTAAAAATGCGGTAAATAATCAATCAAATCACTTTTAACACTTTTATTCGGCATCTTGAAAAATATTAATGATTGTTACATCAGACAGTTCAAATATTTATATTTTTTATTTCAAAAAATGACCGCTCACAGCAATAAGAGTGTAATTTTTCCAACCAAAAAAAAATCTGAAATGAATACCCTTAATGTAAAAGAAATTTTGCAAAAATGCAATGCTAAATTCAAAACGAATTTATCTAATTTTAAATCCTTTTTAGATTTAGCCTAATTAAATTCCTGTGTGTACGTGTACACATTCGAAAAATTTTAATTTTTTCTTTTTAATTATATTAGCGAGTATGTGATAGATTTGTATTAAAATATAAATTTTTATAAACTTGCTAAGAAAATATCGACATTAAAAAAAAATATAAATCCAAAAGTAAATCCTATCTAAAGATTAAGAAATCATTCCTTCATATTTTCGAAAAAAAAAATATATCATTAGATATTTCTACGTAAAGGACGCGCGAAATTTTTCCAAGTTTCTGTTTATATACCACATTTTAAGCTTTCGCAATTATTGTTGCAAATTTGTATAGACTTTACGAGTTTGCCATTATATTTGTTACACATCGAAATACAGTATTTGATATTGAACATGAGCAAAATTGATCCAGCCATTTGCTGGTTATGTGATTTCAACAATACACATAACTGTTTTCTAGAATATACATAACAATTTTTTTTTGTTGTTCATCACTGTTGTATGCTACAGTCTTGTCGGTTTAAATATTGATGTCTCATTAAACCCTGTTTGTATAATTTCCAGCAATAGCATCTGCTTCATATTTATAATACGGATCGTTATTATTGTTGGCCATGTTCAAGGCACCTAAGATACTCTGGTGGATTATTTTCTACTGTGTTACGTCTCTCTGTGTAGTGTGTTCCAGCTAATATGGGGCATTCAGACGTGATGTGGTCTATTTTTCAGATGAGTGTTATTATCACAGAATACAAATTTGTTTGTTTTGCTGTTTTTTCTGTTGCTTTTTTCTGTTTTTTGGACATTCAAGTTTTTAAGTTTAAACTAGCTTTTTCTTAAGATTTTTGAGCTTTAAATTGCTTTTTCACATTTTTTTTTGCCTCTGCTTTTTTCCAATAAAAAGAATATTTTTTCTGCTAGTTTTGTTCTTTTTTGAAAAAGTGCTTTTCCCCAGCTTTTTATTTTTGCTTGTTCAAAACAATATTTTTCTGCTAGTTTTGTTCTTTTTTTTTAAAAAAAAAAAACAAACTGTTTTTCCCCAGTTTTTTACTTTTGCTATTTTGCCAATATTTTTTTGCTTTAAATACATTGAATTTTGCTTTTTTGTCTTCTCTGATTATTATATATTTCACTATATAATGCTGTTAATTGCAATTCACTTCTCAGAAATTGATCCGCTTTTCAGTATATGACCCAAATAGTATTGTGATGTGGGGTATAATATAGTTGACTCTAAAGTTTTTACTTGTTTTTCCTAAGATTCAACATATTTTTCATTCCACTCTATTGTATGTGTGTACGAGAAGACTTAATGCACATGAACGTATACATTAAGTATGTCTCATATAGCATGTATGAACTTTTGTGTGTGTGCGTGTATGGGTAAATGTATACGTAGTTCCTAAGACACAATACAATATAATACAAGTAACAAAGCCACAAAGTAATACAGCATGAAATGAAAAATATTGTTGTTGCATTGCACAACAATGCATTTTCCTTTTTCTTCTACTTTCCGCACTACTTCACTATTCTCCACAACTATGGACCATAAACTTAACTCGAACAAATAAATTTAAAATTTAACACCCATATTCACAAATGTTTAATAAAGCTAAAAAGGATTTATTAAGCAAATTTTCCATACAATGTTTACTTAATAAACGTTCCATAACTTTATTATAAAGTGTTTGTGCATTATAGCACAAGTATTGAAATAGTTTTATACCTTAGATTGTTTTAAATTTGACAGTATTGCCCCATAGTTTGCTTGGGTAGCTTACGGGATTTTTCTTACAAAAAAAAACCGTTCAAATAAAACTTTTATGCACTATAACTGTAACGTAACTTAATGCTCAAATTTGCTTTAGCATTCAATGCAGCACAACAACAAAAAATGCGAAACAAAAACATTCTTGTATAAATAAAGCACGCGACCCTGTCAGTCTCACTTTAAAAGTTGGCTTAAGTTAAATTTTTCAATTATTTGTATACATATTTTTCTTCTTTTACTTTTCCATTGTTTTCATTTCCTTATGGGTTTTCACTCGGTTTAAATTTGTTTCTTATGTGTGAAAAGTAGCAAATATAAAGTTTTTTAATAAAATTATTTATTTTGCAATGAAACCAGGTAGGTAGTGAAGTAATTCATTTCAAGTAAGAATAATTGTTACTATAAGTATTGAAACAGTCAATTAAAAAGAGGAAAATTTATCGAAACCAAGTCTTAAAATTTAAATTATTTCATTAAAATATATTTTTATTGTAGAAACCCATGTGAAAATAGAAAAATATATATAAACATACACGCCATACACGACCATGCATTCATAGTTCAATATATGACATGTATTCGGATCCAAAATTTGTGGTTATATTGCCGTCTTAAATCATTCACAAGTCCATGTATGATCATGTATACTCGTATATATCTCGATTTTTACATGGGATGAAAACAAAATTTTGTTATGTGCTGTAGTAAAATTGATTTTTGTAAGCAGAATTCAATAAATGAAAAAAATAGCAAAAATCTAGTTTCTTCACAAGTTTTTTACATGGCTGCAAACCCTTAAAACACGTTATTAAAATTTTTATTCTTAATCTGAAGCAATTAAATTGTACTAGATTTACAAATAACATACGAAATATTTAAATTCATACCAAAAATAATTTTTCTTTTATTTGGACTTATATGACGAAGTCTGTTGCCAGTAAATGAAACGGACGATATTTCCTAAACCAAGCATTTGGTATACGGAAAAATTAATATTTTTCAAATAGATGTTTATTAAAGCAAAAATATTTGTATGTGTATTTGAAGTGTTTTTTAATACAATACAAGTCTTAAAAGTCCTTTTTGGCAACGGTAGAGTGGGCAGGTTTTTGTTATAATTGCAATATCAAGAAAATTAGTGGAGATATTTGAAGGAAAGTCTTGCCAAATGGTAGAATGTAATTTTAACTATAAATTTTTTCCAATGCTGTGCAATTCATATGAATTATTTTATGTTTATATTAAAAAAAAAACAATTATGTAAGATAAGGTGTCTTTATTTTATACTCGTATAACATTAGTTTTAGATCACTATCTCCTCTTATATCTCACCAAGTTTGATTGAAATATCTGGCACATTTTCATTTGGATTTTCCTAAAGAAATAAAATCAAAACAAAAAAACTAAAAAAAAAATCACATGCCTTTACCGTTTTTGCTGTGTTTTGTGACTTCATAACTGTCTTTGATTTCGAGCCTCCCCATTTTATTAAATAGTTTTAAAAACACTTCTTTTACTTACCTTTACTTAAAAAAAAAAAACATAAGTAAAAAACATTTTTTTTAGATGCGTTTTTAATATAACATTTAAATATTTTTTATTTAATTTCACATAAAACAGATTTTCTTCTATTTATAAATAAATTCACACAGAAAACATATCAGAGCCAACGATATATTTTCTTGTGGCAACAGAAATTCGGTTTATGTAACAGCATTTTGGTTAAACCATTTATTCCAAGTGTGTTAGGAATACATTTGATTGCGGCAACGCAATTTTTCGTTTGCTGCAACCAAACCATTCAGTTATCAAGAAACTTGGCCAACACAATGAATATCTTTGATTTAATAAACATCCATTTAAAAAGTATTTGACAAACTGATATGTACTAAAATTACATATCGAGAGTTTACTAACGAAACGTCGAAGAGCAAAAAAAAGAAAAAACGTCTTATAAAATTCTTGTTACATTTTTTCTTTGAAATTTAAAATCATTTTTAAATTTAAAAAAAATATATTAAATAATGTTACAAGTTTATTATAAAACATTTTTTTGTTGTCTCTTATTAATAGTAGTAGTTTGTGAGATATCAGGTTGCGTTGGTAAAGCCTTAAATAGGTGGACACAAACTGCTGTTTCTTTTCATTAACTGCCAAAAGACTTCGTCACTGAAAAAAAATCCTGAAATGAAAAATCAAAAACCGTATGATATGAATGCTTGATGTAATTTGAAAATTTATTAAATTTAGTTGCTCCAACATAAAATAACAATTTTAGTAACTTGTTTTAAGGGCTGACACTAATGTACAAAACTAGAGCCTAACAGATTTGTGCTCATGTTTGTAACTATCAAAAAAAAATATCTGACACCACCTTCCTAAGACCGCATGCTTCATTTTTACAATGTCCAACCGTCTGTCCGTCCATGTTAACATTGTAATCAAACTTCATATTTAATGGGTATAAAACGAAATGTATGGGCATTTTTGAAATTTTAACAGGAAAACATGAAATTCAATTTTCTTCTATTCCAATATTTTAAAACAGCGATAACGAAGAATAGGGTTTTAAGCTAATTCACTATAAAACTTGAGCACCCTACCTTATTGTTTATCTATATAAATTAAAATGTAGCAAATAAAATGGATAATAAACTCATTTAGTGCTAATCTGTTTCATTTTCAAAGAGGAAAAATGTATTGTATGCATAAACAAAGCTTAAATCATTGTGCTAAGTATAATACATATAAGCAAGTACTATTTCCGTTTCCTTTTATATAATACACTCACACACACACACACGCATACTTTAATACGCAAAACAGGAAGTGTGTGAATTTTCAACCAACTAAAACTGACAATAAAAGAAACGTACATTCACCTAAATACACAAACAATTCAACGTTAAATTAGCAATTACGAAAATTATTTTCAGGTGTATTTAACATTACGCCTCCATAGAACGCCTCACACTCTGTAAAATTATTTCGACTTTAATTTCATGGTTTGTCATTTAACTTGTAAAGAAAAATTGTGTAAAAAAACAATTGTACACATTTTATTTTAAAAGTTTTCAATTTCAATTGTAAAGCGTCAGCTAAACTTCCCATTTTAGCTGACGCTATATATTTACAATAATAAAATTAACGCTATAATTTTGTATAAGACGTATTATTTTTTTATTCAAATGCTACATCTTTTTGCATTTAAGCTTACCATATGGTATATAGTTTATTGTAGCTTCAGAGCATTAACAACACAAACTTGACGTGTAGAAACGATGATATAGTCACTGTTTGTTTCTTATTTAACATAGATTTGGTGTTGGTGTATTTTTATATCTTTCATGTTTATATGTATTTCCGTTTTAAGGAAATTTTTTTCTTTACATAACTCAGTGTGTTTGAAATTGTTTATTTAATTATGAAACCATCTGTGTTTTGTTGGGTTTCCTTTCCTTTTTCTATATGAATATAGAGGGCGCTTTGATTTTATGCTTTTATAAGCATTAGCGATTCACGAATGTATTATTATTTCCTTTTTCAAATTTAATGTTTTGGTTTTGTTGTAACTAACACCATACACGGTGTTTCGGAGTTCAAAAGTTGTGTTGTTTAAAATGTTTTTTTTTTTTATTTAGATAATGTTTCTCAGGATCATTTTACAAAAATTCACAAAATAGATTTTTTGACCGATTCTTTTAAAGTCGATTTGAAGATTTCTTAAATGAAATTTTATAAAATTTTTCAGAATTTAAGTTAGTTGCTAGTAATTGATGAGATTAGTAAAATAAAATTTTGGACGAGGAGTTTGGCAAAAAAGTTTTGTTTTTTAATTTAATCATTTTTGATTTAAAACTTTAATTGTTGATTGATCGATAAATTGTTGGTTGTTGGTATTGAAAGTAAAGTAGACGAATTTTTTTTGCAATGATGGTTAGCAAAGCCAATATTTTGGATCTGACAGTATTTGTGTTACTTTTATAAACTATCTGTTTATAAAAAAAATTATTTATTCTTATGTCGTATTTTAAGTATTTACACAATAATTAAATAACGATAAAATAGCGGTAGTTTCGATAAAATTACCACCAATTAAGAATAAATTTATACAAATGCTTTAAAGAAAATATCAAATCGATTTGAGAAATAATCGCTGCAATAGCCGCTTTAATTTTATTATTTTTGTAAATGTCCTTAAATTGTTTAAAAATTTTACGAGTATCTGAAAAAACATTTAACTTATATCAACAATGAAGTTAGAACTTACTCTAGAACACTGTGCAGATTATACGTATTTTTTTGTTATTTATTTTCATCTTATTTTCGTTGTTTTTTTTTATTTTAATTTGGTTCGTTAATTTCATTGTTTTCGCATAATGCTTTAAAGAAACACCATCATAATTTTGTTTTTATATCTTAATTCCAAGCTGCTGTAGCATAATAAAATAATTTTTTTTATTATCGTATTTTCATTTGTTTTTTTAAAGATTGGCTATCATGGACTTCTTTTCCACTCATATTGATTTAAAGTGGCTTATATTGAGATGCTTGAAGGGATTTTATTATATTTTTAGTTGTTTAGGTATTCCTTTATTAAAAACAATAAACCAAAGGTATTTCATCCATAATACCAAAAATCTTTATTTTTAAGCAATGATCAAGAGGCGGACATTCAGCCAGCTGGCCAGCTCGCCAGCCAACCGGCCAGATCGCTAGCTAGCCGGCCAGTTCGCTAGCGATCCACCCCCAGCTAGCCCGCTAGTTAGCCAACTAGCCCGCTTGCTAGCCCGCTAGCTAGGCAGCTAGATAGCCCGCTGGCTAGCCAGCTAGCTAGCCCGCTAGCCAGCTCTCCTTTCATGGGACTTAGTGATAGCGCGCTATCATCTAGTGGCCAGCCCGCTAATCAGCTAGACAGCTAGCCCGATAACCCGCTAGCCAGCTAGCCCGCTCGCCAGCTAGTCCGCTAGCTAGCCAGCATGCTAGTCAGCTAGCCCGCTAGCTAGCCACCTAGCCCGCTAGCCAGGTAGCCCGCTAGAGAGCCAGTTAGCCCGCTAGCTAGCCCGCCAGCTAGCCCGCTAGCTAGCCCGCCAGCTAGCCCGCCAGCTAGCCCACTAGCTAGCCCGCTAGCTACCCACCTAGCCCGCTAGCTAGCCACCTAGCCCGCTAGCTAGCCACCTAGCCCGCTAGCCAGGTAGCCCGCTAGCGAGCCAGTTAGCCCGCTAGCTAGCCCGCAAGCTAGCCCGCCAGCTAGCCCGCCAGCTAGCCCGCTAGCTAGCCCGCTAGCCAGCTAGCTAGCCCGCTAGCTAGCCAGCTAGTCCGCTAGCTAGCCCGCTAGCTAGCCAGCTAGTCCGCTAGCCAGCTAGCTAGCCCGCTAGCTAGCCAGCTAGCCCGCTAGCTAGCCCGCCAGCTAGCCCGCTAGCTAGCCCGCTAGCTAGCCAGCTAGTCCGCTAGCCAGCTAGCTAGCCCGCTAGCCCGCTAGCCAGCTCGATAGCCCGCCAGCTAGCCCGCTAGGTAGCCAGCTAGCTCGCTAGCTAGCCCGCTAGCCAGCTAGCCCGCAAGCCCGCTAGCCAGCAAGCCCGCTAGCTAGTCAGCTAGCCCGCTAGCCAGCTAGCTAGCCCGCTAACCAGCCAACTAGCCCGCTAGCCAGCTAGCTAGCCCGCTAGCCAGCTAGCTAGCCCGCTAACCAGCCAACTAGCCCGCTAGCCAGCCAGCTAGCTAGCCCGCTAGCCAGCCAGCTAGCCCGCTAGCCAGCCAGCTAGCCCGCTAGCCAGCCAGCTAGCCCGCTAGCCAGCTATCTAGCCCGCTAGCCAGCCAGCTCGCCCGCTAGCCAGCTAGCTAGCCCGCTAACCAGCCAACTAGCCCGCTAGCCAGCTAGCTAGCCAGCCAGCTAGCCCGCTACCTAGCCAGCTAGCTAGCTAGCTAACCCGCTAGCTAGCCAGCTACCCCGCTAGGTAGCCAGCTAGCCAGCTAGCTAGCCCGCTAGCCAGCCAGCTAGCCCGCTACCTAGCCAGCTAGCTAGCCCGCTACCTAGCCAGCTAGCTAGCCCGCTACCTAGCCAGCCAGCTAGCCCGCTACCTAGCCAGCTAGCTAGCCCGCTACCTAGCCAGCTAGCTAGCCCGCTAGCTAGCCAGCTAGCCCGCTAGCTAGCCAGCTACCCCGCTAGGTAGCCAGCTAGCCCGCTAGCCAGCTACCCCGCTAGCCAGCTAGCCCGCTAGCCAGCCAGCCAGCTAGCCCACTAGCTAGCCAGCTAGCCAGCCAGCCCACTAGCTAGCCAGCTAGCCCGCTAGCTAGCCAGCCAGCTAGCCCGCTAGCCAGGCAGCTACCCCGTCAGCTACCCCGCTAGCTAGCCCACTAGCTAGTCCGCTAGCTAGCCCACTAGCTAGTCCGCTAGCTAGCCCGCTAGCTAGCCCGCTAGCTAGCCAGCTAGCTAGCCTACTAGCTAGTCCGCTAGCTAGTCCGCTAGCTAGCCCGCTAGCTAGTCCGCTAGCTAGCCCGCTAGCTAGCCCGCTAGCTAGTCCGCTAGCTAGCCCGCTAGCTAGTCCGCTAGCTAGCCCGCTAGCTAGTCCGCTAGCTAGTCCGCTAGCTAGCCCGCTAGCTAGCCAGCTAGCCCGCTAGCTAGCCAGCTAGCCCGCTAGCTAGTCCGCTAGCTAGCCTGCTAGCTAGCTAGCCAGCTAGCCCGCTAGCTAGCTAGCCAGCTAGCCCGCTAGCTAGTCCGCTAGCTAGCCCGCCAGCTAGCCCGCCAGCTAGCCCGCCAGCTAGTCCGCTAGCTAGCCCGCCAGCTAGCCCGCCAGCTAGCCCGCCAGCTAGCCCGCCAGCTAGCCCGCTAGCTAGCCCACTAGCTAGCCCGCTAGCTAGCCCGCTAGCTAGCCCACTAGCTAGTCCGCTAGCTAGCCCGCTAGCTAGTCCGCTAGCTAGCCCGCCAGCTAGCCCACCAGCTAGCCCGCCAGCTAGCCCGTTAGCTAGCCCGCCAGCTAGCCCGTTAGCTAGCCCGCCAGCTAGTCCGCTAGCTAGCCCGCTAGCTAGCCAGCTAGCTAGCCCACTAGCTAGCCCGCTAGCTAGTCCGCTAGCTAGCCCACTAGCTAGTCCGCTAGCTAGTCCGCTAGCTAGCCCGCTAGCTAGCCAGCTAGCTAGCCCACTAGCTAGTCCGCTAGCTAGCCCGCTAGCTAGTCCGCTAGCTAGCCCGCTAGCTAGCCAGCTAGCTAGCCCGCTAGCTAGCCCACTAGCTAGTCCGCTATCTAGCCCGCCAGCTAGCCCGCTAGCCAGCCAGCCCACTAGCTAGCCAGCTAGCCCGCTAGCTAGCCAGCCAGCTAGCCCGCTAGCTAGCCAGCCAGCTAGCCCGCTAGCTAGCCAGCCAGCTAGCCCGCTAGCCAGGCAGCTACCCCGCCAGCTACCCCGCTAGCTAGCCCACTAGCTAGTCCGCTAGCTAGCCCACTAGCTAGTCCGCTAGCTAGCCCGCTAGCTAGCCCGCTAGCTAGCCCGCTAGCTAGTCTGCTAGCTAGTCCGCTAGCTAGCCCGCTAGCTAGCCCGCTAGCTAGCCCACTAGCTAGTCCGCTAGCTAGCCCGCTAGCTAGTCTGCTAGCTAGTCCGCTAGCTAGCCCGCTAGCTAGCCCGCTAGCTAGCCAGCTAGCCCGCTAGCTAGCTAGCCAGCTAGCCCGCTAGCTAGTCCGCTAGCTAGCCCGCCAGCTAGCCCGCCAGCTAGCCCGCCAGCTAGCCCGCCAGCTAGCCCGCCAGCTAGCCCGCTAGCTAGCCCGCTAGCTAGCCCGCTAGCTAGTCCGCTAGCTAGCCCGCTAGCTAGTCCGCTAGCTAGTCCGCTAGCTAGCCCGCTAGCTAGCCAGCTAGCTAGCCCGCTAGCTAGTCCGCTAGCTAGCCCGCTAGCTAGCCAGCTAGCCCGCTAGCTAGTCCGCTAGCTAGCCCGCCAGCTAGCCCGCCAGCTAGCCCGCCAGCTAGCCCGCCAGCTAGCCCGCCAGCTAGCCCGCTAGCTAGCCCACTAGCTAGTCCGCTAGCTAGCCCGCTAGCTAGCCAGCTAGCCCGCTAGCTAGCCCACTAGCTAGTCCGCTAGCTAGCCCGCTAGCTAGTCCGCTAGCTAGCCCGCCAGCTAGCCCGCCAGCTAGCCCGCTAGCTAGCCCGCCAGCTAGCCCGTTAGCTAGCCCGCCAGCTAGCCCGTTAGCTAGCCCGTTAGCTAGCCCGCCAGCTAGCCCACTAGCCAGCCAGCTAGCTAGCCAGCTAGCCCGCTAGCTAGCCTGCTAGCCCGCTAGCTAGCCCGCTAGATAGCCAGCTAGCCCGCTAGCCAGCTAGCTAGCCCGCTAGCCAGCTAGCTAGCCCGCTAGCCAGCTAGCTAGCCCGCTAGCCAGCTGGCCCACTAGCCAGGTACCCCGCTAGCCAGCTAGCCCGCTAGCTAGCCTGCTAGCCCGCTAGCTACCCAGCTAGCCCGCTAGCTACCCTGCTAGCCCGCTAGCTAGCCTGCTAGCCCGCTAGCTAGCCTGCTAGCCCGCTAGCTAGCCAGCTAGCCCGCTAGCCAGCTAGCTAGCCAGCTAGCCCGCTAGCTAGCCAGCTAGCCCGCTAGCTAGCCCGCTAGCTAGCCTGCTAGCTGGCCCGCTAGCTAGCCCGCTATCCAGCTAGCCCGCTAGCCCGCTAGCCCGCTGCTAGCTAGCCCGCTAGCCAGCTAGCTAGCCCGCTAGCCAGCTAGCTAGCCCGCTAGCTAGCCAGCTGGCCCGCTAGCTAGCCCGCTAGCCAGCTAGCCCGCTAGCCAGCTGGCCCGCTAGCCCGCTAGCTAGCCCGCTAGCCAGCTATCTAGCCCGCTAGCTAGCCTGCTAGCCCGCTAGCTAGCCTGCTAGCCCGCTAGCTAGCCTGCTAGCCCGCTAGCTAGCCAGCTAGCCCGCTAGCTAGCCAGCTAGCTAGCCAGCTAGCCCGCTAGATAGCCAGCTAGCCCGCTAGCTAGCCAGCTAGCCCGCTAGCTAGCCAGCTAGCCCGCTAGCCAGCTGGCCCGCTAGCTAGCCCGCTAGCTAGCCTGCTAGCCCGCTAGCCAGCGAGCTAGCCCGCTAGCTAGCCAGCTAGCCCGCTAGATAGCCAGCTAGCCCGCTAGCTAGCCCGCTAGCCAGCTGGCCCGCTAGCTAGCCCGCTAGCTAGCCCGCTAGCCAGCTGGCCCGCTAGCTAGCCCGCTAGCCAGCTAGCCCGCTAGCTAGCTAGCCAGCTAGCCCGCTAGCTAGCCAGCTAGCCCGCTAGCTAGCCTGCTAGCCCGCTAGCTACTCAGCTAGCCCGCTAGCCAGCTAGCCCGCTAGCTAGCTAGCCCGTTAGCTAGCTAGCCCCCTAGCTAGCTAGCCCGCTAGCCAGCTAGCCCGCTGCTAGCCCGCTAGCTAGCCAGCTAGCTAGCCCGCTAGCCAGCCAGCTATTTAGCCCGCTAGCCAGCTCGCTAGCCAGCTAGCTAGCCCGCTAGCGGGCTAGCAGGCTAGCTAGCGGGCTAGCTAGCGGGCCAGCTGGCTAGCGGGCTAGCTGGCTAGCTAGCGGGCTAGCTAGCTGGCTAGCGGGCTAGCTAGCTGGCTAGCGGGCTAGCTAGCTGGCTAGCGGGCTAGCTAGCTGGCTAGCGGGCTAGCTGGCTATCTAGCGGGCTAGCTGGCTAGCTAGCGGGCTAGCAGGCTAGCTAGCGGGCTAGCAGGCTAGCTAGCGGGCTAGATAGCTGGCTAGCGGGCTAGATAGCCGGCTAGCGGGCTAGCTAGCGGGCTAGCTAGCGGGCTAGATAGCTGGCTAGCGGGCTAGCTAGCGGGCTAGCTGGCTAGCTAGCGGGCCAGCTGGCTAGCGGGCTAGCTAGCGGGCTAGCTGGCTAGCTAGCGGGCTAGCAGGCTAGCTAGCGGGCTAGCTAGCTGGCTAGCGGGCTAGCTTGCTGGCTAGCGGGCTAGCTGGCTAGCTAGCGCGCTAGCAGCGGGCTAGCTGGCTAGCTAGCGGGATAGCAGGCTAGCTAGCGGGCTAGCTAGCTGGCTAGCTAGCGGGCTAGCAGCGGGCTAGCTAGCGGGCTAGCTAGCGGGCTAGATAGCTGGCTAGCTAGCGGGCTAGATAGCTGGCTAGCGGGCTAGCTAGCGGGCTAGCTAGCGGGCTAGATAGCTGGCTAGCGGGCTAGATAGCTAGCTAGCGGGCTAGCTGGCTAGCTAGCGGGCTAGCTGGCTAGCTAGCGGGCTAGCTAGCTGGCTAGCTGGCTAGCGGGCTAGCTAGCGGGCTGGCTGGCTAGCTAGCGGGCTAGCTAGCTGGCTAGCTGGCTAGCTGGCTAGCGGGCTAGCTAGCGGGCTGGCTAGCTAGCGGGCTAGATAGCTGGCTAGCGGGCTAGATAGCTAGCTAGCGGGCTAGCTGGCTAGCTAGCGGGCTAGCTGGCTAGCGGGCTAGCTGGCTAGCGGGCTAGCTAGCTGGCTAGCGGGCTAGCTAGCGGGCTAGCTAGCTGGCTAGCGGGCTAGCTAGCTGGCTAGCGGGCTAGCTAGCGGGCCAGCTAGCTGGCTAGCTAGCGGGCTAGCAGGCTAGCTAGCGGGCTAGCTAGCGGGCTATCTGGCTAGCTAGCGGGCTAGCTAGCTGGCTAGCTGGCTAGCTAGCGGGCTAGCTAGCTGGCTAGCGGGCTAGCTGGCTAGCTAGCGGGCTAGCAGGCTAGCTAGCGGGCTAGCTGGGTAGCTAGCGGGCTAGCAGGCTAGCTAGCGGGCTAGCTGGCTAGCGGGGTACCTGGTTAGTGGG
This sequence comes from Eustalomyia histrio, assembly GCA_949748255.1. NCBI lineage: Eukaryota > Metazoa > Arthropoda > Insecta > Diptera > Anthomyiidae > Eustalomyia > Eustalomyia histrio. The sequence goes on along the minus strand of OX456524.1, from coordinate 159,403,224 downwards.
CCAGCTGGCTAGCGGGCTAGCTAGCTGGCTAGCGGGCTAGCTAGCTGGCTAGCGGGCTAGATAGCTGGCTAGCGGGCTAGCTAGCTGGCTAGCGGGCTAGCAGGCTAGCTAGCGGGCTAGCTAGCGGGCTAGCTGGCTAGCTAGCGGGCTAGCTAGCTGGCTAGCTAGCGGGCTAGCTAGCTGGCTAGCGGGCTAGCTGGCTAGCTAGCGGGCTAGCAGGCTAGCTAGCGGGCTAGCTGGGTAGCTAGCGGGCTAGCAGGCTAGCTAGCGGGCTAGCTGGCTAGCGGGGTACCTTGTTAGTGGGCCAGCTGGCTAGCGGGCTAGCTAGCTGGCTAGCGGGCTAGATAGCTGGCTAGCGGGCCAGCGGGCTAGCAGGGTAGCTAGCGGGCTAGCTGGCTAGCTAGCGGGCTAGCTGGCTAGCTAGCGGGCTAGCTGGCTAGCTAGCGGGCTAGCTGGCTAGCTAGCGGGCTAGCTGGCTAGCTAGCGGGCTAGCTGGCTAGCTAGCGGGCTAGCGGGCTAGCTAGCTGGCTAGCGGGCTAGATAGCTGGCTAGCGGGCTAGATAGCTGGCTAGCGGGCTAGATAGCTGGCTAGCGGGCTAGCTAGCGGGCCAGCTGGCTAGCGGGCTAGATAGCTGGCTAGCGGGCTAGCTAGCTGGCTAGCGGGCTAGCTAGCGGGCTGGCTAGCGGGCTAGCTAGCCGGCTAGCTAGCGGGCTAGCTGGCTAGCTAGCGGGCTAGCTAGCGGGCTAGATAGCTGGCTATCGGGCTAGATAGCTAGCTAGCGGGCTAGCTGGCTAGCTAGCGGGCTAGCTAGCGGGCCAGCTGGCTAGCGGGCTAGCTAGCGGGCTAGCTAGCTGGCTAGCGGGCTAGATAGCTGGCTAGCGGGCTAGATAGCTGGCTAGCGGGCTAGCTAGCGGGCCAGCTGGCTAGCGGGCTAGATAGCTGGCTAGCGGGCTAGCTAGCGGGCTAGCAGGCTAGCTAGCGGGCTTGCTGGCTAGCTAGCTGGCTAGCGGGCTAGCTAACGGGCCAGCTGGCTAGCGGGCTAGATAGCTGGCTAGCGGGCTAGCTAGCGGGCTAGCTGGCTAGCGGGCCAGCTGGCTAGCGGGCTAGCGGGCCAGCTGGCTAGCGGGCTAGCTAGCGGGCCAGCTGGCTAGCGCGCTAGCTAGCGGGCTGGCTAGCGCGCTAGCTAGCGGGCTAGCTAGCGGGCCAGCTGGCTAGCGGGCTAGCTAGCGGGCTAGCTAGCTGGCTAGCGGGCTAGCTAGCTGGCTAGCGGTCTAGCTAGCTGGCTAGCGGGCTAGCTAGCTGGCTAGCGGTCTAGCTAGCTGGCTAGCGGGCTAGCTAGCTGGCTAGCGGGCTAGGTAGCGGGCTAGCTGGCTAGCTAGCGGGCTAGCTGGCTATCTAGCGGGCTAGCTGGCTAGCTAGCGGGCTAGCTGGCTAGCTAGCGGGCTAGCAGGCTAGCTAGCGGGCTAGCAGGCTAGCTAGCGGGCTAGCAGGCTAGCTAGCGGGCTAGCAGGCTAGCTAGCGGGCTAGCAGGCTAGCTAGCGGGCTAGATAGCTGGCTAGCGGGCTGGCTAGCGGGCTAGCTGGCTAGCGGGCCAGCTGGCTAGCGGGCTAGCTGGCTAGCGGGCCAGCTGGCTAGCGGGCTAGCTGGCTAGCTAGCGGGCTACCTAGCGGGCTACCTAGCGGGCTACCTAGCGGGCTAGATAGCTGGCTAGCGGGCTAGCTAGCTGGCTAGCGGGCTAGCTAGCTGGCTAGCGGGCTAGCTAGCTGGCTAGCGGGCTAGCTAGCGGAAATATGGTGGCAAGCGCCCAGTTTACTGGTGGAGTGACGAGATACGTGAGCTGAGGGCAAAATGCCTTGCAGCACGTAGGGCGTCGACACGTAATCATGATAACCTGGTCCTAATGCGGGAATACAGGGCGGCGCGCAAGACCCTAAGGGCGGCCATAAAGGACAGTAAGAGAAGGTGCTGGACGGAGCTATGTAATGAAATAGATATGGATCCATGGGGCAAACCGTACAGGATTGCAATGAAGAAGCTGGGCGTGATTAGACCTATACCTGGCATTAAGGAACCAGAGTGGGCGAGAACTATAGTGGAGACGCTTTTTCCTTTTGATGAGGATGGGCTGACTAGTGCACCAAAGTTAGAGGTCGACGAATACATCCCTTTGAACGTGGATGAAATCAGACAAGCATGCGGCAAATTGAGCATGGGCAAGGGCCCAGGACCAGACGGCATACCGAACGAGGTCATAAAGATGGTATGTGGCATATGGCCGGAACTTTTACTCGGAGTTTTTGACTCATGTCTAGTGAACGGGATCTTCCCTACTAAATGGAAGATACAGAGGTTAGTTTTGTTGCGGAAAGGGAATAAACCACTAGATGAGCCTAGCACTTACAGACCACTCTGCATGCTGGACTCAATGGGAAAACTATTGGAGTGCGTGATGTTAAAACGGTTGGAGGAACGCATTGAAAACCTTGGGGGCCTATCCGCCAGGCAATATGGTTTTCGCAAGGGAAGGAGTACCGTAGATGCCATAGCCGAGGTTTGCAAAGGTGCGATACGTGCCAAAACAACGGGAGAATACTGCGCAATAATAACATTGGATGTGAGAAACGCGTTTAACACGGCGAAGTGGAGAGTGATATTACAGGCTTTCAGGAGCAGGGGTGTAGACGATTATCTCTACAACATAGTGGCAGATTATCTCAACAATAGGATCCTTTTGTATGAGACCAAGAACTGTATGGAGAGATACCGGATAACAGCGGGGGTGCCTCAGGGCTCAGTCTTGGGACCTTTCCTTTGGAACGTGATGTACGATGGTCTCTTGAATCTGGACCTACAACCGGGCGCGAAACTGGTGGGCTATGCGGATGATATTGCTCTTGTCGTGAACGGGCGAAGTGCCGAATTGATTGAGATAATTGTTAATGATAGCTTGTGTCGTTGTAACAGATGGCTGAGGAGAAACGGCCTGGAACTTGCAGTGCCAAAGACGGAGGCAATTTTGGTGACGGATCGTAGGGTTTTTGAAGTCCCAAGGATACGACTGCAGGGTAGTGGGATACCCTTTAAACGGAGCTTGAGTTACCTGGGTGTACAATTGGATGATAATCTTCGCTTTAAGCAGCACGTACTTAACATTCGTGACAAGGCCTTGAGAACGGCGACATTACTGGCCAGGATAATGCCTAACTGTGGTGGCCCGAAGCCGCAGATAAGGAAACTTATAAACAGCGTAGTACACTCCCAACTCCTTTATGCTGCCCCGACCTTTAGCAGGGCACTGAGTTGGAAGTACAACATAAGGGAATTACAGAGACCGCAGAGAGTTAGTGCCCTCCGTATCACCTCAGCGTACCGTACGGTATCCACAAGTGCGGCTTTAGTGCTTGCGGGTCTACCACCGATAGACTTATTAATACTCGAAAGGGATGAAATATACACCCAGACTGGGCGGATATATTGGGTCAACACGAATCCTCTGGAGCGAACGAGGAAAATCAACGAGATAAGGGAAAATGCCAGGGGAAATACACTGGCCAAATGGCAGGAAAGATGGAATCAGGACGAGAAAGGAAGATGGACATACAGCCTTATCCCAAACATAAGGGCCTGGATGGAGAGAAAGCATGGGAGCATGGGCTATTTCTTGACTCAGGCCATGACGAACCATGGTAGTTTTAATAAATACCTACATAGATTTAGGATAAAGCAGACGAGCAGCTGTGACTCATGCGGAGCGCTGGAAGAGGATGCGGAACATATACTCTTCGAGTGTGGAAAGTGGTCGGGGGAGAGGCGAACCTTGAATAATGTGCTTGGTTTGACCTTGACTCGCGGTAATATGGTTAACGTGATGCTGCAATCTTCAAGTGCATGGAAGTTATGTGAGGACTATATCAACAGGATTTTGAAGGAGAGATGCTCTGTGGTTCCGAACCTCCTTGCTTAGGGGAAGAAAGGAGGACGTAGGAACATTGCGGAAATAAAACCCCCCGTCCTGATGAAATGCTGACGCGGTTCCGGGGTGGAGTTGGGAGAGTTATCGTAGGGCCACTAGATGATAGCGCGCTATCACTACGTCCACATTTAAGGAGCTAGCGGGCTAGCTGGCTAGCTAGCGGGCCAGCTGGCTAGCTGGCTAGCAGGCTAGCTAGCGGGCCAGCTAGCTGGCTAGCTAGCGGGCTAGCAGGCTAGCTAGCGGGCTAGCTGGCTAGCTAGCTGGCTGGCTAGCTAGCGGGCTAGCTGGCTAGCTAGCGGGCTAGCTAGCGGGCTAGCTAGCGGGCTAGCTAGCGGGCTAGCTACCTGGCTAGCAGGCTAGCTAGCGGGCTAGCTGGCTAGCTAGCGGGCTAGCTGGCTAGCTAGCGGGATAGCTAGCGGGCTAGCTGGCTAGCTAGCGGGCTAGCTGGCTAGCTAGCGGGCTAGCTGGCTAGCTAGCGAGCTAGCGGGCTAGCTGGCTAGCTAGCGGGCTAGCTGGCTAGCTAGCGGGCTAGCTGGCTAGCTAGCGGGCTAGCTAGCTGGCTAGCGGGCTAGCAGGCTAGCTAGCGGGCTAGCTGGCTAGCTAGCGGGCTAGCTAGCGGGCTAGCTGGCTAGCTAGCGGGCTAGCTGGCGGGCTAGCTGGCTAGCTAGCGGGCTAGCTGGCTAGCTAGCGGGCTAGCTGGCTAGCTAGCGGGCTAGCTGGCTAGCTAGCGGGCTAGCTGGCTAGCTAGCGGGCCAGCTGGCTAGCGGGCTAGCTGGCTAGCTAGCGGGCTAGCGGGCTAGAAAGCTGGCTAGCGGGCTAGCTAGCTGGCTAGCGGGCTAGCTAGCGGGATAGCTGGCTAGCGGGCTAGCTAGCGGGCCAGCTGGCTAGCGGGCTAGCTAGCGGGCCAGCTGGCTAGCGGGCTAGCTGGATAGCGGGCTAGCTAGCGGGCCAGCATGCTAGCGGGCTAGCTGGCTAGCTAGCTGGCTAGCTAGCTGGCTAGCGGGCTAGCTGGCAAGCGGGCTAGCTGGCTAGCGGGCTAGCTGGCTAGCGGGCTAGCTAGCGGGCTAGCGGGCTAGATAGCTGGATAGCGGGCCAGCTAGCTGGCTAGCTAGCTGGCTAGCGGGCTAGCTGGCTAGCGGGCTAGCTAGCGCGCTAGCTGGCTAGCTAGCGGGCTAGCTGGCTAGCTAGCGGGCTAGCAGGCTAGCTAGCGGGCTAGCTGGCTAGCTAGCTAACGGGCTAGCTAGCTAGCGGGCTAGCTAGCTGGCTAGCGCGCTAGCTAGCTGGCTAGCGGGCTAGAAGGCTAGCTAGCGGGCTAGCAGGCTAGCTAGCGGGCTAGCAGGCTAGCTAGCGGGCTAACAGCGGTCTAGCTAGCGGGCTAGCTAGCTGGCTAGCGGGCTAGCTGGCTAGCTAGCGGGCTAGCTAGCTGGCTAGCTGGCTAGCTAGCGGGCTAGCTAGCGGGCTAGCTAGCGGGCTAGCTGGCTAGCGGGCTAGCTGGCTAGCGGGCCAGCTGGCTAGCTAGCGGGCTAGCTGGCTAGCTAGCGGGCTAGCTAGCGGGCTAGCTGGCTAGCGGGCTAGCTAGCGGGCTAGATAGCTGGCTAGCGGGCTAGCTAGCTGGCTAGCGGGCTAGCTAGCTAGCTAGCGGGCTAGCTGGATAGCGGGCTAGCTAGCGGGCCAGCATGCTAGCGGGCTAGCTGGCTAGCTAGCGGGCTAGCTGGCTAGCGGGCTAGCTAGCGGGCTAGATAGCTGGCTAGCGGGCTAGATAGCTGGCTAGCTGGCTAGATAGCTGGCTAGCGGGCCAGCTAGCTGGCTAGCGGGCTAGCTAGCTGGCTAGCGGGCTAGCTAGCTGGCTAGCGGGCTAGCTGGCTAGCGGGCTAGCTGGCTAGCTAGCGGGCTAGCTGGCTAGCTAGCGGGCTAGCTAGCGGGCTAGCTAGCGGGCTAGCTGGATAGCGGGCTAGCTAGCGGGCCAGCATGCTAGCGGGCTAGCTGGCTAGCGGGCTAGCTAGCGGGCTAGCTGGCTAGCTAGCGGGCTAGCTGGCTAGCTAGCGGGCTAGCTGGCTAGCTAGCGGGCTAGCTAGCTGGCTAGCTAACGGGCTAGCAGGCTAGCTAGCGGGCTAGCTGGCTAGCTAGCGGGCTAGCTGGCTAGCTAGCGGGCTAGCTGGCTAGCTAGCGGTCTAGCTAGCTGGCTAGCTAGCGGGCTAGCAGGCTAGCTAGCGGGCTAGCTGGCTAGCGGGCTAGCTGGCTAGCGGGCTAGCTGGATAGCGGGCTAGCTAGCGGGCCAGCATGCTAGCGGGCTAGCTGGCTAGCTAGCGGGCTAGATAGCTGGCTAGCGGGCCAGCTAGCTGGCTAGCGGGCTAGCTAGCTTGCTAGCGGGCTAGCTGGCTAGCGGGCTAGCTGGCTAGCTAACGGGCTAGCTGGCTAGCGGGCTAGCTGGCTAGCTAGCGGGCTAGCTGGCTAGCTAGCGGGCCAGCTGGCTAGCGGGCTAGCTGGCTAGCGGGCTAGCTGGCTAGCTAGCGGGCTAGCTAGCTGGCTAGCGGGCTAGCTGGCTAGCTAGCGGGCTAGCAGGCTAGCTAGCGGGCTAGCTGGCTAGCTAGCTGGCTAGCGGGCTAGCTAGCGGGCTGGCTAGCGGGCTAGATAGCTGGCTAGCTAGCGGGCTAGCTGGCTAGCTAGCGGGCTAGCTGGCTAGCTAGCGGGCTAGCTGGCTAGCTAGCGGGCTAGCTAGCTGGCTAGCGGGCTAGCTGGCTAGCTAGCGGGCTAGCTAGCTGGCTAGCGGGCTAGCTGGCTAGCTAGCGGGCTAGCTGGCTAGCTAGCGGGCTAGCTGGCTAGCGGGCCAGCTGGCTAGCTAGCGGGCTAGCTGGCTAGCTAGCGGGCTAGCTGGCTAGCGGGCCAGCTGGCTAGCTAGCGGGCTAGCTGGCTAGCTAGCGGACTAGCTGGCTAGCTAGCGGGCTAGCTAGCTGGCTAGCGGGCTAGATAGCTGGCTAGCGGGCTAGCTGGCTAGCGGGCTAGCTGGCTAGCTAGCGGGCTAGCTGGCTAGCTAGCGGGCTAGCTGGCTAGCGGGCCAGCTGGCTAGCTAGCGGGCTAGCTGGCTAGCTAGCGGGCTAGCTGGCTAGCTAGCGGGCTAGCTGGCTAGCTAGCGGGCTAGCTGGCTAGCGGGCCAGCTGGCTAGCTAGCGGGCTAGCTAGCGGGCTAGCTAGCGGGCTAGCTGGCTAGCTAGCGGGCTAGCAGGCTAGCTAGCGGGCTAGCTGGCTAGCTAGCGGGCTAGCTGGCTAGCTAGCGGGCTAGCTGGCTAGCGGGCTAGCTGGCTAGCTAGCGGGCTAGCTGGCTAGCGGGCTAGCTGGCTAGCTAGCGGGCTAGCTGGCTAGCGGGCCAGCTGGCTAGCTAGCGGGCTAGCTAGCGGGCTAGCTGGCTAGCTAGCGGGCTAGCTGGCTAGCTAGCGGGCTAGCTGGCTAGCGGGCCAGCTGGCTAGCTAGCTGGCTAGCTAGCGGGCTAGCAGGCTAGCTAGCGGGCTAGCTGGCTAGCTAGCGGGCTAGCTGGCTAGCTAGCGGGCTAGCTAGCGGGCTAGCTGGCTAGCGGGCCAGCTGGCTAGCTAGCGGGCTAGCTAGCGGGCTAGCTGGCTAGCTAGCGGGCTAGCTGGCTAGCTAGCGGGCTAGCTAGCTGGCTAGCGGGCTAGATAGCTGGCTAGCGGGCTAGCTAGCTGGCTAGCGGGCTAGCTAGCGGGCTAGCTGGCTAGCGGGCTAGCTAGCGGGCTAGCTGGCTAGCGGGCTAGCTAGCGGGCTGGCTAGCGGGCTAGATAGCTGGCTAGCTAGCGGGCTAGCTGGCTAGCTAGCGGGCTAGCTGGCTAGCTAGCGGGCTAGCTGGCTAGCTAGCGGGCTAGCTAGCTGGCTAGCGGGCTAGCTGGCTAGCTAGCGGGCTAGCAGGCTAGCTAGCGGGCTAGCTGGCTAGCTAGCGGGCTAGCTGGCTAGCTAGCGGGCTAGCTGGCTAGCTAGCGGGCTAGCTGGCTAGCGGGCCAGCTGGCTATCTAGCGGGCTAGCTGGCTAGCTAGCGGGCTAGCTAGCGGGCTAGCTGGCTAGCTAGCGGGCTAGCTAGCTGGCTAGCGGGCTAGATAGCTGGCTAGCGGGCTAGCTAGCGGGCTAGCTAGCTGGCTAGCGGGCTAGCTGGCTGGCTAGCGGGCTAGCTGGCTAGCTAGCGGGCTAGCTTGCGGGCTAGCTTGCTGGCTAGTTAGCGGGCTAGCTAGCTAGCGGGCTAGCTGACTTGCTGGCTAGCTAGCTAGCGGGCTAGCTGACTAGCGGGCTAGCTGGCTAGCGGGCTAGCTGGCTAGCTGACTAGCGGGCTAGCTGGCTGGCTAGCTAGCGGGCTGGCTAAATTGCCAGCTAGCTGGGTGGCTAGTTAGCGGGCTAGCTGGCTGGCTAGCTAGCTGGCTGGTAGCTAGCGGGCTAGCTGACTGGCTAGCTAGCTGGCTGGTAGCTAGCGGGATAGCTGGCTGGCTTGCTGTCTGGTAAGCTGACTAGCTGTGGTGTGAACTTTTGTTATTATTAATTTTATTACTACAGTTATTATCATTAATATTAATATTATTATTACTATTATTATAAATATGATTATAATTGTCATAATAATTATTACTGCTATTACTATTGATATTATTAGTTTATTATAATTGTATTTATTTTTTATAGTAGACGATTGAAGACTTTTAGGTAAATGAATTCATGTTTTCTAGTTGTGTGTTTGTACATTTGCCTTGGTTTTAGCAAGTGTTGTTTTTCTGACCAACTATAGGATTTTTTTTTAAGCTTTAAGAAAATGGATTCTAAGCGAAATGCAATATTTTATTGGGTTGTTGGCTTGGTTATTTTATTTTGTTAATTTTGTAGTTTGTGTATATTATTTTAACTTAATTTTTTTAACCAAGCCACTTCCGTATATTTAATGTAATTAGATTAGTATAAAATAAAAGAAGCTGTTAGTATCTGAGTCAATTGCTCAGGTAGTAACGTAAAAAGAATAAAAGCAATAGCGAAAAGATAATTGTTTTTTTTTTTTTTTTTATCGGAGCCAAGTAAATATGAAAGGTAAGTATCCCCTCTTACAATGGTACCTTGTGTCGCCGCTAAGTCTGTACTTGCCAGCACTCTGACCCCTTCAATTCAAACACACTCACACATTATTTGGAATAGGGTACTAGGATTTTACACGCTTCTAGAAGGGGAGCCACAACAACTGGCTAGATGGATGGCTGCTTGGCTAGCTAGCTGGCTGGCTAGCGGAGATATCTTGGGATTAGCTTATGTGTCATTTTTCAGATCAGGTCAGATGTTTTGTGATACTTAATTATATATGATACTATATATACTAATACTCGTATATGATTTTATAAGAATCTTTTCCTAAGGGACCTTAAACAAAACTAAAGTGAGTTTTTCAAAACAAGTTTTCTATTTTCAGAAATGATGTTAATAATCCCGTTTTTAATTAAAGTCGCAACCTCCCAATGAATAGCTGTTTGTGGAAATATAATTTCTTTTGAAATCAATTAATTTTCAACACTTTTTCTAATTAAAAACAGAAAAACAAATAACATTATCAAAAATTAATATTAACTACCCATTATATAAGATGCAAAACAGTACCAAAGAGAAACATAATGAACGCAAAAAGTAATTGTAAATAAATAATAAAGTAGCCGGTAATATACCGTTAAATAATAAAAAAAAACCAACACTGTTAATAAAATGCCACAAACACTCACACAACGCACTCCAATAATAAGATGAAGAAGAAAAAAAGTTTTCTTCTTATAAAAGCAAAACAACATTGGCCGGTTGGGTTTTCTGAGAAATATACACAATCCAATCAACTTAACAATTTTTGGCGTCGAAAAAATAACTTTATAGAGAAAACAAGAAAAGAACCCAGAGACATATTTTGTTGGCAATAATCACAACTGGTTTTAGTATTAGTCCAACAACTGATAATTTTTTTTTTTTTTTATTGTTGGTTTCTAGTATTGACGACTAACGAACCATTTACTGTTGTTTATTACAAAACTACAAAAATACTAATAATGAAAACATCGAGTTTTACTAAAATTTTCTATCAAAATCCGAACAGCAATATCCCTGATCGAGAAAATATTATTGAAATGTGAGCTTAGGGTTGTTTTTTTTTTAATAAAAATATTTATTTTTCGATATTTCGCTACTCCATTGTGTAGCATCTTCAGGAAATAATAATTATAATGACAAATTATAAACATGTTGAAAGTTTAGAAAAAATTAAGCCTCACAGAATTAAAAAGTTAAAAATAAAAGAAAAAGGTTAAATAAAAGTTCAAAATATTATTTAAATGCTTTATTTTCAAAATTAACAAACTCGTTTCGATCGAAAGATTACGATCACGAGTGCCGCGTAATTCGAGCCTTGGTCTGAAAAAAATTTTAAGACTATTTTAAATCAATTAAGCCTTACAACAAACATACCTTCACGATTAAATATATATATGTCCTATTTTTTGACATGAGTCTGTTGTAAAGAGTACCTTCACTAGATTATTCAATACCAATCGTTTGTTTTTCTAAAATCAAATATACCGAAAACCAGTTTTTTATTTTCAAAATACATATATTTTTTATTTATACAAATTTTCAGAACTAGCGTTGCCAAACGGCAAATAACATCAAAAATTAATATTAATTAAATTAATTAATTACGGAGTTATACGATGAAATATACGGATATTTATTTATATTTATATTAATCATATAATTACAAATTATATATTAATACCCTAACCGAGCACTAGCAACAAAGGCCATCGGCTCGTTGTAGCGAAAACGGACCGGAGCCTCTGGTGGGAATCGAACCCACGACCCCCGCACTGATAAGCTAGCACGCTACCAACTAGCCTACCGGGGCGTTCACGCATATTTATATATCTTGGCGATATATAAAAATTTAGAAAGCTTTTACAAAAATTTCATTGAGGTTATTTTTTTTATAAAAATAAAATAAATTTTATATTTTTTTAACATACATAAAGAATCGCTCAATTTTTGTCGCAACTGGTATTTATATATTACAAATCTTTCAAGATTTTTATTTTATGTAATATCCTCATTTGAATTTTTACAGCCGTTCAAACATTTTTCTATGCATAAAAAAATTGGTTAACGGGTTCTTTCACAATTTTTCGAATAAACCGAAAACCGGTTTTTTAAATACTCTAATATTTCCTTTCGATTCCTCTGTTTCAACCTAACTTAAGCCCTACATTATTTCTACAAGATATGATGCTAAAAATTACTTTTTTCTGAGTTTTAGATTTAATTCTAAAATTCCTTGCTGGGTAGCAACACAAATTCGTAAAGTATTTGTGAGTACTTCATTTATTACATTTTTTTTTTGTATTGGCCTTAACACAAAGCAGAAGTATGTCATAATGTCCCATCAGCAATAAAATATTGGGCAATGAAACGATTTTGACACTGAATTTAAAACAGTTTTCTATTTTTTCTTTGTATTTAATAGTAACACTTTGTGTACTATAGAAGATTAAAGGTCTGTCAGAAAATAACAAAACATTTATTATCATAAAAACGCTAAAAAGAAAAATTGTATACATTTTTTTTTGTCTTTAAAACAATCCAAATTAAGTAAATAATTTGCAAGAGGGCCATTTATAAAACGCAATTTTTCTATTAAAAAAGAATGACAGAATTTTAAAGAATTCTAAATAATTTTTTTATTAAAATTACAATGAAATAATAGAACCAAGTATTTATGTTAATCTAGTGGCTGATGTATTTTTTGTTTTATTTATCTCTAGACGTATAAGTAATATTTCCCCAATAACACTAGGCAACAGCCATTTTGTTATTTGGTTCTAGCATACTTTTTCTCATGGATTTGGACCTACTGAACACGAAAATGAATTTTAAAAATTTTTCTGTCGATTGGTTTGCGAGATACAAATTTTTTAATTTTTTTTTTTTTAATTTTTGGAGGTACACTTACTATTTTGAGCATATCTTTAGTCTTCTTTGACCTATTTTATCCTACTACTACTCAAATTAAAGACAATTGAGCCGTCTACAACTTATTCTCAGAAAATTTTCAAATCGGGTTAGTAGTTTTGATGTTGGCGGCTTAAAAAGGTTAAAAAACTGCGTTTTTTTAGTAAAAATGTGGCTGAAAAATTCATATAAAAATTCATATAAAATGTAAAACGCGATGTTAACAGCGATTTTAATTTTTTTACGTATAGCTGACACTTTTCCAAAAAAAATAAGCCCTTACTTAACAAAATCTGATGACAAATGGCCGACTTATTATTTTTTTGGTAAACGACCGAAATTCCGCTATTTCACGATTTTTTGATTTTCATTATTTGCACAGCTTACCTACCCAACGCAAACGAATAAATACATTTGAACTTAATTTAAAATAAACAAAGTAGTCTTCGTATATTTTTTTTTAATTGTGACGGTTTCTGTACGCTGATACTTTCACTTCTGAAGCCGCAAATCCACACTGTATCATCCGAGACGCAAAAAGTTCGGATTTCTCCTTAGTGAGACCAAAATCGCGCACCCAATCGTTTAGTTCAGCCTGTGACAGTAATTTTCGCTTTGCACCCGGCTCAAATTCGCTTGCATTTGACTCAGACTCTTCTTCTGACGATTCTGCTTTTTGAAGAGATGCACCAGGGCACACTGGATATGGCACATCATGCGAATGTGGTACTGGAAGCGCAAACGATCCCACTTGAGCGTAGTTCCATTTAAAAAATCTTCCTACCCCACTGTTTGTGGTGAGGCAAAAATAACAGTCTGTGGAATGGCATAGCGGCTTTTTCCACATCATTGGTGTATCGAATTTCATATGGCGGCTAAAATTAAAATAAATTACTATATTCGCTATGTATAATGTGTTTAAATAAAAATTCTTACCTTCCGCCAGCTGCCCAGTTGGTTAAGATTATATAGCAAAGATCACACAGCGACTTAGGTGTCCATGGTTCTGTGATATTTGGTGAAATACCAAAATAATTCAAATAGTGCAATTGTACTGCTGGAGTAAACTTGCGTGCGTGATTTTTTTTTATAAACTGGCCACAAACATTGCAGAAATTGTATGGATCGTTCAAACACTCGAACACACGTAGTCTTTTACTCATTGTCTTCCTTGCGTTTTCTAAATATTAACTTCTTTACACTTTCACAGACAGTTTTGAAATGCAATTGATAACCGTGTCTCCTTATGTTTAAATATGTATGAGCATGTAGTGCTGTAAATAAATTAAAAAAAAATATACGAAGACTACTTTGTTTATTTTAAATTAAGTTCAAATGTATTTATTCGTTTGCGTTGGGTAGGTAAGCTGTGCAAATAATGAAAATCAAAAAATCGTGAAATAGCGGAATTTCGGTCGTTTACCAAAAAAATAATAAGTCGGCCATTTGTCATCAGATTTTGTTAAGTAAGGGCTTATTTTCTTTGGAAAAGTGTCAGCTATACGTAAAAAAATTAAAATCGCTGTTAACATCGCGTTTTACATTTTATATGAATTTTTATATGAATTTTTCAGCCACATTTTTACTAAAAAAACGCAGTTTTTTAACCTTTTTAAGCCGCCAACATCAAAACTACTAACCCGATTTGAAAATTTTCTGAGAATAAGTTGTAGACGGCTCAATTGTCTTTAATTTGAGTAGTAGTAGGATAAAATAGGTCAAAGAAGACTAAAGATATGCTCAAAATAGTAAGTGTACCTCCAAAAATTAAAAAAAAAAAATTAAAAAATTTGTATCTCGCAAACCAATCGACAGAAAAATTTTTAAAATTCATTTTCGTGTTCAGTAGGTCCAAATCCATGAGAAAAAGTATGCTAGAAACAAATAACAGACAAAAGTTTGTTATTTGTGACCTAGTGTAATCATAGTTAAAATCAATCATACGCCATTATCAAACATGTTATATTAATCACCATAGGTCACCGAAATCTTTTAAAAATTTAGACACGATAATATTAATTTTTTCCTCTATCACATATCCAAATTGAATTCTTGATTATAATTCACTCAACTGTACGTATACGCAATATTAATATCACTCATACGCCACAGTTTAAAATGTCGTTAAGTTTAAAGCCCGTCCAATTCATACTACATTCACATACCAAAAGTTTTAAAAAAAACTTTTAGATTTTTATTCAAAATATTACTAATTCAGAATATACTAGTTTTTGGTTTGTTGTAAATTTAGTATAAGTGATATTGTTTCGTAAGTAATAGGAATCTTATTTAAGTATAATTTTAAGATTTGTTTTTAAATTGTTTAAAATTGAATTTAAGTAAATCTAAATTAACTCTGATATCCATTAAGCATAACATTGTTTAACAAACTTAAAGAAAATCTGCTCCTACTAAAATAACTGCTTCACTTTATGCTTACAACACCCTCAATACATTTTATATTACCTTTTAAAAATGATTAACTTCTCACAGTAATTTTCATGAAATTTCAATATTTGTCTATCTCAATCACTAGTTATATAATTTGTTTGTTATATTTTGTTAGCAAAAAGCCCATTAATCATTTAGTAGCAAATTTACAAACATTATTTAAAATATCAACAATATAAACATTTTAGTCCTGTAGTGGATGGGAAATTCCTTGCCTCGACTACCGCCAATACTGATGCACAACAATGAATATGAAATAAAATTTATGAACAAACAATTGATTGACTGACTCACCATCAAATTCACACCACGACAGCAGTATACAAAAAAAAAAAAAAAAAAAAACATCAAAAAGCGACGTTTTCGAAAAATGACGGTGAAGATGTAAAAAACGACAAAAGAATAAAACAGGGCTGTATATAACAACACCGCCAAAGTTCTGTACATACTTTTTTTTTTAATCAAATGCCAATCAAAAGACCTTGGTTTTCTCTTCTTCTTGCTTACACAATGAAGTTTTCAGATTATTTCACACCAACAAATATTCAACATTCAATACTTTTAATATTAACAACACAAGACGGTGCTGTTTAATGTCTTAGCAATTGAGGGTTTTAAACAAAACACTACAATACAACTGAAGAAAAAACCTCAGATTTTATAAGAAAATAAAACATGGTAATGTAAATTTTCCACTTTGAAAACTTAACGGCAACAGCAACAATCAGTGGTAACAATATTGGGAGAGAAAAAACTCGCGGGTATTGAGGATCAAATTTCATTACAAGCTGTCAAAGTCATACTTTCTACTTCATAGCTAAGGGGAATACGAAAAGTCTATACCAATTTCATTTCTTTTTTTATTTAACGACTTGAGGGCTTATAAATAATATGAAAAAAAAGAAAAAGAAAAATAAAACAACTAAAGTGTATTATAATAAAGTATAAAAAAAACTGATAAACAAAAGTCAACACCTTCTTATTAAAGAAATCTCTTTTCTATTTTTTATTTTATAAAAAAAAACAAATCAAACATTGAAACAAGCAAAGTGATTGAATTTATATAACAAAAATGTCATTTGTTGATTTTGATGTTAAACAATTTAACTTGTCTTGTGGTTTATAACACACACACACACACACAGAGACACCAACTCAAAACATGGCAACCACTACAAATTTGTTTAGAAAAATTTGTAACAAGTTAACCTAATCTGCTAAACACTTCATCTTCATCTACATCATTCACAACAATTGTTACTTTACCTTTTTAGTAATTTGTTAAAAAACAAAAAAATGTTTTATACAAGCAGAACCCCCCCTTTAACCCTAATACCAACATTACTTTTATTTTTCAATGATAACAACAAATGCAAAGTCTTATTTTTTCAAATAAGTGTGTGTGTGTGTGAAATTTAATTTATTAAAAGTCAAGAAACTTGTTATTTAAATCAATAGTTTATCTAAATATTGTATAACAAAGATTTCTTGTAAGTTTATCAATATTACTAACACAGATATATTGAAATTTCATACACTTAGAAAAAACTATTGAAATTCAAAAGAAATACAGAAAAGTTATTAAAATTTATTATACAATTTTTCAAATATTCTTACAGGACTTTAGGTATTAACCTAAAGTAGGAAGTTTCTCAGAGTTTAAAAATTTTCCAAAAAGGTTAAAAATGTGAAATTTTTTAAGATATGACTCAGAGCTTTTAAAATTTTTTTTAGAAACAATCTAAAAACTGAAACTTGATTCAATTTTATATTAAAATTAACAGCTTTAAAAAGATATTTTTCAAGAAGACCTGACATCGGAAGTGAACATTAAAAAGAAAATTAATTTCCAAGTGAAAATCGAAATATACATGAACATGCATGATCATCCATGTATAATTCAATTCAAATATCTTCGAATCCTAAATTAATTTTTCTAAAACTTTTCTACTAACAAAATTATAGAATTTAATAGTGAAAAATTTTATATCTGGTAAATGCCGAAATCATAAATTGTTTGAGGTAAATATTAAATATTATTCCCATGTAGGCGTCTGGTTAAAAAATATCACCAATGTAATTATACTAAGAAGCACCAATTTGAATTGAAATTTTAAAGGTGTTTTTACATTTCTACTCGCAGATTTTCTATCCCTGGACCTTGTTTATTTTTAATACAAAGCTGCTCAAGAGACACCCAACTATATTACGTATAAATAAACAACCCCATTTGGGTCAATGCACCGTGTTTAAAACACAAACATATGTATGTGGGGTAGAATAGATCGATTAAAGATTTTAGAAGAGTCAAAACTCGGCAGGGATAGAAATGTTTTGAATGGAAACCAGGAAAATCAGAGTTTATCTTTAGTATGTGCTTTTCATTTAAAAATCATTATCATCTGAATTTTCACAAATATTTATCTTCTTTTATTAATAAAAAAAAAAGATAATTTTGATTTTTGATCTCAATCGTAAGTAATAATTCAAAACACTTTTAAATCTTTAGGCTAAACTAAACTTGGCTTAAGTTACTTAAGCTTTGTGACACAAATTTTTGATTAAAAAAAATTTAGAACTTTCGTTTCATATCGCTTTCGCGATTTAAATTCAAGATCCCAAAAAATTAACTTTGGCCATTTTATGTAAAAACTCGATAAGCAAAATATTGTCACTCCTAAAAAAAACCAAAGCGAAGTTTGTTTACAAGTACCTAGTATAAAAATTATGGCTAACTTTTTTTAAGGCCACTTTTATGAAAAATTCGGAAACTGAAAGGCTTTAGCAACATTTACAGTGAATTTAATTGAAACCATAGAGGGCGAGACCAAACTATTGTAGGTAACTTTAAAAGGCCATTACTAATGAGTTTGTGGAAATTTATTCTGTACAACTTTAAGCAAAATGCTTGTGAGTGTAAAACAAATTTAATACTTATATATGTATACCTATCTAGTCCATATAGTATATGCAAGGTTACTTGAACCTGTCAATTGTGCGTTTGTATGTCTTACGGATTTCTTACCGTTTTTTATTTATTTTTTTGCTACGCTTTCTCCTCCTTTTTTTATACAAAATAAATTTACGTTCCAATTTTACAAATTTCTTCGATTTTAACAAGTTCAGCAGCTGACAGTGTTTGACACAAATCCTTAAACATAACGAGTTTAAGCTTATGAGGTCTCCAAGAGACACATTTTTTTTTATTTTTCCTAACAAAGACAAACCCAGCACAGGTGTTGGATATTCGTGTGTAAGTGGTGTTCATTTGTATGCAAGTGTTTGTTAAAAACCTCAAGTTTTTAGTAGAATATTTACTCATACGGTTAGGTTTTACTAACTTCTACTAAGATATGTACTATGTATGTATGAATGTTGCCTTTATATGTTGCTGCTGATGCTGCTATAGCTTCATGAAGTAAATGCTATATAACTGTCTGTATATCTTTTTAGGTTACCGCTAAAATGTCTTTTCAAGTCGATTTGACACGTTGATTGATCCTTTTATATTTGAGTATTGTAACTATATGTGTGTGTGTGTGTGTGTGTGTATAGGAGAAGTAATGTTAGTATAAAACCAAATTTTAGGTGGAGGAGAAAGACGAAAAAAGTCTTATTCTTTATTGAACTTGTGGCTTGTAAAAGCAACCAAATTAAACGCATGTGATAATGTCGCTAAAAAGGTTAAAATAAGTATTAAATGTATCTGTGTGTGTGTGTGTGTGTGTGCGAATGTGTAAGATGTATCTGTTTTTAAATATGCAACATTTGTCTCTATAAAAAAAGGTTTTTATTTTACTTTGTACGTTTCTTAAAATGGGTGCGGTTGAGACAACAAAAAAAAAAGAACGCCTATAAATATAAACGTGACAAAATTTCGAAAATTTTAGAATACATTATGCTTTAATCCTCTAGAGACATTAAAGCTGAAGTTTATAAATGAAATCAATATTTTCCTTTAAATTTGTGAGCTAAATGATTTGTAAATTGATTGTCACTTATTTTGTCAATCTGTTGGGAAAATTTCATTTAAACTGACCAAATATTCAAATTTTATTTACAATTTAATAAAAAGTAAAATAAACAATTACTTAAAAATGAAAAATACAACAATTGTTTATTACCAAATGTATCGATAACACTATCGTAATTGTAACGATAAATGTCCTTTATGGAAACAGGGTGTTTAATATACGAAATACATACATCTTCTTTGACACCTGATAGATTTTCTTGAATTAATGCTGGGTGAGTGTAAAAATATACTTTTCATTCCCTTTATAATCACCTCAAACAATATAGAAATTATACCTCAACAAGTCATTTGGCTTTAAAAGTTAAAAATAGGTACATAATTTAGGATTCCGGTACGTTTAGTGTTAATACACGCGAAAACCAGCAATAACAACAAAACAGTACATAGTAAACAGTAAATAGAAATTCTATACAAAAATAAAATTGTATACAAATTTATGTATGCTCGTTTTTGTAAAATAAACACAATTTTTATTGCTAAGCCTTGACAACGACATTTTCAAAATTAACTTCAATTTTAAGCCTCTATTATTTTTGCGTTTATCCGGGGCAAACAAAAAAAGAAAAAACAAATAAAAAAAAATAATACTAAATAATACAAACAAGCTCGTGGTATCCTAATATTTTGCATATAACATACACATAGCAACAATTACACATACACTGATACAAATTAAAAGGAAAATAAATACACACAAATATGTATTTATATTCAAACTTTGAAATGTGGAAGTAGTTGTAATATGTAAGTAAAAGTTCATACTAAAATATTCATATTTATTTCCATAATTTGGTAAAATATCAAATATGCATCTGTGTGTGTGTGTTTGTGTATCTATCTATAAGGATGTGTGTGTCAGTAAATAAGTATTTATTGTTTAAATGGCATTTGTATTATGTTTATTTTTCTGTTTAAAGTTACAAATGTTGAACTTGTAGATTCATATATTTCTATAGTTTATACATTATCTGCCATTTAAATGGATCATAATTTGCTAGCTTAAAACTGACATTATTTATGTAGACAACAACATTTATAACATATAAAACATATGTTAATATGGGTCTTAAATCCTCATACATTACGCATAAGAAAACTGTTGCCCAAAACTTTTCTATTAATGATGTGTTCAAAAAGAATTTTTGATTTCAATAAAATGTTTAATAGAAAAAATTAATTTTTTTTACACAATTTTTTTAAAAAATGTTTAATTAAATATTTTATTATATCAATGAAAATTGTACTTAAAAAAACAACTGATTTTTTATGCTGCAGCTATATCATTAATTGAAACAAAACTAGAATAAATTGAGCTACAGTACTACATGTATTTGTAAAGCGAGTTTATTCCACAAGTCATAGGATCTTTCAAAAAACGAGTCAGCCAAAATCCTATATATATATAGCGATTAGAAACTTTGACAGATTAATTTCGTCGTTTTTTTTTTAATATTTCATAAAATTACGAATATTGCCGAAGAACTATTGCGGGCAATAAATATGTACAAAATCAAGTGGTCCACACAAAAGATAACATAATTTTGATCTTCCCCAGCAAAACTTTGGTAATGGGTGCGATATTCTCATGCGTTACCTTGTAATGATAGCTCGTTACCTTTTTCATTATTTGCAAGCATAAAGTAATAAGTCATTATTGATTACGTAATATATGATTTATAAATGTAAAGTAATAATTTAAATATTTTTGAATATCTATTTTTGGACACATTACTTTGTGTTTTTTTGTAAGCGAAAATGCAATGTATGTTTGTTTTGATAACACTAGCGAAAAAACGAAGCGCATTAATTCATTTAAGTTCAAAGCAACCAAATACTATATGCGTCGATAGCTCAGTAGGTAGAGTTCTTGGCTGGCAACCAGAAAAATATATTTTTAGACACATTACTTTTTCCATTCTCGTAACCATATAAGTAACCCCTTACATTATCAACTCTAATGTAATGGGTATATACATTACTTTAAGGCTCATCACCTATAAAATTCATCAATGAAGTAAGGTGTAAAGTAATCCATCGGCCCCTATGGCTATACATTTCTTTACCCATTGTTTGGTAATGTATGGTTTTGCTGGGTCAGTCTAGACTGTAGGTAAATTAAAGGTAGTCAATATATAACCACCAATAATTCATATGATATAGAGACAAACAGATGTAGCCATAAAAATATAAGTACCAGTGTATTTTGTAAGTCTGTACAATTTTGGGCTCTAAGGACCTAACCCCTAACTGATCCCAAACTAGGAATAGTTTTAAAATCAGTGTCCAACAAAAATTGATTTCACTAGAACTAAATCCGGAATCTGTTCATCAGAAATTAAATTAAAGGTCTAACTGACCGATAATTAGTTATACAACTAGTTCTAGATTTAATTTTAGATAAACTTTTTTAAGTTTGGAAAGAGTATAATAATTTCTGATGGTTCTACAACAGTTTTCTGGAATAAGATAAATTTGATGGGTATCAATCATCAGTTTAGATCTGACGAATTTTATTATAAATCACATAAAATTGTTTTCGATTTATGGCCCGATAAAATTTTATCAGTTTGTATCTATTGGAATAAATTTATATCTAAATTAATATGACTATATATAAATCATATATAATTGTATCGAAAAGAGAATGTGAATTTAGAACTGTTACAATTTTATCAATTATATCTAATTTTTATATAATGGTATTAATTTAGATCTAAACTAAAACTAAATCGTGGCTGCAATGTTGTCTGACTTATTATACATGTAATTTTGGAAGATTATATTTTAAAACAGATAAGAATAAAAGTAAAACTTGCAAACAATTCAAGTTTTCTTAAATCGCAATTACGAAAAATGTCTCGTTAATCGTGATTATCGAACAGTTGCAACATTTAATGCTTTTCTTTCTAATTGTTTTCAGAAAAACCAAATTCGGTAAAAACCTGAAGTGTAAAGAACGAGTGAAACTGAAATACTAAACCTAGGAAACGAAATGGAATGGGAAATGTGTGAAATTGAAACACTAGACACAAGGAACGAAATGGAATTGAAACACTCAACACAGGGAACGAACTAGAGACGAATGTAATTGAAAAAGTTGGCATATAGAATGGAACAACGTAGAGTGCTTAAAAACAGTTATATTATATAAAAATATGAGAAATGGTGTTTAAAAACTTTTTGGAAAAAAATACAGTGCTGCTACTATTTCTGCGACCACCACAGCTATTTCAATCTCTGTATATAATATTGTCAATGATTTTACTTCCTACTACCATAGTTTATTTTTACCAGAAAATATGAAAGTATATTTGAAAAATCGCATAAAAATTTCTATAATCACATGAATGGATGTTTTTTTTTTGAATACATACATGCTGTCTGTATTGGTGGTACTTGTAGTTGTGGTAGTGTTTGGTAAATAGTAAAACAAATCATTAGTAAATTTGATTTTAGCTTAATGGCAATGTCAGTGAGCCAGCTAGGCAGTCATATTGACTGCCTTGTATGGTTGCCTATTTTTGGCTAATGGACAAACAAACAAAAATATTTCAGCTGCATGGCATACTTCATAAATTTACAACAAAAAATGAATTTATTATTATAGGGGTGGTTATGGTAAATTGTGAGTATTTTTTTTATTACTGACACTAGAAATATTTATTGCTGATACAAGAGTTTTTTAAAGAAGATGGGAGAAATTATTTGAAGAATTTGTTTAGAAATTTACAAATCAATTTATTTTAATGGCTTCAAAGTTGTCAACGAAAAATGTAAAAATGACTAATTTTTATATAAAAAATTAATAAAGTACACTAAAAAAACACATCTGTAATTTAAGAGAAATTGATTTTGAATTTTTGATTTAAAATTAATACAGTTAAATTTTTTAGCTAAAAATTTATAAATCTAAGAAATTAATGCAGATTTCTTAGGTTTTAATAAAAAAACTGTTAAATGTTAAACAAATTTTAGGTTGACCCGAGAACATGAGAAGCAAAGTTTGTACTTCTCGTAACTTAAAAAAAAAAAATATAGAATTATTTTATTTTTTCATATATTTACACAGTAAAAATTTAAATTAATGAAAGCCCCCATTTTCACACATATAACCCTGTAGGAAATGCCAATAGTGAAACTGTACTGATTCACTATTGACTTTGTCACCAGTACTACTGACTAATTATGCCCCAGCCAACGCTTTCTGCTGTAGACATTTAACATGTGCGTGTCATTGCGAATCCACACAACTATTGACTAGGTGTAGACATTGAAACTAGAGATTCACCAAAACATTTAAGTAATTCTAGTCTACACTTTTTGGAACTTTTTACTAGATTTCCACACTAGGAAGGAAATAAGTTTAAACAGGTGCATTTATTTTGTTAAATTAGATATTTTATTGATAAATATTTTTTTAAAATTTCATTAAAGTAAAAAAATGTTCGTGCAAACTTAATTTTGGAGTAGATAAATCTTCAAAAGACTGCACAAAATCATCCACAGGCTCCGTAAAATCTTCATCAGGCACCACAAAATCTCTAGAGTTGCAATTTTCACTAAAAATTGTTGCCTCTTTCTTGTAATTTTTATTTTTATACAAAATTGATTGTTTTTTTTCACAAGTTTTTTGTAATTTCTTTTGCTCATTATATATTTTGTTCAAATTTGTTTATTTAACTTTTAAATTCATTTTTCTTTATATTTTTATTAAAAACTTAAATTTTGCATGCAGCTATGCACATGTATTTTCAACAAAATAAAACAATAAAAAAAATCAAGAACAAGCCCAGCTTTGCAGCTGCAAAAAAGATATATAAAAAGTATAGACGCTTTGTGGACATGTCACCAAAAAGTCACCCAAAATAGTCGACAAAAGTGGTGACTTGTAGACATTTGACCCCAGGCTTCCTACAGGGAAGTAACTGGCATTAAGTAATGACAAAACTTTTCAGAATGTATACTCCCTTGAAGAAATTTTTAATTTATTTCAGACAGTTATTTACTTAATTTTTCTCTTAAATCCTCTGATGTTAGTTATAATAACCTCAATGAAATTTATAACCATAATTTTAACAAAATACCATTAAGTTGCTATACTCTCATGCTACCTCTTTATGCAAAATTATGCACATCCGTAGTTTTATAATTGTATAAATGTGTATTTTATACGCACGCACACAAGATATTGTGTTATAGCATATGTGTGTGAGTGTGTGTGTGTTTATAAGAAAAACAAATACACACGTATTTAAACATAAATGACATTCATATGTAAATGTATGCAGGCATATACTTATACTCATATTACACTCAAAATAATAAGTATAGTTTAACAGAATATTATTAAAAATTTATTAAAATTTTGTAGATATTCTAATCTCTAATTAAAAAACTATAATCATTGAGAGTTTTTTTTTTAAATCATAAATTAAAAACATTTTTTTATAAATTGCACACATATTATTTTCAGTGTATACGAAGTATTTTGTATCATAAAGTTATACTGATATAATTGTGTATATTTGCATATACGAAAATGTATGATTAAAAAAAACTGTAAAACCATTTACCCATAGACAATCGTAAAATTAAAACGCGCAGCAAACACATGTACGTACTAACGACGACAATGGACAACTCTCTAAAAGTTTTGCTAGATAATAAATGGCCCACCATTAAATTGCAATTAAAAGCTCATATGTGTCCATAAACTGCTACGAAACGTTAATTTTCGAAATGTTGCTAAAGCAAAAAAAAAAAAAAAAACGTTTTAAAAACTGAAGCTGTTGCAATAGCTATAGCAGTTCTTATTCACATATTTTTGCTGATATTGTAGAAAATATTAAACAAAAACTAAAAGATGAAGAGGTATATGGCTTCTAGTAAGGACTCTCATCTAGAACCTTATTGAAGCACAATTAGTATAATTCGTATGCAAGGGAAAACTCTGCCGGAAACTTGAATAATAGCCCATTTTAAAAGTTGTTTTTTTTTCAGTTCGACCCACACAGATGCTAGAGTCTATAGTCTATTATTACATAAACAAAATTGTATTTTGTAGTTATTTTGTTTATCATTATTACTTTTTGTTTCAATGGTGTGTGTGAGCGTGTGTGGTAATGCATTTTTGGTTATAAAACAGAAAAAAGATCTACTACTAAATGATAAAAAAAAAATACACGTAGACATAACAAGAACTTTAAAAGAATTGCTTCGAGTTAGATTGGTATGCTATTATTTTTAGTAGTTACAAACATCAGCACAAACTTATAGTACACGTAGTACTGTAGGGTAATAATTTCACTTATAAGTGTTAAGTTCCTAAATTCAAATTCTTTACACAGGTGGGCCAACTTCGACTGACTGATTTAAAATGCTTATAATTTATTTTTAGTTTTTATTTTTTTCTTGCAAGTAATAAATAATTTAATTAAATTTTATATCATACTCAATGGAAGAACAGATTAATTTTACTTGCAAGAAAAAAAATTTAAACTTTTTGAACCATCTCATGATGAGCGATGAAGCACATTTTCATTTAGTTGGAAACATTAATAAACAGAACTGCCGAATTTGGGGTACCGAAAATTCTAGGCCAGTGCATCAGCGACAATTACTCTCTCTCAGATGCACGGTTTGGTGTGGAATTATAGGTGATGTTATTTTTACGAAAATTAAGCTGGAAAAGCAGAAACCGAGCGGTATATCGGACCATGTTGGAACATTTTTTACGTTCGGATGTTCTCAATAAGCCTGAGATATGGTTCCAGCAAGATGAAGCTACTGGTCATACCGCGAGAGAGTTTTGGCCTTATAAAAAATGGCGGTCAGCCGAAGTTGGCCAACACAGTATAAAGAAGTAACATTACCCAAGTGGAAAAAAGTATTTCGTTTGACGGACTGCCCATTTGCCAAAACTCGAAATTTTAAATGTGTTTTTTTTTTGAAGTATGGGGCTATCTTATTTATTTTTCTAAGGGCTTAAAATTAACTTAAAATATACTTTTGAGGTTTGACAGGTAATGCCGCTTAAATACCGTTATCTATTAAAGCCCCTTCTACTGACTGCCTTTACCCTTAAAAAACCATTACTGAAACAATGGAAATATCTCTAAAATACCGTTACCGAAATAACAAAAATACGGTTATTCTTTAAATACCGATACTGAAAAAATAATACCGTTACCGACATAAATTAAAAGGGGAAAGTCTGCTCATACCGCTTTGGCTAGAAACTTGAAATTTCAAATAGATAATCCCTGGAGTACGGACTATTACACTAAAGAGATACTATTATTTTTGAAATTCCAATAAGAATGTAAAAATGGGGTAAAAAAGTGAAACAGTGACTGACCCTTATTGACACCTAGAGCAAAAAACTTTCCATTTTCGTTTAGAAAACAGACATTTATGGTATGAATTAATAGGGTTAAAGGGGATTAATTGCCCTGCGCTAAAATTTTTAAATAATTTTTTGTTTATATACGTTTTAGATTTTTTATAAGAAAGTGATTTAAATAAGGTTTAGGATACGGAAGTTGCTCCATTAAATGACTTATGCAAAGTTTTTTAGCTAGAAATCTGAAACTTAAAATTGAAACTTACACTACACCCTTTCAATCTCTCAACAATATCTAGGATTTCAATGGCATTCAACATAAATGAAGTATATTACAGGGTTTACACAAAATCTGCAATTTTGGACACAAAACTTTTCGGTTTATACCAGAGAATTTCAGTTGGACCAAAATAAAGTCGTAAACATGAAACCCTTCAAATAGTTCTAGATTTGATGGGTTTGAGAACAGATTTAACATGAAAAATTAAACAAGTAATCATTTTCAATTACTGTAACACAGCCAAAATAATATTGACTCAATTTTTACATATGAGTGCACAGCATATACTCAATGCTAATAGTCTCATGTGAATATGATAATATATGAGTTTATTTAACTTGAAAATAACAAATATCGAATGAATCATAATTAAATATGTCTACATGCAATATGACCTTAACACTATGAACATTAAACAAATTAAGTGGCATAAAATAACAAATTATCATAAGATACATTTTAACCACCACACTACTGCCAACATCACATCTAATCCGTACTGCAATACTAATACTTACATCCAACTCATACTTAAACTTCATAATAACAACACCAACAACAAAAAAAAAATGGAAAACATTTTGCAAAGCATATAAAAGCAAATATGGTGCTTAAAATATAAAAACCACACACACTCAACATAGATTTTTTTCTAATGCAATTTTAAATACATAAATAAAAATTTATAGCCAATAAACTAATATAGGGGGAAATACAGTACTGTTCAAAACATATGGAACTGAGACCGTATTTGAGCTTTTAATTGATAAACTTTTTTTAAAATAATAAATGACTATTTATTATTTTTTTACATTTATTTATTGCTTTTGTTAAACAATTAAGAAAAAAACAGATTCCGTTAAATTACAACAACAAAAAATATATATTTTAAGAGATTGTCGAAATTTAAGAGTTCAAAACATTTGCAACTGCAATTTCTTCTACTCTTAGCGAATTAATTAACACTAAAAAATGCTTGGAAATAACGGTAATTGCATTCTTTTTAAATTATTTATATTCTTGTCTTTACATTTTTACAAAAAAAAAAAATTAAAACTATTGCGCTTCAGTAGTTTTCATTACATGGTGAAAGGGTAATATTCATTATAATAATTTTTGTGAAAAATGGCTGGAAACAAATATAATTCAGTTTTTAAGACCAAAATTTTAAAAGATTATTAAAATGGACTTTCTCAAAAAGAAATTTCAATAAAATATTCTGTACCCAAGTCAACGATATGTCGAATAGTTAAAAGTGGCAATATCCATACAATCCATAAAGGAGGAAGACCCCGTATTACAACTAAAAGAGAAGATAGAAAAATAAAGAATTTTTTTTTCAAATATCCGAAAGCAATCCCTAGAGAAGCAAAAACGGAAATTCCGATAGATGCCAGTCTTTCCACTATCAAACGAAGAGCCGTAGAATGTGGTCTTAGAAGCTTTAGATGCACAAAAAAACCATATGTATCAGAAAAAAACAGAAAAGCTCGACTTGAATTTGCGCGCGCCCACCTAAATTGGACTCCACATCAATGGAAAAACATTTTATGGTCGGATGAGTCTAAATGTAACCTCCGGGGGTCAGATGGAAGAACCTACGTTCGACGACCTCAAGGTGAAAAGTTTAATCCCAGGTACACAACAGCCACAGTAAAGCACGGAGGTGGAAATATTATGGTATTTATTATTATGTCAGTTATGCTTCCGTATGCTGAATGGGATATGCCACTTTCGTGGACATTCCAGCATGATAACGACCCTAAACACACGGCAAGGATAGTTAAAGCTTGGTTAGAGGAAAATAAAATTAATGTCATGTCGTGGCCCCCTCAATCTCCCGATCTCAACCCGATTGAGAACATGTAGATGATTGTTAAACGCAACATCGGCAATAAAGTATTCCGAAATGGTGATGAACTTTTCGTCGAATTGGAAATGCAGTGGAATGCAATTTCTAACGAATATATAGATAAGCTCATAGCCTCCATGCCTAAGAGATGCTCTGAAGTTATAAAACATCGTGGATATGCAACAAAATACTAAACATTTTGAGTTTTTTTTTATTTTTATTTTTAATTTCGTTAAGAGTTGCAAATGTTTTGAACACCTGAATTTCGACAAACTTTGCTAAAAGTTATTTTTTTATTGTTGTAAGTTAATAAATATATTTTTTTGTTTTTGTAAGATAATATACTATAATTGAATTAAATAAAACAAAATAAGAAACTAAGTGTAGAAGTGTTTTTATTATAAAAAAACAGTATTTACTTTAAATGGGATTTCAGTTGCAAATGTTTTGACCAGCACTGTACATTTTCATGTACAATAACCCTGCAAGCATTTGGAAGATGGTTTTATCAAAAATCACCTAACTGAGTCTTCCTCGAGTACTTTTGACTATTAAATACTGATTAATCACTTGCGCGCTTGAAAAAAGACTCGAAAATGATTCGTGCTTATGCTTAAAAAGTGATTTATTGAAAATACAATAACAAAACACACAGAAATCGAAAATGGATCATAAAGGTGTTTGAAATATGACTGTTTTGAAGTTATTGATGAATAATATTCTAGATGAAGAAAAACTGATTTTAATTCTGTTATTTTTATTTCTAACGGGATAAGTTATTGATGAATAATATTCTAGATGAAGAAAAACTGATTTTAATTCTGTTATTTTTATTTCTAACGGGATATTTTTTTGCTAGCTTTGAGAATATTGTAAATTTTAGTTTATTAATGTCAGTGAACTCGTGGTGTAAAGTTGAAATATTAAATTATAATTTTTAAAAGTTTATATTGAATTAAATATATTATATTTAAATTAAAATCTCTAAAAGTTTATAAAAATAAATACAATTTTGTGAAAAGTGATTTTTAAATAAAAAAAGTAATGTCAGCCAAACAAATAAAAATATTGGCAAAAAAGGAAGCCGAAAAATTAATATCGCCAAAACACCAAAAAACTAATTCTATTTTTTATTATTATTACTATTTTTTTATAAATTTAATTCCTTTTTTTAATTGTAATTTTTTTTAACAAAATTTTTATTTTATTTTTTATTATATAATTAAATAATAATTTAATTTACTAACAGTTTAATTTATTATATAATTTAATAATAATTTAATTTATAATTTTAATAAACTGAAGTAATTAATAATTTAAATGGAAAATTTTTCTTTTTGTAATCGATTAGAAATATGACTGAAAATAAGAGTCAAAAAAGACTCACAAACGATCAGAAATACGATTAAAAAACGACTCATAAAAGATTCGCAAACGATTAGAAAAAGGACTAAAAATCTCTTAGACGATCAAAAATACGACTTAAAAATGAGTCGAAAAAGACTCGAAAATCAGAAATACGACTAAAAAATTACTCGCAAATGATTAAAAATATAAGTCATAAATGAGTCGAAACTGTTCAGAAAAGCGGGTAATAAAAGAATCCTCAAGAAGAGTCGCGGGTAGGGTACCATTTTCTCCCGAGAAAACAGTCATTTATGATCAGAAAATGAGCTCATATATGACTATTTTAATCGCGCAGAAGAGTCATAAATGACTCGAATATGATTAATTTTTTCATAAAATGCTTGCAGGGAAGTTATTGTATGTGTGTGTGAAACCAACAAAATTAAACTGTACAAAAAGTAGAGAAGAAAAAAAACACTTTTAATAAATGAACAAAAAAATGCTTTTAATGGATTTTCAAAATAAATTATATGCATAAAAATACAAGTATTTGTAGTGAATGTATATTTATTTGTATACTGTATATACAAATATAACATAATATATTAAACCAATTTAAAAGTAGAAAACTAGTTTAAATGCAAATAAAAACTAATAAAATTTCAACAACAACAAAAAAATAAAGAAAAAAATATAAAAATAAAACTAATAGTTGAAGTTTAACGTCATAAACAATAATCATAACCTAGAATTGAAATAAAACAACAGCGAGAAAAATAAAAGCTTCATATATAAATATATTGAGTTTTGTAAAACACACTACTACTATGGGTCACTTCAACAAAAACAAAAAAGGCCAGTTAAAGCCTTAGCAACAACAAAACCAACAACTTCAGTAGTAGTATTAGTTGTTAGGGCAGACACACACATACACATATTAAAGAGATCTAAGCCACTTACATGTAATGCTTTTTACACGCATTTCATAAAAAAATAACCCCTTCACTTGCATACAAATAATTTTTTGCATTTATTTTCAAACATACACACGTGCTGCTTACAATCACATAATTACAGTGGGCTTTTGCTAAATTAATATTTCATTTACAAATTTTACTGAAAATCGATTTTATATGAAATATTTAGCAGAAAATAAAAATTATATTTATTTTTACATAAAAAATAAATATATGTAAATACATAAATTAAAAGGTTAAATAAAGAATACAGATTTATTAAACTTTTGAAATTTTAAAATGGCGACTCCAATTATTGTTAATGAGCAGTTTAGATTTTAAACAGATAATCAAAGGGAATTAGATGTTACTGAAACAAGATAAATTGGTCATTGTTTTACAGATGTTTTTAGTTTTTTTTTATCCCTGAGCAGTTTAGTGTTAAAATTTATCAAAATTGAATCAGCGCAAAAGTAAACATGACACCTCTACAAGCTCCATATAATTTACATTACTTATATGGAAAGTTCAAAAATGTACTATTTTATATTGAAAAATTTGAGGTGTCCTCGCCTTTTAATAAAACTGTAAAAAATATATAATTTTTTATAAAACAATTTTACCGAAACTTTTGTTTTTAAAATCTTATCTTTTTACTATTTATGTTCATTCTTACCCCACTGTATATACGACAGGGGTATAACTTTAAAAACAAAAAATGCAAAAAACAATAAAAGTGGCAAAATGGTTTAACGTTGCATTTCTGCAGCATGATGGTTATTCTAATTTTTTATTGGTTTTAAAATTAATATCGTCTATGATATATATTTGTAAAATATTACACTGAAAATAATATGTCTGTAACTTAAAATAATTCTATTGTTAATTTTAACTTTTACCCCTATCTATACCCACTTATGTGTAGCTTGGTACTTGTGTATAGTTTAAGTTCAGTGAAGCTTACCGATTTTAATATGCAACTGATTGTGAGTTGTACAACCACAGCAAATCTCTTGATATGCATACATTTGAATGGATGTGGAGAAAATATTTTTGTTGGTCTAGTTTTTTTTTTGTACGTTTTCAAATTTCTTTTTTTGTTATTTTTTATTTTTTTTTTTGTCGATGAAAGCCAATTTGTAAAATCCTTTCACAATCAAAATCAACCGCAGAACCCAACATTTCTATTAATGCGTATTGTGAATGTGTATGTGTGTTTGTTATACAACGACGACCTAAGCCCATATACACCCACACACTAACACAAACATGTGGACATTAACATGGCAATATTAGTGACATAATATAGCCGACACATGGGTAAATGTGTTATATGGAGTGTGTGTGTGTGTGTGTGTGTGCACAACGTTTAAAGCTAAATCATAGATAAATTTTAATCACTCACACACACGTAATTACCACATTTAAACGAAACAAAGACCCCTGTGTCTTTATCTAATCAAGTTTATGAACAAAAAATTGTTAAAAGTATTCACAACTATTTATGAAGAATTGTGAAATAAAATTTAATTTTTCTTTTATATATTCATTTATATTTTTTGGAGAATCGTCCCCTTTTTAAAAAATATGGCCCCAAAAAGTGAAAAAAATTTTCGTTTTTTAATTCCCTTCAACTCGGGAAGTCCTTGACCGATCCCGCTGAAATTTTGTGTCAGAACTACTACCCATTAGGACTCAACTTGCTGCAAGTTTCATCTCGATCTCAAGACATCGGTTTTAAAATTTCGTAAACTTGAGATGTTATTCCCCATATATTTAATCAAACAGAAATAATATTTAAAGAACGCAGACATTTTCGTGCACTCAAAAGTAACTAAAATTTTAAAGAAATTCTTTGCTGTTTTTGTCCTAAAATAGAAAAGTATTGAAAGTAAGATATATTTCAGTTAAAAATTACGAGAAAAATTTTGCCAGTTTCCAACTGGATTCGGATGCTACACTTAAAAAAGTTTGTAAGTTAAAATAACTGAAAATATCATTTAAAAGAAATGATATTTCATTTAAAAACCGGTCTACTTAATTTTCATTTAAATTAAATGCCATTTGTTATTTATTTTTAAATGTTGATTAATCAACTGACACATCCGTAAGAAACAACTGATATAATCAGTTAAAATAAATGTCAAAATTTTACCCACCAATCCTTAAAAAATAAATGTTTTTTTCATTTATTTGAAATTATTTCCGTTTTTGTATTTTTTTTTATATACTCGTACAATACAAAATGTATGTATGCATATGAAGTTACAAACACTTTTTTGTGTGAATGTATTTGTATATGTATGTGTGTTTATGAAGTTCTTGTAAATTGTATTGAAAAATTTTGTATATATACAACCAATTTAAATAAAAAAACAAATTGAAATTTTTTGAATATTTTTTTTGAAACAGACAGCAAACAAAATTTAAATTTGTAATAACTGTTACGGACACAAATAAACCACAAGTTTCCGTTTTGTGGGTAAATTTTTATTAAATTTCAAACAAATGAAAAAAATAAATGAAACTGAAAAAAATCGGTAAATGATAGTAAATTATTTCGAATAAATGTATAAAAAAGTTAATATAGATATTTCTTTAAAAAATAAATGTATCTTCCTTTATTTTTAAATGGAACGGAAAACTTTTTTATTAAACTACAAACAGTTAACTACATAATATTCTGAGTGTACTACTAAAATCGGTTGGAACAACTGAATATTGGTTTTCCCCACAATACAACTGAATTTTGATGACAACACCCCAAATATTTAGCAATTACATTTGATTTTGGTTGTGCTAACCGAAGTTATTGGTTGTTGCAACCAAAATACACTAATACTATATACTATTTCTAAAATTACACATAAAAACAGATTCTACTATTACAACAGAATTCTACTATGACAACAGAATTTTACTTTGGTGTGTTCAAGTACACACAAAGAAGATAACCAGTTAGAAAATAAGTTTTTTTTTAATCCATTTGGGTTCTGTTGTATGGGAATATTTTCTTAATGTTGTAATCAACTCCTAAGTATATAGTATTTATACTTAATGATTTTAAATGAATTAAACGGTAATATTTACTAAAGCATTTGAAAATAAAAAAATAAATAAAATTTTAAATTAAAAAAAAAATAAAAAACTAAAACATTAAGGTGCCATTTGATTACATTTGATCTCAAAAGCATATAGTGAAAATTTAAGTAAAATCGGACAACGCTAAGTTGCGGTACACCGCTATAGAAGTTCTTCTGAAGATCTCTAGGAAAATCGTGAAACCATAAAATATTTTTTTTTTTTTACTTTTCAAAAAACTAATAACAAAATTAAAAAATTAGTAATGGCAAAAAATTAATTTAGTCATGTGCCGACAAATTCTGAATTGAAAGTGAGTTAATCACTTTAAAGATTTTTTAATTTACCATGAATATTCTTTGAAATTTTTACAAATTATAAACCAAAATCTTATATTCTTTGAACTATTTGATTCGTTTTGTTTTTAAAATCTTCGATTTAGAATTTTATCCATTTTTCCATTTTTTGCTTTTTTTTATTTTTGTTTTCTTTATTCTCAAGTTGTGTGAAGTACATACACATGTATGCAAGCATGTTTGTATTTGTATTGACATTGAACAAACGAACAAAACGAAAAACAAATACAACTGTTAAATTGATTTCTAATTCTTTTTCGTTTTTCGCAGACTTTTTCATTACGAAAACATGAACAAATACGAAAAATGTATGCTCACAAGATAACAGGAACTAAAACAACAACAAAAAATAGAAAAGAATTGCTTAACAAGCATGTATGTAGTAGTTGAAGCTAAAGAAGTGCAGATAGGTCTCAAGTTACGCTATTTTTAACTTATAGGGAATTAGTTTTTTTTATAATAGAAGCAACACTTCGCACAGAGAAAACAGATTCGTGTTGGGAACCGAATTTGTAGCCAATCAATCGAAGGGTTCGGTTGCGGTTACCGAATTTTTCGGTTTTGACAATTGAAATCCAATTGTGACATGAATAATTTAACTGTGACAACCGTATTTCGGTTCGCTATTGTGGCGTAACCAAAAATTCCCGCTGCTGCGGTTATCAGCTCGAATCTGTTGTTTGGGTGAGGAAATTCTTCTTAATTAATGTGTTGCTTTCTGAAAGATGAAGGGCTTCAATTATGAGGCTTATGGGAGATTCGTGTCTTTTTATTTCAGCGAGTTGTATGCAGATGTACCATGTTTTCAAATTAATACGGAGATCTGAAAAACGAAAATTATTTGTAACACACAATTTTATGTCAACAGTTTTTTTTTCGAAGATTTTACTAAACTTTTAACAAAACTAGGATAGAGGATAATTTTAATTTTATTCTGCCATGATGCCTTCAAAAGGCAAGTCTTTCGAAAAGGTAAAGAAAATTGAATTTATTAAGAGCTATAGACATTGTGATTTGCCATACTATAATTTCACGTTTCTCCGGAATACGATCATCGGAATATATACAATATCATTATTTATTTAGTTAATGACCGAAAACTTTAAACGAACTTCAATTTGAAGCTTGAAAACACTTTTTTAGCAATACTGGTTGCTGAGTGCATTTTGGTCCTTCTGCTTCTACCGTAACTGGTTACGTAACTTTTTGTGGAAGTCACTAAAGGAATGAAATGGAACATTGTTTGAAATTGATACTATATGGAATGTAATGAGGTACGAGTGGAATCGAAACACTAAATACAGTGGACGAAATGGAATGCAGTGACTCTAAATTTTAGTTACGTTAATCGATTTTTACATATTTTTTCTGTTTTTCTACTTTAGTGATTTTTCGCCATTTAAACGTTATTAGAAAAGCTTATGTATTAATAAATATTTTTCGTAAATCTGAATTTTTGTGAAAAAACTATATAAATATTTTTTGTATTTTTTAATAATTTAAATTCGATTTCTTAAAAAAAATAAAAAAAAATCTTAAAATTTTTGGGAAGATAAAATCTAAGAATATCAACAGAAATTTCATACAACGAGGTTTACCTATAACTGTATAGATATATAACTGAAAAGTGACTGTAGTATTTATCTAACACATGATCTTGTGCTGCTGTTGTTGTAGTGGTAGTAAAATATTTCTTATACTTTTCTTACTATTAATATCTCGTTTTAGTCTTATTATGTATTTGTTTTAGCGGTAATTACGAATTACTAACTTGTTTGCAAACAGGGCGGGAGTACATACAAGTACACACACACACACATCGATTTACCAAACTCAGGAGAACTGATACTATGTATATATAAAAAATATACATAATATGAGAATGAGGGTGATGGTGTGTTTGGTTTTATTTTGTTTGTTGGTTTCTAGATTATGTGCCAAGATTTTACAAGTAGCTTTCGTAGAAAATTTACAGCAATTAAATGGTATTACCAAGGACTGTTGAATTAAAGGATGTACAAAATGCATAAAATACATAGAGAAAGATTTTGTCGAGTTAAGAAGTTCCATCTCACATTAATGTAAGATAATATAAAATGTACCAACATGTCAATTCAATGACTGTTGGTACGAAGAAATGTTATTGTTAGGTAAAAAATTCATAGACATTTCTTAACTGCAAATATTGTCAAGGAAAAAGATTATTTCGAGTTAAGAATGCTCATTATGACGTTCGTTGAGATAGGTAACAAAAAATTGATATAAGAATATTTTTTATACTAAAATAAGTTAAATTTAATAAAATAAACACTATTATTCATTTGTATTTAGTTGTTTATATTTTTTTTTCTTTATATTAAATTAATTAAAAAATATTAATAATATAATTTTTGTATCAATTACATTTAAATATTGACATTAAAATTTATCAATTTTAAAACAAAAACATATTAGTTTTAAGAGATTTGCATACTAAAATATAATAAAACTAAGTTTAGTTAAAAAAAAAATATTCTTATCCCATTAGTTCAAAAAATGTGTCTAACTTAATATGAGACAGTGATGCCGTAAGGCATGGAAATGGCTTAATAACGAGGGTTTACATACGCAACCTCGTATAATATGAACAGTCACATTATTATTTGATAAAAACTCACCTTAATATTAAATTGTTTTTATTCAATATACAGCTTTGTCGATGTTATTCATACTAACGATGATAACATACATAATAATCGACTTCAACCCAACTTATTTTTCTACATTATTAAAAGCCGTCTATTTATGCTATTCTAATTTTTGCATATTAATTTACACACACGCACTAATGAGAGCTCTTTTACCTATGTTAATAACAACAACTAATCTTAACACGATGAGAGTGAGAGATCTAAAAAAAAAACACGCATGTGCAAAAGCACAAACAAAAACTTAATACACATTAAATGAAGAATTGTTTCTTATATTGAAGATTTTTCTGGAAATACTTTTTTAATTCTTCTTTTTCATTGAATTTAAATGAATTTTTTTATTAAATAACTTTTAAATAATGAAATATAATATTTAAATTAATAAATACTACACTTTTTATCAATTATAAAACAATTTTTCACTATAAAATTATGAATTAAACGAGAGCAAACTCTTCTGCGTGGCCGACTTAAGAAAAAAAGAAATTAAAACTAAAAGGAATAACACACAGAGCTGCCGGACTCTCTTTTTCGTTGTCCCTAAACAAATAAAAAACTATTCCCAAAAAATGTCGACTTATAAAAAAACGTTTTTAGCTAAAGTCTATATGAAACTTGCTAATATTTATTATAAATTATACAAAGTAGAAGGTAGGTCAAACAAACTTATGTAAAAAAAAAATAGGTATGACGAAAATAGAAATTAATAATATAGCGGTTAACCGCGGTTTAAGCTACCTTTAAAACCGATATGCAAACTCTAATTTAAACACGTTTAAAAGAACTGTTGGTTTAAACTTTCATTTCCTTGTTGGAAAAGTCTTTTTTAAATATTTTCATAATTTATTTTTTTCATGTGTAAAGGACTTGAGACAATATCTTTGATACAAATTTATTTCACAATTGTCGAGCAATAATCACAAAAATTGTGATTTTTATTTTTAACTATTTTAGTTCATTTATTTTTGTTTCGAAAAACTGTTGTGAAATATAATTTGCAAAAAAAATATTCGTTAATTCATGCGAAATCCATTAAAAATAGCTAACCGATTTTGAATTTTCTGTTTTTTTAGCGGATTTCGGATGAAATAACGAATAATAAATTTTTGGCAAATCATCCATTTTGGTAACATATAAAAAAAATTCTTTAAACTTTTAACAAATTTTAATGGAAAATTGAACCGTAAATTGAATAGCGAGAGATTTCAAATAACAAAGACTTGCGGATTACGATTGTGTAATCCAATCTTAATCGGCATGTCATTGTTATTTGGAATCACTCGTTTTCAGTGAAGTTTTTATCGATGTGCCGCATAGTGTAATTTATATTTTTTATATCAATATAATAAAAAAAATCATCCATCGCCTTCTCACTCTGTAATATTTGGGGTTTATTTAGTAAATTTGTAGGCAGATGCGGATATATTCCTTTTATGAATATTTAGGTGGGATGGTAAAAAATACAAAAGTTAGAATACAAAAAAAGAATTTAAATAAATTTGGAACAGACATTTGTGCAACACCTTTAAAATAAGCCATCAAGCATTTAAATCGGTGCCTTTGTTTTTAAAAATACACCAATTGTCTTGCCGGAAAAATTTTTAAGTTTTTAAATTTTAATGCCAGCTTCCTAAAATTTATTTCTTTGTTTTTTTTCTTCAAAAACCTATGTAAAATATTTTCTGGCAGATTTCTAAGCAAAACTAAAATCATGATGTAAAAAAAAATCGATTTGCCATGGAATGACTTATATGTAACAGTATAAGTGGGTTGGGACCGTGGCCGAAGTTCCGACCGATTAATTGTTTGCTTACTAATCGTAATACATATTTAATATTATGCATTTGTAAAACTCACCAATTTGTTATTTAATTTGTACTGCAGGTAGATTTTTTTTAGCAAATTTATTTATTTTACACGCACGAACCGATTACCGTTTAAAATTTATTAATTTATACAATTATTATATTAAATTAAATAATATAAACTTTATTATTATTATTGATATTTTTTTTTTAATATTAGTTAAAACTGATAATTGAAAAAACCCCGGAGGGGTCAACCCTTTTCAATGAACTTGTTAAAATATTATTTTTCACTAAAAACAAATCTCTAGTTTTTTACATATTCCCATTAAAAGAAAATAAAAAAATAATTTTCATTTTTGCAAATACACAAAAATAAATATTTTGACTATGAAAAAAAGAACTTATAAAAACAATAATATATTTTTTTGAATTTCTGGCAACTTTATTACTTTACTAATTATGAACTTTATCAATCATGATTACTTTTGCTCAATGTAAAAATATGGAAACAATCACCAATATTTTTTTATTTGTTTATTTAAGAATAAAGAAAATAGAGCAAGCAAAATGAATAACTTAAAAAAAATTAGCAAACACTGGAATGAATTTTATAAATTTACTGTTATTAATAACATATATTGCTTATATTCAGCAATTTCTTTTATTTTCATAATTCTTTTTTAACACTTTTTTAAAAAGCACAAATGTATTTTAAGATTTTTAAAAGATTTTTAAAACACCCGCACTATTTAATATATTTATTACATTCGGACGGACAATGCGTTTATGTTACCGGTTTAGTTGAGGGCTGAGATTAAACTAAATTTTAAGACAAATTCAAGGAGAATATATACAAACCGGGAATAAAAGTATTTGCTATTTTGTCACTTAACTTGGAAATCAATGGAAGTAACAACAACAAAAAATCAAGACAAATATTTTTTTTTAATTTAATATAATGCTTACTCCAGAAATACGTTTAAAAAAAACTAAATTTTTTTTGGGAAATAGATTTGCCGTTCTCTTTTAAGGCAAATAAGAAAAAAATCTA
Organism: Eustalomyia histrio; assembly: GCA_949748255.1. NCBI lineage: Eukaryota > Metazoa > Arthropoda > Insecta > Diptera > Anthomyiidae > Eustalomyia > Eustalomyia histrio. The sequence continues at coordinate 159,363,991 of OX456524.1, read as the reverse complement.
GAAATATTTGATTACAATTTAAACTTTATTATTATTGATATTGTTTTGAATATCAGTAAAAACTGATCATTGAAAAAACCCCGGAGGGTTGTACAATATTTATATTGGAAAAAAGCACAAAGCATTTTATTCTTAGTGCACTTCAAAGAAAGAGATCAAACCTTTTCACTGAACTTGCTAAAATATTATTTTTCACAAATTACAAATCCCTTTTTTAAGAGAATTATCCCCATTAAGAGAAAATATAAAATAATTTTGATTTTTGCAGACACGAAAATAAATATTTTAATTATTAAAAGAAAAACTTAAAACCAAAATATATTTTTTTTAATTTCTGGCAACTTTATTACTTTACTAATTATGAACTTCATCAATCGTGATTACTTTTGCTTAATGCAAAAATATGGAAACAATCACCAAACTTTTTTTATTTATTTATTTGAGAATAAAGAAAATAGAGCAAGCAAAATTAATAACTTTAAAAAAAATGAGCAAACACTGGAATGAATTTAATAAATTTACTTCTATTAATAACATATATTGCCTATATTTGACAATTTCTTTTATTTTCATAATTATTTTTCAACACTTTTTTAAAAAGCACAAATGTATTATAAATTATTTTTAATATTTTCTATAACGATTTTTAAAACACCTGCACTATTTAATATATTTATTACATTCGGACGGACAATGCGTTTATGTTACCGGTTAAGTTGAGGGCTGAGATGACACTAAATTTTAAGACGAATTTAAGGAGAATATATACAAACCGGGAATAAGAGTATTTGCTACTTTGTCACTTAAATTGGAAATCAATGGAAGCAACAACAATAAAAATCAAGACAAATATTTTTTTAATTTAAAATAATGCTTACTCCAGATATACGTTTAAAAAAAAACTAAATGTTTTTTTGGAAAATAGATTTGCCGTTCTCTTTTAAGGCAAATAAGGAAATATATCTAGAAATATTAATTTATACAATAATTATATTCATTTAATTTATACAAACTTTATTATTATTGATATTGTTTTGAAAATCAGTAAAAACTGATAATTGAAAAAAAAAAACCGGAGGGCTAAAACATTATTTTTCACAAATAAGAAATCCCTTTTTTAGGAGAATTATCCCCATTAACATGAAATATAAAAAAAATTTAATTTTTGCAAAGACACAAAAATAAATATTTTAAATATTAAAAGAACTTAAAAACAATATTTTTTTTATTTAATTTCTGGCATTTATTACTTTACTTATTAGGAACATTAGTTGGCTCTTTTCAACCGTGACTACTTTCGCTCAATGCAAAAATATAGAAACAACAATCGCCAAATTTTTTTTATTTATATGAGAATAAAGAAAATAGAGCAAGCAAAATGAATAACTTTAAAAAAAATGAGCAAACACTGGAATGAATTTTATAAATTTACTTCTATTAATAACATATATTGCCTATATTCGACAATTTCTTTTATTTTCATAATTATTTTTCAACACTTTTTTAAAAAGCACAAATGTATTATAAATTATTTTTAATATTTTCTATAACGATTTTTAAAACACCTGCACTATTTAATATATTTATTACATTCGGACGGACAATGCGTTTATGTTACCGGTTTATTTGAGGGTTGAGATGCAACTAAATTTTAAGACGAATTCAAGGAGAATATATACAAACCGGGAATAAGAGTAATTAGTATTACGTCACTTAAATTGGAAATTAAAGGAAGTAACAACACTAAAAATCAATTTTTTTTTTGATTTAATAAAATGCTTACTCCAGAAATACGTTGAAAAAATGTTTATTTGGGAAATAGATTTGCCGTCCTCTTTTAAGGCAAATAAGAAAAAAAATCTAGAAATGTTTGATATATCATTTATGTTTTTACATACTCCTCCTGTATGAAAAGTGTTGTTACTAAAATTTATTTAAGGTGACGATTTAATCAGTTGGATAATGCAGAATATCGTGTCGTTATGGAGTATATCGAGTATAAATTTTCAAAAAAATAAGATAGTTAATGCAAACAATAAGGTCGTACGTTATATCGCTATATTAAGTATTAGAGTATTCAAAAAACCGGCCTTTTCAAAAAACCGGTTTCGGTTTTCTTCGAAAAATCGAATTTTAAAAAAACCGGTTTCGGTTTTTGCAGAAAAAACCGGTCAACCGGTTTTTTTCGGTTTTTTTAATTTGAATAAAAAGCTTTATTAAACAGAAATTTAATAAAGCTAGAAGTGGAAAATACTCTTTCACTAATAGTAGATGTTGGATAAATAATCAAAAGACAATTATATAAATTGTCCAAATTTTCAGTTCTTTCGTCGCATTTATCAAGATATATGAAATCATCATATGTGACCTTCTCCGAGAAAAGAGACCTAATGTGTCAAAAAACGGGTTTGGACTTAAGAGTGGATTCTGGTACCTAAAAGGGTGTAAAATAAGATGAAATGAGTTAGATTTCTGATAAAAATTTATTTACCCCATAAAAACGTACAAAACGAACTTGGGAAAATCGATAAAAATGGAAAAAACATTAAAATTTTACTTTTTTTGATTTTAAATTGTTTTTAAATTGTCACTCTAAAAGCGAAAAAAATACGTCACCACATAAGCATGACGTAACCAAAGTCGGCACCCAATCATAACTAACCATACCAAATCGCATCTCCCAACTGAATGTGTGTTCACAGTGATAATGCGTTATAAAACTTTAAATGCGTTTTTCCCAAAACTTCACTTTCACACACTAGGTCCCTTTTCTCGGAGAAGGTCACATATAATGAGGATTTTGAATGCTCTTTGTGTTATATAGATAAGAAATTAAACTATTTGAATTTGGAATATCCACAGTTAAGTCTTCATCGGAATCTATCAGACTTACATCTAAATCTTCATAACCAAACAAACGATTATAAAAGTGTTCGGAAAAATAAAAGAGACCAAGTAACCCAGTTGGTGATATAATTAAAAAAACCGGTTAACCGAACAAAAAAGACCGGTTTTCGGTTTTCTTCGAATTTACAAAATATTCGAAACCGATCGGTTTTTAAAAATAAAGAAACCGGTTGACCGGTTTTCGGTTTCGGTTTTTGAATACTCTATTAAGTATTCGTTATACCAGGCTTTGACTGTACCAAATTCTCTTATTCCCGATTTGTATATATTCTCATTCTTAACTCGAAATAATATTTTTCCTTGACAATATTTATGTCTATGCACTTTTTACCTAACAGTAACATTTCTTCGTAACAACAGTCATTGAATAGACATTGGTACATTTTACATTAATGTGAGATGGAACTTCTTAACTCGACAAAATCTGGCTCTATGTATTTATACATTTTGTACATCCTTTAATTCAACAGTCCTTGATATTACACAGACAGTATAACAACAGTAGCAGCCAAGAGCAACATTTTCCATGTAACGCAGTAACAACCAACAAACGATGTCTTTGTGGAAAAGCAACTGTTTTACTTTAATGAAATGCAAAAGTAATTAAAAAAATACAAACTAAAATTATACATTTTTGTATTCATCTTTTTAAGTATTTTTTTTTTTTTTCACTTTATCAAGTTTTAAATATAAATACTATATAACCAGAAACACAAAAATTAATTTTTTAAATTAATATTTATACTTTTAAGCTGAAGTAATTTCCCATGAAATTAGTTTGGTGGTCTGGGGGGAGGGGACATATAAAGACTTAAGACATTAGAAAGATTTACATAAATAATGTAAACTTGACCATACTCCTCATTTTTTTTAACATATTCGTGTTGAAACAAGGATACTACAAATATAGAGGATGTTCAAAGTGGAGGCAATCATAAAATTATCTCATACTATTGTACAAGTTTTCAACGCAGTATTTTTTTTTTGACAGTTTATTTGAAAACATATTTTTTCGATTAAAAAACAAAAAGAAATTATAAAAGTCTTTTGGACCCACTAGAATGAAAACAAATAAATGCTTTAAAAACTTGTAGTAAAAAGTACATTTATGAGTGGCTGGGTGGCTTCATGACTTGATCATTGGTTTGATAATTTGCAACTCTGTACATCCTGTATATTTGTAGTATTTTTTGTTCAACAGTCGAGTTTATTAATACTGTTTAGTAGTAGTACCCTTGGTCACTTCCTTCCTGTGTTTTTCTTTCTTTATACAAGGCAAACAACCAAACATTATAGTACAATAAAACCAACATCAGACAAAAAAGAAAAACAGAATAAACAACAACAGCTATGAGAACATCTTTTTTGGTTGGTAGGAGGCAAATACACTTTAATAATACAACAATATTATATATTTTTAATAGTATATAACTAATACTAACAAATACCATTGAAATTGTTGTATGGAAGTTAAGAAGAAGAAGAACTACAACAACAGTACCACAAAAGCCAACATAATAAATTTTCTTCACATCTCCTTCACTTTTATTTTTTTGGTAATTTCTCTACTTGTTGCCATAGGTATTTTTAATATGTAATAGGATTTGTCTAATTAAGAGAATATTGAAAATTAAGACAAATTTAAAACAAAAATGTAATTGGTACGAATTAGCAATTTTCCTATTTGGCACACGAAAATTACAAATTATATTTGTTTACATACAAATTGTATTTTTGTAAAGTATGATAAGTGCGATATTGATTATACACAGTGATGTCCTGATTATAGAACAAATATTTGAGTTTTTATTAAATATTTGGGGTAGACAATATTTAACAAAATTTAAAAAAATCTTTAGAAAAACATTTGAAATTTATTTATAAAAAAAATCTAAAAAAAAATGTTTTCCGATTAAATTATTATACTAACAATTCAGAACTACCCAGCAAAAAAGAATGGCGGTGATTCACTTTTTTCATTGATTCCTAAGTTGCACTTTTTTACAGCTTTTGTACAGCTTTTTGGAAGTTATTCTGAGCAACTTTTAAAAGAATTTATGTTTTCATCTTAAAACAGTAGTGATTTGGATATTAACGAAGAAAAGAATAACGAAAAATCCACCAAATGGGGTAACACCATTTTAGCCCGATAAATATTTAAGAGTGAGCCAAATATCAGCAAAAATTTCAATTCGTCTTATTTATGCGCATTCCAATTTATGAAATTTTTAAATACTTAATAACTCAAAAAATTATTTAAGGCATTTAGAAAGTAACATTTTATCACAGCATAAATACTATAAAACATATGAGTATTTTTTACTCATTCAAAAGAATACACGGTGTTACAAAAAAAAATCCCTGGGATATTATATTAATTTTCTGATAGGTATTGTCGAGTAGAACAAAAATCCGTATTTGAAATTTTCCAGGCACGTCAGAATTTTGAGATACGGGTAAAAACCCGTTTTTTTGGACCTCTATGCACTTAATAACGGGTAACTCAGTTGGTTCTAAACCGATTTTAATTTTATAAACGGATTTGGATAGAAGAGACTTATACCTTTAAAATGATATGTATGATTATATGGTTTGATCCAAAAATATGTGTGTATTTCTGCACCAGTCATTTTTTTACCACTTTTTTCGACATTTTTTAACTTTGGCGATATTTTTACGCACTTTTTTATAAGGGAACCGTACAGCTTTATAATTTATATTTGTAGCATATTTAGTTAGGAGTAATATGCAATTTACGGTTTTAAAATCCGTTAAAAAATGACTAAGTTATTAAATATTGTATCAAACCAAAATTCTTGCAAAATACAAATTTCTTAATATGATATTCCTACGCATTATTTTAAACAGAAATTTTACTGAGTAAAATTCAACTTTGTTTTAAAAAATCCGTTAGAAATAAAGAGAGTTATTAATTTTGTTTTTAAACCTAAATTTTTGCATAATTGCTTGCACATTATTTTAAGGCACTTAATCAAAACTATAAGGCAGACGAATGGCGACTCTTCATTGATGGTTCATGTAAAAGTATATTTAATCCAAACAAATTTTTTATTTCTGTTTTATAAAATCTGATTTGTTATCTCTAGGCTTGAAAGCAGTTTTATTACATAACCAGAATAAGTTACCATCTGTTCCAATCGCGTATGCTACAAACACTAAAGAAACCTACGAAGTGATGACAAAAATACTTGGAAATATCAACTATACCGCTCATAAATGGAAAATTATCGCCGATTTAAAGGTTTTAACTATTTTTTTGGAATGCAAGGTGGTAACACAAAACATCCTTGTTATTTATGTGAATGGGATAGTCGTGCACCAAATCGGTATGAACGTAAAGTTTGGCCATCTCGTGAATCTCATCAAATAGGCAGGCAAAATGTGTTAAACGTCCCACTAGTGAAGATGTGATTCTGCCACCACTGCATCTGAAGTTGGGATACATGAAACAATTTGTTAAAAAGCTTGATGTAAACGGCGATGCTTTTTGCCATCTTAAACAAATGTTCCCAAAACTAAGTGAAGCTAAAATAAAAGGAGGTACTAAAATATTTGTTTCCAATTGTAGTACTTTTTTATAGTTATATATTTTTCGATGTATTTTAGGTATTTTTATTTGCCCTCAAATTCGTACAATTATGAGAGATGAAGATTTTATTAATAAATTAAATTCAGTGGAAAAGCGTGCATGGAAAAGTTTTGTTGCACTCTGTGATAATTTTCTTGGGAATTACAGAAGCGACGACTATGTCGCTGTTGTAAATGAATTTTTGGATTCGTATGGTGAAATGGGCTGCAATATGTCCATAAAAATACACTTTCTACATTCTCACTTAGATTTTTTCCCAAACAATCTGGGACAGTTCAGCGATGAGCAAGGTGAACATTTTCATCAAGAGATGATCGCCATTGAGAAGAGATTTAAGGGAAAAAAATAAAATAAAAATGCTTTCTGAATATTGCTGGTCACTTCAGAGAGAAACCGATGACACGGAATTGAAAAAAAGACGGTCCAGCAAACATTTTTGACCAAAATGGCTAAAAGTTGTTTTTTTGTTAAAATAATATAAAATTTTAGTAGTATTTATTTTTTGACGATTTTATGCTCAACAAATCCGGCAACACTGCTCACATCTAAATACGCTATTTAAATAAATTATAAAACTTTACGGTTCCTTTATTAAAAATTACGTAAAAATATCGCCAAAGTTGAAAAATGTCGAAAAAGTGTTAAAAAAATTACTTTGGTGCAGAAATACACACATATTTTTGGATCAAATCATATAATCATATAAAGGTATAAGTCTCTTCTATCTAAATCCGTTTATAAAATTAAAATCGGTTGAGAATCAACTGAGTTACCCGTTTATAAGTGTATATAGGTATGAAAACCCGGTTTTTTTTTACCCGTACCTCAAAAATTTGATGTGCCTGGAAAATTTTAAATACATATTTTTGATATACTCGACAATACTTACCAGAAAAATAGTATCGTTGAAGAAGAATTGTCGAAGAAATTTTTAAAAAAGCGGCCAAGCAAACATTTTCGAATAAATTGGCTAAAATATGCATTTTTCGAAAATTTTTGTTTTTATAAAAAATGGAATAACTTAGTCATTTTTTAACGGATTTTAAAACCGTAAATTGCATTTTACTCCTAACTAAATATGCTACTCATATAAATTATAAAGCTGTACGGTTCCCATATAAAAAAGTACGTCAAAATATCGCCAAAGTTAAAAAATGTCGAAAAAAGTGGTAAAAAAATGACTTTGGTGCAGAAATACACACATATTTTTGAATCAAACCATATAATCATACATATCATTTTAAAGGTATAAGTCTCTTCTATCCAAATCCGTTTATAAAATTAAAATCGGTTTAGAACCAACTGAGTTAGCCGTTATTAAGTGCATAGAGGTCCGAAAAACCGGTTTTTTACCCGTATCTCAAAATTCTGACGTGCCTGGAAAATTTCAAATACAGATTCTTGTTCTACTCGACAATATCTACCAGAAAAATAATATGATATCCCAGGGATTTCGACTTCATTCTTTTTTGTAACACCGTGATATCTTAACATTGCATTTTCACTGCTACCTTAGAGTAAAGTTAAAGTAGTGGTAAGTAGCTATATTTGAATACTTTCATCCTATGACATGACAATGTTAAATTCATAGATGAAACTATCAGAAGAGAAGTGATGCCTTTGCCACTGCAATGGTTTTTTTTTGTTTCTATGGTAGGACTATTTTCAGGATAGTTCCAAATTAATAAAAGAATTACCATTTTTTGTGTTACTTGAAAAAAATAAAAAAACAGTAATTTTCCATTTAACAAAAAAATGTTTTTTTCCGATAATGAATTTCACGTGAAAATTTAGTACAAATTGCAGGGTTGGCAGGCAATACCCCTAAAATACCGTTATCGATTCAATACCCTTTCAACTCACTATCGTTAGCCCTTAAATACCGTTACCGAAATAACTGAAAAAATTGTTATCCTTAAAATTCCGTTACCGAAATAATAGAAAATATTGTTATCGCTAAAATACCGATACCGAAATAACTGAAAATATCGTCATCCCTAAAATAACTGAAAAAATCGTCATCATCTAAAATACCGTATCCTTAAAATACCGTTACCGAAATAATTGAAAAAAATCGTTATCCCTAAAATAACGTTACCGAAATAACTAAAAAAAATCGTTATCCCTAAAATATGGTTACCGAAATAATAGAAAATAGAGTTACCGAAATAAAACAAAATAACTTTACTCTTAAAATACCGATACATTTTTTTATTAAGTAATGTCTAGTTTTGATCTTGTTTACCAGGTGTCTTCAAATGCAATAAAATTTGCCATTATATATGAAAATTAGACAAAAAAAAAAACAACAATAAAATTATTTTCGTTGTTTTTTTTTTGTGTGTAATTTTCGAATTTTATTTTTTATTATGGTATGAGATATGATTATATGTGGTTTAATATATGTTCTAATATAAGAAATATGTTTTGATATGGTATAAGATATAATTATATATGATACAACATGTGCAAACAAATTTGAGATATTGTTATATATAGTTCCATATCTAGAGTATTTTTGATATGGTAAATGATATAATTTCTTATATTATATGTGGCCTTATGTCAATTTTTTTTTTCGAATCCCAGCCAGTGAGATAAATTTTTTGTGCTTTTAGTTTGTTTTTATTTCCTTATTAATATTTTTGATAGGATATAAGTAGTGAAAATTTATATATATATTTTTTCCGCCTTAAATATAATTATTTTACTATGTCCAAGACCAAAACTCTAAGATGTTCCTTAATAATGAGTTAGCCCATACTCCAGGTAACACATATTTCAAATTTCAGATTTTTGCTATTCCCCGAAGGAGTTTCCAAGAACCTCGTCTTAGCGAATGTCTACGCCGTAGGGAGAACCTACATAGAAAATGTCAGCGTCCTACCTCCTGCGGTTTGGCTGGGCGTTGTTGAATGAAATAAAGAAATAAATATTTACATATTTACACAGTTACACATTTTCACATTTGCACATGTTGTATTCAACAACTATGTGATGTATACAGGGTGGCGCAAAAATAACCTTCCGATGTTTTTTGGCTGTAATTTAAAAAAAAAATGAAAAACTTTGATTCTTCTTGTGGATTATTTTTATTTGGTCTTTTAATTTTTTTTACATCAAGTCGAGAATATGATGTCATGTAAATGGCCGCCGCCACAGTTGATTGTCATTTGAGCCCTTTTTATGGTATTTTCCATCACTTTGGCCAAAACTTCCGGCGATAGGTTCTCACATTCTTGACGGATATTGTCTTTAAGAGCTGTAAGAGTCTGAGGCTTGTTGACATAAACCCGCGATTTCAAAAAGCCTTAAAAAAGAAGTCTGGAGCGGTCAAATCAGGCGATCTTGCTGGCCAGTGCAAATCGCCAAAACGGGAGATTAGGCGCCCGGGAAATGCATCCTTCAGCATATTGGTTGTGGCACGTGCAGTGTGTGGCGTTGCACCGTCCTGTTGGAACCACATGTTTTCCAATCCCAATTCATCAAGTTGCGGCAAAAAGAACTTGTTGATCATTGCTCTGTAGCGCTCACCATTCACAGTAACCGTTTGGCCCGCGACGTCTTGGAAGAAAAAATGTCCGATGACTCCTCCAGCGAAAACAGCACACACAGCGTAAATTTTGCTTATTTACGTACCCGCTAAGATGGAAATGGGCCTCATCACTCATGATTATTTTTGATGAAAAATCATCTTCATTATTGCTTAAATAAATAAACAGTCACCAATATTCCGCGTTCTGGAGCAGTGTAGCGTAACATTGTTTATTAACGTGTATTTCGCATGTGTTTACTACACAAATGTGAAAACAGAACTGACATTAGGGGCCAATCGCAAAATTTATAGCATTTTCTGATAGGAGGATTACTTTTGCGCCACCTTGTATATATTTTTGACTTGTAATTACTCATTAACTACTGCAGCAATGTATTGAGAAAGTAGATTGGCACTGGTTGCCACAACTGAACATATCGATAGACAATCAAATCGGTTGTCAGCAGAAATCTATTTCCTGGGTGTTTAAAATAAATAATTTAAATTTATTTTTTGTATTAAACGAATGTAAAATTCGCCTACACCAAACACTTTTACTTGTTATTTCTCAATGATGACCGACCTCCAGCCTAAGCATTTTTACACAATACTCTTTCCAAACTTTTGATCTAAGCATTAAGCATATAAAATAAGAACAAAATCAACAAAGCAAGGAATATCAACAACCAACACGAAAAAAACGAAAGGAAAACTAAACATACTAAAGAAATATAAAACAACAATACACAGAAAATAATATAAAGAAAATAAAAACGACCAAAATAATAAACTCCACTTTCATTTACCAATACTGCTTCTACTACAACTACACTTCACTAGAAAAAAAAAAACAAAAAAATACTCAGTAGTCAGTCAGTTTGTCTACTTACTGGGTATAAGTCAAATTACAGAGAATAAGATGAAGAAGTAAAGAAAAAAAACTGTGTTTTACAAGATAAACGGAAACAAGCCAAGATGGAATTAATTTTCCGCTTTGAACAAACAAGCGGAAGTAAATAAGAAGACCAACTTCTTACAAAAAAAAAAAAATAAATAAATAAAAACAAACTGGTATCACCGCTAGTAAATGGGGGTGGGGTCCAAAGTGGTCTACTGCAAGTTACTAGAAAAATATTGTTAAAATCCTGTTTTTTATATATTTTTTTGTTTCTTCAGAAAACATTTTTGTATATTTAGGTTTCGAGAGCTTAAAGTTTTGTATTTTCACAAAAAATGAAATTTAGAAACATTTTTACATATTTATACCATATGAACATACACATACATACACAAGAAATGAATAAATGAATGAATGAATGAACAAACCCCCCCCCCCCCCCCCCCCCCAAGAGGTGATGATGGTGACCACTAATGGAACATTGTTAAACACTAAATTACTATAAATGTATGTACTTGTGTGTATGAAAGTTTGTTAAGTAAAATTCATGGTTATATAAAATTTGAATAACACCATACAATAAAATTAAAAAGTTTTTAAAAATGATAAATTAAAAAATTTTCAAAAATGTAAATATTTGAAATTAACAAAAAAGGATTTTGAAATGAGATTTTGAGATATCACAAATAATATTTAAAATTGTAGTTGAGAACATTTTAATAAGTTAACAGTTTATATTTAAAACATAAAACAAATCCCACATTTTTTATAATTTTAAATAGTTTCCTAATTATTATACTATTCGAGCATAGTGTACCTATAACAGCAGACCAAAACATAATTTTAAATAAAATACTCATATCAACACAAACCAACACATCTCCTGGTTTTCATAGTGATCTGCTATAAATCATTTACATTACATTGTGTTTGTTTTTCTTAAGACTTTTTAAACAAACAGGAAGTTTAATGGTTGAAATTTTTAGAAGACAAAAAAAAAAAAAACAAGTTATACAAAATTACAAGAAAAATACTGAAGGATCTTATTAAGAATGATGAGTAATTTGCTTCTGTAAATGTCAAGGTTTATGGTTTTTTGATACTCTTCTGTTATGAATTATGAGTTTTTTTTTTTGGGAAAATTTTAAGATTTCATTTAAATATGCTTTTTTAATTAAAATATATTTTTTTTTTCTATTTCTCTTTAGACATTGAAGTAATTTACGAAATTTACAAAGTTGCAAAAAGCGTATAAGTAATATTTTTTTAAAGGCATTTAGAATAAATCAAACGCCTTATTTCTAAAAAAAAGAACCCACATGAATTTATATGCATTCATTAAATACACTGCACTCGAATTTGACACTTTTTTTCTTAACAAGCTGGGCACCCTTCTGGTAAAGCTAATGCGAGTACGCTAAATTCAATGGTGATAGCCGTGTTTTAAACTTAGCGCTCGTATTCGCGATTTAAAATTCCATTGTTAAAGTACCATAAAACGATGTTTTTATACTTTTAAGATCATTTTCGAATTTAAATCAATCTAACTCTGTTATATACAATTTTTCGCTTTTTTTCGCGGAAAATTTTTTTTTCGCGAATTTTGTTTCTTAGCTCTTGAAAATTTTTTTATGCAAAGATTTTGCAAAAACATTTTTTTTTTGCATATTAAAACTACAATGTTATGTTATTTTGTGTATATTCAATAGAGTTAAGAAAAAAATTCTTTCGAAAAAAAAATATCGCAAAAAAATTTTCCTCGAAGAAAAAAAAAATAGCGAAAAATTGTATTTAACAGAGTTGGATTGATTTAAATTTAAAAATGATCTCAAAAGTATAAAAAATGTCGTTCTATGGTACTTTAGTATTTAAATTTTAAATCGCGAATATCGCGAACACGAGCGATAACTTTGAAAACGCAAAAATATACCTTGCCGGTATTTGCTTAAATTATCTTTATTCAAACTGCAGATAGCAAATGTAAAGATATTTGGTACGTAAGTTTATGTTTGTCCAACGGCGAGCCTATCGCGTTGAGTTTGATTAGAATCGGCTCATATTCAGACCTACCTGCAATAAAAAGTTTGTATCTGAATCGGGCTTAAGTGATATTTAGACACCTAAAACCGTAGATATATTTCTTTTAAATGGGTATGTGAATGTTGTGTTACCTCCAAATTTAAGGAAAATCGGTTCAAGATTTTTAAAAATTACCAAAATTCGAGAAATATTCAACATTTTAAATAAAACTATTATAATCATTTTATTTGTTTAAATAAAATATAAGTAAAATTAATTCTAATGGATAAAATTGGCATCTTATTAAGCTAAATTATGTTATGTTTTTTCTTAAAAATTTTAGAATGCATACTAATATCATTTAATTTCTTTGCAATATTTTGCGCAGGACTTTGTTTTCTTTAATACCCGCTAACAATAAAAAAATATTATAAGTTAATTATAACTTAAGCTATTATAATTCATTGTTAACGGGCCTGAATTGGGTAAATTATTGCTAAACTACTATACTATTCCTTTAATTTTCGCTTAGTTTTGGTTCAGGACCTTGTTGTCTCTTAATCCAACATAAAATATTAACCCACACAAAACCACAAACACCCATATAAATTACACGAAATCTGGGAGCTATCAATACAAAATTGAATAGTTGAGCAGGCAGCCAAAACATGCAGGATCTTTCGAAGGTGGGTAGAAATTTTTGTTTTAATTCTAAGGTTATATCATCAGCGCCTTCCATTAAGGACATGCCTAAAAGTAAATTGTATAGAATTTTTATGGGTTTTCGCAATTGATAAACACAAAACAAAATTACCTGCATAAAACACTGTCAATAAATATGGTGTTAAAATAAATTGATCCAAAATTAATTTTTTGATAATAATTTGTTTAGTAGTACCGGGGAAAGTACGATCCAACCATTTATACCTTTATTGAAAAAACAAGCAAAAACTATTATTTGCAAATAAAATAAAAACATACCCCTAGATGAACATTTATTGTGCAATTTTTTTGTGAGTGAGTAAAAAAAAGAATAAAGTGTAATTTTTGTAAATACAATAAAACTCGTTTAAGACGCCCTCACAAGACAAATTCTATGTTAATACGAACTAATTTCAAATCACTACTTATTTTCAACATTTTGACCAAAACGAACCCTCGGTTAAAACGAACTGTCTCTCACAGTCCTAAAAACAACTGTTCATATAAGTTTAAATTGTATAAAAATATTTTATAATTTATATTTTGTATTTTGGCAAATTTTAAACTGAACAATCTGAATTTTGCATTGCATTTCAAAAAAAATTTTTTTAAGAAAGTCAATGAAATAATTTGCACATTTTTTGGAAAATATTTGCAAAACCTTTTTTTTGTGGATAACTAAAATTAAGTTTAACATTATTTATGCCGGTAAGTATGAGCCTAGCTTGTAACGAACGAAGTTTTTTTTGTCCCTCAGATCGTCTCATTCGGGTTTTATTGTATGTTTTGTAATGCTGCCCACACACGAGGGAACATTGTGTTTGGAAACATAAAATATTGAAATCAGAGGAACCAAAAATGAATTTTAACAGGGACACACGATGGAACATTAAGTGGAATATGCCCATGTTGCTACTAAAGCTTCTCCGTGTGTGGGCAGCATAAGATTTTTGTGTGATTTTTTTATTCAATTAAAGCTTTAAACTTTTTTGTGTTTATCTAGTAAATGACGTCATTTTGTTTTAGAGTGTTTGTATTTTATTTTGTTTTGATATAAAGCTTTACTGGCACGTGTTTATAGTTAATATGAGTGTGGTGGTGTTATAATGTAAACAATAACATTTAATTTTTGTTAAAAGCTCTTTAAAAAGCTTATGAGAGAGTGTGTTATAATAACCAGAAATGACAGTGAGATAAAAAAAAGAAAGAGTGCCATTCCAAAAACCACATACCTTTCCCATCACTAGTGCTCGTTTTCTAAAACTGTTTAATTTTTTTTTTTCTTTTTAAATCAAATTCTTATTCTCTAATTTATTTTGTGCTTTGCTGCTGTGTGCTTTTTTCAATTACAATTAAGTTTTTACTATTAAAATTGATAAACAAAATAAAACTTTGTGATTTATGAATTAAAAAATATACAAAGATGTGAGATATTAAAGAGAAATGATAATAAAGTAAGCATAAATAACAATAAACTAAATAAATAAAAGAGAATGAAAGAAAAAACAAACCATGTGTATAAAGTGGGTGCATAAACCACAGTTCCCATTACCGCATAACGACCTATGGTTGGATAATCAATGTCCTGCTTTAAGGAATCTTTATCAACCTAAATTTAATTTTGCAATAATTTGGAAAACATTTAAATTTCGTTAATGTAATTTTTCATTCGAATTATATTATTAAATAAAAATCACTTCACTCCCTCCCTTACCATGACCTTTTTTGTTAAAAATTGTTGTGAATACTCGGCTCCTACATATAGGCTGCCATACACTGCACTGTTAGTAAGAAAAGGATGCTTTTGGAAAAGTTTACCCACAGCATTAAACATTTTAGACATTTGTCTGGTTTTTATTATTTTTACTTAATAACTTTAATATCTACTTTTATGTATTTATAAAATTTTCCAAAGTATTTTTTTCTTTATAAGATTACAACTGTAGTGTATCTGATTACAAAGGCACTGCTCAACTACTGACTGGCACACTCAATTAACTATTTGTTTTTTTCTGTCTGCTGGTTTGGTGCCCATTCGTATACTACAATTGAGTTTGATGTTAATTTACCGTTTAAGATATCAATGTATTATATAAAAAACCATATAATAATAAATAACAACAATAACAACAAAATAAACATAAATAAAACAATAAAGCAAATTATTGCAGATGATTTTTTACATGAATCACTTGTGAAAAACGACGGAGTGTTTGTTGGACGATTGATGAGGGGCCAGATGAACAGTTTTATTTATTTATTATTTACATAGAAAGTAACCCTAATTTTGATATGACAATGCTTTTATTATGTTAAGCGTTATATTTTTTTGTAAACTTGACAGCACTTAGAAACAAAAGTGACGCGTTCTGGTTAACAATTTCCAAATTTTTTTGGAAAACGTTATCCCGTGATAGATTGTGTCTTACAGTATTTTTTAGTTACGTCGCAACATATTGTTTCTATATAATTTATAAAGCGCAGATAAAGATAACATTAAAATTTGTTTACGCAGGCTTAGCGTTTTCAAGTTGCTTGATTTTCAGTGAAATTTTTTCCTACATTCTGAAAATGCTTCGGTACAAACCATTCTTTCGTTTGAGTATAATTGCGATTGTAGAGGTTCAAAAGTATCTCGAAAGTGCTGCAAGAGATTTTAAAAACATATTTCAATGATCCTTGAATTTAAACTCTCAAAATTATACTCAAATGAAAGCTTGGTTTGCACCGATTAAAATAATAAAAAGGAAACAAATTTTGCAGTTTTTTTTTTTTGAAAATTTTCAAAATGCAGGAAAAATAATTGCATTTTTTTTATCGATTTTAAAATTTTTAATATTTTTGTGACCATGTCGCAAGAAATATACATGTTATTAAATTTTTTGAAAATCTTCATTCGGCGCGGGGTTTAAAAAAAATTTTTTGTTCATTTGAAAACGAATGAAACAAATTAAACAGATGTTAGCGTCAAAGTTCGACAAATAGTAATTTAAGGACACCTGGCTTTCTATACCAACTGCTCTGCTACAAGAAAAAGTATCTCGTACCATTATTAAAAGAAAATATTAATAATATTTGAAATAAACCAGATAACGTGAAGTTCACTTTTTAAATCACAATTCAAATATTTCACATATTAATTTTTGTCACAAAATTTTGCCCTACTTTTAGCTGGTAATACCACCTTTTATAATTGCCGTTAATTGATATGAACTTGGCAGCATTTTTAACAGTATTACCAGTAGAAGAAATTTAATAAACCGTTAATTTATAGCGTCAGATTTGACACTCAAAACGATTTGAAGTGTATCAAATTTATGGAAAACAATGGATTAGAGAAAAAGAGACACGTATAATTTGATACAGCAACAATAGTAAATGCACCTTAACATTTCAATATGAAAGAACTATGCGTCAAATATTCGGTAAAGTGCCGAACTATTCGTGTCATCTCTAATTTTTTTAAATAATCGATATAGTAGAGAATTCTCCTCCCTGTTAGAATATATAATTTTTTTTAAAACATTTTTTATATTTTTCATGAATAACGTTTTCAAAGTTCCGTTAAAACACAAAGGATTTTTTGTAAATATTTTCGCTAATATAACAACATCTTATAACGGAAACTTCAAATATAATGTCCCGGGATATTAAACAATCACCAAAACAAATATTGAGCACAAAGAAACTTCCTAAAACATCTAATAACATAAAGAGTCTAGATTTTCCCATAACAGATATTCGTTTAGAACAAATTCTAAGGACAATCTCTGAATTAGAACATACTTTAATAAAAGATCATCAACAGGATTATAAATTACAAATGGCTTTGGAAAAACAAACGGAAAGAGTTCATGATTTGCATGCGTGTTTAAATACTGAAAAACAACAACGATTAGTAGATTTAATACTCAATGTGGACTCTTGTCCCTCGGAGGAGGAGGAGGATGATTCCACAAATTGTGATTTACAGTTAAGACGATATAGTAAAACTCACAGAGATGTGTTAAAAAGATGGCCTATGAATACAGTAAATGATGCTTACTCATCGATTAGTTCTTTATTAATGCAACAGAGGTTGGTAATTTCTTAAAGTGGAATATTTAATGAACCAAATTTTCCACATAAAAAAGGCAAAATTAACAAAATGTAAAATTTTACCAAGTTTTTACTTTATTTAACACATAACTTGGTAAGTTTTCCCAAGTTTTTGTATAATTTATGCAAGACAAAAAATTGGACAGACATTTTACGAGCAAGTGAATTATATATGTTTTCCTGAGTAATCAGATATGGCCAATTTTATGTGCCACTTTATTCTTATTCATATTATTTTTATTTTAAAAACCAATACTTTAGATTTATAAAACATTTAATCGAATTAAATTTATTATTTATCAATTACATCTAAATTTTGTTTAATTTTTCAGATACGAAGAACTTTCAATCTCATATAAACACTGCTGTAAACAATTATTAAAAAAGGAAAAACAAATAAAGGCACATAAATGTAAACATCAGATTTTACAGAACCAACAAAATAATCTAATAGAGGAATATCGAAGGGCTCATAAAAAATTTGAAGTAGAATGCGCTAGATATCTGGGCCTACAAAAAACGAAAAATTATAAGGTATTGAATATTAAAAGTCCACAAACTCTTAATAATATAAATCAATTTTCTAGATACAACAACTACGAGAATCCTTAACATATGCCTGTGATTGTATTATAGCAGCCCAACAGATTTTCAATTTTAAGGAAGAAGGATCAACAAAGTATTTAGAACATTACAGTCAAGAATTTCAACAAAATTTGCAGTTATTTATAGAAACTTTAAAACTTTGTGAATGGCCATCACAAGGAAGGTGTCAATGTTGTAAAATATCAAATAGGACGCAATAAATATTAAAAAATCACTTTTAAAACAAAATTTGATTTAAACATATTGGCGAAAAAAGCATAAAATTCTTAATACAATCGTTGTAATGTTAATTTTTAGGTATATTTTTAAAAGTTTCCTTTTTTTAGAGACCAATTCAAAATGTTGGTATTAAGGAGCTACAAAATTTAAAAAATTAATTTGCAAATTATTTGTTTAAATTCTTAACTTAAACAACTATAAATATAAAAAAACAAACAAACAAAAGAAGTTACAAAAACAAACCAATTTTGCTTTATTTGTTATGAAGAAAGGAAGACGTTTTTTATAAATTATTCTGATTTGTCATTTTTACAAAGATTTTTTTTTTTACACAATATTTTTTGGTTTTCCAATTTTTTCTTTTCCTAAAAGTGCATAAAGCTTAAATTAGCATTTAAACATAATTGTTAATTAAATTTAGAACTTAAAAAATACAAAAAAATATTACAATTAAACATAACAAATGGACAAACCAAATGTGTTTGGTTTTGCTGTTTTTACGACTATTAACAAAATTCAAAGACTTTTAGTGATGTTATTAAATAGACGACGACCCCACCATGATTCGAGATCGAAAGGTTTAAAGTCATTTAAAACAGGACTGGGGGGTTCTACACAGTAAATTGAAGATGCTGTTTGAGCGGAACCATTAGCTGATTTGATAAGGGAGGTAGCTGAAAAGAAATGAAGAAAAAAATAATAGAGTTTTCAATAAAACAAGAGTGTTAAGTTTGATAAAATACGAAATTTGTGCATCCTATAAAATGTTAAGTGTTAAAAAAGATAAATGCAAATAATTTTTTTATATATTTAAATAATGATGAAGCCTATACAAAACATTCGCAAAAAAAAGTTTAAAAAAAGTCGCGAAGAGCAAAGCGATAAGTTTTTTAAAAATTTTTAATACCAAACTGGTAATAATATCAATTATTTAAAATATAGAAACCCCATCCCTATACTGGCGCACACAGTTAAAAATTTTCGTGCGAAATAATTCCAAATTCCACGTAAAAAAAAAACTTTTTTTTTCGAAAATCCCTCAGTCCCTCATGTCGATAAGTTTCAAACGGAAAAATAAATCGATATATACCCTCCCCTACACACCGGAATGGAGGATATAAAAAAATGCCTGAATTGTAAAAATTTAATGTGAATTAAATTGAATTGTAAAAATTCAATGTTAATTAAATATATTTTTTGGGGAAGTTTTTTTGTCTAAAACAAATTTTTGAGCAAAAAAAAAAAAAAATATTGGAAAACAAATTTTGAAAAAAATATTAAAAAAAAAATTTGGTGTTTAAAAACTTTTGAGGTTAAAACAAATTTGTTGTGCAAAAAAATTGTTTGAATCTACTAGTTTGAATGAAAACAACGTACGACATTCTTTTACTTTGGAAGCGGAGAAAAATTTTGAAACTTTTTCGAATAATTTCATAAAAACATTTTTGATTCTTATACTTACCGGTATTATTGTTAGCATCAGCTACTGGTGGATTTGTTGGCGCTCGATCGTATGGATTATGAGCTATTATATTCCAAGCTAAAATCAGATTATAAATTAATTTAACCATTTAAAAAAAAATCTTATTTCAACTTACAGTCATTTATATATTTAATAATTTCCTCATGCTGTGGTGTAATTACTTCCTCTTCAACGGTTTTAGGATGAGTAAAGATTTTCTTTGTTTGAAAAACAGGACGTTGAACACTAAAATAATTAGCGAATGTCAATAAAGTGTTTTATTTTTTACAGATGAAGATTAGTGATTAAATGTTTGACACAGTACAGTACATATACACTGAGTAAAATTAGTTTTTAAATTTATTTCCTGAATAGGTGTATGAACTCTTTTTAAGTTCACTGTTATAGTTATTGTGTATGTTGTGTTGTTGATCATCATATGTAGATCATCTTATTTCCATTTGTCTGTGGTACATGTTTGTTTTTTGTTTTTTTGTTTTTTTACTTTTCGACAGATAAGCACTTATGTTATTGTAGTGTAAATTTTTGTTTTTGTTGTTGTTGCTGTTGTAACGTTGTTTAGGTCGCTAAACAACACCATACAATTTTGCTTGGAAACTTGTATATTTGTTTTCTTATAGAAGTACATTTTTAAATATAGATTTTAAATATTAATCATTAATTTTCAAAATATATTCATACATAAGTACATAGCTCTCCAAGAGCGTTATAATTGCTATTTTGAATGACGTTAAAAATACAATACAAATACAAAGATACAATAGCAATTGTGAATATAAATATAAATATTTTGTATTCCGATTTAAAGTCAAGATAATATTATTTTTAATAAAAAATTCGCAAAATTTTTAACGTTATACTATTTACGTTCATATTGAACCGAAAAATAGTTGATTTCAAATTTATTTAGTTTTTGACTTTCACACAAATTTTAAATCAAAAATTTGTAAACACGTAATTGGAGTTCAGTACATACTATGAATAATTTTGAAAATTGCTTTTAGATTCAGAGAGATTCTTACAATTCAAAGTAAGTTTCAATAAAAAAATTATTTCATTTTTGCCAAATTTGAGTTTATGGACTATTAAAAACTTCAAATGGTATTCTATAACCCAAATACCGGAAAATTTTTAAGAAAAAAAATCACTAATAAAAAAATCGGGTTTAAATCAAAGAAAACTAGAGGAAAAAATTAAAAAAAAAAACAAGTAAAAAAGGCTTAAATTCGGCTGTGCCGAATCTTTGAATACCCTCCACCAATGTTCTCTATTGTTTTTGATACAAACAATATAAAAAACTCTTGAAGTAAAATTATTTTTTGGATGCGGAAACGAATTTTTTGGGTGAAAAAAATTTTAGGGTGAAAAAATTTTTTTAGGTGAAAAAATTTTTTTAGGTGAAAAAAAATTTTAGTGGTGAAAAAAATTTTTTTAGGTGAAAAATATTCGAGGTGTACAAAATGTTATTAATTTCTAAACGATTGGTGAAAAAATATGAGAAAATATATTATATACCAGTCGCTACTATGAAATTGTACTAAAATACACCAATTTGTATTGAAAATTTAGAGGTATCTTCACATTTTCACCCATAATTTTTTAACCGCTGGACCGATTTTGCTCATTTTCAATACCAAACTAGTCAGGAGGATGTACAATAATCTGGGTAAAAATAGGCACCCCCGCTTGCGTCTTCGCGTCGTGATCGCCATTTCAACAGACAGACGGACATCGCTAAATCGACTTAAAATTGCATAAGGATCACGAATATAAATACTTTATGGGGTCTTAGACCTATATTTCGACATGTTACAAACGGAATGACAAACTGATATATACCCTCACCATATATGGTGGAGGGTATAAGAAATCTATTAAAAGGAAAATAAAACGAAGCTAATTTTTTTTTTAAATGCAGACTAAATACAAAAATATTTAAAAAATGGCAAAATCACTACTGAAAAACCCGAGGCACCAGAAAATTATTACTATGCTTAGTAATATAATTTAAGAAAATTAATGATTTAGGCCTAAACTAAATACAGATTTTAATGAAATTTCGGAAACCTGAATTTAGTTTAGATTGTATTTAGCCAGTTCGCACCATCCCTTAATTCAAAAAGTTTATTGAAAAAAATGCGTAAATTAAAAAATTATACTCGGTCAAGCCCCTACACCGTAGTACAATTTTTCCGGAAACCAGACCAAATCCTTATTATATGGGCGAAAATATCAAAAGCCCAATAAATAAAGTTAAAACTCTAAATGAAATTGCCGAAAAAGTCAATTTAAGCAAATACCGGAAAGGTGAGTTAATGTGGTGACTGGGGCCAAATGTGGTCCGATTTTCTTTAATTTAGGAGGCATGATCTTTGGTTTTTTATAACATTCACAAACACCATAAAAACCAGATATCTACGGTATTTAAAGAGAAGCCTTTGTGCAAAATTTCATATACCATAAGTATCTTTGACCTATAGTTTGGTTACAACATTTACATAGACAGACGAAAGGACATTTATAAATCAATCTACTCAAAAAGTGATTTTTAGTTGATTGGTATACTAAAAGGTAAGTCATGCTCCCAGTAGTTTTGGTAATTACAAACATCAGCACAAACCCATAAAAGGAAAACAAATTATATAAAAGTGACATAAAAAACAAAGTAAACACTTAAATTGGAAAAATATGTTAAAATTTAGAAAAATCGATAAATACTGAGAAATGTGATAAAAATCGAAAATAAAAACTCTAGAATATTTAGTTTCCTGAAAATAAAATTAACTTAAATATACGATATATTGATTTGTATTACTAAGAACTTTTAAATTTAGACAATAAAAAATAATTTTCAATATACCTATAGTTCGTAAAATATTGAACATTAATAATCCGATCGTTTTCGAATTCGATTTCCATCACATGCCTGAATAAAAATTTCTAAAATGTCCAATCATTGAAAAAAAAAACGTTTTGGATAGTAAAATACTAATACCGGTTGAGGACTTATTTAACTAAGTTTTTGTATTAAAATTCTTTTAATTTTCTTATAAAAATTTTATAAAAAAATCTAAACTAAGGTGTCAGTAAAACTTTTCTACTCACTGTATGCATAAAAACATCTTGTATGTGAACAAACTATTTAAACAAAGGAAGGGTACTGTTTTCAAAAAAATTAAAAGAAAATCTCTTTAAAAAACACGTGTTTTTAAAAATAATTTAAATCTTTTGAAATTGCGTAGTTGACAAATGAAACTGTACATAAAGGTAACACTATTTTAACACTTTTAGAGTAAAACACAATACACATAGAACACGACTACTTATTTTTGGAGTGTGTAAGTACAGTATAACGGTATTTTAGTTAGATCGGTAATGGTATTTTATGGATTTAGTTAGACGGTAATGATGTTTTATGGATTAAGTTAGCCAATTACGATAGTTTTGAATCGGTGTATCAGCGGTTTTGCTTGACAGCTCTGTAAATTTGTTTTATAGCAAAACATGAATGAAAAAGTATTTTGGATGAATTTATACATTATTTTAAACATCAAAAATAATGGATGCTGCAGCAATTAAAAATGGAGAAATTTCTTACTATTAAAACTTACTTTAATATTTCTGGACTATTGGCATCATTATTGCGTTTACTGCTCTCTTTAATAGTTTCAAATTTTTCAAAGTTTTGTGATAAACCTAAAAATAAACAAAAAAAAAAAAGAAAAAAACATTTATTTAATTTATATATAATATTAATTTTTTATATAACATTAAGTTTAATAATTATATTATTTGTAATTATTATGAATATGATTTAAGGATTTGATTAAAATAAAAATGTAAAAAAAATTCCACCACCCTATTCCATAATTGTAATAATTAATAAAATAAACAATTCGGCCGGCAAATTTGCCACCAACAAAAACACTCTTGCTCTCTCGTCATTTAAACACTCTAGAAAACTCTTTAAACTACGCTGTACTCTTTGTTGTAGTTTTGCACTTGCCTATTATTTTTATGTGTGACATAACATCTTAAAGAACATTAATTTCGAATTAAATAAAATATCCTTTTGCTAAATTTTACTGAAAATTCACTGTGTCCTTTAACTTACCTCTACGTGTTTTGGCCACAATTTTACTGGGACCTTTGGAAACAGTATACATTTTCTTATATATTATGGGTGATAATTTCTTTGTAGGAACTTTTTCTTGTTGGAGTAATATTTCTGATAAGTTTCCAATCCCTTTACCAATTTTTAATGTTCTTTACACTTTTTATACATTTATTTATAACACCAGATATTTTTGTTTTAAATTCTATTAGTTTCGAATATTTTTTTTTATATGTATTTTTATAAAAATTATCAAATTAAGCGGTAATTTATTTATTGCTTTGTTCTTCTTGACTTTATATTTTACAATAATATCAAAAGTAACATGCAGTTGTCAAAGCACAGGCGACTATATAAAAACAAATTCTTAAGAGAAAACAAAACGTGTGTGAAGTTATAAAACAGCTGTTTAACTGCTTGACATTCATTCACAATAGAAATAATCATTGCCCTACCGAGAGTTGCCAATATTACTAAAGTAAATGCTCAGTTGAAATTATATGAAAAATTTACATAATCCCCATTTCAAACCATTAATTATATTGTGATATTGTAAAAATTAATTGTAAATTTAATTTGTAACAATATAATATTAAGCCCAACAAAACTGACACTCATTAGATCAACTAAATATTAATCTGAAAATATAATATGTTGTTAAAATTTTTAAAGCCCGTATTGGATTTGCTAGATTTATAAAAATAATATGTAGAGTTCAGCTATAGAGAATAAACCAGTATTTGTCAAATGGATGTTGATAAAGCTAGAATCAGCCATACGTAACGTATCGTGACGGATCAACCAAATCAATCTAAATGAATGAGTTAAAACGAGACAACCATATTATTTAAAATTTCCGCGAGAATATGATAAATTTTACAATAATTTTGAAATCGGCTACCTGCTTATTAAATTTGTATACCTTTAATAATTGTACTTGAATCTCAGAAAATTTACTGCACTCGTTTTGTGTGCGTGAACCATACTTGGGACTAGTTAATTAAATGGGCCAATTAATTGACAATTTAATTTTTGGCAATAATATTGTTTTTGTCAATGCTTTTAGGAGAATTGGTTTTATAAGCAATGGTAATTATTAAAAATTTCATTACAATTACTAATGAAGTGAAAAAAAATTGTTTGTAGTTCAAAAAAATTTAGAGGTGAAAAATATTCGAGGTGAATATAAAAAATTCAATTCTAAGCGACGGATGAAAGAAGAGAAAATATTTTACTTGCCATTCGGTACTATGAAATTGTACTAAATAAAATACACCTTCACATTTTAACTCACAACTTTTTTACCGCTGGGCCGATTTTGCTCATTTTCAATAGCAAACTACTCGAGAGGATGTCCATTAGAACTATATTTCAACATGTTAAAAATATTTTTTATTCAATTGAAACTACTTTTTTAAACATTGATTTAATTTCATTACAATAACTTTGAACAATGCCAATTTTAAAAAAAAAATACAATTAACATTGAATGCCAATGAAAAATTCCCAAGTATGTAGTGAACCTAAATTGCAGTTCCCGGAATTTGTAAATTACATTTGTATCATAAAAGGAAGCAGATGTTTCATGATGTTTTCGAGACTTTTTAGATTTTCCATTCGAAATTAACATACATCGAGGTGGCTAAATTTGTACTAAACTAAATGCAAATTAACAAAAAGGTTTAAAATTTATTTGAAAATTTTTTAAAAAATTTTGAAATTTCAAAAATAAAACTTGAAAGCCGTAATTTTAGTAGTTTTTAAAAAACAATAAATTCATAAACAATATACATAAATTTGTTGATTCCGGATTTAATGTCGATTGGAGAGCATATGTACGTATATAAGAAGCCTGTTACGAGGAAATAACTCTAGTACCTCTTCATCTATTTTACGAACAACATCTATTGGCACAGAAATTTTTTTACAATATTCGTAAAATGGAACCCAATATTTTGGCTCAACAATTGGCTTCTCTTAATTTAAATGGGTGCGACTTTGGGAACCGGACTAACACGGATGATTTTAATAAAACATTTCCTGCAGATTCATCAAGACGTGTGCCTTCGACACCATCTTCCTCATCGCCCTATAGTACGGGATTGAAGAAAAAACGTAAGCACAAACCACGTATAACGCCTTATGATACTAAATCATCGTTTAAAGCCAAAAAATCGTTAAAATTTTGAAAAAAAATATTGTTTGTTATATAAAAAAAAATTATCAATTGTTGTGGTATTTAATAGTGACACTCAAAAAGGTTCAAAGGTGCAGTTAAAAAGCCGGAAAAGGTATTTATTTAACAAAAAATTTAGTTATTTTTTATTGTTTAAAAACAACCAACAAATGTAGTTATTTATTTATTTTTATTTAATTTTTATTTTGTGAATAAAATGTTTGCGGGTAAAAAAATTGTTTAGGTGAAAAAATTTGTAATTAATGTAAAATATTCACCTCTAGTAAATAAACATGCCAACTCGACAAAAAGGTTTATATATAGTCATATATAACTTGATATAATTATACATAATGTTATGTATGACTAATGTTATAAACTTAGTATAACTCTATACTTTCATGTTTATATACAATTATATAACACAATAAATCTGAAAAATTCTATCACTTTTGTATATAAATATATATTTATATTAGAATTTAGGAAAAAAAATTTATTACTTTTTTATGTAAATAAAAAATTAAACATCTTTATACGTCTCGTTATGATTTAATAAATTCAGGCGTTGCATATCGTTGCAAAGATTTGCCATATTCTAGTATGTGATGAAAATCGATGGGTTTTTGAAATTTTAATACTGCATATTGTATTGGTTTTAATTTAAAAAAGATTTAAAGTTGTTATTCGATATACGTGATTTAGCCGAAACGATTAAAAATAATTGTAAGCCTCTTGGTATTTTCTATATAACCAAATCATACAAAATCAAAATCGGTCAATTTCCATCACATATCAGACGATAATAATGAATATTGATACACTCAGAATATTATGTAGTTAACTGTTTGTAGTTTAATAAAAAAGTTTTCCGTTCCATTTAAAAATAAAGGAAGATACATTTATTTTTCAAAGAAATATCTATATTAACTTTTTTATACATTTATTCGAAATAATTTACTATCATTTACCGATTTTTTTCAGTTTCATTTATTTTTTTCATTTGTTTGAAATTTAATAAAAATTTACCCACAAAACGGAAACTTGTGGTTTATTTGTGTCCGTAACAGTTATTACAAATTTAAATTTTGTTTGCTGTATGTTTCAAAAAAAATATTCAAATAATTTCAATTTGTTTTTTTATTTAAAAAACAAAATTTTTCAATACAATTTACAAGAACTTCATAAACACACATACATATACAAATACATTCACACAAAAAGTATTTATAGCTTCATATGCATACATACATTTTGTATTGTACAAGTATATTAAAAAAAAAAAACAAAAAATACAAAAACGGAAATAATTTCAAATAAATGAAAAAAACATTTATTTTTTAAGGATTGGTGGGTAAAATTTTGACATTTATTTTAACTGATTATATCAGTTGTTTCTTACGGATGTGTCAGTTGATTAATCAACATTTAAAAATAAATAACAAATGGCATTTAATTTAAATGAAAATTAAGTAGACCGGTTTTTAAATGAAATATCATTTCTTTTAAATGATATTTTCAGTTATTTTAACTTACAAACTTTTTTAAGTGTATATATATATATATAAATATATGAGTTTCTGCTCTATAACTCGGCAACTTGAAACCGCCAACAAAAAAGTGCATTACCCCCATAATTAAAAATATTTTTATGTTTGAAAATTTACGTTTGATAAAAATTCTATTTTTGAAACAAACTTTTAAGTCCAACGGCTGAGATCTTAAAACAACGATTATATCAAATAATATAAAATTATATGTAAATTGATTAAATAAGATGAACCCATTTTTCGTATCGAATTACATCAGATGAGATGATTTTGTGATATGAATTATTGAATTGATTTTTCTACCGGGAATTTATTTAATTTTTCAGAAATATTTTACACCTATTTTTATGAAAAATTTACAAGTATCTTTATGAGGGCCATTCGAAATGTTCTTAGCGTGCACAAAGCTGACAGATGGTATTAGAAACCTGCATCTGCAATTTGAACACATGCAAAATTAAATTCAATCTGGAAACTCATTCGTAATAGCTGTTCAAAAAATACATTCAGTATTTTTTTTATAATGGAAAAATTAAAAAGGTTTATCGGGACAAGAAATTCATAATGGTATGGTGAATGTATTAGGTGAAACTGTTCCTTCATATACAACAGTAAGAATTTGGGTTTAAATTTAAACTTGGTCGTACAAGCATTAAAGATGAACCACGAATTGGACGTTCAAAAACTGCAACAACAGCAGAAATTATAGCTAAAGTACATGATATGGTATTAGGCGATCGATGAGAGAAAGTGCGTGAAATAGGTAATACCAGGGGCATCTCAAATGATCGAGTCCATTTTATTTTGCATCCAGAATTACAAATGAAAAAGCTTTCTTAGAAAGATGGGTATCGAAGTAAAACAAATTCAATCGGCTGGTAAGGTTATGTTAATGGTTTTCTGTGTTTTCAAAGGAATTTTATTGAACGACCATCTTTATAAAGGTAAAACAATAAATTCAGAATATTATTGTAACCATTTAGATCGTTTGAAAGTAAAAACTTGGGAAATACGACCTGGTTTACAACACAGAAAATAATCAAAGCAACGCACCAGCACACAACGTATTCTAAGAACGGCAAAAATCAACGAATTGAAGAAGTACGAATTGCTTTACCACCCGTCTAATTCACCTGATTTCTGTGACATCTTCCTGTTCTCAAATCCTTAAAAATTCCTTGCTGGCAAGCGTTTTAGCTCGAATGAAAATGCAATTGCAGCTGTAATCAATTATTTTGCAGAACTTCAGGAAAACTATTTTAATTGCTAGAAGATCGTTGGACTAAGTGTATTGATGTTTCAGAAGATTATATTGAAAAATCAATATGATTTTAAAAGTTCAACTCTTGTTTTTCTTTGTTAGGCTAAGAACATTTCGAACTGCTGGACCGATATTGCACATTAACAATTTTCGGCGAAAATTCCCTTTTGGTAGTTGTTTATTATAGTATTAAAAATAACTGATTGAAACAACTGAGTATTTATTCGTAAAATAACTGTAATTACTGTTAAAAAACAACAACTACTGATTATTACAAACGTTTTTGAGTGCACTATTGATAAAATGTATTAGTTTTTAAATGATCTTTTGTTGAAAACGGACAGAAAACTGCTAGATAAAGCAAAAACCACCCCAATTTAGCTTAAATCAATAACAATAGAGATATGTAGATGTGGTTTTTTCCTTATCGCAGCAGTTTTCTTTTGCCTAAATATAAGTAATTATTTTGTAAATAAAGTATAATAATCTAAACATAACAATTATTTTACTACCTGACTGACTACGTGGTCATTATTCATAAACCGGTAAGTACATACCATACATGGGACTAATTAATTGATGATTTCATTGCATTGATATCAATTTTAATGAAATTATTTTTATAAATGTTAATGATTTTAATTGTTTGATTTCATTAATTAATATTAATGGTTTTTAAATTCTATTGCAATTAATAATTAATCAATTAAAAACCAATAATTTAAAAAAATATATAGTTTTATATTGATACATTACTATAGGGTCCGCCAAATAACTTTTTTTTTTTTTTGAAAATGCTATAAAAAAAAACTACTGAATATTTTCTCAAATTTCTTTTTTTATTTGAAAGTACAATCCTTCCGGTTAATAATGGAAAATAATTTAATTCAAGTGGCTCCTCGGCTGGCCATGCAGTAGCCTACACGATCGGTCCAATTTTTAAGCACATTATCGATTGTGTGCAGCTGTATTTCACCAATGGCTCAACGAATATTGTCCTTTAAAGCGTCAATTGTCTCTGGCTTATCGGCGTAACACTTATATTTGACGGCACCCCACAAATAATAGTCCAACGGTGTCAAATCGCAGCTCCGAGGTGGCCAAACTACATCAGCTCTGCGGCTGATAATGCGATCTTCAAAAACAGGGGGCAAAACATCGAGTGTAGCTTCGGCTGTGCGGCACGTAGCGCCGTCCTGTTGAAACCAAATTGTTGCCAATATCCTCCTCTTCAATTTTTGTGAACAAAAATTCGTTCAACATGGCCCGATAACGATCGCCATTGACTGTAACGGCCACTCTTTACTCATTTTCGAAGAAAAATTACCCAATTATGCCACTGGACCAAAATCCGCACCAAACAGTGACTCGTTTTGGGTGCATCGGCTTTTCAATGTATGCGTGCGGGTTTTCTGTGCCCCAAATGCGACAATTTTGCTTTTTTACATACCCGCCAAGATCAAAATGAGCTTCATCTGAAAAGATGACATTGAAAAGATGACATTCTGCAACATTACCATGATTTTCAAAGTAATGTCGCAATATTTCCCAGCGTTGTTCAAGCGTATACACAACCATATTCGTTCAGCGGAAGGATAAAACTAATCATCTGTCAAATCGGACATGAGCTAAGTGTTACCATTCACGAATTAAGCACTAGTTGAAAAAAAAAAACGTTAGATGGCGGACCCTATATAACAAAATTTGTTCGTTTTGCCATGTCTCGCTTAGTTTTTGAGATACTGGCCATTTTACAAAATGGCGAAAGTTAATCGAGATAGCTTAAAACGGGCGAAATTTTTGCTCTCCTAGTGTTAATATACTGCGATATTAAAAAATAGGCCAGGTCCGGGAGATCTGTAAAGATCTATGTAAAGCAATTAAAACATCCTCCTTTTTTTGTAAACAAATGCTTTTTCTGATCAATTGTAAATAATTTTAGAGGCATTAGTACGATTTTATTAACATTAGTAGGACAAATGCTAATGCCATTAAATGGTAATCAAAATTTTTGTGGCTTCTGTAAGGCCCAAACTGAGAATGAATTAATTTTACTTGTAAATTTAGTACAATTTATCTTCACTTAAATTTAATGTACAAGATTATTATTTTTTTATTGAAAAACTGACATTTTGCATTTATTCAATTTGTTAAAACGCACTTTTACAATCGAAAGAAATCGGCTGGAGATAGAGGAAACCATACCTAACTGTACCTAAATTTAAATGCAAAATAAAAAATTAATTAAAATAGAAAGAAAATTTTTTAAAAGATGTAAATTGGATGAAAATTTTCCCGAAAATAATGCTTACGAACAATAAATTTATCCGAGTTCAATTATGAATGCAAAAAATTAAAAAAAAAAAAATATTCTGAGGAATATTGGCTTTAAAATGAAAAAAGTACAAAGCAAAAACTTCTAAATACATTGCTTATTGAGAATGTAAGCTAATAAAAATATAAAAAAGTGTAGTAAAAGTAATAAAACATTTTAAAAATATTACAGAGAGTTGTAAAATTTTTGACAAAAAAAAAAAACAGATATTCTTTTAATATACAACCGAATTCCCGGAGAAAATTATTGTATGACTATCACGGTAACACTGTTTATTATTGGGAATATTGTATACATGGTTTTATATATTAATGATTTTGAATTGTAAACAAAGAGAAATAACATGTGTGACTGTAGCAACACCAACTAAGATTTAGTTTTATGAAATAAAGTTGGCAGCTCGAATATTACCCAGCAAAAACAGGGTTTTACCTACTTACCAACCTATTTACTCGCTTAATTACTTTTGTTCGCGATGTCCTAAAAGTAATGAGTGGTCATTACCTTCTCACTTACAAAAAACACAATGTAATGGGTGGTCCTTAACCTCTCGCTTACGAACAGCCAAAAAATAATGAGTACCCATTACTTTTTGGACATCGCGAACAAAAGTAATTAAGCGAGTAAATAGCCTGGTAAGTAGTTGATACCATGTTTTGCTGGGTTTTTTTATTTACGCAAATAGTATTTCAAATCTCCAGAAAATTTACATTTAAAAATAACTGGTAATCTGCACAAACGGCTTAGGGAAAACATCATAAGTTCCAAAGGAATTGTAAAACTATTCCGCCCTTTTTTTCAAAGCCAAATATATCGTAATATGAATTCAAGCCATAAATAACAAAATTTTCTTATTTTGCTTCTAAAATTGAAAATATTTCCCCGAAATAGACGCTTGTAGGTGTGTTTACAGTATTCGTTACAAAAAAAAAAAACTATTTTTGAATAAAGTCCAAGTGTTGACCCCATAGTGCGGCAGTTTGGCGATAAAGCAGGTTCTTAATTTGCTTTATTTGTCACTGTCGAGAAATAAGAAAATTTTCTTAATAAACAAGGACTGCCTTCAAATTAAATTCAATTAAAAAAATTGAAAAAAGTTGACTCTGATATTTTAAATACAAACCACCAAAGTAATATAGATAAAAAATATCTAATTGAAATTTAAATGAAAGCAAATTTGATATTTATATTTTCCATTTAAAATTATTAAAAATCGTTTTAGTGTTTTATTGAATTTTCACAATGATTTTAATTAGAATATGTAATACTATAAAATAAAATGATGCTGCACATTTTTGTTAAACTTCGCCCAAAAATTCCTCTTTAAAAAAGTGCTATTAAAAATGAAATGTTATATTCATTATTTGTCCAAAATCAATGTATGTAATACTTAACAATACCTTGTATATAGTTTAATTGTTTATGAGTTAGCACCAACGTCATAAGTGAGGTTGTTTTTTGATTATTCGTCTTAGAAGAGGTTGCAATTTCGTTTGATTTGTTTGTCATTTTCAAATATTTATTCCACATTTCATTCGATAGTATCACAGGTTTATGAATACCCATTTCATCATTTGTCTGTAGTGAGACAGGGTTTTGATGAGAAGAATTTTGCATTTTCAGATATTTCTGCCAAATGTCGTTCCCATTTTCTGTTGTGTCTTGAAATATTTGAAACTGCATATTAACATCTCTTTTATTCACACAAACCTGACGATTTAAATGAATATGCCTATTTGATATAAAGATTTTATTGATATTATCCTCTAAAGTTTTGGGAGAGCCTTTAATATCCTTAGCCTTATTTAGTTTATATTTCAGTTCCCGATTTAGCTTTTTTAATTTACTGATTTTTCTAAATAGATTTTTTTGCTGTATATGTAAATTATCAAATGCATCAAATGCATCATATTCCAAATCTATTTTATCTACTGATGGTTCATACAATTTACGGTGGAGGCTTTTTGACATGTATGTCTCCGCCAAATAAGTAATTTTTGCTAATGCATAAATGCAGACAAAGAAACAGAAAAAATTTACATAAAGTTCATAATTATCTCGCGGCTCAAGTGCCTTGTTATTTGAGGGAATTATTTGTTCAGACATGGTTGAATAACCTAAATAAAAAATTTGGATAAGCGAAAATATAGCATTCAATAAATTTACAAACCAATAGGTATTCCTCTAGTTTTGTTAGAATCGTCTAAAATATATTGTTCAATTTTATTAAAATAACACAAAATGGTCCAGGAAAGAAACCCTAATGACAAAAGAAATACAAAATTTATGCTGAACAACATTTTTTTGTGTATATATATATTTTTAATTTGGAAGACAAAAACAACTTAATTTTTGTGGAAGAATTATACCAGTTTCTTTAAAATATAAATGACAGATAAAGAAAATTAAAGTACAGAGGAATGTTGGTAAAATGTCAATATAAAGAAACTTTAAGAAAAGAGTTACCAATTTTTTCGAACGGGATTTTTTTGCTATACTCAAAAAACTAAGATAGTAAAACTTATTGTATTTTCGTTTAACAAATATTCAACAAAAATTTCATTGAAAATGAAGATTTTAACAAAAGATTAATTAACATCTATAATGGAGGTCTTTTGGGGAGGAAATGCAGATCGTCATGAATTTTGAATATGTTGTAGAAGCAAAAAATCTAAGAAAGAAGTGCTTTATTGAGCTACGCAATTCAAAACAAATTTCTAGGTTAACTAATGGCTTTAAAACCCCTTCAGTATGAACAAATTTGTTTCAAATTGTTTTTATTTAAATAAATTTATTTTTGAGTTTTATTTCAAAATATTCTAAAAATAATGTAAATTTTTTTATGTTCGTGGGTTCCACTTGAGCTCGCTGAATTTTTTCGACGATGCTGTTTTTTTTATTATTAATATTAAAAAAGTTCATACGATGTTACTAAAATTTTTATTTCACTATAATGACGATTTTCTGTTGGGGTTTCTTTTTCTTAGTCCAATTAAACATAGGTACATAGGTACACAAGATGATAGATTGTTCTATTTTTTTTTAACATCTAAGTTACCAATAGAACGAATAGCAGACTCCTTGCGAACAACTGAAACTACACTAAACTAAGTAGATTATTAAACTATAAAATCAAATTTTGAGCGCCCCGGTTGGCTCAGTACGGAGGTCGTGGGTTAGATTCTCACCAGAGGCTCTGGTCTGCTTTCGCTACAAGGAGCAGATAGCCTGTGTTGCTAGTGCTTGGTTAGGGAATTAGGATATAATTTATAATTACATGATTAATATATATATATATATATATATATATATATATTAATAAAATAAAACTAGTTGTTTTCTTTTAAATCTAAATAATTTCACTTATTTTTAAAATGTGAAAACATCTAAAATGTTGAAATATTTGTATATACAAAAAGTTTTAGCTATATTCATATTTACACGTCGATTACCTTTATCTACCATTAACCGGTGCTGGAGATACGAATTGCTTTTTATGATTATTTTCTTAAAAAAATGACAATTAAATTTCATGTTCACCAATTGACGTGTGAATCTGCTTTCAGGGTAGAAAAATAGATGTTAATAAAAATATGATATAATTGTTGGACTACTATTTTTTTCTCTGTGTAGGAATTTCTTTTTTATATTCACAGGGGTTTGTGTTCAAACCCTGTAGGAAATGTCAATAGTGAAACTGTACTGATTAACTATTGACTTTGTCACCAGTACTACTGACTAATTATGCCCCAGCCAACGCTTTCTGCTGTAGACATTTAACATGTGCGTGTCATTGCGAATCTACAACAAAGATATGTCCTTCAGTTGGCAACACCGCACTGGAATATCTTTGGCAAAATAATTTGAATTTAAAACTAACGGTAATTTACACTAACACTTAACAGTATGGCAACATTTTAACTTAAAAACCGTTTACATTTATGTTAACTTAACAGTCCTTCATTTATTCACTTGTTGTCTGTGCTGCATGCACATTCAGTTGTTTTTGGTCATTCGTTCGTGAGACATTACGAAGCGGAAACATTTCTAGCAGCACACTAAATTTAGTAGCTGATTATGATGTTGTTGTTGTAGTAAAAGATAGAGATGAACAATAAAAGTGTTAAAAAAATATAATTATTTTTAAGAAATAGTTCAACAAGTTGTTTATACAAAATGGGAAACTAATTTATACATAAATGTTTAACAAGAAAATTTAATAAAATACTAGTAGTGTGTAATGGTATGAATAACCAAAAATAATTAAGAAAAAGAAAAGTAAAATAAGAATATTCTTCTGTTCGTTCACCTACACTTGTATACACGATCAATCCCAATCCCGTGTAATAGTGTAAATATACGAATATATAACAAAAAAGAATGAGCGAGTAGAAAACAAGAGAAGATTTCTTTTAGAGATTAATCACAATTGGATCGACAACAACCGCGAAAAATGTCTTTTCATATATTTTGTACAAAAAGCAAAATGTCGACTTGTCGTCCAGCGACTTGTCATTAGTTTAATTCAATTTGTTATATTTTTAAGACGGCACACTAAGTTATATTTAAATTATTTGTCAAATTGTTGCCATATTTTAAAATGAATTTTTAAAATTAATTTTTTCAGTACAAACTTGCAAAAAATATTGTACTTACAAAAATGTATAAATTAAACAGCAAAATGAAAATAATAAAATCATAAAAAACGGAATTTGCTGCCAAAAAAAAAACAAAATTTTATTAAATAATTGATGCGAAATTTAAACAAACTTTTAAAAAAAATATGACAAAATAAATACAAACTCCAGGTTCTGATTTCCTTTTTTATTTAATCGCCTTGTATTTTGTTGTCGTTATTCGACTTAGTTGTGTTTAATCTCTAAAGTGAATAGTGTAAAAACAACAAAACACGCGCAGAGCAGTAAATAAGCAATGCGAGTCGATGGAATAAAAAATATTAAATAATTATTGGTCGCTCGTTTAATATTATGTATTTTCTGTTTAATAAAATCTAAAAAAAAAACAAATAAGTAATAATTTTCAACGGAAAAAAATTACAATAATAAAAGTGTTTTATGCATATTGTTAATTTTTAAATAACTTAGTATTGAACTAAATACATTTGTGTAATAATGTAAGTTTATAAATAATAATAAAAAAGTTTAAATATAGTAGAATTTCTTAACTATGAACATTACATATTTATGGATGGATGGTTGTTTGTTTTGAACTGAATGTATTATTTTTTATGATTTAATTTGCTTTATTTAAACACTTTACTATCTGTTGCTCATGTGTTGGTGTATTATCAACAAAATAACAGCAAAAACAACAACAACAGAGTAAAAAAGATCTTATGTTGTTTACTTTTTGTAGCTGTTTTGTCTTGAGTTATCAGATTAGGTTATTTTGTCCTACAAGAGAATTTCAACTTTGATGTCGGGCAAGTTTTCGTGGGAAACACAACACAATTAAAGCTTTGCTCAATTGATAAAAACAAAATCAAGTTTGAATTCACGAATCAAAAACTATTTTCATTAATTATTTTTTTTTTTAATCTACTACACTGTTTCCCAGAATTGGTGATACGAAATGAAAAATTAAACTTTCTGCGGGATATAAATGTTGTTTCCTTTATGGTCTAAAGGGATATGCCCACGGTTACCCTCTCTTTTTGCTATTTTTTCATCGTAATTTTGAATATAATGAAGCCTCTTCTATGAGTATCGGTCACAGGGTAGGTCCCTAAGACTGGACCTATTTTAAGAGGACAAGTGCTCGCAATGCTTGGCTTTTTTGTTGGGGATTTTTAATGTTAGCATTATCTTAAATTTATATGGCAACATTGGCTCTTTCTTAAGTGAAATGCACCACTCGTGTTTGAAAAAAAAAGAACCGTATAAAAGCTTTTTTCTTTATTATTGTGTATTTTCTTCTATCGCGATACGAAATGAATATGTAATTTACTAAATAATCAAGTTAAGGTTGTTGTTTTTTCTTAAAAACAACAACCTGCAACATTATTATTTTGTATTTATATTTCTTTTAGTATCACATTCTTGTTAAACTTATTTTTCATCGGATCTTGTTGTTCTCTCACTAATACAAAGCTGATCGTTAGTAAAATAAGTGAAGGAGACACAAGAAATTAGTGTTGTTAAATTTTTAAAATGCAAAATATTTGATCGGTTAAACAAAAACCTAACTCCTATTAAAAACTTCATGATGAAATGGCTACCAGAGCCCTTTGACAAAGATTGAGATGCATGCGTACTCTTAAGGTTTTATGCCCCTTGATTAACTGCATATTTGTAATGAAAATTGTACCTACTTTTTTATTAAATTTCTTTGATGAAAGTTCGATGCAACAGATACTTAATAAGAAAAAAAATTATAGTTCAGTCGAAATTTCAGTCAAATAAATGTCACAGTTAAAGCAAAATGAAATCTTCTTCGAACAAACAAGGAAAGACAAATACGTGTTGTAGCGGAAATGTCATCATTGATTTGTTTCTTGTTAATAGATATTTTATTATGGCGCTAACACATTCACACTCTGTGACACACATACATACATGTAAAGGAATTTAATTTTAATTTTCAAAGTCGCAAATTTCTTTATTTCGTTTTATTTGTTTTTCTTTCTATAAAATAATAAAGTGTACAAATTGAATTTCGTACTTTTTATGAGTTTTTTTTTATAATTTTGGTTCGCTCACTCTTGTTCCCAGCAGAGAAATATGAACAAAAGTGTACGAATACACAAGCGTTTGATTAAAATACAAGTCAATATAATAAAGATTAACTTGGTGCTGCTTATCAAACTTTTATTCCCATTTTTTTTTTTCACACATACATCCGACATTTCTCATATGGATAGTGTGCAGTTGCTAGTAGTTGTGGATCATTTTGTGGGATTGGTATTGGGCTGGCTGGCGTTATTTTTCAATCGTTTTTTCATTATTAATAATGTATGCACAAATAAACACTTGTTTAAACACAGAGTAAAAAAAAATGAGAACAATTACACCCTAAAGGGATTAAAATTATAATAGTAACTAATAAGAATGTCTTTACTTGTACAATTTTCCCAAGTGTGATATAATAACATATAGTAGGGGTGCAAATAATACATATTTATTGTATATTGAATAACTGATAAGTATGTTTTATCCTATTTATCCGATTGATAAGCTTATCCCTTGATTTTTTCAAACCTCCTTTAATTTCACTATTGTAATAAAACTTTGATCCCCTAAGTAAATAAGTTGCTTTAGATTTTAGGAAAGAGTAAAGATCTTTTGTGGAATCACTTTTTGTTCTTCTCATTTGCCATTTAATTCTTGGGGATATTGTTTGAAGATACAACTTTTTAATAAATCTTAGTGAAGTTACCATTGACACTGCATTCTACGAGTCCAGTTCCTTGTCGGTCTAAGTGATAATGTGTTTTAATCTTGGAGGAAACAGATTCCATACGATTTCATCTTAGGCTAGAGTGAATGGAAACCCACCAGCAGGTAGATTCAATGGGAGCCAATGCGGCTCACTGTAATTATTGCTGTTTCCTCTCCCATCTCCATGAAATCTAGGACCAAAAGCCATCAGGATTCCAGTTAGCTAGCAAAGCCGGTTAGAGATACCTCCCCCCTCAGGCAACCGTTCAGGTCTTCACTCTCCAGATGCCTAAAACTGCTCTTCTTCAGTCCTAAGCATCGCAAGATATATGTGTTGTATCCTACTCTTCCACATTCCAACAGCTTCTACAAACAATAATCTCTATGTAGTTCCAGCAGCTTAAGGGTTTCCTATAAATAGTATCCTCGTCTACCTATTGAACAAGTTCGTCACTATAGTCCTTATCCGAGTTGTGTACCGACAACCTCTTGCAGTAGGATAATACGAACATTAAGTAACTCACATGCCTTAATCTAACAGCCACCATCGCTATCGTTTTTCTGATGTAAATATCCATCGACGGGATGTGAAAAGAGCATCAAACATTAAATTGAGTGAGGGGTGGTTTTGAAAACCATAAAGACACATTCATGGCGTTTAGACTATACAATTTTCACTGTATTATATCCTAGAAGGAAAAAGTAAAAGGCATGACAAGAAGAATTACAATTCAAATGAAAAAACTTTGTTTCAATGAACCTGGGAAAAAATACCAATCAAATTTATGGACAGAATTCATAAAAACGTTGACTGTTTTCAATTTGGAGAGTTTACAGCCGAAATGTTTTATTGTGTCCTTATCGTCGCTACAAAACAATATGCTTTCAAAGGTTCCATGACGATGCTTATTCTGTTCATATGACGAGTCTATTCACAAATGACGAGTAGAGAACTCTCCCAGGATAGAACTCCGATCTGTTAGAAGCCAAAACTTTTCGAACCACGATTATTTCTTTTGGACCCAATATCATATTCAGGGTGGGGAAAGATGGTAAAAACCCCCTTTTTCCTCCATGTAATGATGAACATGCTTCCCCTAGACTATTCCAGAAACATTTGACATCGCATCGGAAAGATGTGAGTCGACAACGAAACACAACGCAAATCTCCTTGACATCGCACCAGGATAATGGAACATACCTATTAAGAAAACTGGTCAAGAATACGGCTTAAAGAGTTTTTATTAGGAGATCTCTTGGATATTAAAAGTCACTAAAGATAGTATCAGATCCTCAGTAACTACTCGCTCAGTAACTACTCGTACTCGCTGACATAGTCGCTGCTTTAGAATATTAAAGAGCCATAACTCTTCTTTACCTTCCTCTAACTCACGTCAGCTCCCTATGTTAGAAGTACCAGTTGTCATTTCATGTACTTAAATCAATCCATATCATTGATAAGCAACATTAACCAGTTCCCTTCTTATTCCAGTTAAAAATAAAAGTTCTTATTATATTTGCTATACTAATAATACCAGCAGCCAGTGTAAAGAAGTATAATTAATACTTGATATATTTGCGAAAGACACACACACACACACACATACTTGTATTTTAATATAACGATAATGATTTAGACATACATATGTACGTACAAAAAGAAATGTTTGTATATTTAAACAACAGAAAATATTAATTATAATTAATGAAAAAGTAAACATTTCTCTTGTTTTAATTAATATTTTCACATTTTTAAATATAATAATACGGAATTCCTTATTATCTTCTAACGTTGAGTCTCATACTTTCACTTGACTTTTGAACAAAAGAAAAAAAAAAAAATTATATAAAATACGATAACAAGTTTTTTGGTTAACTAACTCAAAAACCTTCAGTATGAAAGCCAGCGCAAGAAACTGCATTTCAATCATATTATTTAACATATTGATATGATAACATATGCCAAGTTGATGTTGTGTAGAGTACAATTTATAGTCGTTATGATTGTCAAGTTAATTTCTCTTTTTTTGTTTTGTCTGATTATTTCGCTTGTGTTCTTTTCTGTTGTACAGACATACAAATAAACACTTTATTCCACACAAAAAGCAGCTGATAAAATAAAGAACATTGTTAACACGAGTTTATAAATAGATTTTGCTCTGGCGAATTGATGATATTTGCTTGCACAAGAGAAATACTATAACGCTAACATATGATGATGATGATGATACTAACATACATATAGGAACGTACTACGTACATCTGACGTTTGTTAGGTTGGCCGTACTGTCCGTCTCTTTAAACGATCGTTTGTCCGTCCGTCCGTCCGTCCGTTCCTTTATCGATAAAGAGGATGCCCAATAAATTGTTTAACATATTTTGTTGCTTTTTTGGAGCATATACCATAAATTCCATACATTTTATTTTGTTTTGCTTCTGGCGATATGAGATAGAAATTCTTCGCTTAGGTATACATTCTTCTGTACTCTGCATACATTGTATGTGTATATTTAGTGCGTCTAAATTTTATAGGTACCCACCCAGTAAAAAAAAATTTCAAACGAAAGAGCGCTGGCAAGGCACTTTAAAAGGTGGCACAAGTTCAAAAAGCGTTCAACTGAAAAACTAAATTATGTTAATGTTCGAAAAACCAAAAACATTGATTTTCAAAATAAAATTTTATTTGTCAGATGGGCAGACAAGAGCTCTACCAAAGTAATGTCGACCAATGGGTTCTATAAGATCTTTACGAAATTCAGATGTGATAAAAAAGAGAATAAAAAGGTACACGTTTAGAGGTTAATAAGTGCGGTCAACATTTAATCGGTTTTTGTATGGAAGTCTTCTGGCTGAAAACCTTTTATAATAAAGTGTCGTAATTTTTATAAAAGCAATGCTTCACCATTGCACTAGCAACTTATGACTGGGTATATGCATACATACTTATGAGTTGCATGTAGATTTATTTTCAATAAAAATAGTAACTAATATACGCGACATCACGTTATTGAGCTTGAGCCGACGAGAGTACTTATGATCATGTTGAAAGAGCGCATAAAAAATATTTTTACATACACTTAAAAAAAAACGCTGTTTAAACAGTTTTTCAAAAATTTGCAACAATGTTAAATTTTATGCACCAACATTTTCTTTCTTAAGTATTAAGAACAGGTTAAAACATGAGATTTTGAAGTCGAATATCCTCTATGGCCTTAATATAGTAT
Organism: Eustalomyia histrio; assembly: GCA_949748255.1. Taxonomy (NCBI): domain Eukaryota; kingdom Metazoa; phylum Arthropoda; class Insecta; order Diptera; family Anthomyiidae; genus Eustalomyia; species Eustalomyia histrio. Next base: position 159,321,857 of record OX456524.1, on the reverse strand, counting down.
ATGATACTGTTGTATAAATCTAAGAAGATTAAAATGATGTTGTCCGATTTTTATATAATTTTAAGCATCGAAATACTACTTCAGGCTTTGTTGAACGTTTTCTATGGCGCGGCCTTCAGTGGTTCTAGGGGTATTCTGTTCTGTGAAATGTCCGAGACCGGATTCGCCATATAACGATACTTAAATAAAATCGGGTGGTGGGCTCGGGACGTGATTTCAAACTAGATGCCTATTAAAAAATTCTAAAATTTTCATTTTATTTTAAGTGCGAAGTTAAACTAGGAGTGGTGAAAATTTTCGAACATTTTGCTTTATACCTCGAGATATGAGATTTTTAGTACACTCAGAAAAAAAGTTAGTAGAAAATTTTTAAACGGTTTTCAATCCCACTCTACTATTTTTGTACTGATTTTTAGTAAAAATTATTTAGCAAATCTTTTTGCTTGTTACATTTTACAAATTACAGAATTTTTACAAAATATTTACAAATTGTTGTTGCTTATTTCAGAAATCATTTTACAAATTTTTGAATACCGATTTGCTAAAATTAGCAAAAAATTTTACTAATTTTAAAAAAGTCGATATTGAAGGAAATGTTATTTCTAATTAAAACTTACACCTACAAACTTAAATTTCCTTAAAGTGTTACATATATTTAAAAAGGTATCGGAAGTGAAGATACTGACTCGTGTCTAAAAAGAGGACATCCACTTAAAATAGCACTAAAAAGGTTTTTTAGTTCTAAAAATCCGCCCTAAAAACAATTGAAATTAAACCTTAAAAGTAAAAAGAAAAATTGACCAAAATATTTTTTAAAACAGAAATTACCAAATTAAAACAAAATGATTAATTCGTTTTTTAAAAAATATAATCAAAATTGTTGATGCTCGATAAGAAAACTAAATTCAAAGCTTTTTACTAATATTAATAATATTTAGTAGTTTTTTTTTGCTGATTTTAGCACACAGATTTTAAATTCCACTTTACAAAAAGTCTACTTAAATTTAGTAGCGTCTACTAATTTTTCTACTAATTTCATTGTACTACACGTCAGCAGACATGTGTTGCTAAGATTAGCAAAAAATACCGCTGGGCTCAAATTAGCAGAATTTCCCGTAATAACAGCAAAATTATCAGTTGCCATTACAGACTTTTTTGGTGAGTGTATTGTGTTAAATAAAAATACCTAAATTATTTGTTTTAAATAGTGCTTCGTCAACAAATTTGTTTAAAAAAAAGAAAATAGTAAAATCAATTTGAAACATATTTGACAGATTTTTTAATGTAGTAGAAATTCCTTAAATCCCATAGTTTAGTACTTTTTCATAAGGAAAATGTCCACATAAAATATATAATTAAAATTTATCGTTTAAACATTTCAACTTGGCAAATTTAATATGCTTCTTATCTTTTGAATTAAGAGACTTTGATTGTTTTTTATTAATTAAATTGTTTTTTTTTTATTTATTTTTAAACTCATGTTTAATTCATTTGATTTTGTCATTTTTCTATGTGTACAATTTTCTCAGAGCTACACTAACATATTCCATAAGCAAATATCATCTCTTCTTAAAACAAGATACCACTACGCACTCTCAATAACTTGTGCTTTGTGAGCATTTTTTTAGTATTATTCTACATGTCTGCGATAATAGTTGCGTTTTTATACCGAAAGACCTACGTCGCGTGCTGTAATTGAGTAGTTTAAATTAAAATATAAAATATTAATAAAAAAAAAACAAATATACATATTATTTACATGCATACATACAAACAAATGTATTAATATTGAATTGTTGCATTTGCAAAATTTCTTTCTTTACGATCACTCTTCAAGTGAGAATTTTTTTTCTATTTATGAATTTTAAATAATTTAAAAATATACAGTTAATTTTGTTTAAACTACTCTAAATAAAAAAAAAATCTGCTGACCGTCGGTAATTCAATGTTTATTTAAGTGATTTTTTAATTATTTAAACAAAATTAAACATAAATATAATTATGATAACAAAATTAAATTAATTAGAAATTTTTATGCATAAATTAATAAAGAAAATATTTTAAATGCAATGTGATTATTTGAAATGTATTTTTTATATTTAATTAAAAATATATTGTTTAATTAAGAGGAAATTTAAATTATATTGTTTAAACTGTAATGTACACTCAAAATAATTAGTCAGTAAAAAACCTGTCGTTAACTGAAACTAATTTCTAAATAAAGATTTAAAGATTTATTTAAATTTCAATATCAAACGATCTTATTTTAGCCCAAAAAATAAAAGTATTATTTTTATTAAATCAACCGATTTTTTAGTTGTTTTTATATGCGTATTATTTTGAGTGTATTTGTGCAAAATTGTTTTCCAACATTTTAAATCATCATAATTCAGTGTAAACAACATAAATTTACAGTTATCAAAAAGATCAAAAATTAAGCTTCAATTCCAAAATTTATGGTTATTTTTAAAACTGTAAGTAACTAATTGTTTTAATACATATTTTAAGTACTCTCCCAATAACCACTAGGGTTTTCAAAATTCAACTGCTTTAAGTAAAATAGACTTCAAATTTAATTCAAGAAGTTTTAAACTTAAAATTTTGTATCCCTTTTTTAATGTTGTAGTGAAATCAAATGTAATACAAATTATAGTCAAGCCTTAAAACTGGAATTCAATTAAAATTCCAGTAAAACTGTTTGTAGTTCTCCCATATTTAATGTATTAAAAAAAAAAACAACAATAAAATAAAACATATTCGGCAATTATATAAATTTTTGAATAGTTCTAACTGTAAATAATTTGAACTTTTTAATAGTGTGTTTGGTTCTATCTATAACAGTTTTCCTTATCGTTTATATATAACATACATGGGAGAAGTTAATTGAGTGGTAATTAGACCAGTTAATGATTTTATTATCATGGAATTAACATATTTTTCAATTAATGATAATGAGTAATATTTCGTCGTATTACAAAAAAAATAATTACAATTAACAGATAAACTTTTCGAAAAAGTTTAAAAGAAGAAACACTGCCATAGAAAAACAAAATCAGTGAATCCGGAAAACATATGTTCAAATAGATAAATATCTCTAAGATCCAGCTTCACTCCATTTCATTCTCTTTGCGTAGTGTTCTTCCTATAAAGTATTTCAATTCAACTCTTTGCCCATTGCATTCCATTTGGTTCCCCTTTGGCCATTCCATTTCGTTCTATCCTACTGTCGCTTGAAACAATGTTCCAATAAATCCACTTCATGACATCAATAAAAACAAATATGTATTAGAACTTTCTTGGCCATTTACAAAGATTTTTTTTTTTGTTAATGAAAGGTTTTTTTAAAAGAAAAAAATAACTTCTTCCGGGAAAGTTAATTTCTTAAAGATGCTTTAATTTTTTTTTCTTTTTTTGTATTCAACATTTTGTAATTTGAAAGCCTACAGGCCAATTAATAAATTACAATATTCTACTCACTTAAGATAATCTTAAATTAGAATTTAAAACTGTGATAACAATTTATTTTATATTCTAAAAATAAACGGGCAAAAGAATTATTGTGGTTATCAACTATATAGTTGCAATAAAAATTATCAAAAAGATAAGAAAATTGTTGTTAATATTTGCAAACTATTCAAAAGTATTTTTTTAAAAACATCACTATAATTGAAGTGGCTTAAAAGGAATTCCCTTGCTAACATTTAATTCGTTGAATTCATTCACAGCAATTAATTCCTGTTTTTTCACATTAATTCACACTTTGAATTAAAAAATTCAATTTATTTGAAGGGAGTTCATTCCAAAAAAAAGAATTAATTATTTTAAGCTCTGCCTAAATTATGTCGGCAGGCCCGACATTAATTTTTACTTGTTACTTAAGGTAAATATGAAAAAAATTCCATTTTCTTCCCAATTCTTCTAAGCCCGAAATATAAAAATTTGAGGCACTAATGGGGGGGGGGGGGGGGGGGGGAGACCTTCCTTGTGAGTGAAACAAAGTGTGTAATTTTATCAAGATACTAATTAAATTTGATATTATCTTGGTTCTACGTAGAATATTTAACAACAAATTGTGTGGTTTTCTGGCAAACTTTTCGTGTTAGTATTATGTTTACCTGTTTTTTTTTTTTTGCTTCGCTTAATTTACTTTTAACAAAACATACAAATATTCAAGAAGATATGCCAACCATTACAAAAAATTAAGTTTTTCTTAAAATTTGTATATTAATATTTTTGAAATAGACCACTACGAAGTGCACTAAATAATATTAAATTAGAATAATATTTACTATAAAATATATTTGTCTATTTTTGTATTGTAGATAATATTTATATTAACATGGCATATACAGTGACAGACAAAATCAGAGATAACATTTTTAGAAAATTAAAATTTAAATATTATACTCCAGTAAAATGTGAAAATTAAAAAAAAAAAATATGTGGAGTAATTTTAAAATACTAACTGTATTTAGTCATGTACTTTTTTACAATTTTGACGAACTCGCGAACTCTACCATCTTACTGTAAACTACACTCGCAGTAATATGTCTAATAGAAATACTCCTACTTTTAAATTTCGGTCAGAAATAAAATTTGATTTTAAAATCGGTAAATATTCATTAAAGTATTTGCTCAAATTAAAAGGCTTTCTATTAAATTACTGACGTGTTTTATTTGAAGTGCAGCATTAAACATTTGCTGTTATTTTTAATTTCCGTCAATTATTAAAAATTTACATTATTAAAATAAACATCATCAACACTAACTAAATCACACACATGCTGGCATATAAAATTTTATTCAAATTGCCATCATTATTTTATTTTTATATTTGAAACATTTTTATTTTTTCTCTCTCTCATAAGGTTGTTAAAATATGCCTTCTAAATCTTATTCTTCAGTTTTGTTTCATTTGTTCGCCGTGTTTGTTTTGCCAAAAGCGAATTTTCTGTTATACACGTCTATCTACAATATGTATGTTAGTATGTAGATTGTTTGTGTTTTTTCAAAATTTCTTCTTGAAAATTAATTATCATATTCTTTTGTTTACACAAAAAAAAGCCCCAAAATTGATGATAATGTTAACTCGAGTGTTGTTGAATCTATTTTTAATATAAACATACAAATCATTTAAATTTTTATTGCTTTATTTATTTAAAAATTTAATAAACGATCTGTTCTGTTTTTTGTTAGGTTTTAGTGGAATTTGTTGTTATTGGACAAAATTATATATTTCTAATCAAATTGAATTTAAATTGTTCAACATTTGTGTACATAGTGGTAAACGATATTTAAAGAAATAATATTTTATTAAAATAACAATTTTACCCAAGACAATGGGGAGATTCATGTAAATCTAGTATATCTCGTATACTGTGTAAACAGTGTTATGTTAAGGTAGTTTAACATAAGACTGATGGTTTACACAGTATACATAATATTGATGGCTTAATGTCAAAAGACCCTAACTCGATATTTTACATTCTAAGAAAAGAAGGAAAACACTAAAAAACTTTTTTGAATTTTTATTAATTAAAAATAACATTCAAAGAAATTTTATATCCAGAGTTTTTTAGATTTGTATTAAGTTTCTTTCTTTTCCACTAAAGTTAAAACTTTTCAACATTAACTCATCGATAACAAAACCTTACATGAATCCTCCCAATTACTTTGTAAGGTATTTGTAAATGAGTGTTATTTGTTTTTCTTATAGCTAATCTAGAATTATTAAAAAAAAATTAATCATATCGTTATTTTATGCTATGAGCTGAACTATAAAACTGACAAAGAAAGAGCAATTAAAAGTAGTAGTTGAATGATTTGCATAGAGCCGGCTCTAACCAAACATTTATGAAAATGTTAAGTAAAACATTAATAGAGTAGCACTCATGATTTTATACACAATTAGTAAGTTGATTGTTTGATTTAAAAAACACAAACAAAAACTTTGGCAGCAGAATATATCCGCACTTAGTCATCTAGAGATCTTAACCCTCTAATGATTTTTCAACTTATTGCAACCTATCAAATATTTGACTTGGAAAACTTTCTATTAAAATTAAACTATTAAAATTTTGTTTTATTGCTTAACGGGTCAATTGAGAAGTCCCCGGCCTGACACATAGATGACGCTGCTAGACTTTAATCGATATTATTTTTAGTTGGCCCTAACCTTCAAAGGACATGTCTATAAATTTGACAGCTGTTGGATCATTAGTTTGTGAATTATAGCATTTTTAATGAAGCAACTTTTGTTATTGTGAAAAAAAATTGATAAAAAGGAATTTCGCGAGTTGATAAAATATTGCTTTTTGAAGGGAAAAAATACACGGTGAACGCAGTGGACGCCCAAAAGAGGTTGTTACGGACGAAAACATCAAACAAATCCACAAAATGATTTCGAATGACCGTAAATTGAAATTGAATGAAATAGCAGGTACTCTAAAGATATCAACTGAATGTGTACATCATATTATTAAAGATTATTTGGGTTTGAGGAAGCTCTGTGCAAAGTGGGTGCCGCGCGAGCTCACTTTTGACTAAAAACAACGACGAGTTTTTGATTCGGTGCAGTGTTTGGAGATGTTCAAGTGTAATAAACCCGAGTTTTTGCGTCGATATGTGACAATGGATGAAACATGGCTCCATCATTTCACTCCGAAGTCCAATCGACAGTCATTCAATTGAACTGCACGTAACCTGTTAAGCACAGTAAATTGTTTTTCCCCATGAGAAAATTTCACTTGAATTTTAATGGCCTCGATATGATTTAAACGTTTTTAAATCAGTAAAATAAAACTGCATAGCGAAGAAGTTAAGGCGATTTTTGAGGATTATTTATCTCTCTATGCCTTTAAATAGGGATAAAGTCGCAAGCGGGGGGGTTGCTCTTTTTTTACTCAGATTATTTTTCATCCTTCCGAGCAGTTTGGTATCGTCAATGAGCAAAATCTGTTCAGCGGTAAGAAAGTTAGGAGTGAAATTGAAGGGGAACCCCTAAATTTGTGCATTTTAGAAAATAAATTATTTTATCATATTTTTTTCAGCACACATCTGGAGGAGGTAAATAATATTTTATATTTTTTTACCTCAACAATTTTTTCAAATAAAATTTTTTGGTTTCACCTCAAAATATTATTTTTCATTACGTTATTTTTAAAGAACGAACATTTTTTCTCAATATTAATTTTTTATTTTATCTGAGAAAAAACACTTTAAAGGAGGTAAAAAAAATTGTTGTTGTGCCTTACAGGGTTAAGAATTTTTGTTTTGTATTGTTTGGCATGATTGAAGATTTTGTTTACATTAAATTTTTTGCCGACTGTAAAATTCATTTCATTTTGAGTCATATTTTTTAATTTTCAAACATGATTTAAAGTGTAAACAAGATTACCAAAAAATACCTTCGAGATATTAATTTAATAAAGTGGTTATTAAAAATGTTTATGAAATTTTAAAAGGCCGACAAAAATCGATTTAAAATTAAAAAATTCGGCTATTATTTAAAAATTTCGAACCATATAAAATTTGTAAAATACATCTTACGGGACATATACCCAGTTTTAAGTATAATGATACGATTAAGAATTACTTTCTGAGCCGATCTAGATCAAATCGGTTAATGTTTGAGCTAGTGCTCCTATGAAGGACCCCAAAAATTTGATCTTTTGGTTGTTCGCACGATACTGGCCGCATATATAAAGATATTTTATTGAAATCTGATGTAGGGCATCATATATTCGGCATTCCCGACTTAAAATTTTATACTCATTTTAAATTTGAAGTTTCGACATGAATTTATTGTGTAAATTTTTTCATTACTATTGCAGGGGAACGAAATGAAGGAATAGGTAAAGAGTGGAATTGAAACATTAAACAAGGAGAATATTAGACACAGAGAACAATATAGAATGGATCGATTTGATGATATTTTCCCGATTTTAATTATTTTTTCTCTTACAGCAATTTTTCTTAATTTCACGTTTTTCAAAAAGCTTTTCATCTTTTAATCATAATTATTTTTTTTTTGTTAATTGGCGAATTATTAATTTTAACTGAATTTAAATCCATTACCATTAATTCATGAACTCAGACCCCAAAAATTGGTTTGATTATTTTATTTTAGAGATTTTGTGAATTTTTTATATGAAAAATTTTTGCTTTTTTTGACTTGAAAAAAGTATTATTTTGTATTAATGTTTTGTATCCAATTGAAATTCACATTTATCATCTCTGGTGAAGGGTATACAAAAAAAATCAGTTAAACCAAATTAAATGATTTCACTTGTTTATCCTCTTGCTTAAAATAATACAAATTTGACCATTCAAAAGTTTATTAAATTTTCAAACTTTTTAGATTTTTTCTCATTATTTGTTTAATTTGATTTGAGTATTGATTAGAATTATAGTGTTAAATGTATCAAAGCTAGGCGCTATTAATATCTGGTGGTAATACAAGCATTTTAGATCAATCATCATGTTCTTGAAAATAAAATTTAATGAAGTTTGCTACAGTCCCGTTCACATGGTCCCAAAAGTATTGATACCTTTTTTCACACAATTATGATGAAAAGTATGTTGAAATTATTGGCTTGACAAAAAGTATTACAGATATTCTTTTGTGTGTTTGACACACACAACAGAGAAATTAAAACAGCTGTTTTGCGTCAATATTTTGTTTTTTTTTTTTTGCTTTTAATATTTATTTAAATTTATTTGTGTTGAGTCAAAGGTAAATTAACTTAATGAAAATTTTTTTAAAAAAACTAAAATTTGTCAAAATGTTATTTCAAAATGTATGCCCAAATTGTGTATACACTGTTGTACATTTCTTATATACAACACATTTCTGACTTGTATTAACACTTGTGGGATAATGTGAACGTGGCTTAAGATATTTTTAAGCATTTGTATTTTCAACAGTCAGTTGTGTACCTGTTTTTTAATATTATCATATATTTGCTGATAGTCTTACTAATTGATATTTCACATTTAGATATTTATTTTTTTAATTTAGCAAAAAAAAAAAAAAAATCTGATATTTTTTCTTATTTAATAATTGTTTGGTTGTCGAAAATCAATCATCACATGTTATTTCAACTGGATTTGTTGACAATATTCTGACAACGTAGAATTTTTTAAAAAATAAACCAATATGCAGTTTTACTGGGCTGTGTATGTAAATACTTGGGGCACCTAAACAACATTAGGGTGACAAAAAAAATAAAACAATTCAGACAAATTCAGAAAAAATGTTCTGGTAGTTTGATATTTTTAAAAAAATTTTTAGAGAGTTTCACAAATGTTGGCATTGAAAAAATTAATTATTGACATAATTAATTTTTCGGAAGGAAGATATCTTTCCCCATATTTTATAGATCAATATAAAAATTATGGAGGAAAGTCTGTTAATGTGTTTCCTTAGAAGACACAAAAATAAAAGACTATTGACGTATGTAATAAATGCTCCCCTGTGTGTGTCATGCTAATACACATGCATACTAATATATGAACTTGTTGTCAAAATCCAATACAAACACGTGTTTTCACAATTTAAAGTAAATAAATACAGAATACTGCAGTATTTATTTCAATTGTAGATTTTTATGTTTTTTTTTTTTTTTTTTGTTTTTAAATCTTGTATTGACATCAATACCTACTAAATCTACACAAAAACTGATATAGATTTATTTAAGTAAACTTTAATAACAATATTTAAAACTATTGAACTGAAAAAAAAAATAGGAGTACTGAACAGATAAGTGCATCACACATAAGAAGTATTTTTTTTTGGATATTTAAATCTAGAATCACCCTGTTTAAGCACTGTGCTCAACATTTAGAAGTGTGATACTTCAAATAAAATTTACACTAGTTTTAGGAATAAAGTTGGCCTTTCAGATAAAGGCATTAAAAGTCACCCTGTTTTAATTCAGGGTATACTACTACTGTATGACAACGTTGATCACTTCGTGGGTGAAAAAGCTTTTGGAAAAAAACTTCCATTGGAATTGAGTGGATGTCAACACTAATAAAACAGATTATAATAAATGGATTTCCATTTAAGATTATAGAACTTAAAGTCATCCTGTTACTAAATAAATTAACAATATTAACGAATTTAGGTATAAAAACACTTTCAGGGAGTAAAAATATAGTACATAAACAATTTTAATGATATTTACAAGAATTTACGTTGCCTTCTTTTATTAATTATTAAGAGTCACCCTGTTACAACATAGGATAAGAATATAAAATATCCCAGGTCTAAACATCTTCGAAAGAATGTATTTTGTTAAAATCTTAAACGATTTCGGTAATATTTTAAAATGTAGGACCTTTAAATAAAAGTCACAAAGTTTTCTAACAAAATGACTTTTGAATACCATAATATGAACCACCAACACATCCTCATCAGTACAATTGTATAGGTTTAAAATTTAAAAAAAAATATGTAAAAGTGGTCTCTAAACTTCTAAATTCACTCATATTTAACCCTGACAGCAGCTCTGTTGCCTGCTGACATCATTGAATTTTTAAGTTTTTAAGTTTTCCTCCCAAAAAGGTTCAAATTTAAGGCGGATGTCTAAATTCCGGAAAGGGTCCTAATCCTTATTGTTTAAACAAGACAAGACAGACAGGACAGGAAAATATTGAGATAAATCAGACCGAAGTTCACGAAAAGGTTCATTTAAGCAAATACCCGAAATGGAGGTTTATATGGGGACTAGATTTATAAATTAAAACTCCAAATATCCAAATATCTGGTGAATGTGCCCCAGAGCCAAGATAAATTGGTCAAAGAGTCAAAATGTTATATTTCAACTTTTTCTGTTGCTATTGTTATATAAAAGTAGGTACCCGCTATTTTTAAATGGTTTTATTTGTGTGTGTGTGTGTGTGTGTGTAAATTCTGCCATAATATTATAACAATATATTTTATTTTTTCTTTTCTATGGAAAATTTCCATAAATTGTTTGCATAAAAATGTGTTATTTATTATAAAAAAAGAAAACTGATTCGAATTCAATGATTTTCGTAAAAGTCTACATTCAATTCATATCGAAAATGAACAAAATAAAACTGTTCGTTAAGATATTGTAGATTTATTTTGTTATCACCATAGTGTGGACTTTTATTATTTTGAGTTTAAAGAAATTAAATAAAATGTGATAAAGTGAAGTTGTTGATTCATTTTATATACATAGATTAAACAAAATTAGTTTAAAATGAACTCAATAAAATAAAAAATAAATAAACAAAAATATTAAGGTGGGCTAACTTATCTACATGAAAACTCAATATAATTCTATCGTTAATGCAAATTTTTACTATTTAATACAAATTTTGCATAACTTGGTCTTTAACCTTCACCATGTGTGAAACCCGTCTTCTTCTATGATTCTCTTAAGTACTCAATCCGTAATATTTATTTTAAATCGCTTTTTTATGAATATGTTTCCTAAGAGATTTTTCTCTTAGCGGATATTTCCCAAATATAGCGAAATTTCTCTTTTGAAAAACTTTCATAAAATAACATTGAATAGCATTTAATTGAATATAAAGTTTATTCATTAAATTTTCCCAGAATGAACAAATTTTGAAGAAAATAACAAATCTACGGATATAATTTTGTTTAACAACTTGTTATGTACATATGTGTTCAATTTACTGATACACTAGCAAATTCTAATTAACATTTGCCAAAAGTGCTAAATGATCACACGATTTTAAATAATTAACATTTATTAGATTATCAAATATACTATTTGCCCAGCATCACCAACACCACCACCACCAACACCACCTCCACACTGTGAGACAGGGACTGTAACCATGACTTATGCATACTGGAACACGCGCAATATTTTAATTGTTAGACCAGAGTTTCTCAACTTTTTTTATTTATCGTAGCGCAAAAAATAAAGAATGTTTGCAAGCTTTTGTAATTTAATTTTAAAAACCGCAGATTCATCCTGCTTTACACTCAAGGAAAAAGCTTTATTATATTTTTTAAAACTTCATAGATTTTTGTCCAATGTAATGTAAAAATTTAAATTTTTTCATCTAAAATTCCATTTTTTTTTTATTAAAAAAAAATTAACTGTAAAAAACAGTAGTTTTTACCAATTTTTCAAAGTTTTTCTTGTAAAAATATGTCAGTTTCGCGACATTGATAGCAAGTTTTGTTTTAAATTTTCAGTTATATTAAAGGTAAACACTATTGTCGCTTTTTAACTGCAAAAAAACTTTGTTTTAACAGCCATCTTCAGTAGATTCTACCGACAAACTTTTTTTAAGGACAGAAGTTGTTAACTTTTTACCAGCAAAATTTAATCTCTATGTATTGATTAAGCATTAAGCGAATTTTTTTTTGCTAATCTTAGCAACACATGTCTGCTGACGTGTAGTACAATGAAATTAGTAGAAAAATATGTAGCCGCCACTAAATTTTAGTATACTTTTTGTAAAGTGGAATTTAAAATCTGTTTGCTAAAATCAGCAAAAAAATTACTAAATATTATTAATGTAAGTACAAAATTTTAAATTCATTTTTTTTTTAACGAGCATCAACATTTTTTTTATTTTTTTTTATTTCTTACAAAAATTTTTTTATGCAAAATTAAAAACAAAATAAAAGTCTTAAAAATCTTAAAAATTGTTAAAACATAAACGATTTAATCATTTTGTTTTTATTTGGTAATTTCTGTTTTGATAAATATTTTAGTCAATTTCTTTTTTACTTTAAGGTCAAATTTTAATTGTTTTTAGGGCTAATTTTTAGAACTGAAAAAACTTTTTAGTGCTATTTAAGTAGATGTCCTATTTTTAGACATGAGTCGGTATATTCACTTCCGATCCGTTTTTTAATCTATATAAAATTTTAAGGCAATTAAGTTACATAGATTTCAGTTTGTAGGTGTTTTAATTAGAAATAACATTTCCTTCAATACCCACTTTTTTAAAATTAGTAAATTTTTTTTGCTAATTTTAGTAAATCGGTTTTCAAAAATTTGTAAAATGATTTCTGAAATTAGCAACGAAATTTTTAAATATTCTGTAAAAACTCTGTAATTTGTAAAATGTAAATAACAAAAAGATATGCTAAATAATATTTTTTTTTACTAAAACTCAGTACAAATATAGTAAAGTGGGATTAAAAACCGTTTAAAAATTTTTTTTACTAACTCTTTTTCTGAGTTTACACTAAAAAAAGTTTGTTGTTAGGATCTACTGAAAATGGCAGTTAAAAGAAAGGTATACGCAGTTAAAAAGGCGACAAAGGTATTAACCTTTAATATTACTAAACAAAAATATCTGTTTTAACAGCAAAAAACAATTAATAAATACATAAATAAATAAATAAAAAGCTGAAAAAGCTAAAAAAATAAGTGAAAAATTTACAATACAAAAATTTAAAAAAACTGTCAAAACTTGGCAAAAATTACTGTTTTTACAGTATTTTAATAAAAAAAAAGTTTCTTTTCTTTCGATTACATAAAGAAAATGTGGAATTGCTTAATCTTATTTAAAACTTCAATTCAATGTTATATATATGAATTTTTAAAATGTTACTGAACTTATTTTTGTTTCCTTTTTTTAATGAAATTATATTTTTTCGATTAATCAATTAATTTTAAAATTTTGCACAATTAACCGTTAAAAAAACGAATAATTATTTAAACGATTAATCGATTAAAAATAAAAGTTTATTAATTAAATTCCCTAGTATTTACATTGAAAATAAACAAAAACTTTAAACAAAGTTGTAAAAATAACTCCCCAAACATTTAGAAAAAATTGACAAAATTGGCTAAAAAAATACTTTTTTTTGCAGTTAATATATAATATAATAAATTTTAATTAAAATTTAAAAATAATATTTTTTCTTTAGATTGCTAAGAAATGTGTAACAACTTTATGCTACTTAAAATTTTAAGTCAAAATTCCAAACAGTACTCTATCTTATTATGATTTTTAATAAATTGAAAATACAACAAAATGTATAAATAAACACAAATTTAAGTAGTTTTTATGCAAACCAGCCTAAGAGTATGTATCAATAATAACAAATATAAATTAAACTAAAAATATTGAAAAACTCAACGAAATTTTTTAAATAACTAACAAAAATTAACTACTCGTATTCACCGCAAAAATACAGATAATATTTTATAAATAACTGCTTTAAATAACTGTTGCAAAATACATAACTTTTCTTTTACACAAACAACTGACAAATTTTTTTGAGTATAATCCCAATGAATGAATGAACGCATTGAAGCCCATATGTTTTTATGTTTTTAATTCGCATTCTTGCAAATGGGTGGGTACATTTTTAAAATCCTAATAACCAGAAAAATATTTCATGTGTGAATATTGTTGTGAGTTTTCTATTGAAACACAAATTTGTGGTTATTTCGGTTGTCACGAATAAATGTAATTGGATATGTGTTATCTATGTGTAAATGAAACATTGTCCATAAGTATGTATGTGTAGTAATAATCCTTTAATGTACGAATTTAAATTTAAAAGCAACAATGAATGAGTTTTTATTTAATGCTTAATTTAGGCGATAATGTCCTAAAAGATTTCACAATATAGAAGGTTGTATTCCTTTGAAAGCGGTCTTAATCCCCATGGAAAATACGTCCATTTTTAACTGGGGATTATGATCAAAATTATGCCGATCACTCCCCCTTTTTTGGCCGAAAAATGTTTAGACACAATTATCAAATCGTAAATGAGGACAATGTTCATGGGGGTTATGACATGTCGCCAATATTTTATAGTAAAATAACTGCATTTTGACAAAGTGACTGAAAAGTAACATAATATTGATAAACAGCTTCATCATTTTGTATAAGCGCCAATCTTTTAAAAATTCAATTGATTTAAATTTAGCTTAAAGTAAAGTAGAAATAGCACGTGATAATTTAATATGTTAAAAATATTTCATGAAATTTTAAATCCCTTTTGCTGGAGTATGCAATTAATATAAAGTGTAATACAAATTCTATTTAAGCCTTTAAACTGGAAAACGAGTTATTTTTAAAGTTTTTAAACACAATTTTTAATTGAATATTTTGAAAGAACAAGCTTTCTGATTAGGTAAACTCAAGCTGCCTGATTTGTAGCCCCAAATTGCAGCAATAAATTAAAGCTACTAATATTTTCGTTTTAATAAAGTATTGTTCCTTTAACGTTTTATCGTCAGCATTTAGAGTTGGTTTGTATTTAAAATCATTATTTGTGATAATACTACTAAAATACCTATTCAATGCCACTTTGGCAAAAATAAAAAAAAATAAAAAACTCATCACTGGATGGCCTTCCATTATACACAGATAAAACAGCAATATGCCTGTTATATAAATGGAGGATAATCAAGTTTAATATATTTTTACTATATCAACAATAATACACTCAAAAAAGTGTTGCTTGTAGTACAGTCTAATTTCAGAATTTAAAAACGTTTCGCTTTGAAGTAAACAACTGTGTTGTTAATTGCTTTATTTAATTTTGTTAGATGTTTTTTTTTAACAGTTAAAAAAAATAATTGCAATATCTTTAATTTGGTATCACATGATGTAGTTGTTGTTTTAACTGTAATTACAGTATTTTTCTATAAAAAATACAAAAACAAACTATTATCACAGTTGTTTATAACTGGTTACTAATATGATTACGAAGAGGTTAATAATAATTGGTTATGCATATATAAATACTTATACAAATAAATTATCGAAAAGTGATTTTTATGCTGCGTATGATTTGAATAAATTTGACAATTCTTAGAGTCATTATTTTATGTTGCATTGTAACTTTTTACGATACAGCAAATTTTCGAAATTTTTAATTCCGTGTAATTAAAAAAGATTCTTAACTCACAACAGTGGTTAATGTAATGCACTTTGTGATTTTTTTGGTCAGCATAATCGACCAAATGTGTCCACAATCGGGATAATTGTGCACATATTTCTGCAAATCGAGTCTCTTGGGAATAAGAAAACACCTGCGCATGCTCGCCAGGTTCTTTCTGCGGAAAACATTGCTGTTGTTCGCGATAGTGTGGCAGAATAGCCGTCAACCTCGTGCTCGCTATCGCGAGATCATAACGGAATTCTTGAAGCCAGAAATTAAGTATATGGATTTGCACGATATGTGGTTTCAACAGGACGGTGCCACTTGCCACACAGCTAACGAAACAATGGCCCTTTTGCGCGAAAAACTCAATGGCCGTGTTATCTCACGTGGTGGCGACGTCAATTGGCCGCCAAGATTATGTGGTTTGACACCGTTGGACTTGTTTCTTTGGGGTTATTTGAAAGAAAAGGTGTACGTCGATAAGCCAGCAAGAATTCAAGAGCTAAAGGATGAGATAATTCGGCACATTAACGGCATAGAACCTCAATTATGCCTCAGAGTCATCGAAAATTTGGACCATCCGATGGAGGTGTGCCGCCGAGGTCGAGGCGGCCATTTGGCCGATATTTTGTTCCATACATAATTGAACCATACCATATTATCATAATAAAAAGAAATGACAATAATTTCCTAAATAATTTGTTTTATTCAAAATCAACATCGGCCCTTAAAATTTAACCACCCTTTAGTTTTGCTGAGTTTTTTAAATTCTTAATCAGTTTATATTTGTTATTATTGATATTATCATTCTTAGTTTGTAAATAAAAATATAAAAAAATGCAAAAAATTAAAATTTAAAGCAGTACGAAGTAAAGAAAATATTTAAAATATTTTTTTATAATATCGAAAAATTAACTGTAAAAGCAGTAGTTTTTTTTTGACAATTTTGCCATGTGTTTAAAATTTTTTTTTGTAAAATTTTACAATATTGCTAGTTTTAAGGCCGTAAACAAATTAATCTAAATTTCTCGAATTTCAGAAGTATTTTCATACAAAAAACGGGTTCATTATGGACAACCTTTAGCCATAAAATTGGGCTGCTAAAAATACGTGCCTTTGATTTTCTTCTCCTGTATCACATAGGGGAATATTTTCCTTGTTAGCAAGAAAATGCCAAAATAAATAATATTTATACTAAATATAAATATTTCGACTACTTACAAAAATGTATTACAAACCTGATTGTATTATTAAATGAAAATTCAATACTTGTCTGTATTTTTACTGTCAGTTTGTTTAAAATAAACTTCAAACTTGATTTAAAAAAAAAGAAAAAAAATTTGTTTATTGCTTAACCGTTAAAATAACAGTACATAAATAACAATTATAAAGTAATATTGCTTCTTATTGTCAAGGTCTTGATGCTACTTCAACAGCGAATGGAACAAAATAAATTACATTTGCCTCGTTATTTTATACGTGAATACCAGCACAAATTCAATAAGTCAAATTTAAAAGAAAATCCCAGCATAAATCTTTCAGATTATTTGATTTTTGTTCGCAATGTTTCACTTGATGGGTCTTTATTTATACAGACAGTTTCAGCACCCAAGTGATCTAATAGTCAATTTGAACTGCAGTGGTTGTCTAGTATAAAGTGGACTAACTGCTAACGGTTTTACTAAAATTAAAGATTAAAATTATAATATTGCATTGATCGCAAAAATTGTAAAACCATAAAATAAATTAAAATGATTTTTATGCAGGCACTGCCTAAAAAACTGTAGGTAATTTTTTTGCTGGGTTATGACATTCTAAATTTTGCCCAAAGTAAAATTCTATGTCAACTACAAATAAGATCTCTTTCATGTTTCATTACTTAAATTAAAATATTTTAAATAAACAAATTGTCTTTATTGGCATTTAATTATGTAACCAGCACTCATAGAAATAAATTGGTACAAATAGCAGAAAAAGCTACTAAAAAATTAGTTGAAAATAACTCTGCAAAAAAACTGTTTAAATTAGCAGAATATGTTTGCTTATTATTAGTAAAATTAACATAACAAAAATTAAACTGTTAAATTTTAATTAATTGCAAATGAAAATTTACCCTGCTGAAATCAGCAAAAATAATTTGTTGAGTGTTTGTAGTAAAACAAAAAAAGCACTCAAAATTGCTGTCTCTACACAATTTTAGTTACAAATATTTAAGTTAAATTTAGTTGATTGCAAAATAATAATCTAAACTGATAAAACCAACAAAAATGTTTGCTGAGTCTTTGCAAATTGCGAATTGAGAATTGCTTAAAAAAAATCTTAATACAATTTTGAAAATATAAAATTTTTCTGTAATATTTTTAGTCTACAAAAGTTTGTGCTGATTTCAGCAGGTAAATTTTCATTTGCATTTGACTAAAATAAAGTTGAAAATTTTGTAAATTTTACAAATTTTTTATTGCTGATTTCAGCATTTTTTCTGCAAGGTCCGTTTTAGCAGAAATGTAAGATAGGCTTTGTTTGGTTCAAGATTATGAAAATTATTCTTTCCAAATAATTAGACAAATAAGAATTTTTGTAATAATGGCGAATATAGAGAAAAAGTTACTAGACACTTGCCATATGGAATGACTTTTCTGCTTAGCTAGGGACTCACAACTTTGAAGGAAAATTTTAGGACAACTAAACCCACGTTGATTTATTGACTTAAAATGAAATTTACTTACGAACTATCTGTGTTTAATAATTTCCATTATTATCAACTATCAGCTGTTGTTAAAAGGCATATTTTTGTTTTTCTCTTCCCCATTGCTGTTAATGCAAGTGAACATATCAAATTAATATTCGATCAACAGTTCAATAATTTTTTTTGGTAATATTAATTATTCTGATTAGAACATATAAAAAACATATCTGCACCGTACCGCGTGTGTGAGGTTTTATTTGCTGATCTTTATCTTATTTATCTGTACAATTTTTTACAGACTTTTTTCTATGAATGTAATTCCTTGAAAATGATGACATTTTAAATTTTGCCCAAAGTAAAATTCTATAACTACGTCAACTACAAATAAATCCTCTTGTATATTTTATTACATATTTAAAATAAACTATATCAAATAAACAAATTGACAACTTTATTGACATTCAATTATGTTTGTAAAGCAAACAATTTTTCATCATTTAAGATGCAGACCAAATATTTGTATGCAACAAACAACCATCCTTAATTAAAAATACTAACTATATTTTTATAATTACAAAATTTTTAAATAAATCAATGCACAAAGAAAACTCGCTAATTCATACAATTTTTTCTTAGAATTTAACATTTTAATTGCAAATGAATATAAAGAGCAAAATAAAACAAACAAAAAATGGATCAAAGTATTGAAAATATAATGCAACAACGGCACTGTTATCCTCTTAGGGCCGGTACTCTAGTCAACATCTTAGTAAAATCGAACAGTTAAGTGAAAATTTTCCGAGGGTTTAAGATTTCCTAGCATAAAAATATCCAAAAAAGGACCATTCAGCATAAAACATTGTTTAAATAGTCCACTTAAGTGGTAGAAAAATTAACGCAAACATGCCTGGACTGTTGAAATCCTTTGAGTCCTACAAACTAGTTTCACGTTATTATAAACGTCTTTCAGTTTTTCTTGAAATTTTCAATTTCAATTTTGATTCTTTCTCGCTTCACTGATGCCACTGAAATTTCTATGTCAATTAAAAATTCCCAACGATGATATTAAATTTCTATGACAGTTAATTATGAAACTCAAAAGAAAAATGCTGATAATCACAAACAATGTAACTATTAACTATGTTAATAAAACAAATTGCAATACAGAGTGGATAAAATATAAAATATTGTACCTAGTACTTTCAATTATTCTGACACACGGTTTTTTCTTGATAAAAAAAAAACAAGAGGTTTTTTAATTTTTTCTTTTTATTTTGGTTTTTTAAATATTGAAGAATATTACAAAAAAAATTATTTAAAATGGCCGCCATTTGCCTTCCAACACGACCGAAGTCTGACCGGCCAATCGTTTATTGCAGTACGCACGACCTCCATGGGGAAATTGTCCACTGCGCGGATAAGTGCACGCTTAAGCGATTCCAAATTTTTGTGGTGAGTAGTGCAGACCATGCCTTCTAAAACGGACCACAATTTATAGTCTAAAGGATTCAGGTCTGGACTACCCGATGGCCAATCATTCGTAGAAATAAAGTTTGGTAAATTGTTTTTTAACCAGTCTTGAGTGGTTTTTGCCTTATGGGCTGGGGCAGAGTCCTGTTGAAAGGTCCACGGTTCGTTTTTGAACAATGTGCTATTTAATGGCTTCACAACCTTTTCTAAAACGTCAGACTGATACACCTTTGCCGAAGTTTTAACACCTATTTCGCAGAAATGAGGCTTGGTGACCCCATCATAGGCGACTCCCCACCATACCATCACAGAAGCAGGATGGTGACCTCTCTGAACTCTAGAAACCAATTAATTTGCTTGCAGAGATGACTGAGCATAGACTCTATCATTTTGTTTATTGAACGACTCCTCCACAGTAAAAATTTTTTCGTCAGTAATTATAATTTTTCTGTGGTGGTTTTTGGCGTACTGGCGAATCAATGCTTTTGATTTTTGCTTCCGTTTCTGCTTTAACGTCGCCGTAAGTAGAAACCCCGTGTGTCTTTTGTAAGCCCGAAGTTCCAAGTCATATTTAATGATGCGAGAAATGGATACCTTCGATATATTCATCTCCCGCGACATTATTTGCTGCTTTCGGAGTGGATTTCGATAAATTCGATTATGTACAGCTTTAACGGCTCTGGGAGTTCGCACAGAGCGCGGACGGCCAGATCTCGGACGGTCTGCTACTCCACCAGTATCCCCAGTTTCACAGCACGATAAACAAAACTACGACTAACCCCGAGCGGCTGCAAAGTTCGATAAATGTCTCCAGTTTCCATTCCATATTTTTTCAGGCCAATTACGACAATACGGTTTTTAATATCTCCCGATTCCATACAAAAACTTTTTACACAAAAATGAAGTTTAAATGATAGTTGTCAAAAAACTGTCAACGTAACGAGAGTATGTACAGTGGGGGCGACTAGGTATTTATACTGACAGAATTATCATAATTTCAAACTTTCATGCAATCAATGAACGTTTTATTGGTGGATTTATAAGATTATGTTTAATTTGGCGCCCAAACTGGGGCATTTCTTAAATTTCTATTATCATTTCTTTTAAAAATTATTTTTAAATATTGACTTGGCAAAATATTGATCCTGAGAAAATTGTCTAAATAATAATGTCTTACTAAGGTAATGAAAAACTAAAGACGTTCCTTGAATATTAAAATAAGTATTAAATTATTCAAATTAGTCTAACTGCGAGTTTATTGGCATCTGAACAGGTATCCGTTTTTATTGTTCTACAATTTTTTACATTAGGGCGCTGCCAGCTTGTATGTTAAATAAATGAAAATTTCCTAAAATTTGACCTTTGGCCTTAAACAATGGCAACTTAGTATGTCTCCAAATTGCCATAATTTAAAGAATTGATGTATTTTATATTGTTTTGCAGTACAGGTTGGTTGAAAAGTTCCTGCGCTCACC
Organism: Eustalomyia histrio; assembly: GCA_949748255.1. Lineage (NCBI taxonomy): Eukaryota > Metazoa > Arthropoda > Insecta > Diptera > Anthomyiidae > Eustalomyia > Eustalomyia histrio. Next base: position 159,300,355 of record OX456524.1, on the reverse strand, counting down.
AAGAGATGGCACTGCTAGCTCCAAACTTTTTTTCTCAAGTTGGTATAACTGTCCTGAGAACACATGCAAAGTTGCAAGTCATTCTGTCAATTCTTTCTTTGTTTACAAGCCATTCGAAGTTGACGTGTCATTTATTTTTTTTTTAATATGGAAAAAATTGAATATCGTGCAGTCATTAGATGAATTTATGAACAATTTTTGGAAGTGTATAAGGTCCTCACCTTCAAAACGCACCGTTGAATTTTGGGCTGGTAAATTTAAACGTGGTCGTACCAGCCTTGAAGACGATCCTTGCGAAGGACGACCAAAAACTGCAACCACAGCAGATATCATTGAGCAGGTACATAATATGGTTAGTGAAGATCAAAGTTTGACTAAGCGTGAAGTTGCTAACGCCATAGGCATCTCAGACGAACGAGTACTCCATATTTTACATGAAGAATAACGTATGAAAAAACTGTTTGGAAAGTTAGTGCCGCACACATTAACAATTCAACAAAAACTGGATCGAAAACAAACTTCTCAGCGAAATTTGGAGCGTTTTAAGCCGAATAAAACCGACTTCTTGCGTCGTTGATTGAACAAAAAAAATAAATCTCTAGCAACTTTTCAACCAACCTGTATTCCGGTCAAAAATCTTTGGAATTTGTTAAAACAAATAGAAAACATGCCTAAAAGCTAAATATGTGACAAAAATCGCTGTTTCCTCAAAAGCCGCTGAAATAAAAACGCTGCCCTCGCCAAGCAAAAAAAGGAATACCTACAATTTTTTGCATTTTTAGTCCCTTATATATGCTTAATAAAACCTTAAAATCCAATCGTTGATTTTTTAAAATTTCTTTAAAAATTCTTTTTAATATCAAAAATTGTAGATTAAAAACCAGTATTTAAAAATTCTGATCTATATGGAATTAATATAGAACAAGTTAGCAGAACACAGGATGAAAAATACTACTCAACTTAGTACATTGGAATTAAAAGAATAAAAAATGTTGTTGATAATTTAATGAATTTTAAAATTTGTGATCTAATTTGATAGCGTGGTCTATGACAGATTCATGCCGGGGGAAGCTTTATTAACTTCTTTATTTTTCAACCGATTTTGGTTTTTATTGCCTTATTTAAAATATAATTTCCTTTACAATTCTTTAATCATTTTAACTCAAAAACCTTTAAAAATATAAAAATTTTTCAGCAAATTAATAAAAAGTCATATTTTTCCCTTGTAATTCTAATTTCAATTTTAGGGCCTTATCCCGATGCCCCATTATACTAATTTTATGCAAGACGTGGCTTTACAGCCAAAAGAACATTTCTAGAGGCGGGAATGGTCAATAGCTTACAATTTTTTTTTTTGGAGACCCTAATGTACATATGTAGCTTCCGGCTAAAAAAAAGTGCCTCGTACCAATGCCAAATTTTTCCAAATTGTGGACAACGAAGGACTGATTAAATATTTTTAATATAATATTTATTACAATTTAATAAAATTTGGAAAATTATAGAAATTTGATTATGTCCATAGAGTTCTATATCAGCAATTTAAAAATACAAAATAACAAGTTCCAAATTTTTTAGTGTATGGCTATTTTTTTTTTCATTCTGAAAACTGTTCAGATGTTTTTTACTGCACTAAGTTTTGGAGAAAATATTCATTGAACATGGCAAATATTTTTTCTACCTCTAATAGGCTTTTTACACTGAACAACATCTTTGTGAAACGCGTGGAAGATGATGAAAATATGAAACAAGTATTTACATTGGCAACATCTTTCATCTGTCATTTATTCAGCAGTCAAAAAATAAAAGGACGCATATTTTTTGTTAAAAATAAAAAATGGATTTAGAGAAAGCATTAATCATTGGAGTAGTTGTTGCTTTGCAAGAATAAACCCGAATTTTAATGCAGTACAATGAAATATTAAAGGTCATTCTGGAAGAAGATGATGATGAAGAAAAAATTTTTGGTAAACATAAGAATGAAATTCTTACATGTGCCGCTCATTTCCTTTCTTGAATATTTTTTTTTGTTTAATTTCTGCAATGTCGGTTTGCTAGTGATGGCACAAAGAAAATCGATTTTTGTTTGTCATTTTTTTAGTGATGACACTTAAAATAACGAAAGATGTAAGATGAAACAAAATGAGAAAGGATCATCTTTTGTAGATATAGAATGATGTAGAATTTTTGGCCTGTATAATTCTTATGGGAAGATGTTAACATCTTTGCAAATTGATGAAAGATGAAAGATGTAGCTCAGTGGAAAAAGGCTATAAGGGTATATTTATTATTATATTAATTATACGTTTAGGTGTCCCTAATATATATAGAGCAAAAATATTAATTTTTACTGAATATTTGCGTTGTAAAATTTGACAAATTCTAGATAAAGTTATTAATTACACTGAGAATTCAGAATTAATTGTGAATTATTTTCCAATTTTTTTTTACATTGCCCAAATAAAAATCTATTGACGTAGTCAAATGATAATAAATAATCTATTAAAAAAAAGCTTCTTAATTTGTTTATAGGCGTAACCTTTCAGAAACTCCTAATAATTTGTTACGTGTTTTATTCATATTAACCCTCTGTGACTGACGTGGTAGTCTAACAGACACCAATAAATATAACTGTTTAACATGAATCGTCCTTTTGAATTAAAAAAAAATTATAATTATACAGTCTACACCCTTAAACAATAAAAAATAATAATTAAAATAGGTTAACAAAACAAATCTTGAAAAATATAAGCCGTTGAAAGGCTTTTTGGTGTTCTACCACGCCAGTGGAATTTTGAAAATATCTCACGTCAGTCGCAGAGGGTTAAATAGGACAATGAATACTGCAAGTTTTTCATATATGATGGAAACCATATTTATGAATAAGTTTCATCACATTTATGAAAAAGTTTTATCAATATTATAAGTAAAAAAATGCAAATTTAATGAAAACTATAAAAAGCATTTTTTTGTATCCAAAATAGTTAATAAGTAAAAGTTTTTTATATTTTTTTTTTTAAATAATAAAGATTTGTAAAATATTTGTCATGAACACTTTATAATATTTATAAAAAACTTCTTAAATATAACGAGAAATTGATGACAAACGATTTATCAAACAGTTTTATCAATATGATAAAACTTTTTTCCCAAAGTGTAGTTAATATTTCATAATTAACACAAAAAACATTTAATTAAACTAACAGCTTAATTAAATGCAAAACTTTTGTGTCGTCAGTAAAATCTACGTAAACAACACCTTTACATCTTCAGTTTAATTTGAAAATGTTATAACTACAATATATAAGTTTGTATAGGAAGAATGATATTAGCATCTCAAAATTACATATAAAATTTAGAAAAAACCCAAAATCCATAGTTAAAACTGAATTTCTACCAAACATTTTGCATAATTTTTTACAGAAGATTTTCAATAATTGCAAATATTTTCAACAAATTTTTGTTTTAAACATTCACTTTTTTTACAAAATTTTTATCTTTATGATATGACCTTTTTGGCATTAATGCAACATATGTGTTCACTCATTTGTATGAATTGATACCAGCAACGTTTAACAACAAAATTCTGTTTAAGTGTGTGGATAAAAATCATTTTGAAAAAAATAATTGTGTCTGTATTTAAATTTTTTTTTTTTTTGGGGTACACTATTCGCATAAGTATTAAATAAACCTAGATAAAAAAAAAAACAAAATCTTATCGCAATACACATTAAATTCGCGTTATAGATAAGAATTTTTTCCCAAATAATTTACCACTTAACGTATGTTTAGTTTATCAAACAAGTGATACATACAGGTTAATCTCGGTTTATGAGTTTATCAACATACATTTTAATTGTATACATTTTCTTTAACTCGAAATCGAATGCATTTAGTTATTAAAATTTGACAAAAATTTTAAAAAGAATTAAGAGTAAAATTCTGTCAGTTTTGCTTTTGAGAGATTTTTCTTCTCAGAGCTCTCTCGATAAAAAAAAATCATTAAAAAACGCGTCCTTTTTACACTATCTCTCTCAGTTTTCGAGATATGGGCAATTTTCTAAAAAAAATATGAAAATATGATGTGATAAAGAAGTTATGAAGCATGTTTCATAAAATTTTTAGTATATGTATTTAGGAAAACTTCATAAATATGATGAGGAATTGATGGAAAATGATTTTGAAAGAGTCTCAACAATATGATGAAATTGTTTTCCTGAGTGAAGTTATAGGTTTACCTGTATATCTACATATACTATGACGATAATGTTGATAAAAAAAACTATTTATGTAGATTGGTTATTATTTTTACATTTCCCTATATATACATAAAGAAAAACACACACACACATTTTTATATGAAATTTGTTAGGGTGTCCCATTGAGCTAGTTGTTGTAGCGAATTTTCTTTTTCTTTAATAATTTTCTTCTTCCCATGTGAAATATATATGAACTTGTATATGATTATAACAGGTCAATTGAGAAGTCCCCGGCCTAACACATAAATGGCGCTACTAGACTTAAATCGATATGATTTTCAGTTAGCCCTAACCTTCAAGAGACACGTGTATAAATTTCACAGCTGTCGAATCATTAGTTTGTGAATTATAGCATTTTGAGTGAAGCAACTTTTGTTATTGCGAAAAAAATGGATGAAAAGGAATTTCGCGTTGTTGATAAAATATTGCTTTTTGAAGGGAAAAATACAGTTGAAGCAAAAACTTAGCTTGATGACGAGTTTCCGGACACTGCCCCAGGAAAATCAACCATCAAGGATTGGTATGCTAAGTTAAGACGTGGTGAAATGAGCACCGAAGACAGTGAACGCAGTGGACGCCCAAAAAAGGTTGTTACGGACGAAAACATCAAAAAAATCCACAAAATTATTTCGAATGACCGTAAATTGAAATTGAATGAAATAGCAGGTACTCTTAAAGATATCAACTGAACGTATACATCATATCATTCACGAATATTTTGGTATGACAAAGCTCTGTCCAAAGTGGGTGCCGCGCAAGCTCACTTTTGACCAAAAACAAGTCAGTAAAAACGAAGGCGAAAATCCATGAATTGGTCTTCGAGTTTCTTCCGCATTCACCGTATTCTCCAGATCTGGCCCCTAGCGTCTATTTACTGTTCTCAGATCTCAAAAGAATGCTCGCTGGGAAAAAATTTTCGTGGAATGAAGAGATGCTCGCCGAAACTGAGGCCTATTTTGAAGCAAAGGACAAATCGTACTACAAAAATGGTATCGAAAAGTTGGAGAATCGCTAACGTATGATCATATTTGTTCACATATATTAAAGAATTTCACATGCGTTTTTAATTTTTTGTAAAATAAAAAAAAATCGTAAAATTTTTAGCATGCGAAAGAAATTATTTTTCAGAATTTCTTTTCATATAAAAAGTGTTTTTGTGTAAGAAAATATATTTTTTTTAATATTTCGATCTTTCAAGCCCCAAGAAGTTCACTCGGATCACCTTTCCGACTTGGGGGTCTTCCATTTGTTTTAATCCCTAACCTCGGGAATTAATATTAGGATATGTTCTTCGAAATATTTGTTCGAGGGCCAAAGTTGCAAATTTATTCAAGATCCAGAAAAATTTAAAAAGTAGTAAAAAACCCAACCCTTTTTAAAATAAAGAAAGCTTTATTTCTCGGAATATCGAGTTCACATAGCATTTTTGACTTCAGATTCGCACTTAAGAGACCTTAAAACTTTAAAACTTGAAGAAAGTTTTACTAAGAGTTTGTGCAAAAAAGCGGAAATTTTTGTACAGAAATATTCACAAAAACCGAATTTAATGCTTTTACTTGAGCGCCCCGGTAGGCTAGTTGGTAGCGTGCGGGGGTCGTGGGTTCAATTCCCACCAGAGGCTCTGGTCTGTTTTCGCTACAACGAGCCGAAGGCCTTTGTTGCTAGTGCTCGGTTAGGGTATTAACATATAATTTGTAATTATATGATTATTAAATAAAATAAATAATTAAATAAATAAAATAAATAAATAAATAAATAAATAATGCTTTTACTTGATTTTGATAAAGACAAATTTTAAAGCTAATAAATATTACTCTCCAGGAGCAATAATCCATTAGCTTATAATAATCCATTGGCATAATTGGAGATTCTTTCTTTTTTTTTTGGTAGGATGCAAACTAGCACAAATCGGAGTTCAATTGTGCTAATGAATTTCTAGCGTTCTTCAGGACAATTGGAAAACCTCTGTCTAACCATATCTACTATTTTCTAGTATTGGCGATATGAAACGAAATTTTCAAAAGAGAATTCATAAAAAATGTACAATAAATAGCACCGATAGGCAGACGGTGAACGTGTGTAAAGCTCCTTAAAATTAAAAAAAAAATTCATCACTGTTAGCAGTAACAAATCGCTATTAAAATCGGGGCCCTTAAGTGAGGCATCAGTGTGTAATAAATCATTGATGTGTGAAGTAGATATTGAACAAAATACTCTTTTAACGCTTGAAGAAATAATACAATATTTTAACACATTGACAGGTCAAGCCAATACAAATATACATGTTACAATAGGGTTGATCGAATTCGGTCTTTGGAAGAATTTCGCTTAGAGCAAAGGAAGACAAGTTGCTGATAAATGTAAAAAATAATTTTCAAAAATTTTAGCCAAATCAAAGCGCTTTTTATCTGAAATTTTTTAATTGAAAATTTTTGTTTCACCGAAAAAATTCCTTCTTATTAAAAGATAAAACAAAAACTTTTATAGCATAAAATTAGCGATAAACAAAATGGTCTGAAAAAAGTAAATTTTTACCACTTTAAAGTTATGTAGGACCTTAAATTAGCTATGAAAACCACAAATTTTATCCGATCGTTTTGGAAAGGAAATGAAGAAATTTTGTTCACTTTGCAAACTTCATATTTTTTAATAAATTCTATTTGGCAGAAACTTTTCAAAAATATTTTCACATCTGTCACAACTTGACTACCCGTACCCTAAGCGAAATTCCGAATTCGGTTTACCCTACCATACACTATTAATATGTGTTAATACGTAATACTAAAAAGGAAACGAAAATAATCCTTTTTATTTGTATTAAATTTAAGCTTATCATATATTTTTGCGGTAGCATCTGTACCTTCATATAATGTTTATATAACCAATGGTTTAAAATCGAATGCATTATTAATATTTAATAAATAGTAATGTAGAAAATCTTTGCACTCATAATAATACCGTTTAAGCCTGCTAGTCAATACTGTAAATTTTTTCCTTTTGAAAAACTTTTAGATCTGTAGTGTAATTCACTAACTTTTTTTTTAACGATTTTGTTAACTAACGACAATTGTCGGTTGAGTTACCGAAAAAGCTATTCTGTATTTTTAAAGGTTACTGATAAGAGATATCCACAAAAGTTGTTAATTTAACGATTTTTTTTTTACTACAAGTTGCGGTAGAAAAAAATTAGAGAATAACTTTTAAAGATTTTTTTTTAGTTATCGAATTTTGACAATGTAACTATTGAATTTTGTCGTTAAAAAGTTACAGAATCCCACTACTGACTTATTTCAACAGAAATTGCTCGATTTTCAGCCTAAAAAAAAAGCTGTTGAAATAAAGAGTTTTTCAAAATTAGTTAATTTAGACAAAACAATTTCTGTTGAATTAGAAGAATTTTAAATGCCACGAAATTTCGAAATAGTATTTACAATGAAATTTTTTGCTGTGAATCTGTATAAAATAAATTTTTTATTTTTTTATTTTAAAATTTATTGTACAAAAATGTAATTTGGCCCTGTAGGCATTATTGAGGCAAAGTTGGCAAAAATTAATTTAATTTGTACAAAGAATAGAAAATTATTAATTCACAATTTTTTCCAGGTTTAAATAAAGTTTTCAAAATTAAGCTGAGAATATTAGAATACACTTAAGTAATTTGGAATTATTTCAAAACTAAAATGGCTCCTAGCGTACAGTCAAGCAGACAATTTGTCATATCTTTGGTAAGGGCGATTTTTACTAAGAATCTGTACAACAATTGTATTACGGATATATACTACTACGGTATTTTAGATTTATTTAAACTAACACTTATCAAATTACACAAACACACACACACACACACACACACACACATAGTAGGCATGTCTGTGTATAAGTTGAAATTTCTGTTTGACTATAATTTAAGTGTTAATAGAATGTTCATGAATATTTTTATTCAATTGTATATAAGCAACAACAACAATAGATTATAAACAAATTCACATAATATCACTAATAAAAGTTTTTTTTCTTGTTCTAAAAATAGAATTCATTTTACAATCATTTTTATAAGCTAATTTGCTATGTATGAAACTAATACTTTTGCTGCTGGCTGAACAATTTTTTTTTTCTTTTTAAATTTTAAAATGTTTTTCCAACAAATAATATAATAATGATTAAGTGCTACATATTTACATGCTTATAATCCCAGCAAAAATGATGCTGCCAAAGAAGCAATAAAAGCATCACTACTATGGCAAAGGCATCACTTCTTTTCTAATGGTTTCATCGATGAATTTAACATTAGCGTGTCATAGGATGGAAGTATTCTAATATAGCTTCTAGCATTACTCAAACTTTACTCTAAGGAAGCAATGATAATACAATGATTGGGTATTCTGATGCATGAGTGGAAAATGGTCATATACTATGTAGTATTTATGCTTTGATGAAAATTTAATTCATAAGAATGCATACACATTAGTTTAAAGAAGCGATCTTTATGCATTGATATAGAAATACTCTTTCTTATCTTATTCATTGTAGTTATATACCGATTATTTTTGGTATTCTTAGTGTTTTATTACAAAAATAACATAGTTTACAATATTAGGTTTACATTTTTAATTATATTTTAATTTACAAAACATTAGGCTTGACCTGAGGACTTCAATTACATTGTGTAATTATTTGCTTTCTGGGACATATCAAATATATTTTGTATTTTAAATCGTTAAATGTTCTGAAGGTTCAAGCCCAATTGACGTTCGAAGTATTAAACCGAGTTAATAATTACACAATGTAAAGTAAATCCTTAGGACTAGTCCTTTATATGTATTTAATTATGTTTTTTTAACAATACACACTACAAAATTTTCAGTTTTATTTCATGATTTTCCAAAATAATGTTAAAAATGTTTTAAAGTAATCCAGAAATGTTTTCAAATTTTCCAAAAAGTTTTATAATTGTCTAAAAAGGTTAAATGTTAATGTTAAATTAATTAAAGTGTTTCGAAATTATCCAAAAAACAAAAATGCTTTAAACTACCCAAAATTCCTTTAAAATTATATAAAAATCGTTCATATTTGTATATGAACATTACAAAGTTGTTCAAAAATTATTTTAAAATTTCTGAAAATATTGTATTAAGAAGAAATTTAAAGCATTTTTGGACAACTTTGAAACATTTTTCAAAAAATTTAAATGAATTTTTGGACAAATTCAAAACATTTTTGTGTAATTTAATTACTGTTGAAATAATTTTTGGACAATTTTAAAACCTTTTTGGGCAATTTCAAGTAATTTTTACACAATTTTAAAATTATTTTGAATTAAAACTGGAAATGTGGTGTTGAATGAAATACATTTGTTTGAATTTATAGAATTATCTAATGACTTAAATTTTAGAACAAAATTTAATCCTAGATGTTAAAATAAAGTGTTAAAAATATCTCTACTCAAGTTTTTTTTTAAATTTTTACATGGTTCGCAAATGATACGTTAAACTGTTTTTTCTTAAGGCGCATTTACACATTGTTAGAAAGTTGTTAGAGACAGAGAAAAAACAACTGTAAATAGCTCTAGTACGAAACTAGAATTTTTCTTTAGAGGCTTTAGGGGTGTTTTGTTTGCTCTCTCTCTAGCAGTTTTCTCGCACGTGTAATTATAGCTTTATAAAGAAAATATACCTTTATAAATAAAAATATTATAAATTTCATTAATGTAATAAAATTGGTTAGTGAATTTCATTTCATAAATATATAAACAAATATATATACAATTATGTTGAAAACTATACTTATAAATTTGCGAGGAAAGAAGCAACCTGCTCTTGAAAAATGTTTTGAGGTGTAATGGCTTCTAATGTGCTCTTTTGTGGCTTGTTAGTCTTTTTCTTCAAATATTTTTCTTTGTGAAAACGATTTTTGGCTACTTTTAATGCTGCTCTTAGTTCATCTTTGAATGATTTGTCCGTACATAGTTCGTTATATGTTCCTCCTTAAAAAAGAAACAAAATCATAGTATCACTTTTATGTTGCGTTATTAAAAGAAAGTATTATTTTTTTCTAAAATTTTAACTTATATTAAAATATGTATGTACTTACCAAATAAAACGTGAAGGAATTTTGGATAATCCAGAAGTCTTTTCTTTTCACGATCCCCGTGTAGATTAAAATCTACCAATACTTCTGGTGAAAGAACATCACATAGTCCTTTTTTTAATCCTCGGTTTCCAATAATAGCTCTTATTGAAGCGATCTGTATAGAAAATTAAAATTAAATGTGGAAGACATAAAATCAATGTGTATCCTTACATATTCTTTTTCATTTGTCTCGTTAATATTGTCTTCTAAATTTTTAAATATTTGAAAATCCTTAATTGGAAAGATTTTTGTATATGTTGGTGTACGATCTTTTATACAGTTCTTCATGGCTACAGTATTTTCACCAATAACGTCTACAACCAAGGAATTCTGATTTTTAATATCTAAATTGAATCGAAGAAAAGAGAACATTGTTATTGTGCTTTTGCACCAATTAAAACTAGCGCTTTATTTCATACTAAAGACAAATTTTCGGCGTAAGTTAAAAACCTTCAGTATGAAAACCAGCGTAGTTTTATGTCTTGTATGAATTAAAAATAAATATGTTACCTTTCATTTCAACATCTATTACATCATGAATTTCTAGAAAATAGTGATAAAAGTTATTGTTATTAAATTGTTTAGAACATTAAATTTGATTGCCTAAAAATGAAATGAAAAGAATCAACTGTGAGGTTAAGATAAGAATCTTAGTCTTTTATTATTTTGCAAAATAAATTTCTAAATTTTAATAAAATTTAAATGTTTTTTTTTTTGAAGTGTTATTTTGTCGTACTTACCTTTTATTTCATTTTTTATAATTTTAAAGTTTTCTGAAATTAAAAAGAAAATATTTTTATTATACAATACATTTTCCAAAATATTGCAATATTTACCTGTTAAAAAGTTAAGTTTGTTGTTGATTTTTGATAGCATTTCCATCATTATATTTTCTTTATCGTTTTGTAGTGGTGCAGTTGAATTTTTTTTTGGCATTTTTAAAGATTTCTTAAAAAAAATTGTATTAATTTAATAAAGGTATTAACACTGCCCCTTCTCTATAGGGAAACAACTGAATTTTCGTTACATCTTTTAAGCTTAATGTGTTTTCAAAATCATCAGTTTCCCATTCTTTAATAAAGCCTATACCAATATCTAGCGAACTTATAGGATTTTCAAAAAAACTGTGAACGTTTTTGAACTTTTTGGCTTTAAAATTCCCATTTTGTGAAATGCTAGATATAATTAAAAATGTGGTGTTGCTAAAGCAACAAATATTATCTGGTGATGTGGTTTTATAAGTAAAACCATTAGAAATGAAAGATTTTACTTCTCCATTTTTTTTAACTTCAGCACAATTGTCATTTACTGGTGGCAAAATAATTGGTCTGTCTATGAATTTATTATAAATTTGTTGATCAATGTGCTTAGGGACCCTAACACATGATTTTAACCCTTTTAAAAAATTTTCAAATTCATAGGCAGACACGTTCATTAAATTGCCATATTCCTCATAACAATCTACCAAGTGAAGAATGTTGTGAATATTATGGGATCGATTTTCAATACCATAATATACTGAATAATCTTTAACAAAACGTGCCAACATTTCTCCAGCATTTTTAAAGGATAAATGTTGACTAAAAATTTTGGAACCAATCAATATACGATAGCTTACAATAAAGAGGCAAAAATGTTCGTAAAATTCCGGTTGAACAAAGTCTTTCAGTAGCACCATACCTGAATACAGAGCGATTTGTCTATATTCAACTGCCTTCCATCTTCCCATTTCCTTGAGTGTTCTTGGTTTTCTTACGAATTCCTTCACTACATATGGTTCAAGAGAAACCAGAGCACTTGATATTCGAAGTTTGGTGAAAGGAAGGATTGGTTGATTGGTCTTGTTGGTTATTAAGAGGATTAGTATTTTCTTACACACCCCGAGATCCAAAAGGTGCATAATGTCTAATGGAAACTGCGTTACCATTTGTATTCCAAGTGCTTCCAAATTGGATCCAGTGTGTAGTAAAATGTCTTGGTGGAAATCTGCATCAACTCGGTTTTTAAAATCTACATCTGTACGTTTTTCTCCAACAGAGTCTGAAAATACAGTTCTACGTGCAATTCGGGTTCGTCTTTGAAGACACCTGTGGCACCCATTCAATGCGTTGTGGCCTTTTGTTCCACAAATGAAAGCTCTAGCAGGGGTGTCGCAAATAAAGGCCTGGATTCGCACGTAGAATACTCTACCCCCAATGTGTAAACCAGTTTCTAATATTTTCAGTTCTTCAACGAAATCATGTAGGTACTGGTTTACGTTTGCGGGTTTGCTTTTGCCTACATAAGTTCCTACTAGAAAGGTATCAACGCGGGGCTCCCCCACAATTCTAGCCAAAATTGGCCACAAACCTACAGCAGAGCTTTTATACAGTGGTAAACCATCTATACCTATATCCAATAGAATTTTATCTTCAGAATAGCGCAGCAGCACTTCTTCTGCTTTTTTTAATTGAGTTTCTACTCCTATATGAATGTATTTCCCCGGTGCGACGGTTCTCGGACGGCGTTTTTTTTTGCGTTTGAGTAGACCACCAACACTCATGGGTACATCCAACCTCTCCGACTTCATTATTTTAAGAATGCTGCTGCAGCTTTCCACAGTTGGGCTATATTTATAGTACCAGTTTTGCAATTTCTGCCGTAGGGTTTGTGTCGAGTTTTGGAATAAATTGCTGGCTTGAGGTGATCGTGAAGAAGATGGTGTTTCTAACGCTGGCTCATAAACAGCACATAAGGCATAATCTAAACCATCTTCTTCAATTAGATTTTCCTTTCTCCTTTTCAAAAGTTTCCTTTCTTTTTTAACATTTCTTTGAAAGGTTCTCTTGCTTGCCATTTTACTTACGTCAAATACTTCAATTTAAAAAAAAAATTGTTTATTTAATTTTATTATTAAATTATTGTTTTATTAAATTTAATTAAAATTATACAAATTTTCAATTACTGCACTTTAGTATGTAAATTTTCAACTGTATTTTTAACTGTATATTTTTGCACATTTCGCTTAACTTTTCTTTTATTTTTTATACATATTCGTATTTAGTGTTACAATAGTATTGAGTAGCTGAGTACTCAAATACTCTTTGGATGTACTAAATATTTCAATATAATAAATGATTTGTTAAAAAGTAAAAACTATAAATGATTTTTGTACGAAATAATCAAACGAATTCATTACATTTAATCAAATCAATCATATTTTGGAACTATTCACTTGGGTTATTTGTTCTAATTCTATCAGTCCTACGCGTGGGATTAAATGTTTTCTTATACAGTTTAAAATTTTTTTAATACGATACAAGTGGAATAAAAATCTTTGAATTTAAATCGCGAAATTTTAATGGAAACGCACTGTTGTATTCTGTAAAAGTCTTCACATATCAACATTTATTTGTATGCAAAATCTTGGGATATTACACCAGCTTTTCACTGAAATCTCGATTTTAGCTGACATCTCGAGATGTAAACGCAGATGTAAACGAGGTATTATATTTATTTATAAAATTAAATACTATGCGAATTTGTTCAACAAAATAATTTTTTTTTTGCACGAGTACTCAAACACTTGAATTCTATTTTTTTTCGCAACACTAACACTGACAGCTGATTGTCATACTCAAAACAAAAAGGTTAACAAGAATAAAATTATTGAATTTATATTTCATCACTTAATGGTTTATATTTTAGTGAAGCTGTTTTATTTTACACTTTTTAAAAGTCTTATTGAAAGTTTTGGCAAATCTCATAATTAATTAAAAAATACCAAACTTTAAACAATGAGCAGCAGCCGCAAATTTGCATAATATATATTACACGACCTAAACGGAAAAAGTACAAAGCAAATATGTTTAAACATTGCAAATAAACTAAAAGCATTTTTCTTTTATTATTGTAGGTAAAACATAAATGGATATTTATCATGTTGACGTCCTCGAAGCAATAAAATGATAAGCGCAATATTGTCTAAAAAACTATCAACATGATTCCTAATGAATCTCTCAAAATTACAACCTGAAATCCGTAATCAAAGCATTTTATTTGTTTAAAATATTACTTCCTGAAGAAACTACAAGCACACCGTGTTATTTAGATATATGACCCTATGAGGTATTTTGATTAGCCTCTGAATTAGTTTTTGAGTAGACATTCCAAAAACTAAAACATGAGCATGAGGTGATTTATTAAAACCATTATATGATTTTTTTAAAAACATAGACGTGCCAACTTATTAAAAATAAACAGATTTCAACAATGGCCATAAATGACAGTTTTGCATAAAATTAACACCTGCTAACATATCTCAAAATAACTAAAGCTTCCTTACAATATATTTCTAGTGGAAGTTACCAAAAACAAAAATAACCAAAATTTACTTTTTCAGGCAGGTACTGACCCCAGTACGTATTTGGTAGTTATAAGAAATATGCTTCCTAGATTACAATAACATTTCAAAAATTTATTCAAAAAGTAAATAAAAAACCTTCGAATGTCAAATAAAAAGCCCAAATTCTATCTAATGACTTAACGTGGTAATGTTTACCACGTTTTTTTTTTTTTTGTTCAATTTTTCAACTTTTAAATTCCACACAAAGTATACTATGTATTGTTGTTTCGCAGTATTAAAAAACAAAGTTGTTTACATTTTATTAAAGTAAAATTTATACTAAGCATAAAAAAACCTATTATATATTATTTGTTTTCAAGTATTTAATTAAAAATTTGTATGGAATTTGAAAGTTGAAAACTCGAAAAAAAGAGAATATAGGGTATAACGACGATTTTCTGTTGAGTTTTCTTTTTGTTAGGACATTTAGAAATAGCACACAAATTTTGTATCTATTGTTGCAATTTTAAAAATTAAACTTTAACAACTCTGTTTTCAATATCACAATACAACAAATAGTACATTCCTTATGAACAACCTAAATGAATTGTTTCCAGAAATTATTAAATCTTATTTTAAAAATTGCCAATTGTTTTTCACAAATTCGTTATTGTATTTCAAAAAATATGAATTCGATTAGAAATTACTAGTTGCGTGTAGAAACTATCACTTGTACACATACAAAAAATTAATAAATGCTGAAATATAAATAATAACTTCTAAGGTAAAATTGCTTATTATAAAAATAAAACTGATAGTTCCAAGAAAAAAATTGATAAAAAATAAAATAAAATTGATCATTGCTGAAATAAAAATTATATATTTGAAAGATAATTGATTTTTTTAAAAACAATTGATAAATCTGAAAAACAATTAAAAGATCTGAAAAACAAATGATAATTTATTAAGCTTCAGTGAACCTAATTGAAAATTATGTAAATTAAAACTATAATGAACGGTGTTATTGCGATTGATAGTCAAAAATCGTTGAAAATCGTAAAAATTTTTTAAAACAAATCGAATGTCGTATACAAATGTTGGATTTTTTAGTATTATAAAAAGATTTTTTCTTCTATAACAAAATTTTGAAAAGTAACTTGTTAAAAAAATAAAAAACAAAAGATTTTCATATATCCAATAATGCGAAATATTCTAAACTATTCGAGTTTTGGAAAACAAAATCTTAACCGATTTTTGGCGAAGAGCTAGCCGAGTATTAAAAAATTGCATGAGAAAATTTTTTTAATGAACGAACTAAATAAAATGATAAATTTAAAATAAATCGCTTGTTTCAATTAAAAGTTTAAAAAGATTGCAAAACTACATAAATTTTAACCTGCATGAAATTTTAAACAAGAATATAAAAAATTATTTAATTAAAAAATTAAAAAAGTTCATCAGAACCATTTTCTCATTGAAATTTTTTATTTGGAATGGTCAGAAAACAATATTTTAAATAAATGCTTTAGATTCAGAAAATATACAATAACTTATGCTTTAGAAGCAATGAAAATAGTGATTTTTTAGATATGCATCGGCTTTATATCCAAATCACTACATTTGCAATATGAACACATGAATGCTTTTGGAAGTGCCTTAGAATAACACCAAAAAATCATAAAAGAATGTCAACTGAAGTTGAGGAAGCAATGAAAGAAGTTATACTGTTAGAATGACTGCCATTTTTTTTGCTGGGATATGAAACAATACTGTTATTTGGGACAATTTTTATAGGATAATTACATTAATATTAATATTATTTTATAAAAGCGTTTTTATTATAGTGTATAAAATGAATATTGATAGATTTTTAATGAAATTAGTTTTGTTTAATACCCCAGCAAAAATGAAGCTGCCAAAGAAGCAATAAAAGCATCTCTACTATGGCAAAGGCATCACTTCTTTTCTAATGGTTTCATCGATGAATATAACATTAGTGTGTCATAGGATGGAAGTATTCAAATGTAGCTACTAGCATTACTCATACTTTACTCTATGGAAGCAATGATAATACAATGATTAGGTATTCTGATGCATGAGTGGAAAATGTTCATATACTTTGTAGTATTTAAGCTTTGATGAAAATTTAATTCATAAGAATGCAGAAAAATAAGTTTAAAGAAGCGAAATTTATGCATTGATATACAAAGTCTCTTTATTAAAACAAATAAATAATTCTGCATTATGGAAAAATCATTTTTGAAACATTTTTCAAAAATTTTAATGAATTTTTATACAAATTTTAAATTATTTTTAGATAATTTAAAAACTGGTTGTACAATTTTTAAACCTTTTTAGACAATTTTAAAATATTTTTGAACAATTTTAAATAATTTTTGCACAATTTTAAAACATCTTTGGGCAATTTGAATTAATTTTTACACAATTTTAAAATTATTTTGATAAATTCTGAATTAAAACTGGAAATGGTGTAGTGTTAAATAATAAACATAATGCAAAAATGCACAGATTGCGTCCTCATAAATATTTAAGGCTGAAAAAATGCAAATGACAGGCCAGCTAGTTTCAAGTAAAGGTTAAAAAAATCTGTTTTTTTTTTTTTTTGATATTTCAAAACTTTTATAAAAATTGCAAAACTGCATGAGGGTTAAAAATTTTAAACTAAAATATAAAAAATTATTAAATAAAAAAATTAAAAAATTTCATCAGAACTATTTTTTTCAATTTGAATAAATGCTTTAGATTTAAAAATATATGCGATATACCATAACATATGCTTTAGAAGTAATGAAGAGTGATTTTTTAAGCTATGCATCGGGTTTATATCCAGATTACTGCATTTGAAATATGAACACATGAATTCTTTTGGAAGTGCCTTAGAATAACACGAAAAAATTATAAAAGAATGTCAAC
Organism: Eustalomyia histrio; assembly: GCA_949748255.1. Taxonomy (NCBI): domain Eukaryota; kingdom Metazoa; phylum Arthropoda; class Insecta; order Diptera; family Anthomyiidae; genus Eustalomyia; species Eustalomyia histrio. The sequence continues at coordinate 159,282,709 of OX456524.1, read as the reverse complement.
TGAAGTTTGGGAAGCAATGAAAGAAGTTATAGTCACAGAATGACTACCACTTTTTTTTTTGCTGGGGTACCTTATCGAATTAATTAATGATACTTTGACGCATGTGTTTGTGTTATAAGGTTAAGGATATATTATTATATCCACGTTGGGTGCCTACAACACATAATATATGTATATTATATCCCCATTATATAATTAAAACTTTCTTGCAAAAAAATAATCTTAAAGCATCTAAGACTTTTAGATATGTAGACAATTTAAACATTTGTAAATATACATTTGTATACATTTCTCTATAAAAGAAAAAACTAGTTGATTTTATTAAACACATGCCAATGAGCATAACTGCTTAATTGGCAAACAATAAACTTACGCTAAAATATGTACGTTTTAATAAATTTTCATAGCAATTATGGCAAGTTGTAGAGTAATGGGAAATTTTCTAGGTAAACAGTTATTAAAACAAATAATAAACAAAGTGAAAAAAACTTAACACTTATAAAACGAAATATTCACAAAGGATACAAAACAGTTGTAAAACTAAACACAAAAGCGATTAATAATAACAGCAACTAATGGACTTTATTTAATGATAGAAAAGTGAAATACTCTCCTTTCTGCCACTTTACTTTTAACGTTTTAAGGTCCTCTTTACAGCATTTGAAATGTACTTATTGTTTACTTAACAATCAGTAGTTAACAACAATGGGGACAAGCCCAAAAAAATTCCTTTTTTATGGTAATAAACTAAACTGCAATCATTATTATAAACTAGTTTTAAGGATCTATAGAAAAGTATAAATACAAAAAAAAAAAAAAAACTAACCTCTAAACGGAAACCTTTAATTGTTATTGTTCCTCAATGAGAAATACAACGTACTTAGTTTTCTTGAAAAGAAAAACACACGAGTACAAAGTTTTTAACAGAATAAATTAAAAAATTAGTTTAAAAAAATTTAATTTGTAAGATACACATTCATTTTGAGAAAAAGTTTCACGAGCACATAAGGGTTGCACATTGTTCCTCAATAGAAAATAATAAATTTAAAAAATTATATAAAAAATGTTTAATTTTATCTTGTATGGAACAGCAAAAGGGAAACTGCAAACAAACTCACATTGGATATGAGATAATAGTAAAGCTTATTAAACACAGCTAGAGTTTGAAAGAAAATTTTATCTAAACTCAATAAAACAATTTGAATTAGTTCTAATGTAGCTTTTTTCTGTAATATTGACCTTTTCCTCACTAATTTCTATAAGACAATGTTATGAGATATTTCATTCGCGTTATAGTCAAGATTTTAATATTCTGAAAATGTTATTCGATTTTTTCTTTGCTAACAAAACAAGGTTAACAACCGTTATTTTTTAATTAAGGTAATGTGGGATAATGTAGGAACCAGATTTGAATAAGTTAAAAACCGTGTAGGTACCCGAACAATTTATTCGCAAAAAAAAAAAATAAAATTAACTTTTGTTGTGCAACAAAAATTTTACTTTTTCGATTTTAAATGCAGGATTACGGGCACAACTGTACTGGATTGGACGGGCAGATTCTGACGAGTGTAGAGCGTGTGGCGAGGGGAGCGAGACGCTGGAGCACTTTCTCTGCCACTGTCAGGCATTTGCAGAATTAAGATCCAGGTACCTCGGGAGCGATGTTACATTTATCGGACCCAGAATCCCTGAGGAACGTCGACTGGAAAACCTTGAGGAGTTACGTCTGGTAAACCAGGTTTCTCAATACCGGACGTTAACAAAGAATATCAATGTTCTTAAGTAGTGCACAACAGGCCCAGCAGAGGCCTAGGTGTATATCGTAGCGATATGAGGTTGCATTTCGATGCTTCATCCTCCTTTCAACCTAACCTAACCTAAATGCCCTTTAACTATTCACTACAAACTTGCACTAACATCCAAGTGGCAACTTATTTTACACCCAAAAAAAAAGACATGAACCATTAATCCAAAATTTCCTTTAAAATAGTTTACAAATTCTTTTCAGTTTTAGTCAAATTTTTTTAAAACTTGAAAAATTTTCTTTAAAAGAATAAAAATTTCTAAGTTTACCTGATTTTAACTATTTGTTATTGTAGCATTTAAAGAAAATTTTCAATAAATAATATTTTAAAAAGTTGATTTTTTAACTATTGCATCAAAGCGAAGTCGACTTATAAACAATAGAAGATTTAATACAAGTAATAAAATATTGAAGCTTGAGGTGACCTTAAGCTTGAATATTTTATTACTTATATAGAATTATTTCAAAGGTCGAAAAAACTAGAAACCAGGATTCAACTACAGGATTTATTTATTTTATTTTATAAGTGTTTCATTTACATAACCAAGCCATTATTATGGCCTTATGTGGTTTCACTGAAATTTAATAATTCAAAAGTTGATGATTATTGCAATATTATCAAGTAATCAATAGATGCATTGTGCTAAATTTTATGAAATTTTTAAGCATGTGAACAGTGCGAAATTTAAACTACAAGTGCCAGTGATATTTCCAATTAATATTTTTTTTTCTTACCCTAATTTTAATTGTAATGTGAAATTTATAAAATGATTTTTTATCCATTCAATTAAAATTTTCAGGATCGAACCAAATTTTATAAAAATATATATTCATGCTACTAATTGCAGCCCTAATATATTTAATAATAACATACTAACCATCATTGAAAACCTTTTAGTTCGCACATTCCAAACCAGATGAGTGAACATTCTTGATGGATTAGTTTTCCCAGCAAAACAAAAATTCATTACAAGTGATTATGTAATGAAATTAATGTTGTTTACTACTTTTAAATTAAAAAATAATATTTGATATTAAAAAAAAGAAAATTTAAAAATATCAAATAGAATCTAAAAAAGATGAATTTAAATTAAAATTTTTTTAATAGGTGATGGCACCGAACGCTTTGCTGTAGGCTCTGATTGTTTAAATATTGGTAGTAAGAATTAATTTTTAAATTTTTGCTGGGTTACTTTATTATTTTCTATAGAAAAAAAGTTTTGTTACCCTCATGCATCTGCTATCAAACTATTTGTAGATAGAGTTATTACACAAAGGACATTTATCTGTCATGCTGATAACGTTTTTATTAAAGACGCAACATATGTTAGCACACGCACTGAGTTATAAGCAGATCATACAGGTTGGTTGAAAAAAATACTGTTTTGGTACGAAATATATTTTTTTTTCAATAAAATCTCCTAGAAGCTCAATACTCTTGTTCCAATGATCTTCCAATAATTTTATCCCATCCTTATAATGGTTTTCCGGAAGCTCTGCAAAATAACCGTCTACGGCTGCTATGGCCTCTTCATTCGACGAAAAATGCTTTCCACGAAGGAATTGTTTGAGATTTCTGAAGAGATAGTAGTCACTGGGAGCTAAACCAGGTCTTTTCTCACGAATTTTTACATCCAGGTGATCCAAAAGGCTGCAATAATATTCAGAATTGATTGTTTTACCTTTTTGAAGATAATCAATCAACAAAATTCCTTTTGCATCGCAAAAAACTAATGTCATAACCTTCTTTGCTGATCGTTGTGACTTCACCTGCTTTGGAGCTGAACAACCAGCTTCAGTCCACTGTAAACGTTCTTGTTTCAATTTAGGATCATTGTGGTGGATCCAAGTCTCATCCATAGCTATAAAACGACGCAAGAAGTCGGTGTTATTCGGCTTAAAACGCTCCAAATTACGCTGAGAAGTTTGTTTTCGATCCAGTTTTTGTTTAATTGTTAATGTGTGCGGCACTAACTTTCCAAACAGTTTTTTCATACCTTATTAAATTGCTAACGCCTCATGGCGTTAGCAATTTAACGCTTAGTCACTAACCATATTATGTACCTGCTCAATGATATCTGCTGAGTTTGCAGTTTTTGGTCGTCCTTCGCGTGGATCGCCTTTAAGGCTGGTACGACCAAGTTTAAATTCACCAGCCCAAAATTCAACGGTGTGTTATACACTTCTAACAATTGTTCATAAATTTCCTTTGCTTTTTAACCCTTCAAAACAAATAATCTAATGACTGCACGATATTCAATTTTGTCCATATTAAAAAAAATCAATGACACGTCAACTTCGAATGGCTTGTAAACAAAGAAAGAATTGACAGAATGACTTCCAACTTTGCATGTGTTCTAAGGACAGTTATACCAACTTGAGGAAAAAAAATTTGGAGCTAGCAGTGCCATCTCTTGGTGAGCGCAGGAACTTTTCAACCAACCTGTAAATAGCGGCGGCAATGGAAAACTTTTGGTAATAAACATATTGCCCCAAGTTGATATTTAGGAGCTAAAAATAAATTTTAAAGTTGTTCGAAACTTTTTTTTGTAAATCTTTTTTATACTTTTAGTGATTCCTTGAGAAGAATTATAAATTACCATTGATTTGATATTCAATTTGTATATATTTCTTTGGAGCAAATATAGAAAAACGCAAAAAAATAAAAACAAGGTTATATTTATATTTACAGCCGTATGCATATACATTTTGTTGATTTTAAAACACACTAATAAATCACATTAACATGCAAAACAACAACAAATTTTCTTTATAAGACTGTTATAAGAACCAACTAAATGTCTATGCATACGGCTGTTAATATTTAAAATTATAAGATTGGGCAGCAAAACAGATACATGCATATGCTTAGTTTTCCTGACCCTTCTTTTTTGTCAACTTCTTTGTTGCATTTAGGAAATAAAAGAATCAAGTCGATTAAATTGATAGTATCTACAACTTACAAAAAGTTCTCGACGGCATCGCCACAGTGGCTACAAGGGCGGCGCCTTGCATATCTGGTGCCAAACAATTTTATGGAAAACGTTAACTGTCGCTGACTGCGACTGTCATTTGCAAGGAGAGAATTTAAAAACACCAAACCATTTCCAAAATTAGAACCACAAATGTTGTTGTTGTTCTAATAAAAAATACAAAATTTACAAAAGGTACACTTAAAATATTCCCAGTTGTTCTTAGCGCAGTGTTTCCCCTCACAAACTGACTTTACTAACAATATTTCAATAGCAAAGAAACAAAGTTCTTCTTTATACTTTTAAAAAAAAATGTATTTATACAAAACTTGACGAATATAAAACTATTAAAAAGATATATGTCATACATGCCGACTATATGATACTCTTCACCAAGTATAATTTGAATCAAATTTGAGGAAGCGATCCAAATTCAGTGAAAGGTCCTTTGTTTATAAACAGGTCGGAAAATATAGAACGAAACTGTCCATAAAGTTTACTTAAGCAAATAGGGAGTAGGTGGTTTTATATGGAAACAAGGTCTAAATATGTTTCAATATAACATGCAAAACCCAAATTCCAAACCTTTATACGTGGTTTTATGTGTAAAAATACCATTTAAGCCCAACTCTCAACTATGTGAGGTAGATTTGAAAATGGACCGATTCAAACCAAATTCAATTCCTTGTAAAATTATTTTATAAATTTTAATCAAAATATTGTTATGTTTTCAACTTGTAATTTGATTAAAATTTTAAAATTTACAAGAACAGGTGTCTATCGTTAAATAGAATAAGGAAGTGATTCTGACTCAATTGGTATACTATAAGGTGGCTCTATTTTTTGTAGAATATACATCTCCTTTTTCCAATTAGGTCAAAAATATTAAATTGTAAAAAAGAAAGAGAGAAAACGCCTAGATCTTCCCAATTTTTCAGAGCCACTGTGCAATTTTCGGTCTTTGAAAAGTTAACTGACATTTGACACACAAGTACCCCTTAAGATATTTAAATTTTTGTTAGTAGTTTTATATTCTTCTACACAGAATAAAATTACAAAATTCTGTTTGTAATATTGAACATCGTCCACAGAACATTTTTGTAAATACAAAAAAAAATATTTTTTAAAAAGGCACCAACAATGGAATTTGTAAATACAAAAAACTTTGTTATTTTTTTGTTACTTAAATTTTTATTTTCAAAGAATTTTTATATGAAAAGTGACGATTTACAAATATTTCAAACAAAAAATTGTTAGAAATCGAGTTTAAATTTTAACAAATATTTTTAATTACTTTAAATTTTGTGATACTTTTTTCTGTGTATATGACGATTATCCTTAATCGTCCACTTTCGAAGTTTAATATCTACCATATTAAACTGTTGTTACAAATTTAGTAAGACCGTAATTTTTGATCTTATAGTTCAACAGTTTGGTAACATCTTTAAAATTATAGAATATTAACTTCGACAGTGGATGATAATCGTATCTTGTCTTATAGAATCTGGTCACAGGTAAATAATTGTAATTAATTAGCAACTTGAAATTACATTCAATTTTACTAAACAACTAAAGTGGAATATAAAATGTGTGATTGGCCCCTATTTAGTAGGTCCGTTACACACCACTGCTTAACAAATGGAAATGTGGAAATTAATCCGTTTTTACTTGTTTTATGATAACGATAAAATATGATAAATTCTACGATTTTAAATGGGCCTGATTGTGGTTGGCGTTGTTGTTGCCAAAAATATGGCTGCACCCAATGCGATATTTTTGGTTTTGAAATTTCCAAATATATACAAATTTCTGGCAAATCCAATTTAAAGGGAATATACATGTATGAGGTGGTCTTGCTTGTAATTTTGCAAAAAATTTATTTCATAACGACTTTTGGACAAAATAATTCAAATTGTCGATATCGACAACGCCAACCGCTGCACGAATATTTGGACCTGACCCCTTTCCAAACTAAGTTAATGATAAAATATTTATAACTCAACTTTAAAGGAATAATTATAGAAAAAACAATAAAAAACTTACTATTTATATATTTGCTGCAAATTTGCTTCTTGATGTGAATATTTGATGATTTGATGGTGTACCTTTTGTTCCAACGACGCCATTAATTTAATGTCTCACGTTTATATTCTATTTAATTTTCACTAAATGTTATATGCACAACACACTCATTTACTTTTAATTTACCTCACTAATAACTAATTTTATTTAAATTTATTTCACTAATCACAAATTTTGGATATTTATTCTTGTACATCAATTCCATAATCAATTTTCACTTGTCCTTGTAATTGATGTAAATGTTTTTCGGTAACATGCTGTTTTGCATTCCAACATATTGGTTGTGTAAAGAAATTACCAATTTGTTCAAGAAATAACCAATTTGTTTAAGAAATGAACAATTTGTTCAAGAAATTATCAAAATTTTCAGAATAAAAGCCATGTTGCTACATTCTGGGTGAAAAAAAACAAACGGTAAAATCTTGACTTCGTTTTTATACACACGCATATGTAAAACCGAAAAAAAACACCGGTAAGAAGTTGGCGTGCCCAATTTAAATTGGCCTGCAACACAAAATTCTTTGTAAAAATTCCGATGGAAGTTGGATTTCCTTTTCACTATGTGTTTATAAGTGTTTAGATGAATATAAAGGAACTTCCATGATGTTTTAATCAATTGAAAAAATTTTTCCGATCACTTCACGCAAGAAACCACGAATTTCACAATTGTGATTTTTTTCTTTAAAACTACACCATGAAATAGTATTGCCAGTCGCTATTTTTTAAATCAAAAACCCATTAAAAAAAATACCCCATTTTGTTGACTTGTACTGGGGGATGTGCGATTAATCAAATTTTCGAATTAAAATACTGAATTAATCATCAATTCTGATGAATCAAAAAGCTGATTAATGGAAAATAATTAATAATTGATTAATCATGATTTAGATGAATTAAAATTATAAATGACTGAATCATTTTTTTATTCCACCTATTCTGGCAACACTACATTATAACATATTCACAATAGTTGACTGGGTTGTCGTAACTTATGAGGAATGCAATAAAAAGAGAAATTGGTTGTTAGAAAAAGAGGAATTCTCAGAAAATGACAAAGCATGAATTGGTAATGCAAGCTATCAACGTTGGCTTATGTCAATTCCATATAAATTTCACACAAGCTAACGTTAAATCAAAATTCTCAACGTTACTTATGTCAAATTTATATGGGAATTTCATAAGCAAACGTTAATAATTTGCCGCACAAACACGGAAATTTTTAAAATTAACAATAGAACAAATCAGACCTTTAAAAATATATGTAATTCCTTAAAGAGGTAACTTAATGAAATATTCAATCAGGTTAGAAATTTTGAAATATTGGGTATAGTTATGAGAAAATCGGGAATAATGTTGATATAAGTGCTATAGTCAGATAGGACATTTCTATGGGAGGTAGTACTGAATAGGGGCCGATTCTAATAAAAACTTATGTATACCACCTAGTGGTGTAGGGTACAAATACTACTGGTGTAGGGTACAAATACTATATGCATTTTTCTTTCTTTGCTCATGGGCGCAAACTTGTGGTGAACAATGTTAAAACTTTTTAATAAATACTTTTTTACTATATCGAATTAACTATTATAATGGCGCCTGAGCAGGGAACTAATTAGGAATGACATGGTATCTTACAAAATAATAATTATTTTGTGTTCTTACAAGAAGAAAAAATATTGAATTTTTCAATTTGGTTTAATCTTAAAAATTTCGAGAAAAAAATAGCTAAAACATAGAAGATTTTCATTTTCCGTTTATTAAATTAGATTGTTACCCAATACAAACTCTAACATATGTAGTTAAAATAACTAAAATTATGTTTGTTTTCAAAAATTGCGTTATATAGTTTTTGCAGTATCTACAAGAGAATGTCCCGTGGGAAATAAAAAATTTCAGCTCTATTAGAAAAACAATTTCTAAAATAGTCTATTCCATTATTCGAGCTGTGTAGTTGGTTAAATATTTTTGTTTACGATTTAAGATTTAAAGAGTACACTGGGACATTCTAATATTCATTTAAACAAATCCTATTAAGTTGTTTTACTGTTGAAAAGTTGTTAAGTTATTTTCCTGTTTTCATATGAAATCTGCTTAAAAGTGCACTTAAACAAACATGTCAGTAAAAATATGTCACGCGTGTTTTAAAATGATTTAATTAATTTTTAACTTTTTTTGTTTAACACTAATTTAATACAAAACTAAATTAGATAATATTTTCCTGTCTCTGCTATTATCTGTTAGATAACATTACCAGTGTATCAGAAGTTTTAAAGATGACGCTAGTTTGTCCCCTTTCGATTTTGAAAATGACCCATATCGCGAAAACTAAGAAAGCAAAATGGATTAAAATTTCGACTATCCCTACCTTGACTCTACCCTCGTGAAAAAAGGTCATCTCTATTTAAAAATGGACTTTGAAGGGGCTCCGAACCATCGGAAACAAAACTCCATTTTTAAAAAGGGTTCATATCTCGAAAAGTAAGCCAGGATATGTTAGGGAAGGGTCGGGTGGGACCCTATAATTTAAACAAATTTTACATCTCAAATAAATGCCAAATAAACCTGTAGTTTTACTATATTTTTGTTAAGGTTTACTAAAATTTGACAAATTAAATTCTAAGCCAAAAAATAGGAATAAATTTTGTTAAAATAAAAAATATTCCTATTAAGCCAACAGACATATTATTTTGAGTGTAGCATATTACAAAATTTAAAACTGTTGTATGTTTTTAAAATAGAAAATTATTTTTCAATTCATTTCTTTGGCCAAGCAACACGTGATCTAAGGCATTACAAATTATATAAAGATTACCGAACAATGGTGTTGTTTTATATTTTGTTGTTCTTTTAAAAGAAAACTTGGAAAAAAGAACATTTAATAAAAAATTCCTTTTACTGTTAGAAGATGGAAAAGTATAGAAAATGCTTTCTTGTTTTGCAAAAATTTTAAAACATTTTATATGCTTCCATATGTTTATATGTATGCATGTAGTTATTTATATAAAATGCCTTTTCTATAAATATTTTATTAATAAATATTTTCTATAGGTTTTTTTTATATTGAAAATATTTTATTGTAAAAAATATTCTTGATTTGAAAACTTTTCATTTTATTTGTTTATTGTACTGACTAGACAATAAAATACTTTGTTTTGGGTGGTTTGTACCACTGTAACCACTCGAAACAAACTAAAACATTTTTGTAAAACAAAAGTTTGTATCATCACTAACAGAGAAACTGCTTTTTAGGTTGGACTCTTAAATTTTGATACAATTTTCCTATGAAATAGAAAAAAAAAGCTTAATAAATTTTAGACTATTCTCCTTTTTAAAGATTTCGAAACCCATATTAAAGTTTCATTAAAATTTGAGAATTCACCATTTACTAGAGTTGTGACAGTAACTTTGTTTATTTTAAGATTCTTATGTGTCAGATTTTTAAAATAATATTTTCCAATTCAATCTTTATTTAAATTGGTAAAAATAAAATGACAACTTTTAAAATTCTTTTGTTTCAATGAATAGAACAGTTTTTAATTAATTATTATTATACCCTTCACCATAGGTGGAAGGGTATATATAAGTTTGTCATTCCGTTTGTAATTTCTACAATATTGATCTTAGACCCTATAAAGTATATATATTTTGGGTCCATATGAAGAGCGAAGTTGATTTAACGATGTCCGTCTGTCCGTCTGTCCGTCTGTCCGTCTGTGTGTTGAAATGGGTTTTCCGAAGAACCCAGACATGATGAGGACTTGGTTCTTTTTTATTTCTGTTACATGTGATCCATTTCTGTTTGCTATTAAAAATCAGACAGATCGGTTAATAAATGGCTGAGATATTAGCAAAAAACCAGGACTACCTCTAATTTTTCCAGTAAAATCCCTTTGTTTAATAAGAGTGTGAAGATAAATACGTAGGTTAAATACGTTTCACAACTATTGTGAATGATATAAATAAAAAACAAGTAAGAGCGGCTAAATTCGGCTATGCCGAATCTTATATACCCTTCACCATGGTTGGGAAAAAACTGAAGTTTATATATGGACATATATGAAATGGACAGATTTATATACGGACGCCTTTAAGAGGAAATTAACCATTTAGTTTGGAGATAAAACTTGGACTCGGGAAGATTTATGGTTCCAGAAAATATGTATTTTAAAAAAATGTATGTTTTGGGCATAACTTTTTTGTATCTGAACCGATATTTCCGAGTTTTTCAGCAAATATGTTATACTAAAGATTTTCGATCTTTTGCTATATAAGACGTATCCATAGGTCATAATACAGCTCTAGAATAGTGTTTGTTGTTTGTGTATAAAAGGTTAAGAGGTGAAAGAAAAGAATTTCAACAAATCGTTAAAAGAAATCACTAGAACTGCATGTGTTTTATTTCTACAAAATAGTTTGATTTAGCTGGCAAATTTGCATTTAGGATTTTATTTCGCTTTTTTATTAGAAATATTTGTAATTTCTTTAGCTTAATTTTAAAAATTTGAAGGAAAATAGTTTATAATTTTTTTTATAAATTATTATAAGTTATGACCTAAAATAGTTGCACTCAAAGGTAAATTATGTATAAAATTTTCTTAATATGTGAGAAATAAAATGGTTTAAAAATCTTTTTATAAATTCTTTTAAATCGGTGCAAAAAATAGAAATAAAACCGTTTGTATTTTGTTTGTATCAGAGGGTTTTTATACAAATTTTGATGTTTTTAGCCTATTTATGGATTATTTAATTATTAATATAAAATTTTATTTAAATTAATTATTAAATGTAAAAAAAAAAAACAAAAAATAAACAAAAAAAAAATCTTAACGAACCCGCGACCCTTCCACCTGTGGTGAAAGGTATAAAAACGTTTGTATTTTGTTTGTATCAGAGGGTTTTTATAAAAATGTTGATGTTTTTAGCCTATTTATGGATTATTTAATTATTAATATAAAATTTTATATAAATTAATTATTAAATGTTAAAAAAAACCAAAAATAAGCAAAAAAAAAAAGTCTTAAGAAAATAATAAAAAAAAAATGTAAAAAAAAAGTGAATTGACCTCACCGAGATTTGAACCTCGAACCCCACGGCCTTAGAGAAAAAAAAAAGTATTTGTGACACAGCGTCTAGACAACTGAGCTATTGAAGCTCACACAAAATCATCGTCAATAGAGGTACATATATAAAAGTCTTCGTTCATTAGAGATTTGTTTAGTTTTTATTTAAATTACAAATCTTTATATGTGTTTGTTGTTTGTGTATAAAAGGTGGAGATGAAAGAAAAGAATTTTAATTATTAATATAAAATTTTATATAAATTAATTATTAAATGTTAAAAAAAAAACAAAAATAAGCAAAAAAAAAGTCTTAAGAAAATAATAAAAAAAAAATGTACAAAAAAAAAGTGAATTGACCTCACCGAGATTTGAACTTCGAACCCCACGGCCTTAGAGAAAAAAAAAGTATTTGTGACACAGCGTCTAGACAACTGAGCTATTGAAGCTCACACAAAATCATCGTCAATAGAGAGAAAAGAATTTTAACACATGGATGTGTTGTTATGCTCAAAATTCTACATACATATTAAACAAAAGGGTGTGAAGATAAATACGTAGGTTAAATACGTTTCACAACTATTGTGAATGATATAAATAAAAAACAAATAGTAGTGTCGCCAACTTTTTTTTGCCTAGAAAATGCCAAATTTGACAAGAAAAGCGCTGAAACATATGGAAAAATAAAAATTTGAGATTTTACATGACATATTATTTTGGACTAAAATTTTTGGACATTTAAGAAAAAATAAATGGGGATACCGCTTGTCTGTGGAGAGATATGAGGTAGTGGATTCCAACGATGTATTCATCTCCTCCAGAATCGCTCTAGGTTTCGAGTTTTGCATTGACAAGAAAATTTATTTTTGAAATTTCTCATAACATTATTTAAAATTAAAATTTTTGGACATTTAAGAAAAAATAAATGGGGGTACCGCTTGTTTGTGGAGAGCTATGTGGGAGTAGATTCCAACGATGTATTCATCTCCTCCAGAATCACTCTAGGTTTAGAGTTTTGCATTTGACAAGAAAATTTATTTTTGAAATTTCTCATATTATTTAAAATTAAAATTTTTGGACATTTAAGAAAAAAATAAATGGTACCGCTTGTTTGTGGAGAGCTATGAGGTAGTAGATTCCGACGATGTATTCCAACGATGAATGAATCAACTACCTCATAGCTCTCCACAAACAAGCGGTACCCCCATTTATTTTTTTCTTAAATGTCCAAAAATTTTAATTTTAAATAATGTTATGTGGAATTTCAAAAATAAATTTCCTTTAAAATGCAAAACTCGAATCCTAGAGTGATTCTGGAGGAGATGAATACATCATTGGAATCAACTACCTCATAGCTCTCCACAAACAAGCGGTACCCCCATTTATTTTTTTCGTAAATGTCCAAAAATTTTAATTTTAAATAATGTTGTGAGAAATTTCAAAAATAAATTTTCTTGTCAAATGCAAAACTCTAAACCTAGAGTGATTCTGGAGGAGATGAATACATCGTTGGAAGCTACTACCTCATAGCTCTCCACAAATAAGCGGTAACCCCATTTATTTTTTTCTTAAATGTCCAACAATTTTAATTTTAAATAATGTTATGAGAAATTTCAAAAATAAATTTTCTTTAAAATGCAAAACTCGAATCCTAGAGTGATTCTGGAGGAGATGAATACATCGTTGGAATCAACTACCTCATAGCTCTCCACAAACAAGCGGTACCCCCATTTATTTTTTTCTTAAATGTCCAAAAATTTTAATTTTAAATAATGTTATGTGGAATTTCAAAAATAAATTTTCTTTAAAATGCAAAACTCGAAACCTAGAGTGATTCTGAAGGAGATGAATACATCGTTGGAATCTACTACCTCATAGCTCTCCACAAACAAGCGGTATCCCCATTTATTTTTTCTTAAATGTCCAAAAATTTTAATCCAAAATAATATGTCATGTAAAATCTCAAATTTATATTTTTCCATATGTTTCAGCGCTTTTCTTGTCAAATTTGGCATTTTCTAGGCAAAAAAAAGTTGGCGACACTACTATTTGTTTTTTATTTATATCATTCACAATAGTTGTGAAACGTATTTAACCTACGTATTTATCTTCACACTCTTATTAAACAAAGGGATTTTACTGGAAAAATTAGAGGCAGTCCTGGTTTTTTGCTAATATCTCAGCCATTTATTAACCGATCTGTCTGATTTTTAATAGCAAACAGAAATGGATCACATGTAACAGAAATAAAAAAGAATCAAGTCCTCATCATGTCTGGGTTCTTCGGAAAACCCATTTCAACACACAGACGGACAGACAGACATCGTTAAATCAACTTCGCTCTTCATATGGACCCAGAATATATATACTTTATAGGGTCTAAGATCAATATTGTAGAAATTACAAACGGAATGACAAACTTATATATACCCTTCCACCTATGGTGAAGGGTATAACAAATAGTAGTGTCGCCAACTTTTTTTTGCCTAGAAAATGCCAAATTTGACAAGAAAAGCGCTAAAACATATGGAAAAATATAAATTTGAGATTTTACATGACATATTATTTTGGATTAAAATTTTTGTACATTTAAGAAAAAATAAATGGGGATACCGCTTGTTTGTGGAGAGCTATGAGGTAGTAGATTCCAACGATGTATTCATCTCCTTCAGAATCACTCTAGGTTTCGAGTTTTGCATTTTAAAGAAAATTTATTTTTGAAATTCCACATAACATTATTTAAAATTAAAATTTTTGGACATTTAAGAAAAAAATAAATGGGGGTACCGCTTGTTTGTGGAGAGCTATGAGGTAGTTGATTCCAACGATGTATTCATCTCCTCCAGAATCACTCTAGGATTCGAGTTTTGCATTTTAAAGAAAATTTATTTTTGAAATTTCTCATAACATTATTTAAAATTAAAATTGTTGGACATTTAAGAAAAAAATAAATGGGGTTACCGCTTATTTGTGGAGAGCTATGAGGTAGTAGCTTCCAACGATGTATTCATCTCCTCCAGAATCACTCTAGGTTTAGAGTTTTGCATTTGACAAGAAAATTTATTTTTGAAATTTCTCACAACATTATTTAAAATTAAAATTTTTGGACATTTACGAAAAAAATAAATGGGGGTACCGCTTGTTTGTGGAGAGCTATGAGGTAGTTGATTCCAATGATGTATTCATCTCCTCCAGAATCACTCTAGGATTCGAGTTTTGCATTTTAAAGGAAATTTATTTTTGAAATTCCACATAACATTATTTAAAATTAAAATTTTTGGACATTTAAGAAAAAAATAAATGGGGGTACCGCTTGTTTGTGGAGAGCTATGAGGTAGTTGATTCATTCATCGTTGGAATACATCGTCGGAATCTACTACCTCATAGCTCTCCACAAACAAGCGGTACCCCCATTTATTTTTTTCTTAAATGTCCAAAAATTTTAATTTTAAATAATATGAGAAATTTCAAAAATAAATTTTCTTGTCAAATGCAAAACTCTAAACCTAGAGTGATTCTGGAGGAGATGAATACATCGTTGGAATCTACTCCCACATAGCTCTCCACAAACAAGCGGTACCCCCATTTATTTTTTCTTAAATGTCCAAAAATTTTAATTTTAAATAATGTTATGAGAAATTTCAAAAATAAATTTTCTTGTCAATGCAAAACTCGAAACCTAGAGCGATTCTGGAGGAGATGAATACATCGTTGGAATCCACTACCTCATATCTCTCCACAGACAAGCGGTATCCCCATTTATTTTTTCTTAAATGTCCAAAAATTTTAGTCCAAAATAATATGTCATGTAAAATCTCAAATTTTTATTTTTCCATATGTTTCAGCGCTTTTCTTGTCAAATTTGGCATTTTCTAGGCAAAAAAAAGTTGGCGACACTACTATTTGTTTTTTATTTATATCATTCACAATAGTTGTGAAACGTATTTAACCTACGTATTTATCTTCACACCCTTTTGTTTAATATGTATGTAGAATTTTGAGCATAACAACACATCCATGTGTTAAAATTCTTTTCTCTCTATTGACGATGATTTTGTGTGAGCTTCAATAGCTCAGTTGTCTAGACGCTGTGTCACAAATACTTTTTTTTTCTCTAAGGCCGTGGGGTTCGAAGTTCAAATCTCGGTGAGGTCAATTCACTTTTTTTTTGTACATTTTTTTTTATTATTTTCTTAAGACTTTTTTTTTGCTTATTTTTGTTTTTTTTTTAACATTTAATAATTAATTTATATAAAATTTTATATTAATAATTAAAATTCTTTTCTTTCATCTCCACCTTTTATACACAAACAACAAACACATATAAAGATTTGTAATTTAAATAAAAACTAAACAAATCTCTAATGAACGAAGACTTTTATATATGTACCTCTATTGACGATGATTTTGTGTGAGCTTCAATAGCTCAGTTGTCTAGACGCTGTGTCACAAATACTTTTTTTTTTCTCTAAGGCCGTGGGGTTCGAGGTTCAAATCTCGGTGAGGTCAATTCACTTTTTTTTACATTTTTTTTTATTATTTTCTTAATACTTTTTTTTTTTTGCTTATTTTTGTTTTTTTTTAACATTTAATAATTAATTTATATAAAATTTTATATTAATAATTAAATAATCCATAAATAGGCTAAAAACATCAACATTTTTATAAAAACCCTCTGATACAAACAAAATACAAACGTTTTTATACCTTTCACCACAGGTGGAAGGGTCGCGGGTTCGTTAAGATTTTTTTTTTTGTTTATTTTTTGTTTTTTTTTTTTACATTTAATAATTAATTTAAATAAAATTTTATATTAATAATTAAATAATCCATAAATAGGCTAAAAACATCAAAATTTGTATAAAAACCCTCTGATACAAACAAAATACAAACGGTTTTATTTCTATTTTTTGCACCGATTTAAAAGAATTTATAAAAAGATTTTTAAACCATTTTATTTCTCACATATTAAGAAAATTTTATACATAATTTACCTTTGAGTGCAACTATTTTAGGTCATAACTTATAATAATTTATAAAAAAAATTATAAACTATTTTCCTTCAAATTTTTAAAATTAAGCTAAAGAAATTACAAATATTTCTAATAAAAAAGCGAAATAAAATCCTAAATGCAAATTTGCCAGCTAAATCAAACTATTTTGTAGAAATAAAACACATGCAGTTCTAGTGATTTCTTTTAACGATTTGTTGAAATTCTTTTCTTTCACCTCTTAACCTTTTATACACAAACAACAAACACTATTCTAGAGCTGTATTATGACCTATGGATACGTCTTATATAGCAAAAGATCGAAAATCTTTAGTATAACATATTTGCTGAAAAACTCGGAAATATCGGTTCAGATACAAAAAAGTTATGCCCAAAACATACATTTTTTTAAAATACATATTTTCTGGAACCATAAATCTTCCCGAGTCCAAGTTTTATCTCCAAACTAAATGGTTAATTTCCTCTTAAAGGCGTCCGTATATAAATCTGTCCATTTCATATATGTCCATATATAAACTTCAGTTTTTTCCCAACCATGGTGAAGGGTATATAAGATTCGGCATAGCCGAATTTAGCCGCTCTTACTTGTTTTTTTTTTTGTTTTGTTTGTTAATTTCAGTTATGGATAAATGAAATCAGTAGTAGTTTTCTGGTTTTTTGCAGAATATAAATTACAAAAATCCCATCAATCATCACAATAACATCATGTAAGTAAACATATTTTAATTAATACATACATATGTTACGAGTATACAATTTTTGTATAATTAAAATTTTATCTTTAATCTCTGATTACCAAACAAAAACGAAATACAAAGTGAATGTTCTATTAATAAATAGAAAGTACATTCAGCAATTCGACAACATAAGTATAATTATGTTTTCACATTGCAAATCGATCCAGTGCAATTTTAATGAAATGTACAATAATTCATACATACACATACATACTATTTATCCCAACATACCAAATGACTTGAGAAAAATATTATTATAAGCTTACAAACACAAGCCTTAAGCTTGAAAAAGACTTGAGAATATATTGAAAAAGGCTATCGTAACAATTGTAGAAAAATCAAAACGGAACCCTCGTGAAAATATTATGTGTGTATGATTACTATAAGCTTATTCTTGCAATTGTAGAATAAGCTTACAAAAATAATATATTATTAATAGTTGAAAAAGAGAAAACATAATTATTTTCTTTAATTTATTTTTTATTTTAATTTTAAAAATAAATAATAATAATTCATTTTAAATTTAAAAAATAATAATTCAATTTAAATATAAATAATAATAATTAATTTTATCCATAAATAAAAATTATTAAATTTAATATGCAATTGCACGTTCACTATATACAATTTACAACTAAATGTACACGCAAAACACGTTTGACAAATTTAAAGAAAAAGTAATGCCACTTGTTGTATGCATTATAAGCATAGAACAAAGACAACAAGACTAGAATGTATTGAAAAATATTTATATTTCAATCGTCATATTGCGTTGTTCAATATGTGTATGTTGTTTATACGCATACTTTAGAAAAAGTTATGTATAATAATCTTTTCTCAAGCATTGTTAAATACTGCTTGTGAATTCACATTTAATAAACATTATAATAAGCTAAATTAAGAAAAGCTTAAAACACACTATTTATATAAGCTTATTCTCAAGTTGTATTGCGGTTTGATTGCTATATGGTATATTGGGATGTAATATTTACCCAGCAAACATGGCAATACGATTTCCCAATCGTATTACTTGGAAGACAAATTGCATTAAGGCGACAATAGCTTTCGGAAGATACCCCAGTTACTAGAAAACGCTTCTAAGCAATATGAAAATAATTCTACAGGAAGATACTATATAATCGATATTGCTAGTTTCTCATTTGGAATAAAAAAAATAGAAAAGTAGATATCGTAAAAATATCATTTAGTAGATTAAAATAAGAAAAAAATAAGATTTTTTTTATAAGTTTAAGAAATTAAAATAAGCGAGTTCAATTGTCATAAATATGGTCAATCTAATTTGACTTAAAATAAATACAGAATTTAATTAATTCGTTGGCTAAATTACTTAGTTCTGGAAAATAAATTCTGTGGTTAAAATTTTCAAGAAATACACTCTCTGATTCTACCTTTTTTTTAAAATATCAACATCGCGTTACAATTTTGAGGAAATCTCCATAGAAAATAGGAAAAATTGCCATTTTGGTATTGCAAGGTTGTATGAAATCGCCTAACAGTACGGTATACACGACCTAGATTTCCAAATAAAGTTTAAACGAAGATTTCAATCATATAGTAGTTTTAATCTGTTTTACAAAAATAAAAAAAATAAAAAAAAATTCTAATTCTAAAATTTTGTATTTGATGTAAAGTCGTTAGTTAAAAAATGTCATATTTCTTTTATGCATTTAAAAGCTTAATTTTTTTAATCTATAACATTAAATATGTATAAAATTAAATTAATAATAACCAGGGAAACCGCAAATATGCAATATCATGTTTTTTTTTCGATGCGTCGTATGGACCCATAGATAAACTATTTATCTGATACAGAACAATTTAAGAATTCTGGCATCGATATTTTTGCATATTTCAGCATTAAGATCATATTTTGATATATTTGCATTCTCAAATTTCCAATTATATGTATAAGGAGAATCTGCTCAATAACTTTCAGTATGGATTCAGAAAAGGATGTGGTACGGAGGAAGCGGTTGTAAATGTTGTTAATTGTATCTGTCGAGGTTTGGATGAAGGTCATAGTGGCGTAATGGGTATATTTTATGATTTTACAAAAGCATTCGATCTTATAGATCATGATATCCTTATAAAAAAACTCAAATATTATGGATTTTGGGGTAAAGAGCTGACTCTAATTAAAAATTATTTAACGAATCGTAAACAATTTGTCCAAATTAACTCGAGTAAAAGTTCTTTTGGTTTAGTTAAACATGGAGTCCCTCAGGGCAGTGTATTGGGACCGTTATTTTTTTCAATTTATATGAATGATATTTATAATCTGGATCTTACTTTCCAACTTTGTATGTATGCAGACGATATTTGTTTAATCTACCCGTATAAACATGAAACAGCTGTTAAAGCTTATATGGAACGAGATGCTTCCTTACTTTTTGAATTTGCTAGATTCAACAAATTATGGGGAAAGAATAAAAGAAGTAAACTCTGTAAAATACCTAGGTGTTTATTTGCAAAAAAACCTTACTTGGAGTCAACATATCCAGCATCTTAAAACAAAGACAGCTCAAGCTGTAGGCTTTTTGTACAAATTTAAAAACAAATTTAAACAGGATACGAAACTTTTAATTTACAATGCATTGATACAAAGTCATTTTAATTATTTAGCAATTTTATATGGATACAAGAATGGTGTTGAACTTAAATCTCTTCAAAGGACTCAAAACAAAGCGTTGAAGGTAGTTGCAAATCTCCCTCCAACATATTCAACTATAACCTTGTACAAAAATGTATTCAAATCTATTTTACCGATACATGGACTGTATAAATGCCAACTATTATTATACGTTTTCAAGTGCATACATACATACAGATATCACACTCTACAGTTTTTTAGAAACCAACATACATTTAATACACGAAATAACAACAACTTAGCTACTGCGCGGTGTAGACTGGAATCAACCAAACAGCGAATAGAATATATGGGTAGTCGTGAATTCAACAAATTACCTCTCAATTTAAAAACAATAAACCGAATTTCAAATTTCAAAATTTCATTAAAAAAATATATTTTGCAAAGTTTGGGGGAGCTTCTGACTTAAAGATATGATCTCTTTTTTTATATTTTTATGCTTTTATTTATATATATATATTTATATATATATATATATATATATATATACATATATATATATATTTATACTTTTTTTTTCTTTTATTTAAATATTTTGTTTTGAAACATTTTTTTTTCTTTTTTATAAAATTTATTTTTATGAAAATTGTAATTAATTTTGCCAACTCGCCTCTATAATGCCATAATGGTGCTGAGGCTTTACATATGTATTTGATAGTAAAATATGAATAAATATCACATTTTGAGGTAAAATCATATATTTAGGGCATATTTCCAGATTTTTAAAACATTTTTTTCATATTTATATTAATCATATAATTACAAATTATATCCTAATACCCTAACCGAGCACTAGCAACAAAGGCCATCGGCTCGTTGTAGCGAAAACAGACCAGAGCCTCTGGTGGGAATCGAACCCATGACCCCCGCACTGATAAGCTAGCACGCTACCAACTAGCCTACCGGGGCGCTCTTTTAAAACATATTTGTGTCTTTTAGGGCATATTTTGACTTCTTTAATACATATTTTGCTAAACGATAAACTAATATTTGTTAGCTCTCCCCTTCCCTCTCCAAACCCCCACTTGTTGATTAATATGGGTTAGTAACAGAAAAAATTAAAAATATTGACAAGGTACCAGAATGCTGTACCAAAAAAGATATTAAGAACAAACTTGAACAGATTGTAACAAAAAAAAAAAAAACAATGATCTGCTAGTAATAAAAAGAATTAGCAAACAGCTGACTGGATCTTCAATAAAATCAGTTTTGGCATATGATGTCAAGGAAGTACACTCAGAACAAGAAGTTAGTAGAAAAATTTGTAATTTGTATTTCAATCCCTCTTTACTATTTTTGTACTGATTTTTAGTAAAAAAATTATTATTTAGCAAATCTTTTTGTTATTTACGTTTTACAAATTACAGAGTTTTTACAGAATATTTACAAATTTTTGTTGCTGATTTCAGAAATTATTTTACATATTTTTGAAAACCGACTTGCTAAAATTAGCAAAAAAGAATTACTAATTTAAAAAAAATGGATATTAAAGGAAATGTTATTTCTAATAAAAACTTACACCTACAAACTTAAATTGCCTTAAAATGTTACATAGATTAGCTCAAATTAGCAAAATTTCCCGTAATAACAGCAAAATGTTCAGTTGCCATTACAGACTTTTTTTGGTGAGTGTACTAGCTTTTAAATTTAACCCCATTACATCAGTTGATGTTGAAAGAACTTTTTCAATGTACAAAAATATACTTAGATGTAACAGACAACGTTTTTTTTATTTGAAACTTAAAGTCGACATTTTGTATTTTATTGCACCAACAACCTTTATTGAAAATAGTATTTAAAAAAAAAAAAAAGTCTAAAAATTTAAAAGCTGGTATGAATTTAAAAGCTGTTCTTTTATTCTACTTTTTGTTTTAATCAAAAAAAAAAGAAACTTTTAAAAAAAGATAAAAAAATGCGAAAATCAGAAGAGTCCGGAAGAGACATCTAACCAAATAAAAAAATAAATATTTAATTTTTTTTTTATTTTACTAAATGTAGAATTGACTGATATATGAAAAAATTTACAGTTTTTCGTAATACCTGTTAAAAACTTAAGTTCCTATTGTTTTGCATTCCTTTGTTTTTTCGTTTTAGTTATGTTTATCTTATTTTTCTAATATGCAAATTTTTTGTGTATATTAAATTGAATTGTTTTGATTTTTTAATAAAAAATATATTTTTGTTTAAAAATATATATAATTTTTTTTTTTTTAATTTTAGAGCATATTTTCGGTTTCCCTGATAATAACTATAAAAATAACAATTATAAATTGCTCAGAAGCATATTAAGACACAGCCCCGATCTACATTGAAAAGGTTTTTGAGTTTTTTAAGTTTAATGCTATAATGTAAGAGGTTGTCCCGCTTTGTGGACTATGGACTATATTTTCAAAATTTGCAATGTTTAACTCAATACCGAGCAGGATATTTTTTTCGAACTTGATGCTGATTTTTGGCGGAGGAGGTTGATAGAAAGTCCCAAATCCAAATATGGTGTAAAAGAAAATTTTTTAATTTTTTATGTGGGTGGTTAAAAGGGGAGGGTTCGTGTAGCATTTTTTCCCTGTGTGAACATATGTGTATTCATGGAATCCGCGTGTTTAGTTCATGGAATTCGTGTGATGCTAAAGGTTGAATCACTGTCCAAAAATGGTTTAATAGAATAAATTAGACTGTTTCAATAAAAAAAAATAATTTGAAACATTTTCTATCTACAAGTTTTTCGGGTACAGTAAGTATACTGTTTAGAAGCGAAAAATAGTCAAAGTCGAAATTTCGTTAAACTGCCGGACTCCCATATTTCTTGCAAACCAGTGGGTTAGAAGATCTTCCTTTGTAGTTGTCAATGTTAATGAATGACTAATAAGTCTCACACTGATTGTTGGAAATATAAAATTCTATTTCAATCCTTTACGCATATTTATTTGTATCACACTGAGAATTTATTAGATTAGCAGACTTAAAACAATAAAATTATATTAAACGAATTATTTATTGTAGTACGTAACTTTAGAAATGTATAATTAATACGTATACATAGAATTAGGAAATAATTTAATTATAATATAGTTAACACATACATAAAAGGACATACATATACATATATGCAAAACATATATTATGTTAATAAATGAACATAAATCCTTTAACTACCCTGTAGGAATAGGGTTGGGTTCTAGATTATATACAGAAAATACATGCTAAGGTGGCAGGTTCAGATCCTAGGTCAGACTTCTTTTACATTTTGTAGTCGATAGCCACAGTTTAGAAACAATTCAACCAATAAGGTGGTGTGTTTGAAAGTAAGCAAAAAATTATTTGAAAACCTATTTTTAAGACATTTAACTTAAATTAATTAATAAAAAACTAAGATTTAAAAAAAAGTCCACTTGCCGTCAATAGTGGTCGATCATTAAGTAAATAATACTAGAGTATCAGAGCTGCTCTTCACTAAATTCAACATCAACAAGTTCACCACGGTTCTATTTTCACCAGTCATGGAGTAGGTTCATTCAGACTAGTCCTATATTTACCGATCACAATAAATACAGTTAAGTGCTATTTTATCAAAATTTAATTATTAAACAATTTTTTTAGGATTTCTAAGTTATTTTTAAAAGTTATATTTAATATTGTTGATCTGTGGTGTTGTTATAAATTAAAAAAAATATATATATATAAAAATCCAAATATTTTTGTATTTTATTTTTAATATTTTGTTCCAATATTACTTCAAGATCATCTTCAAGGAATATTTAAGAATATATTAGACTGTCACTGTGAGTTGTAAAGCTCTTGCTTCTTTGTAAGCTTATTTAAATTTTTTTTCAAACGGTTCTGTCATTTATTCGTATTTCGTACGTTAAACCGTAACTTTACTGTAAGTAATTTTAAAATTTATCTGCTACAATCAATTAAAAATTTGGTTGATTTAATTAAAGTGACAAAAATATCTAATACTTAAGTACCACTTAAATGTCAAAAAGTTTATAACAAATTACATTTAATTACCAGTGAATAATAGAACACATTGCAAATTAATAAATAAGTGATTGTATAATAATTCCGACAAAACAAAAAATTTATATATTTAATGACCATTAAAAGCTTATAATAATTAAAAGTTATTTATTAAGGTGTCCCGAAAACATATCTATTAGCGTTATTAGCGATTACTGTTTTAAAAAACATATATAAATTCGATTTTTTTTTGGCAAATATTGTCAAAACAAATGTTTGAATGTGAGAAAAAAATTAATAAAATTTGCATCAAACTATTTAAATACGTACGCAAAGAAAAAAAAATCCTAGTTAAATTAATTTTTATGTCATTGGTGAATTAACATTTTATATTTAAACGAATATTTTTGTATAAAGTATGAATCCTATTCCCAATCACAAAGGTCGCGGATAGGATGCTACCGGAACATATTTTGGTCAGGTACTTTGACGCTATGTCTTTTGATAGGAGCATGTGGACGAACCGGACTTGGGAACCCGAGGTTGGGGCCCAGTTATGGTTCACAGATGGTACGCAACAACTGAATAAGGATACGGCTGCGGGGGTTTTAGGGCCCGGGTTTCAGCGCGCCCTTCCCATGGGCAAATATCCCTTAATTTTCCAGGCGGAAATTTACGTCAGGGGTCTTATGTCCCACGAGGTGTCATCTAAACGGCTTTCAATCCACTCGGTATTGGCAACTCCCTTACCCTGGGATGGATTCCGAGCCATGAGGGGCATGAGGGCAACGAGAGGGCGGATTGTCTGGCCAACCTGTTGCCCGTAGGCCCTTCATATGCCCTGAAACTTTTTGCGGGGTACCCATGGGCTATATTAGGAGAGGCTCAGGATGTGGAGAGAGTCAAAATTTTATGATTATTGGCAAACACCTCGTGGCCAACAACAGGCCAAGAGATTTATATCTATACCCAGTTGTGGGTCTGGGCGACTATTGGCCCTTGGTCGAAGGGACCTAAGGACCCTGACTGGATACTTTACTGGGCATTGCGATCTTAAGTACCATAGGCACAAGAAGGGTCAATAGGACACTGATTTGTGCAGGTTTTGCGGGTTGAAATCGGATACGTCAGAGCATATCCTTTGTGATTGTCCTGGGCTTTGTGTCAGAAGGATCAGGTTTTTGGGTGACCATTTTTTGTCGCCTTCCGATATTTGAAATACTTCACCCGGAAAGGTATTTGGCTTCATTAAATATCTTGAACCTTTAGGCTGGTTCTGGGCAGCACAAAAGACCTACTATGGTCGCGGTGCGTAATGCCATTTGATATAATAATAATAATGAATCATATTAAATTAAATATGATTCTATTAAAAAAAAACATTTTCACATTAAAATTAATATGTCAACATTTTAAAAAATTAGCAGAAAAATCAAAATGATAACGTATTTGTTTTCTGAGTATGATTATTTATTTTTGGGACACCCTATTGTACGTGTTTGATTAATTTCAAATATACAAATATTTGTATACTCGTATAGTTAGTCTATTATAGTTCTTTTTTTTAATATTTTATTTTTATAGCAGTATAATAAAAAATCTATTTTAGTTTTTATTTTGTTAAGCAAACTCAATAATATCAAAATTAATTATGTATGATGGGACATAAAATATTTGGGGTATTTCCAAAAACAATTTATTTCTTAACTACACAAAGGTTTTATTTCCTACAAATGTTTTTAATATCACGATATTGTCAAGACAACCAGTTCTTAAAGTGGCACAATTTGACACAATAAGCTGTGAAGGAAAATAAGTTGTTTTACAACCGATTCTTTGGAACATAAAATTATGCAGGGTACTATTAAATTTTTACAGCATAGATTTTTTTAAAAAGTTTTAAAAGTAGTAAAAAAAAACTTAAAATATTATTATAAATATTATGGAATTTCTATATTACGATTTTATAGTTCTCGATTAATCATCAGTAGAATTTCAATTTTTATATATATTTTTAGTAAATTTGATATTTCAAAAAATCTAATAAAAATAGATTAAAATAAACGAAATTTTTAAAATTTCCGTCACTCTTGAGTTTATTTTTTAATTATTTTTTTTTTTTACAATTAATCACATTTTAACAAGAATTTAATTAAATATAGTATATTTGCGATAAACAATTTATTTAGCTGTTCTCATCGTGTAGCAAATTTATGTTTTTTTTTTGTAAACTTTTAGTATTTTAGATGGCGCTCAATTTGTTTGTTTTGTTTTGTTGTCTTTTTTTTAACTTACAAACTGTCGAGATCATTTAGTTTAGACGATTATTATTGTTTGGTTATTTCAAATTCACGCTCACTTATACACGATCCAAGGCCATTTAAAAATACGTTAAGCTAAAAATAGCTTTTGTTTTTGTATCGTGACATTGTGTGTGGCATCATAAAGTATATAAGACGACACAATACAATAAACACAACACTATAGACTTTTTATTGTTGTTGTATGGCACCCACCAAAACAACAAAAACAACAGACACAGGAGTAGGTTGCAGTCAACGATATTAAAAGAGTGATATGCCACAAAAAAAATATCATCTTAATGTGTTGTTTATTAAACTAAATACAGTGGAGTCCCAATTTAATGAATGTTAATATCAAAAACATAATTTGTTGAACTCATGACAAATACTTGATTTTATCTCAATTTAACGACCAACACAGAACTTCACTGCATTATAAAAAAAAAATTATTTATTTATTGTTTATTATTTTATTATTATTATTTATTATTATTATTATTTATTTATTTATTTATTTATTTATTTATTTATTTATTTATTTATTTATTTATTTATTTATTATTTATTATTTATTATTTATTATTTATTATTTATTACTTATTATTTATTATTTATTATTTATTATTTATTATTTATTATTTATTATTTATTATTTATTATTTATTATTTATTATTTATTATTTATTATTTATTATTTATTATTTATTATTTATTTATTTATTTATTTATTTATTTATTTAATTATTTATTTATTTATTTTTATTCACATCTTAATTTTTTACAAACATTTTTAAATTAAGTATTACGTAAATATAATTGCAGTTTAAATGAGCACACATACACAGAATAAAATAAAGTCGTTATTCGATTAAAAAAAAAATTTTTTTTTTTGATTTTTGAAAAAAAATTTTTGATCTTTTAAATCAATTATTAAATTATTTAATTTTTGTTTTTTCTTATACAAAATGAAATGGAATCAATTAATATTTGGTTTAAAATCTCATTTTATTTTAAACAAATTATAAATTGGCAATTTTCTGTGTTTCACCGATCATTAAGAAATTAATATACAAAAATTTTTGTTCCAAAAGAGATCTCACAAACAAAACAATAATAAAGAAATAATAAAAATATTTTTATGGCTGTATATAAACAACAGTTGAAAATACAATATGTAAGAAAACACTCAAAATAATTAATTAATAAAGAATTTGTTTAGTGAAAATCTCACATACTTATTGACAGTCAGGCAGGCAGTCTTGCCGGCATACATGCATGCATGCGCCAAGTACATGTATGTACGTTAGAACGGACCAAAACTTAAAAATATCAAATCTTGAAAATATGAAATCTTAAAATTGTTTTTTGATTCATTATTTAATATAAATAAAGCTTTAACCCTAGTGGGCATGGATGCTGAAGTCAATGTTATCAACTATTGATCAAATTATTTACTTATATTAGCTGTGTTTATGCGGTTAGCTTGTGTCATTTCCATAGATATTTGACATAAGTAACATTAAGCGTTAACACTAAACGCTGGCATATGTCAAATTTGTAGCTTGCCGCCTTTAATCAGCAGTTTTCTATTAAAAATTATCAAAATCGGTGAAACGGTCAAAAATTATTGAATAAAACTGCATGAGAAAAAATCTCTTAAACCGCTTAAGGCCCGAGCTAGACGGATGAAATTTTTAGATTGCTTTGACCAAAATAAACTACGTACAAAAATTTAAAGAAATCCCACCGGTGGAAGCCGAGTTAACCCAAGTGGCAAAAACGCAACGATGGCCTTCAACACTTAACATTTTTGTTTTATTTGTAATGACGTTATTCAAAAATAAAAAGTAATTGGAACGCTTGATTTATAAATAGTTTGACTGCTTCATTGGCGATACGGTGAACCTCTGTCTGAAAAATTATTTTTTTTAAATATATAAAATGTGAAACACCATGTTTAAAAAAAAATCTGAAAGCGGTTGACTAGATATTAAACCAATCTGTATTTCCTCATACCTAATTGAAATATAGATTAATCTGGGTAAGCCTGAGAGATGGCTGAAGGTACGCTGCCAAAACGCAACGTAGGGCCTTAATGAGTTTAGAAAACAAAATAAAAAAAATCATCAATATATGTTTTTTCGTGAATATTTTTAACGTGAAAATTGTGTTACATTAAAAATCTTGGGGCGAAACATTTTTTTTTGTGGAAGAGGTTCCTCAAAATTTTAAAAGTGTAATTCTTGTTGCGATTTTTTTACGGTCTTCATTATGGATGATATTTGGATTCAGCCTACTTGAATTTAATAATTTTACTCTACTCTAATATTTATAAACAACACCTTAATAGAATCAGGTGGGTGTGTAAACCGGAAATTTAAATTGGCAAAAATATAAGCGAAATAGAAAAGAAGAACCAAACACCTTATGAACAACAAGTCACCGTAACTAAATGAAAATTTATGGCTTAATAACTGCACTTGACATAAACAACATGTATGCAACAATAGAGTGGCAGCTATTTATAAAATTTTATTCCCAAACTTTTTTTAAAAAAAAAAAGTAAATGCTTTAAATTTTATTAAAATAAAACAGGATTAATTTAACTAAAATTGCTATTAATGTATAGGAATTTTGAAAAATTATTCAAAATGAATACATTTAATTAAAAATTCTAATTTTATGTTTTATCCAAATTATTTGCGGCATGTTTTAAATTATAATGGAATTGTATGCGACTTATAGCTGATTAATTCTTAAGTACATGTCTTATATTTGATAAATAAAATCCGAAAAATAATTTAATAGTATTTGTCCATTTTTGGATCTAGTGTCCATATGGACCATATTCCCGATTTTCCCATAAATATATTTAGTATCAGACAAAATAAAAATTTCCAACTGATTTCTCAATCTTTTACCCGTTTACAGACAAATATTGAGACGAATCCATTTCCAAATTTCAGATGTCCCATTAAAATCTAGCCCACAATTAATATATCGAAAGATCGTCACAACTCGCCACAAGTAGGATTAGGCTAATAAATTATACATTTTTATAAATAACGCATGTTAACCTTTCCAGTGATATATCATATGTTGTTTTTGTTTACCATGTAAAATTTTAATTTAATTATTGGTAAAGTTTTAACGGGACATTGAGTTGTCGGACCTAACAATAATGTCTCAGGAACCAAAAGCCTTTATCCGAAAGTGACTTTGCTACAAATGTCATGATACTAATGAATTGTAGCAAATACGGGCATTTATAGAAAAATATATTTCTGTTAAATTAAAAGGACTTTTTTAAAATTTTTACAAATGATTTCTTTATAAATTCTGTCATAAAAACACATATTTCTGGAAATGCACATGAAGGCCATTTACAACAATTTGTTAGTTAATGAATCATTTTTAATTGATTTAACAATTTTGCTTATGTGTACTAAGGCGGCATGTACATTTTTCTGCTTTAATATTAAAATGTTTTTTTTTTATTAAATATCATGTAAGCAGTAAAAGGGGATATTACTACTACTACTACTACTATATATATTTAATGCGATGCATTGTGTATTCATGTATTATGGGCAGGTGACAGGGTGACTGGTTTTAGCTGGATGGTGTTTGGTCGTTTGATTTGACCATGTTGTTGTAGTGGTATTAGATTAATGACTTTTAGCTGGTTTTTATTAGCTGCTTGGTCAGCTGGTATCTAATCAATTCTATTTTTTTTTTTATATTTTTGCTTTTGCCATAATTTTTTGAATTTAATTTAAACATGTAACAAGTTTGAGTCTTATTCACACTATGTTTGCAGCATTTAAGTTGCGCCTAGTTGTCTGTTTCATATAAAAATCACAAAAATCTTGTTGCCACCATCAAAGTACCACCATCATCATATATTACATATTTATAAATGGTGTACGTATCAGAAACTGGTTGCACATGTTAGATAAAACAAAATCAGTGATAGAAATCTAAATTAAAGACATCCGGATTGTTGCTTAATTAATAAGAATACGATTTTCTTAATCTAGCGGATAAGTTAATCTCTGCATCAAATTTTAAAAAAAAAAGTTGTATTAATTAAATGAAATTTTTAATAAATTTGTATAAAAACAAATGTAAATATTAAATGAAAAGTATTATTGGGTGAAATTCGAAATTTCCAATCAACATGAAAATAATTCTCTCAGTGCAGAGATAAAGCCTTCTTAGAACTTTTTCCAACAGACACATACCAAAGTTAAAAACAGGTAAATCTAAACTATATAACATGGAACAGGGGACGTTCAGAATTGAAACACTAAACACAGGGAATGAAATAGAATGTAACGGGAAACGAGTGTAGTGTAATGAGCATTAAATACTGGAATCGAAATGTATGGAACGGGTAATGTACTATTCTATTTTGTTCGCTGAGTTTTGTGTTCTAATTCCACTAGTTTTCCATTTCGTTCCCCTTGTTAGGGCTTTCATTTACAGTTATTTCAATTTGGTTCTCATGTTTAGTGTTAAAATTCCTCTCGTTTATCAAAACTTCAAAAAAAATATCTTTAGTGAATTAGCCAATACCCTGAAGGACACATATTTTAAATTTCAAATTTCAAGTCAAAGGGGAATGGAGGTACTATTTCCCATCATAGTGGATACCTACAATTATGGAGAAGCCTACATGCCAAATTTCAAGTTCCTAACTCTAGCGGTTTGGATTGGGCGATTAATGAGTAAAATTTTATCACGTTCTTATTAGAAATTTCAAAAAGGCATCTTATCTCTAAATTCGCCTGCACCCCACAGAACATATATCTTAAATTAAACAGATTTCTAGCATAACGAGTTTCGGCAGAAAAAAAAGGTGCACTTTTTCCCAATCACAAAAAGAACATTCCAAAAAGTATCTATAGTATTTAGTGAGTTAGTGAATTATCTCATTCTGTAGGGAACACAGATGTCTGCGACAGAGGAGAAATTTTAATGCGAAATTTCAAGTTCCTAGCTCCAGTGGTGATTAAAGAGGCAATTGTTCCCTTTTCAAACGTGGAAAATTTATTAATTTTATCATACTCCAGGAAACATATATTTAAAAATTTTGATTTCTAGACATAGCGGTTGGGACAGGCCATTAAAAGGAAAAATTTACCCTCAATAATATACATATTTACCCCGTCTCTGTTTCAGGTTTCAAGCCAAAGTGGTTTAGCAGGCCATTAAGGGGACAATTTTCCACTTTTGAACCCCTTTCCTACTACGTTCCTGGCAAAAAATACGAAAAGACAACACATATTGTGAATCTCAGGTCTCTAGCTAAAAATTGTTGCGCAATTTCCAAAAGTCCAGTCTTTGCCGATTGAGGAACCTACAGACCTGTCCGAAGAGTTTTTTTTTTTGTTAAATTATTCGAATAAAATACAACTCTAATCGTTAATGATGCAGTGTACCATAGCAAGACATGCATCGTCTTGTTGGTTGATCATCAAATAACGATGTCTGGCCACTGAAGTTGTTGATCTGGTTTTTTGCAGGTGTTTATTATCATAATGTTTTATTTTTTATTAATTTTTTCGATTTTTTTTCTTAAATATTTCTTTTGCTTGCTTAATAACACCATCATAAAGTTTTGCATATAATTTTTTAAAGATTTTCTAGTTTTTTACAAAGTATAAAATGTATGCACATTATAATTATAAGTTTTCATTTAAATTAAATATTTTATTAAATGTTTTTGAAAACAAAAAATATTGAATTTAACTTAAACGCATAGTAAATCAATAACAAATATTCAAACCAGATGCGTGCAGGGTACCTACTACAACAAACAAAATTTTGATGTTGGTCGTCGGTTTGCAGCATGAAGACGTAAACAAATTTTTAAAAGACAGAACATGTTGGAATGTTGTTTTTATTTTTGCCATCTCAGTGTAGTTGTTTTTATAGTGTTTTCGTTTCAAAGGTTTTGTTATGGTGTTTTAATTTGTTTGCCAAAAACTGGATTTATCTAAAAATAGACCGTGGGGAAATACTTGAATGCGCCCCACATATGCGCCACACTTAAAGTAATCATGCAAGCAGGCAGCAGTCAGACAAACAAACTCGATGAAACACATGTATTGTATGTGTACAAAAATAGCCAACACACACACACACACTTATATTGTCAAACAAATGCAACATTTTACAAAGAGAGATTTGTTGTATAAATCACTCTTTTTTTTATTAAATTCATTATTGTGTTGACTTTAATTGAAGCGATAGACTGCAAATTTTAAATAATGAAATTAATAGTTAAGCAGCAGACTACAACTTTTTAGATCGTACATGCAGAAAAAGAACAAGCAGTAATATTTAACATTTTTTTTATTGCTTTGCATATTTGAAATTATTAAAAATCAAAATAAATTTTTAAAAGTAAATATCCAGGCGTATGATTAATAAATTATAATATTTCTCATACGTCTGGTGTACCGCCATATATATCGCTTTTTATGATGTTTTTCTTTCTATCTTATCTAAGGAATTTACCCGCTGATTTTATTGAAACACAACTTGTATTGTTCGCAAGCTCTACAGTAAGAGATTTAAAAATTTTGGTAAAGAATATTAATTTATGTTCACCATCCATTTAGCTTTTGACATAATTTTCTATAATTCGGAACTCAATTGCACATTTATTTACGCGACATAAATTTTGTAAAGTGTACACAAAAATAATTTTTAACCAATTCAGCTAATGAATGATCGCCATACATATTTCTTTATATTAAAAAAAGGCTTCAGCATTTTTTTATGATTTTAATTAATAGTTTTTCTTAAATTTATTTAAAGATTTAGTATGGATTTTGCATTAAAATGCATAAAATTAAAATGCAAAAAAATTTCATTGTCGATCCTCCATAATCATCATTATCTCAGAAGCTACTAGGAATTTCGCAATGAAAAGTAGTTTTATTGGTTGCTCTTAGTATTACCTTTCATTTGAGTAAAATATTGAGTGAAAAAAATTTTTCATTTTTTTTCACTCAATATTCATAAATTTTGTAAAGTGTACACAAAAATAATTTTTAACCAATTCAGCTAATTAATGATCGCCATACATATTTCTTTATATTAAAAAAGGCTTCAGCATTTTGTTATGATTTTAATTAATAGTTTTTCTTAAATTTATTTAAAAAATAATATTTGATTAAAATCTGCATTACTCATAAATTTAACCCATTTGCGTGATAATAAATAAAAAATTACATACTGTATTTTAATTTGACCGGCGCTTTTCTAAAAATAGTTGTAGTCTGTGGTTATAATTGTAATTAATTAATATATATTTTAAATGTTTTGAAATATGTATTTTATAATTAAAATTTTTTCATTTAATAACACCCTACATCAATACCTGGTTTTCGATCAAAATATACCGGACCACAACAAATCTTACAGTGCAGCAATTGATTTAAAATTATATATGGCCGTTCCTCCGACTATTCAAAATACAGAGATATTAAGAATTGGTTTGTATTTAGACCCTGTGACCCCAAAAATTAGCTTCAATAACACATCGGCTGAAAAATCGGTAGGATAACCATTAAAACAAAAATTTTGTTGGCAAAATTCGATTTTTCCTTCATCAACATAGTCTACTTCAAGAGCGATACAATCACCACAACCCCTTTCTAACATTTCGATACCTTTTTTTATAATGATTTATCTTTGGTCTCAAAATAGGCCTCTTTTTCGGCAATCACCTCTTTGTTCGAATCAAATCTCTTTCCAGCAAGCATTCTTTTAAGGTCTAAAAACTGGTAAAAATCGCTGGGAGCCAAATCTGGCGAATGCTAAAGCGATTGAAAGTGTAATTCGTGTAATTTGGCTATGGTAGCTAACGACTTGTGACACGGCGCATTGTCTTGGTGATGAGCAAACGCGGCACCCATTTCAAAAACAGATTTTTCATGGACAAATGTTCATGCAAAATAAAGCCGACATATTGCTTCGATATCTTTATAGAGCAGAGCCCGAATAACACTTTTCAAGCCAAGCTTTGGCTTGAACGGTATTTTTTCCCATTAAAAAGCAATGATAAATCAACACATAAAATTGCTTTGAATTTATTGTTTTCAAAATCGCAAAAGTAGCGTCACTAAAACAGCCGTAACTTGTTTACTAATAAATGAATTGTCATTAAATTTTTGACAGGTATCATCTGAAGGTTCTTAGATCCGTTCGTAGTTCCATTATTTTATCATTTTATTTTTCATCAGTGGCGCCACCTATGTATCATCCTGCGAATTTTTCAGCCGATTAATACTTGTTATATTTTGATGAAATTTAATTAACGGATTTATTGATCGCAGATCTAATACGACTCATTTAAACTTCTTATGATTTTTAACAAGGCTAATGAAGAGTATTAGATGGTAGTATATGACCGAATATAAGTTTATATATATATGTATGCCTCTATATCACAGGTTTTAAACATTTAAGCAGGGTTCACATTAAACCACAAGTCTTGAGATCAAACTGAATTTTGTGTGTAAACGTCCCCTTTCTTTCATATTAAAATTCTACTGGAGTATTCTGCGCTACAGATTGGATTTATGAAATAAATTTAAAAAATAATCATTTTACGCTTATTTTTTTTTTCAAAGTCTAATGTTTTATAATGTCTGCTAGTCTGAATGCCGCTGAAGCAGTTTTAAAATACAATGTTGCTAGTCATCAGGTAATAAATAATATTTATGGCCTTTTGTTTATTAAGCTTTAAGTTAGTCTCAGTCTATCAATGAGTGTAGCATCAGAAATATAAAACATAAGCGTGGCTCATGTGTGTTCTTGTATTTTTTTTTGCATGCCATATTGAAAAAGTTATTTTTAGATTGCATTAATTTAACATATGCTTCTTGAATGTATTTGAAATAAGATTTTATTTGAACATATAGAGTTACTAACTGCACTGTGGTACAGTATGCCGACATTATATTATGTCGATTTATTTGGAAAAAAACTATCTGAATTAACCTGGCGATGACCGTTTATTCATCCTTCTGTGTGACTACCTACACTCAGATAAAAAAGTTAGTAGAAAAATTTGTAAACGGTTTTCAATCCCACTTTACTATTTTTGTACTGATTTTTAGTAAAAAAATTATTATTTAGCAAATATTTTTGCTATTTACATTTTACAAATTACAGAATTTTTACAGAATATTTACAAATTTTTGTTGCTAATTTCAGAAACCATTTTACAAATTTTTGAAAACCGATTTGCTAAAATTAGCAAAAAAAAGTACTAATTTTAAAAAGTGGATATTGGAGGAAATGTTATTTATAATAATTAAAACTTATACATACAAACTTAAATTGTCCTAAAATGTTACTTAGGTTTAAAAAAGTTATCGGAAGTGAAGATACCGACTCATGTCTAAAAAGTGGACATCCATTTAAATTCTTAAAATCAGTTAAATCAATTAAAATTTAACCTTAAAAGTAAAAAAAAATTTACTAAAATATTTTTCAAAACAGAAATTACCAAATTAAAACAAAATGATAAATGCATACTGTATAAAATATTTTTTAAAAAATATAATCAAAATTTTGGATGCTCGATAAAAAAAAATAAATTTAAAACTTTGTACTAATATTAATAATATTTAGTAATTTTTTTTGCTGATTTTAGCAAACAAAATTCCACTTTACAAAAAGTCTACTAAAATTTAGTAGCGGCTACTATTTTTTCTACTAATTTCATTGTACTACGCGTCAGCAGACATGTGTTGCTAAGATTGGCAAAAAATACCGCTGGGCTCAAATAGCAGAATTTCCCGTAATAACAGCAAAATTTTCAGTTACCATTACAGACTTTTTTTTGGTGAGTGTAGGTATTAAACTTTTAATCATTAATAATTTTTGCAAAAAAAAATATATATTTTTTTTAATTGTTTGCCTTTTCCGTCAATTTTTTAATAAATTTTATAGATTGTACTAATTTTCTAATACACTCACTGTAGACAATTAATAAAAGAATTTAGTTCTTCAATTTGATTGGAAATACCAAGTATTGGATAATAGAATTGTTGTTTAGTTATTTTTCCCTCTTTTTAATTCCCAAATACAATAACATCCTTACAAAAATCCTTTGATTGAATTGCAATTCTTTAACACAATAAAGTTAGGATGTACAGAATAAAAGCAACCCAAAAAAAGAACAACAAAGTAACAAGACATTTTTTTCACTAACAAGAAAGACACCTGGTGGGAGTGTCCCAATTAATGAAAATGTGCACTTCTTTAGTTTTCATAATTATTATTATTTTTTTTTATATATAAAATAATAACGTGACAACATTACCCAGTGGAGAAAGTCTCCCCAAACCTCTTTGGCTAGAAATTTAAATTTAAATTAAGGGTTAAAAGGGAAAATGTATTACCCTTAATGACCTGTCTAAACCTCCTTGGCTAGACATGGGCTCATTCGCTGATCAGGATTTTAAAGGGGAAAATTCTCTCTAAAGGTCTGTTTAGACCGATTGAGCTAGAAACCTGAAATTTAATATTTGTGCTCCCTAGTTCACCTATTCACTGAGGTTCTTTTTGAAATTTCCATCAGAAACATGGCATAATGGGGTGTTTGAAAAAGGAAAAGCGCCCCTCTCAAAGGCCTGCCAAAAGAATTTTTAAATACGTGTTCGCCGGTGTAAAAATATACCGGGCTAAAACAAATCTTACAGTGCAGCAATCGATTCAAAATTATATATGGCTGTACCTCCGACTATCCAAAACACAAAAATTTTAAGAATTGATATGTATTTAGACCCTGTGACTCCAAAAATTAGCTTCAATAATACATTTTTTGGTCTCAAAATAGGCCTCTTTTTCGGCAAACCAGAATTTTTAAATACGTGTTCGCCGGTGTAAAAATATTTTTTCTTTAGATTCGCAACTGCGAAATTCAAACAAACCCAATGTACTGATATCAATATGTCTCTTTTAACAGATATTTTCGTCCTAATATAAAATCTGTTAAAATACACAAATTTTTTGTGTCAAAATCTGTAAATGTACAAAAATATCTACATAATTTTATTGAAATTTTCTAGGTGGGTACCTTTCGATTTTTTTATTTTTTAACAATACGATTTTTTTATTTTTTTACCAAGTGAAATTCATATTAAATCACATCACTTTGTTCAACTATAACTGAAACAAAAGAAATGATTTTTTTTTAATCAAAATACAAACAACATTTTTAGTGTTGCAGACCAAACTTCATTCTCGCCTTTTTACTATTTTTTATGCGTTTTTGTTGCCTAGTAACCCTGCGCATACGCATGTATTGTTATATTCCCTATATATGGTTAATCAGGACAACTTTTTTTTTTTTTTTGCCTGTCTTGCTCATATTCCATATGATGATGTTAATGATGTTGCAACAAATTGATGTTGAAATGAAAGTGAAATTGCATGTTGAAGTAGCACTTGCTTTTAAAGTGGAATTGTATGGTCAGAATATGGTTAGACAATTAAACGACGACACATGGCAATACTGCAAAAGCCACATTAAAGAAAAAACATCAGGTAAATGTTTGCTAGTTTAAAAAAAAATCGAATACCTTTTAAGGAAAATTTTAACGATGTTTTTTTTTTTTTTTTTTGCAAAATGGTTCGTTAACTTGCAATTTCAATTTCCAAGTTCACTATTTCAATATACTAAGGGGCAGTTAATTTATCAATCATAAAATATGTAGTTACTCTACATTACATAAGAGCCTTTCTCAATTTATTTTGTAATAAATAACCAAACCTAAATATTAAATATTACGTATAAATCTTGTTCAACTTACATGTAAAAATCCTCCAACATTTTTTTTTTTCACCCTAACCTTTTGTGACTAAATATGGAAACCTAATATGTATTAACATTCAAGTACAAACCCAAACAAGACCCTTGTTGGGCGCCATTCTTATATTATCTAAAAGCAATGGATTTATTACCATCATCAACAATTTAATATTGTTTTTAAAATAAAAATATTTTTACTTGAAGGTTATTTTAATAACTCTGTAAAGACGCATAAAACAGTTCTTTTTGTTTTGGTTAAATTATATAAAAGAAAATGTCAATATATCTTCATTCAATGTGAAATTAATATGACACTGTAAGAAATTGAATTGAAATTTTTACAAGGTGTATAAAAAAATCTGTCACTCGATTTTCTAAGATAATAACTTTATTTATATTCGGGCTCTTTTCACTGCACTTAAATGAAATTTCTTTTGATAGAATAACGACTGCGTCATTCTACACATACACTATAAAAAAGATATCAGAGCTTTGAAAGAATTCAGTTGATTTAAATTTGACTCAATTAAATAAGAATAACAAGTAATAGAAAAATTAATTTTATTTGATTTCTTTATAACAGAAATTTAATAGCTGTGAATTTCTAAATAAAATTTTGTTAAAATTTAGATTTATGCAAAGCAAATTATTAAGTTAAAATCTGGCCCCACGGCGGGCACTGCGACCCATATGGATCTTTTGTACCAAGGATCATAAACTAAATTCTGTATTATATTCCCTATAAACATTAATATAGAAGATGGTGAAAAGTTCCTAATATCTTGTGGACCTAAAAATTCCCTTTTGAAAACTTTCCTCCTGTTCCTATGCAATACAACACACCAACACAAAATGTGAATGGTTGTTTCGTCTCCCTCAAGACACAGAGGCAATTCCAACAGATTCATCTTCCACAAATGGTAGTTCAATCCGAAGTGTCCGGTAAGAAACCCGTCGGTAATCTAATGTCGTTCCTAGAAAGGTTCAAAATTTTACCATTGGAAATGGGGTTGACCAATAGTTTCGCCTGTCTCTAACCAATACTGCTATGGTGGACCAATTCACCTCACAGTAGGTTTCCGGTCCCACCAAACGTGTGGAAGATAGCAAATTTTTTTCGTTGATCTTGGCACAGCGCCCTCTAGCGTATATATTTTTAAAATAAAAATAAAAAAACGGGTTAAGATAATTTGAAAAAATTATTAATTTTAGTACTATAAAGAATTTTTTGAAATTATATTTTTTTCAAGATATTTATTTCAATATCAATTAATTCTTTTATAACACTTCAAAGTACAATAATAGAAAAATATTTATCAATTACTATATGAAAAGCTTTATTAAATTCATCCAATGAAATAATTTGTTAAATTTATTTAATATTTTATTGTATATGAAACTATATTTATGAAACTCTTTGTAAATGAGAATCAACTTTTTATGTTTAATTAAATGTTTAATTAGACGGAAATTACATTAACCGCATGCCAAAAAAAAAATTATTGTTGTCGAGACAATTTAACAACAATAATAATTTGGTCAATTGACACATTAACTAACCACTGACAACTCCTTGAATAGGACGAAACTGTGGCAGTTTGGTAATTAATGAAGCTTTAAAAAACAAATAAAAACTTAATTTTTTTATCAGTGTATATTATTACATACTATGTAAACATATTTCTGTGTAAGTGTGCTTTAATAAATCTTAATTTTACACCAATGCACAATTTATATTTTATTCATGATATTGAAAGTTTTTATTTGCTATGTAAGTTATATACGGAAGTACGTACTTAACACTCAAAAAAAAATTGTTGGTAATTACAGTTAAAATTAACAACTGCTGATTACAACACAAACAACTGTCATATTTACAGAAAAATTTACAAAATTCTGGTTGAATTATTAAACACCTTTCACTTATTTTTTTTGTAAATAAAGGGTGGTTAAATTTTAAGGGCCGATGTTGAATGTAAACCACACCTAAACGTCAAGTTTTTTTCTGCATTTCATTTGACATTTCTTAATTTTAGACTTTGTGATTTTTTGGTCATCATAATCGACCAAATGTGTCCACAATCGGGATAATTGTGCACACATTTCTGCAAATCGGGTCTGTAGTTCGTTGTGCGGAAAACATTGCTGTTGTTCGCGATAGTTTGGCAGAATAGCCGTCAACCTCGTGTTCGCTATCGCGAGATCATAACGGAATTCTTGAAGCCAGAAATTGAGGATATTGATGTTCACGATATGTGGTTTCAACAGGACGGTGCCACTTGCCACACAGCTAACGAAACAATTTCTCTTTTGAGCGACAAATGCAATGGCCGTGTTATCTCACGTGGTGGCGAAGTCAATTGGCCGCCAAGATCATGTGATTTGACACCGTTGGACTTCTTTCTTCGGTGTTATTTGAAAGAAAAGGCATACGTTGATAAGCCAGCAACAATTCAAGAGCTAAAGGATGAGATAATCCGGCACATTAACGGCATAGAACCTCAATTATGCCTCAGCGTCATCGAAAATTTGAACCATCGGATGGAGGTGTGCCGCCGAGGTCGCGGCGGCCATTTGGCCGATATTTTGTTCCATACATAATTGAACCATACCATATTATTATAATAAAAAGAAATGACAATAATTTCCTAAATAATTTGTGTTTTATTTAAAATCAACATCGGCCTTTAAAATTTAACCACCCTTTATAAACCAAAAATTAAAATAGTTCCCAACTATGTAACTTTTATTTAAGTTTCTATTGTTTTTTTTTCAGAAATGAAATTTAAATTTAAAAACTATTTTAAATTATTTCCAAATATTGTGATACTTTTTTCTGTTTAGTAACTGACAAAATTTTTTGTGTGCACTTATCGTGAAGGTCTTCTCAGGAAGGAAATTTGATCTCAATGATTTAAATAGAGGACATAAAACAAAGCAATTCCTGGTTTTATAAGCAACCTGTTGTTATGTATAAGAATTAAACACAGATAGACATACATATATACCGCTAGAAATTCCATTAAACTTTTTTTTTTTTTTGATACCCTATTTGTAGTGCAAAAAACCCTTGATTTTATTTTTCTCTTACCCACTTTCGATTGCAACATAAGTAAATCGGAAGCTGAAGAGACCTTCCTTGATAGAAATATATATGGTTACAAACAGGGCAGCGACTTTCCTGCCTTAAAAAATCGAAAATATGCGCTTAAAATATGAAAAAAGAAAATGCAAAATATGCAATAAAAACAAAAAAATATGCACTGAAAATCAAAAAAAAAAATGTGCTTAAAATTTGATGGTTTTTATAAATCATATTTATTTCCTCCAAAAGCACATTGTTGGGCAAATGGGAATGCTTATGAGTAATTTGTGTTTACAAAGTTCCTCAAACTTTTGTTAAATTGTTAAACAAATTGCTGATGAAATGAAAAGCAAAAAATAATTGTAAAAATAAATTTAAAATTAGAATTTAAATGAACAAAATCTAAAAGAATTTTTAAATGCATATAAATATGTGTATCTATGCAATTATTTAAACTAAAATTATAAAAGCTGCTTCATATTTTTTTTTTTTTTGAAATAAATGTTTGGGCTAGAAAAGCGTTTTTTTGGGTTCCCTGACTTTTGTGATATTTTTTCATTCGTGAGAAGACTTTTTTTCTTACTCCCATTTTACCGAACTTTACCCAAAAAGTAGAGAAACGCAACTATAAAGCTGAAAGTCCATAACACGCGTTTTCGCGTCAAAGCTTTTTACGCATATACGCTTTATAAGCTTTACTGAAATTCAAGTTAAATGCGATTCTTTTTACGCTTTTGTTTTGATCAGCTGTAGTGTAAATTTGTTGAATAAAATAAATTTAAAATAAAGGACTTTGTGTTGTTTTACAGCTTCAATTAGTTTTTCCTCCATTGTGTAGTTTTTAAAATAAAAATAACTTATCAGCAGATCTGTTTTTACGCTGCTTATGACGTTTACAAAAGTAGAAAGTAGACCTACTTTTCGCGTCATACGCGTCAAGGCATCCTACGCTTTGGTACTCTGTACCCTGCAGCATACAATTACACTGCTTCTATTTTTTTGACAATCGTGTTGGACGCAAAGAAGCGCATATGGACTTTCAGCATATGGACTTTCAGCGTGGTATGGACTTTCAGCTTAATTGTCTAAGTATCTGTCTACAGGATGCTTCTTCTTTTTGTATGCTTACAAATGCTTGCTAAAGTGTTTTTTAATTAAAATATATTTAAAAAAAAAATGCAAAATATGAAAAATATGCATTCAATTAAATATGCACTAATTAACATAAAAAAATATGCATTCTTAACAAAATAAGAAATTGAGGTTAATTATTTGCAAATTTTTTGATTCGGAAAAATATTTAGTAAATATCGTAAAGAAAACATGCATTTGCATGAAAGTCGCTGCCCTGGTTATCAATATTCTTCAACCAACTTGTGACAATATGTTTTAGAAAAAAAAAAAAATTGTACAATTCTCTTTAAATGACATGCACATATTTCAAATTGAAACAATGTTCAATATGGTTGTTATTATTTGTTTTTATCGCACACAAACATTTAAAAAATCTCAACCAATACACACAAAAATGACAAGATAAAGCACGTGCTCGATTATCTTTTGTGAAATGATTACAGCTTCATTCAATATACTACCTCTGTGTTATCGGTTTTCTATCTTAAATTTGACTGAATAACATTTTAATGTATCTTTTAAAAGCATAATTGTACAAGACACTGAATAGTTTTAAGAATATTTCGTTTCCTTTACAAATATCCAATGAAAAGCTGAATTCGATATAATTCTATGATTCAAATGACAATTTTCGTATAAATGCAGCCATTCAAAAGCATTTTAAGCCATTTATTTTGAGAAATGCTTGTACGGATAAGACCGTATGTTGATAGAAAAATTTGTATTGAGATTGTCCGCAAAAAAAAAATGTTTCATATTAATGCAATGCTTCATGTAGGATTAAGCAAAAAAATTTAAAAAGCTTTTCTTAAGTAGGATTAATTTCCTTTTACCAGTGTATTTAAAAAATGTCTTAGGTTTCTTCGGGTACTTTTCCAAGAATTTTTATTTGAAAATTATCAGAACTTAAATTAAGGAAATTTAAAAGATTGTTGCAATTGTTGTACTTGCAAAAGCAAGCATTGTAATACATACTAAGAAGAATAAAACTGTATTGTGAATTCCTTTATGGTTTCCTTAAAAGAAGAAACTTAAAAAAAGCCCATATAAAGCAGCTCTATTTAAATTGTGTAAATATTTCTGAACTTATAAAATAAATACACTTTCTTTTTGTTAGTTGTTTCTGTAGTGTTTTCCTTAAAGTTATTTTTGTAACAGTCAAATTGTCCTTGTTTAAAAAAAAACATAATAAAGTTTAAGTTGATTTTACAGTTTTTTTTAATTTAAGTTATTAATATTTAAAAACAAATAAAATTATTTTTGAATTAATTGCAAACATGAGTTTTTAGACCGGTTTTTAACTCAAATTTTATGTGTTTTAATTATATTTTTCGTTAAGTTTACCAAGAAAATAATTAGAATGTCATTGAGTACTAAATTTTTTATACACTACAAATAATTGCTTTTATTTTTGTTTACAAAGAACTATAAAAAAAATTGAAAAGTTCTCGCTAGTACTGCAATAAATTATTCCAATTGCAATTAAGGTGAATGTCAAAGGGTGTGTAGTAAAACATATTGTTTTAAAAATTCATTTCAACTCAAGGTCAAAATTTATGATT
The DNA here is from genome assembly GCA_949748255.1 of Eustalomyia histrio. Taxonomy (NCBI): domain Eukaryota; kingdom Metazoa; phylum Arthropoda; class Insecta; order Diptera; family Anthomyiidae; genus Eustalomyia; species Eustalomyia histrio. Next base: position 159,238,491 of record OX456524.1, on the reverse strand, counting down.
TATTTTCTTTTACATGCCTTTATACTTATTAAATGCTTAACTTTGTATGCTTTAAAAAGTAAAACATGAAAATTCGTTTTGTAATTGTACTATTTTTAACGCGATTTAATAAACTGCATAATATTTTATAACTTCTTATGTTTATTTTTACTTTACATATGTATGTATGCATTAGAGTGGCCCATGCTTGCATGGAAGAAGAAAAAGTATATTCCGAACTTTTCTACACAAAATAACGTATATGTGAATTACCAAAAATTGGCTCAAGTTCGCCGAGTACTTTTTGATATGTCCATACCTGCACCCCGTTCTTGTATGTGATGCGAGAAGTTTTCGCATAGAGAAATGCCTGGTCACACAGGGTAACTTAATAGATAATAAAGTTGATTGTATTTTTAAATGAAACATTTTTTTTAGATTTTTTACAATATCTTTTAAAGCTGTAGACACAGTTACTTTTGTAAAATACATTATTTGATAGAGAAATATTATGCATATGGCGCATTATTATCTTCTTTAGATTAATATGTTACATTGTATATTTATTTGCTTGTAAATCACCCTATAAAAAGCAGCACAAGGTTGCACAACAAGGTGTTGGCTTTACTGAGAAAATATTTTCCACATTCAGTCCCATTCTATGTGGATGGAATGTGCGAAGATGGCTTCGTTAAGGCAAGCTTTTTTACGTAGCAGTCTTTGGCTGGAAATTGTAGACCCATGGACCAGTTGGTCATAAGCTCCACTTTCTGTTTGGAGATTTTTTCCGAAAAATCATAATCTATAAAATCGAAAAGGGGATAACCTACGTGTAAGTTATGACTCACACAGATGGTCTGATTTGACATAAATTTGTACAACTTCAAATGGAAGTATATTCCAGTCGTCGCTTCTCAAAATTTGACATTTTCCCATTTAGCTGCCACCCTAATGTTTAAACATGAGAGTACTAAACATAAAGAGTATATGGATAATTTCCAGAATAATACAGTAAACAATTTTCGGAGACCTAAAATAAAACTTTCTAGCAGTCTTTTACTTTACTTTTTAAAAGTATAAAAAAAAATATTTTAATGGTCCAAATTTTAACTAAGTCGCAGTTTGTAATATAGTCCCAATTTTTAACTAATCGCTATTATTTTTATTCTTTACTTAATTGTACTTAATTTTATTGTAAAATTGTTTGAATAATCGTAATTGTTTAATAATGGTAATTTTTATTTTTTGTCGTCAAAGGTTTTTTCTAACCACAGTTAAATCTTTTAGCTTATTGCAGTTATTTTTATAGTTAAAGTTCTTAGTCATTTGTGGTTATTTTAACATCCAGTTTTTTTTTAATCGTTGTTTGTATAGTCAAACAAAATATTTTTATAGTCCATATTTTTTATTTAATCCTTGTCATTTTTATAGTTAATATTTTTTCTCAACTGTAGCTATTTTTGTAGTCAAAAATTGTGACTTATTTTTTATTATTTTTTTATTTTTATTAACATAAATCAAGTAATTACAAATTATACACTGAAACCCTAACCGAGCACTAGCTGGTTGTAGCGTAAATAGACCAGAGCCTCTGGTGGGAAACGAGCCCATGACCACAGTATTGATAAGCTAGCATGGTATCAACTAGCCTACCGGGGCGTTCTTTATTATGCGTAATTAATTTTATGTTTTATATTTAAAAGTTTTTTACAATTGTGAAGTTTTTGTAATTAAAAATTTAACTAAATGGCAGTTATATTCATAATTAAAATTATAGTTATTTTTTAAGTCAAAATTTTACTTAATCGTAGTTATTTATGTAGTCTAAATTTTTACACAACTTTAGTTACTAGAATAGTATAAATTTTAAATTAATTGTGGCGATATGTTTTTATAATTTTTATAATCCACCTTTTGATCAAGTCTTAGTAGTTTTTAAAGTCTAAACTTTAAACTTAATCATAGTTATTTTTTAAGTCAAAATTTTCAATTAATTATAGAGTATTTTTATGGTCTGGTGAATAATAAATTTTATCATATTTTCTGACCTAGAGCTGAATAGAATTTAATGTTCAAGTTGCAAAATTTTTCAACTCAAAAAAAACTTTTTTTTTTAACTTAGAAATTTGCTTTTTGCATATTGGGTTACATTTCTCATTTTCAGTTTGTAAGTGGTTGTTTTTTTTTTATGTAGAAGTAGTTTTACAACTTTGTAACGATCGCTCTCTGTTGGTTAAATCTATTTTTAGAGTTTTTAAATTTATTTTTATTTTATAGCCGGTTTTTGTTGTTTATTTTTAGCAACAACAACCACAATAATGAATAAATATAAATATTGCGATGTAAGCACGTTTAGGCAGGGATCCCAAATATGTTACATACATATACATATACATATGTATGTATATCATATGTTGTAATATTCAAATTACAATACATTAAACCATTGTATTGGAAATTGTTTGTTTTATAAAAAAAAAAAAAAAAAATATTTATACAAATAAATTAACGTTTAAAGAATACTCAAAATTTGAAATTTGCTCCCTAATTTTTTTAAACATTAAAGGTTAATTCACAATGCTGGAGTTATCTGTGTTATAGTAGATTCGGCTGTACTGAATCTGTTTTTCATCACTGTTTTTGATACAATAAAAAAACTTTAGAAGTAAAATTATGAGGGTGATAAAAATTTTTGTAGGTGAAAAATTTTTTTAGATGTGAAAACAAATTTTATGGTCGGAAAAAAATTTTGAGGTAAAAAAAATTTTTTGAGGTGAAAAAATTTTTTTGTGGTTAGAAAAAATTTTATTGGTGAAAAAAATTTTTTGAGGTGAATATAAAGTATTATTTAATTCTAAGGGAATATTTAACTTGCCCGTTACTACTATGAAATTGTACTAAAATACACCCAATTTGTATGGAAAATTTGGAGGTGCCTTCACATTTTCACTCATAACATTTTAACCGCCATATATGGTATACCCTCTACCATATATGGCGGTTAAAATGTTATGAGTGAAAATGTGAAGGTACCTCCAAAAAAAAAAAAAAAAGAAATCGAATGATATGAAACAATATAGAAGTGTAAAGGAGAAAGAAATAAAATGCAATATAAAGCATGGATTACCCCAACATTGTGAATCAATCTTAAAGGTTTCGTCTTATATAAATATTTTCTTTAAATTTAACTTTTTTGTCAAATATTTACCTATGGTTTTGATACATAAAATTTCTGAGAATTGCCAATATAATAAGGTGTGATTTTTTTATTTTATATCACTTTTTAAAGCTAATTTAAAATCACAATATTTAACTTAAATTTGTTAGATATATTTTTTTATAAACTTGCTAGTTTTCATTTTGTTATTTTCAGTTTTATATTTGTTATTTCAATTTGAGCATTTCTAAATATTAACTAGGGTTATATCAAAAATTTTTGTTAAATATATAATTTATTTAAGTTGTTGTAGTATTATTTAAAAAAAAAAAAAAATTCAATATAGAAAAATTAAAATTTTTTATTACAATAATTTAAACATAATTTCAATAAAATTATGTTGATAATCACTAAATTGTTACTTAATGGTAACTATTTATACACAGTCTGGTATCCCTTTGTTACAATTACGGATCATTAATATATATTTATTTTAGGCGAAAGAATTCACGCTTTGTATATAAATAATTTACATGTCTATAGTTAATAAATTACAAGTATTTTTCTAATGAGTAGTTTTGTTTATTAGTTTTATAAAAGCAAATATGTATATTTTAACGTATTAAATTTACATATTTAAGTGTTTTTTTTTTTTTTTTTTTTTTGGTTTTGTTTTGTTTTGCAGTACTATTTGTTGCTGCATGATTATCATCGTTACGTATTGCGAGAACTTTGTACGTGACAAATAATGGTACTTAAGCTTATCTACCACTACAAAGAAACCAAACAGAAAAAGTCTAAAAATAGCTACGTAATGCAATGAAAACAAAGTTATAAACATAAAGAAAAAAAAATTATACAAATTTCAAGACGTGATAAACGTTCAAATAAACGGGTGTTACTGACCAGTAAATTGTACTACATGTCTAGTTGCTATGTAAGTTAGGGTGGCAGCTATTTTAAAAAATATCATATTTCATAGATAAGCATTCCTTTGTTTTATTGAAACATTTGTTCTAAAAATAAGATGGGAAAAATTTTAGACAAATCGTTTAATTTGTACAATTATTATAATCAGTATTCTCGAGATCTCGTTTCTGGGTCTTTGTATATACACATAAATATTGTTAACTAGTGTTTATTATAGTTTAAATTTGTTAAATATTATGAATTAGTGAAAAGAAAAGAAAAAAAACTTGTTCTCATAACGACGATCTTTTTTGATATAATCATTAGATTATTCAATGCTTAAAAATACTAAAATGAACGATGATTTTTTATTAACTGATTTCCATTACAAACATTTGTTTTAGTTTAAATTGAATCTTACCAAACTTATACTTTGGAGGCATCAAGTTACGCCGATTGAAATGTTGTTTTTTTTACACTGAAAATAAAAGAAAAAAGTAAAAGACAGTTCAAATTAACTTAACTTATTTTTGTTTGTAGTTGTAAAACAAAAAATTAAATGTAATACAATTAAAGTTAATACCCTGCGGGAAAAGCACCTATCTCAGGACACGTCACGTGACCGGTTCACGTGACTGGTCACTTTAACATGGGCTTGTCCTAGGATGACCCCCTCTGTGTCATGTCACAGGACTGGTCTAATAGAACATGTCATGAGTTTTAAACCGGTTACGCGGTAGGTACTTTAAGAACCGGTCCTATTTTCACCTATCTCGTGATATGTATTTTCGGAACCGGTCCAGTTTTCACCTACCACGGAACAGGTCCCAATTCCCAACTGACTCCTTTTTTCCCGCAGAGTATTTACACTTTATTATTACTGAAAATATTTGCAATGTTTTAAATAAAAAATCATTAATTTTTGTAATCATACAGAATACACAGAAACAGTTATAAGACACTAAAGGGAATGGGGAGAGCAAAGAGGGGAAACGACTTCGCCTAATTCACCGATATGTAATAGGGATCGCTCACGGGACCGGTTTTTTTATATGAAAATTACCGATCACTTTAACATGGGGGTTAATTGCCCTCTGTGACATGTCATAGAACCGGTCTAAAAGAACATGTCACACAACTAACCCCAAAGAACATATCACAGAACCAACGCAAAAGAACGTGCTATTACTTTTAAGCCGGTCACGTGGTAGGTACTTTAGAAACCGCTTTTGGGAATCTGTTTTCACTTATCACGGGAAAGGTCCCAATTCCCAACGCACCCCTGATTTTCCACAGGGAAAGTATCGCCTTTGTTTGTTAGGTTACTTTAAGAATTGAATTGGTCAAAGTCAAAAATCGATAATTTTCAAATTTTTGCTTTTTATGGCATTTTATCCATAGGAACCACATGCAAATCTGATATCGTTGGAAAGGGATTTTCAAAGGCTATCCTTGAGTACCTTTTCTTTGGTAGATTTTCGATTTTTTAAAGATGTTGTTGTAAAAACTATACAAGTTCTTGGGTAGTTCATATGTAGCATTTAATTAAAGCGGATAATTGTGCCAATGTAGAATTTTAAATTTCGGAACAACTTGCCAACTCTGTGCAGAAACATTATTTATATAAAATTGTAATCTTTTAAAGAATATATTATTGCCATGCCGTTTGTATTTTGAAATGCTCTCAAATAAAAAAAGGTACCTCAAATGGCCCTATATTTTATCTTCTTAATTTCCAAGGTGGACGAAAAAAGTGAGACAGATTGTTTTAAGATGTATTTCTTTTTTTCTGTTAGATAACCAAATTTTATACAAATCGGAGAGTATAAATTAAAATACTTTCCCTGTGAGTCAATATATGAGATATTTCTGTTTATACAGAAAAAAAAAATATGTCATTTTTCAAATAAAATTCTATTACGACTAAAATCGGTTGGTACAACTTATACACTAATACAGCTGAATTTTTCGTGGCAACACCCAAAATAATTTGAATATGATTTTGCTAATCGAATTTATTGATTGTAGCAACCAAAATTACTTTCTGTAAGTATGAGAATATTTTTTTGTATTTATCTAAAGGCCTGTCGGATCCAACGTCAGAATATAACTTCATAACACTTTAACTATAGCCGTGTTTATACAATAAGTTATCAAAGTTGGCTTACGGCATTCCCATATAAATTTGTCATAAGCCAACATTTAGTGTTAAACGCTTAACGTTACTTATGTCAAGTTTGAATGGGAATGACACAAGCCAACGTTGATAGCTTGCCGCATAAACACTGCTAATTAATGTGTTAAATAATCCAAAAATTTTTCGAATTATTTTCATTTTGTTTTGTTAAATCCTCCACAATTTATCACTGTTCTATGGCTAGAAGGGAAACCATCTTTGCAAGTACTTTGAACTTTTAAGCACTTTATGCGTCATTTATGTTATTTTGTATAAATTTTTCTAAAAAAAAAACAAGACGTACACATTCTGTACGTCAAATATTTTAGCACAATGAAAATAATTTCATTGCCAAGATCTTTTCGCAAAACATTCTTTAAATACAGTGCGATGCTCAAAATGCTACAACACTTAACAAGTATGTTGGGGAAAATGTTTAAACTGTTTACTCGTCATTTTACGAGTATCTTTATTGTTGTTCAGTTTAAATTGAAAGCAATTTTCATTCATATTTACTCAAGAGTTTACGCAAAAAATATAATGTTACGTAGCATAAATTTCTAATGTTGACGAAATGATAAAATGGCATAAACGCAAAAATTTTTTAAAAAAATATGTAGGAGAAATATGTGATCAGTTTGTTTTTATCAATTAAATTTGTTTTAAAATATGCAGTTAAGCCCTTTTACAAGTGTGACAAATTAAATATTTTCAAACAAAATGAATGTATGTTTGAGTGCTGTGGCAGTTAAATGATCATTTATTATACCAATTCACACACACATATGTCTATAACACATATTTCATGACAAGTATACACCAACTATAGGAAAATACATACATACATACAGATACATCATAAACAAATTAATTCACATAAAATCAATTCATTTATGTATGTCTACCGTATTAACTTTTTTGTTTGTTTTGCTGTTGTATGTATTAATAATCGTATAAATTCTACAGAAGTTCATGACTAGGTCTAGGAAGTTCAAGTTAATACATGTTTGTTATCATTAGCTGTAGAAATTAGCTGTAGAAAATTACAACAATATCAAATCAAATGTCATTAATTTATTTATAGATATTTTTAAATAATTTCTTATAAATGAAAATGTCTAGTATATTTTTTTTATAACTGCATATTTTGCATTTTACATGATTTCTTAAAAATTCATTGTTTTAACAAGATAATAAATATATGAACTTCCTAGCCCTATTTATGACACGAAATCAGGATAATTGTGTTAAAATTTAAAGGAGATGTTGATGTGCGTTAGATTACACTTTAAATTGGAAAATCCTTAAATTGTTAATATAAATATTTCGTAAGGGAAAATGTTATAACTGATATTAACACAATTTAAGCAATTTTCTAAATAATGATTTTCAAAAATAATTTATTGTAAGCCAGTTTATCTCTGGCTTATGACGTTTTTAATATTCCTAGAAATACTTGAGAATTTTATGCTCTTTATTATCACAATAGTTAAATCCAGGGTAACCCTGTTTACCTAATTTTGAGGCTATCATTTAATTGTGAATTTCAAATTAATAACAAAAATTCAAAATATTTTTCAACACTTTTTATTATTTTAAAATTTATTAGTTTTCTTAACACATATTTCTTTGGCCAACATCATGTCTTATTAAATCCTTCTAAATAATTACTAAATTATCCGTTACTTAAATAAGAAAAAAAAATATGTAAAAATTATTACAACTTTGAACTAAATCCAGTTAAGAGAGCTCTAGCCTGCTTCGGAGTAGCTGCTTATTAATGTCATGGCGGTTTATGAAAAACTCAATAATGTTAATGTCTGGTGGTTTCCTACAGAATTCTGCCAGTCAGGTTTTGGTGAATATCGTGAAAGCGGTACAAATTCTTGTACATTAATATCACTTTTATTGGCTGATAAAATTTCCAAAGAACTTGCATTACAAATGGTGGCACAGACATTACCACAAAGAGCCATAGAAATATTTGGTGATGCTATGAATGAAGGCAACAGTGTGTATTCTAGGATATTTAAACGTTATGATATTGACAATAGCAAACGAAATAAAACTCCTAATTTAAGTATACCAGAAGCTATAATAGCTTTAAATGGACAATCATCCATAAGATTTGATTTACAAGAATGGTTTTATACTCATTTAACAGCAAATCCTCACAAGGAGACTTATAAGCAAGCGGTAGTTGCACGTATAACACAAGTTTTAAAATTGGGAGTGCAACTTTTTAAGCAACCGCGTAGTAGTACTGAAGCTCGTAAGCTATTTGCTGCTTTAATAGCTGACAGTCGTACAACAATATTTATATTTGAATTCCCTAATAACGTTGTATCGTTTTTTGACTCCCACCGACATGGTCGCCAGGCGGGAGCTGTTGTGGCTCAGTGCTCTATTGAACACTTGGAAGATTTGTGTCATTGGTTTGTTTCAATGCTTGAGCAGATCTATAACAGTCATCCCTCAGTATATGAAATATCATTTCTAACAACGATCGCTGATGCTCCTTATCTAGTATCTTCAAATTGATTGTTTCTTAAGATGCATTTAAGCAATTAAATAGCTGGATATAAGTTTAAGAACAAAATTTAATTTTTTAACATATTATAAAATTGCATTGGAACTTTTAACAAATAAAAAATATAAATAAGATTATTTTTTTTTTACTTTTTTCTAGAGACTCTTATATGCTTGCAGTTTTCTTAAACTGTTACTTTGTCACGATTAATTGAGAATTTAAAAATCCTTAAAATTGTAAAACCTGTTGTTCAAAATCTTCTCATAATAAACAAGAATTTTTGAAAATTAAAACATAATACATTAATTTGACATCATCCTCATTTCAATAAAATGTCAATGTTTGTAAAGTTAGATTTTTAAAACTTAAAAACTTAAAATGCTGAACATGAAAATAAGTCAACATTTTTATTCAATATTTTCTAATAAAATATATGAAGTTAAAAAAAGGAGCTGCAACATCTCTCTTAATTTTTAAGATCAGTTACATTTGGAATATAAAAACCCAAGCAACAATTGAAATTACTAAAAATATAATATGTACACTTGTACGTATGAGTAATAATTTTCCACATAACAAAAATTAATAGTACTTATACGCCACATAAACATTTAAATTGTACAGTTGTATGAGAGTTATACATATTTTATTCTTTAATATCACTTATACGCCACACACACACACAAAATATTTACAAGATTCCCAATATACCATATAGCAATCAAACTGCAATACAACTTGAGAATAAGCTTATATTAATTGTGTGTTTTAAGCTTTTCTTAATTTCGCTTATTATTCTATTTATAAAATGTGAATTCACAAGCAGTATTTAACAATGCTAGAGAAAAGATTATTATACATAACTTTTTCTCAAGTATGCTTATGAACAACATACAACAGCAACGCAATATGACGATTGAAATAGAAATATTTTTCAATACATTCTAGTCTTGTTGTCTTTGTTCTACGCTTATAATACATACAACAAGTGCCATTACTTTTTCTTTAAATTTGTCAAACGTGTTTTGCGTGTACATTTAGTTGTAAATTGTATATAGTGAACGTGCAATTGCATATTAAATTTAATAATTTTTATTTATGGATAAAATTAATTATTATTATTTATATTTAAATTGAATTATTATTTTTTTTATTTTAAAATGAATTATTATTATTTATTTTTAAAATTAAAATAAAAAATAAATTAAAGAAAATAATTATGTTTTCTCTTTTTCAACTATTAATAATATATTATTTTTGTAAGCTTATTCTACAATTGCAAGAATAAGCTTATAGTAATCATACACACATAATATTTTCACGAGGGTTCCGTTTTGATTTTTCTACAATTGTTACGATAGCCTTTTTCAATATATTCTCAAGTCTTTTTCAAGCTTAAGGCTTGTGTTTGTAAGCTTATAATAATATTTTTCTCAAGTCATTTGGTATGTTGGGTTCACATTGTGATTTTAAATAGAGGAAGGCATGTGAAACGATATTTCGTGATTCACGTGAGCCAAAATTAAAATTACTCACGTCATTGATTTTTTTCCGTGATTATTCCTTATATTCGTTTTTTAATTTTTTCGATTTTCTTTAGATAGAATGTAGCAGGACTGTTTTTTTTCTCGAGCGTGAGCAAAAATTTAAAATGCTCAAGTGATCGTGCGTGAGCGTAAGTAGAAAAAAATCTTCGTGCGTGACTGTAACTTTTGTTTCAAGATCATGTGAGTTAAAAATCACCAAAAAAAAGTCTGTAATGGCAACTAAAAATTTTGCTAATATTACGGGAAATTTTGCTAATTTGATTCCAGCGGTATTTTTTTGCTAATCTTAGCAACACATTTCTGCCGACGTGTACTACAATTAAATTTGTATAAAAAATTAGCTGCCACTACTAAATTTTAGAAAATCTGTTTGCTAAAATCAGCAAATATTACTAAATATTATTAATACAAATTTGTACAAAATTTCAAGTTTTTTTTTTTTTCATCGAGCATCGAAATTGTTTAATTTTTTTTATTTTTTTTCAAAAAAAATATTTTAGACAAAATTAAAAAAAAATCAAAGGTTTAAAAATTGTAAACATAAACGAATTTATCATTTTGTGTTAATTTGGTAGTTTCTGTTTTAAAAAATATTTTAGTCAATTTTTTTTGTACCTTTAATGTTAAATTTTTATTGTTTTTAGGGCTGATTTTTAAAACTAAAATAACTTTTAGTGCTATTAAAAGTAGATGTCCTATTTGTAGATATGAGTCGGTATATTCACTTCCGATCCCTTTTTTAATCTATGTAACATTTTAAGGAAATTTAAGTTTGTAGGTGTAAGTTTTAGTTAGAAATAACATTTCCTTTAATATCCACTTTTTAAAATTAGTAAATTTTTTTGCTAAAATCTGTTTTAAAAAATTTGAAAAATGATTTCTGAAATTAGCAACAAAAATTTGTAAATATTCTGTAAAAAGTCTGTAATTTGTAAAACGTAAATAGCAAAAAGATTTGCTAAATATTATTTGTTTTTACTAGAAATCAGCTCAAATATAGTAAAGTGGGATTGAAAACCGTTTATAAATTTTTCTACTACCTTTTTTTCTTAGTGTATTTTTAAACAACTTTTTTGTATGTAAAAAAAGCGTTATTTTCTTATTTAAATGCGAAAATCATGAAAAAAAGTTATTAAACTTCCTGTTTCAATAAAATGTTTTGTAGAATTTCTAATAAAATTCAATATGTTTTATTGATTCGAAGAAAAATAAAAAATATTTTCAAACAAATCAAATTGTTGAGTGTTATATCAAGATAATGCAATAATGCGTGCATAAAATACGAAAGTTATTGATTTAACTTTTAATTATAAGAAAAATTATTTATCACAGAATATTGTTACATATTCGGGCATGTTCTGGAATTATTGCGAATTCGCGTGAAATTGAAATTTATAGCTCATATTTCACTGTATTCCAAAATTTTATTTTATTCAATTTCAACTTAACTGCATTTAATGACTACTGTGCAATAATAATTCAAGTAAACTTTAATCAAAACTAAGAAATTGAAAAAAAAAATTTTTTTTTGCATGAAACTGAAACAAATTGAGAAAAATTTTACTTTCAGAACATGTCCGATTTTTTCAATTTTGTAAACATCCAAGGCATGTTCTGTATTTCACTTTAAGGTGAAAGAGAAAACGTTTTCCCAATTTCTTTCACTTTCATGCAAAATTGAAATGAACAATATTTGAAATCGAATTAAATTAAACTTTAAAACACAGTGTAATAGTGATATAAATTTAAATTTCATGGTGATTTGAATTCGCACTAATATCAAAACATGCACGATTTAAAATAAATCTTTACAAATTTTAAAAAAAATTTTCTCTTTTTTCATTTTAGTAAAAAAAAAAACATTGCTACTCATAGGTGTCGCGCTGATCGGCCCCGGCCTAAGGGGCCATGACGCGGTGGCCCTTTATCATCTTACAATTGCTCTCGGTGGCTGTAATACTGGTTCCGGGTTTTAAAGTAGTGCGCGATAAGAGCAATCGCACTGTAGTCAATGTGGGCTATCTAACCGCCTTAACTGGTGAGCTTAAAGATAAGCAAGGTTTAGCTATATCCGGAGCTTTAACAATGGCCTTGGATGAGGTAAGTACTTAAACTACAAAACAAAATATGAATAATACAATTCAATTTGGATTAAGTGCATCTTCTTTTTCTTCTTTTTCTTCTTGATCATCTTATTGATTTTCCCTAATAGATCAATAATGATACAAATTTACTGCCTAATGTTTCATTAGAATTACGCTGGAATGACACTAAAGGTGATACAGTGTTAGCCACCAAAGCTATAACGGAAATGATATGTGATAACATTGCAATGATATTTGGCCCTGAGGGTCATTGTTATGTCGAAGCGATTGTAACACAAAGTCGTAACATTCCAATGATATCCTATGTAAGTATGCAATTTTTTTCTTCATAGCTATTTGTTTCAAATACATACAAACATATGAACGAATAGCAGTTAGCAGTAAAAAGTTATTTCATGCTAGTTTACATTTCCAACAATAATTTTATATTTATATACTTTAGCACTTTTGTTTTACATGGACTTACTGCTAATTGGAATTCTTTTTTTTTTAAACATTACCTGTCAGTGTGATTTCAACTTACGCAAAAAATTACTTTTAATATGTAGAAAATTATTTCATTGTTACCAAGTTTTATGTCCTTAAGCTAAAATGCATTAATGTTATCATTAGGATTCTCAGAAGTGGCAAAGTGACTTAACTAATTGTTAACTAAATAAAAGAAATCTTTTAAACTAAAAACGAAATGTGAATAACTTTTAAACTAATTTAAAACTTTCACCAAGTTTTATTATTTTAATTTATAATTTACAAAACGCTAAATATTAAATTGTAAATACAAGCCTTGTGGCATTATATATTTTTAACACTTTACAGCCACTCTGAATAAAATTTTTGTTTAATATTTATGGTACAGCTAAAAAGCTAAATTAGTACAAAAAGTTTTCTAATTAAACTTATTTTAGTTGATTTTTTTTTTTTGCTTAAGCCCATCTATAAGTCTATCAATATTTATTAATGTCACTGTACAACAATTTTGAATTTTTTCCAAAATTACGGGGTTTTGACAATGGATTCTGGTAGAGAAAACTAGAAAAAATATATACTTGTGTCGGCATTTTGAAAGATCACATCGGAATTTTATTTTAGCAAGGGAAGGTTAAAGTTTCACCTCTTTGACCTGTTAGTGCAGCATATTCCCTGCGATAAAAAGTTGTCTGTTGGGAGTTGGCACCTGTCCCGTTATAGATGAAAACTGGAACAACTCCGAAAATACATATCACGAAATAGGTGAAAAGAGGACCGGTTCCTAAAGTACCTAACACTTGACCGGCTTAAAAGTCATGACATGTTCTTTTAGACTAGTCCTGTGACATGTCACAGAGGGCGATTTACCCCCTCCTAGGACAAGTCCATATTAAAGTGATCGGTCCCGTGACCGGTGCCTACACAATGAACCGGTCACGTGATGTTTCCTAGGATAGGTCCTTTTCTCGCAGGGTTGGTATATGCAATTATGTGTTTTTTACATCTGAGGTGTACAAAGTTGCTGAACTTTGTAGAAAATTTTAAGCCAAATTTTTTTGTTGAACATATTAATCCTCTAACTCCCCCACATAAGGGTAATTTTTGGCTTTATTCACCAACTTGTAAAAAATACCCCTAAGAAAAATACCCAAATAAGGAAGTTATAAAAGTGGGGTTAAAAAAAGAAAAACGTCCCCTTAATAATCCGCCCAAACGACTGGAGCTAGGAACTTAAAATTGGCACATTCATTCCAACTCAGGTGTAGACATGTACGGCGGGATCTTTGCCATTTATTACGGGAAGAGGCAAAAACTGGAAATAAATTTTCCTTAACGTCCCAGCTCCCCCACTAAGAAGAAGGGGCAAAAAAGGGAAAAATCTCCCACTTAACGTACCGAACAAACCCCATTTACATTTTAAGCATATGGTACACATGGAATCCATTTATGCTAGAAATCTGAAACTTAAATTGAAACATTTACTACAAAAATTAATTTATCAAAAGATAAAAATCCTTAGAAAAAATAATTTATTTTATTCCTTTATACATTTCGATATTTAAAACTACCCGTAACGAAGTATTGGGCATATAAGCGTTGTTCCTATAAATTTATATTTGAGCTCATTTAAGCAATTTTAATGGAATTCAAGTTGAAGTGCTGGAAGCACTAATTTAAAAGCACTTGTATATTTAAAGCACTTTTGCTTATTGTTATTAGTTTTTATACTTAAATGTTAGCTGGATTACAATCCTGCAAGTCATAAAGTAAAATCTTATAATAGATAAAGTATTCGTAATACCTTGACTTCTTCTTTCTTCCTTGTAACATCAGTAAGGAACAATAGTTAAACGCTATACATGTAAATATGGAAATAAATATTTCTTTGAAGTATAGTTTTGTATAGAAAATAGATTTATATTTGTTGTTGTACTGCACTCAGAGAATTAGTTCAATTCAATTGTTTTCATGAAATTTATGAAGTTCTTAACATATTCTCCCAAATTAAGCTTCTTTCTCATGGAAGAATAGTTTTGTTTATAAAGTAGATTTACAATTGTTTATTGTACTGCACTCATAGAATTATTTCAATTCAATTGTTTTCAAAAAAATTATCTTTCTCATTGAATTAATGTATTTTGTTTTTATAAAATTGTCTGAAAAATTATATGATAATATGGAATTTATATGAAATAAAATTCAAAAAAATTATAAATCTTTTCATAAATTTTAACAAGTTTTCCGTTCATTTTGCGAAGAAACTATTCATTAAAAATTTCATGAACCAAACCATTTGAAAATTTTCTCTGTGTATGTGTGATGTCATGTTAATTGTTTAATAAACATTTAACTTTTCTTATTTACAGAAATGTCCTGAAAATCGTGCTTCTTCTATACCCACATTTGCAAGAACAGAACCTCCAGATACACAGGTAATTTATTTATACTATATTATACTAAGGACGGACTTATAAAACAAAAAAAATCCTATTTTAAAGGTTATCAAATCTGTAATATCGCTATTGCGTTATTATGGTTGGAAAAAATTTACTATTTTACATGATGAAAGTTGGTCTATGGTGGCCGATTTACTAAAACAAGAAGCCCAAAGAAAAAATATGACTATAAATCATAAAGAATCGTTTATAGATAATATGGCTAAATGTTGTGAAGAAATGTTAGCCTGTTGTCGTACAGGATTTTGGTATCAGGTAGCAAAAATTCCAAAATAAAAAAAAAATATATATTCCCGTATACCATGTGTTTACTTTCTTTTAACTTTCCTTTAAAGATTGTACAAAATACTATGAATCGTACTAGAATCTATGTATTTTTGGGTACTGCTAATGCTTTAGTGGATTTTATGGTTTCCATGGACACAGCGAATCTATTTTCAAAAGGTGAATACATGGTCTTATTTGTGGATATGATGACCTATACGCCAAAGTAAGTATTTCTCATTTTATTATTTGTTTGTGCAATTATAAGCAAGTAATCTTGATTGAAAACCGTCAGAGTATCTAACCAATTTGGGAATTAAAAAAAAGAGTTTTTCATATTTTTGTATCTATTACGAGTTCTAATTTCTGAGCCTCATTTCATATTCCATCAAGATTACTTGATTTGCTTGCGCAAGTCTTAAGAAAATTATATTGCGTGTAATTTAGTCATACAAACATCACTTCACATTAGAGAAGCCGAAAAATATTTACGTAAACCGGAACACATTGAACATATGAAAAGTTGTGGTGAAACTGATAATTTAATTCAACGTGCCAGAAGTCTATTGGTGGTGGCATCCACTCCACCCACAGATAGTTATGAAGATTTTACAGCCAAAGTAAGAGAGTACAACTTAAAGCAACCGTTTAATTTTAATATGCCACAAATATTTCAAAATAGTAATTTTGTTAAGGTAAGTTAAATAAATCATATTAAATATTTATGGGGTTCTAACCCTCAATTTATACTACAACCAAAAATTTGTATGGAATTTGACAAATAGTTTTTAAAAACTACTAGATTTTTTTTCTTGTTTTAATTGAAAAAAAAACGGCAAAAATGATCTCTTACTGAAATTAGTCTATACTTCCAGCCAAAGTGGTAGTTTCTCTTTTTGAACCCCCATTTTTTATCCTGGTAAAAATTCCAAAAATTATCTCTTCAGTGAATTAGCACATATCTTCCCAAGCATCTTATATTTTAAATTTTAGATTTTAAGCCAAAAAGGTTTGTGTATGGCTTTAAGGGGGAGACTTTAACGTTTACCACGTTCCTGGTGAAAATTTAAAAAGTACCTTATAGGTGTTTTGGCCCATACTCCAGTGAAAAATATTTTAAATTTTACGTCTATTAAAGGAGAGACTATCCCCTATTAGCTACTTTTTTTTGCCACGTTCCTGACGAAAATTAAAAATAGTGCTTTATACTCATATTTTATAAACATATTTTTAATTTCTGATTTCTAGCCAAACCGGTTCGACAGAGATTTTCCCCTTTCAAACACTTATTTTAGCCATGCTCCTGACAAAATTCCAAGAAGTAACTTATCAGTGGGTCAGCACATACGCGAAGGAATTTTAAACTTCAGGTTTCTAGTCAAAACGGTTTGAGCAGGCCATTAAGGGAAATTTTTAATTTTGAACCCACTCCCCCCCCCCTCACCCCCTCTTTTTTTTACCATTAAGTATGAATAAGCGCATATTCCAGAAAACGAGTATTTTAAATTTCAGATTTTTAGCCAAAGAATTTTGGGCAGACCTTTAAGGGAGAGACTTTCTTCCTTGTTTTAAACAGTTTTTATGAAAATCCTGTTTTTACTTATTTTTAATTTAAGACAACAAAATATTAAAAAATAAAACATTAATTTAAATACGAATAACTTTATTTTAACTATGATTCATATTTACTTTAATAGAATTCATAGTTTATTTTGAAAATGTTCGTAAAAAAATAAGATGTTAATTTAAATATGATATAATAATTGATTTAACTATGATTTTTGTTTGTTTTGCTCTGTCTATAGTTTGTTTCTATATATGCCTCCTACCTCTATGATTCAGCCAAGTTATATGCTTGGGCCTTGGACGAACTGTTGCGTAATGCATCCAAAACTCAAACATTAACAGATGAGGAAGTTTATGATATAGCCAGAAATGGTAGTAAAATTATTCAGACTATCATTAAAAATGGAACCTATAAAAGTAAGTTATTTATTATAAAATAAAGCTTTAAAAATATAAACTTTAATGTTGTTTATTTACAAATCTCTAGGTGTTACAGGAGCCACTATAAAGATCGATAATAATGGAGATTCTGAAGGAAATTTTTCTGTATTAGCTTATAAACCTTTTAAGTATTCATATGGAAATTTATCATGTAATTTTCATATGGTACCTGTGGCACATTTTCAACAAGGATCTGATATTCCAGTGAGTGAGTCGTCATTTTTTTGTTCTTTTTATTTAGTTTCTTTGATATGTTAAAAATTTCATCATTAATTCCTTAAATAACCAAATAATAATAATAATAATAATAATAATAATAATAATAATAATAATAATAATAATAATAATAATAATAATAATAATAATAATAATAATAATAATAATAATAATAATAATAATAATAATAATAATAATAATAATAATAATAATAATAATAATAATAATAATAATAATAATAATAATAATAATAATAATAATAATAATAATAATAATAATAATAATAATAATAATAATAATAATAATAATAATAATAATAATAATAATAATAATAATAATAATAATAATAATAATAATAATAATAATATTGTCCACAGAAAATCTTACATAAATTAATGTGATTTTTTTATATTTTATTCCTTAGGAATACAAACTTATCAATGGTTCTATGCGTGTGGACTGGCCATCGGGTGCTGATCGGCCCTTTGATGAACCCATGTGTGGTTTTGCCAATGAGTTGTGTAAAAAAGATGATCGCCACATCACCTCTTTGGTGGCAGCTGGTATTTTAGGTTTATTACTCTTTTGTGCTGGTGTTGTAACCATGAGTATATATCGTAAATGGAAGATAGAACTGGAAATCGAAGGTCTTTTATGGAAAATTGATATATCCGAGATAAAGGGTTATTCAGGCAATGATATAGTATCATCTCCAAGTAAAGTAAGTAGCAAGAGTTGTAAAAATTCTATTTTAGCTTATTTACTTTTTATTGTTATATTTTTTAATTATTCTACTTTGTTGCTAGTGTACAATTTAAGCTTTTTTTTTGACCACCTTTTTTCGTTTGCTTTCAACTAATTAAAAGTATTTAATTTAAATGATTCTTTATTTGTTAAAATGTAATTTATATGTTGCATTCCAATTTCCTTTTCTATTTGTATAACCTTTAGCTTTTATTCTATGGAATTGCTTTTTTTTTTATCCTTCAACAAAATGTTTACACAAATGTTTGCATATTTTACTGTATTAAATAGATGTGTACAATTGCACTGCAACACTAATAGAAATGTATGTTAAAGCTACTAAAAATTTGTTAAAAATAGTATTGGGAATATGAAATGTCATCTTCAAAAAAAAAAAAATGAGAATTCATATCACTATACTGGGAAAAAGTAGACTGGATTAGTCAACATGTAAATTGCCCTTAATTTTAAAATGTCTTAATTAAAATTCGCAATAGCTTTTTTTTTTGCCAGTCCGCTCTGAAAAATACCAAAAATTTATATTTACATTTAATTCTGGCAGCCCTATAACGACAATAAGAAAACTACGATATGGCATCACTATATTTCCGTTAAAATTATTAATTCTCTATCAATAAGTGCCTTGGAAATCTATTCAAATTTTTTTAGTAAAAGAAAAAAAATATTTGAAATTTCTTTGAATTTAAAGATTTTAAATTTTGAAAAAACACACACAATAATAAAACCTATATTCATCATAAATCATGAATGATCCAGTTTTAACACTGATGATTGAATTTGAATCATCTTCAACTTCTGAGAGCAAAAGTGACCTAAGCAAACAAGAAATTCCTGCATGCTCCAAACGAAAAATTAGGAAAATGTATGCTCAAACTGCCAAAAATATAGAAGCGGTTAAATCTTTATCACAATCTATTAAGCCGGTTGAGAAAATGGAAATAGATGAATCTTTGGAATTAAAAAAGGTAAAAAATGAACCACATGCTGTTAGGACTGTCGACAATATGGAAAAAAATAAATCTTTAGTCAAAGTAAAGATTAAAAATGAACCACAATCAATTGAGCCTCATGTCATTTCATCGAAAGTAATTCAATGGACCCAAACAGAATTCCAACTGAAGAATTGTAAGCCTAACGCACAAGAAGCTTTGTCTGAAAGTTTAGAATATATTCCAGAAGATCCCACCAAAGAAATTGTAATTGATAGTAAAGGTGTATACAGAAAATTTAGCAGTTCTCTGTTTTCTTTAAACTTCCTTAATTTTGTATGTCAAATTTGTATGGCCAACTGTGGCAGTTATTATAATTGGCAAGAACATATTTGCAGCAAACATGGATTTCCAACCACCAATTCCAGTTTTTCAAGATACCAGTGTAAATATTGTCCATATCAGAGTGTTTTGAAATATAATGTGCTGCACCATATAGCAACGCATTTGAGACATCGCCGTTATATCGTTTGTAGTATTTGTAAATTATGTTTTGTTACCTCGATCGATGGTGAATATCATATCCAAACTTTTCACCGTAAAGATTTCGAAAACTCCTTGACTAATGTTTGGCAACATGTACGCTATTGCTGTTCCATTTGTGGAGAATGGCAAGCGGATCGCCAAAAAGCCGATAAGCACTTGGAGGAAAAACATAATTTCCAAAACGAACTCAATACCAAGTGTCCCCGTACTTTGGATCCCACTACTGTTCAATGTTTTGAATGTTCGGTAAAAATAAAATTTAAAAGTCTCAAGTTACATGCACTCAATCACAAACCCTATCAAATGTTTCATTGTGGTCTTTGTAGCAAATATAAAACAAATAAATTTTCTAATTGCACGGCTCACATTAAGAGAACTCATTTAAAAAACCATACTTGTCCAAATTGTAAGAAGATTGTAATAAATATGGATTATCATTTGAAATCAAATCATCTAGCGTTGCCAACTTTTCAGTGATGTATCATTTTTTAATTTTAATTTATGTTTAATTTAATTTTTTGTTACTTGTTGTATGTTAATAAATTCCTGTTATATAAATGCAATTAAAAAGCTTAAAATGTTCTAATCGTAGCTGGGAAAGAAATTCTGATAAGATCCCTCAGATTTCGATGAAATTTGGATATGTAATAATAATTTTGAATATTTCTATTGCCTTGTGGAATAGATCTTCAAAATGCCATTCATTTGTGATGGGCAGCTAATTTCCGTCAATTAAAGTCCCAGTTAGTAGATAACTGAAAATAGTATTATCGGGGTGAAATCTTATTTTCTTACTGTCCCATTGTTGGAACTTAAAATTCCTTTCCCTTCTTGTAAAAAAAAAAATGATTCCATTTGTTTGTCTTCCTCTTTTCCAGCTGAGTTTGGTTAGTGCCCAGTCATTTGGTTCACGATGCTCAAATCAAGTTTTCACCTCAACGGCACGATTACGTGGTGCGGTGGTACGTATTAAAGAACTTAAATTTCTACGCAAAAAAGATATGTCACGGGAAATTATGAAGGAAATGCGTTTACTGCGAGAACTACGTCATGATAATGTCAACAGTTTCATTGGGGCCTGTGTGGAGCCCATGCGTATTTTACTAGTCACCGATTATTGTGCCAAAGGCAGTTTATATGATATAATCGAGAATGAAGATATTAAATTGGATGATTTGTTTATAGCTTCCCTCATACATGATCTCATAAAGGTAAAAAAAGAAGAAGAAATTCAATATCCATTTTGGTCATTAAAATAAAGTCTTATCTTCTATCTAGGGTATGATATATTTACACGACTCTTCATTGATTTTTCATGGTAATCTTAAGTCTTCTAATTGTGTGGTCACCTCAAGATGGATGTTACAAGTAACCGATTTCGGTTTACATGATCTAAGACACTGTGCCGAAAGTGAATCAATAGGAGAACATCAACATTATAGAAGTAAGTTTAGTTTTTTTTATGCTCATTACCAGCTTTATTTTGTTAACGGCTACTATGTTTTTTTCATCCAGATCAATTTTGGAAAGCTCCGGAAATTTTAAGATCCCCTCATGTTTATGGTTCCCAAAAGGGAGATGTTTATGCGTTTGCCATTATTATGTATGAAATATTTAGCCGTAAGGGCCCCTTTGGCCAGACTTTATATGAACCTAAGGAAATTGTTGACTTGGTTAGGAAGAGACCTATCAAGGGAGATGTACCTTTTCGTCCAGAATTAGAGTGTATTATTGAAGGTGAACTATGTCCGGATTATGTTTTAAGTTGTATAACAGATTGTTGGCATGAAGATCCTGATGTTAGACCAGATTTTCCTACCATACGGTAAGTTGAATAAAGATTTCGATAAACAATATTCTCAAATTGTTTCGGTCACTCTGATCACTACACTCCTCCTACGGCAAATAGAGCAAACATTAAATTATAAATTTTGTTTTATAAAATTAAATTGATTTTTTTTGAAAACATTAAACTTTTTATTTAATATTTCATTTTTGCAGTTCCCGCCTGAAGAAAATGCGTGGTGGTAAAACGAAAAATATTATGGATCAAATGATGGAAATGATGGAGAAATATGCCAATAATTTAGAAGACATCGTCACCGAACGTACTCGTCTATTATGTGAAGAAAAACGTAAAACGGAAGATTTACTGCATCGCATGTTACCCCAATCTGTAGCAGAAAAATTAACTATGGGTTTGGGGGTCGAACCTGTTTCCTATGATTTGGTATGTATAATGTCATTTACTGTTACTTTTAACTACTGACACGATTGAAGTTAATATTTTTAGCGATTGTAAAGCAGAATTTAGGCTTATTCAATATTTACCAAAGTTTACATTTTTTTAGAATCTGATATACCTGGGGCTAAAGAATTAACAACTGAAATTCCTCCATATTTTTGAAAAGCAAAAATATTATTAGATTTTCCACATAAAGCATACGTTTACCATTTCTGTCTACTTTTTCTCCAATACTGGGGATATGGAATGTCATTTGTTAAATGGATTTTAGAAAAAATTAACATCTCTGGAAAGTAGTAGATAGGTGTAAAACTTTTACTTAAACGAGCATGTCATAAATGCATACCTTTGGGACCATGTGAGTGGGCCCTACGTGGGGAATATATTTTTCTAAGATGTGTCCTCTATTTGCAACCAATTTGTGTCCAATTATATGCAACCAATATAGTTTTCTGAATTTTCACTCCAACAATTATCCAGAGCCTTTTTAAGTAATTTTTCAAAGTTTGTTAACTTGCCGACTTTTAACTTCTTAGGTACCTCTAAAGGCAAGATTTTTATATGACCGCCAAAAACTTTTTTTAAGTAAATTCGCGATACCTCTTATATCGATCTCGCTATATTACTATATTTACTCACGGAATTGAGTTAAAAAATCATTAGAAAAAATCCATGAAAATTATTATTTGTTTTATAGAAGAGAAACCTAAACCCTAAGTTTTCAATAGGAAGAAAAAAATTTAAGTTTTTGTGAAATATATTAAGTTAATAATTTTCTTAAAAATAGCTCATTCTATAAAGATTAATCAAAAGGCCTGAAAATATTATACCATTGTAATGGAGCCCAACGTGAGGAGAGCTTTGATAAAGACGAATTTAAGCGGTGAAAAAAACTGCTTGAGATACAGCAAAAATATCTCTAAATAGTTATTCAAAGGTGCTTTTGCTTTAAGTCTAGCAGCTTTTCTCTCTAGTGTAAATATTCCTTTAAAAAATTTCAACGATTCTATTTAGACTCTTTAAAACAATATAAGTTTATTAAAAGTAGTAAAAATATTCAGATTTTATTGTGGGGGAGTGTAGAATGCTTTTTTTGCAAAAGAAAGTAAATATTTAGAAATTCTTAATACAAATAAAAGTCATCATTAAAACTCTTTCATTTTTATTATTTTTTAGGTGACCATCTACTTCAGTGACATTGTGGGTTTTACGGCCATGTCAGCCGAAAGCACACCTCTACAGGTGGTTAACTTTCTTAATGATCTCTACACGGTATTTGATCGCATCATACGTGGTTATGATGTCTATAAAGTAGAAACTATAGGTGATGCTTATATGGTGGTATCGGGATTACCTATTAAAAATGGTGACCGACATGCTGGAGAAATAGCTTCCATGTCGTTAGAATTACTACAGGCTGTGAAACAACATCGTATAGCCCACAGGCCAAATGAGACCTTAAAATTGCGTATAGGCATGCATACTGGTCCCGTAGTGGCTGGCGTGGTAGGCCTAACTATGCCGCGGTATTGTCTATTTGGTGATACTGTTAATACAGCTTCTCGTATGGAATCAAATGGAGAAGCTCTGAAAATACACATCTCTAGTAAATGCAAGGATGCCTTAGACAAATTGGAGGGTTATATTACAGAGAAACGAGGTTTGGTTAATATGAAGGGCAAAGGTGATGTGGTCACATATTGGCTGGTGGGAGCTACCGAAAAAGCCATACAAAAGAAAGAAATAGATATGACTGATTTACCACCGCCCCTATTTTGCCGTCCACGTAAAAGTCCGAAATTAAATTCGGATTCTCGGCAACCCAGCATTGTGGGTATGCATTATGCTGGCTATGGCTCCAGACGTCAGTCAAGTGTACCACGAACCGATATAGAATCCAATTATAGTTTACAAGGTTCGACTTATCAAGTCCAGCGTGAATCTCCTCGATTGTCCATGAAAAGGTATGAACGACCATCCGCCAATGGAGTGGGAAACTTTCAAGATAATAGCATACCTGAATACATGAGTTACTGTGGCACTGGGGGAGGTGAAGTAGGCGTAGATGTCGCTGGTGGTGGTGGTGGTGGTGGTAGTGATGGCGATGTAGGTAACACGGATGATATGCTGGACACCTCTCATACATCACATATTACTCTGGAGCATTCCGTAACAAACTGTGATAATAACGGTGTGGGTGTCAGTGATGGCATAGAATTGCCCTCTGGTACAACGCGCCTTGCTGCTAGTCCCTCGCACAAACCTTTGGCCATGGTGCGTCCGCATCGTATTGTCAACTCTCCCAATTTTACTCAGGATATGTATGGAAGTGGTATTATACATGGTAGTGCTGTGATTGCTCATCATAATTTACGTGAAGCCATTTCCTTGGATCCCATACCGTTTCAATTGCGTAAACGTCACGAGCCAAAGATATTGCCACCATCAAAGTTGAGTAAAAATAACTCAAGATCTTTGGACACAGGTGTCTCCTTGATAACGGATGGCGATGGTGACGATGATGATGATGATGATAATGAAGATGAGATGGAAGTAATACACGATCAAGAGGAAAGATACAACGAAGCTACAGCGGAATCGAACAATGTACCTGCTTTAGAAGAATATGAAGGCGACGATGTGGGTTTACTTATGCTAAGGGATAATGGCGATTTAAATATACGCCATTCAGCCACTATTGTGCCTGTGGGATCGACTCTACTCAATAGAAGACGAAGTGGTGGCGGCTATTCCATAGGAGGCACCAGTACCGGTGCAGGAGTATCCATGTTACCCTACAAACATTTAAATAACAACTGTAATGGTGGCATGACCATTGAAGAAGATGTCCAATCTCCATTGCTACAACGTCAGGCCTCACTGACTACACCCACTAGTATAGAAAAAGCTAAACGATGGCATTCCTTAGAAACTATAGAACATCATACCGGAAATAGTGTTAGCTATGCCGCCGACATTGATGGCCGCCAGGCTGCTAGTGGCAGCTCCAACAAGGGTGCAGCTGGAAAGAAATCTTTACGCAATTCTTCGGCCAACGAAGCTGGTAATTCCTCGTCGTCAATTTTAGATCGTTTGGTTAGCATATTTCATGGGAATGGTAAAAAGGCCAGTGAGGCTTCCCTAAGACGAGTAGGCATATTACCGAGTGGTGTAAGAGGGGTGCCCGGTTTCAGTGACATCAGTAGTTCATCCAGAGATCGGGAAAGCATAGTTTAAGGCATCATTACAAGGCGTTGCTTACAATTATGTTTATGTAGTTAGGATTATCATGAATTGATTTTTTTTTTAAATTTTGTAGAATTGTGTCTAGTCACAGTCTCTAGACTAGTTTATTGTTTTATAATAGTAACTATTTATATGTTAACTTTCTTCTCATCCCCCCGTACTAACTAATTTTTAACACAAATCATTTTAATGCTTAATTAGTTGCAAGTTTTTGATTTAAGTAATAAACTGTAAAGTATTTGCACTTAAAGAAATATAAATATGAAATTAGTTTTTACTAGAAATACGAGTATCTATTATACGTAGTTATTGTAAAAAGATCACATTAAAGGCAAATTTACACGGTAAATTTTATATTTTGTTAACTGTGGATAAAATATTTTCGAAAATCATATAGTGTAAGCTGCCCTTTTAGCACGCCTAACAAAAAATATTAAATGGAATTTAACTCGGAATGAAATAGCTGTATTTTAAAACAACTTCGAATATTCTATAATTTTTAGTGTGTACCGTCAATAGCTATGAAATACATTGAAAGCTCCACTAACACACAGCTCCCGCATCTGGTCAGCTTCCATAGATGGGAAAATTTCTTGGTCCCTTCTTGGAACTTAAAAAACTACTAATTATATTCGCAGGTTTTAACCCTGGTTTTATAAGTATTTAGTACGAATACAGTTTTAATTTGCAAATTTGAGTGCTTTAAGAATAATTCCAAACAAAAACTTTTTTCGAGATCATTACGCGGTCTTTAAAACATCCTTGAACATTTACCGGTATGATTTACACAAAGGAAAACTAATTTTATGTGGAATTCAAATCCATTAAAAACAACAAATATTTTAATGTACCCACTTCTCCATAATATTGACGCATAAATTATATTTCCCTGGGTCAGAGGTTAAATAAAAAAGACTAATTGAAATTAAAAATACAAAATAATTAAAAAAGTTGTATTAAAAGGTTGTGTGAGAAAGAAAAAGGCAAATGTGCTATTTTTAAAAAGGACAGGCAATTCTTACGAAATATTTCGAATCTTCTTCCACCTTTGGTACCCCTACATTAATCAGAGTAAGCATAAAAATATATTTCAGCATTGGTGTATTTTTCTTGTAAAGCTTACAAGGACCAACTTATCCTTTATTTTTTATTTATAGGCGAAAAAATATCAACCTTTTTTGTGAATGTAAAAATCTATAGATTTCATATATGTGTAGAGGTATTGTCTAGATATCCAATTAATTGTTTTCTAGTTTTAATATATACAAACAATTTTAATTATAAGAAATTATCAGCATAAATTAAATGATTTATTTAGGAAAAGTTAAACATAAAAAAATTATATTAAAACTTTAAAGTAAACAATTAAATAACAAATGTTGTTTTTTTTTAATGTATGTATGTAATTGTAATTCATTGTAATTTAAAATTCTGTATATGTATGTTATATGTAAAAATATTAAACAAAATAGAAATAAAAAATAAATAAATAAATAAACTTATATTGCAATGTTTAAACAAATGTTCATCAACTATTCGTTTAGAATCTTTATTATACGTGCGTGTAGTAGTGCCGTGTATGTCAGAGTGTGTGTGGGAGTTCATGTTATAATATTTTGTAACAAACACACCCATACACAATCATAGGATGAACTTCACTAAGTTGTTTAGGTTTCACGTGAAAACGATGAGTTTTATTTGAAACCTATGTGGAATTTGTTTTCACGCAAATTTATTGTTTTTCTATTATTTTTCTGACGAATAAAAAAATTTTAATTTTTCACAATTTAAATTACAATTAATGTTCTTCAAAGTTCAATGACATTTTATACGGAAAATACGCTTTACTCTGCTTAATGTAGAAAGGCCTTAACTCAATATTTATTTCTTTAGAGGTAAAGAAGAAAACTCAAAGAAATCGAAAAACAGTTACATATGTGACCTTCTCCGAGAAAAGGGACCTAGTGTGTGAAAATGAAGTTTTGAGAAAAATGCATTTAATGTTTTATAACGCATTATCACTGTGAACACACCTTCAGTTGGGAGATGCGATTTGGTTTGGTTAGTTATGATTGGGTGCCGACTTTGGTGACGTCATGTCTATGTGGTGACGTATTTTTTTCGCTTTTAGTATGACAATACGTTTGCTATTGTTGCTGCTCTGGTCGTTCTCAGCTATCTGTTTGCTCTTAGCAAAGGGTTGATGTGCGTATACTAATACGAAGAACATTATAAAAATAAGTATAAGAAAGGAAAAGATAAATTTTTATCAGAAGTCTAACTCATTTCATGTTATTCTACACCCTTTTAGGTACCAGAATCCACTCTTAAGTCTAAACCCGTTTTTTTTGACACACTAGATACCTTTTCTCGGAGAAGGTCACATATAACGAAAAATCAATAAAGAATTGTAATATTTATGAGGATTTTATATATATGATGAAATTTTCCATAAACCCTTTTGAAACGTATTTCATATCTTTTTCATAATTTCATAGAGAAATGGAGCATATCTCAAGAACTTAAAGAAGTAGATCAAAACCGACAGAATTTTAAGTATAGTGGGCTAGATCCGAAGGAAATCCGGAAGAAAATCTATAGTCCGCAGTTTTTATGATACTTATGGGGTTTTACATAAATATGATGAAGCTTTTTTGTTGAGGGTGAGCCATTAAAAAACGCGTTATTTATATTCTTCTCCTCTATCACAAATCGAAATTTTATATAAATTTGGGAGAACTCATCCACGGTGCTTCCTTGTAAGTGAGTAGTTTTTGATTTAAATTTCTCATAGTTATATCCTACGAAGTTGTATCAAATTCGATCATTATCTCAATATTCACCATTAACAGATTTACACCACTTTCTCTATAAACCGTTCATTTAAGAATTTATAAATTTTGAAAATAAAAATTGATGGGATACGTATTTAAATTTAATGAAGAATAATTCTTTTATCTCATATTTAATTGCGTTAAAGTTAAATATCCAAAAATCTGATACATAGTTTTGTTTTAGGGACTCTAATAATTTTTTCGAAGCGAAGAATACCTCAAAGCAGACCATTTTTCCAAGAAAATTACTATCATCTTGTGAATAAATATTTTAAAATCTAAAATTTTTTCGCAAAAATAAAAAATATTTTAAAATTGAATTGCAAAAAAATGTTATTTTGAACTATTTTTTGCATTTTTGACAAGAAATGCCGACAAAAAAAAATTAACTACGAAAAATAGGTAGGTAAGTATGAATACTTTTCTAGTAAAACTAGAAAAAAAGCAATTATTTGCTTAAAAGACCAAGAAGCAATTTTATGCTCTTACCTTTTTTTCGTTGCCAACAAGAATCATCCGTTAGAAATTTAACACTTGCTTACATCCCATAAACAACGACAATTCATAATAACAACAAAAACTATGCATTAACGAACGACTTAAAAAGCAACTTAACGAAACACAAACTATTAGAAACTACATAAATGCCGCCATCTAAAATAAAATATTTTAGCATATTTTTTCCATATAATTTAAGCAAAATGTTTTTTTTACTTTATATTTTAAATAAACTTTTTTTTAACATTAAACAAATATTAAACAAATATTTGTTTAGATTTCCTTATTTCATCATTTTTTTTTTATTTTGCATCAAACTACGAAAAAATACAAAACAGAATGACCGACCAGTACTAATTGTTTTGTAGGTATAAAACTTGACTGTAAATTTTCTTCTATTTAGCTTTTGATTTTACTTCACACACTTTTATTTCAATTTTATTTAAATATAAACAATTTGTTTGAATATAAACAATTATTAAAATAATGAGTTATTGTTAATTGTTTATAATTAAATAATTGTTTTTTTAATTCACGCGCTACACAACCGATCTTTACAAAACTTCCGCATAAACTAAGTGTGAAAAAGAAATGGGAAAAATAGTTTTTGTTAGAGATGCACTAACACTCTTACCAAGTATGCAACAATGAATGGGAAATTCAACTTTAATTTGTGAACAAGAACACCGCCACCAAATTTTAACTTTTGAATTTTAACAAATTGTTAACCTTTTAAATAAGATATTTTCTTTAATAAATCATTTATGATTTAGTTTTACTGTGTTTTCCTTTTTTAATCTACTTTACGAAATAGGCAACAAAACAGAATAATTGACCGGCTACAATTATCTTTTTTTTTTTTGTTAAAAACTTGTTTTATAAACATATTAGAAAAAATTTAACTTTAAAGTTGCTGAACGCAGCAAAGCATTTTTTTCCCATATAATAATAAATCTGAAATAAATTTGTTTTTTAAAATTTACAGAATTCAAATGCATATTTCTTGTGTTTATTTTTGGATTTTTAGTGCATATTTCCATATAAGTGCATTTTCCATTTTTTTAATTGATTAAACTCACCTAAATATTAAATTTGTTTCATTTTTTAATATATTTATTATTAAGTATAAATTTAAATTTAACCGACTTGTTAAAGTTATCGATAGTTACGATAAAATAATAATCACGATAAACACTTTACCGATTTTTCCACATTTTACAAACGTTTTATTTCTTGCCTTATTACACAAACGCAGTATATAGAGATTTTTTTACTTCTTTCCATAATAACAACAACTAATATTAACAAAAGCAACGACAGAGAGATATGGAAAACAAAAACAACATACATACTCTTTTTGTATATGCAAAAGCTTCATGTTGCTGTTTTTTTTGCTATATATGTTGCTGAATTTATGGAATTTCTTTAAAACACTTTTTTGTATTTATTTTATTTAGATTTTAATAAAATCTCTTTAAATTATTGAAATATTATGTATAAATTAATGCAATTTGCACTTTTTATATATTATAATACATTTTTTCACTTCTAAATTGTTAAATAAAAACGAGCTAATTCTTTTGCGCGACCGACTTGGAAAAACGTACTACTAGTTCAATTGAACTATTCACTAATTGAATTAACTACAAAATGCTTTATTAGTTCAATGGTTATTTTTTTTTCTTTGGTTCTTTAATTAATTTTTTCAACAACTGTTTTTATTAACAAATTTTAATTTTAGTTATGTAGATATTAGTTATAAAACACTCAAGATATATATAAAATAGGAAAATATATTCAAAATTTGAGCTAAAGAATTAATTGTTTTTTTAAAAGCTTATTAATAGCGCTCTACACAAGTATTGACTGAAATTAAGGAATGTTGCATCCTTTCCTTTATTAAGTGTTATAGGCATTGAGATTTTCCATTTACAAAATTTCAAGTTTCTCAACTTAATTCTCTTTCTATTTTTATCTTCTTTTTTCACAACGATTTCCAATAAATGCTGCTAATTTTTATCAATTTTGGTATGTGCCTTGGAATGTGCCTCAGCGGCATGTAAATGGAAAAAAGAAGAGTGTTCTAGTTATAGCGAATTCGGCCCGAATGTTGAAAGACGTGATCAAATAAATAATTTGAAAAAAAGTTTTAAGCCATTATTAAATTCTTTATATCTTATAAAAAAATTAGAGTTTCCTACTTTTTGACCAAAAATTGTTCACAATTATGGTGTGAAAGTTTGTTAATGCATAAACATTTTTTGTTATCTTTATATCAAAAATTTACAGAAACTATCGCCAAAACATCAATTTCAAATAATTTAAAATTTAAAAATCATGCTCATATATTTAGTTTAAAAACATTATTCTCTAATTTATTTATATTAAAATTTTTTATTTTTCTGGTAGAAAATGTTTTTCTAACTAAAAGCAATGAAAGAAACAAATATGATTAGTTTGCTAACAAAATGACCAAGCGAACAACCCGAAAAAAATTTAATGAACAATTAAACTAAATTAGCATAGAGCGGTTGAACTGATATAACTAGTTCTTTAAACAAATTAAACTAGAAGGAACGATAACCAAAATGAACTGCAATGCACAAGTCTAACGGATATGATAACTAAAAGAAGTAACACCAAAACAGAGTTGCCATATACCTTTTGACATTGAACTTTAACAATTTCATTTAATATCCACGAAGTTTATTAAAATTGTTGCAAAATTTTATGAAATTTAAAAATTGTATTAAAATTCACCAAATTTTATGAAAATTGTTGCAAACTTAATTTAAAATTTAGTTTGTTGCAAGAAAATGAATGATGAAAAAATAGAATAAACTCAAATATTTGTTTTATCAATGTTAAAAAAGTATTTATTTAAATAAAAAAATATGCTAAAATTTATTTAGTTTGTTATAATTTGTGTTTCGTTAAGTTGCTTTTTAAGTTGTTAGTTAATGTAAAGTTTTTGTTGTTAAATTCATAACGGATGATTCTTGTTGGCAACAGGGAAAAGGTAAGAGCAAATAATTGGTTTTTGTTTTTTAGGAAAAGTTTTTAGATTTTCATCATGAAAAAGAATTAAAAAAAAAACTTTATACAATATTGAGTAAGGAAAATGGATATATTTAAACGAAACGGGAAGCATTTAAATGTAAATAGGAACATATATGGCAATAGTCATTATAAGTTAGATAATTTACGGTCATGATTCCAACATTTTGTTCTGGCAACATCATCATATTGTCGTTATCCCGAATATTTGGTCAAAATAAATGTTGCATATTCTAGGTCGGAATAAATCAGCAGTGACCTGCGCCGACTGCTTTTAAGATGTGCCGCCGTCTATTTTTAGAACTTGAGTGCCCTGAAATGATCTTATTTGAAAAGAACTTACATCATTTGCAACATAAGGCATTTTAACTGAAAATTTGTTTCCATGAAAAAAAGTGAATTTTGCAATTAATGCTCTAAAGTATTTAGCAAATTTGAATTCTTTTGGAAAAACATTGTTGCAAAACATTTACATGACAACTTAAGTAATTTTTTTAACACGCAAATAAACACTAATTTCTGTTAATAAATAGATTTTGAAAATGTTTATAACTCGTTGCGTCTATTTGGATTTTCAGCGCATATTTCCATATAAGTGCATTTTGCAATTTTAACGCATATTTTCTATTTTTTAGTGCATAAAGTTATGTGTTTCAAGACTCAATATTAAAATGGTGATAATAAAAAATTTGTTTGATAAAACTTACCAAAATATTAAATTTGTTTAATTTACTCGTTTTAAATATATTTATTATTAATTATTAAATTAAATTTAACCGACTTGTTAAAGTTATCATTAAGTTGTTAAGTTATTATTAATTATTATTTAAATTTAACCGACTTGTTTAAGTTATCCATAACAATGATAAAATAATAACCACGAGAAACACTTTACCGATTTTTCGACACTTTACAGTGCTTTTATTTCTTGCCTTTACACAAACGCACTAAATTTGAGATTATTTTACTTCTTCCATAATAACAACAACTAATATTAACAAAAGCAATCACAGAGAGATATGAAAAACAAGAACATACTCTTTTTTTATATATGCAAAAACTTATGCTGAATAAGGCTTTTTTGCTGAATTTATGGAATTTATTTTAAAACCCTTTTTTTGTTCTTAATTTGTTTAGATTTTAATAAAATAACTTTATATTATTGAAATTATATATTTAAATTAATACATTATTCACTTTTTATAAATTATAATACATTTTTTCACTACTAAATTGTTAAATAAACACGAGCTAATTCTTTTGCGCGACCGACTTGGAAAAAACGTACTACTAGTTCAATTGAACTATTCACTAATTGAATGTACTACACAATGCTTTATTAGTTCAATCGTTCATTTTTTTTTCTTTGGTTCTTATAATTAATTTTTCAACAACTGTTTTTATTATCAAATTTTAAGTAATAGTTAAATTCAAATTTAACCTACTAGTTATGTACACAGATTTATATATAACAACATTTTAATTTTTTCAAATTAGTATATGAATTTATTAAGTGCTATAGGCATTGAGATTTTCCATAACATGATTTCAAGTTTCTCCTAAATACTAACATCTCCTGAGAACTTTTAACTAAATTCAACTCTTTCAAATTTCGTCTTCTTTTTTCACAACGAATTCGGCCCGAAAGTTGAAAGACGTGATCGAATAAATAATTTGAACAAATAGTTTTAAGCCATTTTTTTAACTCGTATATAAAAATAAAAGTTTCCCACCTTTTCACCAACAATTTTGAATATTTACATAAACATTTTTCGTTATAATTTAAAAATTGAAAAATCATGCTCTGTATTTTGTTTAACAAAACGTTGTTCTCTAATTTATTTATATATATTAAATTTTTTTATTTTTCTAATACAAAATTCTTTTCTAAATAAAAGCAACGAAAGAAATAAATATGATTAGTTTGCTAACAAAATGACCAAGAGAACAACTGAAAAATTTTAATTAACAATTGAACTTAATTAGCATAGAGTGGTTGAACTGATTGAACTAGAAGGAAGGATCATCACAATGAACTACAATGCACAAGTCTAACGGATATGATAACTAAAAGAAGTAACACCAAAACAGAGTTGCCATACACCTTTTGACATTGAACTTTAACAATTTCATTTAATATCCACGAAGTTTATAAAAATTGTTGCAAAATTTTATGAACTTTACCAATTGTCTTCAAATTTACCGAACTTTATAAAAATTGTTGCAAATTTAACTGAAATTTTTGAAAAGGAAATTATAGCAAGAAAATTTTATTTAATTTATTTCATAAAATAAATTATTTTTTATAATTTCCGGATCGACACAACTTATAATAAAAAATTACCTTTATAATGCGGGATTTTGTTGAATTTGCTCAATTAAATTTAAAAATGAATTAATGTTTTAGTAATGCCACTTGCAAAAGAAAATTTACAAAAATTTACGATTTGTATTGCCAATAGTGGGAAAGAAAATATGAGTGGAAAGAGTTGGGTTACATATCCAAAGCTCTTTAAAATGAGTAAAACCGAACTACCTTTTTTTAAATTGATTTGTTGATTTCTTTGGCAATTATCGTTACATTGACGAATTTTGACTAAAATCATCACTGGTATGAGTGCATCAAATTTTTTTTATTTTGTTGATCTGAGTAATTCTTGACATTTTGTAAGAAAATATAATTAAACAATTCTGTTTTCTAACATTTCATTTAAAATTTTTTAAAATTTGTTGAAATTAAGTTTATGTTTCCAGACTACGTTTTACTTCAAAATACAATAATAAAATACATGTTGTGTGGAAACACCATTTGACCCATTGACAACTTTTGAAAAAATGAGTTAGGAAGGGACTTATATATTTTTATAAATATTCTCTTACTCATTCCGAAATCCGTTTCCCGATATCTTGTATCATATCTAAGATATCTGACATCGACTTAGCTCTACATCCGTAATTTAAAGATTTAATGGACATTGGTGAAAATATAAAAAAAATAATTATCATGAAGATATTTCACTTTACCGACTTTTTGGTATAAATGTGAAACCAAAAATAAGCTGACGATTTGATTAGTGTCAATGTCAATTGTATATGGTAACTCTGTTTTTGTGCTACTTCTTTTAGTTACCAGTTCCGTTTTTCCAAGTCGTTCACGCAAAAGAATTAGCTCGTGTTTAGTTAACAATTTAGTAGTGAAAAAATGTATTATAATTCATAAAAAGTGAATAATGTAATAATTTAAATATATAATTTCAATAATATAAAGTTATTTTATTAAAATCTAAACAAATTAAGTACAAAAAAAGTGTTTTAAAAGAAATTCCATAAATTCAGCAAAAAAGCCTTAAGAGCTAACTATATTATACTTTTGCTAGCTTAAGCAAATGTGCGAATACATGTAATCAAATGTGTATGACTATATTGTACTTAACAAACTTTTCGTTAAGTTTCGTCAAGTGTCATTTGCTTAAGCAAACAGCGAAACTGACCGCACTTTACTTAAGGAATCATGTGTTTTTAAAAAAAATTTTTATGAAAAAAAAACAAACTGCAATGTACGTGGAAAATTTTTTTATAGAAAATTTAATCGAAAATGTTAAAAAACAAAAGTGCATGTTTAATAAAAGGGGTGGGTTTTGTATTTGTTTTTCGATTAAGATGCAAGCACTGTTGCATTTTTTAGTACTTTTTTATTTATGTTTTCATTTGTTTCTTTAGATTATTTAAAATAATATAGATTTACTCGTTAATTGTAAAATATTTATAAATTGAACACATTAAATAATATTTTTCGAAAAGACACATATATTTTGCAAATATAAGAAGAAAACAGTTGTTGCAAAAGTACAAATATTTGCAACTAAGTGTAGTAAGTATTTAAGTTTAAAAAGTACATTGTAGCCACCAAAAAGTCTTCAATAAGTTGATTAAGCATTTGACAGACTTTTCGTTGATTTTTGACAGTTGCTTAAGTTAGCAAAAGTATAATATAGTTAGCCCTTTATTCAGCATAAGTTTTTGCATATATAAAAAAAAAGAGTATGTTCTTGTTTTTATATCTCTCTGTCATGCTTTTGTTAATGTTAGTTGTTGTTATTATGGAAAGAAGTAAAATAATCTCTAGTCACTTTTAGTTTATGCGGAAGTTTTCAAGAGATCGGTTGTGTAGTGCAAAACGCGTGAATTAAAAAAAAATTAATTTAGTTCTAAATAATTAAATGTTTTTAAATAAAATTGAAATAAGTCTGAATAAAAGTTAAGTATAATTGATAAAAAGCTATAAATTAAAGAAAAATTATGGCAAAGTTTTATACCAAAAATAATTCGTGCCGGTCGGTCATTCTGTTTTGTGTTTGTGTGTGTGTGTGTGTTTTTTTTTTTGTAGTTTGTTGCAAGAAAATAAATGATGCAATAAAGAAGTAAAATCAAATATATGTTTAAGCAATGTTAAAAAAAGTATATATTTAAAATATGCATAAAGGAAAAAAAGCATTTTGCTAAAATTATATAGAAAAAATATGCTAAAATAATATTTTTAATGGTGGCATTTAAATTTTATAATTTGTGTTTCGTTAAGTTGCTTTTTAAGTTGTTCGTAAATGTATAGTTTTTGTTGTTATAAATTGTCGCTGTTAAATTCATAACGGATGATTCCTGTGGGCAACATGGAAGAGGTAAGAGCAAATAATTGTTTTTTTTTTGTCTTTTAAGCAAAGAATTGCTTTTTTGTCTTTAAAGAAAAAGTTTTTAGATTTTAATTTTGTAAGACAACTTTATACAATAGTGAGTGAGGGAAACGTTTATATTTAAACGGAAGCATTTAAGTAAAAATACATAAAAATAGGAACATTTATGGCAATAGTCATCATTAGTTCCAACATTTGTTCTTCTGGAAACATCATCATATTGTCGTTATCTTGACTATGTGGTCAAAATAAATGTTGCATATTTTAGGTGGGAATTAATAAGCAACCGGCAGACCCCTGCGCCGACTGGCTTTAAACCATGCCGCCGTCATAGTATTAAAACCTGAGAGCCCTGAAGTAATCTTATTTGAAAAGAACTTATTTCATTTAACCCTTTAACCACTGGAGTCGAAATACGAGGTATTTTGTTATGAAATTTTGGTTCTAGCATCGTTTTGGATTTAACCTGAAAGCGCCAGGTGGAAAAAATTAAAGACAACCTGAGGACAAAAAGTTCGACTCACACAAAAAAATTTATTTCACAAATCAAACACGCAACAAATTATCAAAATACAGCTTGAAGCTAGTTTCCAAAAAAAATTTCGAGTCGTTTTAATTTTGCACCAAGATCATAAATGGGTGTATCTATTAAACTATTCAACTGAGCGTGTTCAATCCGGCACAGTTCGATAGGTTAATTCAAACAGACAAAAATGTCGTTGGCGATAAGTGCACCAAAAATATAGCTTTGGATATAATTGGACGTGAGTGATGACCTTCTGTAGACGGTCTTAGTGGTTAAAGGGTTAACTTATAAAATTTTTTTTCCATGCAAAAAGTAAATTTTCAACAGAAACTTATAAATTGTACCGTTTTTATGCAATTAATGCTCTAAAATATTTATCAAATTTAAATATTTTTGGAAAGACATTGTTGCAAAACAACTGAGGTAATTTTTTTAACATGCAAATAAACACTAATTACTTTTAATAAATACATTTTGAAAATGTTTATAACTCGTTGCGAATTTTTTGTATACCATAACCTAAAAACGAAACTATGGACCCACCCGTCTGCATCACGGATTTGCATTTGATGCCTATCTATCATTAGCTATTTTTGTGATGCGTAATTTACATTTGTTTGTGCATCATATGGGAATGTGCATTAAACGCAAAGCAGTGACGATGCATTTCCGTGCAGGCCCTATATAAACATTTAATTTACATTTAATATTTATTCAATATATTTTTTTTTTATTGATTTTACACATTTACATTGCAAGGAAAATTTAAATTACAAATAAAATAATAACTTTCTTTACAATAAAACTTTGGCTTTCTTTCTTGTGAAGCAAACATGTATTATAAATGTACAAATACATACCTTAAAGCTAACATATAATATTACAAAATCAATTTAACATATCAAGGGCAAAATGGAAAAACATTAAATAAAAATTTCAACTAGATAACAACCACAGTAAACATTATAAAATATAAACCAAATAAATCTCTGGTATTCATTTAATAATACTTGTCAAACTGGTGTATCCAGTGGGACCAGAAACGGTAGATGAGTTTGGATTACGGCAGTAACCACAACAGCATACTTTGCGTATGACATCAAAGAAATTACTCTGATCAAAATCATCCATATTGTTTAAAAATACACCAGAGGTAAGATCTTCTTCGGTGCGAGTACCCACAAATTCTCTTAGATCGGAGATGGGAAAACCATCACGATAATAACGCTTAATAGTATCATAGGCGTCCATTATAACCGAAATGAATAGGGATAAAACTACATAGATGTACAGCGATATAAAGCAGTATAAATAAATTTGACAGAACCACCACAACCAATTGGTTTTTGATGATAGAGTAGCAAATGTGGCAAACATATCATCACCGTTAATCAAAGAAAATAGACATTCCGAGGTAGTAGCCAAAGAACGGAATTTCATATGATATGGACCCAATATTAGCCAACCACAAAAGGCAAAACCAGCATAGATTAGAAGGGCAGCAACCAGGAAACGGAATATCTTGGGTGCGGCTTTCTTCAAAGTCAATATTACCACATTGTAGGTTTTAAAAAAGCCCAAATAACGCAAAACTCCAAACCACACCAATAAGTTGCCAATACCCAAGCATAAGGAGCAAGTATCCCATTGATCGACCACTAAAAATTTACGCTCGATTTGTTCTTTCAATGCCGAACCCAATATTAACAAAACATCATTAAACAATATCATAATGTACCTAAAATACAAACATGATTATTAATTATTTTTAAAAATCTACAAATAGACTCACCAAAAATTAACAAATTCCAATTTTCCATCAAAACTTAATTCCTTGTTAAAGTGACAACGGAAAAAGTTAATTGTCTGACATCTCAACAAGTAGGCTCTGTACAAAGCTCTGGCACATAAAGCAAATGATAGCATACACACGATCAATACAAATATATTTAAGATGGATCTTAATATGGCATCAAATTCAGCATCTGATATAAAATCTACATCGCCTTTACAATGCAAACGTGTAGCATCGGCATCCAAAGACAACAACATTTGTCCATCATGATCTCGATTATCGAAAAATATTGTTATATCAAATTTAAAACAATCTGGAGCAGTTAGAGGTCCACCATAGGCTTTGAAATTTACCGTTTTAATAGCAAACACCAAAGTGGCTTTAACCAGTGAGGAAAAGCTTACTTCTACACCTCTATCTAGCAAATACTGCTTAACTCCCATAGCCGTAACATTGGACGATAATGTTTCGCATAGTAGTTCAATTTCCGGATTAAATATATACGATTCATTAAAACCAAAAATGGTACCCTCTTGGTAATTGTACAAACACAATTTTACCGGAGCCATACTATTATCGTTTGTTGGATAATCATAGGGTCCTATGGAACGATTCACAGCCGCATAACCCTTGATAGCATAGTCTATAGTATCGAAAAATTCTGTCTTTTCATACAGAGCAAAGGGTCCCACCGATGGTGGATAAGATTCAACTTCACGAGATGAATCCCAACCACGTAAAAATAAATGTGAAAAAGCAATACGATTATCCCAGGTGTAGTTGATGTGATTATAACGTGAATGGGCAAATAGACACAATTGCATAGTAACCAAAACTATTTTAACAATCTGAAATTAAATTGAAAAAAAAGTAAAATCATTTACACATTTGTAACTAGACAATTTTTACAATTAAAACTAACGAGCCATTAATTTTTAACACAATGCAAAGTTATTGTAAACTATGAGCTAATTTTTGTATTGGGGAAATCCCTTGACACAATGAATGTGTTTTTGTGGGCATATAATTATAATAGACTTTGGACAAAATCAATTTTTCAATATTTTTATAATCAATAAAATTTTAACAATATTTCTGCCTAATGCTCCCTTCAATTTAGGATATACGTTTTAAGCCCTAAAAGATTGGAAACCCCCTCAAATAAATTTATTTAAAAATTTTATTAATTTCTGTTTCAAAAAAGGGCTACTTCAGAGATTTTTCTCAAGCCAAAAACTAAAATTTTTAAAAGAAACTATAGATTGTAAAGCTTGTAAGCAAACATTTTACGCAACGGAAAATGTGTTTTTCAGCTCTCCCGAAAAAAAGTATGTTTTTGACGAAATCATTTGATATAATTATAAAATACCTAAAATTTTAGATACAAAAAAAGTTTTAATGCAATTTTTAATAAAAAGAGCAACACATTTTTGGAAATTGCATTAAAACTTTTTTTAATCTAAAATTTTATGGATTTTATTAAGTTTTTTCCTTCTCCTAACAAGCAACAAAATATCGAGTTAGGGCCTTTTTATATTAAGCCATCGATACATAGTTTTTATGCGCATTTTTTTAGTGTAATATAAAACTCAATTTATCCAAATATCGGCCAGTTTTTATTTATTTATAAAAAATCAAATAATTGTTTTATAACCAGTAAGGACGTATAATTAATATTATATTTATCATATCAAGTATAGGTACTGTTTCCTAACTGATTATTTAAAAAAAATATTTGAATATTCAACGAATATTTTCTTTAAGTTTTCGATAAAAAAATATCTTAACTTTTTTTTTATAAATTAGAAATAAATGTTAGCCGATTTTTAGATATATGTATTGAGTAATTTTTTACACTAAAGATATAAAAATAATAAAATTTTCTTAAAAATAAAATGACCATAAAATCTATTAATATAGACAAATTTTTAGCATTAAAAAATTAATACTAATGATAGAAATTAAAAACTGTCAACATTTGCCCACTTTGTGGAAAAATTGCAAAAGTTGTTTAAATACTTTTTTTTTTTTTTTGGATGACCAAGTGTTATGGAAAGCCTCATATGTAAGTGCTTAAAAGTATAAAACAAAAACAAATTTTAATACACATTCATTTACTTTACAATTGCAAACTTAAGCAAATATACGACTGAAGAAAACACTTGTGTTATTTGTGATTAAATGTTTTAATTTAAATAATGTTAAATAAAATATTAAAATAAACAAATCTATTGAAACTGATAACTATAAAATCTATACATACTCGTATACTACATGACATGAAAAACATTCCATAAAGTTTAAAATTCTGTAAAAGAAAAATAAATATTTGAAACAATATTA
Organism: Eustalomyia histrio; assembly: GCA_949748255.1. NCBI lineage: Eukaryota > Metazoa > Arthropoda > Insecta > Diptera > Anthomyiidae > Eustalomyia > Eustalomyia histrio. Next base: position 159,197,205 of record OX456524.1, on the reverse strand, counting down.
GTTTCATTTCTTTGTGTTTTCTGCTTAACTATTCTTCTGATGAATTTGTAATATTTGTTTATATTAAATTATGCAGATTAAAACAAAAAACTTAAACAAACAAAATCCAAAACACAGCACACATTTTCTAAAAAACACGCCCATATCATGTTAGTATTGCATGGGGTGGGGTGGTGTAAAGACAACTATTTGCTTACGTAAATTTAATTTGATTTTTTTTTTATAAAATTAACGAAAACAACTACTAAGATAACAACAGGTAATACTTACAAAGTTAAACATTAGGTTAACTACTTAAACAATGAGTAACCAACATTTAAAACAAAATAAAAAAGGAGGGGGTGCTAATTGTTATAACATCTTTGGCGTGTGTAATTAAAAATGAATTCGTTTTGAAATTTATATTTTTTAAAAACAGATCCTTAATAAAATTATAAATCAAAAACTGTTTCCTATTCATAGAGGCGTTATTTTAGAAGCTATTTTTCCCGAAATAATAATAAATGGGTTTTAAATAAAATAACTTTCTCGTTAAATTAAATTACTTTCTCGTTAAAAATATTTAAAACAAAATTTCATATGTATGATAATTTTTATTTACCGACACTTACATGTTGTTACGCGCGTCATATTCAAATTTATTTATATGTAGATGGAAATACAAAAAATGGGCTTAAGGCATATAAAAGTTATTATTATATCATATGAAACCATATATACAGTAAATTTGACATTGATATGTGGTATGTCTCATGTGTACATTATTATAAAGTGGGTTGACAACTTGTAATTTCATCCAAAAACATCTTTTATTGAATTAAAGATAAACAAAAAACAAAATATTGTTATATAAATATATACAATAAAAATGTTATCAACAGTTACAATAACAACAATACATATTGTCTGGTAAACATTAAATGCATTATAAAACCTCAATGATATGTATTAAAAGGTTGACGATGCTTAAAATAACAACTTATCATGATAATATTTTATAATAAGCCCCTATAATACACCTACAGTGTACCAACAGTACACCAATATTCAACTTACTTGTACAACAAATTTATAAGGGAATTTTCTTCGGGCTTGCCATTTTTCAATGGGATTCATAAAGAAAAATTGTAATTTGCGTCTCATACGTTCTTCATTATGCATGGCCATGGGTGAGACACCCTCTACGCAGGTTGAAGAAGCTTGTATTTCTATAAAGCCACTAGCATTTGTATCCACCCCTTCTGACAGTGGTGCACTCATGGCTTCTTTATACGATTGTCTAGATCCAGCTGTATTATAACTATGAGGACTGGCATATTCTTCATCACTTTCACAGCGTGAATTTTCTTCACTGCTGGGTTGTCTGCGATTTACGCCCTCATTTCTTAACTTTGTATTAGAGGTAGAAGATGTACGGCCTTCAGAGGTGGAAGCATTATTATTGCTAGACATTTTATAAGCTCCTCCACTGCCGTAATTTTTTAATTCTAGTGACTGCACTTAACCTTGGAAGTGTGGGAACGTAGAAAATTTCTTTTGCTAATTGGACTAGATGTTGATTGCACCTTGAGCCCTACTTGTATAGCAAAAGAAAATTTCTATCAATTTATTGTCTCCGTATGATTCAATTCCACACAAATAGCGATTTAAATTTATTGTCAATTTTCCATTAATTAAACTAAACACTTCCGCTTATTTTTTTTTTGCGTTGAATCTGTGAAAAACGATGAAAATAATGAATAAATCGTAGTAGTAATTTAACTTTCGCTTGTTGTTTTGGTAATTTATTTATTTTCTTTGTTTTCATACGAATGACATAGAAATAAAAAACACAAAAAAACAGAGCTGCTATCTGAATGTCAGAGTTGTTATAGGTATTATTTTAATGTAAATAAATTTTATGGCATACTTTAGTCATTTTTTGAAGTAGCAAAAGTGATGCCAAGTTTAAACTGCATTTTGCAACTAGATGGCACTATGTTTAGGACAAGATTAGCGCCACAAACTTTTTTTGAATCATTTCTTTAATTTGTAATAACAGTTAACAGTGTAGCCAGAAAAGTGTTAGCTCACATTCCCATTTTTCAAATTGAAATCCCAAAAAACTTTTTATTTCCCTTAATGCATCCCCAAGAATTACACAGTGCAACACATAAAATGCAAACTCTTTCTCGTAAGCGGTTTTTCGAAGCATTTATCGAAACTAGCAAAACCCAAATGGCCATTTTTATAAAACAGCCACAGGGTGATAACATCAAAATCAATTAATTGGCCACCAACAGAATACTGTGCAGCGCAAGTTGATAATTAAATTTTCTACATAAATTAAAGTTTGACATTCAATTCTTTTTTTTTTTCTCACTATGAACTAACTCAACTTGTTTTAAATCTTATATACCCTAGACTTTTGTTAATACTCAATACACTGGGATTATCCATAAATTTGCATAATAATCTGTAACTAATCCATTAAATAAGCTTCAATCAAAAAAAAAAAAAAAAAAAAAAAACATATAACAAACAAATTATCGTGTTGGTTTATTCTCTCAATACCTAAAACAAAACAATACTTTATATACATATATTGTATTTTTCTCTTTAAGATAATTAATAAATGTATATACATTGTTACAAACACACATACATTTAATATAGTACATATATTTTGTTAATAACATTATTCAACTATGGACACTAAAAAGCTTTTCCTTTTTAGACTTGTGATACCATAGTTTTATTGTAAAAGGCCATTGAACTAAAGGAAAAAATAATAAAAAAAAGAAACACTGAAGTGGGTTCCTTTCAAAGAAGCAAAGTGGGCAGATTTTTTTTTTGCGAAAAAAAGTAGTGGTTTAAACAGCTTTTAACACCATACATTTACTAAATGTTTACCTTTTAGTCATTTAAAGGTACATACATTTAACAACTCATATGATGTTGTATACATACATAAAAGAAATACCACACATACATACTTACGCTACTAGGTACATACATGTACGTGACTAGTAGTTTCTAACAATAAAAATTCCTGTGGTATAAACAAAAATTCGGTAGCTCGCTTCCACTATACGTTAAGCAACATTAACATTTTATTAATAGTTTTGCTTTAGTTTTAATTTTGCCAGTATGTAGTTGTATATAAAATACTTACCGGCCTATTGCATATTGAAAAAAAAAACTTTCCTTAAGTCCAACCATAATGCCAACCAGTCAAAAACAAAGCGTTATATGTGTTCAGCATAAAAAACAGAAGCTTTAAATCGCATTTTTTTCTATATAAGTATAAAAAAAAGAAAAGAAATATACCAACAACAATAAACACAAATGGCATATTTTAGTGACATGTCGCGTGTGCCAAACATAACATAGATTTATTATTTTTAGTATTTTTTCTTTTCTTTAATACACACACACTCACACACAAACAATTCAAAGCGAAAAACACCAACAAATTTTTAAAAAAGGGAATTTCTTGAAATTTGAGTTGAGTGATTATTTCAAACTAGATTTTACATGAAGTAAAGTTTTTAAGGAATGTGTTTCAATCCTAAATTATAACTTTAAACTCTACTTGGGAGAAAAACATTTTGTAATAAAAATTTATTTTAAACTTCCTATCAGTTTTTTTTTTTATTTTAGTTGGTATGTAATTTTTTATTTTAGATTTTTTAAAAATTCATTGAATTTTACTTAGTTTATACTTTAACAGTAAGCTTAAGAGAATGAATTCATTTTTAGTAACATTTACGCAAAATAAGTTGTACAAATATTTAAAGATAAATTAACCTTCTAATTTTTGGTCATTATAAATAAGGTTTAGGATCCAAAAACTCTTAAACGAGTTTTAGAGTAAAAATGTACATAATTGTAGGTAAATTCAAAAGACTAAAGAAACAAACTTTGTAGTTTATTTCGATATTTAACGTGTTACGAAATCCTCTATAAAACTTGACATTAGTGATGTGAAATATTAACTTTTAAAACATTTTCAACGTCGATAATGTACGGATTACTGTCAAATTGTATATACAAATAATACCACGTTCTTATTTCTATAAATATATATATATATATATTAGCAAAATGATTTCATGCCCTGTCATACCGTCATACAGAGATGGGCCTAATTCATTGCCATTACTTTTTCATTACCATTATGTATAAAATTGTGAACTAATGAACACATTTTCATTTCGTGCACCATTGCAATCCATTTCATTACCCTTTGACTAGTGTTTTAATTCCACTAGTTTCCCGTTCCATTTCGTTACCCGTGACTAGTGTTTCATTTCCACTCGTTCCCCGTTCCATTTCATTTCGTTCCCCTTTGGCTAGTGTTTCAATTCCACTTGTTTATCGCTCCATTCCATTTCTTTCTCCGTGATTAGTGTTTCGCTTCAACTGGTTCTCCGTTCTATTTCATTTTCCTTATCTTACGTTTAAATTCCACACGTCCTCCGTTCCATTCTGTTTCCCAATTTTAATGTTTCGGTTTCACTCCTTTAAATTTCAAGTTTCTATCTAAAGCAGGCTGTTAAGGAAGCTATATTTCCATCTTTGAATCGCTTTTTTCTATGATCCTGGTGAAAGTTCGAAAACGCATTCCATTAGTGAATTAGCCCATTCTTCAGGGAACCATATTTCAAAAATCAGGAGCCTAGCTAAAGCTCTTTGGAACTTTTCCCTTTTGGGATTCCCATTTTTCCTCTTTTAAACCTCCAAGGAGCATTTTAGAAACAAACAATTTTTAATGTTAAGCAAAAAAAAAGTTACAGATGCACAAACAATAAAATCAAAATACTTGAAAATTTTGGATACCTGATTCCAAATTTGATATCCAATTTTTTTTTTTGAATAAATCGGTATTGTAAATTAAAAAATGCTATTAGGGAACTTTTGGAAAGTCAACAACTTACGCTTAATTTAGAGAAATAAAATTTGGCTTAATTTTAGTCAATGTAGTGAAGATTTAGAAAAACCAATACCACAAGTCTGAGTTGTATAAATTTTCTGTAAATTTTGTTTCGCTTAATTAAGAGTTAGCTGTTGAAGAATTCTCAAAAGTTCCAAAATAGCGTTCTTTTAATTTTTAATCACGATTTGCTCCAAAATTTTACATTTCGAATTAGTAGACCCAAATCTTTTGTGTTCAACTATTTCTGGGGTAACAACATTTTCTAGAGTATGTTTCTTAAGTCTTCTGTTTTTAAATTTGGTGGAAATTTCATTTGAACTCAGGAGAGTGAAATCTTTCCGAGTTCAGCATTTGTTTTTTTTTTTACAACTAAGATTTTGATGTTATCATATATGGTCGTAAAAAAAAAAACAAACTTAAGAATCTTAAATTTATTTATTAAAAATTTAAAAAAAAAATATATTTCGTTTTTTTTAATGATATTATTTTAAAGCTCTTCTCTTACAAACTTGTAATGAGTACTTCTAATAGCTTGTGTAACAGGTTTCCTTTACAGCACAAACAAATAAACAAAAAATCACTCACACACATTTACAAATTCCACTCAATTTTAATAACCAAACAACTCAGACTTTATTGCCACTATCGAATAACTAAATGCCAAAAAAAAAAATAAAGAAAAGAAAAAAAAAAACAACAGCAGCAGACCAAACCATACATACTACAAAACCAGCACTAGTACTTGTTGTACGAAATTTACGATTGAGGCTGCTCTTGCTGCTGTTGAAGCTGTTGGACAACCAGTCGCAACCACAGTTACGATTTGAACTCTCGAAGAGCAGAACCATTCTTTAATAGTGAACTATGCGCGCGTGTATGTATTTTGTAGAAGATTAAGTGAAAAGCAAAATAACAAAAGAAAAATAAAAAACAAATTGAAAAAGCACAACAAAAATTAATTATAAAAAAAAGTCGATAAAAAATGTGAAAAATATAATTTTTTCACAAAAATATTTAGAAATCAACAAAACTGCAAAAGTTTAGGTTTAAAGAAATATTTCCAAAAACCTTCAGTTATATGAAAATATACAATTATATTTTTTTTATTTTAAATTGAGTTAAAGCTTATGCTAGCAATAGTGCAAATAGTGAAATCTTGTTTTTTTTTTGATGGCTAAAACCAGTAATTTGTTTTTTTTTTTAAATAAAATTTACAAATTTAATTGGTTTTATTAAAAATGCTAATATTTTTAAAAGTGCAATTTTTTTATAACTAGTACAATAATAAAAATAAAAATACTTTAAAAGTAACATAGTTTAGTAATCATACACTCATGAAAAAATTTTTAAAAATTAGTTAAAAATGAACTTGCAAGAAAATCTGCTAAAATTAGCAGATTATTTTTTCTGAACATTTACGAGTATTTGTAAGATAAAACCAATACAAAATAAAAATGCTAAATATACAGAATTTAAGTGATAGTTGAGTTAAATTTTAGTTAATTGTAAATAGCAATTTACCCTACTAAAATCAGCAAAAAAAATTGCTAAAAAATTACAAATTTTCAAAGTTTTATTTTTTTAATTCTCATCAAAATCTAATCTTTTGAAATCAGCAGTTTAGCAAATATTTTTGTTAAAAGTACTCGTATATTCTTACAAAAGATTTAACTAAATATAACTAAAATTATGGAAATATAACAGGTTTTTCTACTGTTTTTTGTTTACTAATACTCAGCATCTTTTCTTTTTGCTGATTATAGCAAGGTAATATTTTTACTCAAATTAAACTTAAAATTTTGTTTTTCTGTTCCATTTTTGCTGTTCTTATCTTACTTATATGTAGCAAAAAAAAAAAAAATTGGCAATTTCAGCAGATTTTTTTTTTGTTTTTTTTTTGCAAGAAAATTTTTAACTAATTTTAAGTAACTTTTTTTTTTGCTAATTTTACAGGCTTATTTTTATGAGTATAATCTATAACCACATGTTATACAACTTTTGTTAAAAAAACAAAAATTTTTAATAAGTAATTCGTTCTACTAAAAGGTTTTTCTTTATCTGAAAAACGAATTCAATAATTGTGGATTATGATTACTAGGTACACATTAAAATTCTGAAAAGGTAAGCTAATAATTATAATTGTTATTGAAAAGAAAAAAAATCTAATGAATCATTTGCCTCTCCCTTTTCTGGGACAGCATTGAAAAAACATTTCAATAAATCATAACAATTGTCCACTGTATCAATTCTATTATTACCTAATATGTTGATATCTATAAAAAATCCATTTATATGTTAATTTAAATACTATGGAAAAACACTCCTATATACTACACAAATTCATTTTCATTTTAATTGTTAAAATCTTATTGATATTGTTTTATTAATTTATTGACCTTAATTTTGGTTTTATCAAAATTTTTATTTGCTAGAAGCTACACACAAAAAAAAATATTTTTTTTGAATCAAACAAAAACAGAAAGAAATTGAAATCAATTTAAGTTTGTTTTCTTTATAATTTAATTATGTTTCTACCTATTTTGAAAATTCGTTAACAAAATTTTAAAATGTTGTTAAATTAATTTAAATACGAAAAATTTTATTCGCACAAGAATTATATATTTACTTTAATATTATTCATATTAAATTTAAATAAAACTTCTAATAATATTAAATTTAATTATTTGATTTTTTCTCTCTGTGTATTGGCATTTAGATAGTAAATCAATAAAATTTGAAAAATTATTTTTTATTCGTAACTTGTTCAAAATTAAAGCATATAATCATGTTAACGCTATAAATTCTTTGTTGTCTATGACACCATAAATATCACTTTTAGTAAAGTCTGTGAAGATAAATATGTCAGTTAAATATGTAATGACGTAATGGTGAAAAGTTAAATATGTTATGACGTAAGACTTAAATATGTTATGACGTAACGAAAATATACTAAATACAGCTAAATAACAAATTCTAAGAATATTTAACATGTTAAAACAATGTGAAATACCAAAAAAAAAAAAATAATAACTATTATAAATTGTTTTTCAGAAAACTTTGAAAAATTGTTTAATATCACATATATTATTGAATATTGTGAACGAAATTTCTCTGGAGGATTTTGGCCACTGTGGCCAAACGGAGCGGGGTACACATATGAGCCATACCTCAAATTAAAGCCCTAGGCATGTCCTATCTAACTATCAAAGCAGTTTTTCTGAATTGTTTTTCAGAAAACTTTGAAAAATTTTTTAATATCACATATATTATTGTATGTTGTGAACGAAATTTCACTGGAGGATTTTGGCCACTGTGGCCAAACGGAGCGGGGTACACATATGAGCCATACCTCAAATTAAAGCTCTAAGCATGTCCTATCTAACTATCGTAGCAGTTTTTCTGAATTGTTTTTCAGAAAACTTTGAAAAATTGTTTAATATCACATATATTATTGAATATTGTGAACGAAATTTCTCTGGAGGATTTTGCCAACTGTGGCCAAACGGAGCGGGGTACACATATGAGCCATACCTCAAATTAAAGCCCTAGGCATGTCCTATCTAACTATCAAAGCAGTTTTTCTGAATTGTTTTTCAGAAAACTTTGAAAAATTTTTTAATATCACATATATTATTGTATGTTGTGAACGAAATTTCACTGGAGGATTTTGGCCACTGTGGCCAAACGGAGCGGGGTACACATATGAGCCATACCTCAAATTAAAGCTCTAAGCATGTCCTATCTAACTATCAAAGCAGTTTTTCTGAATTGTTTTTCAGAAAACTTTGAAAAATTGTTTAATATCACATATATTATTGAATATTGTGAACGAAATTTCTCTGGAGGATTTTGGCCACTGTGGCCAAACGGAGCGGGGTACACATATGAGCCATACCTCAAATTAAAGCCCTAGGCATGTCCTATCTAACTATCAAAGCAGTTTTTCTGAATTGTTTTTCAGAAAACTTTGAAAAATTTTTTAATATCACATATATTATTGTATGTTGTGAACGAAATTTCTCTGGAGGATTTTGGCCACTGTGGCCAAACGGAGCGGGGTACACATATGAGCCATACCTCAAATTAAAGCCCTAGGCATGTCCTATCTAACTATCAAAGCAGTTTTTCTGAATTGTTTTTCAGAAAACTTTGAAAAATTTTTTAATATCACATATATTATTGTATGTTGTGAACGAAATTTCTCTGGAGGATTTTGGCCACTGTGGCCAAACGGAGCGGGGTACACATATGAGCCATACCTCAAATTAAAGCCCTAGGCATGTCCTATCTAACTATCAAAGCAGTTTTTCTGAATTGTTTTTCAGAAAACTTTGAAAAATTTTTTAATATCACATATATTATTGTATGTTGTGAACGAAATTTCACTGGAGGATTTTGGCCACTGTGGCCAAACGGAGCGGGGTACACATATGAGCCATACCTCAAATTAAAGCTCTAAGCATGTCCTATCTAACTATCGTAGCAGTTTTTCTGAATTGTTTTTCAGAAAACTTTGAAAAATTTTTTAATAACACATATATTATTGAATGTTGTGAACGAAATTTCACTGGAGGATTTTGGCCACTGTGGCCAAACGGAGCGGGGTACACATATGAGCCATACCTCAAATTAAAGCTCTAAGCATGTCCTATCTAACTATCAAAGCAGTTTTTCTGAATTGTTTTTCAGAAAACTTTGAAAAATTTTTTAATATCACATATATTATTGTATGTTGTGAACGAAATTTCACTGGAGGATTTTGGCCACTGTGGCCAAACGGAGCGGGGTACACATATGAGCCATACCTCAAATTAAAGCTCTAAGCATGTCCTATCTAACTATCAAAGCAGTTTTTCTGAATTGTTTTTCAGAAAACTTTGAAAAATTTTTTAATATCACATATATTATTGTATGTTGTGAACGAAATTTCACTGGAGGATTTTGGCCACTGTGGCCAAACGGAGCGGGGTACACATATGAGCCATACCTCAAATTAAAGCTCTAAGCATGTCCTATCTAACTATCAAAGCAGTTTTTCTGAATTGTTTTTCAGAAAACTTTGAAAAATTGTTTAATATCACATATATTATTGAATATTGTGAACGAAATTTCTCTGGAGGATTTTGGCCACTGTGGCCAAACGGAGCGGGGTACACATATGAGCCATACCTCAAATTAAAGCCCTAGGCATGTCCTATCTAACTATCAAAGCAGTTTTTCTGAATTGTTTTTCAGAAAACTTTGAAAAATTTTTTAATATCACATATATTATTGTATGTTGTGAACGAAATTTCTCTGGAGGATTTTGGCCACTGTGGCCAAACGGAGCGGGGTACACATATGAGCCATACCTCAAGTTAAAGCTCTAAGCATGTCCTATCTAACTATCAAAGCAGTTTTTCTGAATTGTTTTTCAGAAAACTTTGAAAAATTTTTTAATATCACATATATTATTGTATGTTGTGAACGAAATTTCTCTGGAGGATTTTGGCCACTGTGGCCAAACGGAGCGGGGTACACATATGAGCCATACCTCAAATTAAAGCCCTAGGCATGTCCTATCTAACTATCAAAGCAGTTTTTCTGAATTGTTTTTCAGAAAACTTTGAAAAATTTTTTAATATCACATATATTATTGTATGTTGTGAACGAAATTTCTCTGGAGGATTTTGGCCACTGTGGCCAAACGGAGCGGGGTACACATATGAGCCATACCTCAAATTAAAGCCCTAGGCATGTCCTATCTAACTATCAAAGCAGTTTTTCTGAATTGTTTTTCAGAAAACTTTGAAAAATTTTTTAATATCACATATATTATTGTATGTTGTGAACGAAATTTCTCTGAAGGATTTTGGCCACTGTGGCCAAACGGAGCGGGGTACACATATGAGCCATACCTCAAATTAAAGCTCTAAGCATGTCCTATCTAACTATCAAAGCAGTTTTTCTGAATTGTTTTTCAGAAAACTTTGAAAAATTTTTTAATATCACATATATTATTGTATGTTGTGAACGAAATTTCTCTGGAGGATTTTGGCCACTGTGGCCAAACGGAGCGGGGTACACATATGAGCCATACCTCAAATTAAAGCCCTAGGCATGTCCTATCTAACTATCAAAGCAGTTTTTCTGAATTGTTTTTCAGAAAACTTTGAAAAATTTTTTAATATCACATATATTATTGTATGTTGTGAACGAAATTTCACTGGAGGATTTTGGCCACTGTGGCCAAACGGAGCGGGGTACACATATGAGCCATACCTCAAGTTAAAGCTCTAAGCATGTCGTATCTAACTATCGTAGCAGTTTTTCTGAATTGTTTTTCAGAAAACTTTGAAAAATTTTTTAATAACACATATATTATTGAATGTTGTGAACGAAATTTCACTGGAGGATTTTGGCCACTGTGGCCAAACGGAGCGGGGTACACATATGAGCCATACCTCAAATTAAAGCTCTAAGCATGTCCTATCTAACTATCAAAGCAGTTTTTCTGAATTGTTTTTCAGAAAACTTTGAAAAATTTTTTAATATCACATATATTATTGTATGTTGTGAACGAAATTTCACTGGAGGATTTTGGCCACTGTGGCCAAACGGAGCGGGGTACACATATGAGCCATACCTCAAATTAAAGCCCTAGGCATGTCCTATCTAACTATCAAAGCAGTTTTTCTGAATTGTTTTTCAGAAAACTTTGAAAAATTTTTTAACATCACATATATTATTGAATATTTTGAACGAAATTTCTCTGGAGGATTTTGGCCACTGTGGCCAAACGGAGCGGGATACACATATGAGCCATACCTCAAATTAAAGCTCTAAGCATGTCCTATCTAACTATCAAAGCAGTTTCTCTGAATTGTTTTTCAGAAAACTTTAAAAAAATTTTAAAATCGGACACCTGGTAAAGTTGATCATCTAATAAGCACAATGTTGATACTAAAATTTAAGATACCAAAAATGCTCTATTTGTATAGTAAATAAAAAATTGTCAGTTATAATGTGACTCGAGTAATATTTATACAAGAAATAAAGGGCTTTATAATATGTTTTTAAAACATATTATACATTTTTAATAAATTTTATAATGTTTTAGGCTAAAGGTTTTAAGTTCATCATTCATTCATCTAAAATTTTTTTTCTTGACTTTTTAGGTTTTTCCATTCCTTTTTAAGTTACAGGTAAATAATAAAAAATTTTGATAAAAACCCTTAAGCGGTAAAGAATAATTGAGAAAATATATTGTCGCAAAGGCTTTATTCTGGAATCACAAATTTTATTTGTAATAAAATTGCACATCTGTTTTCAATACGCTACAATTCAAATTATATATGTGTTGCAAAAAAATTAAACAAACACGAAAACCTTTTAGAATCCTAAAAAACTGGTAAAAAAACAGATTAAACTGGCAGTATGGTAACACTGTGGGTGTCGAATAGATGTATGGAATGAAGTACGAATGCGTGTGTGCACATTTATTGTTTTTGTTTTTTATTGAAATTGGTTTTTTTACTATGTTCTTGGCTGCCGCCAAAAAGTTGTTTCAGAAAAACTGCTTTGATAGTTAGATAGGACATGCTAAGAGCTTTAATTTGAGGTATGGCTTATATGTGTACCCCGCTCCGTTTGGCCACAGTGGCTAAAATCCTCCAGAGAAATTTCGTTCAAAATATTCAATAATATATGTGATACTAAGAAATTTTTCAAAGTTTTCTGAAAAACAATTCAGAAAAACTGCTTTGATAGTTAGATAGGACATGCTTAGAGCTTTAATTTGAGGTATGGCTCATATGTGTACCCCGCTCCGTTTGGCCACAGTGGCCAAAATCCTCCAGAGAAATTTCGTTCAAAATATTCAATAATATATGTGATATTAAGAAATTTTTCAAAGTTTTCTGAAAAACAATTCAGAAAAACTGCTTTGATAGTTAGATAGGACATGACTAGAGCTTTAATTTGAGGTATGGCTCATATGTGTACCCCGCTCCGTTTGGCCACAGTGGCCAAAATCCTCCAGAGAAATTTCGTTCACAATATTCAATAATATATGTGATATTAAGAAATTTTTCAAAGTTTTCTGAAAAACAATTCAGAAAAACTGCTTTGATAGTTAGATAGGACATGCTTAGAGCTTTAATTTGAGGTATGGCTTATATGTGTACCCCGCTCCGTTTGGCCACAGTGGCTAAAATCCTCCAGAGAAATTTCGTTCACAATATTCAATAATATATGTAATATTAAAAAATTTTTCAAAGTTTTCTGAAAAACAATTCAGAAAAACTGCTTTGATAGTTAGATAGGACATGCTTAGAGCTTTAATTTAAGGTATGGCTTATATGTGTACCCCGCTCCGTTTGGCCACAGTGGCCGAAATCCTCTAGAGAAATTTCGTTCACAATATTCAATAATATATGTGATATTAAAAAATTTTTCAAAGTTTTCTGAAAAACAATTCAGAAAAACTGCTTTGATAGTTAGATAGGACATGCTTAGAGCTTTAATTTGAGGTATGGCTTATATGTGTACCCCGCTCCGTTTGGCCACAGTGGCTAAAATCCTCCAGAGAAATTTCGTTCACAATATTCAATAATATATGTGATATTAAAAAATTTTTCAAAGTTTTCTGAAAAACAATTCAGAAAAACTGCTTTGATAGTAAGATAGGACATGATTAGAGCTTTAATTTGAGGTACGGCTCATATGTGTACCCCGCTCCGTTTGGCCACAGTGGCCAAAATCCTCCAGAGAAATTTCGTTCACAATATTCAATAATATATGTGATATTAAGAAATTTTTCAAAGTTTTCTGAAAAACAATTCAGAAAAACTGCTTTGATAGTTAGATAGGACATGCTTAGAGCTTTAATTTGAGGTATGGCTCATATGTGTACCCCGCTCCGTTTGGCCACAGTGGCCAAAATCCTCCAGAGAAATTTCGTTCACAATATTCAATAATATATGTGATATTAAAAAATTTTTCAAAGTTTTCTGAAAAACAATTCAGAAAAACTGCTTTGATAGTTAGATAGGACATGCTTAGAGCTTTAATTTGAGGTATGGCTTATATGTGTACCCCGCTCCGTTTGGCCACAGTGGCTAAAATCCTCCAGAGAAATTTCGTTCACAATATTCAATAATATATGTGATATTAAAAAATTTTTCAAAGTTTTCTGAAAAACAATTCAGAAAAACTGCTTTGATAGTTAGATAGGAAATGCTTAGAGCCTTAATTTGAGGTATGGCTTATATGTGTACCCCGCTCCGTTTGGCCACAGTGGCCGAAATCCTCTAGAGAAATTTCGTTCACAATATTCAATAATATATGTGATATTAAAAAATTTTTCAAAGTTTTCTGAAAAACAATTCAGAAAAACTGCTTTGATAGTTAGATAGGAAATGCTTAGAGCTTTAATTTGAGGTATGGCTTATATGTGTACCCCGCTCCGTTTGGCCACAGTGGCCGAAATCTTCTAGAGAAATTTCGTTCACAATATTCAATAATATATGTGATATTAAAAAATTTTTCAAAGTTTTCTGAAAAACAATTGAGAAAAACTGCTTTGATAGTTAGATAGGACATGCTTAGAGCTTTAATTTGAGGTATGGCTTATATGTGTACCCCGCTCCGTTTGGCCACAGTGGCTAAAATCCTCCAGAGAAATTTCGTTCACAATATTCAATAATATATGTGATATTAAAAAATTTTTCAAAGTTTTCTGAAAAACAATTTATAATAGTTATTATTTTTTTTTTTTGGTATTTCACATTGTTTTAACATGTTAAATATGCTTAGAATTTGTTATTTAGCTGTATTTAGTATATTTTCGTTACGTCATAACATATTTAAGTCTTACGTCATAACATATTTAACTTTTCACCATTACGTCATTACATATTTAACTGACATATTTATCTTCACAGACTTCTTTTAGTAAGGGTTAGCAGAATATTCTTTAACCTTTAGTTGGGCACATTGTAAAGATACGGAACGTAGAGATTTATTTTGTTAGTGGACTAATTATTTAATGATTTCATTACCACTACATTGATTTCAATTGTAATGAAATTATTTTTATTAAAATGTTTTTAATTAATAATAATGATTTAAAGATTTGTCTTCATGCATTAATGACAATGATTTTTAATTTTACTAGTAAAAGGAATAAAGTCGGATATGCAAACCAAGTGTAATTGGGTCAAATTTCGGGAAATGTTTTTTTTTATAAACAAGACGTGAAGTAGAAAGATCAGTCTTAACTAAAATGTAAAAAAAAGCTCATTTAAGCAAATACCGGGACTAAATTCAGATATGGTCCGATTTTGTTTTAGTTTTGAGCCGTGCTTCATTTAAGTGCCATTAAGAAATTACATTTCTATACAGGTGGGTCTAAAAATGGACCTAATCTAATCAAATTCAACAGGGTTCATCCCTAGACTCAGAAAATTAGTCTGAATATATTAAAAATGGGGAAAAATTTTTGAAATAGAACATAAAATCGGTAAAAACATGTTTAAATTGATCCAGGCTCGTTTCATTTCATTTCGTTCCCTGTATGAAGTGTATCGATTTCACTCCTTCACCCTTCCATTCCAGTTCGTTCCCCTTGTCTGGTGTCGCTATTACACTTGCTCCGTGTTCTATTCCATTTCGTTCCCCATAGTTTGCGTTTTAATTCCACCCGTTCCTTGTTGAATTTTAAATCGATCCAAATATTCAATAATCAAAATTGAATATGATTGTGCCAAACCGAATTTATTGGTTATAACTTTATTTTTCTATGGGTACGAATCTGAAGTCAAAAAAGCTCTTTCAAATCAAGCTTTCCAATCGTGAAGCTTTCATTACTTAAAGAATATTTGGTTCAAAATTGTGATCTATTTTCAGAGTATATTGAGTTTATGCTAATGTTTGTGACTACCAAGAAAAAGAAAAAAAAAACGGTATCAACTCAAAATTACTTTCTGACTCGATTCCATCTAACCCTTCATCCAGTTTTTCATGTAAATTAAACGACCCTAATAAAAATCGTTAAAATCGGTCCTTGTTTTGACCTATTTTTTTACGAGTGTATACTTGTGTCGGAATTGTGTTATCTGTTTGTTTCAAATTTGGAAACCCTATATTAAAATTATAAACTCAGCTAATTATACGCATACAAAAACTATTTTGTTATGCTCTTTTATCAAGCTAACTAATCATAAAAAAATTTTACTTTCAAATTTTTCTTCAAATAAAAAACCCATAAAAACTTTAAATAATTCAAATACACAAAATTAAATTGTGGTTTTGTGAATTTTGACCAAGAATGGACAATTCTATGAAAAAAAAAACAAATAGAATGACATGTATAAATATATTGTTTTGAAGCGATAAATTTAAACAAATAAGTTGCTAATTAAACAAAACAAAATATTTTTTAAAAGTATTGTATATGGAAATTTTTTGAACAAAAGACTGTCTTAAATTGATTTCTAAATACACAATTTTATAAAATTAATGAAAATATTAAAATTAAAATGTTTTAGTAAAATAAAATATTAATGGGGTGATTTTGTAAAAAGAAGAAAACTAGGTATTTCGAATTTGTTTTCTATATAATTTTTAACATATTTCCTTAAGCAAAAGACTTAAGACACATACCGATGTGAGTGTCTGTTTTTATTAAACAAAAGACTTAAGACATAAACTGTTTACAATATTTTATTCTGCCAAAATTAATTTAAGTTTTAATTAATTAAATGAAAAATTGAATTTCTCTTTAAGACAGATTCAAAAGACTTTATATGAATAAATTTTAGTTAGTCAATCAAATAAAATTAATTTATAAAAATTTGATCGTTATTGGATGATTACTACAAAACAAAAATTTCGCTGTAATTGTGTCAAATGTCATTTTGTTTAATAGTCAACATAAATTGTGGTTGTATGCATACAATAAAAAGGATTTCAATACATAAATATTAATCCACACCCACACAAAATTTTAAAATTAATAAATAAAATTTATCAGATATAAATCGTGCCAATGATAACTAAAGTAATCACTACAAACATTCCACAAACATTGTATAAAAGTCCTTCATATGAAAAACATTCACCAGAAACGAATTGTTGTTATTGTTGGCTGGTTATTGCTATTATATGAATAATGATTTAAATGTCAATGGGCGTCTGCTAACAATCAAAATATAAACAATGAGGCCTGCACATATTTCATGACAACACTGACCCAATTTTTGTGGCACAAAACAGTCAAATGGACAGGCAGGCAGGCATACGGACGGACAGCTGCAAATATCATATGCGAGCATATTACATGGAACCTAAACACTTTCTCTGCTCAGGCTTTGTATTTAGTTTTTTTCTTTTGTAGCTGTTTTGGTCATATGTGTAAAGCAATTAAAAGAAACGAAATTTCCAAATGATAAGAATTACAAAACATACAAAAAAAAAAACAAGCTGAAACATTAATTGGTCAATAAAGCTACAAAAAGTTTAGCAAGAAACAGAGAAAGAACTAAAAAAAAAAACAGTCAAACACGGAGCTACAAAATGATGCTGGTTGAATTTTTAGTTTTGTATTTTTTTTTTGGATTTTCTTGTAAAACCCCTAGCAAATTATTTTATACAAAAGTGACAGCCATGTAGCATACAATAAACATACATGCATGCGTATATATAGTTAAGTTCGATAAAGATAAACAGAGTAAAAAATGACAGCCAAAAAATTCTTTGATTGAAGATTGCAAGACATTGTAATATTGTTTACCACAAAAAGCAGCAGCAGAAGAAATAACAACTTAAATACCTCCAGCTATACTCACATACATTCTATAACCTATACACTCACACAATATATGTTATGAAAAACTCTGGTAATATGTTCATATGTTGTAAGATGCTTAAAATGATGCTATCATGATTTTCAATGTTTGTTTATAACATTTAGAATTGAAACTATCGTAACGTACTCTCAAGTATCTTTAAAGGAGTTTATGCAAAAAAAAAAAACGACACAAAACATAGTACTTGAGTAACAAACTCGTTTTACAAAGTTTGTCAAGACAAAAAAAACAAAACACTATCAAAACGTGTCAAATGCTAGACTCAAGGCATCAAAATATGGTTGTTTATATCATCACCATAAAATACAAAAATAAAAAAAAAAACAAAAATACAGGCACGTCTTGTTTATATTATTACAATAACATTTAAAGTTTATATAAAATGGATAAGCAGAAGAAGAGTAAGAGGAATTATAAGAAAAACAAAACAAAACACCACAAATATTTAATATTTCCTTTGAAAAACTTACAACAAAAATATTTATACAATCACATATTCACTAACATATTTATATAAAACTTACAAAAAATCATTGGAATTATTTTAACAGTCATTGTGATTGTATTTTGCAGATATTTGCATTTTATTTGAGAAAGCTTATGAACCGACCATAAATTGCAACAAAAGCAATTCAATAAAAATAGTAGCAGCATTTTTTATTTTTATTTTTATTTTTTTGTTTCATCGAAAGCTAAAAACGTGACTATTGTTTTGGTTTATTACAATTATCTATAAACAAAGTTTGTGTCTGAAGTCTTTTGATTTGTAAAGGGAATAATTTATAAGGAAAAGTGTCACAGCATAAAAATACTATAAATTTATTGAATTTTAAAAAGATTTAAGGTTGGAATTAATAGTCATAATTATATAAGTTTGACGTTAAAAAAATATATAACTTTAATATACGAGGGCATGACAAACAGTTTCATAGGCTAAGCAACAAAGTCTGTAGCAATAGTTGCAATTGAAGCACTCGATAAATTACAATTGAAGCACTAAATAGAGAGAACGTAATGGAGTTAAAACACTAAACAAAGGAACCAAAATGGAATGGAATGGGAACAGGGACGAGTGAAATTGAAACAATAGACATTGGGAACGCAATAGAATGGAACGTTTAATGAGTGCAATTGATACAATAGATGAGGTGAATGAAATCAAAGGGGGAACGAAATGGAATGAAACGGGGAACGAAATGGAATGAAACGGCGAACGAATTGAAATGGAACGGTGAATGAATGCAGTTGAAACACTAGGCAATGGAAGTGAAATGGAATAGAAGAGAGACGAGTGAAATATGAACTAAGCAAAAGAAACGAAGTGGAATGGAATGTGGAACGAGTAGAAACAATAGATGAGGCGAATGAAATTAAATTGAGGACGAAATGGAATGAAACGGGAAACGAGTGTAGTTGACACGTTAGACAAGGGGAACGAAATGGAATGAAACGGAGAACGAGTGCAGTTGGAACATTTGGCAAATGAAGCTAAATGGAACAGAACGGAGACGAGTGGAATAGACACTAGGCAAGGGAAACGAAGTGGAATGGAAAGGGGAACGATTGGAATTGAAATAATAAACACAAAAAACGTAGTGAAATGGAGTGAGGCAAGATGTTAGGGTTATTTATCGATTTTTTTCAATTTTCCTGCATTTTCTTGAGTTATACGTTTAACGAAAATCTTAAGATAATTGTAATTATTTTTGTAATTGATTTATTACACTGTGAAACAATTTTAAACTTTTTCCAAAATTACGGGGTTCCCATATTACGGGGTACGATTTATTATTGTTAAGGAGACCAAAAAAAATACATGTTTCGGCATTTTGATAGTTTACATCGGAATTGCATTTTAGAGGCGGTCAAAGTTTCCCAGCTCTGGCCTGTTCTTGCAGCATATCGGTATTAAAACTATGTTTTCTTTACATCTGAGGTGTAGGGTATGTTCAGCAACTTTGTAGATAATAGTATGGCAAATATTTCTGTAGAACATATTAACCCTCTAACTCCCCCTCATAATGACATTTTTTGGCATTATTTTAACAAATTGTAAAAAACATCCCGAACAAGGGGAAGGGCGGACATGAAATGTTCTACAAAAATGTTGGCCATAAAATTATACTATCTACGTCAGAGCACACTAAAGCCCAAAACCTAACACAAATACCAAAAACCAGACAAATTCAAGATTGCCCATTAAATTTCTAGTCACATTTTGGGATCAAAATGCCGAAACACGTATATTTTCTTTGGTCTCATTAACAAGAATCAATCATCGGAACCCCGTAGTTTTTTTTTTTTGTGTTGAACTGTGTTATTAGTGGCAATGAAAACAAATTTTTTAAATTATTAATTTAAAAAATTGTAGTCACAATAATTACATTACAATTAATACCAATGCAATGGTAATGAAAAAATCAATTAAATAGTTCACTTACTTAATTAATCCCGTTTAAGCAATTAAGGCATGCTAAAAGTAGGGTAACAACAGTTCCTTTAAAGACCTGTGCAAACCCTTTAAGCTAGAAATCTGAAACATAAAATTGGGAAATTCATTAGAAAAATGTTAAACAAATTTATTTAAAGAGGAGAAATCTAAGAGAAAACGCCTTAATTTTTTTCTTAATATATTCCTATGTTAAAAACCTCCGTAAATTTACAAAACAAAGATCATATTAATAATTTTTAGCTAGGCTGTTGTTTTTCTATCAAGCACTTTAAGGTTACTAATAAAAAATTTTTTACAGTTTTCTTTTATTTTTATATAAATTGAGATTTTGGTTTAGTTATAACGAGTTTTTAACCTTCTTATATTCATAAAAATAATACAAATTGAATTATTTTTAGCTTGACTGATACATGTATTTCATCTGGCTAAAGAGAAAATTGTTGTTGACGTTTTGTATACAATTTTTAATAATTTTCTTAAAGATAGATTTTATTTACAAACTGAAATATAAAGTTTTGATTAATAATAAATTTTTATTTATTAACTGTCACTGTCACAGTTTCACCATATGGTGCCTTATTAAAAATTCCTATAAATATTATTTTATATTACTTTACAGATTAAATAATTATATAAAATCATTTTTAAAAGCCAATAAAATCCAAAACCATTGTAGATTAATTTTATGCTTTCTATAGCTTGAACGTTGAATTAATAGACATTTTGATACGATGAACACACGTTTAAAGACCCCAAGGGTCATATAATTATTATTACACTCATTGGAAAGCAACGATTATATTTCACATTAATATATTGACAATCATTTAAATATTTATTTAAAATAGTAATAGTTTAACATAATACATAAACAAAATGTTTGTAGTTATACACAGCCGGAATCTATTTGATATTTACGTAGTAATGTATTTATTTATTGATATTGACTTATTAGCATATATTGGTAAAAAAAAAGTAGGAACTACCATTTTTCAAAAGCAAAAAATAAAATAAGACAGTAAGTAAACATTATACACATAATGTAATCGATACTGTATGTGCGATGGTGATCAATGCAAAAAAAAACCTTCACTTTTTTTTGCATTTTGTTATATCAAGATTTTGCAGAATTTAAGTACTGTTAAATTTATAATAAATTTAATATGGCTGCCTAAATGACAGCTTAAATAAACAAACAATTTTAAATATTAAATTTCTTAATGTTTACATAATTTTCTATATCATGCATGATATTAAAAATATAATAAAAAGAAGATGAAACATTAATTGCTTCAGTGGAGTTCGTGTCTTAAGTCTTTAGTTTTGTTCCAACAAAATATACAGATTCATATTATTGAGTCTTATGTTTTTAGGCTATTTTTGATTTTTTTTTTTAGTTTTTAATAAAATCTTAGCTTTGCCGCAAAGTTTGGGCTTTAAGTTTTGCGTCACATGAAAGTTTGAAGAGGTTGAAATAGAAAAATGCAAATAGATCAGTTTTTAAGATTTTTTTAATATTTGTTTAGAAAATCAAGGGTGGTTAAATTTTAAGGGCCGATGTTGATTTTGAATAAAACACAAATTATTTAGGAAATTATTGTCATTTCTTTTTATTATGATAATATGGTATGGTTCAATTATGTATGGAACAAAATATCGGTCAAATAGCCGCCGCGACCTCGGCTGCACAGCTCCATCGGATGGTCCAAATTTTCGATGACGCCGAGGTATAATTAAGGTTCTATGCCGTCAATGTGCCGAATTATCTTATCCTTTAGTTCTTGAATTGTTGCTGGTTTATCGACGTATACCTTTTCTTTTAAATAACCTCAAAGAAAGAAGAAGTTAAACGGTGTCAAATCACATGATCTTGGCGGCCAATTGACATCTGTGTGGCAAGTGGCACCGTCCTGGTGAAACCACATATCGTGCACATCCATATCTTCCATGTCTGGCTTCAAGAATTCGGTTATGATCTCGCGATAACGAACACCGACGGCGAGTCGAGGTTGACGGCTATTCTGCCACACTATCGCTAACAACAGAAATTTTTTTCGCAGAACGAACTTGGCGAGCAAGCACAAGTGTTTTTTCATTTCCCACAGACCCGATTTGCAGAAATATGTGCACAATTATCCCAAATGTGGACGCATTTGGTCGATTATGCTGACCGAAAAAATCACAAAGTGCATTTTGATTTGAACGCCCATTTTCATAATAAGCCTGAATAACTTTGACGCGTTGCTCGATTGTGTATCTTTCCATCGTTGAAATTGAGTTAGTCTGACATTGAGAAATGTCAATTGAAATGCAGAAAAAAACTTGACGTTTAGGTGTGGTTCACATTCAACATCGGCCCTTACAATTTAACCACCCTTTATAATTAAAAAAATTATATATTAATCCTGTTCTGTCGTATATTCAACATATTGTAGCTTTCACAGTTCTAAAAATGATTGAATATGAGGCTTTCCATGCCAACTGCCTCTCAAGAGAAAAAACTAATTTTAAGCGATTTTTACAAATGTTTGCTGGAAAGTTGGTATAGAAAGACTTATATGCAGTCTTTAATTTCAATGTGTAACAAATGAAAGGACAAACTTAATACTGCCATTGTACTTAATATTAAAAGAAAAAAATGGCATGTATGCACATTAAACACCATGACTGATAAAAAAAAATACATTACAACTCCACAGGTTGCACTGCATTAATTTAAGATTTTTTTTTAAGATTATATTAAGACCAGTTTATTCCAGGGCACCCACATTACACGTTAACATGAATTTACTTGCTTGGACAACAACAGCAGCAACAACATTTGAATAAATATTTTATAGCAAACAATGCAATTTTAATGGGAGTATTGCATTTAAGCATGCGAAAAATTAAACAAAAAAAAAAAACAATATTACAACAAAAAATGTTTGCAAGATTTATGGTCTCATAAACATATTGGAATTCACTTTTTTATATTTTTTTTTTCAATCACATCAATGATTTCTATTATATAAAACAGGTCAATTGAAAAGTCCCCGGCCTACCATAGTAAAACACATTTTTTGCCAAAATTCTTGTTTTTTATTTAACATAGTTCCCTTCAAGGGTGATACACTGATTATAGCGACCCTCCAACTTTTGGATACCATTTTTGTAGTACGATTTGTCCTTTGCTTCAAAATAGGCCTCCGTTTCGGCGATCACCTCTTCATTCGAAGAAAATGTCTTCCCTGAGAGCATTCTTTTGAGATCTGAGAACAGGAAATTGTCGCTGGGGGCCAGATCTGGAGAATACAGTGATTGCGGAAGCAATTCGAAGCCCAATTCATGGATTTTCGCCTTCGTTTTCCCTGAATTTTTTTTGGTCACCCACTTTGCACAGAGCTTTCTCATACCCAAATATTCGTTCTCATACCCAAATATTCGTTCAGTTGATATCTTTAAGAGTACCTGCTATTTCATTTAATTTCATTCGAAATTATTTTGTGGATTTTTTTGATGTTTTCGTCTGTAACAATCTCTTTTGGGCGTCCACTGTGTTCACCGTCTTCGGTGCTCATTTCACCACGTCTAAACTTAGCATACCAATCCTTGATGGTTGATTTTCCTGGGGCAGTTTCCGGAAACTCGTCATCAAGGCAAGTTTTTGCTTCAACTGTATTTTTTTCCTTCAACAAGCAATATTTTATCAACACGCGAAATTCCTTTTGATCCATTTTTTTCACAATAACAAAAGTTGCTTCACTCAAAATGCTATAATTCACAAACTAATGATCCGACAGCTGTCAAATTTATACACGTGTCTTTCAAAGGTAAGAACTAAAAATAAAATCGATTTAAGTCTAGTAGCGCCCCCTATGTGTCAGGCCGGGGACTTCTCAATTGACCTGTTACAGTGAAACCTTCAAATAATAGAAACTACCTGTGTTTTTAAGAATTTTCTAGACCGTGGAGAATATTGCCAATATAGGTATCGAAATTTTTCTTTTAAGAGTATCTATGCAAATAAATTTAAATTTCGTAAATTCCAGATATGTTTCCATACAAAAAACTCTTTTCTTCCCCCCCCCCCCCTAAATGTGACAATGGGCCGATAAAAAATATGTGTTCATTAATTTTGTCTCCTCGACAACATATCCAAATTTCATCGAACACGGAGTGAACCATTCGCCATACCATCCTTTTTAGTGCCAACTATAAAATTAATATTAAATATGTGCGTATGATTAATATTATAATACATATTACTCATACGCTAAAGTATTATTTTAAAAAATCAATGCATAACACCACAGATTACTTACACATAGAAATTAAAAGAGCATAAAGCTTGATTTTTCAATTAATATGAACAATTTTCGAAATATGTTACTTGTGGTTTGACTTTCTACGGACAAATTTTTATAATTCGGGCAACAACGGGCATTATGCTTGTTATGTTTATTAAAAGATATATATTTTTCTGCTGTCTACCTTAATGTAAAAATTTCCATTATAACTTCAAACACCTGTAATTATGCAATGTGCTACTAAAATCTCAGCAGCTAAATTATGATTGTAATAATTTTAACAAAACTTTGTATAAGTTTTTAAAAGACATAAACATTAAATGCTACCGGATTTTAGAAATAAAAAATTGTTTTTTTTTTTTCTTTAATTTTCCTGCTGAGCATAAAAATGTTTAAAGGAGTTGCACTTATTTTATATGGGTTCAATTTTATGTTTCCTTATTTTGAAAGTTATTAAATGAAGCAATTTCATACTCAAATTAATTTTGTTAAAACAAACTTTTATTTTTTTTTTTATAAAAATAATCGAAAAATAGTTTACAAAATATGAACCGCCCTAATGTTATATGTGTATATCCTTGTCTAAACACAAAATTATGTATATATAATTATGTTGTTCTTTTTGGCCTAAATGACCAAGCAAGCTGGAATCCTAAAGGAGTATGTTTATAGTTATATGAATGTATGTTTATATATCTACGTGTCTGAATGTTTAACAGTTATTTGTATTTTATTTGGCATAAGGCAATAAGGAAAGGTAAACCCGTGTATAATCATTAAAATCCGCTATATTGGTATGTTTTAATGTTTTTTTTAAAGGTTTTGCAAATATTTATATCCTACACCACTACGTGGATAGGGTATAATGGGTTTGTGCTAATGTTTGTAACAACAACAAATATTACTCATCTTTTAATATAACGATCGACCTTAAATTACTGTTTGAGCAGTTCAGCATCCGTGTTATTTGGGTGCCGGGCCACAGGGACATACCGGGGAACTGTAGGGCAGACGAGCTTGCAAGACTGGGGACTACCTTACACATTTCACACTAATTGTAATCTGTGGGCATGCCTCTGGAAACTTGTAAGTTTCGGCTGCGGGAGAGTACTAATGGGTTGGTGAGAGATAGGTGGGCCTCTTTCCGTGGTTGTATTCTTCCAGACAGATGTGACCCGTCTGGATAGGAAGCGCACGCACAGGTTGCTGTCACTGTCAAGGTCCGATATATCCCTACTTGTGTCCGTCATGACGGGACACTGTCTGATTGGAAGGCACGCAGTTAGGTTGAGGGTTGCGGCTAGTGACTTTTGTCGAAGCTGTGGTGACGAAGAGGAGGAGGAGTCTGTGGAGCACATTCTCTGCACTTGTCCTACCCTGGCTCGTAGGAGAAGACTGCATTTGGGCTCATGCTTCTTTGAGGACCTGGGTGATTTGGCTGATATCGATATCGGCCGACTTAGGGGCTTTTTGAGGCGATCGGGATGGTTCGACGGGGGAAGCGCTAGTGATATAATTTTTACTAGCTTCCGTGGTATCACAAGGGATTTTATAGTCTAAGTGAGTATGATTGGCAGGCTACCACATCTACCTAACCTAATCTACTGTTTGAGTCGATTGAGCGATATCTCTCTGTCTATGCATATATCAAATATTCAGATATTTTGATGAAATTTGCTACACTGATTCATATCGGCTCAAGGACGACAAAATGGAGGTCATGAACTTGAGCGTAAACGATTTCTGGATACTGGGCACTAAAAATATTTTTACAGTAACTGACTGTAGTTTTATTGAAAAGCTATCCGTTTATTTATGTTTAAATGATTATGAACTGATTTTTAGATCATATTTTTATTATTTATTTATTTATTTATTTATTTATTTATATATTTTAAAATATAATTACAAATTATATTTTAATACCCTAACCGAGCACTAGCAACGAAGGCCTTCAGCTCGTTGTAGCGAAAACAGACCAGAGCCTCTGGTGGGAATCGAACCCACGACCCCCGCACTGATAAGCTAGCACGCTACCAACTAGCCTACCGGGGCGCTCAGATCATATTTTTAAAATTTATAAATTGTTTAAAAAAACCGCATATAATGCCTTTTAAAATATTAAAATAATAATTAAAATGAATTGTTTACATAATGTCAACAATTGTGTAAATAATGTACAAAATTATAAAATCGTTTAATTTATTTTAGAAAAACCAAAGCTTAATGCCTAACCATAGTTATGAATGTCAAATTTATATGGAAATATCTGTGATTAACGTTTTACTCTGGTGATTTTTGAGATAAATTACCTGCCCTAAATAATTAAAATCCAAAAACATATATTTGCAACCTTATTATGGATTTTCTGTTACAGTTAAAATGTTAAATTAAAATGATAGTTAACTGTCTGCGGGAAAAGTTCCTATCCCAGGACACGTCACGTGAGCGGTTCATTGTAATAGGGACCGGTCACTGGACTGGTGACTTTAACATGGGTGGAGGTGGTCAATTGCCCTCTGTGACATGCCACAGGACTGGTTTAAAAGAGCATGTCATAACTTTTAAGCCGGTCTCGCGGTAGGTACTTTAGGAACCGGTCCTATCACCGGTCACCTATCTCGTGATATGTATTTTCGGAACCAGTCCAGTTTTTCCCTTTCACGGGACAGGCCCCAATTCCCAACTTACCCATTTTGTCCGGCAGAGCTGCAACATCATTTATATTTACGGATTTGGTAGTTAATTTGTTGTCAGTAAAAAGAAACGAAATAATGGAATTATCATTACTTTTAACCGATTTTGTAGTTAATTATTTGACAGTTTCAAGGAAAAAAAATCCAGTAAATATTATTTGTTTTTACGAATTTGTGGTTAACTTGTTAACAGTTAAACTAAAAGAAAAATCATTTATTATTTACGGATATTGTAAGTTAATTTATTAACATTTAAAAATAAATGAAATATTCTTTTGATTTGAATGAAATGTTAGTAGACCAGCTTTTAAGTATTTTTTTATTTATTTTTGAATACATTTTTAGTTAATTTAAATTACATATTGTATAATGGAACACGTCCTTTGAAACTTGTCATTAAATTAATGCAAGTTTTTAAAAAAAAATTAAAAAAAAAAATATATATAAATTTATTTATTACAAATTTGATACACTTAATGAAGAAGTTTCATTGAAAAACTGGTTTCATAATTAATATGAGGCTTTTCAATAATTTTAACAAAATTTTCCTTCATTTTGTAAAGAAAATTTTCACTAGTTTAATGAAAACTTTTCAGTATTTTTGATTACAATTTAAAATTAACTGATATTGCAATTATATTAACTACATGAAAAGTAACTGCAAAATTTTAGATAATTTTAAATGAAATTTTAGTAATTTTTGCAATAAAGGGTATTCCATATTCGATATGCCCGACTTTAATTTCTTTATCCGTTTTTTATATTTTTACTCTTAAATATTCTAGCGACTTTATTTTTACAATAACTAAATATTAAATTATTAAGTTTATGTTTATGTAACCATATGGCTGAAACAAGTTCTTTAAAGTTTTACGTAGTTATTTCATTAATTAAAGGCGCTTCTATAAAAATTTATAAATGTTTTAAGACAAGGTATGATCAAGGGAATCTTCTCTATAGGCAGATTTTTATATAATTTACACACATGTTGAAGAAAAAACATCTTAGTCTAGTGTTGGTTATTTACGTCTTATGTCTGTAGTGCAATTCTTTTACATTTTAACGACAAAATTCGGTAGTTAAGTTGTCAGTTTATTATGAAAATTTTGACATCTTAACTACCGTTAAAAAGTAAGAGAAATTACTTTTTGACATTTATTAGCTTAAATAGAAGGGGGAAACAGCCAATCTGGTTGTTTTTATTTACTGAATATATTTTTCAAAGTAATTAGTATAATGGACTTTTCTTTTCTGTCTTTCAGTGTAGTTGTTTACACATAAAAAACAGTTGATCAAAATGGTATAAAGATTTATATGGGTTAATAATAATGAATATTTATAATTTGTTTATTTAGAACACAAACTACGTAGATAATCTAATCTAATTTACTAACACTTTAATCTCCCACAAGTTTTTTTTTTAATGAATATTTATATTAAAACGCGTGATCATAAATAAAGCCACCTGTGGTTTGAGTTGATTAAAAAAATTAAGTTTATGCATATATAATTTCTTAGCTGATTTAAAGTACAAATGACATCAACATGTAAGTTAAGTTGAACTATTAAAATGCAATTAATCTTTTTGCACCATTAGAGTTAATGCAAAAAGATTGTTGCCTTTTTTTTTGCACAAACAAAACAAAATAATAACAACACAGGCCATAATTTCATGTTGATTGGCAGTTTATCACTTACTGCAAATATAATCCTGTTTAGCAGCAGTTTTTTAAATTAAAAACAGTTAAATTTATAACAACTAAACAATATAGTAACAGATTTGTTAATGTAAAACATTTTTTTTTTTGTAATATCAAAATTTATTGTCAAATCATTTGTGGTCCATTCAATATAGTTACCACTGTATACAATTATTTAAACATTTATATAAGTAAAACAGCCATAAATTTAAAAGATTTGACACAAGTGCTAACTGTGAGATCAGAATTTATCTAATTGTTGTATTTTTTCGTATTCTATCAAACAAAATTATTTTGTTTTGTTTAAAAACAATTTTTTAGCAAGTTACTTCATTACAGTATTCTTAAAGTTGCCAAAAAATGAGGGTCTTTTAATTACATTGCTACACGAAAAAAATATATATTAAAAAAACAACAATATTTTAAGCTTAAAGCAGTGGCAATCGTTTCAGTAAAAACAAAATAAGTTGCTGTAGTAAATAAAAACAAAAGACTTAAGAAACATACACGATAATTTGCAGCTGCTTTCTGGAGTCAAAACCTCAAAAAAAAAAACACCAATTATTTGGTGAGAAATTTTTGTCCAGTTTTTTGTTTAATGAAAAAAAAAAACACAACAACAACAATTAGGAATGACCGGTTGCAAACTGCCTATACACTGAAAGAATTATTTTCATGATATTAAGGAATTTTGTAAACAAAACCAAAGTTAATGTAATTTTTCATAGGAATTTATAAATATTTCTATTTTATTTATTTAGATATTTCATTTAAGAACTTGTTTCAATAAGAAATTTTTTCATTAGTTTACTAAACATTTTCATTCTTCTTGCTGTAATCAAATTATTTCTTTATATGTAAAAATAAACTTATAAATTCTTAAAATATTTTTCTTTTCTTTTATTTTATCTTCTCCATTTTATTTTGAGTCATAAATTTATTTAAACGAATAATCAAACTTTGTAAATTTGTACCTAAAACTATATTTAAATATTTATGATTATAATTTAATAACAGCAAATTAACATAACTACCACAATTTTGACTTATGGCATAAATTATCAATTTAGAAGGACTTTCATTTTAGATGAGTTTAGAGACAGGTTAACAATTTTCAACTGGTTAATGAACTTTGAACATAGACTGTGGATATACACAAAGAAAATATTTTAAAGGAATATATCATAAAGAATTAATGCTTCAGGCTAGTTTAACAAAAAAAAACTAAACTAAACTTTATACATTTTTAAGTTTGTATTTACCCATACTGTTGTCGTGTGTATAGAAATTTATATAAATTTCTATGGTTTAAGCTGGAAAATAAATTTTTATTTTAAAAAAAAAGTTTTCTTTTTTACCTAAGAATGTATTATTTACAGCAAGATTGTGTAGAACCACATTGAATATATATTAGGGGTATAACTAAAATTCAGCTACTAGGTGGTAAATGTTGTACTAATAATGAAAACAATTTATTTGAAACATTTTGAAACCAAAACCTTCTGCAGAGAATTCAATCTTCAAAATACCTCATTTTCCCAAAAATATTCTTAAATAGTTACAGAGATAAATAAAAGATTAATTTCAGTAGATCTAAAAATCCCTTAAACCATTATGAATTTAGGATCCAATTTACTGATCTAAATTATTAACGAAAGAAAATATGTTCTTCCCAAAAAGTAATGAATGGCTTTAAATTTTTTGTGTTCAGCATACCAATATTTATTAACCCTTTGGCGACCAAGGGTTGATATATGTTCCATTTTGAAAATGTTATATAAACTACAAACAGTAAACTACTCTTTAGCCGATCCACTAACTTTTTAATTTAATTAAAAGAACTTTTAATTTATATTTTAATGTTAAACTTACAATATGCGTAAAAAATAAATAATTTTTCATTTATTTTATTTTATTTATTTTTATATTAATAATATAATTACAAATTATATCCTAACACCATATCCGAGCACTAGCAACAAAGGCTATCGGTTTATTGTAGCGGAAACAGACCAGAGCCTCTGGTGGGAATTGAACCCACGACCCCTGACACTGATAAGCTAGCCTACCTGGGCGCTCTCATTTACTTTAATATAACTGTTAACAATCTAAACATAAAACCATCAAAATAAATGATATTTCCTTTATTTATTTCTTTTAACTACATATTAACTAGTTAACCACAAAATCCGTAAAAAGTAATGATTATTCCTCAATTTTGTTTTTGAAAAAATAAATGATGTTTCGAATATTTCGCTCTTTTGAATGTCATTGAAATTTACTACAAAGTCTGTACAACTTCATTTATTGTGTTTATTTTAACTAACAGTCAATTAAATATAAATATAACAAACCATTTTAAATGGAAATATTTTGTATTGAGCTTAAGATCATTTATTTATAAAAAATTAATTATAAATATTTATTTATCCCAATATTTCGTCACCACATTGTGTGACTTCTTCTTCTTCCCCTGAAGAAGTCACCCAATGTGGTGACGAAATATTGGGATAAATAAATATTTATAATTAATTTTTTATAAATAAAAGATATTTAGCTCAATAAAAAATATAAAACAAATCAAGAAGATCGAAGAAAACTAAAAGAATTAAATGGAAATATTTACTGTAAACATAAAATCCGTACACTCACAATATATTTTCCGTTACCGACTGTAGTTTATTTAAAAAGTAATACGTAAAGTTTGTTTTTAAATGAAAAATCAATTCAAATTCATAGAAATATATTTTTTAATTATTTGAATCAGTCATTTAAAAAACAAACTATAAAAATCTACAGACATTCAGTAGGAGTTGATATTTTCAGTTTAATGTAAAATTTTATGTTTTCTGCTTCAAAAAATAGAAATTCATATAATTCCTTTTTGTTTTTCTTACCAAAATAGTTTGTATATATACAAAATTATTTCAATAAAAATTACAAGAAATTATTCAAATATACATACACACAAACCCAATAAAAATATATACATCTGCATGTGTTGTGTTCTGTTTTGTAATACATACAAATAAAAAAACTTTCAATTTGAAAAACAAACCACAAAAGTAATTTTTTCTAACTTTTTGTCATTTAAAATTTGATGGTTATTTTAAACGACTTTCTATTGTTTTTACTTTTGTCGATTATTAAACAATGATTGAAAATAAACAACAAAATGGGTTGAATATAATGGAAAACAGTAGTCCTCTTTTTATACCCTTCACCATAGGTGGAAGGGTATATATAAGTTTGTCATTCCGTTTGTAATTTCTACAATATTGATCTTAGACCCTATAAAGTATATATATTCTGGGTCCATATGAAGAGCGAAGTTCATTTAACGATGTCCGTCTGTCCGTCTGTCCGTCTGTCCGTCTGTGTGTTGAAATGGGTTTTCCGAAGAACCCAGACATGATGAGGACTTGATTCTTTTTTATTTCTGTTACATGTGATCCATTTCTGTTTGCTATTAAAAATCAGACAGATCGGTTAATAAATGGCTGAGATATTAGCAAAAAACCAGGACTACCTCTAATTTTTCCAGTAAAATCCCTTTGTTTAATAAGAGTGTGAAGATAAATACGTAGGTTAAATACGTTTCACAACTATTGTGAATGATATAAATAAAAAACAAATAGTAGTGTCGCCAACTTTTTTTTGCCTAGAAAATGCCAAATTTGACAAGAAAAGCGCTGAAACATATGGAAAAATATAAATTTGAGATTTTACATGACATATTATTTTGGATTAAAATTTTTGGACATTTAAGAAAAAATAAATGGGGATACCGCTTGTTTGTGGAGAGCTATGAGGTAGTAGATTCCAACGATGTATTCATCTCCTTCAGAATCACTCTAGGTTTCGAGTTTTGCATTTTAAAGAAAATTTATTTTTGAAATTCCACATAACATTATTTAAAATTAAAATTTTTGGACATTTAAGAAAAAAATAAATGGGGGTACCGCTTGTTTGTGGAGAGCTATGAGGTAGTTGATTCCAACGATGTATTCATCTCCTCCAGAATCACTCTAGGATTCGAGTTTTGCATTTTAAAGAAAATTTATTTTTGAAATTTCTCATAACATTATTTAAAATTAAAATTGTTGGACATTTAAGAAAAAAATAAATGGGGTTACCGCTTATTTGTGGAGAGCTATGAGGTAGTAGCTTCCAACGATGTATTCATCTCCTCCAGAATCACTCTAGGTTTAGAGTTTTGCATTTGACAAGAAAATTTATTTTTGAAATTTCTCACAACATTATTTAAAATTAAAATTTTTGGACATTTACGAAAAAAATAAATGGGGGTACCGCTTGTTTGTGGAGAGCTATGAGGTAGTTGATTCCAATGATGTATTCATCTCCTCCAGAATCACTCTAGGATTCGAGTTTTGCATTTTAAAGGAAATTTATTTTTGAAATTCCACATAACATTATTTAAAATTAAAATTTTTGGACATTTAAGAAAAAAATAAATGGGGGTACCGCTTGTTTGTGGAGAGCTATGAGGTAGTTGATTCATTCATCGTTGGAATACATCGTCGGAATCTACTACCTCATAGCTCTCCACAAACAAGCGGTACCCCCATTTATTTTTTTCTTAAATGTCCAAAAATTTTAATTTTAAATAATATGAGAAATTTCAAAAATAAATTTTCTTGTCAAATGCAAAACTCTAAACCTAGAGTGATTCTGGAGGAGATGAATACATCGTTGGAATCTACTCCCACATAGCTCTCCACAAACAAGCGGTACCCCCATTTATTTTTTCTTAAATGTCCAAAAATTTTAATTTTAAATAATGTTATGAGAAATTTCAAAAATAAATTTTCTTGTCAATGCAAAACTCGAAACCTAGAGCGATTCTGGAGGAGATGAATACATCGTTGGAATCCACTACCTCATATCTCTCCACAGACAAGCGGTATCCCCATTTATTTTTTCTTAAATGTCCAAAAATTTTAGTCCAAAATAATATGTCATGTAAAATCTCAAATTTTTATTTTTCCATATGTTTCAGCGCTTTTCTTGTCAAATTTGGCATTTTCTAGGCAAAAAAAAGTTGGCGACACTACTATTTGTTTTTTATTTATATCATTCACAATAGTTGTGAAACGTATTTAACCTACGTATTTATCTTCACACCCTTTTGTTTAATATGTATGTAGAATTTTGAGCATAACAACACATCCATGTGTTAAAATTCTTTTCTCTCTATTGACGATGATTTTGTGTGAGCTTCAATAGCTCAGTTGTCTAGACGCTGTGTCACAAATACTTTTTTTTTCTCTAAGGCCGTGGGGTTCGAAGTTCAAATCTCGGTGAGGTCAATTCACTTTTTTTTTGTACATTTTTTTTTTATTATTTTCTTAAGACTTTTTTTTTGCTTATTTTTGTTTTTTTTTAACATTTAATAATTAATTTATATAAAATTTTATATTAATAATTAAAATTCTTTTCTTTCATCTCCACCTTTTATACACAAACAACAAACACATATAAAGATTTGTAATTTAAATAAAAACTAAACAAATCTCTAATGAACGAAGACTTTTATATATGTACCTCTATTGACGATGATTTTGTGTGAGCTTCAATAGCTCAGTTGTCTAGACGCTGTGTCACAAATACTTTTTTTTTTCTCTAAGGCCGTGGGGTTCGAGGTTCAAATCTCGGTGAGGTCAATTCACTTTTTTTTACATTTTTTTTTTATTATTTTCTTAAGACTTTTTTTTTTTGCTTATTTTTGGTTTTTTTTAACATTTAATAATTAATTTATATAAAATTTTATATTAATAATTAAATAATCCATAAATAGGCTAAAAACATCAACATTTTTATAAAAACCCTCTGATACAAACAAAATACAAACGTTTTTATACCTTTCACCACAGGTGGAAGGGTCGCGGGTTCGTTAAGATTTTTTTTTGTTTATTTTTTGTTTTTTTTTTTACATTTAATAATTAATTTAAATAAAATTTTATATTAATAATTAAATAATCCATAAATAGGCTAAAAACATCAAAATTTGTATAAAAACCCTCTGATACAAACAAAATACAAACGGTTTTATTTCTATTTTTTGCACCGATTTAAAAGAATTTATAAAAAGATTTTTAAACCATTTTATTTCTCACATATTAAGAAAATTTTATACATAATTTACCTTTGAGTGCAACTATTTTAGGTCATAACTTATAATAATTTATAAAAAAAATTATAAACTATTTTCCTTCAAATTTTTAAAATTAAGCTAAAGAAATTACAAATATTTCTAATAAAAAAGCGAAATAAAATCCTAAATGCAAATTTGCCAGCTAAATCAAACTATTTTGTAGAAATAAAACACATGCAGTTCTAGTGATTTCTTTTAACGATTTGTTGAAATTCTTTTCTTTCACCTCTTAACCTTTTATACACAAACAACAAACACTATTCTAGAGCTGTATTATGACCTATGGATACGTCTTATATAGCAAAAGATCGAAAATCTTTAGTATAACATATTTGCTGAAAAACTCGGATATATCGGTTCAGATACAAAAAAGTTATGCCCAAAACATACATTTTTTTAAAATACATATTTTCTGGAACCATAAATCTTCCCGAGTCCAAGTTTTATCTCCAAACTAAATGGTTAATTTCCTCTTAAAGGCGTCCGTATATAAATCTGTCCATTTCATATATGTCCATATATAAACTTCAGTTTTTTCCCAACCATGGTGAAGGGTATATAAGATTCGGCATAGCCGAATTTAGCCGCTCTTACTTGTTAATTGTACTTTCGATTAATTTAATATGTATTTTAAGTTGTTTTTAACGAATTAATATTGTGAGTGTACTTATGTGCAAATAATTTTTTAAAAAATGTAAATAATAATAATATAGATACAAATGTATGAATAACTTTTTAAATAAACTCTATTCAGTTACTGTCAAAACATTTTGAGTATATTTTTCAATTCATATCTTAGTTTATTTTTTTTTATGATCTATAGGGTATTTAAAAGTTCTACCCCTAATATATTGTACATACATACATGTTTATATTTAGCAAATATATTATTATTAGTGTCAAAAACCTGTTGCTAAAAAATATCTCCAAATATTGTTGCCAGTTTATATATTTTTTCATATATTAACTATTAACTATTTATGTAGTAGGCTTATAACTATCATCATACTAAGCCCGGTTTTTTACGACTTTGAATTTTGAGTCTTCTTAATAATCATATTAAATGATGATTAATAGCTTATTGACTTTTGATATTGTTAAATACTATGCTAATGATATTAATTTTTCTAAAAAAAAAATTTGTTAAAAATTAATTCAAGATTTATGAACTGTCGAATCAAAAGAAAACAAAATATGTAGGAAAGTTTTACTTTGATTATCAGGCCCTTAAAACTTAAATTTATAAATTTAGTGTTTAACTTCAAATAGAGTAGCTTTTATTAGCCATATAAAGGCTCGGCTGGCTATGTAATATGAAGAAATAAATAAAAAAAAAAATAAATTTGCACAAACCATTACAAATTACATAAAACAGATCTCAGTGTAGAATACCAATAATATGCCTATAAAAGGATCGGTGACTTTAACATGGGCTCATCCTAGGAGGGGCAATTGCTCTCGGTGACATTTCACAGGACTTTTCTAAAAGAACATGTCATGACTTTAGGAACCGGTCCTCTTTTCACATATCTCGTGATATGTATTTTCGGAACCGGTCTAGTTTTCACCTATCACGGTCCCAATTCCCCACTGACCACTTTTTTCACGCAGGGTCTCGACTTGTAATATTTGATTGATAAAATAATGAATGAATTACTGCAGCAGTCAAGCATAAACATATATACTCTTATACTTTTTAATTCTCTCTCTTTCTCTCTCTTTCAAGATAAGATTTAATTTGTTGACATAATTTCTTATTTATTAAATGGTGACAAAAATAACCTAGACACTATTTCAAATTTAAAATAATGATATAAATAAACCATTATAGGTAAAATGCATTATAATGTGTTTTCAAGTAATGCATTATTTTATGTTTCAAAATAATGCAAAAGGTAAGGAGATATCATTATTGGTAGTCCAAAAAATAATGATATCCCATTAGAGTTTCTACACTGGAATGGTTAAACATTTTTTTAATACATTTCGTTTTCTGGTCGATTTTTTCAACAGCGACTTTTAACATAGAATGTTTTGGAACTGGAACATAACAGCGATTTAAAATTTTTATTTAAGTTTTATAAATTTTTGGCTATTATTGTTTAGCGTTTACATTTTTTTTTAAGTTTCCTTTTAAAATTGCCCTTTTCTTGAGAAAAAATCTCTAAATATTTTGGTTAAAATGCTTCAACCACAAATAGTGATATTTCTGTTGGTTTTTACTTGGCGTCAACACGATACATAAAATCAATGCAACACAAAAACATTTTGTTGTTGCTTTGCATGTATTTTTCTTGTTTTTACATTCATTTTATGTCTTAAATAGATGTCAAATTATGATGTAAAAAAAAAAATAACGGAAAAGAAAGTGATTTTGAGTCAACCGTTATACTATTTAAATTGTCTAGACCCAGCAGTTTCTATAAGTCATCAGTTGACGTATTACAAAATGTCATTATGAATAGCTGCAGCGATTTGGCCATAAAATTAATTTATGCTGCATTAACTAAATATCACAACTAATTCTTTATTTCTACCTGAAAGAGAACAAGAAAGATTTATCATTTATTACCCCACTAGTAGCATGAGTCACATTTTGAAATCTCATAATGATGCGCATACCTATCATTAAATAATAATCAAGATTGGAAATTGTATTCAATAGCTTCCTGCTGTTAGAAAAGATCATATTTTTTATATATAACATATATTGTGCTACTGCTATGTTGTTTAGGCAGGTTTTTAATGCATAAATAGTGATATTGAAAAAAAGTAATTGAATTAAATGTTGTTTTTCTAATTATGTTTATAAAGATAACTCATCAATTTTCTTTTTCTTTTTCTAAACTCAAACCTTAAGCCACGCAAAGTGTTGTGATAAATGCCAGCTATTCATTTTACATTTCTTTATGATTTATGAGCCGCATAAAATAACTGCAAGTGTATACAAATATAATGTAAGACTTGGGGTATATTTTAATGAAATGTTGTTGGCATAGAAAGAAAAAGAAAATATATAAATCATTTTAGGATTTTTTTTCACATCTCGTTTATTGTGACTCAATTGTAACAATCTTAATATTTTGACTGACATTTACAACAATGCCTTGAAATTCTGCAAAACTTCCTGTTTCTTAAAGTTAAAGATATAAGAAAATAGAAATTTAATACTTCGTTTGATTATACATAGTTATGTTTTTTAGTTAGTAGCAAATGAATTTAAATTTATTAGGTGTCATAAGATTTACAAGATGCAAAACTTAAAAAAAAATATTAAAATGAAAGAGGGTCTTTATTATTTTTTTGTAATAAGGAAATTCGTGGTAGTGTTTAACTTATGTATTCTTAAAGAATAATATCCAGTTTGCTTTTTTGTGGTTTACACTTCTTAGCTTGTATTTATTAGTGAACAAACAAAAGACTTAAGACACATACTTTGCTATTAAAACTATTCCTTTTTATTGTACAACATTCTACGGCAATGATGTGTTGTAATTTAAGGCGCCTACAACATGGCTTTAATATTAAAAAAAAAAAAACTGTCTCTTCTGTTTAAGAATGTAACATATTCAGTACATTCAATAGATGTTTCTTTATATGAACGTCGTCAAGGGGGGGGGGGGGGGGGTATGGGGCGATATTAACATCTAACTTATATTTAGCAAAATTTCGCCGATATTTAACTGGAAATCGTAATTGTTTTAAAACCTTTTATCAAATTTCTCTAAAAATTTGTTGAAACTTTTATTCAAAAAAAAAAAAAAATCGTCTACGATTCTGTTTTGTTGTCTTATAAAATGTCGGCTTTAAAGCCTTCTTTCTTTATTTATTGTCCATCCAACATATTTCCAGTATTTAAGTTTATTTCATATTTTATAAGGTTTAACACACCAAATGCCAATTGATGTCGATTGCTGCAACTACAATACAACAACTCTCTGCTGATTGTCTTTGATATCACACAGTTTTGTTAAATCATTGTAGCTTTGGCAAAGCGTTAATTATGTTGAGTCACTCCAAAAATGCAATGATGGCTTTGGGATGACTTTGTTGACTGGTCGCTATAATTGTAACTAGAATGCCACATAATTTGTTGTTCTCGTGTAATAAACAGGAACATTGTATGTGTATTTTATATTACAGCGAGATACATTATAAAGTAGTAAACTATAAAATAAAATATTTGTTATAAATTTAAACAGTTTATGGCATCATAAAAAAAAAATTCCGTGCGTTTATTTTCAATGATTATTTTTACACAAGTTTGTTGCTTTAATCTTTTGTTAAAAATTTCTACATATTTTTTAAATTTATGGATATTTGTTTAAACAAAAAAATTCTTTAAAACAGGTTTTTTTAATTAAAACATATTAAGCTGTATTAGAAATTTAAGCGCTATTGTTTAATAATCTATTTTATTAGATTATATGTTAACAACATCTTTGACACTTGATTTTATGCCATAAATACAAAAAATGCTTTTAACAAATTTCTAAAAACTACATTACTGCTGATAAATAAACCGTTAATAATGTAAATTTTTTTTTTATATAAAATTATTGTTTACTATAGAAAATTTGACCTCAAATTAAATAAATAATACATTCTTTTTATTTATTTATTAATTCTTTTTTTTCTTATTTATTTTAGTTTTTTAAACAAATGTTGTTTTCTAAATGGTGGTCAATCAATCGTTAAGTTCTCCTGCTACACAACAGGGTCTTTTACGATCCAAGGCAAGCACAAATTCTACAACATTAAACAATAGCAGCAGCAGCAATAATAACTTGACAATCAAAGTTCATACCACAAATTCCATGCAAACGACAAATGTGGTCAATACCAGCAATAATTATCCCTCTAAAAACCTACAAGTGACATTACCTGCCGCAAGAACCACAATTAACAATAGCACAATCACCACAAGTACAAACAATAATAATAATAATAATAATAATAGTGCCAGCAGCAGCAGCGGCAGCTGTAGCAGTAGCAAAAGCAATAGTATTGCAATTATAAAACCAAATGTTGGCTCACCTGATGGTGGTGCTTTAAACAATACACGTTTACAAATAGCTGGTAGTAGTTCAAATCAACAACATAATATAACAAACTCAGATATGCCTGGTCGTCATAGTTGGGATCCTGGTCTTGGTGTAGAACATTTAGCTGGTGCCTTAAGTCCTTTATGTATTACAAATGCCAATCATGAGATTGTAAGGCCAAAGCCTAGAAGGTAAGTAACATATATTTTTTAATATTATAGTTTTTTTTTTTTTTTTTGTATACCAAACAAAGACTTGTAAAAGAAAGGTTTAATTAAAAGTCGATTAATTATTTATGTGTCTATACACACATAAATAATTAAAATGTAAAAGCACCTTAGTGATTATCAAGCAGATCAAAGGCCTTTTTAAAGAAATCAAATAATATTTTTTTAGGATAAATTAAAGCATATTTTAAGGTATTTAAATTTGTGGCTTATATAACGTTATAATTAAACATATAAGCTAGCATCAAGTTATTTAAAAGAAGTTTAAATATTAACCCGTTTTTTTTTCAATAATTATGGAACAAGTGGCATCACTTTAACAAAATATTTTTGTAGTGTATTATTGATATTATTATTGTAAAATATAGCATGCCTTGAGGCGATTTTTATATTTTATAGCCAATAGTTTAAAGGCCCAACTACAATTGACTTAAGCCAATTAAGATTTGCTTTAAAAGTCAACAAAAGTTGACTTAAGTTTGCCCCAAATTATATGACACTTAAAATTGTCTTAAATTAATAAGTTGAGATTAACACAATTGCAAAGTTTTTTTTTTTTTTTAATTTATTGTATTTTAATTTGTTTTGTTTTATTTTTTAATTGTTATTTTTATTTTCACTTAATTTTTTTGACATGTTTTTAATTTGCCATGAGTTTCGATTGTAAACTAACTGAATTAATAGAGATGGATTTTTTCAAAAGTTGACTTAAGCTAAATATGGGTACTGGGAATGTATTTGTAAGGTATCGCTGATTTCCTTAATTCAACTTTGCTTAATATAGTTGAGCCTTAACAGATAAGGGGATTTGATGGTATATTGGGGATTTCTTCTTCTAGTTAGGGACAAATACCTTAAAAGCAGCAATTATACTATTACCAAAAATTATTTGTTTTATTTTTTTTTTTTAATTTCCTGTCAAATTTACCACAAATTTTAAATCAAAATCTACAAGTTTTCAAAAGCTACTAGTTTTTGGTTGTAGCACAAATTCGGCTTGAATTTCCCCCTAGATTTTTTCATCTACTAAAATAATCACCCAAAAACATTTTTTTTAATAAATGTGATTTTAATACGAAAAAATTCATTATAAGAATATCTCTGATTTATTGTATACATTTGTTAAAAAAATATAAATTTTTAAAAACATATTTCCCACATGTACTTTCATTGAAACTAAGCTTAAAATTTAATTTAAGTTAATTTCATATTTTCACTATAATTATGTTAAAAAATAGTTGTTGCCACAGTTGACCAAATTATTAATGTTTTTTTTTTTTTTTGGTTCATACAAGGAAGATCTGCTGTGTGGCTTATTACAATTTTTATAATATCTTAATATTCCATTGAGGGGACAAAAAAAATACTTTTTTAGCGGTCCGATATCACTTTTGAAAAGCAAGTCGAAAACTTTAATTTTTGAACTTTTTTTCATGTTGTTTCTAAAGAAATAAAGACAAATTGGGTAAAAATTGAGAAGTATTTTCATGATATAAAAAAATTATCAAATTTATTGTGGTGTTCCATTCCCAGCGACACAATTCAGAAAAATAATATATATGATTTATTCTATCCCTTATACGTATCGCAACATCCTTTTTTAATGTTCATACATCACTTGAACTAAAAAGTTTCAAACAGTTTGCCAACTTTTCATCAGATGGTGGGCAACAACTGTTCTAAGATTAAGCATCTCACACCATCTCTCATTTCTCCTAGAAAGCTACACAATAATTAGTAAAAAGAATTTCCTAAGTGTTGCTTTCCTTAAAAAATACTTGTGCTGATATTTTTATTACCGAAAGTTTAATAATTGTTATGCCCGCCCCCCCCCCATTCACATATTAATATTTCATCGAAATCTTAGGGACCCCACAAACAGCCTCTGCTTGTTAGTAACATCTCTGAGTAACATAATTTTCAAAGTATATAACATACAGATATCATACCCTCCATAGATATGTTGCCAAGTCACATGTTTGTATTAAGGTACAATAAGATGTTTGGTTATTGTTAGAAATATTACAAAGTAGAATAGTAGCACAAAAAGATAAATAGCCACAGTTAAAAACAAAACATATTACGGTAAGATTTTCTTAACAGAATTTATGAAAAATAAAAAAAAAACAAACATATAATTTGGTCAAGGTTAATTTGTGAAAATTAATATTATGACTGTAGACAAATATGAATAAATTGTATGTAGACAAGTGTTTCTAACAATTTAGCAAAAGGCATTGTTATTTATATTAAAAAAAACAGATAAATTAAACTTATGATAGTAGCAAATAACTCAAGATAATTATAAAAAAAAAAGTTAACATAATTGTAAGCGTGTTAATATTTATATTAAAAAGATGTCACTTACAAATGTGTATTTTTAAAGAGGTTTAACATATTAATTTTTTTCTGTTTAGATACTTTAGAATAGAAAAAAATTAAATGTATTAGTCAAAGGTCAAGCTAAATAAATGTAGGAAAATATTTTAAAAATAAAACTATTGTTATATATGTATTGTATATAGAAAAATTTAACATGTTAAAAATGCTGGTCATTTATTTTACGCTTGTTTCTTAAGTCTTTTGTTTTTCTATATTACATTGCAAACATAAATAATGTATGCTAGAGCTTTTCTTATGTAATAATATGCACATATGAATGAAGAATGTAATATGGCTATTGTAGGTTTACAAAAACAGCCAAACAACTAACACACACACACACACTTACACAATTGTTGTCTAATGGTTTTTCAATTTCAAGAAAACAAATTCAATTTGGAGCAAAAATATTAACTATTATGCTCGCCAACATACAATAACAATTGCATTTGCCTTTAAAAAAAAATATATACAATATATATTTATTGCTT
Organism: Eustalomyia histrio; assembly: GCA_949748255.1. NCBI lineage: Eukaryota > Metazoa > Arthropoda > Insecta > Diptera > Anthomyiidae > Eustalomyia > Eustalomyia histrio. The sequence goes on along the minus strand of OX456524.1, from coordinate 159,153,982 downwards.
TTTGATTAGGCTTGCTTATTGTTCATTATTCAATATATTTTTATTTTGTGTTATTTTAGATTGTGGTATCTATCTAACACCTGCACTTTTAAGGCTTAAATGACTCTACGTAGTAGAAGTTATTAAATATATGCAATAACAACACTACCCCCTCCTCCAGTAATTAATTTTTCCAAAATTTTCTAAATAAAAATACTGGTCACAATATGTTACAGCAACTCTCCATTTTTCTTTAAGACTTTGTCTTTTTTTTTTTAATGTACTTGTAATAATAACTGGTCATTTTTACTCCCTCTATATCGCAGTTCTTTACATATAAGAACATTCTTCAATCCTTGAAAAATTACTTCTAATGAATAACTCTGAAATTCTTAAACTCTTTAGTGATTTTTCTTAAAATAGTACAATCAGCTTTCTAAAATGCTTTCCTAAAAAAATAAATCTCTAAAAGCCTATATAGAAATATAATCATATTCCAAGAACTATTCTGAGAATATAGAAAAACTCTATAAAAAAATTTCAGTTGCGAAGAATGTATGCGATTGGGCATGAAATTTCACTATTTATACAGCCACGATTGGGCATGAAATTTACTATTTATAGAGCCACGATTGAGCATGAAATTTTACTATTTATAGAGCCACGATTGGGCATGAAATTTCACTATTTATAGAGCCACGATTGAGCATGAAATTTTACTATTTATAGAGCCACGATTGGGCATGAAATTTCACTATTTATAGAGCCACGATTGGGCATGAAATTTCAGTACTTATAGAGCCGCGATTGGGCATGAAATTTCACTATTTATAGAGCCACGATTGGGCATGAAATTTCACTATTTATAGAGCCACGATTGGGCATGAAATTTCAGTATTTATAGAGCCGCGATTGGGCATGAAATTTCACTATTTATAGAGCCACGATTGGGCATGAAATTTCACTATTTATAGAGCCACGATTGGGCATGAAATCTCAATATTTATAGAGCCACGATTGGGCATGAAATTTCACTATTTATAGAGCCACGATTGGGCATGAAATTTCACTATTTATAGAGCCACGATTGGGCATGAAATCTCAATATTTATAGAGCCACGATTGGGCATGAAATTTCGCTATTTATAGAGCCACGATTGGGCATGAAATTTCACTATTTATAGAGCCACGATTGGGAATGAAATTTCACTATTTATAGAGCCACGATTGGGCATGAAATCTCAATATTTATAGAGCCACGATTGGGCATGAAATTTCACTATTTATAGAGCCACGATTGGGCATGAAATTTCACTATTTATAGAGCCACGATTGAGCATGAAATTTCACTATTAATACAGCCACGATTGGGCATGAAATTTCACTATTTATAGGGCCACGATTGGGCATGAAATTTCACTATTTATAGAGCCACGATTGAGCATGAAATTTTACTATTTATAGAGCCACGATTGGGCATGAAATTTCACTATTTATACAGCCACGATTGGGCATGAAATTTCACTATTTATACAGCCACGATTGGGCATGAAATTTCACTATTTATACAGCCACGATTGGGCATGAAATTTACTATTTATAGAGCCACGATTGAGCATGAAATTTTACTATTTATAGAGCCACGATTGGGCATGAAATTTCACTATTTATACAGCCACGATTGGGCATGAAATTTCACTATTTATACAGCCACGATTGGGCATGAAATTTCACTATTTATACAGCCACGATTGGGCATGAAATTTACTATTTATAGAGCCACGATTGAGCATGAAATTTTACTATTTATAGAGCCACGATTGGGCATGAAATTTCAGTATTTATAGAGCCGCGATTGGGCATGAAATTTCACTATTTATAGAGCCACGATTGGGCATGAAATTTCACTATTTATAGAGCCACGATTGGGCATGAAATTTCACTATTTATAGGGCCACGATTGGGCATGAAATTTCACTATTTATAGAGCCACGATTGGGCATGAAATTTCACTATTTATACAGCCACGATTGGGCATGAAATTTCACTATTTATACAGCCACGATTGGGCATGAAATTTCACTATTTATACAGCCACGATTGGGCATGAAATTTCACTATTTATACAGCCACGATTGGGCATGAAATTTCACTATTTATAGAGCCACGATTGGGCATGAAATTTCACTATTTATACAGCCACGATTGGGCATGAAATTTCACTATTTATACAGCCACGATTAGGCATGAAATTTCACTATTTATAGAGCCACGATTGGGCATGAAATTTCAGTATTTATAGAGCCGCGATTGGGCATGAAATTTCACTATTTATAGAGCCACGATTGGGCATGAAATTTCACTATTTATAGAGCCACGATTGGGCATGAAATTTCACTATTTATACAGCCACGATTGGGCATGAAATTTCACTATTTATACAGCCACGATTGGGCATGAAATTTCACTATTTATAGAGCCACGATTGGGCATGAAATTTCAGTATTTATAGAGCCGCGATTGGGCATGAAATTTCACTATTTATAGAGCCACGATTGGGCATGAAATTTCACTATTTATAGAGCCACGATTGGGCATGAAATTTCACTATTTATACAGCCACGATTGGGCATGAAATTTCACTATTTATACAGCCACGATTGGGCATGAAATTTCACTATTTATAGAGCCACGATTGGGCATGAAATTTCACTATATATAGGGCCACGATTGGGCATGAAATTTCACTATTTATACAGCCACGATTGGGCATGAAATTTCACTATTTATAGAGCCACGATTGGGCATGAAATTTCACTATTTATAGAGCCACGATTGGGCATGAAATTTCACTATTTATAGGGCCACGATTGGGCACGAAATTTCACTATTTATACAGCCACGATTGGGCATGAAATTTCACTATTTATACAGCCACGATTGGGCATGAAATTTCACTATTAATACAGCCACGATTGGGCATGAAATTTCACTATTAATACAGCCACGATTGGGCATGAAATTTCACTATTTATACAGCCACGATTGGGCATGAAATTTCACTATTAATACAGCCACGATTGGGCATGAAATTTCACTATTTATACAGCCACGATTGGGCATGAAATTTCACTATTTATACAGCCACGATTGGGCATGAAATTTTACTATTAATACAGCCACGATTGGGCATGAAATTTCACTATTAATACAGCCACGATTGGGCATGAAATTTCACTATTTATACAGCCACGATTGGGCATGAAATTTCACTATTTATACAGCCACGATAGGGCATGAAATTTCACTATTTATACAGCCACGATTGGGCATGAAATTTCACTATTTATAGAGCCACGATTGGGCATGAAATTTCAGTATTTATAGAGCCACGATTGGGCATGAAATTTCACTATTTATAGGGCCACGATTGGGCATGAAATTTCACTATTTATACAGCCACGATTGGGCATGAAATTTCACTATTAATACAGCCACGATTGGGCATGAAATTTCAATATTTATACAGCCACGATTGGGCAAGAAATTTCACTATTTATACAGCCACGATTGGGCATGAAATTTCAGTATTTATAGAGCCACGATTGGGCATGAAATTTCACTATTTATAGGGCCACGATTGGGCATGAAATTTAAGTATTTATAGAGCCGCGATTGGGCATGAAATTTCACTATTTATAGAGCCACGATTGGGCATGAAATTTCAGTATTTATAGAGCCGCGATTGGGCATGAAATTTCACTATTTATATGGCCACGATTGGGCATGAAATTTCAGTATTTATAGAGCCGCGATTGGGCATGAAATTTCACTATTTATAGAGCCACGATTGGGCATGAAATCTCAATATTTATAGAGCCACGATTGGGCATGAAATTTCACTATTTATACAGCCACGATTGGGCATGAAATTTCACTATTTATACAGCCACGATTGGGCATGAAATTTCAGTATTTATAGAGCCGCGATTGGGCATGAAATTTCACTATTTATAGAGCCACGATTGGGCATGAAATTTCTCAATTTTTAGAGCCACGAAATTTCACTATTTATACAGCCACAATTGGGCATGAAGTTTCTCTATTTTTAGAGCCACGATTGGGCATGAAATTTCACTATTTATAGAGCCACGATTCGGCATGAAATTTCACTATTTATACAGCCACGATCGGGCATGAAATTTCACTATTTATAGAGCCACGATTGGGCATGAAATTTCACTATTTATAGAGCCACGATTGGGCATGAAATTTCACTATTTATAGAGCCACGATTGGGCATGAAATTTCACTATTTATACAGCCACGATTGGGCATGAAATTTCACTATTTATACAGCCACGATTGGGCATGATATTTCACTATTTATACAGCCACGATTGGGCATGAAATTTCACTATTAATACAGCCACGATTGGGCATGAAATTTCACTATTTATACAGCCACGATTGGGCATGAAATTTCACTATTTATACAGCCACGATTGGGCATGAAATTTCACTATTTATAGAGCCGAGATTGGGCATGAAATTTCACTATTTATACAGCCACGATTGGGCATGAAATTTCACTATTTATACAGCCACGATTGGGCATGAAATTTCACTATTTATAGAGCCACGATAAGGTATGAAATTTCACTATTTATAGAGCCACGATTGGGCATGAAATTTCACTATTTATAGAGCCACGATTGGGCGAGAAATTTCTCTATTTATAGAGCCACGATAAGGTATGAGATTTCACTATTTATAGAGCCACGATTCGGCATGAAATTTCACTATTTATACAGCCACGATTGGGCATGAAATTTCACTATTTATACAGCCACGATTGGGCATGAAATTTCACTATTAAAACAGCCACGATTGGGCATGAAATTTCACTATTTATACAGCCACGATTGGGCAAGAAATTTCACTATTTATAGAGCCACGATAAGGTATGAAATTTCACTATTTATAGAGCCACAATTGGGCATGAAATTTCACTATTTATACAGCCACGATTGGGCATGATATTTCACTATTTATACAGCCACGATTGGGCATGAAATTTCACTATTTATAGAGCCGCGATTGGGCATGAAATTTCACTATTTATACAGCCGCGATTGGGAATGAAATTTCACTATTTATAGAGCCACGATAAGGTATGAAATTTCAATATTTATACAGCCACGATTGGGCAAGAAACTTCTCTATTTATAGAGCCACGATAAGGTACGAAAATTCACTATTTATAGAGCCACGATTGGGCATGAAATTTCACTATTTATAGAGCCACGATTGGGAAAGAAATTTCACTATTTATAGAGCCACGATAAGGTATGAAATTTCACTATTTATAGAGCCACGATTCGGCATGAAATTTCACTATTTATACAGACACGATTGGGCATGAAATTTCACTATTTATACAGCCACGATTGGGCATGAAATTTCACTATTAAAACAGCCACGATTGGGCATGAAATTTCACTATTTATAGAGCCGCGATTGGGAATGAAATTTCACTATTTATAGAGCCACGATAAGGTATGAAATTTCACTATTTATAGAGCCACGATTGGGCAAGAAATTTCTCTATTTATAGAGCCACGATAAGGTATGAAATTTCACTTTTTATAGAGCCACGATAAAGTATGAAATTTCACTATTTATAGAGCCACGATTCGGCATGAAATTTCACTATTAATAGAGCCGCGATTGGGCATGAAATTTCACTATTTATAGAGCCACGATAAGGTACGAAATTTCACTATTTATAGAGCCACGATTGGGAAAGAAATTTCACTATTTATAGAGCCACGATTCGGCACGAAATTTCACTATTAATAGAGCCGCGATTGGGAATGAAATTTCTCTATTTATAGAGCCACGATAAGGTACGAAATTTCACTATTTATAGAGCCACGATTGGGAAAGAAATTTCACTATTTATAGAGCCACGATTCGGCATGAAATTTCACTATTTATACAGCCACAATTGGGCATGAAATTTCACTATTAAAACAGCCACGATTGGGCATGAAATTTCACTATTTATAGAGCCGCGATTGGGCATGAAATTTCACTATTTATAGAGCCACGATTCGGCATGAAATTTCACTATTAATAGAGCCGCGATTGGGCATGAAATTTCAATATTTATACAGCCACGATTGGGCATGAAATTTCACTATTTATACAGCCACGATTGGGAATTAAATTTCACTATTTATAGAGCCACGATTGGGCATGAAATTTCACTATTTATACAGCCACGATTGGGCATGAAATTTCACTATTTATACAGCCACGATTGGGCATGAAATTTCACTATTTATACAGCCACGATTGGGCATGAAATTTCACTATTTATACAGCCACGATTGGGCATGAAATTTCACTATTTATACAGCCACGATTGGGCATGAAATTTCACTATTTATACAGCCACGATCGGGCATGAAATTTCACTATTTATAGAGCCACGATTCGGCATGAAATTTCACTATTAATAGAGCCGCGATTGGGCATGAAATTTCAATATTTATACAGCCACGATTGGGCATGAAATTTCACTATTTATACAGCCACGATTGGGAATTAAATTTCACTATTTATAGAGCCACGATTGGGCATGAAATTTCACTATTTATACAGCCACGATTGGGCATGAAATTTCACTATTTATACAGCCACGATTGGGCATGAAATTTCACTATTTATACAGCCACGATCGGGCATGAAATTTCACTATTTATAGAGCCACGATTGGGCATGAAATTTCACTATTTATACAGCCACGATTGGGCATGAAATTTCACTATTTATACAGCCACGATTGGGCATGAAATTTCACTATTTATAGAGCCGCGATTGGGCATGAAATTTCACTATTTATACAGCCACGATTGGGCATGAAATTTCACTATTTATACAGCCACGATTGGGCATGAAATTTCACTATTTATAGAGCCACGATAAGGTATGAAATTTCACTATTTATAGAGCCACGATTGGGCATGAAATTTCACTATTTATAGAGCCACGATTGGGCAAGAAATTTCTCTATTTATAGAGCCACGATAAGGTATGAGATTTCACTATTTATAGAGCCACGATTCGGCATGAAATTTCACTATTTATACAGCCACGATTGGGCATGAAATTTCACTATTTATACAGCCACGATTGGGCATGAAATTTCACTATTAAAACAGCCACGATTGGGCATGAAATTTCACTATTTATACAGCCACGATTGGGCAAGAAATTTCACTATTTATAGAGCCACGATAAGGTATGAAATTTCACTATTTATAGAGCCACAATTGGGCATGAAATTTCACTATTTATACAGCCACGATTGGGCATGATATTTCACTATTTATACAGCCACGATTGGGCATGAAATTTCACTATTTATAGAGCCGCGATTGGGCATGAAATTTCACTATTTATACAGCCGCGATTGGGAATGAAATTTCACTATTTATAGAGCCACGATAAGGTATGAAATTTCAATATTTATACAGCCACGATTGGGCAAGAAACTTCTCTATTTATAGAGCCACGATAAGGTACGAAAATTCACTATTTATAGAGCCACGATTGGGCATGAAATTTCACTATTTATAGAGCCACGATTGGGAAAGAAATTTCACTATTTATAGAGCCACGATAAGGTATGAAATTTCACTATTTATAGAGCCACGATTCGGCATGAAATTTCACTATTTATACAGCCACGATTGGGCATGAAATTTCACTATTTATACAGCCACGATTGGGCATGAAATTTCACTATTAAAACAGCCACGATTGGGCATGAAATTTCACTATTTATAGAGCCGCGATTGGGAATGAAATTTCACTATTTATAGAGCCACGATAAGGTATGAAATTTCACTATTTATAGAGCCACGATTGGGCAAGAAATTTCTCTATTTATAGAGCCACGATAAGGTACGAAAATTCACTTTTTATAGAGCCACGATAAAGTATGAAATTTCACTATTTATAGAGCCACGATTCGGCATGAAATTTCACTATTAATAGAGCCGCGATTGGGCATGAAATTTCACTATTTATAGAGCCACGATAAGGTACGAAATTTCACTATTTATAGAGCCACGATTGGGAAAGAAATTTCACTATTTATAGAGCCACGATTCGGCACGAAATTTCACTATTAATAGAGCCGCGATTGGGAATGAAATTTCTCTATTTATAGAGCCACGATAAGGTACGAAATTTCACTATTTATAGAGCCACGATTGGGAAAGAAATTTCACTATTTATAGAGCCACGATTCGGCATGAAATTTCACTATTTATACAGCCACGATTGGGCATGAAATTTCACTATTAAAACAGCCACGATTGGGCATGAAATTTCACTATTTATAGAGCCGCGATTGGGCATGAAATTTCACTATTTATACAGCCACGATTCGGCATGAAATTTCACTATTAATAGAGCCGCGATTGGGCATGAAATTTCAATATTTATACAGCCACGATTGGGCATGAAATTTCACTATTTATACAGCCACGATTGGGAATTAAATTTCACTATTTATAGAGCCACGATTGGGCATGAAATTTCACTATTTATACAGCCACGATTGGGCATGAAATTTCACTATTTATACAGCCACGATTGGGCATGAAATTTCACTATTTATACAGCCACGATTGGGCATGAAATTTCACTATTTATACAGCCACGATTGGGCATGAAATTTCACTATTTATACAGCCACGATTGGGCATGAAATTTCACTATTTATACAGCCACGATCGGGCATGAAATTTCACTATTTATAGAGCCACGATTGGGTAGAAATTTCACTATTTATAGAGCCACGATTGGGCATGAAATTTCACTATTTATACAGCCACGATCGGGCATGAAATTTCACTATTTATAGAGCCACGATTGGGCATGAAATTTCACTTTTTATAGAGCCACGATTGGGCATGAAATTTCACTATTTAGAGAGCCACGATTCGGCATGAAATTTCACTATTTATACAGCCACGATTGGGCATGAAATTTCACTATTTATACAGCCACGATCGGGCATGAAATTTCACTATTTATAGAGCCACGATTGGGTAGAAATTTCACTATTTATAGAGCCACGATTGGGCATGAAATTTCACTATTTATACAGCCACGATTGGGCATGAAATTTCACTATTTATACAGCCACGATTGGGCATGAAATTTCACTATTTATACAGCCACGATTGGGCATGAAATTTCACTATTTATACAGCCACGATTGGGCATGAAATTTCACTATTTATACAGCCACGATCGGGCATGAAATTTCACTATTTATAGAGCCACGATTGGGTAGAAATTTCACTATTTATAGAGCCACGATTGGGCATGAAATTTCACTATTTATACAGCCACGATTGGGCATGAAATTTCACTATTTATACAGCCACGATTGGGCATGAAATTTCACTATTAATACAGCCACGATTGGGCATGAAATTTCACTATTTATACAGCCACGATTGGGCATGAAATTTCAATATTTATACAGCCACGATTGGGCATGAAATTTCGCTATTTATACAGCCACGATTGGGCATGAAATTTCACTATTTATACATCCACGATTGGGCATGAAATTTTACTATTTATACAGCCACGATTGGGCATGAAATTTCACTATTTATAGAGCCACGATTGGGCATGAAATTTCACTATTTATACAGCCACGATTGGGCATGAAATTTCACTATTTATAGAGCCGCGATTGGGCATGAAATTTCAATATTTATACAGCCACGATTGGGCATGAAATTTCACTATTTATAGAGCCGCGATTGGGCATGAAATTTCACTATTTATACAGCCACGATTGGGCATGAAATTTCAATATTTATACAGCCACGATTGGGCATGAAATTTCACTATTTATACAGCCACGATTGGGCATGAAATTTCACTATTTATACAGCCACGATTGGGCATGAAATTTCAATATTTATACAGCCACGATTGGGCATGAAATTTCACTATTTATACAGCCACGATTGGGCATGAAATTTCACTATTTATACAGCCACGATTGGGCATGAAATTTCACTATTTATACAGCCACGATTGGGCATGAAATTTCACTATTTATACAGCCACGATTGGGCATGAAATTTCACTATTTATACAGCCACGATTGGGCATGAAATTTCACTATTTATACAGCCACGATTGGGCATGAAATTTCACTATTTATACAGCCACGATTGGGCATGAAATTTCACTATTTATAGAGCCGCGATTGGGCATGAAATTTCAATATTTATACAGCCACGATTGGGCATGAAATTTCACTATTTATAGAGCCGCGATTGGGCATGAAATTTCACTATTTATAGAGCCACGATTGGGCATGAAATTTCACTATTTATAGAGCCACGATTCGACATGAAATTTCACTATTAAAAGAGCCGCGATTGGGCATGAAATTTCACTATTTATAGAGCCACGATTGGGCATGAAATTTCACAATTTATACAGCCACGATTGGGCATGAAATTTCACTATTTATACAGCCACGATTGGGCATGAAATTTCACTATTTATAGAACCACGATTGGGCATGAAATTTCACTATTTATACAGCCACGATTGGGCATGAAATTTCACTATTTATACAGCCACGATTGGGCATGAAATTTCACTATTTATACAGCCACGATTGGGCATGAAATTTCACTATTTATAGAGCCACGATTGGGCATGAAATTTCACTATTTATACAGCCACGATTGGGCATGAAATTTCACTATTTGTAGAGCCGCGATTGGGCATGAAATTTCAATATTTATACAGCCACGATTGGGCATGAAATTTCACTATTTATAGAGCCGCGATTGGGCATGAAATTTCACTATTTATAGAGCCACGATTGGGCATGAAATTTCACTATTTATAGAGCCACGATTCGGCATGAAATTTCACTATTAAAACAGCCGCGATTGGGCATGAAATTTCACTATTTATAGAGCCACGATTGGGCATGAAATTTCACTATTTATACAGCCACGATTGGGCATGAAATTTCAATATTTATACAGCCACGATTGGGCATGAAATTTCACTATTTATACAGCCACGATTGGGCATGAAATTTCACTATTTATACAGCCACGATTGGGCATGAAATTTCACTATTTATACAGCCACGATTGGGCATGAAATTTCACTATTTATACAGCCACGATTGGGCATGAAATTTCACTATTTATACAGCCACGATTGGGCATGAAATTTCACTATTTATACAGCCACGATTGGGCATGAAATTTCACTATTTATACAGCCACGATTGGGCATGAAATTTCACTATTTATAGAGCCGCGATTGGGCATGAAATTTCAATATTTATACAGCCACGATTGGGCATGAAATTTCACTATTTATAGAGCCGCGATTGGGCATGAAATTTCACTATTTATAGAGCCACGATTGGGCATGAAATTTCACTATTTATAGAGCCACGATTCGACATGAAATTTCACTATTAAAAGAGCCGCGATTGGGCATGAAATTTCACTATTTATAGAGCCACGATTGGGCATGAAATTTCACTATTTATACAGCCACGATTGGGCATGAAATTTCACTATTTATACAGCCATGATTGGGCATGAAATTTCACTATTTATAGAACCACGATTGGGCATGAAATTTCACTATTTATACAGCCACGATTGGGCATGAAATTTCACTATTTATACAGCCACGATTGGGCATGAAATTTCACTATTTATACAGCCACGATTGGGCATGAAATTTCACTATTTATAGAGCCACGATTGGGCATGAAATTTCACTATTTATACAGCCACGATTGGGCATGAAATTTCACTATTTGTAGAGCCGCGATTGGGCATGAAATTTCAATATTTATACAGCCACGATTGGGCATGAAATTTCACTGTTTATAGAGCCGCGATTGGGCATGAAATTTCACTATTTATAGAGCCACGATTGGGCATGAAATTTCACTATTTATAGAGCCACGATTCGGCATGAAATTTCACTATTAAAAGAGCCGCGATTGGGCATGAAATTTCACTATTTATAGAGCCACGATTGGGCATGAAATTTCAATATTTATACAGCCACGATTGGGCATGAAATTTCACTATTTATAGAGCCGCGATTGGGCATGAAATTTCACTATTTAGAGAGCCACGATTGGGCATGACATTTTACTATTTCTAGAGCCGCGATTGGGCATGAAATTTCACTATTTATAGAGCCACGATTCGGCATGAAATTTCACTATTTATAGAGCAACGATTGGGCATGAAATTTCACTATTTATAGAGCCACGATTGGGCATGAAATTTCACTATTTATACAGCCACGATTGGGCATGAAATTTCACTATTTATAGAGCCACGATTGGGCATGAAATTTCACTATTTATAGAGCCACGATTGGGCATGAAATTTCACTATTAATAGAGCCGCGATTGGGCATGAAATTTCACTATTTATAGAGCCACGATTGGGCATGAAATTTCACTATTTATAGAGCCACGATTGGGCATGAAATTTCACTATTTATACAGCCACGATTGGGCATGAAATTTCACTATTTATGCAGCCACGATCGGGCATGAAATTTCACTATTTATAGAGCCACGATTGGGCATGAAATTTCACTATTTATAGAGCCACGATTGGGCATGAAATTTCACTATTTATACAGCCACGATCGGGCATGAAATTTCACTATTTATAGAGCCACGATTGGGCATGAAATTTCACTTTTTATAGAGCCACGATTGGGCATGAAATTTCACTATTTATAGAGCCACGATTCGGCATGAAATTTCACTATTTATACAGCCACGATTGGGCATGAAATTTCACTATTTACACAGCCACGATTGGGCATGAAATTTCACTATTTATACAGCCACGATTGGGCATGAAATTTCACTATTAATACAGCCACGATTGGGAATGAAATTTCACTATTTATACAGCCACGATTGGGCATGAAATTTCACTATTTATACAGCCACGATTGGGCATGAAATTTCAATATTTATACAGCCACGATTGGGCATGAAATTTCAATATTTATACAGCCACGATTGGGCATGAAATTTCACTATTAATACAGCCACGATTGGGAATGAAATTCCACTATTTATACAGCCACGATTGGGCATGAAATTTCACTATTTATACAGCCACGATTGGGCATGAAATTTCAGTATTTATACAGCCACGATTGGGCATGAAATTTCACTATTTATACAGCCACGATTGGGCATGAAATTTCACTATTTATACAGCCACGATTGGGCATGAAATTTCACTATTTATACAGCCACGATCGGGCATGAAATTTCACTATTTATAGAGCCACGATTGGGTAGAAATTTCACTATTTATAGAGCCACGATTGGGCATGAAATTTCACTATTTATACAGCCACGATCGGGCATGAAATTTCACTATTTATAGAGCCACGATTGGGCATGAAATTTCACTTTTTATAGAGCAACGATTGGGCATGAAATTTCACTATTTAGAGAGCCACGATTCGGCATGAAATTTCACTATTTATACAGCCACGATTGGGCATGAAATTTCACTATTTATGCAGCCACTATTGGGCATGAAATTTCACTATTTATACAGCCACGATTGGGCATGAAATTTCACTATTAATACAGCCACGATTGGGCATGAAATTTCACTATTTATACAGCCACGATTGGGCATGAAATTTCAATATTTATACAGCCACGATTGGGCATGAAATTTCGCTATTTATACAGCCACGATTGGGCATGAAATTTCACTATTTATACAGCCACGATTGGGCATGAAATTTCAATATTTATACAGCCACGATTGGGCATGAAATTTCACTATTTATACAGCCACGATTGGGCATGAAATTTCACTATTTATACAGCCACGATTGGGCATGAAATTTCACTATTTATACAGCCACGATTGGGCATGAAATTTCACTATTTATACAGCCACGATTGGGCATGAAATTTCACTATTTATACAGCCACGATTGGGCATGAAATTTCACTATTTATACAGCCACGATTGGGCATGAAATTTCACTATTTATACAGCCACGATTGGGCATGAAATTTCAATATTTATAGAGCCGCGATTGGGCATGAAATTTCAATATTTATACAGCCACGATTGGGCATGAAATTTCACTATTTATAGAGCCGCGATTGGGCATGAAATTTCACTATTTATACAGCCACGATTGGGCATGAAATTTCAATATTTATACAGCCACGATTGGGCATGAAATTTCACTATTTATATACAGCCACGATTGGGCATGAAATTTCACTATTTATAGAGCCGCGATTGGGCATGAAATTTCACTATTAATAGAGCCGCGATTGGGCATGAAATTTCACTATTTATAGAGCCACGATTCTGCATGAAATTTCACTATTTATACAGCCACGATTGGGCATGAAATTTCACTATTTATACAGCCACGATTGGGCATGAAATTTCACTATTTATACAGCCACGATTGGGCATGAAATTTCACTATTTATACAGCCACGATTGGGCATGAAATTTCACTATTTTTACAGCCACGATTGGGCATGAAATTTCACTATTTTTACAGCCACGATTGGGCATGAAATTTCACTATTTATACAGCCACGATTGGGCATGAAATTTCACTATTTATAGAGCCACGATTGGGCATGAAATTTCACTATTTATACAGCCACGATTGGGCATGAAATTTCACTATTTTTACAGCCACGATTGGGCATAAAATTTCACTATTTATAGAGACACGATTGGGCATGAAATTTCACTATTTATAGAACCACAATTTAGCATGAAATCTCACTATTTATAGAGCCACGATTCTGCATGAAATTTCACTATTTATACAGCCACGATTGGGCATGAAATTTCACTATTTATACAGCCACGATTGGGCATGAAATTTCACTATTTATAGAGCCACGATTGGGCATGAAATTTCACTATTTATACAGCCACGATTGGGCATGAAATTTCACTATTTATACAGCCACGATTGGGCATGAAATTTCACTATTTATACAGCCACGATTGGGCATGAAATTTCACTATTTATAGAGACACGATTGGGCATGAAATTTCACTATTTATAGAACCACAATTGAGCATGAAATTTCACTATTTATAGAGCCACGATTCTGCATGAAATTTCACTATTTATACAGCCACGATTGGGCATGAAATTTCACTATTTATACAGCCACGATTGGGCATGAAATTTCACTATTTATACAGCCACGATTGGGCATGAAATTTCACTATTTATACAGCCACGATTGGGCATGAAATTTCACTATTTATAGAGACACGATTGGGCATGAAATTTCACTATTTATAGAACCACAATTGAGCATGAAATCTCACTATTTATAGAGCCACGATTGGGCATGAAATTTCACTATTTATAGAGCCACAATTGGGCATGAAATTTCACTATTTATAGAACCACGATTGTCATGAAATTTCACTATTTATAGAGCCACGATTGGGCATGAAATTTCACTATAGAACCACAATTGGGCATGAAATTTCACTATTTATAGAGCCACAATTGGGCATGAAATTTCACTATTTATAGAACCACGATTGTCATGAAATTTCACTATTTATAGAGCCACGATTGGGCATGAAATTTCACTATTTATACAGCCACGATTGGGCATGAAATTTCACTATTTATAGAGCCACGATTGGGCATGAAATTTCACTATTTATAGAGCCACGATTGGGCCTGAAATTTACTATTTATAGAGCCACGATTGGGCATGAAATTTCACTATAGAACAACAATTGGGCATGAAATTTCACTATTTATAGAGCCACAATTGGGCATAAAATTTCACTATTTATAGAGCCACGATTGTGCATGGAATTTTGTTATTAATAATGGCTCTATAAATAGTGAATTTCGTACTCAAACGTAAAATTCTACGAAAATCGTGGTCCTATATCCCAGGATTTTTACGCATATTTTAAATTTTAGGCCGTTACAGAAAGTTCTTTTCGCTTTTGAACCCCCATTTAGCCACATTTCTAGCGGAAATTTCAGCGAATTAGCCTATACATGGAAACACATATTTTAAATTTCAGATTTTAAGCCAAAGGGTTTAGAGCGGGGATGCTATTCTTTTTATGCACCACCCGCTATAAATTTCAAAAAATTCCGTCTTTGTGAATATCTTAGCCGGAGGAGGAATTTACTTGCCCAACTTAAAGTTTCTCGCTCTTGCGGTCTTGGCTTAGCGATTTCTTTTTAACCCTTGGAAATAGAATTTTGTACAGCGATGGAAGATAATATTTCATTTTATGAAGTTAAATTTCTACAATAATATTTTTGGGAAATTGAGGCGTGTCACCAAAGCTTTACTCTTCGTAGAGATCGGGTTCATATCCTAAAACTAATGTGTCTTGTGACTGATCGCAGGGGGTAATTTCCCTTATTATGGAAACAGGTTTCTTTCACATAAGGTTTTGTGACAGTTCGTATATATTTACGCTAAGGAATCTATTTTTCTGATAACATCGGCCAAACGATAAAATTCACTATCGTATTTTCTTATTGAATTCTCAACATGATTTCATAAAAGTCAGGGGGATTTTACTATTTATAATACAAAATAATAGTACAAGTCTTACAAAAATAAATGTCATTAAAAAAGAGAAATTTACAAAATAATTAAAATTAGCCATTATTAAATAACTACTTTTACATAAATATTTTTGTACTTATAATAAATATAAACGATTACTGAAATATAATTTTTTTACATGAGGAGGCCAATAAACTTTCAAGAAAAAAAAAATAAATTAATAAAAATATTTTTAAATTATTTAAATTTTATCTTCAGAGTCATTATTATCATCTTCATGTCAAAGTGTGAGAATTGCATGTAATTTTCAACTTGGCATTTGCCAAATGAATAACATAAAACAGTATGAATGAATATCAAACATTAAAGTAATTTCAAATCTCAAACATATATTAGGTAAACCACCATACTATATGTGCCACATACATACATATCTAACTAATGTAGTTCATTTTAGAAATTTAATGTTGGGATATCACCATTTAAAAATAAAACAATTTTGTATTAACAAAGAGAATGATCCAAATCCTTCTAATGACACTCGTCAAATAAAAAGCCCAATTTTTAATGATTTTTCTGTAGAATAAAATTAGCAGAGTGTACGTGAAATTGATAATTTAGTAAAAGTTAATAAAATAAGTTTTTTTATGCTTTCAAAATACTCAAAATTGTATTTTTGTATAAAATTTAAAAAGGATAACCTTGCAAAATGGTACCACAATTTTTGATTTATCACGACCTAGTGACAATTTATATAATTTTGTTTAATTAAAAAAAAATATGATTAGTTACAGAAAAAATTGTTTGAAAATAATTACTTTTTGATTTTTTAACTACTATCCTGTATTTCGTATAGAATTAAATAGAGAATTTGGATTCCACGTATTTTCTGCCGAATTTATTCTACAAAAAAAGGACTCAAAAATTGTAATCTTCTCTTTCATGATGCAAAAAGTTTTTAAAAATGATGATATCCTTAATATAAAGAAATTTGTTATTTTTCAAATGAACTCTAATAAATACAAAATTTTTTTTGTATATAAAAATAAATAATTATCATGTAAACTTTGAATGGTCTTAAAACAAAAGCCACACATCATCATAATGTGGTTAATTTTTTTTTAAAGTTTGTTGGACAATTTATTTTAAATGGTAGATTATCTTGCGGTGTATTCATATTTGTACTTAACATTCAATAGTTATATTCAAATGATCATCTGAACAATCCAGATGTTTCGTCTGTTATAGCTTACATATAAATTACAAAAATTAAATTAACTTGTATGTTTGTATGTACTTGAAATCTTTTCATTACATTATTGTTAATCAGGCGAGAAAGTGTGGGAGTTGTTTTGTCTTTCATATCCAAAGTTATTCCATTGTTTTTTTATATACATATGTATATTTTTGTATAACATTTGTTGCTTGAGTTTTCAAGTTGGGTTTATTTAATTCCCTAAAAAAACTCAAATACATGTTATTCACATTTTGGTATTGTAAAATTTCAACCTGAACTTTGACGGCTGTTGCATTGTCTTTATAACTTACTACTTATTGTTAGTGTATTATGTTAAGAGTTTAAATTTTTTTTTTTTCTTTTTTAGATTCAAACTATTTAATGCGCTTATTTTACTTTTTTTTATCTGCTTGTCAAATTTTTGAAGTTTTGTACCTTAGGGGGCTGTATTTATGTAGTAGCAGCAAATCAAATTTATACAAATATTTGTTAAAGTTAATAGTATTTAAAAAAAATCGTATCTTTATTGTAAGTAAATCGATTTTAAGCAAAATTAAAAACATAGATATCACACGGAAAAAAAAGTTCATATTCGTTCAATTGGTTAAAGGATGTTAGCCCTCAGATCCTCTAACAATAAAAAAGTATGCTTGAATTTTAATTCCACTCATTTCCCATTACATTTTCTTTGTTTCTCCGTGTTTAGTGTTCCAATTCCACCCATGATCTGTTCCATTTCAATTCGTTCGCCATACTTAACTAAATATCATAGATTTATATTGGGAGACTACATTTTTTAAAAAATACTTTAATCTAATTAGAATATTTTTTGGTAAGTTAATTATTTGATTTTTAGTCAGCCATATTCTTCATACCAAATTAAATGATCTTCGGAAGTGTTTTTGGATTTTACACTAAAATTTTACCCATAAATTAAAAGGTAGTACATTTTAACAAAAAAGATCTACAAAAAATTCTTCTGCACTTAGAAAAGTTCTGCAGTTACTCCATTATAGTTGTTTGTACAGTTAAGTGGTTGCAGTTTGTTTTTACTGCAAATGTAGTTGTTTTACTTAGGAAAAATTTCAGTGATTTTTACAGTTGTTTATTTAAAAAAAAAAAAACCTTCTAAAACTACCTCATTTTGTTAACATTTGTAATATGTAGTTGTTGGAACATTTTTTAATTTTTCGCATTTTAATTGCTTTATAATTCTCATTTTCTTTTTTGTGAAATAGGTTGCTTGTATAAATTCTTCTAAATGTAAATTATATAAGAATTTTATGTTGACAAAATAAGTGAAAAATTAACGTAAATAAGTAAAAAAAAAAATAACATTTGTAGTTATTTCTTTAGAAAATTTAATCAGATTTTTCCATAACTTTTTCTACATTTGAATGTTGTTTTACTACAATTGTTAGTTAATTTTTAACAATTAAAAATAACTAAATATGGCAGTTGAACTGTAATTGCAGTTATTTTAACTGTTATTTGCAGTAGATTTTACCTAACTAATTTTCTGAGTGTACTTATGGCAAACTCTACTTAGGGACACACTTATACTTATCCTCAAGACACACATGATTTTTGAATTCTTTCTATATTTTTTTTTTTATTTTATACCAACAATTTAAATTTTATTATTTTTTTAAGAATTTTTCTTGTAGGTAATCTTACGCATGCTGTGTCATGTTAAGACCTTTATAAGACAGCCAAACATAAAATAAAAATATCATGACTTTTTTTATTTTTACAAATAAAGAAAAGAATTCTAGAATCATAAAAAAATGTAATTGTATGTGTTTCCTTACTACAAGCAATTCAAATGACATTTGATTTCTGTTGAAATCATGGTTAACAACCAATGACAATTTTCGTTTTTCTCAAATAAACATAAAAACTAATAAACAATGTAGTTAAAACTAGTTTTTTTTTAAGATAAATATGATTAAAGGAAATATAATAATAAAAAAATTCCTAGGA
Source organism: Eustalomyia histrio (assembly GCA_949748255.1). Lineage (NCBI taxonomy): Eukaryota > Metazoa > Arthropoda > Insecta > Diptera > Anthomyiidae > Eustalomyia > Eustalomyia histrio. The sequence goes on along the minus strand of OX456524.1, from coordinate 159,134,081 downwards.
GTTTGTAGATGTACTTCAAATTTTTTATAACACCAACAAAAGATTTAAGAAACAAACTTTGAAAATTTTTCAAATTTCATAGATTTTATAGATATAAAAATGACAAATTATTTTTAGTTTTTCCACTTAATTTGTTAGTATTCTTTATATAAAGTGTAAAAATAACTCTAATATAACCCAATTTTATTTGTTATAAAGTATTCACAAACAAAACAACTAAAATACTACTACTCCCCATTTTATAATGTGTACTCTTAGATAACAAATGAAGCTCATCATCATTTATAATTTGATTTCAAGCTTAATAAATTTATCTGTTTTTTTATTTATTTATTTGTTTTCTTTTCTATTCTCCACCTTCACTTACCAACTTTATCATTAATTTACTTACAAAACCTTAAAAGACGGAAAACTTTAATATAATGCATACTTTCTTTTCTTTGATGTTTGGTTAGATGTATAGTTTTATGTTTCATTTTTATTTTCAACCAATTATGAAAAGAAATAATAATAACTAATTTATTTATTATACAACCAAAATATATATAAAATTTATAGCAGTCTACTATTCAAAAACATACACAACATTGTGTACAGGAAAACAAATGCGAATGCAATTATATATTTTTTTAAAATTTTTATATTGTTTGTTTTGATGATGTGAAAAGAAGGTACCTTTTACACACACATACTTCATAGACATGCATACCACTGTAACAACTACATGAAAGGTACTCTAATATAAGAAATTTTTAATGTAATTTTTGCGTGAATTTTTTTCTTTTTAAATTAACAATAGCAAGTTAGTTTTTTCGGTTGATAATAACAATATTTTTGTGGTAAATTAGTTAATATCAGGTGGCAATAACATTACGATGTTGGCGGTGTAAAACAAAAACAGCAACAATCCGACTAGACTTGCGCCTCTTTTTTAAATTTTGTTGTTGCACAACAAAAGTGACTAACAATTAAAAGTGTAAGTGAAATAAAAGGCGTCGGTAAAAGACCATATAATTAACTTTATTATTTTCAAAATAGTTACTGTCAGAAATGAATTCCTAAAATGACAATGAATATGTCACTTGTTTGAAAAATTTTGTAGGGAAAACAAAAGAAAATTATAATAAAGAAAGCTTTATCTGTAGGGAATTTTTAAGTAAATTAAATTTGCATTTACGAGTAAGACAATAACATGAAATAAAATTTCATACGAAGAAAACAACAATTTCCAATTTTTCAAATCGATGGTCATAGGTTGAAAAATCACAACTGCTTATTTTTTACAACTTGAGCTAAGGCACAACACAAATTTAAACAACAAACTTTTTTAATAAAAGCTACGTTTTTAAAAAAAGCTACTTTTTTAAAAAAAGCTACTTTTTAAAAAAAAAGATACTTTTTTAATAAAAGCTACTTTTTTAATAAAAGTTACGTTTTTAAAAAAAGCTACTTTTTTAAAAAAAGCTACTTTTTAAAAAAAAAGATACTTTTTTAATAAAATGTACTTTTTTAATAAAAGCTACGTTTTTAAAAAAAGCTACTTTTTTAAAAAAAGCTACTTTTTTAAAAAAAAGATACTTTTTTAATAAAAGGTATTTTTTTAATAAAAGTACTTTTTTAATAAAAGGTACTTTTTTAATAAAATGTACTTTTTTAATAAAAGGTACTTTTTTAATAAAAGGTACTTTTTTAATAAAAGGTACTTTTTTAATAAAAGGTACTTTTTTAATAAACGGTACTTTTTTAATAAAATGTACTTTTTTAATAAAAGGTACTTTTTTAATAAAAGCTACTTTTTTAATAAAAGGTACTTTTTCAATAAAAGTTACTTTTTTAATAAAAGTTACTTTTTTAATAAAAGCTACTTTTTTAATAAACGGTACTTTTTTAATAAAAGGTACTTTTTTAATAAAAGGTACTTTTTAATAAAAGGTACTTTTTTAAATAAAGGCACATTTAATAAAACTTATTTAATACAAGGTACTTTTTTAATAAAATGAATTTTTGTAAAAAAAAGTAAATTTTAATAAAAAGTACTTTTTTAATAAAAAGTACTTTTTTAATGAAAAGTACTTTTTCATTAAAAATTTCTTTTTTCATAAAGGGTACTTTTTAATCAAAGGAAGTTTTTGATAAAATGAATGCATTATAGTTCTTTAGTGATTTTTAATAATTTTTAAGCGGTCATAGTAAAGTTTTGCTTTAAAGTTGGCAACACTGGCTTATTGTGATACGATTTTATTTGTAATCATCTAAATTTAAAAAATTTGTTAAGCATTTACATTTATGCAAGAACATGATCTTTAGACTGCGTGCCTTTAACCCATTTGAAATACTTTTTTTTAATTTTTTTATTTTTGCTTAAAATAAGAACACAGTGTCTACTCCGAGCACTTCTTTAATAGCGTGTAACTGACTGGATGTCTGTTTAGATTAGTTTTTCATACCGGGAAGTAAACAACAACAACAGCTTTAACAAAAGGGGTGTTACTTTTTCCAATTTTCAGATTTTTGTTGTTGGCTACAAAACAGAAAAAATAGAATTACATGCAAATTGCATGTAACATGAGAGAAAAACATAAATAATTTGAACTTTTCATAATAATTAAAAAATGTAATAATGTTAAGAGAAAATTTTATGATTCTAAAACAAATGCATAATATGTGCAAGTATCAATGCAGTTTTAATTTTAAAGCTGTTTACTTCTTTTCGAAATCAATAAAAAAAACGGTTTTTGCTCATAATAATCTTTTTCTTTCTTAGATCATATAAAAAATACAGTTTTCTTACAAAATATTGTTGAAAATGAACTTCTCATGGATATTAACAGCAAAAGTGGAAATTGTTCAAATAAATTTGCATTTTGCAGTTTTTTTTTTGTTTTTTTTTTTTTTTCAATTGTTTTCTGTGTGTATACGATATGATGACTGCTTTGTTTTTACGACGAAACAAAAACTCACACTTTAGTTAGAGATTCAAAGACTTAATATGATACTATGGGCTATAAATTTATAATTTCTCTAACAAAACTAATAAAAAACTGGTTTTGTTTCAGAGAAATCAAAATTAAAACATTTCACTATGAAACTTTTTATCATGCGCTCGAAGTAACAACTGAAAAATCATTGGGTTTAAAACAAAATACTCCTGTTTTTGGGCCTAAATAAGCTGGGTGTTTCAGGTTCTAAATGTCCGATTTGCCATACCAAATGCTAATGTTGCCCATTCTGGGAACGAATTGGTAATTTACACTATATATTTTAAATTGGTTGCTTTCCCATTATTAATAAATTTAAAAATGAACAATCAAAATTTGAAAAAAAAAATCTGTTTGAATATAAATAACAGAATTCTAACGTTATAACCCATAGTGACAAGGTAAACTATTCATTCACATACAGATAGACGGACAGGCAGATACACACTCACACAAAGCTCATGGATGAATTGAATTTGAAACGCCTAGTAGTATGCGGCGCAGCTGCTGTTAAGTTTTCTTAGCTTTAATACTACGATAGATAGACTTTATTACAGCTTGATTCAAAACCAAGCTCTTGTAAACCTTAAACAAGTTTCAGTTTCATTTTGCTGCTGGTCGTGAACGGTTGTCATGAAAAAGAGGCGAAAATTAAAAATGGAAAACAAATCCCTCTAAACGTTGCGTATAAGAAAGCTTTAAGAAAAATACAAACAAACGAACAAATTTTAAATGGAAAATATGTTTAACATTTTTCACCAAAAACAAATAAAGATAATTGTGATTTTTACAAATTTTTATTACGCTCATTTAAAGTCTATTAAACGTTCGGTCACTAGTGAAGTGTGTCTGCAGGAAATTTTGTAATAATCAAAATTAATGAATGGAACGTAATTTGAAAAAAAAAAATCCAAATAAACGGAAAATATAAAAAAATTCCCATTATACAATACAAAACATGACAAATTTATATAAAAAGTTATAATTAAAATATTAATTAGCTTAAAGTACAAAAATTATAAGTAAAAAAAATGTGAATTTTAAAATTAAATTTGAAAATTTCTACCTTAACTAAACCAAAGCAATTGGATATTTTTATAAATTTTTCTTCTAAAATATAACCATGTATTGCACCAAAGATTGTAACTGCAGTTTATGTCGAGAACTAAGAGGATTTAAACCTATTAAAATACCTAAAAAACCAGCACCTCGCCCTCCATCAACATCAATATTTGGACGTCTTAATGAAAATTTTATATTACGCAGACGTGGTTCCAGTTCACTAAAAACATTTCAACCACAATCTTTAAAATGTAGTGAAATGTGTCAACAACGTGATATGGGCCACATTTATGATTTTTGTAAACGTCAAACAAATACACCCTCACCCACACCGGTAACACAAGCCCCCACTTCGCCGCTCTTAACTAAAGATAAACCGGTAACACCGCCTAAACCAAATCACAAGGTTGTAATATACTTTGGTGATTCTTTGGCTTATAGAGACAAATCGTATGCAATTGATTCCACTACAGGGAAGGAAGAGCAGGTGATGGAAAAAATATTAAAACCACCAACACCTCAAACACCACCACCACAGTGCAATAACCAGCAACTGCAAAATGAGGTCATTGATATTTCAGCGCCAAAGAACGATGAATTACCACCTTACATAGAAAGTATACACAATGGTGTAATTAATATTAAAATTGAAGGCAACTATCAACGAGCTACAGCTTTAGTGGATAAAGTATCAAAGCCTACCCAAGCTGTGGTGGGTAAACCAAAGGATGTGAGTGATGATGATAATAATGATGATGATGATGACAACAAGGGCAGTGATGCTACTACTGAGAATTGTGATTGGAGTTTTGTACAACAGTGGAGAGCCCGGTAATATTTAAACGTTTCAAGTATAAATTCAATCAAGTGTAACAAATTGATGTTGTATTTTGAAATAACGTTCCGACTGGGAAGGTATTCTAAAGAATATACATGGATATTAACCTTGCGGCTGCATAATGCCAAAGAATACTACAATTTTTATGCTAAAAATAAAATTTTAGGGGATTTTGAAAAGGGAAGGAAAGGGCGGTTTCATTTGGGGTATATTTGACTTTAAAATGAAGGTTTCCCTTGTTTTTATATCTATCCCTTCTTTTTGTGTAATCGTGAAAACCTATCCAAGATTATCAATATCTGGGAGTGCTGTCATGCCTTGTCAGCTGTATTGATTTGGAATTTCTGACTTCAAATCCGCGTTTAAAAATTCAAAAAAGCGTACAGGCTCTCGTATTTAATTTCAACTGACCAATTAAATAATAAAAATGATATTACTTTTCCCAATTCATTTCTTTTTAAAATTAGGAAAGCAAAAGCTGCATAGTGCCAATATTTTTTTTTTCTTAAAATACTTTTAGTAATTTAAAAAATTAATAATAAAAAATGGACTTGTAATTTTTTTAAATTGTAAAGGAAGCGGAAAAATTGTGGATCCTATTGGATCCACTATCGCTATGTCCTGTATGTATTTAAACCAGTTTTTAATTTCAATATTTGTCAAGTCTTTTCCAAATATATAAACAGTCGATCCTCAATTTGTTGTTTGAACATGTTTGTATCATTCTTTATTGTTATTTTTTTTAACTTTACAATTCTCGTTTTCTTGTTTGAAAAGTATAGATTCTCCTAAATATTTAAAGTTGACAAAGCAAGTGTTGGAAAATTTTACTACATTAGTAGTTGTTTTCAGGTATATTTGTAGTTGTTTTAAACTACAATTGTAGTTGTTTTAAGCTACATTTGTTTTAGCTCTATTATGAATTATTTAAACTTATTAGGGGTATTTTTTTTTTTGCTCTACCTCTACCATTTTTCTCTCGCGTGTAAATTTCCCATAACAATTAGTAAGATTGTTTTAGAAACAATATCCACTTTTATATCAGATTCTTAGCTTTGAATATTATTTGTGTTTATGTTTTTGTTTACAAAATGATGCACCGTTCTAATCACACTTTCACATAATTTATTTCTACAATTCCGCATCATCTTTTAATACTATTAACAATACAAAACAAATCACACAATAAATAAAACATATATTTAATCATGCCATTTCTTGAATAAGCATGTTCATAGATAGTTATCAACTTAACAGTTTTGTTTTTTATTGTATCGTCTTCCTATTCATATGCAAATGCAGATATGTCTGTTTTAATACCACAGTATATTAAATACAAGTTAGTTAACCGTGCCAGAAAAAAAGCAACAAACAAACAAAAAAAAAAAAAAAAAATAGTGACATAATTTCATTTTGATTGTCAGTTAAGTGTTAGAATAACCGTTAAATTTTGTTTGTATGAATTCATTGGAGACGTAAGTATGTAAAGAACAACAAAATTTTAAATAAGAGAAAATTTGTTTAATATTAGTAATATATAGTGTATTTTACTGTAAGCTGTTATAAGATAGGGTAAAACTGCTATTTTTTATTATTTGACGGCATTTGTTTGATATTAATTTGTCTATTCTTTCTGCGTTTTTTTTTAAGGCCAATTGGTAATATACGGCCAGAACAGAGCAATGCTCCATTTTCCTATACTTCTGGACTGCCTATAACACCTAATCACTTAAGTGCCAATATATCGCCATTAAATGCTTCCACACCTTCAGGACGTATACAAAATCCAGCAGTTGCTACACCGGCTCCACGTGTACCCAAGGAAGTTGCTCAAAGACCCGTAGTACCAACTTCAAGTGGGAATAGTACAGCTAATGCTACTCCGATAAATATCACCGCTAATGGTTCATCATATTTTGAAAATGTTCAAACAAAATTAAATTCTTCAGTGGCTGCAAACAACAGTGGTCATATAACAAAACCCATACCACAAAGAGCGATTGCAGGACCAGCTAGACTAACGGTACAAAGTACTCCCGTTCGTTCGCAGCCACCTATGATAAGTGGTTGTTTGAGCCAGCAACAGCAGCATCGTACCAGTACACCTCTTAAAAGTTCAGATAAATCCAATATGGATTTCAGTTCAGCTAGTATTGGTATACCCATAGATTCTGGATTCCAGCACAGTCCAAATAACTCCACCAAACCCCATCATTCCACACGCACACACCATCACGAATTTCGAGCTTTGGAACGTGTACAAGAATGTCATAGTTCCTCGGATGAAAATCGTTCCTCGGGACATGCTAGTATGTCGGATACTGGCGGTCATGGTAGTTCTTCACCAGGAGGTGTCGCTTTGGGGCCATTACCTGAAGATCGCCTAGCTGCTGGTGTTACAAATCGCAGTACACGTTCTCGCACCACTGCCAATCATCCAAGAGCACGACATCGTGCAACTCCTGCTAAAGCTCCCTGGAGTGGTAATGGTTTTGAAGACATTAAATTAGCCATACAACAACTAACCATGAGATCCCAAACCAGCACAAGTACCTATAGCAGTATAAGTGCAGGATCGGAGAGCTCAGAACCAGCTAGACGTTTGGGACGTTATGCCTCTTTGGAAACTGTAAATACAAATGTGACCAGTGCCGATGAATTTGTATGGGTTGATTCTCACAATCGCTTGGTAGAACTACAACATCCACCTTGGAGTCAACACTGCATTATGAAAGTTATACGTGATGGTCGTTTTAAGGAACAGTCGGATCGAGTTTCCCCAGATGCTGTTTCACGTTTGGGTTACTTATTGCAACGAGCTTTAGTACGTATAGCCAGAGAAGTACAACGTCTGTCATCAAATTTGGGTTTATGTTCGAAACAAGAAGTAGCTGGGGCATTTAAAATTGTTCTCTGTCCCGTTTTAGCGGATTCATGTATTAAGGCTTGTCTAAGAGCAGCAGCCATGTTTGCCGTACCGGGTGATAGTGCACTTAAACAAAGTAAATCTTCACGAGCAGGTATACAACTATCCGTGGGAAGATTTCATCGCTGGATGACTGACTCAAGATTAGGAAAATTTATTCACGAATACGCCGCCGTATATCTATGCGCGGGCTTAGAAAATTTACTGGAAGAAATATTACTACAATGTTTTCCTACCGACTCGACTTCACAATTAACTGCGGCTGCCCTGGAACATGCCATCTCCATATCGGGTGATACGTGGGGTTTGTTGCAACCATTTGCACATCTTAATGCTGGTCGTATAGCTTCTGGAGCTTTAACAATGCCTCGTTGGGCAAGTCAATCTTCTTTGGGATCAGGCACTCATCAAAGTGATTCATCGGCCGGTAGCAGCAATATAAGTTTAGAACCCTGTTTACTTACCACCTGTGTGGGCAGTGTTAGTGAATTGAAAGAATTGACTTTAAGAGCACAACAAAAATTTCAACATTGTGCTATATCAAATGCTGCTCTATCGGCACTGTTCTATTTCATGCGTTGTTCTCAATTAGAGCACAGTGAATTTGGCGCCCAACAAGGAGCTGGTGGTAGTGCTAACAACTCTAATGCTAATAGTAGTCAAAATGTACAAGAGCTATGTTATGAACGTGCTTATGTTGTGCTGCCACCTCTAGTGGAATGGCTGAGGGTAGCCTCGGCTCATGCAGAGTATCGTAATGCAGTTATGATCGACAAAGATGATATAATGCAAGCGGCCAGATTATTATTACCCGGTGTTGACTGTCCTATGCGTTCGATAGCTCATGATGAAGAACTTCCTACAAAAAAGACTCATTTTTCCCATGTTTCCACTGCTACCCCCATACCAATGAGTTTAAGTGAAGATACTTCGGAGTTGGGAAAACGGGCCACGATTGCTTTAGCTTTTAAACTGATGTTAACAGGAAGAGCGGAATTATTGGCTCAAGCTTCAAACTTATTACCACCCACCACTCGCTATGATACCCTTAATCATGCTGGCATGTCAGCTTTGATGATAGCCAGTATACGAAATGATGAAGTGGTCATACAAGCTCTGTTAGATGCTGGTTGTGACCCTAATATAGAAGTGCCCGCAATAGGTAATAATAATTATCCTGCCATACATCCTGATACCCAACATTTTACAGCGGTAACCTTTGCAGCCAGTAAATCAAACTACGTGGCTTTAAGATGCCTTCTTGAACGTGGTGGCAAAGTAGAGGGTGGAGCTCGACAAAGTGAAGATAAACATACTCTAACACCCCTACAAGTAGCTTGTGGTTCTGGTAATACTGAAGTAGTTTCATTGTTATTAGTCCATGGAGCTAATGCTTTTTTATCTACACAACAAAAAGACTCGATGAGTTTTGCTGGTTCAGCTCAGCGTGGTTGTTATTGTTCTATATCTGTGGCGGCCGCACATGGACAACGTTCTGTGCTAAGAAAACTGTTATCGACGCCTATTTCTCAAGGTTCAAAGGATGTGTTGTCATTAGAAGAAATGTTGGCCGAAGGAGATTGTCCTAGTGCTCGGGCTACTACCATAGCAGATCGTTTGGCAAATGGTGAAATAGCAAATACATTAAATAAAACACAGATAAAAAGTCTACAAGAAGCCATGTATCATAGTGCTGAAAACAATCATTTGGGTAAGTTCTGAAAAAGAAAGGAGAGAGGGAGAGAGAGAGAGAAAGGTAATACAACAAGTGAAGATAGAGACAATTTTACCACACCACTGCGATTTGTCAAGAAAAACAGAGAAATTAACATAAATAAATTAATTACAAATAAATTTTTATTAAATTTATTGTAAATCATTAATTGATGTAAACAAATATGTCTCTATCGCTCTTGTATATAGTGGATCGAATTCGGATTTTGTTAAAATTGTGTCAAAGCTTAAAACATATTCTAATTCACTTTTTCAAAATGCCAACAATATCGAAAAACAATCCACTCTATTATTTAAATTACATTACATGATATTCTATAATTTTCAAACTTTGGTCCTTACTATTAGACATAACGATTGAATTAAGAACACTAGGTGTTCCCTGGACTTTACACTGCTGGATGCACGCTTTGGCAGCAGCACACGAGTTACGTCTTGATGCCGTCATTGATCAATTGCTGCAAGACTTTCTACAAGTATGCCCCGATGACTATAGTGTTCAGTTTGTTAGCGAATGCTTGCCTTTGCTATTCAATATATTCCGTTATAGCAAAAATGAAGGCACAACTCTGTTGCTGGCTGATATATTTGCCACTTGTTTTGGCTGGCAACAAATAAAACCTATTAAAGAACCTGTTTCACAGCCAATTAACAGTTCCCGTATTGATCCGAAATTTGTGAATAATCCAGAATTGAGTGATGTTACATTTAGGTAAGCTAAAGATGAATTCAAATAATTTTCCAATTTCAGTTATATTCAAGATTGTGATTGACACATTTAATTGTTATTTAGGGTTGAAGGAAAAATATTTTATGGTCACAAAATTGTATTGGTAACCGCATCATCGCGTTTCCAAAATATGCTTAGCTCAAAATTAAGTGAAAGTAGCACTCCCACGGTACAAATCAACGATATACGCTATCATATATTCCAATTGGTAATGCAATATTTATATAGTGGAGGTTGCAGTAACTTGGACGTTGCCAAAGGAGATGTTTTAGAGCTGATGGCAGCCGCAAGCTTTTTCCAATTAGAGAGTCTCTTACGTTACACTGAATCTAGATGCTCTGATATGATAGATATTGATAATGTAGTGGCCATGTATATACATGCCAAGGTAAGTGGATTGGACAAATATCGACTTCGGAATATGAATTTATTTTATTCTAAATTTAATATTTACTAGGTTTATAATGCCATCAAACTCTTAGAATTTTGTCAGGGTTTCTTGTTACAAAATATGGTGGCCTTGTTGACTTACGATGATTCGGTTAAGAGATTATTATTTGCTAAAAAGATACCCAATCATGATGTTTTAACCGGTCTCTTGCAGGCCTTGCAGCAACGGATTAAAGAACGTAAAGCAATGGGTACGTTTAATTTTCGACAACAATTGAGTACACCTTCCATAACTGGAGCAACAACTAATAATGCCAACAATAATAGCTTAGGGGCTCTTCAAAAGTAATTCAAACTTTCTTCAAGACTCTGTTAAAAATTTAGTTATTTAGTTTTAGGTTTTCTATGTCGTCGTAAAAAATATTATAAGCAAAATCCAGTTATGTATGTATTTGTTCTTGGATTTTACACTCTCGGTCGGTTGCCGCAGCTTCGTAAACTCGAATACTTCGATATCTGGTTGTTATTTGGTTTGTAAATGTTATATAGAACCATAAATCATCTTTTCAATTTTCAAGAAAATCGGACCACTTTTGCACATAACTGCTTTTGTTGTGGTAACGACGTCATATTTGTATATTGACCTATATTAATTGTATCTGTATTTTATTGTAAAGAATCTTTTGAACTTGTATTATTTTTATACAATATTTATATCGTTCTTCCACGAATAGAATTCATTTTATTTATTATTTATCGATATATCAAATTATAAAATTTTATTATATGCATATAATAGAAATAATCACTATTTTGACTGTTATACTCATACTATAATTTTATACATAATAAAAATATTGTCAAAGCACAGTTTTCATAATCTTAAACAATTTTTTTTTTTTTAATATTTTATATTGTAGTTAATTTTTAGCAAGAAAATTATAAAAAACAAAAATAAATGTTATAATTTTAAATACAAAATTATATTTTACTAAATTTCTTAGTTAGATATCTTTTTTAAAGGAATCAACTCTTCTACAGAATCATTTCCTTCTAAATCATCACTCATAGAAGGAAGTTGACTATTTTCTCTGGCTGCCACTGATATAGCATCGGGTATATTATTGCCCACAGGAACAAAACCATGATCATCAGCTGTATAATGTACAACTACCTCATTGCCATTGGCATCAATGAATGAATAGGATCCGTTTACTTCTAAAAATTGATTTTTACTGCCAGCATTTTTTATTACAGCAGTTTCTTCACGGAAACTACCATCTTCACCTCGATAATGGAAACTATATGAGCCATCATTTGAGTGTACATTATCCGATTCTAATATTTCTACAACTTTGGGTCGTTTAGTAACTACTTTTTCCGCAACATCCTCTACAACTTCAGTAGTAACATGATCATGATCATCGACTGGAGCAGCACAAACAGCAGCTACGAATAGGATTACACAAATCTAAAAAATAAAAAAAACATATAATTTATATATATATATGATTCCAATATTTAGTTATATATTATTAAAAACTTACATATTTCATTATTTTTCTTTATTTTCCCGAGCTAAACTCAAACACGTCCTGTCTTAATAAATTCTTCTCAACAATTGTTTGTTTCATTCATGTTCCTTGTAATTTTTATACACAAATTAAATCAATGAATTAAACATTTAATTGCATTCTCCAAAATTTCGTATTAAAATATAAGATTAGTAAAATTTTGTTAAAAAGATGTTAAGCAGGTTTGCCGGTCATTATATGGCCATAAAATATAATAATTCAAATTATACATTTTAATCCGTTTACACACTGTTTAAAGTGCAATGAATTCAATATTTCATTGCATATGGTAAGAACGAAATAAAAGAGAACAAGTTTAATATTTATAAACCATTTAATTCATGATTGGCAAGCATACCAGCTAAAATATATTTACCGATTTGAAACCCACTATTGTTATTAAAATATCGATTACCCTAAAAAAGCCAGTTATGGAAATAATTAAAATATCGGTAACCCTTTTTAGTGTAGTGACATTTTCTTTCCGGTTATTTAAAAAAAAATATGCAATTAAATATTAAATAAATTTCAAGCAATAATATGCATTTTTAGCAAAATGTGGAAAAATATGCAAACACAAATTTTTGCCATTTGTTTTCTTTAATTCGGAAAAGTATTTGGTCAAAATCATTTTTGGCCCTCTGCCTATAAATAATGAAATGAATTTGCATAAAAGTCGATTACCTACTGATAACCACATTGTTTTTCTTGCCAATCATTATTTAATTAAATAATTTGCAAACAATTTCCTAATTCAGAATAAAATATTCCTGTTTTTAACTTAGGATCAGATTTGTTGAAATTAACAACTTATTGTGTTAAAATTAATTAACTATTAATGTTATACGGTAACAAAATACGAGTTTTATAAAATGTTTGACACATTTTTCATAAATATTTATAATTTCATAAATATATCTAATACAAATAATTTATTTCGGTTGCTAAACATTGCTGTTTGTAATTCTCATTAAGTTTATATTTTGACTTACTTTAATATTTAAAAAAATTAAAAAACTTCATTGTATTGATTAAACTTCTTTATAAATATGATGAAATTTCTTCACAATAAATTATGAAACTTCTTCATAAATACTGATAAAACCTATTCCTAAATCTTAGTTTAGTTTTAATTGATATTAATTCAGATCTTGAAAGAATCAATTCCAAAATAATTATTTTAAAAGTACAGTCAGGGATGAAGCTTATCATAAAAAACTTTATTTATAAATATTTATTTATTTATTTTATTTATTAATCATAAATTACAAATTATATGTTAATACCCTAACCGAGCACTAGCAACAAAGGCCTTCGGCTCGTTGTAGCGAAAACAGACCAGAGCCTCTGGTGGGAATTGAACCCACGACCCCCGCACTGATAAACTGGCACGCTACCAACTAGCCTACCGGGGCGCTCAATAGTTATAAATAAAATTAAATATTTAATTAAAAAAATAATTGTATCAATTAAGCTCTTGTTTAAATCTTGCATTGAAAATCTTTAGCCAATAATTTTTTCTGTGTATTATCAAATTTTATATAAATATGTATTATGTAAAACAAAAATCATTCGATTTGCTTTGCGTACAATTTTGCACTATTTAGTTTAAATACGTGAGAATTCATTACTTCTAATATGTTCTGTATTTTAATGGTATTAAACATTAATCTCAGCTTTGTAAAAAAAAATTAATCTTTTGTTAATCAATTAAATTCTCAATAACTCATAAATGCCATTTATAGCTTATGTATAATAAAAATTACGATATTTTCATCAATTTCTGATTTAAAAAATTTATTATTGTCATTGAACCTAATTTAGATCACAAAAAAATTATATATATAACCTGTTAGGTGATATACGAATATTTTTTTATTATTTTAGGACTGATAACTTAATTGAAAACTAATTACAGTTGAACGTTAAGCATTGTTAATTTCATACACATTCCACACTCTTAACTATTGGTTGTTATTTTCAATAAGCTATCAGGTCTGAATAGAACTTTTTTTAAACGACATTATACTAAATCAATTGTATGAATTCAATGATTTACAATTGCTATATTAAAATATTATTTTTGGAATTTAATCTAAATTTTTATACCAGTTTCTAGTACAGAAATATTTTTCATTAATTTAAGTAGAATGTATGAATTTTAATAAAAAGAAAGAAAAATAAATTCAATAATATTTTTGGTTACCCCAAATTCTATTGATGAAAGATTTAATACAAACATTTGAGGCAAAAATAAAATAATTCCAGAATATATATATTTATATGCTATTTTTTTTTTGTAACAAAATGAAAAATTATTTTACTGTTCTTATTTAAACAATTTCGTTTGTTTATATAAAACTATGTATTTATTTTTAAATAATGTTTCAATGTAGTGGAATTTTAAATTCAAAATGTATAGTATATTTTTAAACTTCTGACCGGTCTCCAGAAGGGGTTACACTCACCAAAAAAAGTCTGTAATGTTAACTGAAAATTTTGCTGTTATTACGGGAAATTTTGCTAATTTGAGCCCAGCGGTATTTTTTGCTAATCTTAGCAACACTTGTCTGCTGACGTGTAGTACAATGCAATTTGTAGAAAAATTAGCTGCCGCTACTAAATTTTAGTAAAATTTTTTAAAGTGGAATTTAAAAACTGTTTGCTAAAATCAGCAAAAAAATTTACTAAATATTATTATTATTAGTACGAAATTTCAAATCTATTTTTTTATCGAACATCAAAATTTTTTTATTTTATTTATTTTTTTTTTTTTAAATATTTTAGACAAAATTAAAAAAAAAATTAAGGCTTAAAAATTGTAAAAACAAACGAATTTATCATTTTGTTTTAATTTCTTTTTTGAAAAATATTTTAGTAAATTTTTTTTTGCTTTTAAGGTCAAATTTTAATTGTTTTTTAAGAACCAAAAAAACTTTTAAATGCTATTTTAATTTTTAGACATGAGTCGGTAGATTCACTTCCGATCGCTTTTTTTGTAATCTATGTAACATTTTAAGGCAATTTAAATTTGTAGGTGTAAGTTTTAATTGGAAATAACATTTCCTTCAATATTCACTTTTTTAAAATAAAATTAGTATTTTTTCAAAAATTTGTAAAATGATTTCTGAAATTAGGAACGAAAATTTTTAAATATTCTGTAATTTGTAAAATGTAAATAGCAAAAAGATTTGCTTAATAATAATTTGTTTACTAAAAATCAGTACAAAAATAGTAAATTAGGATTGAAAACCATTTACATATTTTTCTACTAACTTTTTTTTTCTGAGTGTAGTTGTAACTAAAAACTATTGATAACACTAGGCAACAGCCATTTTGTTATTTGGTTCTAGCATACTTTTTCTCATGGATTTGGACCTACTGAACACGAAAATGAATTTTAAAAATTTTTCTGTCGATTGGTTTGCGAGATACAAATTTTTTAATTTTTTTTTTTTAATTTTTGGAGGTACACTTACTATTTTGAGCATATCTTTAGTCTTCTTTGACCTATTTTATCCTACTACTACTCAAATTAAAGACAATTGAGCCGTCTACAACTTATTCTCAGAAAATTTTCAAATCGGGTTAGTAGTTTTGATGTTGGCGGCTTAAAAAGGTTAAAAAACTGCGTTTTTTTAGTAAAAATGTGGCTGAAAAATTCATATAAAAATTCATATAAAATGTAAAACGCGATGTTAACAGCGATTTTAATTTTTTTACGTATAGCTGACACTTTTCCAAAGAAAATAAGCCCTTACTTAACAAAATCTGATGACAAATGGCCGACTTATTATTTTTTTGGTAAACGACCGAAATTCCGCTATTTCACGATTTTTTGATTTTCATTATTTGCACAGCTTACCTACCCAACGCAAACGAATAAATACATTTGAACTTAATTTAAAATAAACAAATTAGTCTTCGTATATTATTTTTTAATTTATTTACAGCACTACATGCTCAATGTATCGCACAATTAGCTAAACTAACGAAATTAAACTAACTAATTAAATTAAGCAAATCATTAATATTATATATTTTCCGAAAAACGAAAATTGACACTTCATTTGGTGGATTGACACGTTGACTATATATTATTATCCAGTATTGTTACTATGAATTGTCAAATTTTTGAAAATTCTCTTCCCAACACTGGGATTTCCCAGAGATGGAAAATGTGTATATATAGCTCTTTACATAACAGCACAAACAATTTGCGTTTTGGATTGTATTTTTATACTGGCAAGAGCAATAATTTATTCCGAAGCCTACTCTCTTTTATACATTGGTTTTCGAAATTTACTCTAATAGCCTTTTCCCACTGAGCTACATCTTTCATCTTTCATCAATTTGCAAAGATGTTAACATCTTCCCATAAGAATTATGCAGGCCAAGAATTCTACATCTTTCTACATCTACAAAAAATGATCCTTTCTCATTTTGTTCCAACTTACATCTTTCGTTATTTTAAGTGTCATCACTAAAAAAATGACAAAAAGATCGATTTTCTTTGTGCCATCACTAGCAAACTGACGTTGCAGAAAATAAACAAAAAAAAAAATGATTCAACAAAGGAAAATGAGCGGCGCATGTAAGAATTTCATTCTTATGTCTACCAAAAATTCTTCTTCATCATCATCTTCTTCCAGAATGACCTTTAATATTTCAATGTACTGCATTAAAATTCGGGTTTGTTCTTGCAAAGCAACAACTACTCCAATGATCAATGTTTTCTCTAAATCAATTTTTTATTTTCAACAAAAAATATGCCTTTTTTTTTGACAGATGAATAAATGACAGATGAAAGATGTTGCCAATGTTAATACATGTTTCACGTTTTTAACATCTTCCACGCGTTTCAGTGTAAAAAGCCTATAAGCCTAAGTTGCCAAAAATGTTTTCAAATAATTTATTTATTTATTTCTCGTGGCGAACATATGCTATAAGTATAGTAAGCCAGTTAGAGGGTTAATTTATAGCAAATATATTGTTATGTATTAATTTTCTATTAAGGTAATTATTTTATATCTTTGTAATTTCATTACACTATATAGAATTTTTTTTTTTTAATTATATGATAAATTTTTAAAAGTTTGGAAAATTATGTAAATGTATTCATGCAATTAAGAAAAAAACAAATAAAAAAAATATATAATTTATGAATTTGATAAAAAAAAAAAATAAATAAAACTAAAATCGTTTGTGAAATAAAACAGACCACAATTTCAAATACTATAAAGAAAATATCAGCAGTAGAAACAAAAAAAACTAAACAATTCTTAATGCTAATGCTTGGCAACAGGCCAATATTTAAATCATATATTATTTAGAAATGAAAAATACTACAACAATATCAGCAATAGCAAATCAGTAAAAAGCCTTAGCAGCACAATGTATAGCAACATCATCAGTAGCAAAAGTAATAAAAAATAATTGACTACAATTGCAAATGTAAACAAAAAAAAAAAAAAAACAGTTTCATATACAAAATTATATAAAATTGAAAATATATAAATTTCTAATACATAATATTTAAATCTACATATATACATCTTATATATATGTAGTAAATAGTTATTTATTGATAGCTTTTGTAGCTAGTATTTTGTTGTAAGCATTCATAGTATATACGCCTTTTTCCCTTTCCTGTCGTCTTGAATAATAGCGCCAGTAAGCGGAAAAAGACAAATTAACTAGAATATCTTCTTAAATTTAAAACAAATATGTATATATATATATATATTTATGTCTTAAAAGTTCAAAAGGTTACCTAAACACCCATCACACACATATTTTTTTATTTATTTTTTTAATTAACTAAATCACTTGCCTAGAGGGAAATATTTTTTAGGGAGATGGCCATATGGTTTATTGTTTTATCTTATAATATTTTAGATATTTATACATATTACAATGAAACATATAAACAACATTAGCCACATGTTGTGTATGTGGAAATATTTTGTATTAACATGATTTGTCTTGCTGAATAACACTAGTTTACAATTTAGTGTGGGAATTCGACGACTGAATTTAGTTCAAAAGAATTTTTGCTCTTGTTTTTTACATTTATTTCATACAGTATTAGTAAAAAAAAAAATTTACTTTTAAACTGTCATAAAATATGGCTGAACCAATACAGCGCCAAATCATACATTTGTATCGTCTATGGCCCGAAACAATGATCCTTATTTTGTTGCATAGTGTAATTTAAAATAAATACAGAAAAAGTACAAAACTTAAACTATCAGTACAAAGCAACCAGAAATGAAACCCTTTCGAATAATTTTTTGAAAATTTTCAAAAATTTATCACCACCTTTCGCCAAATATTAAAATTTTACCAAATCGTATTAAATAATCTGCAAGTAATATAATTCGGCTGACTACTTTTAGATTTGTGAGTCAAATTCAGTGTACACTCAGAAAAAAAAGTTAGTAAAAAATTTGTAAACAGCTTTCAATCCCACTTTACTATTTTTGTACTGATTTTTAGTAAAAAAATTATTATTTAGAAAATCTTTTTGCTACTTACATTTTACAAATTACAGAGTTTTTACAGAATATTTAAAAATTTTTGTTGCTAATTTCAGAAATCATTTTACAAATTTTTAAAAACCGATTTGTTAAAATTAGCAAAAAAAATTACTAATTTTAAAAAAGTAGATATTGAATAGAATGTTATTTCTAATTAAAACTTACACCTACAAACTTAAATTGCCTTAAAACAAAATGATTAATTCGTGTATGTTTTAGCATTTTTTAAGATTTTTGAGGTTTTGATTTTGTTTTTAATTTTGTATAAAATATTTTTGAAAACATAAATAAAATAAAAAAAATTGATTTGAAAAAACAAATTTAAAATTTTGTACTAATATTCACAATATTTAGTATTTTTTTTTTGCTGATTTTAGCAAACCGGTTTTAAATTCCGCTTTACAAAAAGTTTACTAAAATTTATCAGCGGCTACTAATTTTTCTACTAATTTCATTGTACTACACGTCAGCAGACATGTGTTGCTGAGATTAGCAAAAAATATCGCTGGGCTCAAATTAGCAAAATTTCCCGTAATAACAGCAAAATTTTCAGTTGCCATACAGACTTTTTTTGGTGAGTGTACATTATTTGAAATGTTCAAACATTTTAAAAATATCAAACATATGAACCAATTTAATCAAACAATCTGCGAAAGATTTATAGAATTTTCTATATAATTTATGTATAGCGATTTTTTAATTATTTTTATTATTATTTTTTTTTTTTTGAAGAAATTAAATTATTTATCTGTTTTCTAACAAAATTGTTTACTTAATTATACAAATACACTTGTGTTATTTATGGATTTACCAACAAATTTTAATGTTTCATTTTTCCTACAATATTTATTTTTTTGTTTTATTAAAAAACTTGGGTGGATATCAAATACAAAGTATTTAAAGTAAACTTTTGTAGTTTAAAAATATACATTTTACTATTTTTTGTATTTCTCTTAAAATCTGTTGTATTATAAACATTAATTTTCATTTTATATGTTTAGCAAAGAAATTAAAGAAAATTTTGGCAAAATTTCTTAGAAAGATTTTCCTCTTGAAGAGTTTTATGTGTCTGTCATAATTAACTATTTTTTGTTAAGAAACCCCTTATTATCTGGTATACGTGCAAACAATTTTAATAATAACAAAAAAAAAATGATAGTCGTTTAACATCAACTATACAATACCCTACACTAATTTAGGCCGAAAATTTATATAAAAAAAAATTAAATGCATCCGAACCAGAGTCTGTTTCTTTGTTAAAAGATGCAAAACAAATATAGGTTATTTCCAAATTTAGGAATTGTTTTAAATATTTCAACTACACTAACAGATTTATGTCGAGAAATTAACTACAATTGCCGTTAAAAAATTGAGCATCGCAATTGCAATTAAATGGTTAAAAATAACTACATTGTTAGAAAATTTGAAAATGAAAGTACACTTTTAACTGCAATTGCAGTTAATTTTTGGCGATCGATCGTTTTTCAAAATATACGATTAAGTCTTCAGTCGATTTAAATTCACCGCATTAATAGTGTAGGGTAAATAATATACTTATTTATCTAATATTTCTTTGTGGGAGACCACCAAGATATTTGTTGTATACTCCTTAAGTTTATGTATGTATTGTATACACTTATATATTATAAGTATTTACATATATACTGACCATATAATGCACAATATTCATTCATCAAGACTCTTGGCGCCAAATGGCGTAAATGTGACGCTTTCTGTTTTTACTTGGCAAATTTTTAGTGGCAGGAAGGATTTGTTATTAATGAAATTTATAGAATATAGAGAACATATGTAGAGATGATAACTAACTACATTAAAGATGCGTTCATTATTTATTTTTTTTTTTTTAAATATAATTTTATGGTTTCTGAGTATAATTAAATATCACTCACCCACTTTATCAGGCATTCATAAATGCAGTTGCTCAAGCTTAAAAGTGTTAACAATACTTCATAAAAATGTTTAGTTTTATTAATAAATCTACTCTATGCTGTTGATTTTAGATTCTAGAATTAACGCGTACTATACATATTTACTACCGCATTCCAAAATTTTAGTTTATATCAGTACAAGCATATACAAAGTTAAATACACTCATAAAAAAATGCTAGTAAAATAATTAGTAAAACATTTTAAATCCCACATTTACATATCATGTTGCTATAAAATCGAATAAATTTAATATAAGTGTGAAATGACCTATTATTGTAGGTTGTAGATCTAATTGAGTAGATAACTTATTACTATATTACACTACAAAAATATGTCAAAGTTTAAAAATTCAGTTTTAGTTGAAATACTGAAAACATTCAGGATTTACAATTAAATATGGTTGTTAATTCGTTTACCACTTTATTTTGCTGGGTGTAGTAGTACAATAGTAAAGAAATTAATTGAGTTTAGCAATTTAAATTTCATTTGTATTTAACAAAAATTTTACTTAAATTTTGTAACGGTTACTAAATTTTTTTACCATTTTTACTTTACTTACATATGTGCACAGAGACTTTTTGTTAAAATTAGCTAAACGGTTTGCTGACCTAAAATTAGCTAATTTTCCTGTTAGAATTAGCCAACTTTTACAGACTTTTTGATTTGAGTGCATATGAATATGTGATGGAATGAATATTTTTTTGTACATATGTACACCCTCCTAGTTTGTTTTACATCATCCCACTAAATATTTGTTTGCAACATATTCCAACCACACTTGTATTTTCAAAATTCTGGCGAGTTCATGATACTATTTTTAAACGGAAACAAATAAAAAGTAAAGTCCTAATGTTGTTTTAGTTCCCCATCATATTTTTTGTTCTTATGGTGTTTCATCATTAAATATTTAGTAAGATGTTAGGATTGTTTACAGCAAGTGTAGTGTAACATATGAATTGTAGTTTGTTCTTCTTTGGAAATGTATTTTTTTTTATTTCTTTCTGTTTTCAAATCAACATACTCTTATTAGGATGTTTATGTTATAATTCTAAGGAATTTGTTTTATGTATTTTCAGTTTTTTGATCTTTTGAACGTTTGTTTAATTGTTTGTTTATGGAAAAACAAAGGAAAAATAAATGTTTATTAGCTAACTAATAAAATTTTCAAATATTCAAGTCAATGAATATACATACATATTTCTATAATAAAGAGGTGATATGAGAATTTATTAGTGCTGTCGATCTGTTTAAATTCTAAGCCTTATAATGATACTATTAACAATTTGCAGAATATATTTCTCAGTAAATATACTCAGAGTATTATGATGGTAAAATAAAATATACCCAGGCATAAGTCTGTTTTTCTTGTAACCAAAGGCGCAACTAATATTTAACTAAAATAGAGTAAATTCAGACCTATTGTAAAAAAAACAATGTTTTGTTTGTAAAACACATTAAAACATATTTATAAAATTTATGGTATTGGGAAGGTACCAATTTTCTAAATTACTAGCCAATGGTGGCTTTACCAGCAATGTGCCCTGTACGAAAAGTGAATTCATTACTTTATATCAGATTTCTCTATACATTTGACGCTCAAAATATCTTCCAATCAGCCCAATTTGCAAATTTTGTATATAATGCTTTAAAATACCGAATATCTACTAAATAAATTTTCTGGCTTAACTGTCCGGTCGCCACCCATTTAAGGAGGCATATAAACTCTGTCAGCTACTATCGTATCTTCGCTACTTAATATAAAATTTAATTTACTCACTTGATTAATGTTGTTTAAGATGTACGT
Organism: Eustalomyia histrio; assembly: GCA_949748255.1. Lineage (NCBI taxonomy): Eukaryota > Metazoa > Arthropoda > Insecta > Diptera > Anthomyiidae > Eustalomyia > Eustalomyia histrio. The sequence goes on along the minus strand of OX456524.1, from coordinate 159,111,556 downwards.
CATTAACTGTAAATGCAACTAATTAATAAATATTAATGTCATAATAAATTTTTACAATTCTTAGCTACAACATGTAAAGTGGCTCATATTTAACTGTAGTTTATGTTTCAAAATACTCATATAAAAAGAAGAATTTACGAGTGATATTTTGTAATGGTATTATGTCACCATGCCTCCCTTACAACTCCTTTGCTCTGTGGCCGAGCTTTTCTATTTCCGATACTAGCTTCACTGAGAAAAATTGTTTTGTGAAGTGTTTTTCTGCCGGTCTTAAGGGTGTTTTTCTTATTTTACCGATCGAATTAGAATCCTTTTTAGTGGATTTAGCCATGTCCTTCTGTCTGTCTGATTGACTATATGTTCGCCTGTCCCTATACTCTGTATGGCACACTGCAGGTCCCACATATTACGATATTGTGATGAAATTTTTTATACACAAATTGGCATAAGGACGAAGTTACTGAATTTTGAATTAACATCGGTAAATGTTTGAACATTATGGGACATTCGACCTAGTGACCATATGAATATACCTAACATCAGGCATAATCAAAACTTCGGAGTTTTAAAATCTTACCCATTTTTAGAAAAATATTGACACAAGTCCCTTTTAACCCAGTAATATTTCAGCCGTTAATTTTCAACTAAACTAGTGTTCTATTTCCGAAAGTCAGCATAACAGACTTAAGCTTTATTCCTTGTTTAAATATATAATTTAATTCATTTTTAAATTACCTTTTACCATGACCTTCTTTTTCAAAAGATTCTCATAAAAGTTGATTCATTTTATAAATCAGTGAATTATTCGTAATAACTTTAAATAAATTATTTAATATGGAATAAAGTAAGCTATGAATTAGTTTAATTTATTTTAACTCGATTAAATAATATATTTTATTATAAATCAAATCAAATTAATTATTGAAAATTGATATTGGCTGTATAAAACAGCAAAAATTGTAACCTAATTCAGGAATTCTATTTTTAAAGGTCTGATTTGTTCTATTGTCAATTTTAAAATGTATGTTTTGTATTTTTTTTTTTTTAAATTTCCTCGTTTTCTAACAACCAATTTCCCTTGTTATTCATATAAGTCACGATAACCCTGTTAACTATTGTGAATGATTTATATATTCATTGGAGTGTTGCCAGAAGAAGGGGGAAATACCTACAAGATATTCATGTATGGATGACGTGATTAATAATTAATTTAATCAATTATTATTTTTTTTAATAATCAAAATTAATAATACTTGATTAATCAGAATTGTTTAGTGATTAATTAGAATTTTACTTAATCAGTAATATCGATTAATCGCACATCTCTTGTACGAGGGGAATATAAGGGATATTTTTTGTGTATATTAGAAATTTAAAACAAAAAAATTATTGGCAACACTGATTTATTGCAAAATTAAAAAGAAAATTAAACAATTGTGAAATTCATAGTTTTTTGTTTTTTAGTGTTCGGAAATAGTTTTCACAACCATTAACACATCATGCAAGTTCCTTCATATTCATCTAAAGACTTGAAAGCACACAATGGATATGTAACCTAATTTTCTACGGAATTTTCACAGAAATTTGCATTGTAAACCGTGCATTCCATTGTCATCCTTTTTTAACACAATTTCCAAGAAAAAATCTAGAATTTATCGGATTTTACCCAAGAATCTACCAGTAGCGCATTTCACATAAAAATTTAACAAAATTGGCCATTTCGTTACACAACGATAGCACTTTCGCAACAATTAAGGGCCTCTGGAATACAATAAAACTTGGTACCGAAAAACATTTACATCAATTAGGACCGGTGCAGCCGGGTTCTAAGTTATCAAGAATCAAATTTGAAGCATGCAACTAAAATAAAAGGTAAGTTTTTATTTTCTTTTTTTTTTCCTAAAATAATAAAAGAAATATAGGGCCAAGTGAAAGCTTTTCAATGATTTTATTACCTTGAAAGTGTTTTGTGCATTACCAACAATTGTGATACTCATCCTAAGAATATACAACTGAAAAATAAGTTTAAAAATTTCACTGGGTCGATATACTACACTTTTCTAAAAAATATAAATTCCACTATAAAACTGGCCAATATTATTTTAAAAGTTAAGTTTTAAATAGATTATCGTTAGCTTAGTGTGAAAAGAATTTTTTTGTTAATATTACAATATTTTAATTGAAGTGGCACCAACAATTAAAATTTAATTTGCCTGTCAAGTTGACTTTTAACCAGACTAGTTTATTGTTGTCTATATAAATATTTATTAATCCCGGTGCAGCCCCAAATTTAAGCGAAATTTTAAAAAATTATTGTTAAATTTAGTTAAGTGATTTAGAAAAATGTTGAGTCAATTCTGCTAAAAGTCTTCAATAAATTTGGCTAACCCTGATTCTCCGTTTTATGAATTTTTTTTGCAGTTGCAAATATATATAGGACATATTTCCTGTTGATTTACTACAGTTTGCAACTATAAGTACAGATTTTTTATGAGTGTAGATACTTCCTGTTTGGAAATTAGGGCCTAAAATATTCTTATATGGTTTTAATGGCCGTGGTTATTATGTATGACCTCTTTCCTTTTACAATACAAAAACTTCTGCAAATTTATTTATTTATTTCAGTCTATGGATACCATATCTATCCTTACAGACTAGCAACTAATAATAATAAATAAATTAAAATATCTTATTTAATAAAACTTTAAATTCAGAATGGGGAACACATATCCAATTCGTTACAATAACTATTAAATAATTTCAAAGCTTTATTAAGAGCTTCATTTTATTGCAGGGAATATACAATTCGTTTTGGCCGAATTTTAAATTTACTCTAGTCAATTAACAAGTTTGTAAAGTGTGTATAAATAAATTACATATTATATATGAGACAGTCGACAATTTGTGACAAAATGTTGGCAATTAATTGTTGGCCAAATTATTATTAAATCGTGTGGAACCACGGAATAAGGAATGCATTTTATGTCAAGTGTAAAAAAGTTCTCACACTACATACACTATAGTGGCAGTGAAATGTGACATCAAAAAGATAATTATTTAAATAAAAAATTAACTGATAAGTGATGGGTATTCGATATATCCTTTTTATAGACATAAATACATACATATATGTGAAACTTAAAAATTTCATACTTACTTGTTACACTTTTATTTTAATAATTTTCACCTTCTGGCTAAAGTATATAATTTTTTCTGCATTTCCTTAAAACAAAATAAGTCACTTCTTTTTTTAAAATTTCACAATATATTTTTTACAGTTCTTAGTAAAAATAATTAAATGTGTTTTTTCGCTTATGAATTTTTTAAAAATAGACTCATTTCCAAAAATATATGTACACACAATGATGTGTAGAATAAAATAAAAAATACACAATTTTGCTATAAACTGAGTCAGGAGTGATAAAGCACAAGAACCAACAAAATTAACTTGATGTGAACTGTTAAACGCGTCGCGACGCACTGCACCCACACTCCAAAATTTTAGAAAATCTAACAAGCGGAATATTCGTATTTTATCTTTTCGTACTAAAAAAAAAAAAAAAATAAAAATAAGAACAAAACTATAAAGAAAACAAATTTTCAGAATGAATATTTATTAAAAATCTGTTGCTTTAAGATCTGTGCAAGACAGAATGAAAACACACGAGGCTACAACCATTTCTTTCCATTCCATTGAACAGTCAATAACAGTCGAATAATATAAACAAACACAGACCCAAGATGCGCAGGATCATTAGATCGCTTAATACGTCAGCACCCCCATAGAAGCAAAAGCAATTCAGTTTTTAAGAGATGCCAAATTATGGAGAATATAATTTTTAGATTAAAAAAATTTGTTCTTAATAGTTTATATTGAAAAAATAAATTAACAAAAAGACTACTTAACCCAAAGAGAGGAGGGTAGAATGATTTAAAACAGACGAAATCTTGTGAATACAAAGTGAAAATTGTATGTATCAAACTAAAACATAAACACCCACCCACACACGCCCAATACACGCGATCATGACGATTGATCGTTTCCGTTTTGCTGGGTGCATTCGTATCCATCCTAACTGTATTGAAAATGTGTATTGAAATAAGAGCAAATCCAATACTTATTGTGTATACCAAAAATAGTAAAAACTGCTAGAAATTGTAAAAGTAATTTCGAATTTTTTTTTTTAAATGCATACAAACACATGTATTTGTAAATCGCATGTAAAAATTGATTTTTTATTAAAAGAATATAACAATTGTTAAACAATGCAATAGTATTAAACTAAAACTACACTCAAAATAATACACCAGCAAAAAATTGTGTATAATTTTTGTTTGCAATGAAAGAGTTTTAGTTTTGGGACAATTTTTGCTTTCGCAAATCTGTGAAAAATCCGACTTTGAGTCTTTCTTTCTGCAAAAATGCATAGCAAAATCTGTAGTGCAAAAATTGAAAAAAAAATTATGTTTTCTTCTAAAATAATAATTCCACTTCTTTCATTAAAAATTGTTAATTTCAAAGAAGTTTATTGGTGGAATCTCTTAAAAATACATTTATATGTACCTTTAAAAGAACTAAAAACTTTATTATTTTAACTATTTAAAACAATTAACAAAAGGAAAAAAATAACTAATAATGTCGTAAAAATCAATAGCTACTATTTACTACAAAAGTTTTAAAATTTGGTAATAACTACTACTTTAACAGTTAATTTTTTTCAGAACTTTAATAAAAATAACAATTATTTTTTTTAATTATAAAAAAATATGCAATTAATTCATTTAAAGTCAAAATTTCAAACAATACTCATAAATAATAAAATTTACTGATATTTTCTAATAGAAGATTCCCAATAAAATTCTACTAAATGAAAACCATATACCACTCATTATTTTTCTTTGTATTTATTTAGATTTATTTTTATATAAACCATAAAAAGTAAAACATTTTAGTTGTATAATTTAAAATCTAAATATAAATATATTTTCTTTTTTTTTTTTCAATAAATTTCTTCACACCTTGTAAACATTTCACTTGTTCTCACTACTGTTTAACGGGAAAACAAAAAAAAAAAACAATATCAAGAGTTTTATTTAAACAAACATGTAAACAAAAATTAAATAAAATTACACTAAACCCTTCAAAGGATCACTAAATAACTTTAAATATAGAATATTTAAAATTCAGTTGGACCAGTAAAAAATTTAATATTACACTCCATATTTAATCTGCTAATTGACTTTCCAGTCTAAAAACAGTAGGTATAAGATGGTTTGTTACATTTGCGGAATAGTTCGTGTTATACGAGGGATCGATGTATTTTCAACAACAACTAATACAAGGAGTAGGAAAATTACCCATAAATTGTTTATAAAACAATAAACTATCATTGTTCAATAGAGTGAGCCGAAGAAGAAAAAATTACCGATTCTGTTGTAGCATTTTGCAAATATTCCAAATCGAGGAAAGATATAATATTGAAATTCAATTAGGTCGAATTTTTCGGGTTTCTAAAAATCGCATAAATTTCTAACAGTTTGCTTATATCGGGTGATACATCATTGTTAGTGTACGATAAACATGAATATCAAGTTTTTTTTTATTTCAGGAAAGAAAAAAAAGCTTTATAAGAAAATTGTGACATTTTTTAATATTTTTTTTAATGAATTTCAAATTTTAAAAAAAATTCTTAAATTTGTTCCTTAACTCTTATTTTTTTTTTGTATTTTTCACAACCAACAACCTACAAAGATGTCAGTTCGCTCAACCGCCAGAATATTGATTCAGTGTCATTCGTAAAAAAGCTTAACAGTGTTTTTTAAGGCTTTAAAAACTGAAAAATATTAAATTAAAAGTCAAATTGTTAACAAAATTTTAACATTTTTATACCAAGATCGTCTTCGTCAAAATCTCTTTTTCCAATTTTAGAACATCGGCCCACTCTAATGTTCAAGTGTTTTTAGATTTATGTACGTTTTTTTTTTTTGTTCAAATTACTCGTGAACAAAAGCAAGCGGGAAATCTGCGGTAAAGATATATGTGTGTGTACTTACCTCTTGACTTACACACACTAATACAGCATATTTATACCCTTCACCATAGGTGGAAGGGTATATATAAGTTTGTCATTCCGTTTGTAATTTCTACAATATTGATCTTAGACCCTATAAAGTATATATATTCTGGGTCCATATGAAGAGCGAAGTTGATTTAACGATGTCCGTCTGTCCGTCTGTCCGTCTGTGTGTTGAAATGGGTTTTCCGAAGAACCCAGACATGATGAGGACTTGATTCTTTTTTATTTCTGTTACATGTGATCCATTTCTGTTTGCTATTAAAAATCAGACAGATCGGTTAATAAATGGCTGAGATATTAGCAAAAAACCAGGACTACCTCTAATTTTTCCAGTAAAATCCCTTTGTTTAATAAGAGTGTGAAGATAAATTCGTAGGTTAAATACGTTTCACAACTATTGTGAATGATATAAATAAAAAATAAATAGTAGTGTCGCCAACTTTTTTTTGCCTAGAAAATGCCAAATTTGACAAGAAAAGCGCTGAAACATATGGAAAAATATAAATTTGAGATTTTACATGACATATTATTTTGGATTAAAATTTTTGGACATTTAAGAAAAAATAAATGGGGATACCGCTTGTTTGTGGAGAGCTATGAGGTAGTAGATTCCAACGATGTATTCATCTCCTTCAGAATACCATGGTGAAGGGTATATAAGATTCGGCATAGCCGAATTTAGCCGCTCTTACTTGTTTATTAATCGTTTCATTAGTTTTATGATCTCAATTTCCTTAAAAAATTCAAATATTAAAGTAAACAAATGTTTAAGTTTAGAATTGTTTATTTTCAAGAATTTCTTTCAAAATATAAAAAAAAAATATTTTTATTTCTCTGCAATAGGTTCTATATATCGACTTATACCTACATTCACATTCAATGTGTAGTTACTTTTTAACAAAAAATGTAGTAAAATTTACTGTAAAAACTGTTGTTGTTTTAGAGTAGTTAAAAACAACTATACATGTAGTTTAAAAAACTGCAAATGTGGTTAAAAAAGACTACACATGTAGTTAAAAACAACTACAAATGTGGTGAAAAACAACTAAAAATGTGGTTAAAAACAACTACAAATGTGGTTAAAAATAACTACAAATGCAGTTCAATTTTCCTAAGTTTTACTTTTGAATTTAACATTTTTCACTTACGTTATCAATTTTTATCTCTCATTTTTATAACATTTAGGAAAATCTAAACAAACTATTTTACAAAAAAGAAAACGAGAATTATGAAGCTATTAAAATGCACAAAAACAAAATAAAAATTATTTTTCAAACAACTACATATTTCACATGTTACCGAAATATATATAGTGGTATTAGTTTAGTTAAAAAAAACAAATGAAAATTATTTGAAACTTTTGTTCCTAAGAAAAACAAATGCATTTGCAGTTAAAATTACTACAACCGCCTTACTACACAAATAACTGTCTTGTAGTAACTGCAGAAATTTTCTGAGTAAATATTTAAAAGTACCTAAAAACCAACAAACATTTTGAAACACCGAACAGAAATTAGTAAAAACACTTCTTTATTTTTAGTTCTTATAAAAATTTGTTTTCTTTCAATTATAAAAATATGTAATTACCTTATCCTACTTGAAATTTTTGAGTCAAAATTCGAAAGTGTACTCAGTTATTATGTTTTTACGCATTGAAGATATAATAAATTTTTCTGATATTTTTTTGCAAACTAAAATATATCAATAAGTAACAAGTATTTTTCAAAAAATCCATGATATTTTTTATTTTTTAAATAACTAACAAAAATTAGATGTTTACCGCAATGTTTAGTATTTTATCATAACATTAAAAATAATTGCTTTAAGCAATATTTAGTTTTTTTAAATAATAATCGTTGTTTTTTTTTTGTATTTTTTCCATTAAAAAATAACTGCAATTCTTTTTGAATATTTAATTTTTGGTTTAAAGAAACAATTTATGTTCAAAACATACATTTTCATGCCCTAGTTTTCGAGATGCACTCTAAATCTATTTTGGCTTATATATCGTCTAAAATAGGCAGCGAAACAAATTTTTGTAAAAACATTAATTTTACATTTTTATTTTACATTTTATGGTTAAGTTCATAGTAAGGGTTTGTTTTATAATTTATAAAAAAGAGACGTGAAAAATTTGTTTGATATCAAATTGATATTCAAAAATTTCTCTACGCTTGCAGTAATGTATATTTTTAAATATATATAATTTTTACAATAAAAAAAAATTGTTTTTAATTAAACTATGGTCTATAACTTAAAATGCTAACTTTTTCATTAACAAATACATTTGTTGATCAACTTCAAAACCATGCAAATTGTTGGCATCACCCTGCAGACGCATTAATAAACCACCAAATGATACATACGCTGAAAGACGCGAGGAGGCTTCATTGTGCGCCTCATCACCTTCAATGCGATACACTTTGCCAAACATTACATATTCAAAACTATCGGCTCGTGTGCCCTCCTGCTCCAAGGGATTGTATTCGCCGGTATCAGGACAACCATCTTCACGCAATGTGCTGGCCAAAACTAAACGAAATTTATCACCCAATTCCATAGGATATAACCAAGAGTTTATGTCTAATATCAAGTCCATTTTAAAAGATTCTGATTCACAGTGCAGTCTGGAAACACGATCGAATTTTTTGCCCTCTGGATCCATATCTTTCACATTGAAAATATCTTCAAACAGAACACCAGCCATATTTGGGCAGGAAGTTTATTGATTCTAAAATATATAAAAAATAAAATTGTTTTATTATCGATTCACGGTTAAAGTGATTTTAATAAATTACAATAAATTGTAAAAAAATGTGTTGAAAAAATGTTGTGTGATACAACGCGTGCTGTGGTGTTTACTAAAGTTTACATTTGTGTAGTTCGAACTAGTTCAATTGATCAATTCACCTGAAAACTTAGATACTACACAACGCTTTTAGTTTAATCGTTTAATTTTTTGTTTCGGTACAAATCTATTTAATTTTTAATAATATTTGACTTCGGTCAGTGTCATTTAACATTAAAACGTATTTTATTAAAATCTTTAACTACTAAAGGAATTTTTATCTTCCTTTATTTTATAAAGGCTGTGTTTATGTGACAAGCTATTAAAGTTAATAAATCTTTAAAAATTAACTAATAAACAAGTTCAACAAAATGAACTAGAATACCCAAGTCTACAAAGTTTGACAGTTTGTCATAGTAATACCATATTGTTAAAAGTATATTTTGGTATTGCCACACGATATAAAAAAAAGATTGTTGTCCTGGCTAAAGTTATCTTAGAGATGCCACAAATTTCTTGAAGGTTTTCAACCTCCAACTGCGACGATTTGTTTCTATATTAACTATTTTTTAATTATAATTAATTAAATAATTACGTTTTCAAATTTGGAAAATCATATCCCCAAAAAATATCAATGTCAAGTAATTGGAAGCATATCTACTAATACTACTATACAAGGAGATTACAAGGTGTACTAAGATTTTTTTATGGTTGTATCGTGCTATTCAAAAACGGTGTTGTTAAAATTTTTATTTCACTATAATTAATTATATATATAAAAAGTCTATTTTAATTGGACAATACAACACAAATTACACTTAACGCAAATCTTAATTTAAAAATATATTAAACACAAAAATTATTTCCAATAAATTGGGTAAAAAAGCTGACAAATGTTTAAACTTATATAATTTATAGGAAACCCCCTATAAATAGAGCTATTTTACCCACGTTATTGGCAAACACTTTTTTTTTGTAAAGAAAGTTTTTAATAAGTGACTTTTAAACGATTTGTCATTCACAAACTGGCGTCTGACGATTATTAAAAAAATGCGTTGTGAACACTGCCGTTTATCAAAACAACTGCAGCCAACTTCAGGTTCTACTAACGGTTGTTGTCAGAGCAGCGGGTTTTTCATTAGAACTAGCGATATTTTTATGCCGTGTAAATGTGCTTTTTCAGATTTCAAATGTTAACAAAATAAAAAATTTGTATATAGTTTTACAGAAATAAAGAATTAAGCTATTTTTTTATGATTCAAGGTTTAATTTTTAACTTTATATTTAAGTCGTTATAATTATGATTTTATTAGAAATTCAAAAATCTGTGTAATTGTTTTAAATCTTTTCTTCAATGTAATATTGATTTTAATTGCTTAATTGATTCAATTCTGGAATCAAAAATAATCGACAAAATGAAAAACCGCTACAAAACATTTCTACTAGTAACCCAAAATCGCCCGATTAAGCAAGAAAAGCACCAAATTCCCAACACCACTAACCAAAGAGAAGAAAAAATTTACGAACAGCCGTTATGTGAGTAAAAGAAAAAAGAACAAATTCATATCGGACAGTGAAAATAGTGCTTGAATTTTAATTAATTTAATTGGATTTTAATTAATAAAGAAGAATTATTTATTTATCATATCGAAAAAGTATACATTTACTTTAAAAGCTTGAAAACTAGTGAAAAAGTTACAAATATTAGATATAAAAAAAAGGGGAGTGGTGGTAAGCGTGCTTTTTATGACCAAAATTGTTATCAGCCCATAAAATAACCCCCTGCCCTGATAAATGTTAAAAAAATTAAAATTTCCTAAATATTATTCAGTTGTTATATTAATAATTGTATTTTTCTTTTATTTATAGTTATAAAATGTTTATAAATTGCACATAATTCTCTACAGGCAGAAGTTAAACTTTTGTGATTTACTTGTATGATGGCTTCATTTTTTTCTCCAGGAGGGTTGAAACGTAGAAGGGTAAGTTTTCTTTTTTTGTTATTGCTTTCGAGTATTTCTTTCTATTTTATATTCGTTTGTTTTGCTTGGTGTATGTATGGAGGGATATGCGTGATTAACGTAAATGTTTCTTATTTGCGAATATTATGAATGGTGGAAGTTTATGTTTAGAAAAACCCCTATAATAGAATAAAATCCTATAACACTGTGCAACAGTACAATACCTATTGATTATAAAAAATGTAAATACACTTGAAATTAGAGACAATAATAGAAAACTGTATGCTAAGTAATTCATTTTTATTTTTAATTTTTATATTCTCAAAAATGCACTAATGGCACATTTTTCGAAAATGTGAAATTAATATCTTTGAAAATATATTTTGTTGAAATATTGTTTCACCACAAGCCAAAAATCGAATGTGAATGTTGTCGTACTAGATTTTAAAAATTTAAAATTAAAATCCTTATAGATCAAAACAAAAATTGTGACTGTAATCTACAGATTCTCCCCTATCATTTGATACCCATATCGGCATCATGGAATGGGCATGTTAAAAAAAATTCTAATAGGCTATTCTTTGAATTTTTATTCAAGTCCTTTTATAAGAAAAAAAGGTAAAAATATTAAAACTTAAGCAAGTAGTTTTTTTAGTATGATCCCCAGTAACAAGTGAATATATAAGACCTTACACAAAATTTTCACTAGTACATCATTTAAAAACTTAAGGTCCTTTAAGAAGGATAAAAGATCAGAAAATGAAAAACTTAGTACTTTACTATACATATATGGTCTCTTGTTTCGTATACTAACATTTTTTGTTCCAAAAATGGAAGTTGGTGTTTGTCGCACGGTGTAGCATTTTTGTCATAAATTAATTTCAACAATTTTCATGTAAATTATTAAAAATTTGCATTGATTTTTATAGAAAACAAAAGACTTCTCACAAACCTAAAAATTAATTTCGCATGCATGGACAAAGGCATAGTAGACAAATAAGTACATAGTTATATTTCTTTATCTAAAATGCAAAAGGGAGACCTTAAACGAGAAAAAATATTCTTGGAATAAATTCGGCTGAAAATTTATTAATCAGTGAATAATTTAAAATCATTTTAAATAAATAATTTTATATGGAATAGATAAATTTTATAGATTCGATTGAATGATTTATTTTAAATCAATCAAAATAAATTTTAGAATCGATTTTTTGAACATTGAAAAATTTTAAATATTGCAGATTTGAATACGTTCCATAAAATCATTATCTTTTATTATAGAATAATAAAGTTTTGCATAGCCAAATTATATAGTCATAATCACAAAAGAAATCGGGTTTAAAAATTTTCCTAGTTGCTGCCTTTCGCATTTTAGCTATTTAGTTTTAAATTAGTTTAATCGTTACAAAGGTAATGTAAAACTAAAGTATTTATTATTTGATAATATGAAGACATTGAAAATTCATATAAATATAAAAATTTTAAATGTATATTTTTCAGTTTTTAATGCATATTTTAAGATCATGTATAAATGCATGAACTTCCTTGCCTTACTCATCATATGTGGAGGGCATAAACAAATGTAAATAACACTGCTTATGTTTGTTTGCCTCTTTCTTACGCATTGAACACATATGTTAGTGTGTTTCAATAGACATTATTACTGTACCTACTAAAATTCGTCACCTATATCAACAAGTTTGTTCGTTATACTCGTAGAACTCTTCATAAGGGCACTACGTTACGGTACGTACAGACTAATGGGACCTCGTTTATGTTTGTATTTAGTTTGAAAGTTTTTGCATGAATTTAATTTTTATTTAAGAATCTAATTAGATTTCAACTTGTTCTATCCATTGTTGTTAAAACTTTTTCCCGTAAATAATTTAAAATTTTCTGAACTGCTTTTTTAGAGCTAATATTAACCTATAGCTGACTTTTGTCCATCGAAGTATTCTATAGAGAAATGCTTAGAATATAATAGTTTGTATACCCTACATCACTACGTAGACATAGACCTGGACCCCTTATAGTATACTAATCGAATCAGAATCACTGAATTGATTTTACGATGTCCGTCTGTCCGTCTGCTTGTAATCAAACTACAGGCCGCAATTGTAATGATATTTAGATAAAATTTGTATTGGTCTCTGATCGGTCCATATTTAGACTTAACTCCCTAAAATCGTGCTTCCAAGTTCAAAGAACAGCTTAATACATTTGGACCTTCAGCAATTTCATTCCGATTATTCATATTTATAACGCTTTAATCAAGTTGGAATTTACCTATCAGTTTTGACTTTTCAACTTATTACCATCGATATGAAGTTTCCTATAACTAGAAACCCAATTATTCTTAAGATTTCTTTCATCTCATTTTTTCGTAAAAAGATTCCTGACGCAGTCACTTTTTCATTTCGAAAAATTTTAAACTTTCCTTAATAATGCCTTAATATGCTGGAATTTTTTTATTAATTAAATTAAAAAAAAAAATGACGTCACAAAAGTAAATAAATACAGGGCATAAAAATTTCGACTTTGCCATATATTTTAACATTCTTATACATTTGTCTTGTCTTAACATTACTTTTGCTCAACAATTTTACTTAATTTGAATATGCTTATTCAGCACCCCGTTTGCTTAAGGAAGAACAAAACTACAAAATACATTTTGAAATGAATTGATTTCAAGAATTATTCAAAAGCCAAACAGTAATTGACAAAACAACAGAAATATAAATCTGCATTACATTTCCACGGAACAAATAAACTTAAATACAACTCATACAACAACACAAAAATACAAAAGGGTCAGTTATAGTTATTTACACAAATGCTATTATGTAATACAAAAATGCTCTAAAAGTGTGTTAAAAATAAAACCAGTAGTTCTATTGAATTTTAAATTTGTCAACATTTTATAAAAATAACACAAATGTTGAAACCTTTTTTTCCTTCAATAATTGCAGTTTTAAGCAAATTCTAGGTGAGGGCTTATTCAAGCATTAACGACGAAAAATTAAAAATATAAACTGAAATTAATGTTTAGTTTTTTTTACATATGAAAAATTTAGATTAATGAGGAAAAACCCATAGCTCTTCCACTTCAACTATATAGAGGAAATATGTTTATAGCTTGCTGCCAGTTATGAGTGTTTTCAATTTTTTAGTTCATATAGGGAGTGTTCCAAACTCGTTTATTATTACAAAAATATTGTATGTAGAAGTAGAGTTCAATGTTACAAACAGAATATGCACATTATTTGTACAAAATAATCTATAAGTAGTGTGTTTGTGTATCGACGTGCAGTCATCAATAAACATCTGCTACACACATGGGCTGTGGAGGAACAATATAATAATAACTCTGTTAGTGTCGTCTGAGTTTTTAATTTTTCTTATTTGACTCCACTACTCTACTCTGTTATAATATTTCGTGCTTTATTTTATATTTTGTTTTTTGTACTTAATAAGAACTCTTTCTAGCTCTGATTCTGATTGTACGATGCAGAGACGTAGTTTAAATGTAGTTGAGGAGTTAAATTACAAACGGCTTAAAATATTGAAAATCTTTTAAGGGCGAGAGATAGATTTTTATTAGATTCAAAAGTTTTAATTACAAAATAAAAAATTTAGGATCTAAAATTAAAATCAGATATATATAACACTGTGCATTAAAATTTGCGTCATCTCCTTCAACCTCAAAATTAGTTACAATCTTCTAAAGACAAATTTTTCCAATTAAAGTCGAATCGGATTTTCGCCCAAATGGAGGGTATTAAACGAAATCGGAGGTCACATTTTTTTCCATATTTTTTTCACGGAAAATAAAAATTTGATTTTATTCAATAAAAAATTTTAATGTTTACTAATTTATTTTTTGAGCTTAAGGTTCATTTTGTTTAAATTTTATTTTAATTTAAATATATTTTTACGTCAAAATTTATTATCCACTTGAAAAATTCTTTTTACTCCTGAGGAGGGGTTTCTTTTAAAAAACGTCCATAGAATTTCAGTATTTTTCTTTAGAGACAATTTGGAATATTTGTGTTTCTATAGTAAGTGTGCAGGAAAATTTACTTCGAATTCCCAGGATATTAAAAAAAACTAATGTTTTTCTATAGAAAAAATTCCTTTTTAAAAGAATTTCTCAGAAGTTCGGAAATTCTTCAATTAAAAAAGTATGCCATGAAAAATTAAAAGTTTGTCAGTTACTATTGGACTGTTCTTTGTTTAGCAAGCAGTAGTTATTGTTTTTAACTATAACTAACAAAAAGTACTGAATTTTGTAATAGTTGTTTAAAGTAGTTATTTTAATAAATAACTACAAAAACATTTTTTAATAAAATTTTTTATTGTAATGGAAAGCAAAAAATATTGTATTTTTTTTATTGATAAAACATATTATTATAACACCGAAACAATTAACTGTAAAAAACAGTAGTTTTTTTTGTATCAATTATCTCAGAATTTTTATTGTAAAAATTTGTCATTTATTTTTACGAAATTAGTTATTTGCATTTTTTAGTTGCTCTTTATTAGTTAAAAATAACTAATTTTATTTGTTATTTTAAAGATAAATTACCTTAAACAAACGCCTTTTTAACTTCGCATACCTTTATTCTAACTGGAATTTTTTAAAGAATTTACAATCAATCTTTTTTAAATGTTCAAACTAGAGTATTTTTTCTATTGTAAAAATTTCTCCGAATCGAATTCTTGTTTTAAATAAAACATGATGGTGCATTATTTGTACAGCCAGAGATAGATCATTCAAATACCTTTCATTTGATACCTAATAATCTCCAGTTACTTTGGAATAAATATTAGAAATCTTTAACAATCGTGGCAAAGAAGGGGGAATAGTTTTGTCTCCGCTACAGCATATCAAAATTTCATTCAAATCATTGTGAACCTCTCCGCAGATGTTCTTTTTAAGTGCGCTCCTGCTATGACTTGTGTTGTTGATATAGACTTGCATTTATAAGCATTAGTTCTCTATAGTTCTGTCACTTTCAATGTTTTTTTTTTTTTGGACTACTCTAAACCCTCTTTATTGTTATTGCTAAATATTTATGTATTTAGCTGCTATATACATATTTTGTTTTACAATTTCTTTTCATTATTATTTATTTTTATTTTTATTGTTTTTTTTTTTTTTTGCTTAATTTGAAATTCGTTCATTTGTATTTAAGTATTTCCATATATTAAAATCAGTTTAAAAAAGCACGTCGTCTTTACAAAACCTTAAAAATAAAACAACATTTAACAAAAAAAAAAAAAAAAAAAAAATGCAGCTCAAGCAAAAATCTAAAAACTAATTAAATTTGTTTTAATATAAATTTCTTGAATTTTTTTCTTATCTTTGAAATAAACAAAAACTGATAACAATATTTACTTATTTCAATTATTATCTTTATAAAAAAAATAATAAAAATATTGTTTTTAATTTGATAAATGCAGTTTTATCACAAGCGACAACGACAGATAGAACAATCAACCACACCGCTACTAAGACAAAAGACTAAGGAAGCAAACTTTGTAAGTGTGCGATTGTATTCTTCATCTACATATACAACATATACATATACATGTATTTGAATTTTGTTTATTTTTACTTAGACCTTGTAATAGTTTAAGTGCCTTTTTATTTATTTTTATTGATAACATTTCTATACCACAAAATATATAACACCCAAAAGAAATGGAACATTTTGTCTACAAAATGAATTTAGTATGATTTTAAACTTCATTCGTTATAAAGCTTGTGTTCTGATATCTGGAAATACTTAAACTTTTAAAGTGTTGATACAACTGTTTTGTTTTTAAAAAAAGTGACAAAAAAAAAATATAAAATTATCAACAATACTATATACATGCAAGTGTTTTTTTTTTAAACACACCTCATTAAAAATCATGAAAATATAAAAACAGTAAAAAAAAATGTATCAAAACTGTGACTAAAATTTATGAGTTTAATTATTTTGGGAACGTGGAAAATATTAAAAATCAAATGGTATATTTTTCATGATTTTTAGTTGGATTGTAACGTCTAGATGTGCTTATAGGGAGTTACATCTGGAATATCTTTAAAATTCAAAAATTTTTCGATAATACAAAATCAATACGAAATCAAGCAAGTGTATACCACGAGATTCAGTTGAATGTAAAAAAATGACATTGCAGTCAATAGAAATAGTCATTAAGTAATACAGGTTGTCCGCCGGGAAGGTATACTACTTTGTTTGTTTATAATTTTTAATTAAATGAAAGAGAATGGATCTTAAATTGATAAATGTTTTATTTAATGTCGGCAATTATGTATGGAATACAATATCAGATAAATGTCCGCCTCTGTTAGCCTCACAAATGCTAGCCCTTTTGAGCACATTTTTCATTACATTCTCACACATTTCACGCGGTATTTCATGAAACGCTCAAGCGTTTCTGGTTTGTTTGCATAAACCTTGCTTTTCAGATATCCCCACTAAAACAAGTCCGGAGCAGTCAAATCAGGCGACCGTAGATGCCAATCAACATTTCTTGAATAACTCGCAGTAATTCCATTGTAATCCTGGCTGTATGCGATGTGGCACCGTCTTGTTGACACCACTTGTTAATCAAGCCCAAAGCATGCAGTTGTGTCGTTAAAAAGTTTTCAATCATATCGCGATATCGCTCCCCATTCACAGTTACCGTTAGGCCGTTTTCATTTTCAAAGAAGTAAGGTCCAATGACCAGATTGCACACCAGACTGCCACTTTTAATGGATGCAAAGGTGACTGCTGAATAATATGAGGGTTTTCCATTGCCCAGAACCGTCTATTCTGCTTATTCACATATCCATTCAAATGAAAATCGGGGTGGTCATGGGCGAGCTGTAACATCCTATTGGCATATGTACGGCGGCCTAAATGGTCTTGTGGAAGAAGCTCTTGTGTCAACTGAATCTTAAATGGAAACAAATGCACGTCCTTGTGCAAAATTGTGGCCAAAGTTGTTCTTTAAAGACCAAGCTCCTGAGCACGTCGTCGAATTGAGGTTGATGGATTGTTTTGAACACTTTCTTGAGCAGCAGTAATGTTTTCAGCCGATCTTGCAGTACGTTGTGGTCCATGCTTAGGCCTATTACCCACAGATCCTCTTTCTTCGAAATCATTCACTACACGATAAATAGTGCGTTTTGTTGGCACGTTGTTTCTTCCAAAAATTTCACGTAACTTTCTCATCTACTGAGCGGGGTTCAGAGTTCCTAAAACATTTGGCATTCAAATGTGATAGAAATTGACACATCAGTGTATCCTAGGTATTTCTTAAAAATACTACAAATCCTTTAAGATTTTTGTTTTAATATTGTAATTTAAATTTTTACTACCGTTCAAAAATTTGTTCGATGCCGTTTTTCGAATAAACCGAAACTGGTTTTATAAAAAGGCCCCCGTTCTTTGAATACTATTATTTACCTTAGTACTTCGGTATGTGTGTTTGTATAGAAAAATTGTTGTTTTGTTTGCTGAAAAAAGCTATTCTATTCTCAGAAACTTTTGCAATAGCAAATCCACTGACATATCTAAACAGTTTTATTATTTACCATTTACCCACATAATGCAATAAAAAGTATGATTTTTACTTTAGAAAAATCATAACAATATTAAAAGATTTGAAAAATAAGCTACAGCCAAAAATTTTGTGTTAGTTATGTAAAAAACTTGGATAAATTTACCAAGCTTTTTTTTATAAATTTTAGAAAAACTATGGGTGTACTCTGAAAAAAGTTTGTTGGTAGAATATATTGCAAATTGCAGTTAAAACAAACATACACAGTTAAGAAGGCAATAAAGGTAATAACCTTGAAAATAACTGAAAATTTAATTATGTTAACTGCTAACAAATGCAGTAAAAATAACTAATAATGTGATTAAAATATCTGACAAATTTTTACTGAAAAAATGTTGAATTAACTAATAGAAATTGGTAAAACTATTCTATTTTTACAGTTAATTTTTTTCGGAATCTGTACAAAAATAATTATAATTACTTTATCTAACTTAAAAAATTTCACGACAAAATTGCAAATCGTGCTCCAGTTATTAGGTTTTTTTACATTTGAAATAAAATAAAACCAAAATTTTCAAAAAATTAAGAGAAATTATTAATTTTTTTAAATAACTAACAAATATTAGCATTTTACTGCAAAAATTATGTATTCTGCTTGCTATCATTATGATTGAGATTCATCATTTTTCTTTTTTTTTTTTTGGGTTTATATTTTATTCGTTATCCACCTTGTGACTTTTTTCTTTTTTCAATATATTATATTGGATTTTTATATTGTAATTTTTTACTGAGATTTAAATTTAGCTTCAATATTTTTTAATATTGTTTTCTAGTAGTGCTTGTTTGGCATATATGACCCTTTGGACTCGCTTATTTTTTTGATAAATTACTGGATAAATAGAAAATCAATTTTTGCTTGTTTATTACAATATAAAAAATAATTGCATAAACTCTGTGTATCAGATGATGAAAATGATTATGATATAATCGAATTGAATGCTGGGAAAAATATTACCATCAGCAATAATTATGACGAAGAAGAAGCAGAGTCTTTAGATTCAGATAAATATAAAGTTAATGCCTCCGAAGATGAGCCCAACACTAAGCGTTCACGTAAAACGTATATATGTGATGTTTGCCAAAAAGAATTTCGCGGCAAAACAGATTTGACCAGACACAAATATATACATAACGAAGAAAGACCTTTCAAATGTGACGTGTGTAATAAACAGTTTAGGCAAGAAGTTAATCTGAGAAATCATATTATATCGGCTCATAACAAAGAAAAAGAATTTGCATGTGAACTTTGCCCGAAAAAATTTGCTTTAAAGGAAAGATTAAAACTACATATGCGTTTACATACCGGAGAAAAGCCATATGCTTGCCAACAATGTGATAAACGTTATGCCAGAGGTGGTCAAGTAAGTAAACCTAGTTAATTCCCAATTAAATTGAAATTGTTGATTCTCAATTTAATTTAAAAAACTATAAAATTTAAATTTATATTACATCTGATTTTTTATGAAACATTGCATCTAATTTATTTTATTTTTTTCATTTTAGTTAAACCAACATATAATAACTAATCATCATAATGGCCCCAAACAATTTAAATGTGAAAAATGTTCAGAGAGCTTTACAACATCCTCCAATTTGCGCATCCATATGCAGAGCCACGAAGAAACTCCTGATTTTTATTGTGACATTTGTCAAGAACATTTTTCTAATGATGTTTTATTAAAAGCTCACAACCATAAATTGCACTTTAAAGTGAAACAATTGGATTGTGACATATGTAAAAAACCCATCGAAGAAGAAGAAGACTTGGTCAGTCATATGAAAACTCATACTAATATTAAGGCTTATTATGTCTGTGAAATATGCAATTCGGTGTTTACACAAAAATCCCAATATAATGTGCATATGCGTATGCATAGCGGAGAGAGGCCATTTCAATGTAGGGTAAGTTAAAAATTTAAATTTTTGTTTGTAGAAAAAAATTTACAATAATTTGAAAAATTTATTAATTAATTATACCGAAAAGTTTTTAATTTTTTTTTTAACAAAAATAAATCCTAAAATCCCAGGTGAAAATGTTCATATATGGTCATATATGGCTACATATATGGTTCATATATTATTCAATATATGCTCGGATCCGAAATTTGAGGCAATGAGTGTTCATATATGGTCATATATAAGTACTTTTTCTATATGCCGGTATATTAAAAATACTTTTTTTTATTTTTGAACAAAAATATTGCTTTGCTATTAAAATTAAATGAAGTAACATTAAATCAACATTAAATTCAAGAGAAAAAGGGATATTTACATGCAAAAATTTAAGGTAGAAAAACACACATAAATTTTGGGAAAAGAGTACCAATATTATTTTTATATTATAGTATCTTCATTTTATATTACAATTCAAACATTCTTGTTATTATTAAAAAATAGTATTAAAAATAGAATAAATAAATATTAAAAAAATAAACAACAAAGTATGAATTGTTACATTAAATGAAGAGTTGTTGTACTATAATCTAAAAATAATATTAATATTATTAATAATATTAATAATAATTTATGTGTTTTTTTTACTTTAAATTTGTTGCATGTAAATATCCCTTTTTCGCACATAACTGTCTGTTTAAAACAGTATACAGATATAAAAAGGAACATTGGAACATGGCTAAAGTGACTTAAGCTTTGTTTTTGGTATCAAACAAAATTTTGGAAATACATATTTTTAATTTAAAAAAATTTTGTTTAAAACGGATATACAATACCTAGTATAAGTTTTTTAATCTAATTACGTTTCTGAATTTATGTTCACTTAAGAATTCAAACTGTATCTTAATTCGGTAGAACAAAGGCTTAAATTTCCCTCATATATGGCAATATCTGATAAAAATTTAAATATATTACCCCATATATGGAGTAATATATGTACTCATACATGAACATATATGGCGTATATGAACTAATATATGAACCAACATATGCAATATATTACACAAGACAAACAGATGAACGATCGACTCCAAACATCTCTTCCTCAGTCGATCGGTATACTATTTAAAAGATGATGCCTATGTCCAATATTAAATTTATACACCTACAAACCTATTATACCCTGTGCACGTAGTGGTGCAGGATATATAAACATTAAAAGTATCAGAGAATAACGTTTAAAAATCCCTTTTTAAGGATGTATATGGTTCTTTTGAATGAAATGCAAAAATTTTAAATTTTGAACTCTATTTTCCACACTTAAATTCCCAAAGTGACCCAAAATCCCATCAAATCCAAGTTTCAACATAATCGGAGTGTTTTAGCTTAAAGTAACTTATTTATAATTTATTATGTTTTAATTATTTCAGGTATTTAATTATATATAATTTTATACAAATATTTTTTTATTTTTCAGATTTGCTGTCAAACTTTTGCCCATTCTAGTGTTTTAAAACTACACATACGTAAACACACTGGAGAGAAGCCATTCATTTGTTTGCTTTGCAAAGATGATCAAACGGCTTTCTCCCAATTGGCTCATTTAAAAACTCACATGAAAAGGATCCACAATAAAATGAAACCTTACATGTGTGAAGGATGTCATGACTTTTTTAAAATTAAAATTGATCTCGAAGTCCACCAGCAAAATTGTATAAAATATACAATTAGCTCAGAACAACAAAATACCCAAAATAATGAAACTCAAACACTATCCAACATGCGATTTCATATGGCCATTCTGTTGAAGAAAATCTCGCCAGAACAAAAATTACAGCAGCTAGGTTTTGAAAAACGTTTGATTGATAATGTTATGATAGCGGCTTTGAAATTAGCTAATCGTAAGACGTATGAAGATTTAAATTTGTCTTCTTTGGAGCATATGCGTTTAAATGTGGAGGAATTTCTTAACTGGATTGTGCCCTCCAAAATAATGGAAAAATTTAAAAAGGAAAATCAAACGATTGAGAATATATTGGATAAAATTGTAACCATGTATTTAAAGAAAAAGTAAAACTTTGTATAGAATTCAAATGGAAGCTTACATAAATTTAATGTTCCATCAATTCATTTGTGCCATAAGTAAGCATTTTATTATTTTAAATATTAATTTTTTATTAATAGTTTTTCTCTTTAATCAAGAAGTATTAACATATAATGAGTGAGTACTAAAAGTTAGGCAACATTATCATGTAAGATTGGCAAGCAAAAATGTTTTTGAAAAAGTGGTTTTAAAATTTTTTAAGAAATCCTTTTTTTCTGTGTTTGAAATCATAATAAATGTTGCTTAACTGTTTGCAACTCCTCTTAACTATATTTATACTCCTTGATTTTTGTTTTGCCTATTTTGTTTTTAAGAATTTAGACTTGCCATTTGTTTTTAGTTAAAATCCCAAAGTGAATTTTTAATTTCAAAAAACCCAAAGAATTAACTTTAAGTTGTCCTAAATAAAATCCAAAGATTATTAAATATTAATTCATATAATTATTAATTTTAGTCAAACCCTTTACTAGAAAAAAAAAAAACAAAAAAAATTAAACATTTAAAGTGTTTATATGTAATTAAATACAAAACCAAATATTTAAATTTAAGCAAAAGCTAGTCAAGCTTTTTTTCTCTTGCCACTTTTTTGGTGTTTTTGTTTTGTAAATTAAACATTTAAATTATCGAAATACCAAGGTAATAAATACCAAATATAAATTATATACCAAGTAAGAATTTTTAAAAACAAATAAATTGAATTGAAGTCGAAAAAAAACTTAATTGCAAAACATTTTAATTATTTGCAGAACTCAAGATATGGTTTGTTGTTTGCTTTAATTTAAACTACCAGCAAGTTTCTTTAATACATAAATCAAAAACCTGGTTATTAAAAAACATCAAGAACGTTAACCAAAGGGTATAGCTGAATATAGTTTTTGTTTCTTAAATTGCTAACAGGTAAATCTTTTGATTATATGTATATACCAAATCTGAGTATTGCAGGGCACTATGGAATAGAATAACGAAAAAAAGGATACATTTTAATGTAAAGTTAATTTGACTTGAGGCCAAAGTCTCAATGTCGCTATTTCTTAAATACATATATTTCAAAAAAAAAAACACATTATAGCAAATTTACATTATGCTCGAAATCAACTTAAAAGTAGATTAAGATGGAAATCTAAAATGAAATCCAATTTAAAGTGAGATTTCGCTGAAATTAAAACGAAATCTAATAAATTTTCGTATATTCTAAGTGTAGAATATCCTTTGCCTAATACAACTCTGAATTTGCCGACAAATCATAATTGTGGTTGGCAACAGTAGTATTTTGACAATTGTTTGACATTTATTAAAAGCTCAAAAACACGTGGTCACGTACGAGGAAATTTTGGGTAAAGTCTGGTAAAGTGAGAGTAAGCAAAAAATTCTCTCAAAAAGACATAAAAATGCCCAAAATACTGCCAAAGCACAAAACCACATTTCATATCCATAAATTTATTCATATTTAAATAAAACAGATTTTAAATAAATATATTTCAAATGGCAAATAACTACTTACATTTTCAAATGCATTTTCTATTATTAAAATTTTAAATTTTTCATTCAACTTTAATTTTTCACAAATACAAAACAGCTAATTTATTAGCGCGCAGGTGATGATTTGACAGTTTTATTATTTTACCCGAACAAAAAGTACGGGTGAGTTCTGGTAAAAAGAGAGACACAATTACTCTCTCATGAATGCTCTCATTTACCCAAATT
This sequence comes from Eustalomyia histrio, assembly GCA_949748255.1. Classification (NCBI taxonomy): domain Eukaryota; kingdom Metazoa; phylum Arthropoda; class Insecta; order Diptera; family Anthomyiidae; genus Eustalomyia; species Eustalomyia histrio. The sequence goes on along the minus strand of OX456524.1, from coordinate 159,087,412 downwards.
TCGTTAAAGCGTTTCTTCGCTTTTTGGTAAGATTGGGTTGCATTTTTTATTTAAAGTTTTGATATTATTGTTTTGTACAATATATTAATTTTTTTTTGTAGACTTAATCACCTGTTTTTATATTGCCAAATCAAAATCCCGAAAAATATAATGTCAACGATATGGAATTCGAAATAGATTTCATATTGAAATCTACTAAAAAAAAGTAGTAATGTAAATTCGCTATTAAATTCGTGTTGAAAATAAAATATTTAAAACCAGTTAAAACATGTTGAAGCATTTTAACCATTCCAAGAAAGACACAAACAATCACAATAAACCGAAAATATAAATTTTTCAATTTAATTTACGTTTGAGGCCATTAAAGTTTGAGTGAAAATTTTCCACGGAAAAACAATTTACTATGCTTTAATGTCATAAAATACATAGGCGGATTTACGGACATCAATTAATATTTAGTTTTGTTTGCATATGCGTTGAGCAGGTATAAAGAAAAAGAAACTGACGTATTTTCTAAGAAAAAATATTTTGCTGAAAAAATGTTGCCGTACTCTATTGAGTGATTTTGCTGAACTTGTGAGTGATATTGGTGGATGTGATCCTTGCCTTCTGTAAAGGATCAAGTCTGATTGGCAGCTGCTATTTTTCTATATATATAAAAAATAGCTGGCTATCTAGATATATTTTTAATAGTTATAAAAGATAACTCGATAAGTGTGGTTATACGGAGATAACTTAATACCAAATACTCCCGCTGTATAAGATATTAAAACAAACTTTGTGTTTTATCTACATTTAATATATAATAGTATATTTGCTGGAAAATGTCCGACTCGGAAGGAAGTAATTTATCCGACAGTGGATCAGAAGATGGATCTGGAAGTAGATCAACATCCGCTTCGAGCTCACGATCCTCTTCGATATCTCGGTCACGCTCTCGTTCTAGATCTGGAACTAGATCAACATCCTCTTCGAGATCACGATCCTCTTCGAGATCACGATCCTCTTCGAGATCACGATCCTCTTCGAGATCACGATCCTCTTCGAGATCACGATCCTCTTCGAGATCACAATCCTCTTCGAGATCACGATCCTCTTCGAAATCAGATCCTCTTCGATATCTGAGTCACGCTCCCGTTTCCCTTCTAGATCGATGTTTCGTTCCCACTCAATGTTCCCAGAGTCGGGATCGAAAGCATCTGTAAGAAGATACAAACGAAACCGTGACGAAGAGGACGGTGATGACGTCGGCTCTGAAGAATATGAAGAAGACGACAAACCACGGAAGAAAAAAAAAATGGTTTTATTATTGACGAAGCCGAATTAGATGATGATGTGGATGAAGACGATGAATGGGAGGAGGGTGCCAGCGAATTGGGCATAGTCGGAAATGATATTGACGAATTAGGTCCAACCGCTCGTGATATTGAAGTAGGTCGACGTGGCACAAATATTTTGGACACACAAAGAGAAGATGAAATTGAGGAATATTTTTGAAAGAAATATGCTGGTAAATCAATTCCCAAGAGAAACTTTGGCGATGGTGGTGTAGAAACGCCCGATGAAATTGCCCAACAAACTCTGTTGCCCGGCATAAAGGATCCAAATCTCTGGATGGTGAAATGTCACATTGGTGAAGAGAAGTTTACAGCTTTATTGTTAATGAGAAAATTCTTAACATACCTTAATACCGATTAACCATTTCAAATAAAATCCGTCATAGCACCGGAAGGAGTGAAAGGTTATATTTACGTAGAGTCGTATAAACACAGTTATGTTAAAGCGATCATTGAAAATGTGGCAATCTTCGACTTGTCAAATGGAAACAGGAAATGGTACCCATCAATGAAATGACCGATGTTTTGAAAGTTGTAAAGCAACAGGTTGGTTTAAAGACAAAGCAGTGGGTGAGATTGACGAGAGGAGTCTTAAAGGATGATATAGCCCAAGTGGACTATGTGGATTTGTCGCAAAACCAAGCTAATTTAAAACTTTTGCCACGCATTGATTACACACGCAATAGAGGTGCTCTAAGAACAACAGCAACTGAAGATAAAAACAAGAAAAAACGTAGATCCCCACCAAAACCATTTGATCCTAAGGCTGTAAGAGCTGTTGGCGGAGAAGTCTATTCTGATGGTGACTTTTTATTGTTTGAGGGCAATCGCTATTCTCTCAAGGGCTTTTTGTATAAAAATTTCAACATGTCAGCCATACAGGCGGAAGGTGTCAAACCAACTTTGGCCGAACTGGAAATATTCAAAGAACAACCAAAAGATGTTAACTTGAAAATTTTAAATGGAGCAATAGATGAATCCACTGGTGGTCATTCATTTTCTATGACTGATAGTGTTGAAGTATGCGTAGGTGATTTGGAGAATTTAGATGGTAAAATTATAGCAATTGATGGTGGTAGGATAACTGTTATGCCGAAACATCAAGATTTAAGGAGTCCCTTGGTGTTTAAAGCCAGCGAATTGCGTAAGAATTTTAAAACTGGTGACCATGCTCGTGTGTTAGCTGGACGATATGAGGGTGAAACTGGTTTGATAATACGAGTGGAGCCAACACGTGTAGTTTTAGTTTCGGATTTAACAAACCATGAATTGGAAATATTACCCAGAGATTTACAACTTTGTTCTGATGTTGCCACAGGTTTAGATTGTTGGGTAAATTTTAATGGGGTGATTTGGTTCAACTTAATGATCAAAACGTTGGTGTTATTGTTCGTTTGGAGAGACAAAGTTTTCATGTTTTGGGCTTGCAAGGCAAAGTTATTGAGGTCAAGCCAACTGCTTTGCACAAGAGAAGAGAAAATTGTAATACAATAGCATTGGATGTTTATCAAAATCAAATAAGGAGACGTGATATTGTCAAAGTTATTGAAAGACCCCATGCTGGTGGTTCGGGTGAAATTAAACATTTATATCGTGGTTCAGCCTTCTTGTAGCAGCAAATCGCAAACAAGTCATTTAGGAACTTTGAGTAGTTTAGGTTTTATGTCTCCTCGTATACAATCTCCGATGCATCCGTCGGGCGGACGTGGAGGTCGTGGTGGATACAGAGGTGGTCGTGGTGGTTTTCGTCCTACAGGAGCTCGCGAAATTTTGGTCAAAACTATTAAAATTACTAATGGACCATATAAAGGTGTTGTCGGTATTGTGAGAGATGCTACAGAAAGTATAGCCCGTGTTGAATTGCATACATCATGTCAAACAATTTCGGTAAATCGTAATCATATTGCGATTGTTGGTGGTGCCGGTAAAGACGGTAGTCTTTCTTCATATCCCCTTACTCCAGCACGTACACCTGGTTATGGTTCTCATACACCTTTTTATGCAGCAACTGGCTCTAAGACACCATTACTTGGTAACCAAACACCCAATTGTGATGTTGAAGGTCGTACACCTTATAGCAGTTCTATGACACCATTACATGATGGCAGTATGACACCACGTCAAGGAGCTTGGGATCCAAATGTGTCGAATACACCAGCTTGTAGCAATAATTTTGATTATTCGCTAGGAGAACCAAGTTCAAGCCCAATTTCTAGCCCATGCTATAGTACCAGCACTCCTGGTTATCAAATTAATTATCAATTTCCACAAAAACTCAGGATACCCTATCCATGTCATGCTATCCATCACCTTCAAGCTATTCGTCCAATACACCCGGCGGTGCTCCCAACTCACCCTACAATCTACACACTCCTGGCGCTAGCTTAGTTTCTCCCATTGATGATTGGTGTACCACAGACATTGAGGTTAAGATTCATACTCATAATGATGTTGATTTGATTGGACAAACAGGCATTATACGCACTGTTTCCAACGGGGCAGTGTTTCGGTGGTTAGTAAACATTTAGCAACTATTTTACCCAAGGCGGGCGATGAATTCAAAGTGATTTATGGTGATGAACGTGAGTCAGTTGGTAAAGTGCTTTCTCAATCGGATAAAGACACCACCATATGTCAGCTCAATGGCGATATTAAAATGATACCAACAATATACTTAAGTAAAATGATAACGACTGATTAAAATCAATAACCAACCAACAAGTACCAGAGTAAAACAACTTCTCATTGTTTTGAATATTTGTGTACCAATTATTTTTTTTTATTTGACTTTTTATTAAAATACAAATCAATGTTTCAATAAAATATTTTACTAGTATTTTGTTGGAAATTATTTCCATTTATTATTTACGAAATTGTTTATATATAATTTCATATGTAATATTAATTATAAAAAATATACATTAAATTTTGTGTTGAAAATAAAATATCAAAAATTATATAAATTTTTTGTATTATTTTTAATATTTTGACGGGACACATTGATCATAATGAGACTTTCCGGGAAAATACAAAATATTTTAAATTCCCTGTTGATATTTGAAAAGTTCCGTTAACATTTAACCACAACGGGACGTTGGCACTTCAAATTTAACTCATGAGATTACCGTTAGTAGTGTTTCTGTGTTTTACAAAAGTCTAGTAAATATTTTTTTTATAAGAACATAACCTCAAAATTGGCCAATTTCCAAACAATTTCATACTATTCTTACAAAAAAACCCTTTTTAAAGTTAAAAAAACCCCTTTTAAAGTTTTTTTTTTTTATATTTTTCTTTATTTTTTTTTGTCAATTCCATTGGGAATTTCGTAAAGATGCTTGTAATTGCTATCCCATAGTGCATGTAAGAGCTACAAACATAACCAGCATTTTCAATCTTTAAACAATCAATGAACCCAACAAAATCCAATAAAATCGTTTTGTTTCGCTGTCGTCTAAAACAAATTCAATTCAACAAGGACTTTGTGAACAAAATCGAAATGAAAAACAAACTTGTTTAGTATGATTACATTGAATTGAACTTATAAATAAATAATGACAAACTATTTGTATACGATTCATTGACAGCTCATGCTAAACAGTTGACAAATAAGGTTATATAGCAATCTCTTTGGACAAATGTTGGACTATGATGATGACGATGACGCAGACCAAGACGACGACGACGAAGACTATTCCAACATGACTTCACTATCTTAATGCATAATTAAACAACATCAAAGCATTCTTATCCTCCGTAACCATGTGTTTAACAATTTGATTGACAGGTCGGCTAATGTTTAAAGTCATATAAAACAAACTGAAATACAAATTTCTTAACAAATCTCGAAAAGAAAAACATAGAGGCATACTTCTTTCCAATAAACAATATCATCATCAGCATCACTAGTGTCAATAGCAATTGGTGGTGGCCTTGAAATACTAAAATAAAAGTACAAAAAATCAAAAGGAATCATTAATTGTCAAGACTTTGGTTATACATGTGAAGTCAAAAACTTAAAAATACAAAAGAATTCTAAAACAAGAGTACACTCAAAAAAATGATCGATAGAATCTACGTAAAATGACAGTTAATACAAAGGTACAGGGTGTCCGCGGGGAAGGTATACTACTTTGTTTTGCCGCCAATTTGGTAAACATTAGTCTTGACAGTTCGTATTTGGTAGTCGCGAAGTAGATACGTGGCGATGAGATAGTTATGTGAAATTTTTTGAAGAAACAACGTGCCAATAAAACGCACTATTTATCGTGTAGTGAATAATTTCGAAGAAAAAGGGTCTGTGGGTGATAGGCCCAAGCATGGACCACAACGTACTGCAAGATCGGCTGAAAACATTACTGCTGCTCAATTCCTCAATTCGACGCCGTGCTCAGAAGCTTGGTCTTCAAAGAACAACTTTGGCCACAATTTTGCACAAGGATTTGCATTTGTTACCATTTAAGATTCAGTTGACACAAGGGCTTCTTCCACAAGACCATTTACGCCGCTGTACATATGCCAATAGGATGTTACAGCTCGCCCATGACAACTTCGATTTTCATGAAAAAATCATAATGAGTGACGAGGCACATTTTCATTTATATGGATATGTGAATAAACAGAATAGTCGGTTCTGGGCAATGGAAAACCCTTAAATTAATTATCAGTCACCTTTGCATCCATTAAAAGTGGCAGTCTGGTGTGCAATTAGGTCAGGAGGAATCATTGGACCTTACTTCTTTAAAAATAAAAACGGCCTAACGGTAACTGTGAATGGGGGGCGATATCGTGATTAACAAGTGGTGTCAACAAAACGGTGTCACATCGCATACAGCCAGGATTACAATGGAATAACTGCGAGTTATTCAAGAAATGGTGATATTGATTGGCCTTCATGGTCGCCTGATTTGACTGCTCCAGACTTCTCTTTGAAAAGCAAGATTTATGCAAACAAACCAGAAACGCAACTCAAACAAAAAATTCGTGATGAAATTAATGAAATACCGCGTGGAATATGTGAGAATGTAATGAAAAATGTGCTCAACAGAGCTCGCACTTATGAGGCTAACAGAGGCGGACATTTATCTGATATTGTATTCCATACATAACTGCCGACATTAAATAAAACATTTATCAATGTAAGATCCATTCTCTTTCATTTAATCACATATTATAAACAAACAAAGTAGTATACCTTCATGGCGGACACCCTGTATATGCAGTTATTAAAATAACTAAAAATTTTGATATTCTCAAATGTAAAAAAACAGCAATAAAAATAGCTGTCAAATTTTAACTATAAACATTTTTGAAGCAACTGACTAAAATTGGCAAAAGCTAATTTCAGTACTTCACTATTTTATTAAAAAATATATATATTTTTTTTTTTCAATTACAAAAAAATTGTTGCTTAATTTTATTTAAAATTTGTTCTAAATAGTACCAGTTATTACGTTTTTATGCGTGTACTACAAAATTGTCTGATTTTTATTTGGAAACTAAGAATATATCAGTAATTACAAATATAAACCAAATAAGAATTTTCAAAATCTCAACGCGATTTTTTTAATTTTTTAAATAACTAAAAAAAGAAAAATTAACTGCATTTAATTAAAATTAACTGTTTATTTTTAAACTACTGTTTTTCTTGTAGTTTCTTATAATATTAAACAACTGTTACGAGATAAAGTACTTTTCGTTAACTGTGATAAAAGTTGTTTTGTATTTCTCCATGAAAAAACAAATGCAAATTAAAATAAAAAACAAACAACTACTGTTTACTACACATACATACAACTGTCATGCACATAGAAACTACCAAACTTTTTTGAGTGTAATCCATGTTATTAATATAATATTAATAATGTATCGTAGCTTGTGCTCCTCCAAGGCTTTGGCAACTATTAAGGAAATTATGTTTAAAATGTCATGCATTTTGGGTGGCCATTGAATGTTTAAAAGTCACTGACAATAAAAAAAAAAAAAAGAGTGTGTGGTACTCGTATTATTATTTAGTATTCATATAAACTCCTCTACCTCTGCCTGTCAGTCGTCTATATGTCCATCCATAATAGGTAATACTAATGATATTGATCTGTTCTATGTTCTATTAGCAATACTTTCAATCTATCTATGGTTTGAATTATAATGACTCTTTCTTTATTTTTCTTTGAGGAAATAATAAAATGAAAATTATTTAATTTATTGGTAAATTAAATTTATGTTAAGCCTTTGAAAGAACTTCAAATTTATGTTCATTTCGTTAAGAAATAGTGTGACTTAAGTATGTATTGCAAATAAATATTTATTAATTATTAAATAGGAAAAAAAGAGGAGTAAAATATGTTTTTGGTGTTGGCGCTATAAAAGTTATGACTATGACATGACAATTATTTAGGTTTATATTTTTGGCATATTTTAAGAAATTTTTTTATTTATTTTTATCTCTTAAAAAAGTGGTAGTTAAAAATTTATTTAGATAGTTTACAGGTTGGTTGAAAAGTTCCTGCGCTCGAAATGAAAGAATACTGTTTTTGTTACGAAATATATTTTTTTATTCAATATAATCTCCTAGAAGCTCTATACACTTGTTCCAATAATCTTCCAATAATTTTATCCCATCCTTATAATGGTTTTCCGGAAGCTCTGCAAAATAACCGTCTACGGCTGCTATGGCCTCTTCATTCGACTTAAAATGCTTTCCACGAAGGAATTGTTTGAGATTTCTGAAGAGATAGTTGTCACTGGGAGCCAAATCTGGTGAATACGGTGGATGTTCAAGCAATTCGTACTTTAATTCTTTGAATTTAGCCATCGTCAAAACACTTTTGTGAGCAGGTGCATTGTCTTGATGAAAAATAATTTTTTTCTTCTTTAAACCAGGTCTTTTTTTACGAATTTTTTCATCCAGCTGACCTAAAAGGCTGCAATAATATTCAGATAATCAATCAACAAAATTCCTTTTGCATCCCAAAAAACTGATGCCATAACCTTCTTTGCTGATCGTTGTGACTTCACCTGCTTTGGAGCTGAACAACCAGCTTCAGTCCACTGTAAACGTTCTTTTTTCAATTTAGGATCATGGTGGTAGATCCAAGTCTCATCCATAGTTATAAAACGACGCAAGAAGTCGGTTTTATTCTGCTTAAAACGCTCCAAATTACGCTGAGAAATTTGTTTTCGATACAGTTTTTGTTGAATTGTTAATGTGTGCGGCACTAACTTTTCAAACAGTTTTTTCATACGTAATTCTTCATGTAAAATATGGAGTACTCGTTCGTCTGAGATGCCTATGGCATTAGCAATTTCACGCTTAGTCAGTCTTGGATTTTCACTAACCATATTATGTACCTGCTCAATGATTTCTGCTGTGGTTGCAGTTTTTGGTCGTCCTTCGCGTGGATCGTCTTCAAGGCTGGTACGACCACGTTTAAATTCACCAGCCCAAAATTCAACGGTGCGTTTTAAAGGTGAGCACTCCTTATACACTTCTAACAATTGTGCATAAATTTCCTTTGCTTTTAAATCCTTCAAAACAAAAAATCTAATGACTCCACGATATTAAATTTTTTCCATATTAAAAAAATTTAATGACACGTCAACTTCAAATGGCTTGTAAACAAAGAAAGAATTGACAGAATGACTTGCAACTTTGCATGTGTTCTCAGGACAGTTATACCATCTTGAGAAAAAAAAAGTTTGGAGCTAGCAGTGCCATCTCTTGGTGAGCGCAGGAACTTTTCAACCAATCTGTAACTTCATTGCATTCTTAAAATTTTAGTGTGACACTCAAAAAAGGTTGTCGGCAGAATGTACTAAAAATAATGGTTAATCTGTTAAAAAGGCGGTAGAGGTACTTTTAAATTAACTAAAAATTTAGTTAATGCTGCACATTTAAGTTAACAATTTAAGTAAATAATTCCCATAACACAACTACAATTGTAGTCAAAAATAATTACCACAATGTATTGTACTAACTGCAAAACTTTTAAAAGTATATTATAATTTTTTTATATAACTTTTTTAAAATGAAATAAATTTATTATTTAATGCCTTAATGTTTTTAACATACTTCTCCTTTGCAAAAGAAAAAAAATACGTGCATTTCGTTACAGTACTTTGCTTTAGATACTGACATCTATCTCTACGTGACAAGAAGAACACTTTTTCATGTTAGTTTCCACTGTGCTACTGCAACAGATTGTAAATACAAAAGAATATATCGTTCTTTTAAATGCAAAAGGACTAAAAATATATAGACAAAAATCCAAATAATACACTTCAAAAAGTTCTACTGAAATAAAATAACTAAAAAATGTAGTTAATTTTAACTGCTAAAAAACAACTAATTTATGCAGTAAAAATTACTACCAATGTCATAAAAATAACTGACAAATTTTTGCTAAAAATATTTTGAAACAACTAACAGTTAAGTTTTTCGGTATTATAAATAAATATATATATTTTTATAAAACAAAAAATTCATTCAATTACATTAAAAACACTGTGCTAGTCACAAATTAGAACAAGCTGCGCTCCCTCCGAGTAAAGCTAATTTAATGGTGATTTGGCATCTTTTTTGATCTCTTTAGGATCTTTTTTGCATTTAAATTAATCAAACTCTGTTAAATACAATTTCTCAATACTTATTTTTCCGCGAAAATTTTTTTTTGCGATATTTTCTTTTTTAATGAAATTTTTTTCCGAATGAAATTTTTTTTCTTAAGTCTATTATTATTTTTCTAACCCCTATATATATCATAACATTGAAGTTTTTATTTGGTGAAAAGAATGTTTTTGCGAAATTTTTCTATTGATTTTTTTTTTTATATTTTTTTTTTTTATAAAAAATTTTATTTTTATAAAAAGATTTTGCAAAATCTTTTTTTTCTGCAAATAAAAACTACAACGTTATGTTATTTTGTGTACATTCAATAGGGTTTAGAGTTAAGAAAAAAAATACTTTCGAAAAAAAAATATCGCGAAAAAATTTTTTCCGCGGAAAAATAAATATTGCAAAAAAAATTTTCCGCGAAAAAATAAATAGCAAAAAATTGTATTTAACAGAGTTGGATTGATTTTAATTTGAAAAACGGCTATCACCATTGAATTAAGCGTACTCGAATTAGCTTTATCAATAGGGTGCCCAGCTTGTTAAAATTTGCGACTAGCACAATGTAATTAATTGAAAATTAAGCATAAAAAATATAAATCATAAAAGATAAAAACCGTAAAAAATTCTGTTGTGGTTGTTATGTTTATCATATTACAGTACTTTTCGTTATTTGTTCTTCTTTTAATAACTAAGATAATAGTTGATTTGCAATTAAAAATACTTTAACTTTACAACAACTGGTTAGGTTTTTAAACATGGCATTAATTTCGAGAATATCCCTTTAAACAAAATTTAATTTATTTTTTTTTTTAAATTATTATTATGTCGCTACATCCTTTTTCGTTTAAGCTAACGATTTAGTACATGCAAATAATATTTACACTTGTATTATTGGCATACATACTACATTCAACACAACATGTCTTAAAGGATTTTGTGATGAACTCTAGCAGACCTTTGAAAAGAACATTATTTTATCCTAACTATTGATAAAGAAGAAAAACCTATAAACAAAAATTAAGTACATTTCGAAGTATATGTGACCGACCTCATATAGCTTAACAATTTTTCATACTACCACAATGTGCATAATGTTATTTTATATTGTTTTTTTTTTCTTTTGCTGATTTTTTAAGCTACTGTTCTTGGCTACTGCTACTTTTTGTTTGCCTTTTAAATTTATATGTATGTATGTTTGGCAAGATATTTCGTTGAGTGGTAGTAAAAATGTCCATCACCTTTGGAACGAAAAAAATCCATTAAGAAATACTATTCTTCAGTTTAAGAAAGTTTGTTCACTTGCCACGAAAATGTTAGTATTTTTTTTTACTTTTTTTTTTGTTCAAGTCAAAGTACCTTTTAAATGATGTTTATTGTAGGAGAATATAGTGTACCGTTAGAACATATTTATTGTTTTAAAGCTGTAAATTCCTTCTTTTTAAACTCATAAAAGAAATATTATAGGTTTATCGCTTAAGTCTTTTGTTGTTTATAGCCAATGAAAGTCTCTCTATAGACATGATAAATTAGTTCAAACAAATACTAAAAATTATTTACAACAAAGAATAAATGCTTAACCCTTTGTAGCCAATGCATTTTTTTGGTACGGGAAAGGTTAAGGTAAATAATAAAAAAAAGTATTACTTAGAAATTAAAAAATATCCTTAATTTTTTATTTATTTGACATTTTAGGCATTGTGACATTACTGTTACATTGAGTTAAAAGTAAAAAGAAATACTTATGTGGTATGAGGAGTTTAAAACAATTATTTTGTCTGTTATAGCATAATGCTACACCGAATTTTTCGCAAATTGTTTGTGATACGCCACTACACTGGAGGAACTTGCAACGTATTCTCTTTTCTACCCAAATTGGCCAGTGGCCGATTTGATCCTAACGAACTGCCTTTGGAGGAACATGTTGCGCCGGCCCCTTATGTCTTTTGGTTTGAATTTCGTTTTCAATTGGTTTTCGATTCTATAGAATATAGAATAATATAGAGATTCGTTTGTTCAGCAATAAAACTTATCAGTTCTTTGGGGGAAAAATGTAAAAAAAAATTATTGACTCATTTGATGTCCAGGATCTGAAAATAAGGGGTCATCCATAGGTTCGTTGCTTTCAATATCTTCAATGATTGAGTCAACCACGGTATTTTCTTCACCATCAGCAAAAAGTTCAAAAACCTCCAATTGTGTTTGATAATCGGGATCAATAACGCTATCATCATCATCGTCATCTAGTCCATCTTCGCTGTCATATTGCCAAATATTATTTCTCCTTCGATCACGATGTCATTCTAAAATAAAATGACACAATTTTTTTTGCAATAGTAACTCAATGTAACAGCAATGTTACAAACATAACAATATAATTTTTTCGTGTAAAATTGTAAAAATATTCATTGTATATAATAAGTAAAAAATATTATTCACTTACCTACAGGTTTTCATAAAAACAACCCAATTTCTTGCACTTTTTGTATTTTTTATAAATTTTTAAATTAACACGTGTTCAAACTTGTCACTATTCGTATTATGCAAACTTCAAACTGACGAAAGTCAAAAAAATTAAATTCAGTATGTATTATTTCGGTGTTTTTGAGGTTTGTTACAGTAATGTTACATGAGGCTATAAAGGGTTAAATATTTAAAAAAAAATCCTGGTGATCTTTTTTTACTTTCTAAAGAAGATTGCTTATATAATGTGGAATTTCCAATTCAATATTTGGAGTTAAAAGATTAACAGGCGTATGCATAGACATTTAATTGAATCTTATAACAGATTTATACAGAAAAATTGTTGTGGTTTTGCATGTTAATTAACGTTGATAAGTGTGTTATAAATATCAACAAAATGTTTATGCATACTTGGTTCATGAAAGACAAAAATTCAAATCTAATTGAAGGCTGTAGGATTTGGGATCAAATCCAAGAATCCCTAAAACAGTTTTACAGTTTGACCTTTTTTCTGTTATATCATAAAGATATCCTTAAATAAATATTACACAAACATAAGTAGTACATTACAAATTACAACAATGGCATTTTTTCATTCAAAGAATTTTGTTTAAAAATTCTAACAACATTTATTGTTATTAAAGAATTAACAAATTTGTTACATTGTATAACAAGAGATTTTGCAGCTTCCTCTAATAAATACTATTTCTGATATCTATTTCTGTTCTATAAACACTTATCCCTCGTGTTGAAGCTTCTAACAATCGATAATAATATGGCTTACAATTAAAATCATTTTAAAAGTTTTAAGGGTAAATATACATAGGTTTAGGTGTAAGTATCTTAGATATGTTCGTTCCAAAAGTACTTACAATATGCAAACAAATCGTATAAAATTCGTTGCGTGTTTAGAAAAACAAGATAGAAAATGTTGTCTACTTCTGTTTTCCTTATTTTCTGGTATGTACTTGTGTGTTTTCTTCTTCTTCTTAAATATATGTAAATGATAATGTTTGGACAAATTTTGTGTAAAAAAACATTTTTTTTTTTAATTTTATTTTTGCAGCATGCAAAACAAGAAGACCCTTACACGCACGCACAATAGCACACAAAGTGTTTTAAAAGTGCCTTAAGGTTTAAGAAACGTTTAGTTTTACATTTTGCAGCAGTCAGCAGTGAAGAAGTAAAATTGCAATACTAAATGTACCTTTAACATTTATGTACCTCTGCTTTTCCATTAGTTTTTATATCTAATGTCTACATTTGTATAACAAAATTGGATTTGCGTGTTTTAAGGAAAAGTCTTTTTGCGTTTGAAACTTTTTTTTTTTTGGTTTGAATGTTAAGCCCTAGACACCACCAAGTAAGTAATTGTAAGCATTTAAATGTTTAAGCATTAGATAACGAAAAAAAATGTTCTTTTAAGTTATTTACATATTACATAAATGCATATGTACGAGTGTATGTAAATAATGTATGTATGTTGTTTGTTACATGCTATGACCATTAGAGGTGGTCAAAACTTAAAACGTGTTAACACACAGAAAACGATTTTTTTTAAATCAAACAGAAACGGCATTAAATTAAATAGAAACAGCTTTAAAATTAAATTAAATTTTTGTCTGTATATTTACAAAACTAAATTAACTATTTTTATATAGCCTGGTGCATGCATTTCGACACGGCAAAAATCGGCTAAGAACTCGAAGTTTTAGTAAAGCTAGATCCTCCAGAAGAGGCTGGGCTTAAACAAAAAAAAAATTATTAAAACGTCTGGCGCTTTTGCAAGCTCTAGCTTTTCTGAGAATAATCAAATTTTCAAATCTTTATTCTTTATACTTTGTCCATGCAAAACTTTTTAGTGTTCATGATTGTATGAATTTGAATTTGTTAACTCTTTGGCGACCATACATTATTTATCGAAGTGTTTTGGTTCCTTTTCAATTTTCTTGGGTGTCCCAAGAAGAACGCAATTTTTAATTTTAAATAAAACACAGATATTAAAAAAAAAAACCGTGAAACTTTATTATATCGTAAAGTAGACAGAATGAGGTTATGTATGGAACAATATATCGTGCAGATGGCCGCCGCGGCTTTGCTGGCATGCACGCGATCTTTTAATGAAATTTTCAATGACCGTTTTGCATGAATGCTGCGGTATTTCATTAATGCAGCGTCCAATTTCCTCTTTTAAGGCTTGAGTCGTCGTCGGCTTATTCGCGTAAACCATCGACTTCAAAAAACCCCAAAGAAAAAAATCTAATGGTGTTAAATCGCACGATCTAGGCGGCCAATTCTGATCTCCAAAACGCGAAATAACACGACCGGGAAATGACTGATACAGCAATTGAATTGTTTCTCTGGCTGTATGACATGTGGCTCCGTCTTGTTGGAACCACATGCCCTCCACATTCATTTCTTCAATTCTAGGCAAGAAAAAACTGGTTATCATTTTACGATACCGAACACCTTTGACTGTTTGCGCTTGACCTGCCTCATTTTCATAAAAAAAAGGTCCAATGATTCCTCCAGCCCAAAAACCACACCACACAGTGACACGTTGAGGATGCATTTGCTTCTCGTGAATCACTCGAGGATTTTCCTCACCCCAAATGCGACAATTCTGCCTATTGACGAAGCCATCAAGATGAAAATGGGCCTCGTCACTGTAGATAATTTTATCGGCAAAATCAACATTTTCATGTTGTCTCTCCAATACCCAATTAACGAACTCCCTTCGCTGTACATGGTCAGCTGGCTTCAGTTCCTGAGTCAATTGAACTTTGTATGCATGAAGATGTCGAATTAAGGTGGATGGGTTTTGAGCGACATCATCACATACAGCTGCGACATTTTCGGTCGATCGACCTGGTCGATGGCGCGTTGTTGTCTTTACATCACTAACAGACCCAGTTTCGGCAAATTTATCCATTAATCTCTTTACAGTTGACTCTTTTGATTATTGTGACCCCAAATTGATCGCAATTTGCGAACTGTAGCCGCAAAACTTTCACCATTTTGGTAAAACAATTTCACAATGAAAATGCGTTGTTCATTCGTGTAGCGCTCCATTTTTACTAACCTCGTACCTTCTACTAGCAAACAATAACAATTGTTCAAATGTCAAACAATGACACTTCGAATGTTGCCAGATTTAAAAATTGCGTTCTTCTTGGGACGTTCTTGACTCCCTAGACCCGCTCATTGCTTCTAATTTCTCTTGGCAAAAGTAACTGCAAAATGATGCTACTGCAGTTTTGGCTGAAGCCATTTTTATTTATTTATTATTTTAGTGATCTGTAAAGGTTTCTTTTTAATTTTCTTGTTATTTCACGTAACAATTAATGTGCTTTATAATTAACTTCACAGACCCACTGCTAGACCCTCATTCCGCTTGTCAAATACTGGTGAATAAAAAATATTTTTTACCTACTTTGAGGATGCCTAAAGAGACTTTTACCGCCCTTCTCTACAAATCACTTATGGAGATATTTACTCTTATCTTTTACCTGTTTAATTAACCGTAACCCTTTGACGACCTATATTTTTTATATACCTTCAAGAAAAGTATCACAAGCCAAGATCCCCGATTTTGATTTGGATATGGATAAAAAACAGAAATTTAACATCAAACTTCCTCGCTGTTTGGCGGTAAATTGTTGAGAATAATATTGGTCAGTTTTGAACATTAAATCTCCCAGATGGCCCAGAAACAGAGACAGATTGATCTTAAACTTATGTTCTTCACATATTTGAATTTCATTAGAATTGAAGAGTTTAGCTTGAAAGTTATAACTTGTTACCTGTTGTTAGTTACTATTTAGATATACATTTCAAAAATTCAAGCTGATGACTGGAATTTTAATTCTTCAATTTCGAACTAATTTTAAAAGCTATTGGAATGTGAAAATTTATGCCAGCTAATAAATAGTGCTGGTAAAAATGAGTAATGGTAGTAATGGAGTAAGCGAACATTTGCTTTTAGATATTTTCAGAATTGTATTTTGGACAGTAAAAAGAAACAAAAATTCGATTAAAATTTAAAAATTCGGTCAAAACGTTGAGTATAATCGACTATCCAAATTAAAAATATCTATCAATATCGAGTATTGAAAATTAAGCATATTTACCAGTACTACTAATAAAATCCAGGAAAAATACAGTACAATCATAAATGCAAAAATAATTTAAAAATATCTAACTCTACATTTTAAAATTATTTTCTATAAACCAAAGGATATTTCAGGTTCAATTTGTTAACACATTTTTTAATAGATTTCCCCTCAAATAAACTAATTTCTCTAAAGTTGGTCATGTTGTTGGTCATTAGTTTTAGGCTGCGATTAGGTTTTTCTCTTTACAATGTACTATTCATTTTTATTTTTTATTATTTTTTTTATATATATGTATATATTTTTTTTTGAGTATTCAAATCATGATAAGATCTTCTTGTTGTTATTTGTTTAAACATGTAAATACGCATGTTCAAATGCTTTTGCCAATATATATCTTTTTTGCACTTATACAATGAAAATATGGGCACAAATTTATATGTACATATTACAAAATTGTTTGTCTTCAATACAATTTTTCTTTTTCCAATCACGTGCTTTGGCTTAATTGTAAATTTGTTGTATTTGTAAATAAAAAACCGCAAATCTTTATTAACTTTACAGACATAAAAATAACAACTTTTGATAAACCACTACTAAGGTGGCCTTTTTGTTGCTATTAAATACGAATATACGGCTATGAGAATAAGACATACAGATATAGAAAATCTGTTAAGAATTACTATTTACTTGTATTTTGTTTGGTATAAATGTTAATACAAAACAAAAGACTTAAGCAACAAACTTGTCGACCACTAACGCAATTATCTCATTAAAAACTTGACATTCACATTGGCATTGAGTTACAGATAATTGTTTAACATTATAATTTATACATCCCCATACATATGTATCAAATTAGCGGTTAATTTACAACACAAAAAAAAAAAATAAAAAATTAATCGTAAACTAATTATATACATATTAAAGTTATTTATATTTTCATTTTAATTTGATGTTGCTGATGAAAACCATAAACATTTTTAAATTTATTTATGATGTTTTGATTTTTTTTTAATAAATTGCTTGCATTATTTTTTGATTTGCAAGCTTTATTTAAAACACAGTTTGTGTTATAATCAAAAGAGGTCATTACAAACATAACTTTGTTTTGGTTTCATTTATGATGATTATTTTTTGCATTATGCACATCATATTTGATATAGAGAGTTGTTCACTCAGAAAAGTTGTGCAGTTACTACATGACAGATATGACATTTTCTTTGGCTCGTAAAGGGGTTTTAGTTTGTTCAACTGCAATTGCAGTTGTTTTATTTAAGGGTAAAAATCTAAATTTGAAATTAAAATTCATAAAAATTTAACAACATTAATAGTTGTTTTAAACTACATTTGTAATTGTTATAAAATATATTTGCTTTTTTTTTGCTTTTACTACTTATCTTTTACCACATTTGAAGTTATTTTTGACTATATTTGCAGTTATTTTAATTTTATTTGTAGTTTTTTTTACTACATATATTTGTAGATATTTTTAACTACATTTGAAGTTATTTTTGTAGTTGTTTTTAACTACATTTGTAGTTGTTTTTAACTACATTTTTAGTTATTTTTAACTACTTTAATAGTTATTTTTAACTACATTTTGTAGTTATTTTTAACTACATTTTGTAGTTGTTTTAACTACATTTGTAGTTTTTTTTAATCTAATAAGCAGTTTTTAACTACAATTTTTAACTGTTGTTTTTTAACTACATTTTGTAGTGGTTAACTACATTTGTAGTTATTTTCATCTGGATTTGCAGTTTTTTTAACTACATTCGTAGTTGTTTTCAACTGTATTTGTAGCTATTTTCAACTATATTCGTAGTTGTTTTTACCAATATTTCTAGTGGTTTTTAACTATATTTGTAGTTTTTTTTTTTGGAAATTTTTCTAGATTTTTACTGTAAACTTTACTCTATTTATATGTTTTATTCACTACAGTTGTCAATTTTTTTTATAGTTAAAAATAACTACATACATATTGCAATTGATTTAAATGCGAGTGTAGTGTACACCATTCAACTGCAAATTCAGTTATTTAAACAAACATTTGAAATTGATTGAACCTACATATTTTCATTAGTGAGTTGCTGTTGTTACCCTTTTTGATGTAGATGCAATTTTATGCTGCATAATTTCTGGTTATTATAAAATCACTCACTGTATTTTGTGGTTCAATAAAGTTCAAATTAGTAGTGCTAATTTCCAAACAATGTTTTATTTCAACTTCTTCGAAATTATTTGAATAAAATACAATTTGTTACGTTTTTTAAATTTATATATAACAATGTGCGTGCCTTTGTTATGACATATTACTGTACCACCAAGTAAAAGTAATTATGCGAAACCAAAAAAAAAAAAAAAATTGTATATGCATTAAATAATAACTTCCTTAATTTACTCTCATTATAATGTTTAAATATACACACCTCTCCTTCAAAGAAAAAAGGAGTGGAAATTAATTTCAAAAAATGTTTTTAATTTTAAAATAATTATATCAAAGAATATTAAGAAAATTTATATCAAAAATTTTTTGTTATAATGAACATTGAAGGGGGGAATTTAATAATACACATATTGAATATGAAAAAACTGTATTAAAATGCATAAAAATTTCATATAATTTTTTAAACAAAATTTACCGTGACAAAGATTCTATACTTTTTTTTAATAAAAGAATCTTAAGGAACGTCAAAATCTTTTATTTTTTACTTGAAAGGAAATTTATGGTGTGTTATGGAAACAGTCATTGTTTTATGTACTTCTCGTATGGTGTTTGGATATAACACTATATAAACTAAAATGTTCTTTTGTTGCAGTTATATTATCGCGGTAATGTTGTTGTTTTGTTATTGTCGTTTTAAAACGTGTTGTTTTATATGTTTGACGTGCCTTTTTGACGAGAGCTCACTCATAAACGCTTATAAATGCTGCACGTGATTTTCATTCATAAACAAAATGCTGATAAATCTCATCACCTGCACAATGTACGAACATTTGAAAAACAAAATTCATATGTAAAAAATAAATTCCCTGAAAGCCTTCCGCTTTTTAATGTTGTTTTTTTTTTGTAATATTTACTGGGTATTGTATATTTAATATATTTTATTATGTGAACTTTTTGTTATTTAACAAAAAATGCACAAAATCATAAATTATTATTAACATAATGAATATTTATGCTTTTTATGTATTTTTGAGTTGTTGTTGTTACATAAAATCAAAAACATTATTAGTTTTTGCTTAACTATTATACAAACCAGTAAAAGAAAGAAAGAGTACTTTTATGACAAAAAGTTTATTCAGAAAAACCCGTAAATTTGATTGAAAATAATTAAAAATTTAATAATTGATTTATTTTGTATAAAATAGGCTTAATTCTGATTAACCAAAGTTTTCAAACAAAATGTCTTCCACAGAAACAAAACAAACTAAATTGCCTTAAATTCTGTTTTTATGAGTCCTGGTTTGTTTAAATATACATTTCTAGTGGCATTATCAGTTGAAAATTACAGTTAAAAAGGCCATAAATGTATTCACCTTTAAAATAATTCACAAACATAGTAAAAATAACTAACAAAGCCCTAAAAATCACTGACAAATTTTCATAACAAATTAATTAAAATTAATTTAAAAGTTTTTTACGAAAAGTCACACTCCGTTATTGTGAGAATGAATTGATCATATAAATATAAAATATATAAATATTAAGTTTTTAAATTAAAGGTATGAAAGGAAACACTTTTCGAGAATCCCAATTTGAAAAATAAATCATAAGCAAAAGTATACAAAGTATACCTTTGCCCATTTTATAAAAAGTGTGTAGTTTAGCATTGCAGATGTGACAAATATTATCAGGTAAAACAAAAATCAAGTTTTAATTCTCCTTCCATGAAATTTGTATGCATACATATATGTGTATCATTAAAAGCAAACTAGTGTACACCTATCCCCCAATTCACAAGATAAATTTGTTACTGACAAAATTTCATTCAATTTTTTTTTAATATTTCTATTACTTTGTTGTTTAGATTTTGGAAAGAGTTAAGAAAATTGTAAAGGGTGGTTAAATTTTAAGGGCCGATGTTGATTTTGAATAAAACACAAATTATTTAGGATATTATTGTCATATCTTTTTATTATGATAATATGGTATGGTTCAATTATGTTTGAAACAAAATATCGACCAAAATGGCCGCCGCGACCTCGGCGGCAAACCTCCATCCGATGGCCCAAATTTTCGATGACCCTGAGGCATAATTGAGGTTCTATGCCGTTTATGTTCCGAATTATCTCATCCTTTAGCTCTTGAATTGTTGGTGGTTTATCGACGTACACCTTTAATTTCAAATAACCCTAAAGAAATAAGTCCAACGGTGTCAAATCACATGATCTTGGCATCGCTATCACGTGAGATAACACGGCCATTGAATTTGTGGCACAAAATAGCCGTTGTTTCGTTAGCTGTGTGGCAAGTGGCGCCGTCCAGTTGAAACCACATATCGTGCACATCCATATTCTTAATTTCTGGCTTCAAGAATTCCGTTATGATCTCGCGATAGTGAACACCAACGGTAAGTCGAGGTTGACGGCTATTCTGCCACACTATCGCGAACAACAGCAATGTTTTCCGCAGAACGAACTTGGCGAGCATGCACAGGTGTTTTCTCATTTCCAACAGACCCGACTTGCAGAAATATGTGCACAATTATCCTGATTGTGGACACATTTGGTCGATTATGCTGACCAAAAAAATCACAAAGTGCATTTTGATTTGAACGCCTATTTTTATAATAAGCCTGAATAACTTTAAGGCGTTGCTCGATAGTGAATCTTTCCATGGTTCAAATTGAGAAATGTCAAATGAAATGCAGAAAAAAATTTGACGTTTATGTGTGGTTTACATTCAACATCGGCCCTTAAAATTTAACCACCCTTTATAAAAAATTTAAGAAAAAAATAAATTTCTATCAGTACTTTCCAGTTGTTTTGGAACAATGATTTTTGTCAGTTATTTTTCCGACTTTTTGAATAGTTTTCACTACATTTGTTAGTTGATTTTAACAATTAGATATTTTTAATTCTTTCGTTATTTTAAAGGTAAATAAATACTTATGTTGCCTTTTTATTTGCAATAGATTCTACCGATAAATATTTTTGAGTATACAAAAATTATGTTTAAGCATTTAGGAGCCAAACAAAAAATTTTATTTATATTGATATATATATATATATAGGGTCCGCCAAATAACTTTTTTTTTTTTGAAAATGCTATAAAAAAAACTACTAAATATTTTCTCAAATTTCTTTTTTTATTTGAAAGTACAATTCTTCCGGTTAACAATGGAAAATAATTTCATTCAAATGGCTGCCTCCGCTGGCCATGCAGAAGCCTACACGATCGGTCCAATTTTTAAGCACATTACCGATTGTGTGCAGCTGTATTTCACCAATGGCTTCACGAATATTGTCCTTTAAAGCGTCAATTGTCTCTGGCTTGTCGGCGTAACACTTATCTTTGACGGCACCCCACAAATAATAGTCCAACGGTGTCAAATCGCAGCTCCGAGGTGGCCAAACGACATCAGCTCTGCGGCTGATAATGCGATCTTTAAAAACAGGGCGCAAAACATCGAGTGTAGCTTCGGCTGTGTGGGACGTAGCGCCGTCCTGTTGAAACCAAATGTTGCCAATATCCTCCTCTTCAATTTTTGTAAACAAAAATTCGTTCAACATGGCCCAATAACGATCGCCATTGACTGTAACGGCCACTCCTTGCTCATTTTCGAAGAAAAATGGCCCAATTATGCCTCTGGACCAAAATCCGCACCAAACAGTGACTCGTTTTGGGTGCATCGGCTTTTCAATGTATGCGTGCGTTTTTTTTTTGTGCCCCAAATGCGACAATTTTGCTTGTTTACATACCCGCCAAGATCAAAATGCGCTTCATCTGAAAAGATGACATTCTGCAACATTACCATGGTTTTCAAAGTAATGTCGCGGAAGGATAAAACTAATTATCTGTCAAATCAGACATGAGCTAAGTTTTACCTTTCACGAAATAAGCACTAGTTGAAAAAAAAAAAACATTAGATGGCGGACCCTATATATATGTATATATATGTAACTTTAACTAAAAGCTTGAAAAATAAGAGAAATTCTAATTTAGCACTATTTCCCTTGAGATTTTAGCAAAATCGTTTCCAAGTGACAACGCGTAAATTGAGGTATAGCTCTTTACTTACCCACTACTAGTAGTGAGTACCAATTTTTTTCCGAATCATTTGATAGTTGATACATAAAACATACAATGTATTTATTTTAGTATCATGCAGCTATATTTCAATGATAAAACATCATGCTGGCAAGCAAAAAAAAAGCTCTAAATTTAGCAATTCATTGCTTTATAATGGCTAAAATAAAGTAAAAATGACTGAATGACTGGTATTGATAAAACTCACACCTTTTTATCTTTTTGGAATACTCACACTCCACTTTGGACAAGGAGTACAACACATGTACGATTACATGCATGTGAGTAAAAGATTTAGTCTAAAATTAAAAAAAAAAAAAAAATTCTTAGAATAAAAATATTTTTTCTCATAAAATTTTATAAATATTTGTGTGTATATTAACGTGCGTTGTACGAGTATGTTTTATGCATACGATATATAAATATATAATGATTTATAATGTTTTATAAGCAACAGGTCATGGTTAAAGTCACATTTATATACAGGAAAATAAAAAAACTATACTCTATATGTACACATTACGTGGGTTTGAGTTTAGTTTTATTTTCTTCATAAGCAGGAAGTTAAAGGTTTATGCAATATTTATCTATGGAATATAAATTTCTATATATATTTTCAATTATTGTAAATAATAAATTTTTTTAATACAAATTTTGAAATCAATTCTTTTTAAATTTAATTCTTCTAATACTGTCATCAAACTGTATTGTGAATAAAAAAAATTTTTTTCAATTCAATTTTAACAAATCTCTGAGGACTTTAAGGAAAAAAAAGAAACATTCATAACATCCTCGTCATACACAAACAATAAATATTATATAATCTACAATACTACAACTTAGCGATTTAATTTCAATAATAAACCCCCTCTTAGGCATTTATGATCAAGATGACTATCAATATGACTTCTTTTGTAAACTGACTTTAACAATCATACAATATGTGTGTTATAAATACCAAATTAATTTGTAGTAAAGCAAATAGTGCTTTTTGTTTATTTTTTCATTGTTGCAAAGAGAAGAGATGTTTCGAAAAAATATTATTTTGCTTAAAAGATTCATTAAAATTCGTTTAGAATATTAAATGATTGGTTTTCGTACGAAGTTAATTTTTGACAAAAAAGTTATTCTGAACTCACATTTAAAAGGATAACGAAGCCATAAAACCAAATAAATTAAAAATGTTTATGGAAAAGTATTTTTTTTTAATTTGCTAAGATGTTTATCACAGAAGTGAGGTCAGCCAAGGATCAACAATTTTGTGTTTATTGCGCATAACAAATACCAAAATTGCCTCTCCCCAACCGCCTCTTCAGTTTTAACAACTCATGTACAATCGACTGATATTAATTTGCAGCCGTAAAGCCGAAAGAGCCGAAAGCCTTCGTTGCTAGTGCTCGGTTAGGGTATTAGGATATAATTTGTCATTATGCAGGGTGTCCGCCGGGAAGGTATACTACTTTGTTTGTTTATAATTTTTGATTAAATGAAAGAGAATGGATCTTATATTAATAAATGTTTTATTTAATGTCGGCAATTATGTATGGAATACAATATCAGATAAATGTCCGCCTCTGTTAGCCTCACAAATGCGAGCCCTTTTGAGCACTTTTTTCATTACATTCTCACACATTTCACGCGGTATTTGATGAATTTCATTACGAATATTTTGTTTAAGTTGCTCAAGCGTTTCTCGTTTGTTTGCATAAACCTTGCTTTTCAGATATTCCCACAAAAAAAATGTCCGGAGCAGTCAATTCAGGCGACCGTGGAGGCCAATCAACATCACCATTTCTTGAAATAACTTGTTGTGCAAAGAGGTCTCGCAGTAATTCCATTGTAATCCTGGCTGTATGCGATGTGGCAACGTCTGGTTGATACCACATGTTAATCAGGCCCAAAGCATGCAGTTGTGGCGTTTAAAAGTTTTCAATCATATCACGTTTTCATTTTCAAAGAAGATTCCTTCTGACCAAATTGCACACCAGACTGTCACTTTTAATGGATGCAAAGGTGACTGATGAATAATTTAAGGGTTTTCCATTGCCCATAACCGACTATTCTGTTTATTCACATATCCATTCAAATGAAAATGTGCCTCGTCACTCATTATGATTTTTTCATGAAAATCGAGGTTGTCATGGGGGAGCTGTAAATATATAAAAAAATAAATAAATAAATTATTAAATAAATAAATAAATAAATAATTAAAAAATAAATAAATAAATAAATAAATAAATAAATAAATAAATAAATAAATAAATAAATAAAAAAATAAATAAAAAAATAAATAAACAAATTATTAAATAAATAAATAAATAAATTATTAAAAAATAAATAAATTTTTTTTTATCTGTAATTAGGGTTTTTTCTTTCTAAAAACCCATATTTCGTTAAAGTTTTTGTAAAATATCGCTAAACCATCGATCTTAATTTAATATTTTTGTACTAGTGTACGTGTACTAATATTTATCAAACAACTAACTATAAGTACTGCTTTGTGTAACAGTTGTTTAAAGCAGTTACTTTTAAAGTTATAATAAACATCTACCAAAATAGTATTTTTGCCGTTAACAGTTAATTTTTGTTACTTATTTAAAAACTTAAAAAAAATTTTTTAATTTTTTAAAAACATAAACAAACATTTTATTTATTATTTTTGATATACACATTCTTAGTTTGCGAATACCTATATCAGTGATTTCAATATTTTTGTAGTAAAAAAAAAGTCGGTTATTTATACGACATTATCAGTTATTTTTTAACAGCATATTTTTACACATTTATTTTAACTGTCATTTTTAGTAGATTCTATCGGCAAACATATTAAAGTGCACTTAAAAGGAAACTCTTCCAGTTGAGAATTTTGATTGCTCTGAAATTTGGATATGTCATAATGGAGACAAATCTGTGGGACCCGTATTTGTTTGTTTTCGACAACAATCTCATATTTGGTTATCCTCTAACTAAAAAAGGGCAAGGAAAAAGGAAGGATAAATAAATACGTTTTTTTAAATTATTCTTTCTAATTAATAAAAAAAAAATTGCCAAATCAAAAATGTTTTAAAAATAATATAATGCCAAGGATCTCAAAAAACTATAATCAATAAAAATAGATTTTGTTGCTTTCAGATAGGCATTGATCCCCCAATTTATCAGTTTCTGACAGTTTTCAAGGCCAATCATGCGTGTTTCTGCTGAAAGTTTTTGATAAAGGAAGTGGCTAATCTCGTAGGACATCTTTTTTGTTCAAATTTCACTTTATCACATGTTGAGGTTTCATAAAAATTTTCGAGTTAATCGTAGAATTTTTTTTTATAAATATTAATAAAATTATTATTTTTAACATTTACGTAAAATATGTATATTGAGTTCTCAATCTTAATTTGGCACACTAATGTTCATAAGGGATATAACATTTTTTGACCAAAAATTTCCCAGGCACTTTGCTATTGGTCAATTTGAAACAAAAACCTTCCGCACCGAATGCGATTTCTAAAACCTTCCAAGATTTTTTTAATTTATTTTTTACAATTTGTAATGAAATAAAGAATAACTAAAATCTGAAAAATTATTTTAAATAGTGACATCAAAAATATTCTATTTTGAAACTTCATGACATTTGGTGCGGAACCTTTTTTAACGATCGCGAAAAAGTAAAAACGCATTTATTTATATATGTCAAAATAAAAACCAGGGTTGGATAAGCTCCCGAGCGAAACAAAATAACTTCTGTGTTAGAAATTTTTTTTGCTTCATTAAAATCAGTTAAATCATGTTACAGATTTTTTTAACGTCATATTTTTTCGAGTGCATCAGAGTTATAAAACTGCATTCTGTAATGCCAGAATAAATAATGTAAATTTTTTTTACCAACCTTTCTTTTGAAAATAAAATAAAGACACTCAATTGAATAAATATTTAAAGATGTAAAATATGAAAATTTGAAATATATTTTTGACATATTGGTTTAGACATAAAAACTATTGCTAATAAAATCATATTATTCATATAAAATCATCATATTATGTATGCAAGAAAATATACATGTTGTTTTGTTGTTGTTGTTGTTGCTTTTTTTTTATAAATTAAACAATGGTATTGTTGTATTTTCTATACTTTATGATACAGGACATTCTCTACGACATATAATATAACTTACATACATACATACACATTCACATATTATTGGATATTGCTGTCATTGTCAATATTTTTGCTGCTCATGCTGCTGTTGTTGTTTGTGTTGCTCTCCTTATGGTTATTGTTATTATTGTAGTATACAAAAGTACATTTGCAATGCAAATCCTATTATGACTTGTTAAATTATAAATATATTTTGCATTTGGTTTATGTTGTTATTGTTGTTGTTGTCTTACATTTTCGTTCAGAGTGTTTAGTTTGGTTATGCAAGTCATAATTTTGTTTTTGTTACGTTTTCAGTTTTATTTTTTAAAGTTTCCACTACTACTTAATATTATTATTATTATTTGCCATATTGTTTATACAACAGACAGTTTTCCCCTCTGTGTCTATGCATCTGAGCCTATGTGTGTGTGTGTGTTTGTAGAAATATAGCCTACACCAAGGTTCAATAACATGAATAATGCATAAAAAGTTTTATTTAAGTTTGTGCAGCTCAAACATACAACAATAAACACAACAACAACAACAACAACAATCGTATTACACTACGCATAATCATCTGAAAAGCATATGAAATCCTTTTTGCTGAACGAAAAGAAACCTTTTATACAATTGTAAGCAAAATAAAAGCAGCATCTGAAAAGTTTTTGCAACACAAACTATGCTCACTATAGTTCCTTCGATTCAAGCATTGTCCTACTATAGTGGGAGGTAATTTTTCTATAAAATTTCTATCTGATGTCCCATCACTACAATATTTCCTTTCCATTAAAGGGAGCTGTTCGTTGTGTCTTTTTGATGGGTGTCCGTTATTCGGAGATTTAATAAGTCAAAACATTATATAGCTTATTCATGATTCTTATGTAATCCTAAGCCGATCTAGTCATGCCCGTCCATCCGTTGAAATTGTTAGCGGGATTTCTCATTTTTACTCTGATTGTTCGTTATCCTTCTGAGCAGTTTGGTATTGAAAATAAAATTGGTCAAGCGGTAAAAAAAATTAAATGAAAAATTTAAAGGTCCCTATAAATTGACCATATTAATTTCTTTATTTAAGTACAACACAATTTCTCAGTAGCGCCTTTAAAATAAAATATTTTATCAAGTTCTGTCATCAATTCTCTGAAGGTGTATAATATTTTATATTCATCTGAAAACTTTTCACCTCATAATTTTTTTTTTTACCACAAACTTTTTCCACCCCAAATTGTTTTTCCCAAAAAAAAAAAAAAAAATTCACAACCAAAAACATTTTTCACCACAAAATTTTTTTTTTCACCTAAACAATGTTTTTAAAATTTCAGTTTATTTTATACAGAATGATTCAATCACGACCCGCCGAAATTCACCAACGTATTCCTTGGCTCATTTCATGAAAATTTGTCCATTACGACCATCCCCAAAAATGCAAGTGTGCGAAATGACAGCGGTTTGAAAATTTTCGGATAGGTGGTCGGAGGGTAGTAGGGTAAAATTGCTTACTTCTGAACCAGTGGTCGGATTTTTTTTTGTTTTTGGGCTTCTTGGAAAGGTCTTTGGGAGATCTTTCAGAATCAATATAGCAAAAAATTACAAAAAGTGAAATCGCAGAGATACAGAGCTTTAAAAAAAATTGGAAAAAGACATAAGAACGTGCACATTACCTCAATTTGGTCAGCCAGATGGCAGGTAACTTATGTTTGCATTTTAGTCAAATGGTCATAAGACCTCTGGGCTTCGTTTAGGGCATTTTGGAATGGTAAGAGGTAGGGCTATCTGGCTGAGAAAATAAATTGAGGTTATGTGCACGTTCTTATGTCTTTTTCCAATTTTTTTTAAAGCTTTGAATGTCGGCGATTTTACTTCTTTTCAATTTTTTTCTTTATTGAGTCTGAAAGGTGTCCCAAATCCCTTCCCAAAAAGCCCAAAAATAAAAAATCTGACCACTGGTTCAGAAGTTAGCAAAGTTAACCTACTACCCTCCGACCACCTATCCGAAAATTTTCAAACCGCTGCCATTTCGCACACTTGCATTTTCGGGGATGGTCGTAATGGACATATTTCAATGAAATGAGCTAAAGAATACGCTGGTGAAATTCGACGGGTCACCCTGTATATTAAAAAAAAACTATGGAGGGTATAAAAAAACTTCGCTAATTTTGGGGTTTTTCCATACAAAAGACTTAAGAAACAAACTTGTACCTTTTTAAAGTATTTTGAAGACTTTATTATTTTGCACACAACTGTTTAACAGAGCCTGTGATATTTGGCAGTGACGAATTGTATATACCCTTTATACTAATCTCCTATAGCACAATATTTGCTAGATATAACCATCAATATAACAAACTAACAATACCATTTGTACCTTAGGTTATAGTTATAAAAAAAGGTTTAAAGTGCTGGTGTTGGTTATGATATCTTTTCTTAAAATAACATAATACTAGAATTTTTTTTTTTTTGCTAGACTTTTGAGAAAAGAAAGAATTTTTTTTTAGTTAATATTTTGGTTTCTTTTCTGCGTAGATCTTATTTTTATTTGTAAATATGCAGCTGTTTTTGTTGTTGTTCTTATTTTAGTTTAGTTTAGTTTAGTTTTTTTTCTTTTTCTTGTTCTTTATTTTTATAGTGCTGCTGACAGCTTAAAGCTGTTGTTTATTTGTAATTGTTGTTATAGTACTATTTGTTAGACTAGACGCTTAAGGAAAGAACAGAAATATGCAAAAAAAAAGACTCCTAGCGCAAAGTAGCAGAATTTTTGCATCTCAGCAATAAGTTTGCATATTATGTATAAGATTGTATAGGAACTGTTGTGTGGTGTGTCAAAGAGGCAGGATATGTTTATGGCATGGTAAATTTTGTTAAAAAATGACATTTACAATAGCTACTGATAATATACGAAGATGAACATTAAAAACAACAACAACAACGCATAGCAAAACATAAAGGAAATTTCATATTTTGTTAAATTTTATAGAACTTGTGTAATGGCCAAACAAAAGACTTAAGAAGCAAACTTGCTATTTGTTCATTTGCATACTCAAAGACTCTTTGATTTTTGGTTAATGATGATTCCACCAGCTAATACGGAAAGTCATTAAATTTATTGGTACTGGCTGCTTTTTAATATTTGTTAAAAGTTGTTTTTTCCCCCATTTTAGTGTTTTTGTTGTTGTTGTTGAATAGAACGAACACAAATTTTAAAGTAATATCAAATCAAGTCAATAATTTTAAATTCATATGTACATACATATGCATGAGCTTGTATATTGATATACAATTTTGTATTATTTAATTGAAAAAGTTTGTTTACAAATGTTAATTGATTTTATGCATACACACGCATAATTTTATTCTTCTAAAATTATACGCATTATACAGCAAACAAAGTCTTTTAAAAGCACTTGTTATTTCTATGCATTTTATCTTTTTAAATTTTGTTTTCTTTGCTAGTTGTTAAATGTATAGACGAGTAGTTGTAGTGGTGGTAAAGGTGGTAGTAGTAGTAGTTGAATTAACAACTAGCAACGACATGCAAATTGTACAATATGTTAAGCATAACAATCCTTTAAAATTCGAGACAGTCTTACATACTAAAGAACCTTACTTACCTCCCATGCCAATGCCAATGCCATTCATCCATTCATTCATTCATATGCATTTATATAGAAACTACCATTACCTTTTTAAGTTATCTCTATGAAAGTCTTCAAAATGATACAACAGATCACGATCGTACATACAAACATACAAACATACATACAAACATATAAAGTGAGTAGTAACTAGCAAGTAAACAACCAATTCTATTCTATTCAATTCGATTCAACTAAACAAAACAAACTAACTTAAACTAACAATTTATGTTAAAATTTTCTTAAGAAAATTTGCATTTCAGCTTGTTAAGACCATCTTTTTCTCTAATTGTCAATCATACAAATAAAACATGGGATTTATCTAAAAGAACCAAGAAAGAAGACGACGTAATACAAAATGTGGAATAATCATAAAAAAGAACAAAGTAGAATACTAAAAATCTAAAACTAATACAAAAAATTTTACCAATTTTTTTAGATGTTTTAAAGTTTTTGTAGTAAAAATTTGTCAGTTATTTTTACGACATTGTTTGTTTTTTTACTGTAGTTGTTCATCATTTTTTATATTTTTTTTAAGTTAAAAATAACGGAAATTTCTGATATAGAATTCTTTCTCTATGAATTTTCCAGCATGGTCTCTTTAGCACGGTACACTTCTTCCAGCGATATTCCAACTTTTTTAAAACCTTCACAAAATAAGATTTCGGAAGGTCCTTAAAATAGGATTATATTGCAGAGATGACCTCCAAATTTGACTCGAATCTTTTTTCGCCGAGGCATATCTTAAAATTTTGAGACAGGTAAAAGTCGCCAGGTATCAGGGAAATAAGGCGCATCGAATTTTCATGTTAACGATCATTTTTTTTTCTAAATGGAGGTGTTTTTTTTCTTAATTTATTTGGTTAATTAGCCTAATAAAAATAAATAATATTCTCCATTTATATATTTTTTGCATTTTCAAGTATTCAATGTAGATAATTTCATGCATATCCCAAAAAAACCCGTTGCCATAACCTTACCAGCAGATTTCACAGTATTTGCTTTTCTCGGGCGGATGCACCTGCTAAAATCCATTGCTTTAGCTCTTATTTTATTTCTGGTGTACAGTGTAAAAAGTACATTCATTATTATGTATGGGCGAAGAAATTTATCAGGAAAGCGAAGGAATAGCTGTAAAGCATCCCAGCAAAATAAAATGGATGTTATTCTTTGCGAATCTCTTTTTCACAACATCCAAAGAAGTTAATAGTGCAAATTTTTTGATTTGTAAGAAGTCATTTTAAACAACTTTCAAAATGTTGATATTAACTCCTACGTATGAAGTCATAAGAATAAAATTGTTTGTAACCATTCCATTGAAAATCATATAAATTTTTTAATTTTAATATTTTTTTTGTATAACAATTTATAATTATAGTAATATCCACTTTGTCCTGGTCGGAATAATAATTCTTGGCTTGTTCAAAATCACATTTTTAACTTTAAAACAAAGCCACTCCTTATTTTTATTTTATAGTCACTATATTTAAAAATTTCTGTAAACTATTGAAAAAGTCCATCTGATTATCGATTTTTCATAGCACCGAAACAAACTTCTTCCTCACAATGACACACCAATATTAAAATCAATAATGATTCACCGAAATTTTCACAACTACGGGTTCAGTGATGTAGCGTTTTACCACTTCTTCCTCGGCTCTTATTTTTCTGGGATTTATTGCATTTATGTTCGATTGTGAGCAGATGTGTCACCCATTTTGCCGATTGCTTTTTCATACCAAATTTTTCATGTTAAATTGAAATTACTGAACCATGTGACACGCCCGTGACTTCAATTAGTTCACACACTCTTTCACTCACCGGTCATTCAAAACTATATCGTGGATTTTATCGATGGTTTTCAAAGTAACTGCCTCAACTACTCGTGCTGAACGAGATTCACCATTTGTGGTTTTACTGCCATGTTCTAATTCACTTAAAATACTGGCGCAGATGTGCCATGGATTTCGTCTCTCTCACCTTAATTTTTCTTAGGTGTTTTTCCATTTTTGAAAATAGCAAATGTTGGGTCAAACAATCGATTGTTAAAAAAAACTGAACGACGCATTTTCCTGAAAAATTTTCCAGTCGGCTGTTGCAACTTGATATTTTTTAAAAACCTATTTCGTATTCAATTCTTATCGGTGCTTCTATGATTTGGAAAGACTTATTGACTTGTCATCGTATGTTATACGTTGTTAAATAATTTTCTAAAATTTAAAAATAGAAATATTTTATGAAGTCCCCTTTTACATAATTCAATTTCGTTTCCAATTCAATTACGGTACGAAAGCCAAAAATGGTGGGACAGGGGTAAAAATGGGCCCATTACTGGAAAAAGCGATTTAAGGGAACTTTTTGTGTTTAGTATCGCAACCCAAGTTACACCCAAAGATGATTTTATTTTAGCTTCTTATTAAAGAAAATATCCTAAGAACCAACATATTTATTAAGCATATCAGGGCTTTTTAAGGGAAAAAGTCCAGATAAATAAATAAAGAAACAAATAAAAACTAATTCTTTAATATCTTTAATTGAATTGCTATAATTTTATTATAAAATACAAGTGCAGACATTTTCAAGCCTCAAGATATTTGTTGATCACTATACGAATCTTTAAATGTTAAACTTTTATTAAGAGGCGTAAGCTGCCACATGTAAAACCAATGAAATACATTTGCACTTACAGTTTATAAAATACAAAACATTTCCATTTATACATTCGTCCACAAACAACATAGAACATGGAAGACCAAAGAATATTGTGAAACAAAAAAGGATGAGAACTTAAGGAAAAAAAATTACTAAACAGTGGTTTATTATAAACAATAGTTTTTATTAATTCACTTAAACTAAACATTAAAAGCAATTTATTGTACAGAATCCGCTGTGTGTGCAGGTATTTTATTCTTTTTTACAATTTCAAATTTAATTGTAATGTACAAGCTGGTAAAATAACACATGTCCACCCTCTATGTTTGTTCTTTTTTCACGTCGTTGTTGTTGGTGTTATTGTTGTAGTTTTGAATATAATTCTTAGTTATCTTGAGGGAAAAAAAATTATTAAAAAAAGGATGTAGTAGTACCACTAAT
The DNA here is from genome assembly GCA_949748255.1 of Eustalomyia histrio. NCBI lineage: Eukaryota > Metazoa > Arthropoda > Insecta > Diptera > Anthomyiidae > Eustalomyia > Eustalomyia histrio. The sequence continues at coordinate 159,053,783 of OX456524.1, read as the reverse complement.
ACACTAAAAATAATATGATAGTTAAAACAATTGAAAAATTTCTGTTTAATTTGACCAAATTATTACTATATTTAAACTATTTTTTAAATTATATCGTACTTTAAACAAATATTTATGTTATATTCGTTTAATTATTTTTATGAATCTGTAATCAATAGGTAGATTACGTTTCTCAAATATACATATATATCAGAGAACTGCAAATGCTAATTGCAAAACGTTCATATGCAATCAACACAAGAATAAATATGTGTTTGCGTTCAAACGTTGAATATACTCCAACACACATATTTGTTGATGATTTTAAATCAATCAAACGACGTGCAAATTGTTGTCACTGATTTATAATCATCGATCGTTTTTATACCATTGAATTTATTCTGTTCGTTTGAGTCAACAATAATTATTTTGATGTAGAATAAATTAGAAAAAGCAATATATAAAGCTTATGTGTGTATTCATAATTAAAACCAAATAGTTTCTTATCTATAAAAAGGGGGTGGTTTTGTAGAAACACATTTCATAAATTAGGGTGGGTCTAAAATCCGTTTTTTTAGAATTTTTAAAGTAATACCAAAAATATTGTTCTTTCTGAAATTTTTTTTTTTTTAATTCAGGTCGATATCTCAGGCTCTCCCAATCCGGTTAAAGTTAAATATTGCCTAATTTTCCAATCAAAATAGAAGAAAAAAGTTTTGACAATGTTAAAATTTTTCCGGATTAAGCAAGCCTGAGATATCGACCTAATTTTTTTTCCAAAAAAAATATATTTTTATTTCACAAAGAAGAATATTTTTAGTATTACTAATAAAAATTCGAAAAAAGCGGATTTAAGTCCCACCCTAATGTACACAATATAATTTATAAAATGTGTTTCTATTTTGTTTTGATTATGATTACACTCATACGCGTTGTTTGTTGTTTTTTCTGATTTATTCAACGCTGACTTTTTGTTGAGTGATTACATTTGCATAAAACATAATCGACAGATGATTCACACTGATCCCAAGAATTTTTGTGTATGATTAAATCAAGAAAAAAGTTGATTTTGCAGTTTTCTGATTTATATCATTTTTGCTTAAGTGTCGTTTGCCACTACAAGTATCTAAAAAATTATCATATTGGGACTGTCATCGCTTTTACATAATTGGAATATGTTTTTATAAAAAAAATACAACCTTAAATATCTCAAAAATCAATTGTAAATCGGGCGAAACTCTTCTCTGTTAAATAAACACATTTATTGCCTTGAGTGTATGTATTATACACGAAGAGTAAACTTTATTTTTTTTGTTCAAGCCAATAGCGCTCATAAAGTATTTTATAATTTAATTTATGTTAAATGAATACAATCCGAATCCAATGCATAGCAATGTAATCTGTTCACGGTTCGTTTTTTTTTAGAGTATGCACATTGTATGACGTATGTTTTGGATTCTGTACATCTTTTTTTAAACACCACCTACTTTTTGTTTGAATATTTTGTTTTTTTTCTTCGCAAAAAATCTATAAAATCTTGGTCGTTAACAAGGATCCCTATATTTGATATAACTTGCGTAAAAGATTTTTCATTTGACACCCACTTACCCTTGGAAACAAATACGACAAAAATTTTAATCGAAAAAAATCAAATATTTTGTTCCCCTAAATTTGTTGAAGGTATTCGTCTATATTTATTAAAATTCCCAGAATATGATCCAAACTGTACTGTGGTGCAGGGTATCATATTTAGTTGATATGCCTGACTTGAACTTTTTAACATGTTTAAACTTAAAATTGCAAATGACTTAAAAGTCATCGAATTCATCGAAAATTATATATCGCATAGTTTTCGGGGTGGCTAAATATAAATCTTATATCATATTTTTAAAATTCAAAATGTTGGATCCAATATGGCATATTATTTCTTAAAGAGTAATCGGATTTTATTAGTAAGTGTTTTCGGGCGGTCGCTGGGTACGAATTTGATGAGATTTTTAAAGTTTAAAGTGAAGATTTAATATGGATGATTATAAAAACGGATCCGGCATCCTATTTAAAAGTTAGGGCAAAATAGCTTCATCAAAGTGGTCCAATGAATCGTTTCATTATCGTACAACGTCCGACACATGTTCCATCTATCAAAGTAAAATATCGTGTCAAATTTAATGGGATTTGGATTTTACCATGAGCAAAATTTTGTTGTTTTTCCAAAAGTTGTCACAGGAAACAACTTTAATTGTTATTTGACATAATTTGAATAACTACTTAGCAAAATTAAATTAAAAAAACTAGGCAAAAATAAAAAAAGTAAACTTATAAATATATTTTAACAAAATCCATGGAGACATTCCGAATTTTGAGCGCCCCAGTAGGCTAAATGGTAGCGTACTAGCTTATCAGTGCGGGGGTCGTGGGTTCGATTCCCACCTGAGGCTCTGGTCTGTTTTCGCTACAACGAGCCGATGGCCTTTCTTGCGAGTGCTCGGTGAGGGTATTAGGATATAATTTTTAGTTATATGATTAATATAAATAAAATTTTTATTATATTTATATTTGAAAAAAGTTAAAAATATTTAGAATGAATGAATACGATATCCATCATAAGTCCGATGTACCAAGCTAGTTATTCATTTAATGTTATCTACTTTCTGTCATACTTACTTAAATTTGTATCCACGGATTTTATTAACAGAAACCTTCTGTTTTCTCTTTAAAAATGCAAGTTATTTGTAAAAAAAATATTTTTATTTGCACGATTACTATTCTTCTTAATTTTTCTTTAAAGTTTGGTCTAGATAACAACATTTGTTTTTATGTCTTTGTCAATATGAACAAAGTTGAACAGAGCGACAAATATTGATAAATATGATTTACTCTTTGTTTCATTGTTTAAAATTAAAATGCTTTAAAATAATTCCCTTTTTTAGAGAATAATGCAGCAAAAATAAATGGAAGTGATTGTTAAGGAATTAATTTTTCATTGATTCCAAAGTATCGTTTAGTTCTGATAATCTTCTTCTAAGGCAGTTCTTTTTCACAATGTCCAAAAATGTGATTTTTAAAGAAATTTAACATTTTCCAAATCTATGACGGGTAACTTCTTTTAAAAACAACCAAAGTTAAACATTTATCATAGATATAAATTTGACATTTATAACTATGGTTTAAGTTTAAGTGATTTGTTTCAATCTTTAACTTACAATTTACCAGATTTTAAATTCTTAAAATTGTAGTTATTATTGTTACAAAAAGTAGAAAAATTATTATAGTAAATATGGCAAAAATTCCGAATAAAGTAATTTAATAAATAAGGCCGGGTTACTGAATGCCCCCGTTAAAATTTAACCAACAGTAAAACTCAAACTTTATATGTGAAACAACAAAATTCGCAGGTAGAAGCTAACGGGAGATTGTGAAAATGAGGCCAAGGCCCAATTACTGATGTTCAGTTAAAATCTAAATTACAATTTCAAAATTTATTTGGGAACATCAAAAGATCTCATTTTTCACTAAACCATAAGAAGGGCTTTAGATGCAATGAAAAAGGATCATAAAAGAAAACATACACCCTATGTAAAAATCATTGGTTTCGATTCAAATTTTCACAACACCGGAATCAAAATCACTGCTTCTTTTGCTACCTTTTTTTTTGTTGGGTAATAGTTCAAAAAGTCAAAAGACAACACTACGTTTTTTACAAAAGTCAAAATTTTTTTTCATAAAATTTAATATGTTATAAACTTTATCAAATACTAAATATATTTTGAAACCAAGTGTATAACAACATGTGGTAAAGGGTATAAACAAAAAAATGTGCTTTAATTGCAATGTTGTTAAATTTTAGTAGACAACTCTTATGCATACTGTTCGTACATTGGTTATACTTTACTTAGCGCTTATCGATCCTTTGGAACTGCAAGAATTTTGTCTTTATAGTACTTGAGCTGTGTAAATGATGTTCGTTCTTTCTATATAACGAGTGGTAGAGGTTTTCTTCTTTTTTTATGTTTAAATTATGACTTTATAACCTAGCGGCGAATTTCCACAGTTCATTTATCATTTAAACTAAATTGTAAATGTCACTATACGAAAATATCTTAGACAATGTCTGGAAGGGAGCATAAGGACATACAACATAAGATAGTTACATAGAATATACATATACAGAATATGTAGTAGAGAGATTTTGGTTGATGTTCAAAATCATGATCATAAATTGTTTATAAAGTAGAGGGTGTAGTGCGTGTTTAGTTTTAATAAATTGTGGTCGTTTTTCACATGTCTGACAGTTTAAACAAAGACCGCCTTAAACCGCCAAGATGACAACATAAACTTAGTTTACATAATATCGTACTTGTAACATATGGACTTAATATTTATTTTTTTTTTATATCATTCTTAATTAATATGTACAATTATGAAATGAGCTAAAGTTATTTTTTTTTCTTATTTTGTGCATTAATATTTTTTTTCTGTTTGCAGACAAAACATAAATCTAATTGTTTTTTTTTCTTTATTTTTACAGTCGTTGTTATTGCAGACTCTTAAAACTTTCCGCAATCAACAAAATTGTATGTTGTCAAGTGTCTTGTTTATCATTCTAGAACTGCTACGATAGTTAGTTTGGTTAGTTGCTACTGCTTACAACTTAAAACAAGACAATGTCACAAGAGTCAACAGAACAGAACCGAAATGAACAGTAGAATATACAAGAATCTACAAATAACACAGTAGCAGCAACGTCATCAGTAACAACAACTGCAACAGCAGCATGAAAACAAACAACATTAGCTGCATAGCAACTTGTAATATGGGATGTTTATGCTTTGCAGATACAAAAGGTGATAATTATTATGTAAACTAAGATGAACTTAGAGGATATGCAAAAATGGTAAGTCATATGTAAAAAGATTGTTTATGAAATTGTTTTTCACAAAAGGCAAATTATAATCAAAGCCCAATTTACATCAGAATCAGAAACTAGTAGATTTTGAAGATTTCTTGTGTTGTTTACTTGTCAAATTTCATTTTAATTTTTAATCGAAAACTAGAAGTTTTTAAAAACTGCTAGTTTTTGGTTGTAGTATAAATTGGGTTTCGTCCCAGCAAAAACAGGGTTTCAACTACTTATAGCCTTTTGCACTGACCTACATCTTTCATCTTTCATCAATTTGCACAGAAGTTAACATCTTCCCATAAGAATTATACAGGCCAAATATTCTACATCTTTCTACATCTACAAAAGATGATCCTTTCTCATTTTATTCCATCCTACATCTTTCGTTATTTTAAGTGTCATCACTTAAAAAATTATAAAAAAAATCGATTTTCTTTGTGCCATCACTAGCAAACTGACATTGCAGAAAATAAACAAAAAAATTATTCAACAAAGGAAAATGGGCGGCACATGTAAGAATTTCATTCTTATGTCTACCAAAAATTCTTCTTAATCATCATCTTCTTCCAGAATGATCTTTAATATTTCAATGTACTGCATTAAAATTTTGCAGATGATAGATGAAAGATGTTGCCATATAAACACATGTTTCACGTGTTCAACATCTTCCAGGCGTTTTACAAAGATGTTGTTCAGTGTAAAAAGCTTATTACCAGTATATTTAGTCGCTTAATTACTTTTGTTCGCGATGTCCCAAAATTAATTAGTGGTCCTTATTTTATTTTATTTATTTGGTCTGTGATTAACTATTTAGAGCTATTTTTTTTTCTTTTTATTATGCGAGTATTTACATAGAAATCGATTCACAATTCTCACATACAAAAAAATAATGAGTTATTATTAATTTATTTACATCGCGAACAAAAGTAATTAAGCGAGTAAATAGGCCATGTTTTTGCAGGGATAGTAGGGATAGGGGTACTATTTATATTTCGGAAATAGCATTTTTAAATGAAAATGGCTTTTTTGTTTTTCTAAATATTCCCCTTGATGATCAATACACTTTTGCATTCGTTCAAACTATTCGTCATAGCAGTTTTTCATTTTCCTTGAGACACCTCCAAAACATAGTTTTTGAACGCATCAACTGCTTCTTTGGCGCACGTAAATCGTTGACCATGCATTTTATCTTTGATATTCGGGAACAAGCATAAGTCCAATGGGGGGGCGAAATCAGGACTGTACGGAGGATGAGTCATCAATTCAATGCTTTGACTGCTCAAAAATTTACCTGTTTGACGAGATGTGTAAGAGCTCGCATTGTTATGATGGAGAATGATTCGTCTTCGGCGGTTGGTTTTACTCCGAAGACTTTTGGCAAACAAATGGTCGTGTAACACTCAGAATTGACCATCCTACATTTCTCAAGCGGAACAGTGGCCACATGACCCATTCGGCCGAAGAAACAGGCGACCATTAGCTTCGCTGTGCTTCTTCCACAACAACAACTTTTGTTGGATTTAGCTCGTCTTGGAATACCCACACGGTTGATTGCTGTTTCGTTTCCGGCTCACCTGTCACGATTTTATACACGTCTTTTGAAGCATCACGCTCGAACTTTTTCATCATTTCCTTACAACGCTCGACGCGAGCCTTTGATAAATTATGAGCGATTGATAAATTATGCAGTATCCAATGAGAACAATTTCTTTTTTCAACTAAAAGTGTTCATGCAAATTCATACGTATTAAAGTGGAAGTAATGTGCAAGGTTGCCTCTGTCTCACAATATGTCACATGACGATCTTGCATTATCAGTTCACGCACTGCATTGATATAATGTGGCACAACAACCGATTTTGGACGACCTTCACGGAATTCGTCGGCGACCGAACTACGACCACGATTAAATTCCCTATACCAGCGATATACTGTGGCCTATGATGGTGCTTTATCGCCATACAAAGAACTGAGTTCATCGACACATTCTTTTTGAGATAATCCACGTGGAAAGTTGTTAAAAATAATCCAACGATAACCTTCCCTTGAAAATTCCATTTTTTGGCCAAATTGATTTTCTTAACTCACTGTAAACAAAACATATAGTACTTGTACATCAAAACGTTGTGATTACGTTTATGCTTAAAAATGTCAAACTTTATTATGGTGTTGCCAGATTTTTGCTTATGACATTAGTGTTGCCAGTTCCCGAACTATAAATAGTACCCCTTGTATAACACAGGCTTGTTTTAGAAAACACTTTTTCTTTGATAAACTATCAAAATTTCTAAAACTAATATTAAAAACTTTTATATATTTCATTACAATTCCTTTTAATTAGAAAAAAAAACTAATTAAAATGTTTTCTTTTAACGTAAGAAAATTCTTACAAAATAACTTTGGACATAAGTTCTTTAAAGAGGCAATATTTTAAATCCAACCTTTAAAGGCATAGCCTAATGCAGGTGGCTTTTCCTAAATTGCACCAATCTGTTCTTAAGATCTTGCAAATTCATTAAGTACATTTAGAAATACAATATTTGAAAAATAAGTAAAAATTTTGAACCTAATTTTCATTTTTTTGCAACATAACACATCGGCTGAAAAGTCCAAAGGATAGCGAACAAAACAACAATTTTTTGATGTTATTCATCTGCATATGTTAGTCTCCTTCAAGAGCGCTTCAATCACTCCAACGCCTTTCTAACATTTCGATGCCGTTTTTATTGAATGATTTATCTGTGGCCTCAAAAAAGGTCTCTGGTTCTTCAATCGAACCATTCGAACCAAATCTCTTTCCAGCGAGGTCTGAAAACAGTTAAAAATCTCTGGGAGAAAAATCTGGCAAATACAAAGGGTGCGGAAGCAATTGAAAGTGCAATTCATGTAATTTGGCCATGGTAGCCAACGACTTAAAACTTGAGCAAACACGGCACCCATTTTGAAAACAGCTTTCCCATGGACATATATTCATGCAAAATAGAGCCGGCACGTTCCTTCGATATGATTAAAGTATCAGCTATCTTCTGCGACTTCACTTTACGGTCTGCCAAAACAATTTTGTGAACTTTTTTTAATGTTGTCCGGTATCACCACCTTTTTTGGGAGACCAGAGCGTTCGGCGTCGTCGGTGTTTGTACGACCACGTTTAAAGTGAGCAAACCACTTTTGTACCATTTGTCTCAATGAAGCAGAGTCCGAATATTACTTATTAAGCCAAGCTTTGGCTTGAAAGGTTTTTTTTTCATTAAAAATCAATGATAAATCAATACACGAAATTGCTTTGAATCCATTGTTTTTAAAATCGCAAAAGTAGCGTCAATAAAACAGCTGTAACTTGTTCACTAATGAATAAATTGTCATTAAGTTTTTGAAGGTATCATCTGAAGGTTGGTAGTTCCAAAAAAATCATATGGATTTTTCATTAGTGACGTCAGCTATGTGTCATCCTAGGGATTTTTCAGCCGATGTGTTACAACGTCAATATAGTTTTTTTTTATAAATTTTAATTTTTTATAAAAAACAATAAATTTTATATTCGGTACTAGCTAAATGGTATTATGCTGTAGATAAAGCCACACAAGATTCAATAATATTATACAGTTAGTCAATTTAGCTTAATGCAGGTTGCACACAACAAATCAACATTTGATCCCCCAAAATCATAACTATGGACCAATATTACACTTTTCTGATATTTTTCAATTTAAACTCTTATTTTATTAGCCAGTTGAATTAATTGCGTATGTCATATAAAAAATTTAAGATTTGCTCCTTCAAAATCTTATAAACCAATAAGAAAGGGGCAACTCGAACTACTTCTTCTCAATATTGATCCATAAATTATTTTCCCTTGGTCAGGGGTCATAAAAGGTAAGGCCTATAACTCTGAAAGATGATTTGATGTATTTTTTTTGGGACTTAAACATCGAGTTTAGGAGCTCAAAATGCTTTAAAAAAGATTTTGCAGAAGTCTGTGCAAAAACTTTGTCGAGTAGTGTTTTTAAAAAAATAAAAATTTTATTAGCTTAGTACAAACGAAATGGCATACATTATATGCAAAAATTAAACATTTTCTGTATTTTAATAAACTTATTTTATTGCAGACAATTCAGACAAATTGACTTTTTCTAAAGCATATTTTTTCCACTTAACTAATATGTGCAGATCTTGTCCTGTTTTCACCAGTCTGGCTTGACCAGTAATGGGACAGGTACTTTGAGAACTTTACTTTAGTAAAATTTCATACATAGTAATCATATTTTTCACCTGACGTCTAGAGGTGAATAATAGTTTTAATTAATTCACCTAAATTTTATTTTTTAATTCAAAAATTTTTTTTCACCACAAGTTTTTTTCACCATAAATTTTGCTTTTCGCCACAAAACAAACTTTCAAAAACCCCGCAATCTACTAAAAATGCAAGCGAGAAAACCGCCTATATAAAAACATTCGTTTCCGAGACACAGTATAATTTCTAAAAAATTACGATTTTACGAATGAGTAATAACATATTACTAGTTAATAATATTAATCATACGCATCTAAATAATATTCTAATGCGACCAAACTATCTACTGGCCTGCCTTTGTTGTAGTTTGTATTCACAAGAGTGGTTATAGTTGTTTTCAGTACAAGTGGCAGTCATTGCAAAACAAATAAAACAAAAACATGCATGCATTATAATGCAGAAAAACTTTTTTCGGAATTTCCTAAGTATGTTATGATGATGACAAATGTTGAGTGATGTCGCGACTATATTTAATATGTACAAACTTAATATTTATACAGTAACTTGTAAGTAAGAACGATATTATTGTGTTCTTTTAAAAGAACAAAAATCGGTTTTCTATTTGACAAAACTAATTCTTTTTCCACAAAATCAGACAATTAATTTAAAAAAGTCTATCGAAAATGTCAACCTCCCCATTAAATGTATTCACAAGAAAATCTAAACAAAATTCTAATTTTAAAATATTTTGTTGTCAATTTTAAATGTAAATGTAAAAAGGTTAAAGTTTGTTTATTTGCATAAAATGTTGATGTGTGTTTCTGAATTAGTTTAAATTCCCTAGAAATTAGTTTTGCTTCTTTTTCTTTTGTATTTTTTTTTCAAAACCATAAAAGAAAATATATTTTCACTTTCTTTATTGTGATCATTTTCCGTTAGTTTTAAATAGAAATCTTTTATTTTGCATTTTGTTTTCATTCCGCTTTTTTTTTTGCTGCTGCTGCATTTTATATGCATTTGTGTTAAAGCCTTTGTGATTATGATGTGCTCCATTGCCTCAGTAAATTACTTTACATTTTCTAACATTTACTTAAATATATTTTTTCTGTATTGTGATACAATAATAATACTTTCTTTTAAACCAAATTAAACAAAATAAAAATGTATAAAATGCATTAAAGCTTTATAACACTTGTATTTTATTTTTTTTTTAATTTGATAAATACACTGCTGTGTTTAAATTTATTGAATATTTAAATAATAAAAAAAAATAAAAATTTCTATTAAAATATTTCTAAGTTTTTGGGTTTGGTTTTTTTCTTCTTATTATTTTTCAACTTCATTAAAAATTAAAAAAAGTCTTTTCTTTCTCAACATAAGATAATCTGTAGTTATAAGAAGTAACTAAACTCATTATTATACTATACACTCGGTGAGCAAGTCACCATTTTAATCCTGACACTAGATTACAATCACTGTCTTTTTAGCAAAGAGAAAAAGGGTTTTCTTTTTATTCTTCTATTGAGGAGAAAACAAACAAAAAAAAAAAAAACCAAAAAGCCCTATGAAGAAAAAGCAATCCTTTTTAAATGCGATAATCTGTTGTGGCAAATCTATAACTTTAACTAGTAGACCTAAAGTTTGTCTAGCTCTTCGTAGTTGTCGTTTTTACAATTTTTGTCCGAAAAGCCTTTAAGGTTTTTGGTTTCATTTATAAACAGCCAAGTGATTATAGCAAGTTCATCGGTTGTGTTAAGCATTTAAAAAGTAAGCAATGACTGACGGCAACCAAGAGTGAATAAGTATCTGCAGCATTTTACACTTATCTATACCATAAATCTAGCCGTATGCTGGTGATCATTGTTAACTAACTATATGAAAGAAAAAAAAAAAAAGAAATAGTGTTTTCAAATCTTATTCGTATGAAAATTGATTTGTAGAAAAACCGGGTCTCCTGTAGTAAAAGTACTAAAAAAATTTCGAAAAACTTTAAAACACATTTTAAGCCACTAGTCAAGTTAAATTTGAACTATTTAAACCGAGAACGAATTTCGTCAGCCATTTCCAACAGCTTTTTCTTTAACAGAATTTTCGGTCTTTATTAATATAAAACAAAATAAACCACATTTCAAAAGCAGTTTTTCAGTTATAAACTCCCTTAAACTAAGTTTAGAGTTAATCTACATCCTCGACTCAAATGATGACATCAATCAGAGAATCCGAACATTAGGAAGACACAGGGAAAGATATGATAAATTTTAGAAATAGTGACTGAGAATTTAAAAAGAAAACTTAAAGCGCCATCTAGCGGAGAAAAAAATTGTTTTTTAATAAAAAAAAAAAACAAATTTAATTCCCTTTTCAAAACTAGCTCAAGCATTAAAATCGGATTACCAATTTTGTTTTTTTAGAACTTTTTATAATAGTATTACATTACAAGTGAACCTCTACGGTCCTTCGAAGCTTAAAAATCGATTTTCTCAAAATTCTGACTTGCTACAGCAAAACGCCGAGACACGTATTTTTTATTTTAAGCCTTATTTCATATTCTGTTAACATTTCTCATGTGTACTCAAAAAAATTTGATTTTGTCGTATATTTGCAATTTTTGTATTTGTAAAATAATTATTTAAAAAAAAAAAACATTACGAGAAGTCCAAATATGTCTGTTTTTTAAAACTCCTCAGAAAAATTTGACTTCTTTGATCAGTGTGGCCGTGATCATCATTTTATAGGATGGAGTAGATATTAGGGTAACAATATTTTGGTTAAATATAATTTTTGTGGTAAAAAAAAAATTGTGTAGAAAAAATATTTGAGGTGAAAATAAAATATTATTTAGCTCTGGGCGTTTGGTGAAAAATATCAAAATAATCAATTTTTATTAAGTTGTGCAATTTGTAAACCCTGCACAGTAGGGAAAATTAAATTTTTTTTTTTACAAAATTTGTCTACAGCTCTCAGTTTAACGGAATGATAAAAGCATTTTCCATTATAATGCTGTCATTTGGTGATGACATCGATGTGATCGTCAATTCAAGAGACGGACCAATATTAGCGTAGACTGTAAACAAAATGTCAAACTTATACGTATCCTATTTTGCAGAGACAGGTCATAACCTCCACAGACATTATTCCCATTTTCATTTAAGGGTTCATTTTAGGTTTGTCATTGCTCCAGCCCTTTAAAAGGTAATGTGGGGTAAGGTTGGTTAATCATTTTTAAGCCCTGTATCCACAATATGGAGCTACAACCTGGTTCGAACATGTTCGTGTGCAGTTTTAATAGCACGCGACTGAACTAAAAATTCACGAAATTCATGTGATACTATCATCACTTTCCGGGAATGGGTTAAAACCGAGTTGTTGTGAGGATTATGACCAACAATTGTCTAGTCATTATTGCTATTTTCCAGCTAAAGGCCGTCCTCTCAAAGTGGCAGAAAACCTCATATCCCTAGTAAAGGTTACGAAAGTAACCCATGCTGGATTAGAATGTTCCAGAAATTAGAAAACCCCCTAGGACGGCCTTAGGCCGGCTATATAGAAAAACATAACTTAAGGGTAGCTGGCTTCGAAAACACCACAGAGAAGAGACCCCCTAAACCCAGAAAAACTTCATTGGGATTATGACACATTTTGACTGCGGCACAATGGCGATTTTGTCCTTTTGTAAAACGGTATAAATGACCATGGAGAATAGGCCCATGTTTAACTGGGGACTATGACTAATATCATTTTGGTCATAGCGACCGTAAAATTATCGCCCATAATCCTTAATTCAAATATGGGGATAACATCCGTAGCGGTTATGACATATCAACCTCTCATACAGTGGGACTTCTTAGTCTTAGATTTTATTCGCTTTTAAATATACATTTCTTCTTAATCTCTCTTTAAGGTTGAAGATAGGTCGTAGATAAATTTTATTTTGAGACTTATTAAATCAACGAAATCGTGAGAAAAGTATACCTTTGTGAAAATATGGTTTTGTTTTAATAAATAAAAATAATTATTTTTTTTTATTTTATAGACACAATCAAAATTAATCACATAAATAGGTCTATATAGATCTTTTTTTCTAAGACATGTAAAAATTTCATCGAAATCGGGAAAATCATGAATTTATATAAAAAAAATCGAATTTTGAATATTTAAAAATAATAATCGTTAATTTGCCAACACTAAAAGTTTGTAATGGAATCATTTTATACCATATAAAATTGGTTGTGTTAAGTTTTGGGCCGTGGCCATAGCAGTAGCAGTGACGTTCTTACACCAACTTAACTGTCTGTCCTTATGTCTGTCTATTTTGTCGAGCTAGACTCTCCATCTGTTATGTTGCTGACTATTTGTGTCTCTGTCTGTCTAACCTTGTCTCATTGTTGATCTTGGTTTAAGCTTAGCATTTTTTTGCAGGCTGCTGCATCTGATAGTGAAAATTCTTTGTATTTTCGTGGCGGCAATTACAGTCTAATGGTTCAGTTGCCGCTGTATTTCATTTTAGTTCAGTTCAGATTTCTTTTTTGTTATTTTTATTTGGTAGTTGCAGATGGTAATGATGAAAGTTAAAAAACGAAAAAAAAAAACCAAAACTTCTATCTACTTAAAATTCATATCTTTAGAAATTGATCATCTTTTAGTTTTAGCACGTCTTGAAAATGAAGATGAGAAAAAACAGTTTGTTATAAAAAAAAGGTTAACACTTTTAAACGAAAGTCTTAAAATTCGCTTATATGATTTAATACAATACAATTCAATTCAAGTCTTTTTTTTGCTTTGAAAATATATATAATAAAACAAATTATTTCAAAAATATTGTTCTCAAAACAGAAGGCTTAAGACCAAAACTTTATCAGGCGAATAGGCTTTGTAATTTAAATAAAATTAATTTAAAGTTTCAGGAATTTTATTTCTAAATGAAAATACCTTAAGTCAACAAAGTTTCAAAGTTTAATATTCTAAAGTTTCTATTTAATTTCATTTTCTTTTTCCTTTTAAAGGTGTGTTTATTGCAATTGTTTATGATATTGCTAACACATATTATAAATTACCAATCTTTGATTTCAAATACTAGTTAAACACTTTTATAATTCAATAAACATAATTGCTAAGTTACAAAAGATTAATAATATATCAAATATTAAATAACTTTACAAATAGTGGGAGTGTTAAAGTTGAACAAACAACATTTCTTTTAGCATTTTTTAACTCGTATCATAAATTTTAAATAAAAAAAAATTGTTCTCTATAAAGATTGTATTGAAAAATCTTCCAATCAATTAATCTTTTATATCCCTGATATAGTTTATAAAAACAACGAATTATTGAAAACGAAGGTAATTTTTTTTTGCGTGTTGCTTAGTAATTTGTCGCAATTTTTCAACTCTAAATTTCTTTGAGTTTTCTTAAATATATTTTCATTTTATTTTGTTGGCAACAACATCCGAACGACCAGCCAACACCGACCACCATCATATAAACTCTTTTTTGTTGTTGTTGTTGTTGTTGTTGTATTTGGTGTAGAATAATAAAAATATGAACGTACTAGATCTTCAATGCCTTAGAGAATTTCCCAAGCTCTATTATGCTTGTTGTTTTGTGTGACTATTGTAAAAAGAATAAATTGAATTCAATTTATAAATGTCGAGCGTTAAATGCATTTTTCTAAAAAAAAAAAAAAAAACAAAAAAGCATGCATGTGCATGCCCAGTTACTCTAGTCTATGAGTTGAAGAAAAAAGAACAATACAATCCCTAGAGTTTAGACCTTATGAAGACTAGAACATTTTTACATCTGTTCTTATCTGTGAATGTATTATATAGAAAAAGTTTTTATTTATTTTTTTATTTTTTAGTCTGAATACAAAATAAACAACCTTGAAAATAACAATTGGCATAAACACCACCACCACCATCACCATCACTTTATATTTCTTGAAAAGTTTATGTTTGAAATAAATGGTCTGTTGTGGTCTCTTACATTTTTGTTGCCAGCAAGTTGTTGAAAAATTACACCAATTGAAATTTTAGGAGTATTTTGAAAAATTGTTTGCTATATTAATATCATGCATGGGACTAAATGTATTAAATGGACTAATTGACAGTTTCATTAGCATTGTATTAATTTTCATAATGAAGGTATTTGCATTATCATTGTTTTGTCATTGATCAGTGACAATTTTTTGTTCAATTTCATTGCCGTTAATTAAAAAAATCACTGCGGAAGCTATGTTTCACCATTGGCTATTCATTTTTAATTTATTCCAAAAAGTGTGGTATTGCAAAAAATGTTTTTGAATTACTTTCTAAAATTTTTCATTAAATTTGTATATAAAAACTTTTATTAAATAAACTTTAAATTAAATAAATCAAAATTGTATTTATGCTACAATTTCTGAAAAATTTCATTAGTAAATTTCATTGTATGAAACCATCCATTATTATGGAGATACTTCTGTTCGTGTGGTGCCATTCAACCCAGGACCGCCAAAAAGTGTTCTTTAAATTTTAATTTGAAGTCTGCAAAGGCCAAATATCATAAATTTAAAAAAAAAAATAATTTTTATATCCAAAATATTTCAGTACTTTTGTTCAAGAACTCACTGGTTTCTGTCGTTTTCGGAATATCAAATTAAGACTTTGGAGGAATTTTGTTTAGTTGTCAATAAATACTTCTTCATTTTCTGTTATCAACGAGACAGAAACAGAAATTTCGATCGAACAAAATTTGCTGTCTCCACAGCGAATTGTTCAAAAAAAAAAAAATTATATTTTTACCACTTTAATGAAATGAAAATAAATAGAAAAAAAAACTTTAACAAAATCTTATGCTAAGAAATGTTTATTGTTGTTGGTATTAAATGAATTTAGTTTATGGCTATACAAACCATTGAAGCGCAAACTGAAAAAAGTGAAAATGCTTAATTGCCCTTCTAGAGCTAAAAAAAACACAAAGAAATATAATGATTTTACTTTGGCAAATGCTGCGTGTTCATTTCTCATTAGGTTGCAATTAATTAAAGTCAAAACTAAGCTAAGTAAACTAAAACAACCAAGAAAAAAATTTCACAAGGCAACTTTGTTAAGGGGTTCATTCACATTTCGATAAAATTTTGATATACAATATTTGTGTAAAAAAGCCAAAGTATAACAATTTTCAATTTTGTAAAAAAAATAGCGCCCTAATTTCATAATTAGGATGTGAAAAAGTTGCACGAAACTTCAAAATCTATTGAATATGCTTTCTTTGGAACAAATATAAAAAACAGCAAAAATCAAAAAATCGGGTTATTTTTATACCACTTTTAAACATAACACATCGGCTGAAAAATCCATAGCATGACACACAGATGACGCTACTAATGAAAAATCCATTTAATTATTTGGAACTACCAAGCTTCAGATGATACCTGTTCAAATTTAATGACAATTCGTTCATTAGTGGACAAGTAACAGCTGTTTTAGTGACGCTACTTTTGCGATTATAAAAACAATAGATTCAAAGCAATTTCCTGTGTTGATTTATCATTGATTTTTAATGAATAAAACACCATTTAGCATTAAGTTACAAGGTGTTGGCTACAATAGCCAAATTGCACGCTTTTACGCTTTCAATTGCTTCCGCACCCACCGTATTTGCCAGATTTGGCTCCCGGCGTATTTTATCTATTTTCGGGCTTCAAAAAAATGTTCGCTGAAAGAGATTTGATTCTATTTTGAGGCCAAAGATAAGATAAACAATTCTTTTAAAAATTTATCAATTTTTAGAAGAAGACGCACTTTTCAGCCGATGTGTTAAGATTGACCTCCTCTCTCACATATCTAAATTTTATTGAAATCTTAGAGAACCCACCAAAAGGGGTTTCTTTGTTAGTTATGAATGCAGAAAATAACTACAAACTAAACAACAACTAAAAAAATAACAGCAACAGCAACCATTGTTGTTGTTAATGTTAGAGCATGCAATTTTCCAAAACATATTTATGTATAAACTTGGTTATTTTAGAGTAAAGTTTGCGTGTTAACTTTGGAACAAAAAAAAAAATAAATTAAAAATATATATAAACAGAAATAATGTGAAAATTACCAGTAGAGATGTATCCAACCAATGATGAAGCTGTTTTGAAGATGGTGTTGAAAATGGTTAATTTCTATGCATGAATTTTGCAACAAAAAAAAAAAAAAAATAGAAAACATATAACAATCATTGTCTTTTAGTTATTATAAAAATTGTAGGAATTTTCCAAAGAAAAACTATAGTACAAAATAGAAAGTGTTGTGTACATTGAAAAAATTGTTCCTAAAACAACTACATGTTGATTCTAGGTTGATACTGTCAATTAAAAAACAAATCTGATTATTTTTTATTGGTGATATTTGTATTCCATGCATTTCTTTTTTTTTATTTATGCTGTAGTGTTTTAATTTGCAATTTTTGCATTAAAGGTTATTAACTTAATCATAAATCTCTCTTTCTTTTCAAAAATGTTGTAGTCTTGTTGCATATTCTTTGTTTTTTTTTTTATTTTATTTTTATTTGTTAGTTAAGTAGGCAGCATAAGAAATAAACTATGTATAGAAGAAAACTTTGTTTGTTTGTACGTGTGTATGTATAAAGTTAAGAACATTGTTAACTAGAACGTAAATTTGCCCACAATTGATGGAATGCTAGCAGTCAACATATGGACAGCTTTCGATCTGTAACTGATTTTTTGTTTGCCAAATCCAAATTTAAGCAAACTAATGCGCAACGATCTGATTTGCCTTAACTTTGTTTAGCTAAAAGCATTGCCTGCTTCTTTTAGCTGTTTTGTGCCAGTGTTGTACATAGTTGTTGTTGCTTGGTGTGATTGGCATTATAGACTGACGTTTGAACTGCAAACGTATCAAATGAGAACGAGTATAACGTACCAGAAGTTTAAGGCTAGAATGTTTAGAATAATGCACAAATAACGAAGGCAACAGCAACAACAACAACAAATCACGGCCAACAGATAGATCAGACTATAGCAAATTGTACTATATTAACCCCATAACTAGCTGATATTTTTGTATTTCTATTTACAATGTATAATTCAATTAAATATACCAATGTATAATTGCATATCATTTTTAGGAAAAACAAAACAGTAAAAGCGTTAAATCCGGCTTCACTGAATCTTTAAATGCCCTGCACAGTATTTTTATTACAAATAAAATGAAAACTAAAAAAAAAATTCAAGTCTAAGGAGGTCCATATAAAAAAATATGAAAATGCTGTTATACAGGGTGGCGCAAAAATAACCTTCCGATATTTTTTGGCTGTAATTAAAAAAAAAAAAAATGAAAAACTTTGATTCTTCTTGTGGATTATTTTTATTTGGTCTTTTAATTTTTTTTACATCAAGTCGAGAATATGATGTCATGTAAATGGCCGCCGCCACAGTTGATTGCCATTTGAGCCCTTTTTATGGCATTTTCCATCACTTTGGCCAAAACTTCCGGCGATAGGTCCTCACATTCTTGACGGATATTGTCTTTAAGAGCTGCAAGAGTCTGAGGCTTGTTGACATAAACCCGCGACTTCAAAAAGCCCCACAAAAAGAAGTCTGGAGCGGTCAAATCAGGCGATCTTGCTGGCCAGTGCAAATCGCCAAAACGGGAGATTAGGCGCCCGGGAAATGCATCCTTCAGCATATCGGTTGTGGCACGTGCAGTGTGTGGCGTTGCACCGTCCTGTTGGAACCACATGTTTTCCAATCCCAATTCATCAAGTTGCGGCGAAAAGAACTCGTTGATCATTGCTCTGTAGCGCTCACCATTCACAGTAACCGTTTGGCCCGCGACGTCTTCGAAGAAAAAAGGTCCGATGACTCCTCCAGCGAAAACAGCACACCATACAGTGACTTTGAGCGGGTGTAATGGCTCTTCGTGGGTTACACGCGGATTTTCAGTGCCCCAGAAGCGTAAATTTTGCTTATTTACGTACCCGCTAAGATGGAAATGGGCCTCATCACTCATGATTATTTTTGATGAAAAATCATCTTCATTATTGCTCAAATAAATAGTCACCAATATTCCGCGTTCTGGAGCAGTGTAGCGTAACATTGTTTATTAACGTGTATTTCGCATGTGTTTACTACACAAATGTCAAAACAGAACTGACATTAGGGGCCAATCGCAAAATTTATAGCATTATCTGATAGGAGGATTACTTTTGCGCCACCTTGTATACACAAGGCGTAAAATTGAGCTAAAGTAAATTGATTTCTCCCAGGACAATAGCAAAGATTTTCAGTGAACATTATCAATTTCGCTATCCTATTTGTGACATGCTTTCCATTTCATCATTGAGTATAAAAATAAAAAAATGTTGGGTTAAAATGTGAGGGTATATATCAGTTTGTCATTCCGTTTGTACCATGTCGAAATATATATCTAAGACCCCATAAAGTATATATATATTCGTGATCCTTATTAAACTTTATGTCGATTTAGCAATGTCCGTATGTCTGTTAAAATGGCGATGGAGGACACGAAGACACACGCGTGGGGTGCTCATTAGGGGTGCTAGATTAATGGGCATCCTCCCGAGAAGTTTGGTATTGAAAATCGGTCCAGCGGTTAAAAAGTTATGAGTGAAGGTACCTCTAAATTTTCCATACAAATTGGTGTATTTTAGTACAATTTTATAGCAGCGACTGGCAAGTAAAATATTTTCACTTGTTGTTTTCACCAGTCACTAAGAATTAAATAATATTTTTTCACCACTAAAATTTTTTTCCTCCACAAAAAATTTTTTTAGCCTCAATAAAATGTTTCACCTCAAAAAAAATTATTTTCACCTCCTTAGTTTTGCTTCTAAAGCTTTTTACATTTTTTGTTTTAAAAACAGTAGAGGGTATTCAAAGATTCGCCACAGCATTTTAATCTCATCATTTTCGTAAAAAAAATAAGAGTTCTAAAAATTTTAGATGCATAATTTCAAAGACTTTTGTTGAAATACAATTTGTATATATTTCTTTTTTGAAAAAAAAAAAACTATGAACAACGAGTTTGAGGTAATTTTTGACCCCGATTTTTAATCACTTAAAGTGGAGCCAAGATTGGGCATGAAATTCCACTATTTATAGAGCCACAATTGGGCATGAAATTTCACTATTTCTACAGCCACGATTGGGCATGAAATTTCACTATTTATAGAGCCACTATAAGGTATGAAATTTCACTATTTATACAGCCACGATTGGGCATGAAATTTCACTATTTATACACCCACGATTGGGCATGAAATTTCACTATTTATACAGCCACGATTGGGCATGAAATTTCACTATTTATACAGCCACGATTGGGCACGAAATTTCACTATTTATACAGCCACGATTGGGATGAAATTTCACTATTTATACAGCCCCGATTGGGCATGAAATTTCACTATTTATACACCCACGATTGGGCATGAAATTTCACTATTTATACAGCCACGATTGGGCATGAAATTTCACTATTTTTAGAGCCACGATTGGGCATGAAATTTCACTATTTATACATCCACGATTGGGCATGAAATTTCACTATTTATACAGCCACGATTGGGCATGAAATTTCACTATTTATACAGCCACGATTGGGCATGAAATTTCACTATTTATACAGCCACGATTGGGCATGAAATTTCACTATTTATACAGCCACGATTGGGCATGAAATTTCACTATTTATAGAGCCACGATTCGGCATGAAATTTCACTATTTATACAGCCACGATTGGGCATGAAATTTCACTATTTATACAGCCACGATTGGGCATGAAATTTCACTATTTATACACCCACGATTGGGCATGAAATTTCACTATTAATACAGCCACGATTGGGCATGAAATTTCACTATTTATACATCCACGATTGGGCATGAAATTTCACTATTTATACAGCCACGATTGGGCATGAAATTTCACTATTTTTAGAGCCACGATTGGGCATGAAATTTCACTATTTATACAGCCACAATTGGGCATGAAATTTCACTATTTATACAGCCCCGATTGGGCATGAAATTTCACTATTTATACAGCCACGATTGGGCATGAAATTTCACTATTTATAGAGCCACGATTCGGCATGAACTTTCACTATTTATACAGCCACGATTGGGCATGAAATTTCACTATTTATACAGCCACGATTGGGCATGAAATTTCACTATTTATACAGCCACGATTGGGCATGAAATTTCACTATTTATAGAGCCACGATTCGGCATGAACTTTCACTATTTATACAGCCACGATTGGGCATGAAATTTCACTATTTATACAGCCACGATTGGGCATGAAATTTCACTATTTATACAGCCACGATTGGGCATGAAATTTCACTATTTATACAGCCACGATTGGGCATGAAATTTCACTATTTATACAGCCCCGATTTGGCATGAAATTTCACAATTTTTACAGCCACGATTGGGCATGAAATTTCACTATTTATACAGCCAAGATTGGGCATGAAATTTCACTATTTATACAGCCACGATTGGGCATGAAATTTCACTATTTATACAGCCACGATTGGGCATGAAATTTCACTATTTATAGAGCCACGATTCGGCATGAACTTTCACTATTTATACAGCCACGATTGGGCATGAAATTTCACTATTTATACAGCCACGATTGGGCATGAAATTTCACTATTTATACAGCCACGATTGGGCATGAAATTTCACTATTTATAGAGCCACGATTCGGCGTGAACTTTCACTATTTATACAGCCACGATTGGGCATGAAATTTCACTATTTATACAGCCACGATTCGGCATGAACTTTCACTATTTATTCAGCCACGATTGGGCATGAAATTTCACTATTTATAGAGCCACGATTCGGCATGAACTTTCACTATTTATACAGCCACGATTGGGCATGAAATTTCACTATTTATACAGCCACGATTGGGCATGAAATTTCACTATTTATACAGCCACGATTGGGCATGAAATTTCACTATTTATAGAGCCACGATTGGGCATGAAATTTCACTATTTATACAGCCACGATTGGGCATGAAATTTCACTATTTATAGAGCCACGATTCGGCATGAAATTTCACTATTTATACAGCCACGATTGGGCATGAAATTTCACTATTTATACAGCCACGATTGGGCATGAAATTTCACTATTTATACACCCACGATTGGGCATGAAATTTCACTATTAATACAGCCACGATTGGGCATGAAATTTCACTATTTATACATCCACGATTGGGCATGAAATTTCACTATTTATACAGCCACGATCGGGCATGAAATTTCACTATTTTTAGAGCCACGATTGGGCATGAAATTTCACTATTTATACAGCCACAATTGGGCATGAAATTTCACTATTTATACAGCCCCGATTGGGCATGAAATTTCACTATTTTTATAGACACGATTGGGCATGAAATTTCACTATTTATACAGCCACGATTGGGCATGAAATTTCACTATTTATACAGCCACGATTGGGCATGAAATTTCACTATTTTTAGAGCCACGATTGGGCATGAAATTTCACTATTTATACAGCCACAATTGGGCATGAAATTTTACTATTTATACAGCCACGATTGGGCATGAAATTTCACTATTTTTAGAGCCACGATTGGGCATGAAATTTCACTATTTATACAGCCACAATTGGGCATGAAATTTCACTATTTATACAGCCACGATTGGGCATGAAATTTCACTATTTATACAGCCACGATTGGGCATGAAATTTCACTATTAATACAGCCACGATTGGGCATGAAATTTCACTATTTATACAGCCACGATTGGGCATGAAATTTCACTATTTTTAGAGCCACGATTGGGCATGAAATTTCACTATTTATACAGCCACAATTGGGCATGTAATTTCACTATTTATACAGCCCCGATTGGGCATGAAATTTCACTATTTTTACAGCCACGATTGGGCATGAAATTTCACTATTTATACAGCCACGATTGGGCATGAAATTTCACTATTTATACAGCCACGATTGGGCATGAAATTTCACTATTTATACAGCCACGATTGGGCATGAAATTTCACTATTTATACAGCCACGATTGGGCATGAAATTTCACTATTTATACAGCCACGATTGGGCATGAAATTTCACTATTTATACAGCCACGATTGGGCATGAAATTTCACTATTTATACAGCCACGATTGGGCATGAAATTTCACTATTTATACAGCCACGATTGGGCATGAAATTTCACTATTTATACAGCCACGATTGGGCATGAAATTTCACTATTTATACAGCCACGATTGGGCATGAAATTTCACTATTTATACAGCCACGATTGGGCATGAAATTTCACTATTTATACAGCCACGATTGGGCATGAAAATTCACTATTTTTAGAGCCACGATTGGGCATGAAATTTCACTATTTATACAGCCACGATTGGGCATGAAATTTCACCATTTATACAGCCACGATTGGGCATGAAATTTCACTATTTATACAGCCACGATTGGGCATGAAATTTCACTATTTATACAGCCCCGATTTGGCATGAAATTTCACAATTTTTACAGCCACGATTGGGCATGAAATTTCACTATTTATACAGCCACGATTGGGCATGAAATTTCACTATTTATAGAGCCACGATTGGGCATAAAATTTCACTATTTATACAGCCACGATTGGGCATGAAATTTCACTATTTATACAGCCACGATTGGGCATGAAATTTCACTATTTATACAGCCACGATTGGGCATGAAATTTCACTATTTATACAGCCACGATTGGGCATGAAATTTCACTATTTATACAGCCCCGATTGGGCATGAAATTTCACTATTTATACAGCACCGATTGGGCATGAAATTTCACTATTTATACAGCCACGATTGGGCATGAAATTTCACTATTTATAGAGCCACGATTGGGCATAAAATTTCACTATTTATACAGCCACGATTGGGCATAAAATTTCACTATTTATACAGCCACGATTGGGCATGAAATTTCACTATTTATACAGCCACGATTGGGCATGAAATTTCACTATTTATACAGCCACGATTGGGCATGAAATTTCACTATTTATACAGCCACAATTGGGCATGAAATTTCACTATTTATACAGCCCCGATTGGGCATGAAATTTCACTATTTATACAGCCAGGATTGGGCATGAAATTTCACTATTTATACAGCCACAATTGGGCATGAAATTTCACTATTTATACAGCACCGATTGGGCATGAAATTTCACTATTTATACAGCACCGATTGGGCATGAAATTTCACTATTTATACAGCCACGATTGGGCATGAAATTTCACTATTTATACAGCCACAATTGGGCATGAAATTTCACTATTTATACAGCCCCGATTGGGCATGAAATTTCACTATTTATACAGCACCGATTGGGCATGAAATTTCACTATTTATACAGCCACAATTGGGCATGAAATTTCACTATTTATACAGCCACGATTGGGCATGAAATTTCACTATTTATACAGCCACGATTGGGCATGAAATTTCACTATTTATACAGCCACGATTGGGCATGAAATTTCACTATTTATACAGCCACGATTGGGCATGAAATTTCACTATTTACACAGCCCCGATTGGGCATGAAATTTCACAATTTTTACAGCCACGATTGGGCATGAAATTTCACTATTTATACAGCCACGATTGGGCATGAAATTTCACTATTTATACAGCCACGATTGGGCATGAAATTTCACTATTTATACAGCCACGATTGGGCATGAAATTTCACTATTTATACAGCCACGATTGGGCATGAAATTTCACTATTTATACAGCCACGATTGGGCATGAAATTTCACTATTTATACAGCCACGATTGGGCATGAAATTTCACTATTTATACAGCCACGATTGGGCATGAAATTTCACTATTTATACAGCCACAATTGGGCATGAAATTTCACTATTTATACAGCCCCGATTGGGCATGAAATTTCACAATTTTTACAGCCACGATTGGGCATGAAATTTCACTATTTATACAGCCACGATTGGGCATGAAATTTCACTATTTATACAGCCACGATTGGGCATGAAATTTCACTATTTATACAGCCACGATTGGGCATGAAATTTCACTATTTATACAGCCACGATTGGGCATGAAATTTCACTATTTACACAGCCCCGATTGGGCATGAAATTTCACAATTTTTACAGCCACGATTGAGCATGAAATTTCACTTTTATACAGCCACGATTGGGCATGAAATTTCACTATTTATACAGCCACGATTGGGCATGAAATTTCACTATTTATACAGCCACGATTGGGCATGAAATTTCACTATTTATACAGCCACGATTGGGCATGAAATTTCACTATTTATACAGCCCCGATTGGGCATGAAATTTCACTATTTATACAGCCACGATTGGGCATGAAATTTCACTATTTATACAGCCACAATTGGGCATGAAATTTCACTATTTATACAGCCACGATTGGGCATGAAATTTCACTATTTATACAGCCACGATTGGGCATGAAATTTCACTATTTATACAGCCACGATTGGGCATGAAATTTCACTATTTTTAGAGCCACGATTGGGCATGAAATTTCACTATTTATAGAGCCACGATTGGGCGTGAAATTTCACTATTTATAGAGCCACGATTGGGCATGAAATTTACTATTTATAGAGCCACGATAAGGTATGAAATTTCACTATTTATACAGCCACGATTGGGCATGAAATTTCACTATTTATTCAGCCACGATTGGGCATAAAATTTCACTATTTATACAGCCACGATTGGGCATGAAATTTCACTATTTTTAGAGCCACGCTTGGGCATGAAATTTCACTATTTATAGAGCCACGATTGGGCGTTAAATTTCACTATTTATAGAGCCACGATTGGGCATGAAATTTACTATTTATAGAGCCACGATAAGGTATGAAATTTCACTATTTATACAGCCACGATTGGGCATGAAATTTCACTATTTATTCAGCCACGATTGGGCATGAAATTTCACTATTTATACAGCCACGATTGGGCATAAAATTTCACTATTTATACAGCCACGATTGGGCATGAAATTTTCCTACTTGTGGAGCAAAGATTGGGTATGAAATTTTACTATTTATAAAGCCACTATTTTACTATTTATGAAATTTCACTATTTTTAGAGCCACGATTGGACATGAAATTTCAGCATTTATATAGCCACGATTGGGCATGAAATTTCAGTATTTATACAGCCACGATTGGGCATGAAATTTTCCTACTTGTGGAGCCAAGATTGGGTATGAAATTTTATTATTTATAAAGCCACTATTTCACTATTTATAAAGCCACTATTTCACTATTTATAGATCCACGATTGGGCATGAAATTTCACTATTTATAGAGCCACAATTGGGCATGAGATTTCACTATTTATACAGCCACGATTGGGCATGAAATTTCACTATTTATACAGCCACGATTGGGCATGAAATTTACTATTTATAGAGCATCGATAAGGTATGGAATTTTACTATTTATAGAGCCACGATTGGGCATGAATTTTCACTATTTATACAGCCACGATTGGGCATGAAATTTCACTATTTATACAGCCACGATTGGGCATGAAATTTTCCTACTTGTGGAGCCAAGATTGGGTATGAAATTTTACTATTTATAAAGCCACTATTTCACTATTTATGAAATTTCACTATTTTAAGAGCCACGATTGGGCATGAAATTTCAGTATTTATACAGCCACGATTGGGCATGAAAGTTCACTATTTATACAGCCACGATTGGGCATGAAATTTCACTATTTATACAGCCACGATTGGGCATGAAATTTTCCTACTTGTGGAGCCAAGATTGGGTATGAAATTTTACTATTTATAAAGCCACTATTTCACTATTTATGAAATTTCACTATTTTTAGAGCCACGATTGGGCATGAAATTTCAGTATTTATACAGCCACGATTGGGCATGAAATTTCACTATTTATAGAGCCACAATTGGGCATGAAATTTCACTATTTATACAGCCACAATTGGGCATGAAATTTCACTATTTATTCAGCCACGATTGGGCATGAAATTTCACTATTTATACAGCCACGATTGGGCATGAAATTTCACTATTTATACAGCCACGATTGGGCATGAAATTTAAGTATTTATACAGCCACGATTGGGCATGAAATTTCACTATTTATACAGCCTCGATTGGGCATGAAATTTCACTATTTATACAGCCACGATTGGGCATGAAATTTTCCTACTTGTGGAGCCAAGATTGGGTATGAAATTTCACTATTTATACAGCCACAATTGGGCATGAAATTTCACTATTTATACAGCCACGATTGGGCATGAAATTTCACTATTTATACAGCCACGATTGGGCATGAAATTTCACTATTTATACAGCCACAATTGGGCATGAAATTTCACTATTTATACAGCCACGATTGGGCATGAAATTTCACTATTTATACAGCCACGATTGGGCATGAAATTTCACTATTTATACAGCCACGATTAGGCATGAAATTTCACTATTTATACAGCCACAATTGGGCATGAAATTTCACTATTTATTCAGCCACGATTGGGCATGAAATTTCACTATTTATACAGCCACGATTGGGCATGAAATTTCACTATTTATACAGCCACAATTGGGCATGAAATTTCACTATTTATACAGCCACGATTGGGCATGAAATTTCACTATTTATACAGCCACGATTGGGCATGAAATTTCACTATTTATACAGCCACGATTGGGCATGAAATTTCACTATTTATACAGCCACGATTGGGCATGAAATTTCACTATTTATACAGCCACAATTGGGCATGAAATTTCACTATTTATACAGCCACGATTGGGCATGAAATTTCACTATTTATACAGCCACAATTGGGCATGAAATTTCACTATTTATACAGCCACGAGTGGGCATGAAATTTCACTATTTATACAGCCACGATTGGGCATAAAATTTCACTATTTATACAGCCACGATTGGGCATGAAATTTCACTATTTATACAGCCACGATTGAACATGAAATTTCACTATTTATACAGCCACGATTGGGCATGAAATTTCACTATTTATAGAGCCACAATTGGGCATGAAATTTCACTATTTATACAGCCACGATTGGGCATGAAATTTCACTATTTATACAGCCACAATTGGGCATGAAATTTCACTATTTATTCAGCCACGATTGGGCATGAAATTTCACTATTTATACAGCCACGATTGGGCATAAAATTTCACTATTTATACAGCCACGATTGGGCATGAAATTTCACTATTTATACAGCCACGATTGGGCATGAAATTTCACTATTTATACAGCCACGATTGGGCATGAAATTTCACTATTTATACAGCCACGATTGGGCATGAAATTTCACTATTTATACAGCCACGATTGGGCATGAAATTTCACTATTTATACAGCCACAATTGGGCATAAAATTTCACTATTTTTACAGCCACGATTGGGCATGAAATTTCACTATTTATACAGCCACGATTGGGCATGAAATTTCACTATTTATAGAGCCACGGTTGGGCGTGAAATTTCACTATTTATAGAGCCACGATTGGGCATGAAATTTACTATTTATAGAGCCACGATAAGGTATGAAATTTCACTATTTATACAGCCACGATTGGGCCTGAAATTTCACTATTTATTCAGCCACGATTGGGCATGAAATTTCACTATTTATACAGCCACGATTGGGCATGAAATTTCACTATTTATACAGCCACGATTGGGCATGAAATTTACTATTTATAGAGCATCGATAAGGTATGGAATTTTACTATTTATAGAGCCACGATTGGGCATGAATTTTCACTATTTATACAGCCACGATTGGGCATGAAATTTCACTATTTATACAGCCACGATTGGGCATGAAATTTTCCTACTTGTGGAGCCAAGATTGGGTATGAAATTTTACTATTTATAAAGCCACTATTTCACTATTTATGAAATTTCACTATTTTAAGAGCCACGATTGGGCATGAAATTTCAGTATTTATACAGCCACGATTGGGCATGAAAGTTCACTATTTATACAGCCACGATTGGGCATGAAATTTCACTATTTATACAGCCACGATTGGGCATGAAATTTTCCTACTTGTGGAGCCAAGATTGGGTATGAAATTTTACTATTTATAAAGCCACTATTTCACTATTTATGAAATTTCACTATTTTTAGAGCCACGATTGGGCATGAAATTTCAGTATTTATACAGCCACGATTGGGCATGAAATTTCACTATTTATAGAGCCACAATTGGGCATGAAATTTCACTATTTATACAGCCACAATTGGGCATGAAATTTCACTATTTATTCAGCCACGATTGGGCATGAAATTTCACTATTTATACAGCCACGATTGGGCATGAAATTTCACTATTTATACAGCCACGATTGGGCATGAAATTTCAGTATTTATACAGCCACGATTGGGCATGAAATTTCACTATTTATACAGCCACGATTGGGCATGAAATTTCACTATTTATACAGCCACGATTGGGCATGAAATTTTCCTACTTGTGGAGCCAAGATTGGGTATGAAATTTCACTATTTATACAGCCACAATTGGGCATGAAATTTCACTATTTATACAGCCACGATTGGGCATGAAATTTCACTATTTATACAGCCACGATTGGGCATGAAATTTCACTATTTATACAGCCACAATTGGGCATGAAATTTCACTATTTATACAGCCACGATTGGGCATGAAATTTCACTATTTATACAGCCACGATTGGGCATGAAATTTCACTATTTATACAGCCACGATTAGGCATGAAATTTCACTATTTATACAGCCACAATTGGGCATGAAATTTCACTATTTATTCAGCCACGATTGGGCATGAAATTTCACTATTTATACAGCCACGATTG
The DNA here is from genome assembly GCA_949748255.1 of Eustalomyia histrio. NCBI lineage: Eukaryota > Metazoa > Arthropoda > Insecta > Diptera > Anthomyiidae > Eustalomyia > Eustalomyia histrio. Next base: position 159,023,686 of record OX456524.1, on the reverse strand, counting down.
GGCATGAAATTTCACTATTTATACAGCCACAATTGGGCATGAAATTTCACTATTTATACAGCCACGATTGGGCATGAAATTTCACTATTTATACAGCCACGATTGGGCATGAAATTTCACTATTTATACAGCCACGATTGGGCATGAAATTTCACTATTTATACAGCCACGATTGGGCATGAAATTTCACTATTTATACAGCCACAATTGGGCATGAAATTTCACTATTTATACAGCCACGATTGGGCATGAAATTTCACTATTTATACAGCCACAATTGGGCATGAAATTTCACTATTTATACAGCCACGAGTGGGCATGAAATTTCACTATTTATACAGCCACGATTGGGCAAAAAATTTCACTATTTATACAGCCACGATTGGGCATGAAATTTCGCTATTTATACAGCCACGATTGAACATGAAATTTCACTATTTATACAGCCACGATTGGGCATGAAATTTCACTATTTATAGAGCCACAATTGGGCATGAAATTTCACTATTTATACAGCCACGATTGGGCATGAAATTTCACTATTTATACAGCCACAATTGGGCATGAAATTTCACTATTTATTCAGCCACGATTGGGCATGAAATTTCACTATTTATACAGCCAGGATTGGGCATAAAATTTCACTATTTATACAGCCACGATTGGGCATGAAATTTCACTATTTATACAGCCAAGATTGGGCATGAAATTTCACTATTTATACAGCCACGATTGGGCATGAAATTTCACTATTTATACAGCCACGATTGGGCATGAAATTTCACTATTTATACAGCCACGATTGGGCATGAAATTTCACTATTTATACAGCCACAATTGGGCATGAAATTTCACTATTTTTACAGCCACGATTGGGCATGAAATTTCACTATTTATACAGCCACGATTGGGCATGAAATTTCACTATTTATAGAGCCACGGTTGGGCGTGAAATTTCACTATTTATAGAGCCACGATTGGGCATGAAATTTACTATTTATAGAGCCACGATAAGGTATGAAATTTCACTATTTATACAGCCACGATTGGGCATGAAATTTCACTATTTATTCAGCCACGATTGGGCATGAAATTTCACTATTTATACAGCCACGATTGGGCATGAAATTTCACTATTTATACAGCCACGATTGGGCATGAAATTTCACTATTTATACAGCCACGATTGGGCATGAAATTTCACTATTTATACAGCCACAATTGGGCATGAAATTTCACTATTTATACAGCCACGATTGGGCATGAAATTTCACTATTTATACAGCCACGATTGGGCATGAAATTTCACTATTTATAGAGCCACGGTTGGGCGTGAAATTTCACTATTTATAGAGCCACGATTGGGCATGAAATTTACTATTTATAGAGCCACGATTGGGCATGAAATTTCACTATTTATTCAGCCACGATTGGGCATGAAATTTCACTATTTATACAGCCACGATTGGGCATGAAATTTCACTATTTATACAGCCACAATTGGGCATGAAATTTCACTATTTATACAGCCACAATTGGGCATGAAATTTCACTATTTATACAGCCACGATTGGGCATGAAATTTCACTATTTATACAGCCACGATTGGGCATGAAATTTCACTATTTATAGAGCCACGGTTGGGCGTGAAATTTCACTATTTATAGAGCCACGATTGGGCATGAAATTTACTATTTATAGAGCCACGATAAGGTATGAAATTTCACTATTTATACAGCCACGATTGGGCATGAAATTTCACTATTTATTCAGCCACGATTGGGCATGAAATTTCACTATTTATTCAGCCACGATTGGGCATGAAATTTACTATTTATAGAGCATCGATAAGGTATGAAATTTTACTATTTATAGAGCCACGATTGGGCATGAATTTTCACTATTTATACCAAGATTGGGTATGAAATCTCACTTAAAGTGAGATTTATCAAACAAATAAATTACTATTCTCTTATTTATTGATTTTTTACAATATATCCTCATTTTATAGCTATTGGCAAAAAAAATTCTATTTGTAACCATTTGGAAAAAATCCATGTTTTTCAATAAAAATAACTTTTTTTGTTAATGTTAAATTTTTCTTTTTTTATTATATTTTTCTCGATATAGACATATCTCCATGTAATCATGTATAAAAAAATGGTTTGAAAGGAAGATATCATACAACATATAAGGGTTAATGAAGAACTATAAATATTTAGAATATAGCTAAAAGATTAAACTCAACATCGTACATTAGAGGATTAAAATAAATTATATAGCAGGAAGTAAGTAGCATCATTGTCTAATCCATTTTAGGGTTAAATATTTTAAATAAGACACTGTTAAAAATACAAAAGTATTTGAAGATTTTTATAAGATTCCGAATAGAATATGAAATTTTTCATATAAAATGATAAGATTTTTAACAAAGACTTTTCTTCAAGTGTTTTAAGTATATGCTGATTTTCTTCCTTTTTTATGATACATTACAAACAAACCTTAAGATGCTGTTGGCAATGCACGTACAAACTTTAAACTCTCTGCCAGCTGTTTGTAGCCTTCCTCCTATCTTCTACCTTAGGTCAATCCAATTAGATGCGCTGTAGTAGTGTTTTTGTTGTTGCTGTTTCTGTTGCTGTTTTATTATATTTTAGTTTTTTGCTTTTTGCCATTATAGCAGCCAATTAAGCGTGTACATTGAGAGTTTAAGGTTTCCCTAGCATTTTTTTTCGCCTATTTTCTAGCCATATTTGGCCAATGACACATACATACAACGACGACGACCGTAAAGACCGAAAGCTGTCTGAACTATTCTACATTAACTATTTGGTGGAGTTTTCGTTTTTGTTGTTGTTGTTGTTGTTGTTATTTTATTTGGAATCTGCTACTACCAAACAAAGCACCAACGCAGTGTTAAGTTGAAATTTTTGTTTTGTTTGTCTGGCTGGATGGCTGGCTGGCTGGCTGGCAAAAATATACATAGAGCATGATTAATGGCCAAAGAGGGCCATTGGCAAAGCATCAATTCAAAGCTACAAGGGTTTGTTGCATTGCAATCTGTAACAAAACCGACAATGGCAACAAAAATGTTATTCTTTCAATTTCCGTGTTGATTTTCACACCTGAAAATTGTTTATTCTCGAACTGTTTTTGGTGTTTGTTTCAATTAGGTGAATAGTTGCTGCAGTTGAGTTTTTTTCCCATTTTTATTTATTTTTTATTTATTTTTTTGTTACAGGCTGAGGCTTAACACAAATTGAAATTTATAGCCGAATTTGTTAAAGCAGACCACTACTTAAAATAAAAACTTATTTGTGTGATTTCTTTTTTTTTTCTTCCATAGTAATAAAGAAAAAATATTGCAAGTAACATTGGTGATTTTATATCTTATTAGTGGAAAAAAATGGAACTAGAAAAACTAGTTGCATTTTTTGTTAATTTAATTTTACATGTACGTGTATATAGGTCGTTAAGGTTCATATACAAACTTAAACATATGACTGGTAAATAAGTTGCTTCTATTATATTTGGTATAGATTTTATAACCTTTTTGGAATAAGTTCGATTGATATAGGCAAGCATTAGATGGAAAAGAGATCATTCTTTTCCATTTTTTATTAGAAAGAATTTAAAATTAATAAAAAAAAATTGTCTGAATTAAAAAAAAAACTTATTAAAGCAGCAAATAATATTTTGCTTGGTAAGGGTAAATTAACGGCTTTGCCTGTCAACCCTGGTTCTAAAGCATAACACATCGGCTGAAAAGTCCGTAGGATAACCAATAAAACAATTTTTTTTTTTTTTTTTGGCAAAATTCAACTTTAATCATCTACATAGTCTTCTTTAAGAGCGATAAAATCACTCCAAAGCCTTTGTAACATTTCGATACCTTTTTTATAGGATTATTTATCTTTAGCCTCTGTTTCGGCAATCACCTCCTCTTTGAGGTCTGAAAACAGTAAAAATAGCGTTTGGCGTCATCGGTGTTTGTGCGACCACGTTTAAAATCAACAAACCACTTTTCTATCATTTGTCTCGATGTAGCAGAGTCCGAATAATATTTATCAAGCTAAGCTTTGTCTTGGACGGTATTTTTTTTCATTAAAAAGCAATAATAAATCTACACCAGGGATGGAAAATATGTTTTCTGTTATTGTACCAACCAGACAAACAAATTGTACTTTTTCGATCCTCACGGTACCAAAATTTTTTCCGCTTTTTTTTTAAACAATTTTATCGTATTGAGTCAGATTTGCTTAGACACTAAAAAGACTTAAAAAAATTTAAATTGACGGGGTGAAACAAAATTTATTTAACCTTTTCAGGATTTACTATTGAAAAATTTAAAGGCATTTAATAGCTTTTTAACAATAATACACTTTTTTCTTTTTTTGTTTTGAGAGGTAATTTGAAATCAGCTGTTTAATGTTGCCACTTCTGAATATTTTAGCACAATGTGTATGCAAGCATTTGGTACATTTGATGTGACACCAATTTAGAGCCGGTTCAACTAAAAACTGACTTTATTTTTTACTTTAGTAGCTGAATAAATAAAAACAGGTTTTTAATTTAAAGTTGCTTTTAAAAAAGTTGACTTTATGTTATGTTGTTTTATCGTTATAAGTTGAAAATTTTAAAAAAATTTAAATTTTACTTAATGAGCCGCGGAAGTACCACGGTACCAACCAAGGTAAAAATGTACCAAAAAAAGTACAATTGTACCATGTTTTCCATCCCTGATCTACACACAAAATTGCCTTGATTTCATTGTTTTTAAAATCGTAAAAGTAGTATGAAAGTTTAATCTATTGGTTTTAATATCCCGTAAGTTTCGTTGATATTCGACAAGTAGTTCATTAATCACATTTTTTTTATTAAGCGTCCAGAAATTTCATTTTGCCATAACTTTTGTTGGGATCAAATAAAATAATTTTTTCTTTGTATCATTTCTGTGTTTGAAAAGAAATTTTTTTTTTTCTAATTTTCGAAGAAAATTGTGAAATTTCAGGAATTTTCACCCAAATTTAAAAGCAATTTATCCCAAAACACTACATTTGTATTTTTTTTTAAATATTTTGTATCGATAATAGAGGTCACATTTTTCTAACGATGCAGAAAAATTCAGAGAGCCGTTTTTGGAGTTTTAAGATTTTCAACGATTTGAGCATATTTTATCCTGTTTTAGCGTCTTTTTCCGCATTTTAAAAGATTATTCAAATCTACCTATTTTTAACAATTGATATATTTATTAAAACTATTGCAATTGATTCATAAAAACAAAAGTAATGGAAATTATTTAATTAAAATTAATATCAATTCAATGCTAATGAAATCATAAATAAGTTAATATATTACTCATGAAATAGTCTCATGTAGAAAATAATGTATGTTTCCTAAGTCTATAATTTTTATTAATATGAAGTATGTCTTTAGTAATTTTCATAATGCAGTTTTTAAGTAAAATTTTAAAGTGTTTTCTTTTTATAAAGTATATTTATTTTTTTAATTTGTTCGTATTTATATTCTAACTTTAATGTATTGGCATTAATGACTGTTAAATAGCGTGTCCTTATACAATATCTTATTATTCGATTTTTTGCAACGATTAAGAAAACATACATACGTATATGTATAACCCATTGTGTTCAATATGTTTCTAAATTTTTCTTTTAAATACCTCCCAAAGCCCTTAAACTTTTACAATTCTAAATACTTCAGGGAATAGCATTTACTGGCAGAGTATGTACGAGTATAAATGAGCTGTATGGAAAATTACTTGTGGTGACTTAAACTTTAACAAACGATTTTTTTCTTTCTATTCGCTTTTCAGTCCGTCCGTTTGCATACATGCTGTTTTAAGTTTGTATTCCATTCCATTTTTGTTGTTGCTGTTGTTTCATTAAAATGTCCAGGGAAAAAATTGAAAATGAAATGCGACAAGCGTGCAGCATACACATACAGGCATGTGGACATGCTCGCATATGCAATTCTTTTACTACTTATGAACTCTAAAGGATGTTCTTTTGTATGAGTAGAATATGAAAGCTAAACATCTTGTGAAAAAGTTCAAATAAGCGGCGACGACCAGTTAACCTTGAAGTTTTCATTTCATGTATTGTTAAGTGTACTCGCATGTATCTATGAACATATTTGCCAAAGTTTTTTTCTTGCAGTTCTTTTTTTTTTTTTTTTGTTGCAGTTTTTTTTTTTTTTTTGTTTGTTTGTAGACGTCTGAGATTTAAGCTCCCACAGAGGAGGTCTCTTAAATAGATAGACTTCTTGTTTATGGGTTTGTGTTAAGATCTATGCTAAGTAAAGCTTTTATGGTCAGATGAATGACACTTCATCTGTCTTTAAACAACAACTCCTCATATATCTGTATATCTGTCCTATTGTATAGTAAAGTAGTTGTTATTATGCGTTTTTTCTACTTTAATTTAGAGAAACCATTCAGCCCCAGTCAGCCAGCATTCACTCACTGATGGTGGCACTTGTGCGTGTTATAGACGTTAATATTTTCGTAAGCTGGTGTAAAGAACAAAAAAAAAAGGAACAAACTCACAAAAAAGCAACCAAAATGAAACATCCTTTGCATTTTACAATCAAACAAAAAAGAAAAAAAAAATAACAAAAATAAACTTAACAGAAAACAACCATTTACAACATTGAGTATCATTAAAACTTACAATGTGGTTTGAAGTCAGATTCTCCAGGATCATTAAACTTTTAAACGCAGTGGAACAAACCTATTAAGTTCAAAATGATTTTAAAACCTATAAAAAAAAGTTGAAGCAATAATGAAATGAAAACGAACTATTGTGGCATCTTTTTATTTAACCAGCATCCAATCAATACTTATTAAAATTTTTAAAAAAGAGTCACCATTAGTAAACCATAAATACTTATCTAGATTGCATTCATTTATTAATGCATACAAGAATAAGGCAGATGTCTTTAGCTTTTAGATAGTGAGATTTTTTGTGGTTTAAGCTCTTCTTCCAATATTGAATTCTCTATCTTCAAAACAATTGTGATGTTGATGGTATTCTAAGTAATTGAAGGGCTTGATAAGGAAATATTAGAGTTTTCAAATTTTGCAAATCTAATCGACATTTATATTAATTATTTTCTTGGCCAAATTTTCAAAAGTAATATTCATCCAGATTTTGTTTAAGCCAATAAAACCTAAAGTTTTTAGTGTAAATAAAACAACTGTTTATTTCATATTGTTGACTTTATCAATTTGTCAAAAAAAAATACTTTTGTACATTTGTTCAATTTAAGAAACTCCTTTAGCGCTTACGGCAATGTTTTCCGTTCCATTTAAAAATAAAAGAATATACATTTATTTTTCAAAGAAATATCTATATTAACTTTTTTATACATTTGTTCGAAATGATTTACTATCATTTACTGATTTTTTCAGTTTCATTTATTTTTTTTTATTTGTTTGAAATTTAATAAAAATTTACTCGCAAAACGGATGTATGTGGTTTATTTGTGTCCGTAACATTTATAACAAATTTAAATTTTGTTTGCTGTCTGTTTCAAAAACAAATATTCAAAAACTTCTAATTTGGTTTTTATTTAAATTGTTTATATACAAAATTATTTCAATTCAAATTACAAGAACTTCATAAGCACACAGACATACACACAAAATGTGTCAATAGCCATACATATATTTTGTAGATTAAAAAAAAAAAACAAACAAAAAATACAAAAACGGCAACAATTTTAAATAAATGATTAAAGCATTTATTTTTTAAGGAATTGGTACACCCAGAGAAAAGATTGATTGCAATTCGATTAAAACAGTTAACATTTATTTGTGAGGATTTAATTTTATTTGGAATAATCTAAAATCCATTAATAAAGCAAAAATTTTGTATAGGGAATTAAAAAAAGGGAAAAGAGACCAAAAATCAATTCTATTATTCAATTATTGGTTTTTCTAGTCATCTTTGAAAATAAAATTCGTTTAGTATTTGTGTGCGGCGGTAGCAACCATTTATTTGGTGAATATATTAGAAATTTGGTGCAATCTATCAAATTTATTAAAAAATTGTCGATATTCAAAAGTGGTAACTACAAGTACGGTTATTCTGATCAAATATATCATATAATTAGGGTTTTAGTAGAAGCAACTGAATTGTGGATTGTACTGATAATAGACGTTACTAATGATTGGTATTGATAAACAAATTTTATACTAACATTTTTTTTCCTAACAAATTGCTTAAATTCAAAATTAGCCATCAAAATTTATAAGTGTTTGTGGTGTAGTAGGTAGAGAGGTAGCTCAGTACTCAGAATTTCCGAGTTCAAATCCCGGAAAAGGCAAACATTTAAAAAATATATTTTTTTAAATTAAAATATAACATTCAAATGTTTAAATGACAAATGTATCAAAGAAAATTTAAATTAGTTGTGGTTACTGCAAGAGTGTGAACTGTGAATCTGATTGCCCAGGTTCGATACCGGAAAAAATTTAAAATAAATTTTTAAATAAAATTTTGTGGAACGTCATAATATTTCTGTGAAATATAAATATTAAATTGTACAACTGAATTTTGGCTTTCACATTCGATTGGCAACAAATTCGGTGGACACAACTGATACTGTTTTGTAGACGTGGGTAAAATTTTAACATTTATTTTAACTGATTAACCATTTGTTTCTTACGGATGTGTGAGTTTTTGAAAGAACATTTAAAAATAAATAACAAAAGCCATTTTAAATATAATATCATTTCTTGTAAATTACATTTTTTCTTTTTTATAATTTATTGTGTAGGTAACTCTAAAAATACAAAAAATATATATTTTTCAAGTTTTATTTTTTTCATACGTATATTTTGCAAACGAAATATTTCATTTCTTTCGTACATGTCTGTTTGTGATTGACAGCAAAATGTCGTTGTAAAAAGAACTTAAAAAAAATGTAGTACGAATGTAAAGAAACCAAAACAAATATAATGAAAAATGTGTAGAATGGTTTATACCTTAAGGCCTAAAAGAATATGTACTCTTGAACTCGTCGTATACAGATTAAGAGTACACATTTCTATGCTAAGCATCACTGCTAATACAAGCTTTTAACTGGGACTTAAAGCCTTTAAGATTTTTGCTTTAATTACATTCACAAATGTTCAGTTTAAAATATTTTATTTATTAATACAAAAAGCTTAATTTTGAACAAAATGAATCCAATGCTTTATATATGGAGAGAGACCTTATTTCATGCTGTGTTTTCTTTGGACACCATTTACAGTTTTCTTTTTAAAACTTTATTATTCGAACAGAACAACCTGCTCTTTCTGTTTTTAATGAAAAACTAACGAATTCATTTTAAAATTTGTATAAAAACACATTCCACTTAAAACTCTTGTAAATAAATTTTAAAATTAAATAGATTTCCTCAAAAAGTTGTAAATTCAGGGGGTTTCATACAAGTTTTTAAATGAATTCTTTTGATTGTTTTTATAAAAACTCTGTTTAAATAATATTTTTAAAATTCCCACAAAATGTCTCTCTCACTTTTAATACACATTGTAAAGAAACAAATTTTTAAATTATTTTTCATATAGAAAAATCTGTTACATTCTAAAGAGTTTTCCTGTAGAAAATCTCTCAGAATCTTTATACAATTTCTTCTTGTTTTATTTGTCTTAAATATAATTTGTAAATGGTGCAGTACTTTGTCTGTTGGCTATTTGGTTGTTCTGTCTGTCTGTATGTCTGTCTATCAGTCTGTCTGCTAAGTGATAAAGCTTGTAATGTGTTACATGTTTAAACTGACATCTGAGGGTCAATTCTCGTTCTGTGAAACGGTGAAATGAAAAGTTTTTTCACGTTTTCATAGTACTTTTGATTCGCGTTCTGTGAAAAAATGTAAAGAAATATCAAAACGTTTTCATATGAAAAAAAAAGTGGAACGAAACAAGATTTTTTTACGATTGCACAGCACTGGCGATTCTTGTTTTGTGTAACAGTGCAAACAACTGTCAAAATATTTTCATATGAAAAAATTGTTTACACAGCCTATTTATAAGTGAAATAAACATGGAGAAGATTGTAAGAGGAAAACGTGCCAGCGAAAGCCAAAATGTGTATTTAATTAATTATTAAAAAAAGCATGTGGACATTGCAAACGATAAGTAAGTAGTCTAATTACCATAATCACACTTTTATTAATCCCTTATTTACAGATTTGTAACTGCAGATGGTGCCAAATTTAGAGACGAAAAGTTTAACGAATTAGCGGCGAGCCTTAACAGTTTAGCGGGACCCAAAAGGACAGTTTATTTATATTTTTTATGAAAATTTTTTTTTCTTTAAGTAATATTAGACTTCATACGCGCACCAAATATAGTTCACTTAAAGTAAGCCGACATAAATCCATGAAGTCCTTGTCGGTTGTCATCTCGAATGGATTGTGGTCAGCACGAAATATGCGTCTCAGCACTCTCAAAAAATTCCTATAAATTATTAAATTATTTACTGCAATGAAATGCTTGTAACATCATTGTCTTACCTTTGTTCATCCGGAATTTTTTGAGTAATATCCAATAATACAATTAATCCATATATTTTTATATAATTATTTAAAATAAATTTTACGAACTTAATTCGCTTTTGTTTACGTTTTTCTCTGTTTTGACATTTGCTTTAAATGTTGGATAACACAGTTACACAATTTTAATGGGTACAGTGCGAATGAAACATTTTTTTCATAATACATACGAGAATCGCAATTTATGGTTTTGTGAAAAGTTCGAGTGAAAAGTGCTTATGAAAACGAAAATGAAAAGTTTTTTTTCACTTCACATTATCACAGAACGAGAATTGACCCTCTGGTAGATATTATTCATTTTTTACGGCAACAAAAACTGAAATAAAACAAAAATACATGTTGTTTTGCATTGACAGCATTCAGACATGTTCATAGTTAGAATCATATATTACAACTCGAAATATAAATAACTACAACAACAATTACAAACGAATACTACATACATATGTGTAAAATACTTAATGAATACTAATATTGTAATTTTATTTTATGAGATTCACTTTTCAAAGCAGTCTAAATTTTTTATAATTTTTGCCATAAAGTGTGAAATACAAATTGTTTGCCATTAAACAAGTAGCAGCAAAAATAAAGTTAGTAAAACAACAAACATTTATACGTTTGTTTAAATGTTATACGAGTAAGTTCTTGCAACAGGCGGACAGGCATCCTCAATAACCAGCATGAGTTGTTTCTTTTCTTTTTTTTTTTCTATACAAGATTTTGCAGCAGCAGCAACTAACAAACTAAAAAATGTATTAAATAGTTTTATACAATGAACATATAATGTGACGTAATGAACTTAAAATATCTTCTTATATGTGTTTGGCTTAGTCAGTCTGTGAAAGGATGTTAGAACATTTTTGAAATACGTGATCATGAAGTCATAATAGCTGATAGATTTTTTTTTTTTCTAACACTTCGCATTATATAGTACTTAACAGTTCAGTTATTTTTCTCTCTCTCATCATTTTCATTTCATGCATTTTCTTTTCTATAACACTTTCGATTAAATGCAACTTTATATGGTATAAAATCACTATCATCATATGGAAGTTGTTATTTTTGCTGTTGTTGTTGTTGTTGGTTTTCGTTTTCTTTCAATAAAACAACAAGGTAATCAGTTTTAAACAATATATAGTTATCTTTTTTTTTTATAATAATTTAGACGTTGGTGGTTTCAGTGGATAGTTGAGAATGTTTGTAAAAATAATCCCAGTAGAAATACAAAGCAAAATTATCCGTTGCAAAGAATCGATTTTTTTTTTGACTCAGTTCTATGTTACAATAGATTTTATTGATAATTTTTGTTTGAAATTGTACCAACAGTAATCGGACTTTGTACTCCAAACTGAAATTTGTTCTACAAGAACAAGTTCTGTCATTGGAAAAAGCTTTTCAAAATAAGTTGATCTGCAGTAAAAACTGCTAAAAATAGCAGCATATGTGTGCTTAATATTTTTAAGATAACACAGTTCAACAGAAAAAAAATTACGGGGTTCCGACGATTGATTCTTGTTAAGGAGACAAAAAAAATATATACGTGTGTTGGCGTTTTGATAGATCACATCGGAATTTCATTTTAGAGGCGGTGAAAGTTTCCCAGCTCTGGCCTGTTTTTGCAGCATATCGGTATATAAAACTATGCTTTCTATACATCTGAGGTGTAGAGTATGTTCAGCAACTTTGTAGATAATGTTATGGCAAATATTTCTGTAGAACATATTAACCCTCTAACTCCCCCCTCGTAGCGGCGTTTTTCGGCTTTATTCTAACCCCGCACAAGGGGAAGAGCGGGGATGAAATGTTCTACAAAAATGTTGGCCATGAAATTCTACTATATATGTCAGAACACACCAAAACATTTAAGTTAAAATTTTGTTAATTCCCAACGACAATTTGTTTGAATATAAGTAGATATTAACAACATCAAAAGCCAAACAGTTATATTCACAAAATTTTATTTATATATTTTTTTAAAGTGAATAATTATTTACCTTTTTGAAATTACCAAAAATATTTACTAATTTTTTTTTGCCATTTTAAGTGATTTTAGTAGAGTGGTTTTTGTTTTGTCGTCAACTAAAATTAATTTAAATTTAACTAAAAATAAGTAGTAGATAAATCAGTATTTTTTTGCTGTTTTTGGTTGACTAATATTCAGATTTTTATACCCTCCACCATAAAGTATATATATATATATTCGTGATCCTTATGAAATTTTAAGCCGATCTAGCGATGTCCGTCTGTCTGTTGAAATGGCGATCACGCTGCAAAGACGCAAGCGGGGTGCTCATTTTTGCCTAGATTATTAGACATGCTCCCGAGCAGTTTGGTATTGAAAATGAACAAAATCGGTCCAGCGGTTAAGTTATGAGTGAAAATGTAAAGGTACCTCTAAATTTTCCATACAAATTTGTGTATTTTAGTACAATTGCATAATATATAATATATTTAGAAGTAAATAATATTTTGTAAAAAGTCTTACATTATTTGTATCAAAAGCAGTAGTAGTATTTAAAGATTCGGCAATGTCTATTTTAGCCTTTTTTACTTGTTTTTCTGTTGATTTCATTCAGCAGGGTAAATTGTCATTTGCAATTAACTTTATATTAACTTAAATAAAACTAAAGTTTTTTAAATTCCATAGACTATTTCTTGCTGCTTTTGTAGAAAATCGGTACATAAGTTTCCATTTGCACAAGGATGAACTCTAAAGTTAATAAAAATTGCTCCATATTCATACCTACCTTCCATTAAAGGAACATTTATAATCCTATGTATCCGATCATGTTTGGACCTATTCCCCATATAAATCCACCTAACCGACATTTGCCTAAATGGACTTTTTCGGAAATTTCGTTTAGAATTGTCTCCATATTTTGTGCCCTGTGTCAGTAACATTTCCATAATTTTCATAGCCCAATAAAAGCTCCAAAAGCTGTTTTTGTTAGTCTCTTCATTTCAACATACTGTCCAATGTGTATATTTTTCCTATTGGGCTGCATTTGTGTAACAAAGTACACAACAAGTTACATATTCATATGTCAAAATGTACACTTAAAAAAGTTTGTTAGTTAAAATAACTGAAAATATCATTTAAAATAAATGATATTTCATTTAAAAACCGGTCTACTTAATTTTCATTTAAAATAAATGCCATTTGTTATTTATTTTTAAATGTTGATTAATCAACTGGCACATCCGTAAGAAACAAATGATATAATCAGTTAAAATAAATGTCAAAATTTTACCCACCAATCCTTAAAAAATAAATGTCTTTTTCATTTATTTGAAATTATTTCCGTTTTTGTATTTTTTGTTTTTATTTTTAATATACTCGTACAATACAAAATGTATGTATGCATATGAAGCTATAAACACTGTTTGTGTGAATGTATTTGTATATGTATGTGTGTTTATGAAGTTCTTGTAATTTGTATTGAAAAATTTTGTATATATACAACCAATTTAAATAAAAAAACAAATTGAAATTTTTTGAATATTTTTTTTTGAAACAGACAGCAAACAAAATTTAAATTTGTAATAACTGTTACGGACACAAATAAACCACAAGTTTCCGTTTTGTGGGTAAATTTTTATTAAATTTCAAACAAATGAAAAAAATAAATGAAACTGAAAAAAATCGGTAAATGATAGTAAATTATTTCGAATAAATGTATAAAAAAGTTAATATAGATATTTCTTTGAAAAATAAATGTATCTTCCTTTATTTTTAAATGGAAAGGAAAACTTTTTTATTAAACAACAAACAGTTAACTACATAGTATTCTGAGTGTATGCATGTTTTGCATTATTGATATCATATTTCCTGTTTAGTCTTGGGAAATTATTATATAATGTAAATATAAGTTGTAGGGAACTCTCTCATACAGTGGTGCGGATTATAATGATAACATTACTCTCGCGAATTTTAAGAACGAATAACACTGTAAATTGATTTAAGCTTTAAAACATTGGGACCATTTCTTTGTGAATTACAAATGATGCTTTCAAATATAAAGAAAAACGGGTCATTATGGTACCAAATCTTTAAAAACGATCCAGTCTCAATACACATCCTAATTGAGGAAATTAGCAAGTAATAAGTTTGTCTTTGATTCAGGTATGTTTGATTGAACTCATGAGATGGTGTTAATATATATTTTGAGTCCTTTAAATTATGTAACTGATATATGCTTTATCTACGATATATTTTCCAAATTTAGACTGCTTTTTAGAATATTTAATGGTCTGCATTGGTTAATTTCTTAATAGTTTTTTTTTTATAACTTCATCATGTTCATATGAAACAATTTCCACTATATTTTTATTTACTGTAACTAAAAGTGAATTTTTTACAAATTTTTCTTCACATATATATTTGTTTTATTTTTAAAGTTCTTAGTGGAAATAAATCTGTTCTTTATCGTTTTTATATTTTTTTTATTGTTTTTTGTTTATTTAGAAAACCACGAATTTCATGAGCAGCTCATATTTCCTTTCTATAGCCTAAAGTTAAACATTTTCTCTTAGTAGCTCGTATTATTCTTACAACAAAAAAATGTATTCAATTGTTTTTCAATTGATCACGTTTTTTATGGGTAGACTTATTATACCCTCCACCATAGGGTATATATCAGTTTGTCATTCCGTTTGTAACATGTCGAAATATAGATTTAAGACCCCATAAAGTATATATACATATATTCGTGATCCTTTATTTTAAATTTTAATCGTTCTAGCGATGCCAGTCTGTTGAAATGGCGATCACGGCGGGAAGACTCAAGCGTGTGTGCTCATTTTTACCTAGATTAATGTACAGTTTGGTATTGAAAATGAGCGAAATCGGCTTAACGGTTATAAAAGTTATGAGTAAAAATGTGAACGTACCTCTAAGTTTTTCACACAAATTGGTGTATTTTAGTAGCGACTGGAAAGTAAGATAATTTCTTTTTAACCAGTTCCTTAGAAATGAATAATGTTTTATATTCACCTCAAAAATTTTTTTTCACCACAAAAAAATTGTTCACCTCAAAGGTTTTTTTTGTTTGTTTTCACATCTGAAAAAGTTTTTCACCTCAAAATATTTTGTTCACCTCCATAATTTCAATTCTAAAGTTTTTTACATTATTTGTATTAAAAACAGTGAAAACATTCTTTAGGACATTGGTAGAGGGTACTCAAAGATTCGACACAGGCGAATTTAAGCCTTTTTTGACTTTTTTTTATTTGAAGTGAAACAAATGAAAAATGAATTTTAATCCTTCTAAAAAAGCGATTTTACTCATCTTTAGAAGAAAAAACCAAACGTTACTCATTAGTTGGGCTTTTTACAAAAAAAAAAAATAATTTTTAACTTGAGAGTTTTTTTTTTTAAATAATTCAAATTTTACTTTATTGTTAGTTGATTTTTTAAAGTGAATTTTAGCTTAATTAAGTCTAAATTTTATATGTAAACATTTTATTCGAATATTTTTTAATTAACCCAATTGCATGGTATAATCAAATTGATTAAGTTTACTATATTTTACATCACCAACCATGATTTAGCAAATCTTTTGTGTAACTGATGCAATTAAAATTTTGTTGTAAAAGTTATTTCAAATACAAAAATATAAGCATTTAATATGATGGCTGTTGACCTACAAACACGTTTATCTTACAATATTTTTTTAAAGAATCTTTAAAAATTCACTTGAATACAGCACCTTTGTTATAGAATTTTTAATAAAAATAAATAATAAAAGACATGCTGTATCATGTTCGGGTTCTGGTGACTGCATGTAACACTTTAAATTTAATTATGCCATTGAATTTTTTTAATTAAATTTTTAAAAACACCCTGCGGGAAAAAAGGGGTTAGTTGGGAAATGGGACCTGTCCGGGGATAGGTGAAAACTCAACCAGTTCCGAAAAAACATATCACCAGATAGGTGAAAAGAGCACCGGTTCCTAAAGTACCTTTCACGTGACCGGCTTCAAATTCACGACTTGTCATTTTAGACCAGTCCTATGACACGTCACAGAAGGCAATTGACCCCCTCCTATGGCAAGCCCATGTTAAAGTGATCGGTCCTGTGTCCGGTCCCTATCACAATAAACCGGTCATGTGACGTGTCCTGGGAAAGGTCCTTTTCCCGCAGGGCATAGTCAGAGAGATTGAAAAAAGTTAAAAGTCAAGCAGAGTTTTCCGAAAGATTTGTTTAAAACTTATAGCTATTATTTTTGAATTATATTTTTCATTCAAAAAAAAAACTAACAAAGTCTACAAATTTATTTAAAATATCACAACCACTTCAAATCTACAACTGGTTCCACTAAAAGCGATTCCATGAAACTGGTTCCTAAGAGAAAATGGTTCTACTTTAAAGCTAAGAATTTTGCTGGGAAACTTTCGTTTTAAATCTATAATTAGTTTTCATAAGCTATAATAATTTAGTTTTATCCTAAGTGTCCCTTTTTTCCTTTAGAATATTAATTGTTTCCGCCAATATATTTCAAGTTTGTGCCTTAAGTCTTTTGTTTTCATAAGTATATTTTATCAAGGAATTTGTCGATTTTTATTATTTTTTTTTTATTAACTCTTACCGTTATTCTAATACATTAAATAGAATACTCCTCATATTTTTTGTTTAGTTTAACAAATGCCTTAACTTTTAATCTATCATAAATTATAAAACTTAAAATTAATTTAAAAAGTTTTTTTTCTTTTAACAAAAGTAAAAAAGAAAAAACTTCCTTGTTGTTTTTTTCAAGAATAAACTGCTCTATAAATCTCTGACCGTAAATCTTTGTGACCAAGAAACACTTAAATTTTGTCACTTTATGAACAGGCTTCTGTATATAACTGTGACATCCGTAGCTAACAACAACAACAACAAAATAAAAACATCCATACCACATTAGATGATACAAATAAGTATACAGTGTATCTAAGTGGTTACTACACCCAACAAATGTTAGCTATGTACATATTTAAGTGTTTTTTTTCTCCTTTTAGCTTAATTCTGGTTACAACTTAAACTTCTTTTCATCTTCTTCTTATTGAAGAGTGTAAGAGCATTTGTCCAACTGCCTGTATATCTTCCTTGTGTATATGTATGCACGTTCGTCTTTATGTAGATGTAATTCATAGGCCTTTAGGCAGCAATTTACCGACCCTAACGGCTGTTTTCGTAAAAATGCGTTTACGCATCCGCTATAAAATTGGCGACGTGTTTACTTACGTTAGTCCATATAATGTTAGTTGCCTGTTCTCATGAGTCTTTCAGCTTTAACAAATGATGATGCCTGTTTTTCTTAGCTGATGGGTATGAGGACTGGTCCAACAACTCTGGTTCAAAAGCACGATTTTTTCCACTTTAGTTGTTATTTTTTTCGTATTCTTTTTACATGGAAAACCAGTTGACAATTAGTGTTGCAAAGATACAACAACAGCAACAGAAATACCAACAAAAAATCATCTTAACAACAACAACATTTGCGTGTGATGCAAACTTGAACGTGCGACATATAAATTCGTGTTTGACAGCGGGTGGAACGAGAATATAATCGTAATAAAAAAAGAAACAGTACAATTTACCGTATAAGACTTGTAGTATGGCTACAAACCAGTAATTGGTTCTATTTAAACAAACATTAAATAACACAAACTATTTATGTGTCAATGTATAAAAGATACAATTTGTTGAAGACAAATTGAAATTTGTTGCTAGTAGAATTAGAAAAGCAAAATTGAATTTTTATTTTTTGAACAAACAAAAAAAAATGCAAATATTCTCCAAATAATAGGGCGTGTAAATAAGATGTCAATATTTGTTTGCAAAAGTATATCTCTATTAACATTAAGACCATGCATATTTGAAACAAAATTTTACTAATCTCATCTGGCTAGAAATCAGAAATTTATAATATGTGTTGTACTTTTCGGTATTTTCTTCAGAAGTGTGCTAAAAATGGGGGAAAAGTCTCTTCCACTAACTACCTGTCCAAACAGCTTTAGTTAGGAACCTGAAATTCAAAAAATGTGTTCCATAGGTTATAGACTAAGGAAAGGACTGGGAAAGTGTTGGAAAAGGGAGTTGTCTATGCCTTACGGCCAGCACAAACGACAATAGCCAGGAGCTTAAAATTTAAAATATGTGTTCACCTGGAGTATATGAAATCATGTGTGGTCACTGTATACATATATGATCATACACAAGACCAGATATTAGCATATTTGTTTATTTATATCTTAGTTTCCACTTGGGGAGTGATTTTAAGACATTCCAATTGGAAATTGAAGTGGAATAGAACGGGGAACCAGAGGAATTGAAACACTAAACAAGGAAAACGAAATGGAATTGAACGGGGAACGAGTAGAATTAAAACATTAGAGCAAAATGGAATCGCACGTGGAACAAAATATAATGAAAGGAGGAACGAGAAGAATTGAAACACAACTACACACAGAGAATGAAATGGAAGGAATCGAGCCCCGATTTTAAAAATATTTATCCATTTTTTATATTATAGTGATTATTCTCAATTTTTATTTGCTGCTTTTTTAAAGGTAGGTTATTGCTACGAAATTTTTCATTTATTGTGAGAACAACAATTTGATTAATTTAATGAAAGTTTCATTCTCTCTGTGTAGGAAAAAAAATCGAAATAAATTTAAGGGGACTGTATGTACAACGGTATTAAAAATTCAGTTTATTTTATGACAATTGAGATTTCCATCAATCCTCAATTTCTGTCAGTCGTAAATTTATATTCAATGATACGATAATGGAGGTGAATAAAATACAAATTGCTGGTTCTATTTCTTCAAACATTTATCAAAATTGATTTTGTTTTATTATAAAACAATTTTATGTAAATATTAAATCACTGTCTGCAAAGTCTGTCTGTTAGAGCACAGCCAGAAAACAAGAATTATGCGGAAATCAGATTTTATAACAAAAATCAATCAACTCAGTCTTTAACAACGAAAGCAAAAAAAAATTGACTTTATAAATATTTTACATATTTATATTGCTCTTGTTAGATGTATGTATGAAAGTGGTAATGTTTATTTTTTATTTTTTTTTTGCAAAAAGCAAAAGTAATTTGTAGCAGCAGTTCTTAACCACACTTATGAGCAACATACATGAACTATACAGTACATTCCAGCCTGTATTAGTGGTATTGGTATGATAAAGTCTTCAAGCCTGTTTGCAGCAAGCCCAAACACACGTACTACTCATACTCATGTGTGTATTGTTGTTGTTACTGAATATTGTACAATATAAATCTTATAATTTTTATCGTAAAATTCACTTTTTCCTAAAACTATAATAATTCTTTTTTACAAAAAAAAATAAAAAAAAATAATAAAATAAAATAAATAAGACAGAAAAAATCTCAGTATTATGTCTGCCGTTGTATGTTAGTCGTCATATTTCACAAAGACATTTATTTGTTAAGAAAAATTGAAAAACTACAACATGCACTTAAAATAATACAACTGTAATTTAATAAAATAAATATAAATTTTTAGCTACAAAATTAAAAAAAAAAAAAAATTATTTAATGAGATTTTTAATAAATTTTAGTTAATATTTTTTGGATGTACTAATTTTGAACTCAAAGGTAGAAATATCCTTAATTTCACACAAATTATGATATTATTAAGTGCACTTACAAATTTTTAGCTGCAAATTTTTAACTTTAAATAATTTTATTTTAAGACAAAAATTTGTATCAATTTTATTAAATTACAGATATTTTTGCTCAGTGTGTCTACATAGTAGAATTCATACGCAATACATAGTACTACAAAATAATGGAATTTTTCCTGTTGGCGTTGAAGCGGTAGCAGCGTTTTTTTTTTTAATATTGTTGCCAAAGTTATTTATTTTGATCTATTCTCTATAGTGGAGTTTTAAAAAGTTAACATTTCTTCAGTGGTTTTAGTTTAAGACAAAATTCAAACAAAGCTGCCATTTAATGTGTATTCAAATATAGAATTAAAAAGCCCTCTAGCATGTTGTACAGTTGTTGTTCACAAAGCAACAAATACAAAAATGTAATTTTATTTGTTCCTACAAGATCTTTGAGTATTGGTTGGTCGGCAGTCAAATCTTAGGATTTTCATTTTATGAAATCATTTGTTACATGTATGTTACATGTTTTATGACAAGATAGACCCTTTTAAAACAAGTGACAGACAGGGCGTGGGTTTTTTTTTTTATATAGGTTTGATTTTTTGTTTGTTTGTTTATTTTCTTTGTCATTGTTGTAAAACTTTAAGTAGAAATCGTCAATAGTCCTGTGGTTAGATAGTGAAAATGTTATATAAAAATATTGCGTAAAAATACGATTAATTACCATTACATGGTTGTCGTTTTAAGAACAAATAAATTATATAAAATGTATAGAAAATACTCATTACAGCTGTAGTAGAAGTTACTCTTGATATCCAATTATGGTATACAAGTCGATTAAATTTTATTTAGTACACTGTGTGTTCAAGTGTAGAAATTTATTAATAATTATCCAACATTCCTTGTCACCAATTATCTACTATTAATTGTCGCATTTCGTGATACAACTCTGGCGATAAAAATGCATATTTAAAATATTTCAATGTTTGTCTCTTATTAAAACAGTGTGATATTTGAAAGGATTTCAAAACGCATTTTTGAAATCTCTAAACATACAAAGCCAGAAATACATACATGCGCATATATGGAGGAATATATGGCAGAGTATCAACCACAGCAATCACTACGTTGGCAATGATTTTAAAAATGTTTAGTTAATTTTCTAAGCGCCTCCTCTCACAATAATACAACAAACAACATTTATAGTAAAATAGCAAATTATGTAGCCAACAATACCATATAAAGGTATGATGATGGCCATAGAGGGAGAGAGATGATTATGATGATGCTGCTTCTGTTACTGATGATGCCGATGACGACCATGATGTTGTCAATGACAATAATGTTTTAGCACAAACCATAAAAAAAACAACAAATACCCAAGTATAGATCAATGTATCCCCAGGAGTTTCTTTTGCTTTTTTTAGTTGTATTTTTATTGTCCTTTTGAAAGAAGGACAGAAGTATCCCACAGGATACACTCTGAATTTGTTAAAATTTAGAATGCCAAGATTTTTTTTATTAATTTTCATCGAAAGTTCGTCAAAAAAATTGTTTGCCAAGGTATTTAAAAAAGTACCAAAAAGATAGACAATTGCAATGGCCCTTGAATATTCCTCCTAACAGTTCCACTTTTATTATATACAGTTTCTAAAACAGAAATTTAGAAAAAAATGCACAAATTCATAAAAACCACCCTGAACTTTCGATAAGCACTATAAATTTTCTGCAACATATCGTTATTTTACAAGAGATCGAAATGTATCTGTTGGAGTACTATCTTTCTTTGTAAGTATTCTAAGCTTAGAACATAAATATATTTAGAGTCAGTTTTTCAGTTGCACAGAAATCTAGGATTTTGTTAGTTTTAGCATTATTTAATGAAAAAAATACAAATTGTATCATTAAAAGCTGGGCTTTGTTTAAGGTATTTTACCTTAAACAAAGCCCAGAGGTCTTACTGTTCCAAAGTTATAACCATTTGACTGAAATGCAAACATTTACCTGCCATCTGGCTGAGCAAACTGAGGTTATGTGCAGGTTCTTATGTCTTTTTTCCAATTTTTTTTTTTCAAAAGCTCTTCATCTCGGCGATTTCAGACCACTGGTTTAGAAGTTAGCAATATTTTCATTAAATGAGCCAAGAAATACGCTGGTGAATTTCGGCGGGTTGTGACTAAATCACCCTGTATATACAAGTCAATTTTTATAAAGATGGTGATCAGCAAGTAATCATGAAATCTATTCAAACCAATCAAAGACTTACCAGGAGGGTATGCGGATTAGTTCACTCTGGTTTTGGTGAAATTTGTATATGTTGGCTAGGAG
The DNA here is from genome assembly GCA_949748255.1 of Eustalomyia histrio. Lineage (NCBI taxonomy): Eukaryota > Metazoa > Arthropoda > Insecta > Diptera > Anthomyiidae > Eustalomyia > Eustalomyia histrio. The sequence continues at coordinate 159,001,151 of OX456524.1, read as the reverse complement.
ACAAAATAAATTTATTTCTATACAAGGTCATATACTTATTTTACAACACAGTACGACAGTGGTTGGTACACATGAGAAATGTTAACAGAATATGAAAATAGGCTTAAAATAAAGAAATTCGTGTCTCGGCGTTTTGCTGTAGCACGTCAGAATTTTGAGAAAATCGATTTTTAAGCTTCAAAGGACCGTGGAGGTACACTTGTAATGTAATACTATTATAAAAAGTTCTATAAAAACGGAATGGGTGAACCGATTTTAATGCTTAAGCCAGTTTTGAAATTTGGATTTTTTTTTATTATTAACAATTTTTTTCTCCGCTAGATGGCGCTTTAATTTTCATGTAAAGTTATTTTAAGCCTATTTTCATATTCTGTTAACATTTCTCATGTGTACTCAAAAAAAAAATTTGATTTGGTCGTACTGTGTAATAATTATGATGGCTTTATATCAGTTTGAGAAAGAATTTTTGTATAAAATTTGCCAATATTTTTATTTAAAAGTTTCTAATATTTATAGATTTCCTAAACTAAAATCAAAAGACTTAAGACACAAATTCAAATCATTTTACTTAGGATTACAGTTTATTAGGAGTGAATAGGATAAACTTAATTCAGGTTTCTATTAGAAAAAAAAATATTTTAAAATTTTAATTTTAAACTTCCCTTGTCCATTTGTAAATTTAGCCACCTCTTGCACAGGACCTTAATATACAATTTTATAAACAGCAACCACTAACAACCACTCTATATTTTGTTAAGATTTCTTTTCTATATACAATATTCAAGTTAACTTTAGTTTAATACAGAGCTGGAAAACTAAGATTGTCTCTAAATGATAGAATTTAAAAATGCATTAATTAAGTGTATAGTAGAAATATAATGTACAATACAATTTCTATCACAACCCATTGACATGTTCATAAAAAAGAAATACATAATATAGAGGAAATTGCAATGATGCTGTGGTGTCTATGATTAAGATGATGATGATGATGTTGCATTAGTTTCCACCACTCTGTGGATCATTATTATTGTAAATAGTATAGAAGAGAAAAACCATTTAATGAAATGGAGAAGCAGCGCAAACAAAATGTTAAAAAAAATGAAATTGAAATACTTGAGAAATGTTTAAACGCTGTCACATATATTCAGATCGTATGTTTGTGTGTGTGTGTGTTTGGCTACTGTAAGTCTTTAACCCTTTTGTGGGTTTGGCAAATTTTAATACTTTTGCTATTTTTAAGGGGTTCTTTTAACAAAAAACCTTCCATAGGTTTAATATTTGCTATATATTATAAAAAATAATGATAGTTATATTAGTCTATTCATTTTATAGTGGCCATTTCTTGTGTTTTTCTGTTTTTTTGTTTTGCCATTTCTAGTTTAACCTTGTTGTGTTCTGTTGTGTTGCGTAAATTGACACTCAATTAGAGTCGCTTACATATCACAAGTCAATCAATGTTAGAATGTGTTTTTTATACCATGTTTTTGTCACGTTATTTAAAAATAAGGAAGACAAAAACTAAAAGAATCTTTAGCGTTTTAATATCCATCTAGCAGCCATGAGATACAGCATACAAATAAAGGAGTTTCGTTACAATGATTTTCATGGTATATTAATGTGGTCGTCGTTGTACAGTGAAACAGAAGCAACGGCAGTAGTATGGTTAACTATAAAAAATTTTTAATTTTTCAACAGACTGCTGCTTAAACTTAAAATAATTTTGGCCTCCTAATAGCTAATCGAAAAATAACCATCAAATTACCTTTCCAAATTAAAGACCTTTCTTTTTTTTAACCCATTTACCAGGGAAAATACTTTATATTGTAGAATTTCTTCATATCTTTAACCCTTTCGGAACGGAATTTTCTTTTGAAAACCGAGATATTTTTGTTGCAAATTTGTACATTTTCTATGGCTGAAATACTAATGTTCTGCATACTCCGAAATCTTGAAATCATTCTTTTATCCTGGTATATAGATTCCCAGTAAGGATGTTTCGTTGGACATAAGATTCCAATAAGTGTTCTTTATGGGTAAATTATCGAACAAAACTGCTTAAATTTCATCAAAATACATTATCACGTTGACATGTAACGTTGTGAAACGTATTATCCCAGTAGTACCGAAAGGGTTAAACAATATGAACAATTGATCATAATTTTACATGAATTTTAAAAAAGGCCTTTCGAATACTTTTTATTGATATACAATTTGCCTTAATTTCTTTTAAAAACACTTGAAATTTCTTCTCACCACACTTCTTTTTCGCAATTTTTGCCAGAACATTTCTTTCCGCAAAATTGTTTGATTATATTTTGAATTTATTTTCATTTGTTTCATGCAGATCCCACTGTTTTGTAATCGCTATTGAGGTTATTTAAGGAAAAAACCCTTATTTTACCTCTAATACCGTTTTATGGCGGCAACGATCACTCTGTGGTTGAGTTGAAGTTGTCATGTTTTTTTGTAGCGGCGTCATTTATTTTACCAGTGACAGCTCAGCGTGAAATGTTTGTTAGTTTGTTTGCTATATATGTACAGAGTGTTTTTTAATTTTTTCTATTCTTAACTATCATCCCAACCATTCGTCCATCCATCCATCCATCCAAACGTGAATGCAGCTATTCTAACAATACAGTGGAATATTCTTAACAAGTACTACGAAGTAACATACTGGGCTTGTTTTACCTTCTTCCTGTCTGTCTGTCTGTCTGTCTATCTATTAGTTTCTTGGTCTAACCACTCTGCGTTTAGTCCGTCCATTTATTCATCCATCCATCCATCCATTTATCTATTCGTCTGTTTGTACCAAAAATCTAACTGTCCTTGTCCCTGTGCTGTTGTTGCTGTTGTTGGTTTCTTGTTTTATCTATCTATCTTTTATCTTTTTGCCTATTTTGTTTGTTTGAATGTCCATCTTTCAACCTAGTCCATTTGACACGTTGAGCTGTCATACAGTTTTTTTTTGCTTCTCTCTCCCAAGTGATCAATTACATTTTAAGTTATAAAGGCGTTATGTTTCTGTTGCTGATGCTGTTACTATTTTAAAACTAAAGTTGCACCTTAATGACTTTAGGACTTTGCTTCTTACGTAATCGTTAATGAGTGTTATAAAAGTAATTAAGCTTAAATATCAACTAGTTTTAACAGATTTTTTTTATATACATATATATTTATTTATATTAATCTCCATATAATGTAATACTTAAAAGGAAATGATAATATGTTTTCATTTTAATAACTCATCATACATATAAATGTTGTTACCATTTTTTTTTTACAATTTTTTACAAATTGAGAATTTCTTTCAATCAAACTCCAGCCAAATTTACTTTGTAGAAATATATAAATATATTTTTTTAAATGTATTGATCTGCACCTTTCATGAATAATCCAGCAAAATCACACATTACCAATTAATGCTCATGGATTACTTTACATCTTTTATCACTGATGAATTTTACAGGCGATGAGCCAAAAAGTTATGTATACATTGTAAGGTGGTTTCGAGAATGGAAAAAATCGTTATTAAATATAATGTAGTCATGATGAAATCGAAGTCAGCCGAGAATTCTACCCACTCTCAGTTATCGACGTATATAATTTTTGATTGCTTTGAACATCCATGAATTGTTGCGCTTCGTTTTTTCGTTAGTGTTGTCAACACACACATACATACATACATTACCTTTTTGCTTACAAAAGAGCACAAAGTAATATATCTAAATATAGATTTTTAAAAATATTTCAATTAATACTAAACATTTTGGAAATCATGTAATACGCAACCAATAACTTATTGCCTTACAAGCTCTCATTACAAACTAACGCATAAGTATATCGCACCCATTACCAAAGTTTTGCTGGGAAGTTACTTATTAAAATAGTTGTGGTGATTAAACCCATCTGACCAAAGCATCGCTTATTGCTTCCTGCGCGAAGATTATAGTCGATGAATTTGCATAGTGAAACCACATGTAATCGATTAATTGCATAACTCGTGTAAATAAATGTCAATCATTCTCTATGTATTACAAAATTTTATATTCATCGCTAATTAACACAATCGCAGCAGGTGAAATTTGCTAAAAGTTTAATAAAAACCTGCATATTTAATTGTATAAATAGTTTAAAGGGCAGTTTATCAAAAATTATAAAAAAATTAAAAGCTGAAGTAAATACTTTTAGGAAATCATCAAATAGACGTCAAAAAAACTACTTAAAAAAGTTTAAGTATTTTAGGTAAATACATAGTGGTCACTATCACTCTCGAAATGCTATCGCATTATGTTGTTCAATTCGACTACAAATGTTTAAAAGTATTTTTGGCCTCCTAAACAAAAATTTGAAGCTTTTTAACGCCTTAACCAAAATCACTTAATGTTATAATTGGGAGGTTATTTAGTATACATACAAGGAAAGTTTATTTGTGGGTTCCATCTTTTTCCTATCGCCTAATTTGCCAAAAACTATTACAGGTTAATTTTAAGAAAAAATTGTAGTAGAGATCGTTTTTTTTTTGTCTTTCCTTAAGATATTTATCTTAAATCTATTTCAATTCGAGTGGGTGACTAAACAAATCCTTCTATTGCTAATGTACAATGTTTTCTTTACTTACAACTTTGTATTATAATATCATAGTAGAAGTATCAACTTAACTTTAATTTGTAACTGAGATTGTATGTAAACAGTATTCATTATCTGTAACATTATACTAATCCTATAGAATCTATCATTATTGAACTCCAGCCCAACATACACACTTCTCTGCCTTATTGGATTTATAAGATCCCTTCTATTTACTCTCACTTTTGGGCCAAAATATATATACACACACACACACACACATAGTTATTCGTTTTGACTTAAATGTGTGTTGTAAATGTTGTCGTAACTCTATGATTATGGTTTTGTGAAAATTTTATAGCTTCTCATTTTTATTATTATTTCGTTTAAAGTCAAACTTCATCTTTTTTACATTATTTAACATTTTATTATTCCTTGGAGAATCCACTCCTAGTAAATCCCCAGCATGTTCTTTGTAAAAGATTATTGTTGCATAGTTAGAGAATCATACTACGAATAAAAAAACATTAAAAAAAAACCCCAGCACAAGAATTTTTAAGTCACGTTTTTTTGTTTTCGTTTAGTGAAATGTTTAACAAAAAAAAAAAAAAATAATAATACTAAAAGAACGAAATAAAAAGCTCAGATAATGTGCTTTTCGTCGACTTATTTAGGATTTTAAGTAGTAGACAAATATATATGTATACACTCAGAATATTATGTAGTTTACTGTTTGTAGTTTAATCAAAAAGTTTTCTTTCAGTTTCATTTAAAAATAAATAGGAACATACATTTATTTTTCAAAGAAATATTTATTTTAACTTTTTTATACATTTGTTCGTAATAATTTACTATCATTTACCGATTTTTTTCTGTTTCATTTATTTTTTCATTTGCTTGAAATTTAATAATAATTTACACACAGAACAAAAATTTGTTGGTTTATTTGTGTCCGTTACAGTTATTACAAATTTAAATTTTGTTTGCTGTCTGTTTTAAAAAGAAATATTAAAAAATTCCAATTTGTTTTTTATTTAAATTATTTTTATACAAAATTATTTCAATTCAAATTACAAGAACTTACACATGTGCGCCTACATGTGTGCTTACACATACATACACAGAAAAAGTTGCAAGAGCCAGCCATACATACATTTTGTAGATTAAAAACCAAACAAAAATTACAAAAATAGAATCAATTTCAAATAAATGATTAAATCATTTATTTTAAGGAATTGGTAGGTAAAATTTTTAACATTTATTTTAACTAATTTCAACTGAAATCATTTGTTTCTTTATTTCATTTTTCATTTATTTACGTCTATGGATATACAAAAATCCTTACAGACTACATTACATTTAAGAATAAATAACAAAAGCCATTTGATTTAAATGAAAATTAAGTAGACCGGTTTTTAAATGAAATATCATTTCTTGGAAATGGTATTTTTGGTTCTTTTAACTTACAAACTATTTTAAGTGTATATATATTATATCTAAACTTGTACGTGCAATTTCATTTTATAACATCTTCTCTCAAGGATTTGTTTGGGTATAATATTTTTATATTTAACCCTATAATATATATTTATTTCACTGATAATACAATTTATTAGGTTAAATTTTATTTTATTATGAAATTTCTTTCAAAACAAAAAGAATTCAAATGATTTTTTTATTACCCCTCCTTTTCAACACCTAAATGTGATATTGACAGCGAGTAGTCGTTATTTATCAAGAACCTGAACCGTAACCGATACCGTTACCAAAATAAAAAAACTAACTACTACCGGTACGAAAACAGTAACGGATATTCGTTTCGAGTGCCCTCTTAGCCAAAATACCGATTCAAATTAAAAACCGTAAACCACTGAAATACCGAAAACATTATTTTTCAAAACTAGAACCGAAACCATCAACAAAATTATCCCGCTACAAAAACCGCAACCGATATTGATTTCTATCACCATCCTTGACACTAATATTTGGCCATTTTGTACATTGTTGGGTTAAATATATTGTATATGAATGTCTAAAAAAAATTTTTAAGAGGTTGTCATGTTTTAAGCTCGAATGGTAAATTTTCGGTATATGACTTTTATGATTTCTATTTGACAGTAAAGCGATAAAATTATTTTAGTTAAGGTAAATTTGTTCATCTTCTTTTTTTTTTTGTTTTTATATTTCTCTGGTTACGTTATGGCAGATACTTTAGGCTTTCAATATTCTGACTTTAAAGATGGTGATTGTTTGGTGGTTTTTTTTTCTGTTTATGTGTTTTTTGTCTATAACTTTTTTTTTTAGTAAATGTCCATGACTGGATATTGGTAGTAATTCGATGCCCTTTTTTTAGTTTTGCACGAATTAGGACTTCATATAATAATCGTAAAAATTCTTGTTATTATTACATATTCTTTATGCTTATATTTCTCTTTTTCTTTTTCATTGTGTACCATTAAAGCCGTTCGTTCTTCGTTCATATGCAATTAAATTTTTAAGTTTCTAAGGTTGAGTTTAACAGTTAAATTTTTTATTTAAGTAATATTATAAATAAAACAAAATTTACAAAACTATTTTTATCTTAACATATAAAGTCCAGCCTAAACAAAAAAAAAAAAATAAATAATAATAATGAAAGAAATTTAATTGGAAAATTTTTTACAATTCTGGGATTTTTATCGTTAACAACTAAAATTAAGAATCAATTTAAAATTATTTATTTTTTTAATGAAAATAATAATAATCGTGAAAAATATTTGAATTCAAGAATTGTTCAATTCACAACGGGTATTGTATAGTTGTATCTGTTGTATCGTGTATTACTTTACAATAGTGTAAAATTGTTGTTCGTAATTTACACTTAAAAATCTGATAAAACTTAACAACTTCATTCATGTATCGTAATATATCGGTCTCAAGTGAATACCACTTTTTTACCTTTATTTTTTTTTATTTTTATTTTTATTTTTATTGTTTTTTTTTTTTTTGTTTCTCTAAATTAATTTTTCTTCTTTACAATTTGACGTTTTTCAACATGCAAATACAACTAACTAACTGTTCACAACAAAATATTTGTATAGTGTATTTGAATACAGCATACAAAATACAATACCGGCTGTAAATTGCCCAATGTTCCAGCCCAAACAAAAAAAAAAGAATATTTTTAAAAATTTTTACAATTTGCAATTTTTATCGTTAACAACTAAAACTATAACTGTATTTAAAATTATTTTTTTTTTAGTAAAAATAATAATAATCATGACAAATACTTAAATTCAATATTGTTCTTCCCAAAAAAATGTGTTTTACTAAATAATATAATTAAATAATTTTAAATAAAAATTTATATTACAACACCTAGTTCCTGTATTTCTTGCATGGATAAAGTTTTCGCAAATAACACGTAAAATGCAACCTTGTTCTGCTTTCTATAGGGCGAGTCGCAGACAATTAAATATATATTAATCTAAACAAGATAATAAGGAGCTGTATTCATGTTATTTCTCTATCTAATAAGTAATTTTACAAAATTAAATGAGTAATTAATTTTTGACACTGGCGAAACATGAATGAAAATGTGTATTTTTTCGTCAATAAATCGCATAAAAAATGCGCCAAATTAAAAAGTTTTCGACTGTATAAAAACAAGTTCTACTTACTGTATAAATTTCAAAAAGATCCATAAAACAAGTCATCCTTTTTGCAAAAAATCTAAATTTTTTTCACTCAATATTATACTCAAATGAAAGGGAATTTAAAGGGCTATTTAGCAGTACATAAATCTCTGGGAAATTCAGAGATTTAGTATGGATTTTGCATTGAAATGCATTAAAATTACCATAATCGATCCTCCATAATCATCATTTTCTCAGGAACTAAGAGGAATTTCGCAGCGAAAAGTAGTTTTATTTGATGCCCTTAATATTTCCTTTCGTTTGAGTATAATATTGAGTGAAACAAAAATTTTCCATTTTTCGGCAAAATAGACAGTGTATATATACATCATCCTTTTTTGCAAAAAATCGAAAAAAATTTTTTCACTCAAAAGTATACATTATTATACTCAAATGAAAGGGAATTTAAAGAGCTATTTAGCAGTACATAAATCTCTGGGAAATTCTGAGATTTAATATGGATTTTGCATTGAAATGCATTAAAATTACCATAATCGATCCTCCATAATCATCATTTTCTCAGGAACTAAGAGGAATTTCGCAGCGAAAAGTAGTTTTATTTGATGCCCTTAATATTTCCTTTCGTTTGAGTATAATATTGAGTGAAACAAAAATTTTCCATTTTTTCGCAAAATAGACAGTGTATACATCATCCTTTTTTGCAAAAAATCGAAAAAAATTTTTTCACTCAAAAGTTACATTATTATACTCAAATGAAAGGGAATTTTAAGAGCTATTTAGCAGTACATAAATCTCTGGGAAATTCAGAGATTTAGTATGGATTTTGCATTGAAATGCATTAAAATTACCATAATCGATCCTCCATAATCATCATTTTCTCAGGTACTAAGGGGAATTTCGCAGCGAAAAGTAGTTTTATTTGATGCCCTTAATATTTCCTTTCGTTTGAGTATAATATTGAGTGAAACAAAAATTTTCCATTTTTTCGCAAAATAGACAGTGTATACATCATCCTTTTTTGCAAAAAATCGAAAAAAAATTTTCACTCAAAAGTATACATTATTATACTCAAATGAAAGGGAATTTAAAGAGCTATTTAGCAGTACATAAATCTCTGCGAAATTCTGAGATTTAGCGTGGGTTCTGCATTGAAATGCAATAAAATTGTCATAATCGATCCACCATTATCATAATTTTCTCAGTAAGCAAAAGGAATTTCGAAGTGAAAAGTGGTTTTATTGGATGCTCTTAGTATTCCCTTGCATTTGAGTATAATATTTGGCGAAAAAAATTTAATTTTTTGGCAAAAAGTGCATTATATAATTCATCCTTTTTTGCAAAAAACCCAACATTTTTTTTAACTCAATATTATACTCAAATGAAAGGGAATTTAAAGGGCTATTTAGCAGTACCTAAATCTCAAATCACTCATTATTATACTCAATACACTACATACCATACATAAATACCCTACACCAAATATAATTATTTTATTATTTTTCTTTAATTTCAGGAAGCCAGAAAATATCCAGGAAATTATCTAGGAAAATGTGCAGATAAATCTGAGTTAAACAAATTTATTTACGTAAATACCAGAATATGGATTCATATGTATAAAACCTTCTTTATTGTATAAAAAATATTCATATTTATTGAACTTTTTTAAGTAATTTTTAAGTATTTTTTAATTTTAATATGTTGGTACTAGAAAAAATAAGATATTTTGTAAAAAAAAATTGTCAAAACATATAAAAATGCTGTTTAAATTTGATTATATTATTATTCTTTAATAAAAATCCATTAAAAAACTACTATTTCAATAGATTTTGTGTATATTAAATTAAAAAAAATCAATTCTTTAATAAAAATCCATTAAAAAACTACTATTTCAATAGATTTTGTTTATATTAAATAAAAAAAATTGAATTTCGGGCAAAATTGCTCAAAATTGGGTATTTTTGGAGGGGATTGCATATAAATTGGGTATATAGGTATGGGGATACGGGTAAAACCATTTCTGGCAACACGTATTATAATTGAAATTTTAAAGCATACTCTAGGGCGGTTTAAAAATTTGGAAAATCCACCTACTGCTAATTTCTGATTTCTGTTGGCCTGGTGCCTGGTCGAAATTTTTTGGCATTTTTAGCCACAATTTCACATTTCATTTTTTTACACCCCAAAAAATATGTTCGTAAACTACTAATAAATAATACCTGGTGGTACCAGAGCCTTTTTGGAGGAAATTTTACACCCAAAAAAATTAGTATAAAAGTTGATTACACCCAAAAAAATGAGTTAGTAGATAAGTATAAAAATTGGCTACACCCACAAAAATAAGTTAGTTGATTGATATAAAAGTTGACTACACCCAAAAAACAATTTAGTTAATTGATATAAAAGCTGGCTACACCCAAAAAAAAGTTAGTTAATTGATATAAAAGTTGGCTACACCCAAAAAATGAGTTAGTACATAAATATAAAAGTTGGCTACACTCAAAAAAATAAGTTAGTAGATAAATATAACAGTTGGGTAGTAGATAAATATAACAAAAACATACATTTGTAGATATATATAAAGGTTGGCTACACCCAAAAAAATAAGTTGATTGATATAAAAGTTGACTACACCCAAAAAAAAATTAGTTAATTGATATAAAAGCTGGCTACACCCAAAAAAAGTTAGTTAATTGATATAAAAGTTGGCTACACCCATAAATATAAAAGTTGGGTTAACCCAAAAAAATAAGTTAGTTGGCTACACCAAAAAAAGTTAGTTAATTGATATAAAAATTAGCTACACCCAAAAAAGTAAGTTAGTTGATATATATAAAAGTTGGCTACACCCAAAAAAATAAGCTAGTTAATAGATATAAAATTGGCTACACCCAAAAAATAAGTTAGTTGATACATATAAAAGTTGGCTACACACAAAAAAATAAGTTTGTTGATAAGTATAAAAGTTGGCTACACCCGAAAAAATAAGTTAGTAGATAAATATAAAAGTTGGCTACACCCAAAAAATAAGTTAGTTAATAGATATAAAAGTTGGCTACACTCAAAAAATAAGTTAGTTCATACATATAAAAGTTGGCTACACCCAATAAAATAAGTTAGTAGATAAGTATAAAAATGAGCTACACTCACAAAAATAAGTTAGTTGATTGATATAAACGTTGACTAAACCCAAAAAAATGAGTTAGTAGATAAATATAAAAGTTGGCTACACCTAAAAAAATTAGGTAGTTGATAAATATAAAACTTGGTTACACCCAAAAAAATAAGTGTATATAAATATAAAAGTTGGCTACACCCAAAAAATAAGTAAGTAGATACATATAAAAGTTGGCTAAACCCACAAAAATGAGTAAGTAGATAAATATAAAAGTTGGCTACACCTAAAAAAATTAGGTAGTTGATAAATATAAAACTTGGCTACACCCAAAAAAATAAGTGTATATAAATATAAAAGTTGGCTACACCCAAAAAATAAGTAAGTAGATACATATAAAAGTTGGCTACACCCAAAAAAATGAGTAAGTAGATAAATATAAAAGTTGGCTACACCTAAAAAAATTAGGTAGTTGATAAATATAAAACTTGGCTACACTCAAAAAAATAAGTTTGTATATAAATATAAAATTTGGATACACCCAAAAAAATTAGTTAGTAGATAAGTATAAAAGTTGGCTACACCCACAAAAATAAGTTAGTTGATTGATAAAAAGTTGGATACACCCAAAAAAATTAATTAGTAGATATAAAAGTTGACTACACCCAAAAATTTCGCAGCGAAAAGTAGTTTTATTTGATGCCCTTAATATTTCCTTTCGTTTGAGTATAATATTGAGTGAAACAAAAATTTTCCATTTTTCGGCAAAATAGACAGTGTATACATCATCCTTTTTTGCAAAAAATCGAAAAAAATTTTTTCACTCAAAAGTATACATTATTATACTCAAATGAAAGGGAATTTAAAGAGCTATTTAGCAGTACATAAATCTCTGGGAAACTCTGAGATTTAGTATGGATTTTGCATTGAAATGCATTAAAATTACCATAATCGATCCTCCATAATCATCATTTTCTCAGGAACTAAGAGGAATTTCGCAGCGAAAAGTAGTTTTATTTGATGCCCTTAATATTTCCTTTCGTTTGAGTATAATATTGAGTGAAACAAAAATTTTCCATTTTTCGGCAAAATAGACAGTGTATACATCATCCTTTTTTGCAAAAAATCGAAAAAAAATTTTTCACTCAAAAGTATACATTATTATACTCAAATGAAAGGGAATTTAAAGAGCTATTTAGCAGTACATAAATCTCTGGGAAATTCTGAGATTTAGTATGGCTTTTGCATTGAAATGCATTAAAATTACCATAATAGATCCTCCATAATCATCATTTTCTCAGGAACTAAGAGGAATTTCGCAGCGAAAAGTAGTTTTATTTGATGCCCTTAATATTTCCTTTCGTTTGAGTATAATATTGAGTGAAACAAAAATTTTCCATTTTTCGGCAAAATAGACAGTGTATACATCATCCTTTTTTGCAAAAAATCGAAAAAATTTTTTTCACTCAAAAGTATACATTATTATACTCAAATGAAAGGGAATTTAAAGAGCTATTTAGCAGTACATAAATCTCTGGGAAATTCTGAGATTGAGTATGGATTTTGCATTGAAATGCATTAAAATAACCATAATCGATCCTCCATAATCATCATTTTCTCAGGAACTAAGAGGAATTTCGCAGCGAAAAGTAGTTTTATTTAATGCCCTTAATATTTCCTTTCGTTTGAGTATAATATTGAGTGAAACAAAAATTTTCCATTTTTCGGCAAAATAGACGGTGTATACATCATCCTTTTTTGCAAAAAATCGAAAAAAATTTTTTCACTCAAAAGTATACATTATTATACTCAAATGAAAGGGAATTTAAAGAGCTATTTAGCAGTACATAATTCTCTGGGAAATTCTGAGATTTAGTATGGATTTTGCATTGAAATGCATTAAAATTTCCATAATCGATCCTCCATAATCATCATTTTCTCAGGTACTAAGGGGAATTTCGCAGCGAAAAGTAGTTTTATTTGATGCCCTTAATATTTCCTTTCGTTTGAGTATAATATTGAGTGAAACAAAAATTTTCCATTTTTCGGCAAAATAGACAGTGTATACATCATCCTTTTTTGCAAAAAATCGAAAAAAAATTTTTCACTCAAAAGTATACATTATTATACTCAAATGAAAGGGAATTTAAAGAGCTATTTAGCAGTACATAAATCTCTGGGAAATTCTGAGATTTAGTATGGCTTTTGCATTGAAATGCATTAAAATTACCATAATCGATCCTCCATAATCATCATTTTCTCAGGAACTAAGAGGAATTTCGCAGCGAAAAGTAGTTTTATTTAATGCCCTTAATATTTCCTTTCGTTTGAGTATAATATTGAGTGAAACAAAAATTTTCCATTTTTCGGCAAAATAGACAGTGTATACATCATCCTTTTTTGCAAAAAATCGAAAAAATTTTTTTCACTCAAAAGTATACATTATTATACTCAAATGAAAGGGAATTTAAAGAGCTATTTAGCAGTACATAATTCTCTGGGAAATTCTGAGATTTAGTATGGATTTTGCATTGAAATGCATTAAAATTTCCATAATCGATCCTCCATAATCATCATTTTCTCAGGTACTAAGGGGAATTTCGCAGCGAAAAGTAGTTTTATTTGATGCCCTTTCGTTTGAGTATAATATTGAGTGAAAAAAAATTTTCCATTTTTTGGCAAAATATACATACAAATATAGTAATTTTAATACATTTTAATGCAAAATCCATACTTAATCTCAGAATTTCGCAGAGATTTATGTACTGCTAAATAGCCCTTTTAAACACATTATATAATATTGAGTAGAAAAAACGATATTTTTTTAAAGTAAAACCCAACTAAAGTTATTATTAAAGACTTGCATGTATACTTACACAGTTTAGATGAGACAAGTTGCATAAATCAAATTCAATCTGGCAGATTAAAATATAACAAATTTTAAGTCATTTTATAGATTTTATAAAAGTTATTTATTAAAAGAAAATTAAACTTCAAATATATTATTTTATTTTTTCTATTTTAATTTATTATTTTAAAATTAGACACATGTCTTGATATTTTTTTTTTATTTACAATGTAAAAAAACCTTTAAAATTAAACTTATATCAATCAATTTCATTGATTGAACTAAAATTTCGTTTGTTGCACTTTTAAATAACCATTTAATGCCAAAATAATGTTTGTTTTGTTTAAAAATACTTTAAAGTTTAAACACACAATTCATTACTATAGTACATACTAATGAACATAATTAGGTGTTATGTTTAAAAACTGGAAAAAATAAAACTTTCACATTTAATTCGTTACAAATCTAATAAAACACGAAAAACAATTTGTATTACATTATTGTTTGATTGTTTTCTTCATTTTGTTGTTTCTCTAACTAAAAATTAAACACTTATTATTATTAACATTTATGAAAAGAATCAAGTGTTGTAGCGTTTTTGCAATTTTTTATTAAAAAAAACTAGTGAAATTAACTTAAACATTATGAGCGTTTGCTTTTCATTTTATTATAAAACTAAAAAGTCTTGAGGGTTTTGTAAAATATATATTTTAAAACTATTACAACTTAAATATATGGTGGTTTTTTTTTTTTTGAAAAGATATACAATAAATGAACTGATTTTTTTTGTCTTTTTTTAATTTGTTTATGTTAAAAAATTTGTCATTTTTTTATAAAGATTAAATCTTTACAACAAATACATTTTGTTTGTTTTACTTAAACAAATTTGTTCTTATAAAACTCTTTTATTTAAAGGTTTAGAGCTTATTTTCATTCTTTAATTAATACTTACACATACATACTACATACATTACTTAAGTAAAAACCAAATAGAGGTCCATAGTTTCTAATACATCATGCCAGGATGAACAGCACCTCCACGTTGGAAATATACATTGGGATTGCTGCTTAAAGTTGGTTCCAAAGTTGTATATAAATTTGTTTCATCGGGACGTATAAATAAACCTGAGTGGAAGAGTAAAACAAGAAACAAAGTATTTATAAGGAATTTAATTTTAGTCTTCAAGCGAATTATGTATGTATAAACACTCAAGG
This sequence comes from Eustalomyia histrio, assembly GCA_949748255.1. Lineage (NCBI taxonomy): Eukaryota > Metazoa > Arthropoda > Insecta > Diptera > Anthomyiidae > Eustalomyia > Eustalomyia histrio. Next base: position 158,985,772 of record OX456524.1, on the reverse strand, counting down.
ATGTTCATAATAGATAAGAGATAATTCCACTAAACAAAATGCTTGTTTGGAGGAAGGTGGTGCTCAATTTTTAAAGAATTTATTAAATTGTATTTCTTATGTTTCAATTCTCACCTGGGTATCTTAATGTTTGTGCTATATGTGCCTGTGTCATAGAACTCAAGGAATTGCCCAATTGTTTAAGTGTTGGCGGAGCTGGCAATTGTGTCATTGTAGGTGGTGCAATTGGAGGTGGTGGTGGTGGGGGTTGTGGATAAAAACAAAACGGGTGCGTTGTCAAGTGTGCTGGAAAATAGTGATACATACGTGTATAACTCGGTGGTGCAGCAGTTACCAAGGCAACTCGATCTTATATTTAAATTTGTTTTATTTCGTTTCATGTTTTTTTTTTTGTCGTGATACCAATAAACATCCATGACATGACACACAATAATTATTTACAAATTGAGTGAGCAAAACGAAATATATATAATAAAAATATATTATTTACATTACAAAGTGGAAGCAAATATATATAAAATAATTGAAATGCATTAAAAACGATATATGTTCAACACGTGCGTTATTGTATTTGTAATGGAGGTGGAGTGAAGTGTGTTTTAATTTAAATTGTTTAATTGATATTGATGTTTTATGAATGTTTTTTTTATGTATTTTATAGGTGTTTAAAAATTAATTGATTTAACAGTAAATATGCATATGAAAACAGCAGGATAATGATGATGATGATATTGCATATGATGTTATAATAAATTTGATTTTTTTAATGTTTTTGTTTTTGTAGTATTTCCAAAGTTAATGCATAGATGAAGGTGCGTTTTTTTTTGTTTGTTGTTGTGTAATAAAAGAAATTGAAAGAAAGAAATTAATAAATATTGTATGATAATTAAATTATATAATATATGTGCTTGATAAGAAAAGAAATATAAACAGTGAGCAGGGACGAGTGACTACTAGCCGGCGACTTGTATTTTTGGTGCCAAACACTTTTATGGAGAACTTTAACTGTCGCTGTCTGCGAAAGTCATTTGCAAGGAGAGAATTTAAAAACACCAAACCATTTTCAAAATAAGAACTACAAATGTTGTTTAAATTTCAGTACTTTTTAACTTCCGATCCCTTTTTTAACTAATGTAACATATTAAAGCAATTTAAGTTTGAAGCTTTAAACATTAGAAATAACATTTTCTTTAATATCCACTTTTTTTATTTTTTTTTTTTACTAATTTTAGCAAATCGGTTTTCAAAAATTTGTAAAATGATTTCTAAAATTAGCAACAGCAATTTGTAAATTTTCTGTAAAAATTTTGGTTATTTGTAAAATATAAATAGCGAAAAAATTTGCTAAATAATAATTTTTCTACTAAAAAGTAGTATTGAAAACTTTTCTACAAAGTTTACATTTACAAGGAGAGGCAAACATCAATAAATCGAATTTGGAAGTGATTCTAAATCGATTGGTATACTAAAAGGTGGTAGTTACAAACAAAATTGGTGTGGAATATACGTTTTTTTTTCTTAATTAGTCAAAACCATCTAGAAAGTTTTCAGATTTTTCAGAGCCATTGCGCAATTTTTCAGTGTGACTTTTGACACGCAAAAATTATTACGTTTTTTCTGCAAATATGTGTTTTCACTTGCTTTATCATACCGAATTAAAATCTACGACTACGTGGTTGGCGTTGTTAATGTTGAAAAAAGTACCAAAAATAAAAGAACCAGTAAAAACCCCTCACAATTCCCTATCAAATGATACCACGCTGGCATATGGTTCCTTTAGTTAAAATACCTTAAAAAGTTAAAAATGACAAAAAAAAAAATACCCAGTTTGTAAATTATTATTGATCCATTAAAAGGCCGAGAAGGGCCGATCTTATATTTCTCTTTTCTATCACCTATCCGAATTTCAGCCAACCCGTGGTGTTTAAGTTGAGGTACTTTCAAAAAAATGTTCAAATATGTGAAAACGCTGTAGGCAATATTTTTCTTGATTATGTTACTATAACAATGTTCACAAAGACATCTAATTTTCTTTAATTGAAGACAGATTTCATACTTTTCAAATTTATACCTCAATTTTTAACCCTTATACGTGAGATTGGTCTAACTAAGTGTCTTATTTTGCTATGTGATAGAATATATCCGAATTTCATTAAGATCAAAGAGAACCCATCAACTAAAACAATTTTTTATAACTAATTTACAAGTAAATAGTTTATCTTTTTAAAAACTCATTCTTTTTTAAATTGCCTATAATTTGTATTAATCAGAAAATGTTAAGGTGTTAAGTGTTGCTAATATAATTAATATACTAAAAATGATTGATGTTTTTCTGGCTTTTGACGAAAGGTGTCACTGAAACATAATAAGTTATTTATGACCTATTTAAAAAAAAAAACAATAAAAAATATTTAATACAAAAATTAGAAACCATAAAATTTGATTTTAATGAATTTGTTAAGGTTTATTCCAAAGAAAAAATATTATTTATATAAAACTGTTTCTTTATAAAAACAAAAGATATTAAATAACGTCATCATATAACATATGTATGCATGTTATTAATGACCATAAAATGTGGTATCATCAAATGGAAGATTTTTTTTTTACAAATTCTTCCTTGTACAGAAGTTATTTGGCATACTTATGATAAATTGTAAACAAATAAATTCAGTTACGAGTTATACACTTATGACCTTCGATTTAGGAATATAAAACATACCGACGTATAAGAATTTTATATGATTTATAAATATCAGCTACTGACCACAAAGCTCTTAAAAATAAAAACAATAAAACTAACAATTCCTCGAATTGAAAATAAATCTTTGAATTCTTTGTATTTCCAAATGATGCCCAGAAAAAAAGAAGAAAAAACGGTCACCACATAATCTAAATATTACTATACTGCAATATATAACACCACGAAAATAAACAAATATAAAGGGATATAAAATTACTTAAACTTAATTTTTTCAACTCAACAGGACATACAGTTAGTTATAAAAATATTTTAAATCAAATATAAAAAATACCTGTTTTTATTCTCTGTTTACTTAAGACTTAATGATTGTTACGATATAACTACATATATAAAACGACTTGTTTTCCTCTGTTTACAAATGCTTTCATGATTGCTAAGATAATCACTTTGAACAAATATTTCTTAAGGTATTTTAAAATTTTCATTTAAGCTAAGAAAAAAAAAAACGCTTCAACACACAATAATCAGTGTTATTAAAGTAATTTAAAAAAAGAATAATATGCAAATGACCTTTAATCCTCTGGGGCATGTAACAACATTCGTTATGTGTCTGTCTGTCTGTCTATCTATCTATAGTTTTCTATACACGTATGTTGGAGGTGCAACCAACAATTACCAATGCCATTATCATTGTAAGTACTCGTTTACCACTTAATTTTCTTTAGCTTCTTCTTTTAAGTTTCTTTCTATCGTTTTTATTTTTGCTTTTTTCCTTTTGTACTAACATTTTCTTTTTTAAGGCACGTGAATGAGTGGTTTTGCTTTAACCACACGCTAAAGAAAAAAAAATCATTTGAACTCGTATTAAATAAAATTTTCAACATGACATTAAGCTTTAACGTATTACTGATGAAAAAGTATTATTTTATAATTTCTGTAAATGTATGTTAGTTAATAAAAAACGCATGTTAGGTAGGTCTAGGTTTAAAGATGAAAATATCTATTAAAAAAAATCCTCAAATAGCATTAAAGAATACTGGATTTTTTTAAAGCAGTGTTCATTTCAAATTAGTAAACAATTAAGAAACCTGCAAAATTGTGTGTAAAACTAATTAAAATTAGTTTCATAAATCTTTTGCTTTTGTATTATTAATAAGAGATATTAATTTTTGGGATCGTTGCGATTTAAAATTAGTATTCGATAATTTTAGTTAAAAAGGATGTCAAAATTATTAATCCAGGGTTCCTATGAACAATAAATATATTAGATTAAAAATATAAAAAATGCCTACATGTTGATTTTTTATTCTGGTTACAGTACACTTATAATATATTTTCCTTTACCGATTGAAATAAACAAAATTATATTTTTAGTATAGAAGTTTTCATTTAAATTCATAGAAATTCTAATGCTTTTAATAAAATAATCCTTATACATCACAATTAAAAAAATATACATCCCAATTAAAAATTGAATATATGTGACCTTCTGCGAGAAAAGGGACCTAGTGTGTCAAAAAAACGGGAGTGGATTCTGGTACCTAAAAGGGTGTAGAATAATATGAAATGAGTTAAATTTCTGATAAAAATTTATCTTTTCCTTATAGTTGTTTTTACAATGTTCTTCGTATTAGTATACGCACATCAACCCTTTGCTGAGAGCGAACAGATAGCTGAGAACGAACAGAGCAGCAACAATAGCAAAGGTATTGTCACACTAAAAGCGAAAAAAATACGTCACCACATAGGCATGAGGTCACCAAAGTCGGCAGCCAATCATAACTTACCATACCAAATCGCATCTCCCAACTGAAGGTGTGTTCACATTGATAAAGTGTTATGAAACTTTAAATGCGTTTTTCTCAAAACTTTATTTTCACACACTACACGCAGAGAAAAAACATGGTTGTAATATGATTACTGCTACTATATTGTGCTTGCTGCAATCCGGTATGGTTTTCAAAACCAAGTTATTGGTTTTCTAACCATCAACATGGTCGCTACCATCATTATTTAGTAAATATTTTACTATTTTATGATTAGCACCTTCTATTTTATATCATAATTGGCTGTAACCATACTGTGGTAACAAAAATTCTGACTATGAAAAAAATATGATATTTATGCAACGATAAAATGTTGGCAACAATCAATAAATAATTATACAATCAAAGAAAGACAAGTTCTTAAAGTCTGTGATTTTTTCCCTAACAATTTTTCTTCCAAAAGTCCTTAATATTTTTTTTTTTTATGGAAAAAACATTTCTAAAGAAAATATTCTTAAATTTAAAAAGCTTTTTCATAGTTTCTAAGAACTTTTCCTTTAAGATTATCCAGGAATCATAATATAGTTATGAGGGGCCATAATATGATAACATTTTGAGCATACTATGATTACGTTCGATCATATTATGATAAATTCAATATAACATGTTTATTTATGACCATAATATGGTCATTTTTGAATCATAATATAACTGTAGGGACCATATTATGGTAAAGATATGGTTATTTTATTATCATAATATGATAACCATAATATAGTACGATTATAAACCCAAAAATATATGATGCTCTTCGAACATGATTGACCCAACCATGTTTTTTCTTTGCGTGTAGGTCCCTTTTCTCGGAGAAGGTCACATATGTACATATTTTTTTAGTTCGCAAAAATCGTATGATGAATAATTTTATCATGTCAAAACTAAAAGCTTTAGTTTCAAATATTTTCGCTAGGGGCATCATAAAGTGAGAAGATCTAGAGAAGTTTGGTTTAAAAACTAACAATCATTAATTTTTGGCTACAAAAAGGTTAGGGATATATTTATTTTTTTGATTATATCCTAATACCTTAACCCAGCACTATCAACGAAGGCTATCGGCTCTTTGTAGCGTAATCAGACCAGAACCTTTGGTGGGAATCGAACCCACAACCCCCGCACTGATAAGCTAGCGCTTTATCAACTAGCTACCGTGGCATTTAAGGTTAAGGATATATTTTTTTAGAGATTTTTGTCTCAAACGCGAATTTGTATGAATATTATAATTTTATTTTTAGTTAAAAGTTTCGATAATCTAAAAATATTTTGTGTAGAAAAAAATTATAAAAAAGTAGGGAAAAAATCTCTTCAAGAGTTTATGCGTTTTGATACAAAAAATACATCTCATAATATAAGTGAATTTTTACATAAAATCTATTAAGTTTTTTAGGAATTACATTTATTTTGGTTTTTCATAAAATGTTTGCTAAAAAATTCGCATTATATTTATAAGTGGTTTCAATTAATTAATGAAAAAAAATTTCGAAGAATTTTTAACATGTTTTATTGAAATTAAGAAAATTTTTCTAATTTTAATAAAAAAGTTTCTATAGAATTTAGTGTAAAAAAAAACTTTATTCCCTAACGAAAAATTCTAAAGAATAAAACAAACCTACTTTCTGTATTTGGAAGTTTTATTTTTCATAGGGATTTTTTTATAGCAAGTTTTGTGTCCATAACGAAAAACTCTAAAATGTTTGTCTTTTGGTTAAAATTGTGGTATTTCTTATTAGAAACATCTTAGAAGTATGGCAGATTTTCTACAAGAAAATTTATCAAAATAAAAAGTAACTTTTATAGGAAGATTTTTAAAAGAAAAATAAACAAAATTTCAATGATATGGAAAAAGTGTTCAAATTCTCAGGAAATAATAGGAATAAAGGGAATAAAACGAAGCTGTGGCTTTTATTTTACCAAATTCCTAACAGTCTGTGGTTTTCTATAAGAAAAAGTTTTCCATTATAACATTATGATCTCGAACCTGATAAATTTTAAAAATAGAAGAAAAAGTTATCATTAAAAAAATTTGCCAAAATGCGTATTTCTATTTTAGACAAAATCTTTCAAATATATAAGAATATAAGTTTTTTTTTCAAAACAAATCTCAAATGAAAGTACTCAGATATGATAGTAAAACCTCAGCTGAATTTTGTTTTACTTTATCACATTTTTTTTTAAAGGCAAAGAAAGAATTTAAAATAAATTTAGAATTCTGGTTGGTTAAGCAATGCCATTTAATTTGTTGCAGAGTGTGATTTATTATTTATTCAAGCAACCAAATTTTAAGTACATCAAATAATCATTAAAATTTTGAATATGAAAAAAATTCCACACACTCCTTAAGACATTTATTATTATTATTGCTGTTTGATTGCCTGCTGTTGTTTTTATTACTTAGCAGATTTTTGTTGTTGTTATTGTTGCTTTGTTGTTCATTAGAAAACAGAGAAATTTCATTAATTTTTCTTTAATTTTTTTTTGTATTAGTTTTGGTTTTCAAGCTACTTATATTAAACTGTGTTAATAGCACAGCATCTAAACAAAAAAGCAAACAGCAGCCAACACCAACCAACTAACCAACAACAACAGCAGCATTAGCAACAGTGTTTTACATTAGACATTTACATACCAATACGAAAATACATAAAAAAAACTTGAACATATCGTATATTTGTTAGTATGTCTAAAGCTAATTGTAAGGTGGTTTAAATGCAATTAAGCCAACTTAATACTGAACATACTCGTATGGACATGTTAAGCACTTATAGTTTCAATTTAAGCTACTAGACTTTACTAAAACTACAACTGAGGTTATGTTTTCTTGCAATTTGTTATTTTGTTTTGTAGTTTTTTCGATTTAAAATTTTCTTTTTCGTTTCTTTTACTAATACTGGCTGAAAATACTTTCTTTTAATGAGTTTATTTGTTAAGAATACAGCCTAGTATGAAGTAACAAAAAAAAAAAAAAACAAGCAATTAGCTTTAGACATTTTCCTAATGACTTAATATTTAAGGCCGAACTATAAAGAAACTAGTTTAATATAAAAATAAGCTCCCAACGATCAGATTCAATAAAATGCGTTAAATCTTTTAATAATTCCTAAAGAACTATACGTCAGTAAAAAAACTGTAAACCATGTTTTAAATCGGTTGACTAATTTTTAATCAATTTGACTAAGTTTTAATCAATTTGACTAATTTTTATTTAAAACACGGATTTAACAAATATTTATTAGTTATCTTAATTATTGCAATATTAAAAATCTTCAGTGCTTTGAAAAATTTTATTTGTTAATTTTTAAAATAATTTACAACCAAATTATAAAATTAAATTCTACACATATTATTGTGAAAATATAATATTTGCATGTCGCTGATATTATCCGCTGGAAGTCGCTGGCGAATTTTTAAATCCACACAGATTAAAATCCAAAAATTATAAATAAAAAAATGCATTTTTAATTTATATACCAACTGTTGTGAAAAAAAAAACTTTTAAAATACTTAGAAATAGTATCTTCAAAAAGTTTATTTAATTAAGGTTTTAGAACTAACTTATAGAGTTGCCTTTAATTTTAGTTTCTTTTGTAATTTCTTTAAAAATATATTAGGGAATATCGGAAAATAAAAATCAAGTTTAAATTCAGACATAAAACTAAAGTAAGTAATTGTTCTAATTTAATATCAATTGTTATGTCATTGTAGTTAACGAAAGAATCTAAATAAAAGGAAAGACTCCAGCCACAAACACAGCATAGGATTTTAGAAAGTCTTTTAAAAACTTCTAGCAAACAAAATAATGTCGTATGCCCTTTACATTTTAAAAGAGAGAAGAAAAAAATATCCAAAGAGAAAGTGGAAATACTTCTTTATTTATATTTTACCTTAAACTTCATAAATAACAAGATTTTCATCATTGATCTATAAATAAACTTTGATCAAACAAGAAAATGCCATTATTTTTTAATACAATCTTGTCCTTTCATGTTCTGCATAACTTTATTTTACAGAACAAATTAAATTTAGCATAAGAAAAAAAGAGTAAACTTTTCCACACAAGACAGTGACAGCAAATTTAACTTAACACAAAGTGGGTGGACAAGAACAAGATCAAAAAACCTTGTTTTTTTGTTGTTTTTAATTTTTTTTCTTCGTATCACAAATAGCACGTGAGTTACACAAACAAAAATCTTAAAGTGTATTTATGTATGGTAACGATACTACCACAAATAAAGTACTAAAAAACAATCTGATGTCAAATTTAGGTAAAACATGACTTAAACGTAAAACAACAACAGCCGTAGAATTTGGCGTCTAACAGTTGACTGATGTTTACAAGAAGATTGTCATTGGATTAACATGTTTTTTCTTGTTGTTATTTTATTTGCATTTTACATTTTTTTTTTTTTGCTTAAAGCTGCAAAAACCAACAAACAAAAACAATTTAAATGAAATTTCTATAAGTCTATACTATTTTTTAAGCATTTTAAGTTGTTTTTTTTTTTTTTTTTTGTATTTGCTTTAAAAGATAATCATAGAAAAATACAAAACTTAACTAATTGGCCATGCTTTAGGGTCATTGTCATTTCAGAACAATATGCCTTACAGTTGTTTAAGTTTCAGCAAACGATTTGTTAGATTTTTCATTGTACAAATACGAGGAATAAGGAAAACAAAACTAAATACAGCTTTAGCCATAAAGCGTGACTAAGTACTCTTTCGTGGAGTATAAGGGAGAAAGAGAGACAGATTTAAAAGATATAATATTAAAAAAAGATGGGGGAGTTCCTTTAATAGAAAAGTATAATATTATTTTATATGAAAAATGTAAGTAAATTGATCAGTAGCCAGAAAAATTTTGGCAACATTCAACGTTTGAAATTAAATTGTATTGTTTCCAATTACAGCACAGAGTAGTTAGAGCAATTATGAAGAAGGAGTCAGCTATTCAGATTAAAGTATTTGCAGATACCCTGTTCTAATATTAGATAAGTTACATGGTGTCCAATAGGTTGTCCCGAGCCGAGCTGATTATAAGAAAAATAAAAAATAAATAAAAAATTGAGACAATTTATAATTTGCTTCCCCCGTTTGAAGTAGGCCTTCGTAAATATTTTTAATAAGGCTCATTTAACCAAATCCGGAAAGGTGGTCCGATTTTCTTTATATTTTTAGGCGTAATGCATAATCAAAAATTTAACCAAATTCTATGGTTTTTTGTGTCCAAATACCATTTAAGCAAAGATAAGACCTTGCCACGGGAGGGCCAAGATGTTTCTATATTAAATTTTTTTTTCCTGTTTTTATTATTATTTTTTTATTTTTATAGACTAGAGCCTCTGGTGGGAATCAAACCCACGACCACCGCACTGATAAACTAGCACGTTACCAACAAGCAGGATTTATGGTCCCATATTACTTTTACAACCTCATTTAAGCCCAATTTAGAAATGACTTTTCTATGGGAGGTAGATCTGAATGTGAAACAATTCGTAGGTCTGAAAATGCAGTAAAACATTTGGCAGCCCTGGACCAATAATAATATATTTTTACTGATCAATTATTTCGAAATTTTTTAATGAACAAAATTCTAAAGTTTTGTAGGCATATCTGAAAGCCACAGAAGATATACAATACAAAACTGTTACTGTATATATTTCCTTTCCAAATATTTTAGTTCCTTTACAATTATTCCACGTTTTTTGTATAATTAAAATACAACAATGTATCGCAATTCTTAATATTTATCATGATATCATGGATACCATGAATATACTGTTTTTTTTTCATTCTTCTTTCAATGTTTAAAACACAATACAATTGATTTACATAACGAAGGTCAAGTGTAAAAAATAAAATAAATTTTTTTTCTTACTATCTATAACCATGTATGGATTTTAATTACGCAAATCAATTCTTCGATATACGAAAATAAATGGAGTTAATAAACTTGAAACAAGTACAAGTACTAGAATTGAGTGGTGATGTTTAATGAATTTCTGTTAATTAAGGTACATACTTTATATCCCCCTTCTCACTGTGTGTGTGTGTGTGTGTGAGTATCATTTAAACTTATAGTTACGGGGCCTCCTGTCTGTATGCTAACCACATTTGGGAGCAGAAAAAAAAATAAATAAAGTTTATACTAATAAAGTTTCAAGTTTCATTACATAAAGTTTAGCGACGTAGTTGTTGTTGCTGTTAGGCTGACTTGTTCTTCTTTTGCACGTTCATTGTCAAGGACAACTTAATTGTCCAACACATCTTTATATGTATGGATAATATAGACAGCAAACGAATAAAAAATAAAAAAAGTTAATGAGTTCACTTAATATTAAGGTGACCATATCAAAGATTAAATCTTTATTATTTTAGACAAGAAATATTAATGTATTATGTTGTAAATAACCTGATTTTTTTATTTTGTTATTCCATTTATTTTATAAATATATTGATCAATATGTGTGATAATTGTTATTGCTAGTCTAGCAACTTTTTTTATTTTTTAGTATTACAAATTTTCATACACTTCATTGTCTAAACTTAGTATCATATACATAATCGATAAATTTTAACTAGTTATAAGTATACACTCAAGTAGTAGTAAATTTGGCCTGTTGCAATTTTTCTGCATTGCAGTTAGCAATGACTTTGGTTATACATATATAACCAAAAAGATTTCAATGAAATTGAAAACAAATGTTAGTTTTCAAGTGCTGTTATACAACACCAATAGATGGAAATTGAAAAAAAAATCAGAGCAATAGTAGCTTTAACTAACAAATAATGTTAAGAAACAGGTTGAGCTGGCCGTCTACAGCTGTCAGCAACACAACAGCTACAAATACAGACGACAAAACAAAGTAATACAACCACATTATCAACAACATAATTCTATTTATCTGCAACAAGTTTCAAGTTATAAAATACTATACAACTGATTGCAAATGCTGCTGCTGAAGGTGCTGCTATTGATGATGACGATGTTGTTGCATTGCTGTTGCTTTAACTGCTGTAATGACTAATGCTAAAGTAATATAATATAATATATACATATATGAACGTGTAAAGACGTTTATACATACGAGTATATTTTTTGTGGATTTGTTTTTTTGTTTATGCTTGAAAACTTAATGAATGAACAGCTAAGCAACCTAGAGAGAGAGAAGTATTTAAAGCAAATAAACTAGTAACCGGCATTTGTATACAGTTTTTCCTAAGTAATTACTCTTTCATATACAAAAACTGACGACAGGACGGACGCAGAGTTACCACAGACAGACATACCAATATTTGAACATATAGACCTGTATATGTTTTTATTTTTCTTTTGTACATTTAAGTAAAGCCAAAGCAGACATCCTAGTTTTTTTTTAAAATTCAGGTTTATTTCTACCATATCAAATTATTTAATATGTATTAAAAAAAGGAAAAAAAAAACATTATGCACTAACAAATTGATTTATTGGTTTATGATTATTAAGATAATAATGTCAAACTAAAGTCAACACGCTTCTTTAGCTTTAGAGTTATTTAAACAAACAAAAAAAGAAAAAATATAAAAACCTCTAACTGACATAAAAGTTTGACTCTATTGAATATTGCTTATTTGCCTGATTAAGTTACACAAATGTTATTATAAAACTTGTTTTATTTGAAAACCACCACCCGTTAGCTGCTTTTAGTTAAAAACAAATAATTTTAATTAATTTTCATTTATGCCAATTATCTTCAAAATAATTTATGGTTTTAAAAAAGAATTTCAAAATTGCATTCAGTACCTAAAAAAGATTTATTAAATAAATAAATTAATAAAAGACATCTGCACACCTGTTTGTTACCATCTGAAAGTGTGTGGATTTTTATGCAAATAAAGATGCATTTCCAATTAGAATAAACTAATTTAAAAAATACTCCCAACATTTAAAAATTTATTTTCATATAAAACAAAAGACTTAAGGCACATACTTTTTATTGTCTAACTTACAGTATTGCCTTAGGAAATTAGAACAATAATGCTTATTTACTTTAACAAGAGCGCCCCGGTAGGCTAGTTGGTAGCGTGCTAGCTTATCAGTGCGGGGGTCGTGGGTTCAATTCCCACCAGAGGCTCTGGTCTGTTTTCGCTACAACGAGCCGATGGCCTTTGTTGCTAGTGCTCGGTTAGGGTATTAGGATATAATTTGTAATTATATGATTAATATAAAATAAATAAATAAAAATTTTAACATATTCAAAAAAAGTAAGTACGGATTTATGCCACCCTTTATCTTCCAAACCTCCGAATTAGCTGATAAGAAAAACAAACAAATTTATTAGTTTGAATAAACACAAATTTTACAGATTTTATAAATACAATAAGTTGTAATAATCAGAACGTAGACTGTACCCACTTGAATATGGAATAATATAATTCAATATATAATTTTAATTGAACAGCTATTAAAAGTACTTAAAACTCCCCATATTAAATTAGCTATTTTTTTCATGCACAGAGAGAATGAAATTTTTATTATGTTAAAAAAATTTCTCTTCATAAAACGAAAAACAAAAAATTCTTAATATTAATGAAGAATGAAAATTATAAATTTAAAAAAAATGGAATTCGGACAAAGAAATTTTTTAATTAACTTAATTAAATATTTTGTCAAATAAAATGAAAAATACATTATATTTATGAATTTTTTTTTTGTAAATTTCATGAAAAGATTTGATTTAAACAATTTTCATTTAATATTAAATTTTATTAAATTTTAATATTTAGTTTTATTACATTTTGTAAAAAAAAATTCAATAATTAAAAAGAAGTTTCATAAAAATTATGAAGCTTTTCATTAATTTTAGGATTTTTTTTTTTTTTATATTATGTGAAGGAAATTTCAAAGGCTGAATTTAAATCAAACATTTTTCTATGTATGAGAAAAGTATTACTGGAAATATTTCATTAAATGAATGAAGTTTTTCATCAAATTTGTAAAAAAAATTCATTAAATTTATAAAAATTTACGATAGTACACTTAATGAAAAAGTTTCATCCAAAACCTTTTAATTAAAAAAAAAATTATTAATTAATTTTATGAAAATTTCATTGTTAAAAAATTAATTCAAAAAATTCTCTGTGTACATTAAAGTTTCTCATTCTGGTTTTTTCTTCTCACTTCGTCTTCAGCAATATCTAGATATAAAACAAATTATAGATACAAAAACATTTTCATGTTAATTTATGAAAATTACTTAAACATTTTTCTTGTTAGTTTTCAATTTCCTGGTGTAAAATAAGTTTCGCAGTAAAAAACATGAAATGTTCTTGCTTGTATGTATATTGATTACCAATTATGGGTATCAATTGTAAAACGATAAAAATTAGTTAACTTAGAACAACCCTACAATTGTCGATAAACGTTGTTGTTTCAACATAATAATTACACCAGCAATTGTATAAAGGGGATCATTAACAACTTTTTATTATTCTTAACAAGCAGCAGAGTGAGTCAAGCAATTTGGGCTAAATGCCTGGGTGGTCCTTGGACGAGCAATGTACATACATATATTGTCTGAGTAAAAGTGTTGTGGTAGCAACAAGAAAAAAATTAAAGATCCTGCAAAATATGCCGCAGCAATAAAATAAACTAGATAACTTTTAAGTTAAAAAGAAGCAAATCTACCTTTCCTTTTATCTACTTTTTTTTTTAAATTTTAGATTTTCATTGATACTGGCTGGCTGGCTGGCTGAAAACATCATTGTAAGTATGTTAACTATAACATACTTTTCAAACACGCCCTTTTTAACATTAAAATTAAACTACAATTAATTGAGAAGTGAAAAATACTAAAAGTTTTTAGTAGTAAGTTTTTAACAAGTAGTGAAAAGAATAAAGTTTATTTTATATGAGCCACCTAAAGGCAAAATGATTATTGTCATCATAGTGTATTGCAAAAAACAAAATCGGTATGTTAAAAATAGAGTATGGATGGATGGTTGGATGGATAGGATAGATAGCATTAATAGATGATTGGGATAGTACAACTACATGGTCGATGGGTTGGTTGAGTTGTGTTGTGTTGTGTTGTTGAGTTGCTGATGAAAAGTGTAAACGAGCCGCAATAAAATAATGCAAACAAACGTTTAGACTTAATTGGTTTGTGCAACCTTATATAAACTTAAGGGTCTTCGTCCTGTCACAATTTAAATTTGTAAAAAATTAAAATTTATTTGAAATTTCTCTTATGCAAATTTAGTCTAAACTTAAATCGTATGCGGCAGGAAGATCAGAAACTTCATTGACCTTGGGTAAAAAATCAGAATTATTTTATTATAAATTTATATTTTTTCTTAATATAAAAGTTTTATGTACCTGTGGTTTAATACAGAAAGTTTTTAACTAAATTTTTTATTATCCGAGGAAAAAAAAATAATAAAATCTGAAAAATTTCTTAAAAACTTTCTTTGAATGAGATTTTTAATCAAAACTGGGAACAAAAAAAAAAACAAAAAAGTTCATTTAAGGAAATTGTATACCTACCATTTTTCATAAGTTTGATCCTTGTTTGGTGAAGTAATAAAAAATCGAGGTAAGGCCTTTCTTGATTAAGCCGTATATATATTTTTTTTGATTTACCCTTTTCAATATGTCACCGCACTGATATAGGACATGTCAGAAGGGATTACTGACACCGTGCTAGGACAACGCTATGTTAAAGTGGCAGGTCTCGTGACCGGTTCTGGGACTAGTTCGAAAGAGAATATTTTCTAGACAAAAGTCTCAACCTTAGATTTTTTCTATGAACAAAAAATACGAGTAATTTATGAAAAAAAATTTAATTATAAAAATTGTTAAAAATCTAAAAATGTATTTAAAAGCTTACAAACAAATTTATAGAAGAAATGTTTTAGAAACTAAGAATTTGAATCGGATAAAATAAAAATTTTACAGCACTTAGAAATTTGTTTTAACAAAATTGTGATAACACAATTTCTGGCCAATTAAAATTTTCTGTAGCAGATAAATAATTTTTTCTTGTGGCTATTAAAAATTTGTGGAAAAATTGATTTTTTTTTTATCTTGAAACGATAAACTTTGTTGCTGCAACTGATCTATACAGTTGTGGCATCTCTGGTTACTCTTTTAACTTAAGGATGGGTGCAAACTGGCTAAATAATATTTAAACTAAATTCAGTTTTTAAAATTTCAAATATTTCAACTTTACACACTTTTGTGTTGAGTTTAGAAATCTATTTTGCCACCTCGCACTTTGAACAATAAAATTGCATTTTTTTTTAGTACAGTTTAAATAAAAAACAAACTTTTAGTACAATTTTTAAACACAAAGTGCGCCTAAAGTACTTTCGCGGATTGTAAGGTTTAGTACTTATTCGAATAATAAAAAAAATATATATTTTTTAATACACATTTTTACACAAAAATTGATAAATTGTTTTTAGTACCAATAATATTTTTTTAGAACTAGATCTACAAAAAAATAATATTTTGAGTAACATTTCCTTTATTAATGAGATACACTTTTAGTACACATTTATTGAAGCTTAGTTTTTATATAAAACTTTTTTGAGTACCTTTGTACAATATTATATATTTTTAGTACTCTTTCGAAGAAGTATTAGCTTTTTCAGTACACTCTCAAGAATTATTTTATTTTTAATTCTATATATTTGTGCTCAGAAAATTGAATTTACTAAAAGCTTTAGAAGTATTGAAGTATTATATATTAAGATTTTACACTTTTCCAAGTGATCTTCAGTACAACTTCAATATTATTTTTTTTATACATATTGAAATTTGTTGTTTTCCATATGCAATTTTTGTAGTAAATGAAGTTTGTTATACTTTAGTACAGTTTTGTACTTTAAATTATTTTAAGTAAACGTTCTAAGGGTAAGGGAACACTTTTAGTACATAATTGTAATATATGCGCAAGTTTTGGGTGAATGATACTACATATATTCATTTTGCGATGTATCGTATCAAAACTGGATAGATGGTATAAGAGGTTTTTTTTATTTTCTATCCAAAAGTATAACAATTTAGATACCTTGAACTTGCTAAAGCGGGTGGCTTTCTCAAGTAAGGATTGATAACAACCTCTTAACAAGGGAAAATTGGATCGCCGAAAAAAAGGGGCCAAGGATGATACCATAACCGATTGAAATGCCCCAATCAAAAGCAACACACAAAATCATACCGGCACGAAAACAGTAAAGGATATTCCTGTAGGTTGCCATTCTTGGATGGACATTTCCGAGTACAATAGTATTTCTGGCTACTGTACACCTTTAAAGAACACTTCGAGGTTTCCCAGATCTGTTACAAAACCCTCTGTTTTTAATAAAAACTTGCCGCATCATCAGCAGTGTTATCATCCTTAGTAAAAAAAAAACACAAAAATTAAGAAAAAAAAACTAAGAAAACATCAATGTTTAAAATTGACTGACATGTATTTATTTTTATGTCGTTTTATGAAGAGGAAAAAACAAACATCATCTGTATGTTTATGTTTACCAATGCAACAGGAGAAGAGGCCGCTCTTGTAACTTAAAAGTTCAAGGTTATTTACAGCAAACAAAAAATGTTTGGTAAAACAGTAACCGAAGCAGTAAGTAAAATTATGATCATGTTGGATGATAAAAGTGATGCACTCGCGAAATACAAAAAACAAAAAAACAAAAAAATAACAAACGTACAACAACAAAAATAATAAAAATCCAAAAACATAAAACTTTAACCGCCATCAAGATTAAATATAAATGTATTTTTTTCTCTTTCATTTATACAACCACTGTAAAAATGTTTTAAGTTTTCAATGGATTTCAGAGTTTAGAATTAAAATAGTGGTAGTAAGTAGTAGTTTTTAGTACCAACTCTTACAACTACAACTAGTAGCAATAACTTTTAACATTAAATTAAGTTCAAGTTTAAATACCTCATCATCATTTGCAGCAACAGCAACAGCATCATTCAACAGCCAACATATCCACTCAACCTTTGTTCGCTAAAACCAACTGGGTGCTTGATTAAAGGGCTTATAAAGTTTTAGTTCAATGTGTTTACTTGATTGTTGTTATTGCTGTTCACTTAATATGTGGTTTCTTTTGATTATGTGTATTGTTTTTGACACATGACCATTTTTTTTTTTTTTTTTTGCTTTTCGAAATCTTAAACTTGACCGTTAAAACCTACCATCACTAGTTAGTAGATCTTATATTTCAGTTGTTTGTCGTTTAAGGCTACAAGTGAAATCGATCACTGGTGTTAAGGTAAACGAAACATAAAAATATTTTTCTGCTCCAAAGGGAGAGCTACGTATTCCAATGTCACTATTGTCTACTTGTTTGTTTCGGTGTGTATGTCTGTCTGCCTGTAAAATTACTTTAGTGATGGATACTAACAAATTGTTGTTAAAAATTCTTACAATAACAATTTTTGCATTTTGTATTTTGATACTGTGAATTTTTATTAATATTGACATTTTTTAACTTGTAAATTGTGTATGAGTGCGCATAAAAAAATGAAGCGTGCTGTACAGACTCCATTGAGAAAAATGGTTAATTTAAAGTGAAAAATCTAAATAGTTTTAGTGGTGTAATTTCTTGATATATTTAAAGCAAAAGGTTTAAGACACATACTTATATTTAGTTTTCACTAGCTTTTCAAATTATGTTTTTACACACTCCACCATATATGGTGAGGGTATATATCAGTTTTTCATTCCGAAATATAGGTTTAAGCCACCATAAAGTATAAATATTCATGATCCTTATGCGATTTTAAGTCGATTGAGCGATGTCCGTCTGTCCGAGCAGTTTGGTATTGAAAATAAGCGAAATCGGCCCAGCGGTTAAAAAGTCATGAGTGAAGGTACTTTTGAAGGTACAAATGGGTATATTCATATTCACCTCAAAAAAATTTTTTTACAAAATTTGTTTTCACATCGAAAAAGATTTTCACCTCAAAACATTTTTTACACATCCATCTTAATTTTTTTACATTATTTATATCAAAAACGGTGAGAAATTATTTTAGTACATTGTTGGAGGGTATTTATAGATGCGGTACAGCCAAATTAGGCCTTTTTTACTTGTTTTAAATTAAAAAAAGATACAAATAACAAAAACATAAATTTTGTTTAGTAAAAATAATACATTTTTAGAACCTTTTAAAAAATTATGTACTCCGTAAAAGAGTGATTTTTAGTACACATTTAACAAATAACATCTATTTAAGTACACTTTAAAAAAAACTTATTTTTAGGACTCTTTAGAATATATTTAAAATTTTTTGCACACTTTTAAGAAAATATAAGTTTTAAGTACAAATTTTAATAAAAAAATATTTTTTTTAGTACTCATTTGAATATATATAGTATATATTTTTTTAGTAAAAGACTGTTAGTACAATTTAAAAGAGCAATTATACTTTTTAGAACACTTTTTAAGATATTTTTGTACTTTTTTGTACACTTTTGAGAAGATATAAATTTTTAGTACACAATTAAGCAAAGAAAATTATTTTTTAATACTCATTCAAAAAAATTTAATTTTAGTGCAATGTTGTAGAAGAAAAAGTAACCTTGCAAATAACCTTGTAAAAAAATAGTACAATTTTAAAAAAATACATGTTTTGAGTACGAGGCTTTTTAGTACAGTTTAAAAAAAAATCATACATTTATGAATATATTTAAATTTGTTGCAGAAATTTTGGTATACTTTTTAAACAAATAAATCTTGTTTTTCACTCGTTCGTTGAAAACGAGATTTGGCACAAAATTTAAAAAATATTCGGTATTTCTTGATATGTAGTCTTTTAAATAACTTTGTTAAAAAGAGTGCTTTTTAGTACTTTTAAAAAATTGCATTTTTTTTTTTTTTTTGTATGATGCTGTTTTAATTCACTTTAAAAAAAGCTTCTGGAAAAAGTAATTTTTTATGGTATTTTAGAGAAAAAATATTTAGTACACAAAAAAATTATTTTAGGTATACTTTAAAAGATTGTTTAGTATTTTTTGGAAGAAAATGCTTCAATTTTTAGTACATATTTTTAATAAATAAAAATTTTTAGTACACTGCGAAAATCAGAATTTTAAATCACTTTCAAGTAATAAATTACCGCGGTTTGTACAACCCCGCTGCTTTTATAATTCACTCTCTAGACAATTTAGTACACTGTTGAATTTTAAGAAACTATTTAAAAATGCTACTGTCGTATACTATTCTATAGTTTTTCGTAAACCTCTGAAGGTAAATTTTCTATTTATCATTTTCGAAGAGACTGTAAATTTGTGTAGTCTTTCCAAAAAATTGAAATTTTAGCACTCTTTTGAAGAAAAAGTTATGGTTTGCAATCCACAAAAAATAATTGTTGTACTTTTTTTAATTTTCTTTGAAAATATGTATGCTAATTTTTTCTGAAAGAAAAAGTGTTCGATTTTTAGTACGCATGTTAAGGTACACACTTTTAAAAAAGGCAAAAAAACCTTAACCTAAAACCGGAGAATCGTAATTTTTTAGTTTCTTTCAAAGAAAAAATTGTATTTGTACACCTTTGATGATACTTCTAGCAAATGCATAGTTTTAATATACAACAGAAGTAAATATTGGTAGACTCTGGTTAGATTGATAAAAGAAAATACCCTTTTCAACAATTTGCTACTATTTCTGAATGTAGTAGGAATCTCAAAACTCTTTCTAAAATGCTTAGCGTAATCGAGTTTTAGGTCAATTATGAAAAAAAAAAAAATTATTCGTCGGATAAAAAAAGTTTAAAAATTGTCCCCATTTCTGAGGTTTTTAAAGATTTTGTTTTTTTAAACTAAATGTTGTTTGCGTATAAAAATTTTTTAAAATTAAATTTTGACACAAAAGAAATTGTCTCAAAATTTTTCATAAAGCTTGGAAGTAAATTTAAATATTTTTTTATTAATTTAATTACGTATTATTATAAATACAAAAGACTTAAGACACAAACTCAAATTGAATTTCAACAAGTTATTTGAAATTTGCCTGTATAAATTAGGAAACATTAATGTATTATTATTAATTAATTCCACATTATTATCATTATCAATTATTCATGTGTGAACAACAACATTTAGTTCCTGAATATATTTTTCATATAAAAAATTAACATTTAATTCAAATATATTATGATTAAAATACTTGAGATTAACAACTCGTAGAACTGCTAACTTATCTCGAAATAAGCAAAGGTTTGTGCTTGCTTAACCATAGGTTGGAGTGGTGTCAAATATGAAAATAACAGTGGTTAAAATTTATCTCTGGTTATTTTTAAGATAAGTTACCCGCTCCGCCCTTAGCAAATCAACTTCAACTTTTTAGACCTACTAACTTATCTCAAAATACCCAAAGTTCTATGTTTAACCATAGGTTGGAGTGTCAAGTTTATATAAACATATTTTAACTTTAGTTAAGTTACCCGCCCTTAGAAAATCAACTTCTACAAATCAACAGTTATTGCAAAAGCAATTTAACTTTCAAAACAACTACGACATATAATACGAAATATATTATTAAAATAAATTAAAATAAAACCTCTTAAATTGTTATCATTAGTTATGAAATATTTCAATATACGATAAAATAAATTTAAGGTGCGTAAAAATATGTAAACTTTTAATTTTATAAGCAGCTTAATAAAAACTAGATAAATAAACATTAATATACACCCACATACATGTGAAATAACAAATAGGAATTTCAATTTACTTCAACAATTTTATATATTTTTTTTTTTTTTCGTTTGAAAAGTATAAAATCCTGGTCTTAAAAAAAATCATATTATTGTTCAACTAATTTCTGTTTCTTATGTGTTGTAATCTAACACGTTTTTTGTTTTACTTGTCTGTAAGGCCTTGAAGTGCGTTAGCCTTAATGTGATTAAATTAAAAAGAAAAATAATATAGCAAGCTATATAACATAATATTCATTACAATGAGAAAATATTTTTAAGAAAATACTTAAAAATTTGCTGCCAGGCATTAAACACAAATAAAAAAAAACAGCAATTTTCTTGAATAGAAATATTTAAGAAAGAAAAGTACTTAAAATTACAACGGTTCATTTTATCATCTATTATTACTAATACTTCTGTAGGAGCGTTTACATACACACACACACATATGCCCATACATAAGATTCATTAGACTTACACATTTCTTTTAACAAGTTACTATTTTGAATGTTTGTTGGTTGCTTAGTTCTACAAGTATGAAGTTAAACCTTTAGAAACAAATTCTTTATTATTTCGTTATTAAAACCAGACACAGTGCAACAAACAATTAATTAAAAAAAGTGATCTAAAAAGTGTGGAAAAAGCAATGAATTCCAAATAAAACTCTTCAATGCATAAGAGATAACAAATCAAATATAAAACAAAATATTTTAAATCCTTAAAATTTACTATTGCAAATAAATCTTAAAATTTCGAGTAGAATTATAAACTGAAGCTTCTTGGAATTTGAGAATTGTTTTCTTTTTATTTTATATTTTTGTACAGGGGATTACTATAAACCATTATATGCTTTTTACACTGAACAACATCTTTGCGAAACGCATGGAAGATGTTGAAAATGTGAAACATTCTGGACGAAGATGATGAAGAAGAATTTTTGGTAGACATAAGTATGAAATTCTTACATCTGCCGCTCATTTTCCTTTGTTGAATAATTTTTTTTTTATTTATTTTCTGCAATGTTTGCTAGAGATGGCACAAAGAAAATCGATTTTTTTTGTAATTTTTTTAGGGATGACACTTAAAATAACGAAAGATGTAAGATGGAACAAAATGAGAATGTAGAATTTTTAGCCTGTATAATTCTTATGGTAAGATGTTAACATCTTTGCAAATTGATGAAAGATGTAAGATGTAGCTCAGTGGAAAAAGGCTATTATCCATTTTCATTTATCTTAAATAGTTTGTATTCCATTTTAAGATAATAAAGTATAAAGTAAAGTCTAAGATTGGGGTTTTACTATAGCAGAAAATTTTCAAATCGTAAATTTTCAATCAATAAATATATTTTTATTCACCAAAGTCCTTTCAGTCACACAAATTTTATGGGCTTTCCCACAGGATTTGAGATATTTTCTTAATGAAAATTTATCTAGATTTTTCCAAAGATCTCTTTTTAAATTTCGAATAATCATTTTAAAAAAACTACTAGAAAAAAAATAAGTTTATTATCATTAATTCGTTACACTGTGCCCTTATATATAGAATATAACATATTAAAGAACAACTTAATGAATTATTCTTTCATTAAATATTTTGTTAAATAGTGCATTTTGTGGGAATGAAAAATAATTATGTTTTTTCTTAAAAAAAAAAAACCTATTCGTGTTGCTTTATTTAATTTTTTTTTTTACTGTTTTTATGTTTTTATGTTTTTATTTTATTTTATTTTCTTCTTATTTCTCATTCTATACTTTTATGAATCTTTCTTTTGTTAGTGTTGATCATATAATTGCTTCTTTTCTTAAACTTTTCTTTTGTTCAATATAAAAGGAAAAGTGTTAAATGAATTTATATGTTAGAAGATTTGAAGAGAGACAAAGACAAAATTATATTAATTTATTTTGTTTTATGAATTTGTAATACCATTTGATAAGTCTTGTTAAACAGCTTGTTTTAACTAAGAATATTATTATAAATTGAAATTTTATTTAAATTTTTTTTGTGTTGTATTGTAGTTAGATAAAGATGTCAAAAGTTTACAGTTAGTTTTTTGTATTAAATTGAATTTCATTTTTAATAATGAATAAATTAAAAGAGAATTGATTAAACAATGAATTTTTAAGCTGATAAAGATTTTCAAATAAGAATTTTAAATTATTTACAAATATATACTAAAATCTTTCTAATTTAGGAATTAATAAATTAATTTAAGAATTTTTGAAAAATAAGTATAAAATTTAAAATCAATGTTAACAAAAATATTTTGGAAAATCTACTCATCAAAACAATATATCGACTCATTGTGGACGAAAAAGTTACATGTTCTTGAGCAGCTTTAAAAAACACCCTTTATTTTGGTCATTTACCATGTTTTGAAAAATTATTAATTAAAAAAAAAATATAGTAGAACTGCAAAATTAAGATGATTTTTAAGACTCCCTAAAAACACAAGACTTATTTTTTCTGCTTAGTGTCAATAATGGTAGCCACCTATGGCCCAATAATTACCCAGCAAAAACATGGTAATGACATATCATTACATTACACATTACTTTGTAATGAGTACTCCTTACATTCAGCATTATTTTCAAAAAAAAAAAAATGTATTACCTAAGGTATAATATGTTACTTATTTTATTATTTTGAATTAAAATAATAATAAGTTACCTGTAATGGCTTACCTTTTGTATTATTTTAATATAAATAATAATGAGTCACTATTAATTGTTTAAATAACTGTATTTATTAATTTGTATTTTATTAATTTATGATTTAAAGGTTTTTAATCAAAAAAATTTAAGAAAATCGGGTAAAAATGGGCCAAGTACGACAAAAACTGAAAATGGGACATTTATCAACCATTGGCCGTCAAAGGGTTAATTTATATACTTCCTTTTGGAAGAAAAGCGGTTTAGGAATTGGGATTCACAACACTGTATCGCATAACCTTGTTGCTTACTCAAAGTTAATTAAGAATTGGTTACCAGGAGTTAAAAATTAATGCGTTACTAATTTAGTAACCATTATTCTTTATTTTTTTGTAAGCTTTCACGTAAGCAGAACACCTTACCTTTTGGGACATCCCATATTAAAAAAGTTAGAATTATAATATAAAGGGCAATATGTGAAAACCTTGGAGTTTAGATTACTAGACTCATTATTTGGCAAGGTGTGTTTTTGCTGGGTACCTTTGATTTCTTTGAAATTCTCAATAATATATCACATGAACTAATTATCTAACCAATCGTTTATATATTGCACGTTTCTTAACCTTTGTTTTGCCCACATTTTCCGATGTTTGTTGTTAACTCTTGCTTATGCCTTATATTACGTATTTTCTTTTATTACCTTTTTTTTAACAAAAGGTTTTAATGCGTGTTGCACAATGCAATTATATATGAATGAATTTAACTCTTGTATTATGAACAACAAAAAAAAAAAACTTCCACAAATTACAAGTATTTTGTTTGTAACCGTAATAAGAAATGTTAAATAGTTTATTTTAGCTTCTTTTTTTTTTTTTTTTTTTTTTTTGTTTGTAATAAAAAGCATTTGAACAGAAAATTACCTACAATTTACTTCCTACTTTAAGTTTTTTTTTGTGTTATTAACTGCACTGGTTAGGAAAATATTGCTATAAAATGCAATTTTTAGCATTTTTTTTCTTATTACCTATCTGAGGGAGGGTATGTATTGTATGTTAACTATTTGAATTATGTTTATTATTGTTATGTAATTTTTTTTTTTTCAATAATTATTTTTACATGGCTTCAGTAGTGGGAATGTTGAATGGAAAAATTAAAAAAAATAATTTTGTTTTGTATTTTGTTATGAAATTACTTTTTCACACGTTACGCAAAAAAATTTATAGAAAAACTATGAAAAATTGTTTAATAATTAATAAACAAACAATTTGAGGTTTTAACACTTGATGTTAGCTTTACATTGTATACACAAATTGCAAAAAAAAAAGAAAATATTATTCACTTGAATTAAGGAGAATTTGTAATTTATGGTCAGTTTGTTTACGTAATTATAAATATAATTTATTTAATAAATAAATTAATCTACTAATAAAGTTTGTGTCTTAAGTCTTTGGTTTCGTATATACCTTAACGATTTTAGGAAAAAAAAAATAAAAACAAAATTTTCGATAAACAAATTAAAATAAATAAAAATTTTATGTTAGAAAAATTTTTGATGAGATAGAAAAAAATTAGGTAAAAGCATAAAATTCACAAAAAAAGTGAAATCTGAAAACTTTAAAAGGGTGAAAAAATATTAATAGAGCTGAAAAAGTTTCGTGTTGAAAAAAAAAATAGGTGAGTATAATTTGCTATTCACCTCAAGGAGTGTGGTGAAGAAATATAACAATGTTTTATTTGCCAGACGCTAATATGAAGGCGCTACGAAATAACTCATGAATTAGGAAAAAACATACGCAAAATATCCCCAATGAAGTAAAGTAGACCCTAATTTATCGAAAGGAATAACAGACTGTATAGAGATCATGAAAATGACGATAACTAATTCAAACCTTGAAACCTTTTTTGCATTTTTTTAGCATTTGTATATGCCTAGTCATCGTTCAGTATGTTGCGATACTATGATTTAAGACAAAAATTTAAATTTTGTAATTTATAAATTTAAATTTTATTTATCAATTTTGTGTTGGTGCTAGTACCCAGTCCTAATTGTTAATATTTTTCAAGGCAAATTTTGAATAGAAACAATTTTTTTTATAACTTTACAACAACAAACACAAGCTCAATACATTTACAACTAACAAAATAGGAACGTTAATGCCTGTTACCTCTTCACCCAGCTCACTCACTCTTTAGTTTATTTACATCACGTTTGTGTCTTAAGTCTTTTGTTTAATTGTGAAAGCGTTAATTAAAAGTTGCTTTAAAATAAAAAAAAAAAACATTATAAACATTATATAATTTTTAAAATATAATTTATTATATTTATAATGAAGAAAAAAATGTAAAAACAATTATTAACTCAATTTTATTACAAAACGATATACTTTAGCTGCTAACAAAATCAAAACAAAGTATAAAAAAATATAAACGAAGAAAAACTAAATGAACTATAAACAAAATTAGCACCTTTATTATAAAAGTGTTAATTTCCAGTTATTGTTGTCTGTGGTAATGTAGTTTTTAAACACAACAATGAAAAGCAAAAGTGTAAAGTACACAAACAAACACATATAATGATGACATTAAAGACCTACAAACACAACACTTATTCAACATATAATGATGGTCAAAGGCAAGGCAAATGTTATGAAGTTTAAATGTAAACAACAAGTTATTAAAACTGAATTAGATTGGTGAGGAAATTATATTTTAATTAGTGGTAACATTAGAGGTTTAAGTTATTGTTGCACACTCACATAACAATTTGTTTAAAGAAAATCAATTATACCCATCATACATTTTATTACAATAATACATATGATATTATATTGAGTTTATCTATCGCATTTATACAAAATTAATTTTATGCAGCTTTAAATACCTTTTGGATTCAATGTTGTGGTACTTTCTGTGTAATTTTTTATTTTTCTAAATGAAAGTAAAAACTATTGAAAACCATGTCTATGTCTTGCATAAACTACTATGTATGTATGTATGTATGTTATATGTCATATACTTGGCATTATAATTATTTAGCTTTTCCTTTTGTTGTTGTTAACATTGTCAGATTACTACTCTTGTACTTTTACTCATGCTTACTTAATTTTAAAATGCCAAATCATTGTTTTGACTGTATTTTTTTTTTATTTAAAAAAGGGAAAACTATAGAAAAAGTTAACTACTTGTATACCTTAGCTCCTAACCATATATTGTTTAGGCTTTAGTGTCAAAACAAGATTTTTTTCTTTCAATTTTAAAGATAAACGAAGCGTAATTGATGGCAGATATCAAAGAGTTAAACATTTACACAATTAAAGTTGATTTTTTTTTTATAAACCTTAAGGAAATCGGATTACTCCTACACTTATTAATGGAATTGTTATAAAGAAAACTGTGTAGAGACACAATATAATCTTCATCATCATTCAAGTTTGTAGTCTCAATTAAATTTGGGTTCATTAAATTTTCGATTGTAGGAAAATTTTATGAGATCATCCGTAAGAAACTTTAAGCAGAACTTATCAATTTAAAAAAAATTTGGGAGAAAAAAATGAAGGAGACTCTTTCAAAATTTGGATATGTTTTAGAGGAGACAACACTAACGACCTGTATTTTTTCTATCAACCCAATATCAAATTGAGGGGATACAAGAAATTTAAAAAAATGATGTTCTTACTCTAAATTTTTAAAAACCAGTCTTGCCACCACAAAACAGAAGTAAATTTAGATGAAACAAGTAAAAGCGTTAAATTCATATTTATCGATTTTTATACCCTCCACAGGCTTTTCCCTCTGTGAAACGGACCTTTCAAAGGACATATATGAAAGAAACCAATCACTTTAGCATGGGCTTGGTGTGAATTGAGCTCACAGAACTAACTCATAATAACCTGTCATAGGACTAACACCAAAAGACCAGCCTCAGAACTGACGGGACAGGCACTCGATCTGCAACTGACCCCCTTTTCTCCATAGGGTCCTTAGAAATAAATAATTCAAATTGTAAAGAACACACAAAAAAAAAAACAATATAGTCATTTTGTGCCATAGTACAAATTGGGTCATATTACAGGAAGAGGACCAAATTTCGTGAAGAAATCTGAAAAATTAATAAGGCAGAAAATATACAGACTAATCAAAATAAAATTTGGCAAAGGAGTGCATTTGAACAAATGTCGCTTAGGTGGTTTATATAAAAACTATTTCCAAAAGTAGCCGGATTTTCATTAAATGTGAAATCATGATTTATAAAGGGTTCACCGCATTTACAATCTGAATAACCGCCGTATGCCAATGATTTTAAGTTTTTTTATTAATATTTGGGCCTAAATTTAGAGAGTTAACTTGAAAAATATTTCCATTATTTTAAGTTTTTTTTAATTTTTATAAAAAAAATTTTGCAGTGAATTGTATCGTTTTCTCAAAAAGCGCCTTTAACAACAAAATGAAGAATCTCAAATTTTTTTAAATTAAGGAATCTTGAAAAAATCTTTAATTTTTATGAAACAAAAAGCTTATTATTCTTTGATTTCTTAATATGTATATTTTTTTGTCTAACCAAAATGCTCACTATTTTATACTTAAAAATACCAATGAAACTATTAAAAAAAAATATTCTTTTAAATTCCATATTTCAGCTTACCTCCTGCATTCAAGCCATTCGATGAATGTTTTAGATTTCCACCATTAGCAGAATTTGATGCAGAATTTTGAAATCCTCCTCCACCCATAACACCATATTTGATGGGTTTAAAATGAAAGAATGACGGTGAATATCCAGAACCTCCTCTGCTCAACGAACTAAATTGTTCTTCTCTATCCTCTACATATAGGCCTTCCTTACCCATGGCAGCCAATTGTCTGCCCTTGGGCATAAACATGACCAGGAAAACAGTAGCAGAAGTAGCTACCAACCCAAAAGCTATACAGGCATCTTTATGGCGTTCCGCAACGGCTAAACCACATAACATCCAACCCAACCAAATGGGTATAGCACCACCAATGGCTAAACCAATATAAGTGGCCTCACGGTAATTATCTCTAATGCCTCTGGATTTTATGGCCAATACCGAGACAAATACTATGAGGAAGATAATGTAGATGAGTGAGAACAAGAACTCTGAGAATTGAGTTTTGCATAGAGGTATTAAAACTGTGCCAGCTGTAGTAATGCGGGCATACATATCTGTCGGAGAGCTAGTATGGAATATGGATGAAAATGATGATGCCGTTGAATACTGATCAGCCTGAGAGGCCATAGTAGAGGCTAGTAAAGAGTTGCCACCAAACGGCACTGACAGGGTAAACAATTCGGGTGGGGATGTTATCAGCCACTGAGCTCCTATAGCCACTTGTATGAGTACAGCAAATAGTAGCAATAATCCTTGATAGGGAGCTGGTAAATAAACACCACCATTTAAACTTATTAAAAATACACATTTCACTAGCAATGCCGCAAAAACCAAGGCATATGCTACGCCTACACCAAATCTTATGCTACCACATGTTAACAGAGAAGGTTGAGCTGTAATAATGGCGCCCAATCCGGCACAAGCAAATAATCCCAGTAGTAACATTTGTCCTAGGAAAAGATGCCTTCTAGAGGGCGATGTTCTCCAGGCCTTAAATAAAACAAATATTTCAAAGGCGGCCATCATTAACATGGTTAGAGAAGCCAATACTAGTACTGGAACTACCCAGGGTTCTTTACGTAAGCCCGTAAAATTAAGATGAGTTGATATTATGGTGGGTGGTGTAGCAGAACTATTAGTTTTTATAGATTTAGGGGCCACTATTAACACAGATCTGGGACCACCAGGTGCCGACACTGAAGGTTGTATGAAATTGGGTAATCCTCTAGCTTTAGAGCCGCTCCTTGAAGGAGCTAAGTTAGCAGGCGGAGATAATGTAGAACTAGTGGGTACCACAAAAAATTCCGTAGACATTTCTACTAAACGATCAGCTTTGGAAACATTCGCTACAAAAATGTTGTTGTTATTACCATCCATCACATTTATATCTTCTCTGCGATTTAATTGCTTCGCCTGACGCCTTCTTGGAGCCGCTGTTATGGTGTCGAACACATGATCGCCATCTAATGTTGCCACAGACAGCGTAAACGCTTCAGGACTGTGTTCTTCGGATTTACGATTATTAGCCACTTGATTTTTAGATCTTACTTTTACAACACTTTCATGACTCACTATATAATTACTTTTATTTAATAGACTATTTACACTTTTTTCTGTGCTTACACTTGCAACATAATTTTGCACATTTTGAGCTTTCGGCGGAGTTCTAAGATTTGTATTAACCGCACTGTGATTCTTTTTACGCAACGGCAATAAACGTTCGCCGAATCTAGGTTCATGCGCGGTACGCCCAACACCGGCCACATCAGCCTCATTGGCATAATTTGCCAATTCCATGGCATCTAAGGCCAATGTCACGTAATGAACTTGTCCGATACATAGTATAAGAATAATCCAAGTTATTAATGATTTTCGTCGTAAATATCGCGTTTTTCTACGTTTGGCACACATCATCGCTATTGATACAGTTGCGGCCATCGACCGTCTTTCGTGACGGACCATGCCTAACTGATCGACATTAGTAAATGCATTTATGTTGCAACACGAACGACACTAGCACTGAACTGCACTCTAATAAAATGACCGACCGAATGAACACAAACAACAACGAAATTTTGCACTAGCAAAACATTTAAAATTGCACTTTGTTGTTTGTTGAGGTGATTTGGTGTAAAGTGATGATGGGCTAAATGTAAACTGTTGCAAGTTTACTTGTTTGATTTCGTGTTTGGTCTAAACCAAAATCTCTTTTATTTTTACACTTCGTAAATTTGTTGGCGATTCTCTACACAATTTTTCGTTTTTTTCGTGTATTGGTTTCGTTTTTACACTTCGTTAGTTATGTGGCATTTAAGATTTTTTTTTTATCTTTTTTTTAATTTTTAAATTTATTTTTTCTCGTTTCGTTTTGTTTCTTGTTTAACGTAAACATTAGGATTCAACACATCTTTTCACGTTGCTCAACCGTCAAAGACTGTTTTATGTTGTTTTGGCTTTAACAAATGTTACCAATTATTAGTTTGTGTTTGTTTTGTTTCTGAAACTTGGTGTTTGGTCTTCAACATGTTGGATACAACATTTACCAAGTTTGAGCATTTGACTAAAATAATAACTTAAATTATGCGTTTATATAAATCGTATGAGAGATGTTTATCACAAAATATTTTTGATGATAACGTGGTTAGAAAGATATTCATTCACCCGCAGTGAATATGATTTTAATACCACAATTGTTTGATAAATAATAGAACATAATATTAATGGAAGCGACTAGCTGAAAGTTAAAATAAAATCCAAATCGAATTGAAAATGGAAATAACAGGAAAACTCAACCAAGTGATAATTCTGATTTAGCTGAAATTTTGGCATTTAATTAAATTTAGGGAATGAAAAATGGGTTTATAAAATGGCGAAAATTTCTTGTTGTTCTAAAGTAATTTTGAATTATGGATATGAGGTATTTGAAAACTTATTTTAACAGTGCATATAAATGATGTTTAGCCATTAATATTATATAGGAAAATAAAAAATAAGCTTTTAAGTTCTAAAAGTACCCTCCAAAATGTTATAGTTGTTCATAATTCTATCGTTTGTGTGATATTATATCAAACAATTCGTAAGTGTGGAAATCCTACAAGAACAGAAGAATATCGAAACCGACTCGAAAAAGTGATTCTTAGTCGATCAGTATACTAAAATCTATCTGCACATGGTTATATGTATAAGTTCTACTCCACTCTATCTACCTCCCCTCTAGATATGTATGTAGATATGTGATAGAATGGAGAAAATTAAAAAAAAAACTTTCGGTAATCTCTATATCGTCACCGCAATCCAGAAAAAATGGCGAAAGTTCAAACCAAAGGAGTAGTCCGATTCTCAATAAAATTGGCCCCTACATGAGAGGGCACAACAAGCTGACTTTCGGTCTTAAGTGAATGTCTAAAGGGATTTGGAAGAGTATCTTAATTTCCGATTCCTTTTTTTTCAACCTAATCTAACATATCATCTCAAGTTGATATATAGGGAGTACAGATGAGTTTCAAATTACCTTTCATTTGATGCCCAATTTGTATACAATTCTCCTTCATATTATTTATCCCACTTTTTACACCTCTACCGCATGTCAAATTTTTATCGAAATCTGAGGGACCCATAAAGAGAAACTTTTTGTAACAGAGAAAAATATATATTTTTTTCAAATGATGAAACAAACGCATTAAATGATGAAACAAACGCATTAACTATAGCAGCCGAAACAAATATCCGCCGGTATAATTTTTTATATATTTCAGTCGGTAACGGCTTTATATCCTTGATATAACCACAAGGTGGCTGATGTGTTAAAAATTTACTGCAACAATTAAATTTTCAATATTTACTGCAAAAAATTATTCAACCCGAAATTGTATTTATCCAGATTCTCCTTTTGTTAAAAAAAAGTTTAGCATATACATATTTTTTTTAATTTCTAGAATAATGAGTTTCCATAATTTAAAAACTTTTCAACCGATTTTTCTTTTCGTTTTCAACGTTCCAAAATTAACTAGAAAAGGTGTATCAACCGATATAAATTAACTTTTAAAAACTTAGGTGATTTTTTGGATCTATAAAATTGCGATCGCAAACCCAAAACAGAAGACATTAGTCAATTTTAAAAATTTAATATTTTCTCGATTTGAAATATTTTTTTTACAAATTTTCTGTAATGATTTTTGGAAGGCAGGCTATGCAGAAAAGCTTTACTCAACGAAGCCGGAATAGCACAGAGCATAAAACTCCTAAGCCTAACTGCAGTCTGGATAACCAGAAAACCTTTACTGGGATTATGATTATCCCCAAAATGGGGATTATGTGCTTTTGAAAAGCGTTTTTTTTTCACTGTGTCTATGACCAAAACTATGTTGAGCATTGGCCTCATTTGGTTAAGGGATTGTGACGTAAAAGTTTTCATTGTTGCCAACACCTGTCGTTTCCATTGTATTTCAACTCTAAAAATGAATTTAAGTGTTAAATTTACTTTACAATCCGATACGTTAGTTTAAAGAATTATTTTAAACTTCCTTGAAATCTTAAATATATAAGCAAATGCATACTACAATACTTTATGATAATCAATTTCTTTTTTTAGTTTTTTTTTTTATCAAAATCAAAACTCAAAAGTCAATAACCGGCATATTATGTCATAAAAATGTGTACATGTATTTATTAAATTTTATGTTTTGTATTTTTATATGAATAAGTCATGCACTAACTAAACTACACTACACTTCCACTACACTGCGACTTCAAAAACAAATTTACAAGTGTTTTTTTTTAAGATTTGAACAGTATACGTGCCACAAAGAACAAACGTTTTTATTTTTAATATTTTGCTTTTTTTGACCGAGAGTTCAGGTGCGCTGGTGGTTATAAATTTGGCTGTTTTTTTTTTTTTTTTTTTTTTTTTTTTTTTTTTGTAGAAATGATTATGGCAAAAAAAGACAGCGGTTGGTCGAACGGTCTGTCGGCTATTTAATACCGGTGGAAACAAATAATGGCTAATAAAATTTAATTAAAAAAAATATAAAAATTTGATAATAAATTTATAGAAATGGTAAATGAATGGTAAATAAATATTAAATTTCTAAGCAATTAGCTTTTTAATAAAATCTACTTAAAAAAAAATCATTAAAAAAATAAAAATATATTACGAGTATGTAACTCTTCCTTAATTTTATAATGAAATGTCGATAACTTTTTACTTAAAAATCCCTGTTTAATTTCTTTCTTTGTTATAATTTGTGAATTAGCTTTTTTTAAGAATATATTAACTTTTATTATTTATACTTATGCCTTGATTACCTAAGACTTCCAACTGTTAATGTAAATTAGAATTTATGTTGATACCAAATATTGTGTATTTATAAAAACGAACTAAAACAACAACTGTTAACTGTTGTTATCCAATATGAAAAATCAGTAACATAGAAAAAATTAAACTGAAAAATAAAAATCGAAAAAAGTAGATTTGGCATTAATTGTTTGATATGGCATAATGTTTGAATGAATGGCTAAAGCTATAAAAGGTAGGTACTTTTTCATACACTACATTTCTTACTACTAGTTACTACCCATGTTTGAGCGTAAATTTATAACGGTTAAACCAAAAAGCTGTTAAGCAAATTTTAAAAGGTAATAACCGAGTAATACATATGCTACATATTTCACAATTAAGGGGAGAGTCTGATTTACAGCCTGCAATATATCATTGCATATCCGACGAATGTTTCAGATCGAAATTCTGAGTAGTTCCAAAATAATAGCTTGTGGCAGTAAACTTCAATTATATATTTTTTGTATTTTATACCCTACATCACTACGTGCTAAGGCTTTTATGAGTTTGTGCTGATATTTGTAAATAACAAAAATATTGGGCCTAGGCTAGAATCACTTTCAATCTGTTCGTTCGTGTATCCATGTAAACTTTGTAATCAAACTTTAGATCGCAGATTGACCAATGACGAATCTTATTGAATTTGTTTAGAATCGGTTTTTATTCAAATCGATCTCCCATAGAAAGGTCCATTCTGACTTGGAATTAAATGGTCCTATCTAAATTGCGCTAAAATGATATTTTGACACACAAAACCGTAGATATCTGGTTATAATTTGGGTTGTGAATGTTAAATGAGACCATAAATCATAAATTTATAGGAAATCAGATTATATTTGGAGCAAGTTCCTATCTAAACCCACTTTCTCGGTATTTGCTTCAATGAATTTGTTTGGGGATTTCATTTAGTTTTATTTTTATATTCCACACCTTTTTAATAAAATACGGAACAGAACCGTTCCCAAAAAATTACCCAAATTTCACTTGGTGTAGGGCATAATATAGTCAATATGTCCAACTTTAATTATACCCTACAGCACTCTAAGTTCAGGGTATAATGAGTTTTTGCTGATATCTGGTTGAAGTTTGGGTTGTGAATGTTATATCTTATGTAGCCAAATTTGCAATAAATCGGACCGGAACGGATTTGAACCTAGTCCCTATATGAACCCTCCTTCCTGGTATTGGTTTAAACTACAGGTCGCAACTATAAATATATTTGAGTGAAATAAATAGTTTATTATAGCCAGTTTAAGGCGGAATTTGTCATAATGTTACGATACAGAATCGATGAATTATTGAATCTCTTTAAAATTTGATACAATTTTTGACAAAAGGTGCAACAACAAATTTTTAAGTCACATTTTTTTTTTGTCAAAACGGTTTAGTTTACGGGAAGTTATTGCCAGAGCCGAAATATTTTAAGAAACATCATAGAACATGAATTCTTAATTGCTGACTCAAGCGGATTAAGGCGTCAGCTTGCATCTCTCATGTACAACCGAACGCTAGTGTTAAATTAACAAAAACTATTCATCAATTAATTACACCGCTGTAGGGCACAGAAAAGAAAGCATTGAACAATAAAAACCTATTTTATATAATACTAATATAGAAGTGTGTTAAAAAAATGATTTCATGTCTTTCAATTGTTTTGCATAATTGCCGCAAATTAAACAATTGTAAACTCTTAAAAAGAACCAGAGGAAAAAACACACTTTTTGTTTAAAGATCTTTATAATTGACTGAATTTTAAAGCCAACATTAAGAGCATTAAAGCAAAATAATAAAAACCAGCAAATATATTTGAAACAATTTCAATTAAAAGGTAAATAACCTGAAAAATACACAGATTTTTATACTATGAATGATCGAAATCTCAAAACATGCTGTTTCTTATTATTTGTGTTTGTGCGTCAAAACCAATTTAAATTAACACAATAGGTGATCTTAAATATGTATATAAATTTAAAATAAAATGTTAACATTGATTTCATTATATTTTTTATTTTTATTTCTATTGTATTGTTTTGTAAAATTATTTTAAAATTTGTAAAAACATACTTTTTAAATATATATATTTTTTTAAGCAAAATTATTTCTCAATTAACTTTCATTTTTATCGTTTAATTTTGTTAGAGTTTTAATAATTAGTTAAGTTTAACCATTGATTGGTTATGGTTTTTGGTTTATTTTCAAAATACACAACTTGACCCTATTTTTGAGTGTTTTTGTTTGAAAAGAAAATGAAAACTTAACTTATGGTTTTAAAAGAAAGTAAACAAATAAAAACAAAAAGTTAAAGACTATTAACTAATAGACATGTTAAAAGTCAAGAAATATTTCATTTTTATAAAAAATTCCACTGTTTATCATAAATAAAATATATAATTTGATAATTACTAGGAATTTATCCAGAAAACATTAATTATATTGCGATCTAAATAACTTAACATAGATGTCAAAAAAACCGTTAATTAAGGCCGTAACTAGAAATATGATTTGAGCGGTACTAACTCGAATCGCCCTTGACAATCTCTAGTAAAACTTGAAGTAGAATTTGCATTATGCAAATGTCCTTTTTGGTTGGCAAAATGTGCTGAAACAAGTAAGAGCGGCTAAATTCGGCTATGCCGAATCTTATATACCCTTCACCATGGTATTCTGAAGGAGATGAATACATCGTTGGAATCTACTACCTCATAGCTCTCCACAAACAAGCGGTATCCCCATTTATTTTTTCTTAAATGTCCAAAAATTTTAATCCAAAATAATATGTCATGTAAAATCTCAAATTTATATTTTTCCATATGTTTCAGCGCTTTTCTTGTCAAATTTGGCATTTTCTAGGCAAAAAAAAGTTGGCGACACTACTATTTATTTTTTATTTATATCATTCACAATAGTTGTGAAACGTATTTAACCTACGTATTTATCTTCACACTCTTATTAAACAAAGGGATTTTACTGGAAAAATTAGAGGTAGTCCTGGTTTTTTGCTAATATCTCAGCCATTTATTAACCGATCTGTCTGATTTTTAATAGCAAACAGAAATGGATCACATGTAACAGAAATAAAAAAGAATCAAGTCCTCATCATGTCTGGGTTCTTCGGAAAACCCATTTCAACACACAGACGGACAGACGGACAGACGGACATCGTTAAATCAACTTCGCTCTTCATATGGACCCAGAATATATATACTTTATAGGGTCTAAGATCAATATTGTAGAAATTACAAACGGAATGACAAACTTATATATACCCTTCCACCTATGGTGAAGGGTATAAAAAGACATAAATGAACCATGAAAATGGCGGATATAGAGTTAAAATGTTCTACAAACAAATTCCTGATAAAATTTCATTTTGGATATCCGAAGACTAAATTCAGCTTAGAAGAATATATATATATGGTGAGGGTATATATCAGTTTGCCATTCGCTTGTCGAAGTATAGGTTATGACCCCTATCAATAGTGAAATTTCATGCCCAAACGTGGATATATAAGTAGGAAAATTGTATACCCAATTGTGGCTCTATAAATAGTGAAATTTCATGCCCAACCGTGGCTCTATAAATAGTGAAATTTCATGCACAACCGTGGCTCGTATAAGTACGAAAATTTCATACCCAATTGTGGCTCTATAAATAGTGAAAGTTCATGCCCAACCGTGGCTCTATAAGTAGAAAATATTCATACCCAATCGTGGCTCTATAAATAGTGAAATTTCATGCCCAACCGTGGCTCTATAAATAGTGAAATTTCATGCACAACCGTGGCTCGTATAAGTACGAAAATTTCATACCCAATTGTGGCTCTATAAATAGTGAAAATTCATGCCCAACCGTGGCTCTATAAGTAGGAAAATTTCATACCCAACCGTGGCTCTTTAAATAGTGAAATTTCATGCTCAAACATGGCTCTATAAGTAGGAAAATTTCATACCCAATCGTGGCTATATAAATAGTGAAATTTCATACCCAACCGTGGCTCTACAAATAGTGAAATTTCATGCCCAATTCTGGCTCTATAAATAGTGAAATTTCATGTCCAACCGTGGCTCTATAAGTAGGAAAATTTCATACCCAACCGGGCTCTTTAAATAGTGAAATTTCATGCCCAACCGTGGCTCTATAAGTAGGTAAATTTCATACCCAACCGTGGCTCTTTAAATAGTGAAATTTCATGCCCAACCGTGGCTCTATAAGTAAGAAAATTTCATACCCAGCCGTGGCTCTTTAAATAGTGAAATTTTATGCCCAACAGTGGCTCTATAAATAGTGAAATTTCATGCCCAGCCGTGGCTCTTTAAATATAGAAATTTTATGCCCAACAGTGGCTCTATAAAAAGTGAAATTTCATGCCCAATCGTGGCTGTATAAATAGTGAAATTTCATGCCCAATCGTGGCTGCATAAATAGTAAAATTTCATGCCCAACAGTGGCTCTATAAATAGTGAAAATTCATGCCCAGCCGTGGCTCTTTAAATAGAGAAATTTTATGCCCAACAGTGGCTCTATAAAAAGCGAAATTGCATGCCCAATCGTGGCTGTATAAATAGTGAAATTTCATGCCCACCCGTGGCTCTATAAATAGTGAAATTTCATGCCCAACCGTGGCTCTTTAAATAGTGAAATTTTATGCCCAACAGTGGCCCTATAAATGTGAAATATCATGCCCAACCGTGGCTCTAAAGTAGGAAAATTTTATTCCCAATCGTGGCCATATAAATAGTGAAACTTCATGCCCAACCGTTGTTCTATAAGTAGGAAAATTTCATACCCAATCGTGGCTCTATAAATAGTGAAATTTCATAAGAAGGAAAATTTCATACCCAACCGTGGCTATTTAAATAGTGAAATTTCATGCCCAATCGTGGCTCAATAAATAGTGAAATTTCATGTCCAACCGTGGCTCTATAAGTAGAAAAATTTCATACCCAATCGGAAAATTTCATACCCAATCGTGGCTCTATAAATAGTGAAATTTCATGCTCAACCATGGCTCTATAAGTAGGAAAATTTCATGCCCAATTGTGGATCTATAAATAGTGAAATTTCATGCCCAACCGTGGCTCTATAAGTAGAAAAATTTCATACCCCCTCGTGGCTCTTTAAATAGTGAAATTTCATGTCCAACCGTGGCTCTATAAGTAGGAAAATTTCATACCCAATCGTGGCTCTATAAATAGTGAAATTTCATGCCCAACAGTGGCTCTATAAATAGTGAAATTTCATGCCCAACCGTGGCTCTATAAGTAGGAAAATTTCATACCCAACCGTGGCTCTTTAAATAGTGAAATTTCATGCCCAACCGTGGCTCTATAAGTAGGAAAATTTCATACCCAGCCGTGGCTCTTTAAATAGTAAAATTTTATGCCCAATCGTGGCTGTATAAATAGTGAAATTTCATGCCCACCCGTGGCTCCATAAGTAGGAAAATTTCATACCCAATTGTGGCTCTATAAACAGTGAAACTTCATGCCCAACCGTGGTTCTATAAGTAGGAAAATTTCATACCCAATCGTGGCTCTATAAATAGTGAAATTTCATGCCCAACCGTGGCTCTATAAGTAGGAAAATTTCATACCCAACCGTGGCTATTTAAATAGTGAAATACCCATATCGTGGCTCTATAAATAGTGAAATTTCATGCCCAACCGTGGCTCTATAAGTAGGAAAATTTCATACCCAATTGTGGCTCTATAAATAGTGAAATTTCATGCCCAACCGTGGATCTATAAGTAGGAAAATTTCATACCCAATCGTGGCTCTATAAATAGTGAAATTTTATGCCCAACCGTGGCTCTATAAGTAGGAACATTTCATACCCAATCGTAGCTCTATAAATAGTGAAATTTCATGCCCAATTGTGGCTCTATAAATAGTGAAATTTCATGCCCAATCGTGGCTCTTTAAATAGTGAAATTTCATGCCCAACAGTGGCTCTATAAATAGTGAAATTTCATGCCCACCCGTGGCTCTATAAGTAGGTAAATTTCATACCCAGCCGTGGCTCTTTAAATAGTGAAATTTTATGCCCAACAGTGGCTCTATAAATAGTGAAATTTCATGCCCAATCGTGGCTGTATAAATAGTGAAATTTAATGCCCAATCGTGGCTCTATAAATAGTGAAATTTCATGCCCACCCGTGGCTCTATAAGTAGGAAAATTTCATACCCAGCCGTTGCTCTATAAATAGTGAAATTTCATGCCCACCCGTGGCTCTATAAGTAGGTAAATTTCATACCCAGCCGTTGCTCTTTAAATAGTGAAATTTTATGCCCAACAGTGGCTCTATAAATAGTGAAATTTCATGCCCAATCGTGGCTGTATAAATAGTGAAATTTAATGCCCAATCGTGGCTCTATAAATAGTGAAATTTCATGCCCACCCGTGGCTCTATAAGTAGGAAAATTTCATACCCAGCCGTTGCTCTTTAAATAGTGAAATTTTATGCCCAACAGTGGCTCTATAATAGTGAAATTTCATGCCCAATCGTGGCTGTATAAATAGTGAAATTTAATGCCCTACCGTGGCTCTATAAATAGTGAAATTTCATGCCCAACCGTAGCTCTATAAGTAGGAAAATTTCATTCCCAATCGTGGCGATATAAATAGTGAAACTTCATGCCCAACCGTGGTTCTATAAGTAGGAAAATTTCATACCCAATTGTGGCTCTATAAATAGTGAAATTGCATGCCCACCCGTGGCTCTATAAGTAGGAAAATTTCATACCCAATTGTGGCCGTATAAATAGTGAAATTTCATGCCCAACCGTAGCTCTATAAGTAGGAAAATTTCATTCCCAATCGTGGCCATATAAATAGTGAAACTTCATGCCCAACCGTTGTTCTATAAGTAGGAAAATTTCATACCCAATCGTGGCTCCATAAATAGTGAAATTTCATGCCCAACCGTGGCTCTATAAGTAGGAAAATTTCATACCCAATGGTGGCTCTATAAATAGTGAAATTTCATGCCCAACCGTGGCTCTATAAGTAGGAAAATTTCATACCCAATTGTGGCTCTATAAATAGTGAAATTTCATGCCCAACCGTGGCTCTATAAGTAGGACAATTTCATACCCAATTGTGGCTCTATAAATAGTGAAATTTCATGCCCAACAGTGGCTCTGTAAATAGTGAAACTTCATACCCAATTGTGGCTCTATAAATAGTGAAATTTCATGCCCAACCGTGGCTCTATAAGTAGGAAAATTTCATGCCCAATCGTGGCTGTATAAATAGTGAAATTTCATGCCCAATCGTGGCTGTATAAATAGTGAAATTTCATAGCCAATCGTGGCTTTATAAATAGTGAATTTTCATGCCCAATCTTGCCTCTATAAATAGGAAAATTTCATAACCAATCGTGGCTCTATAAATAGTGAAATTTCATGCTCAACCATGGCTCTATAAGTAGGAAAATTTCATGCCCAACTGTGGCTCTATAAGTAGGAAAATTTCATGCCCAATCGTGGCTGTATAAATAGTGAAATTTCATGCCCAATCGTGGCTGTAAAAATAGTGAAATTTCATGCCCAATCGTGGCTTTATAAATAGGAAATTTCATGCCCAATCTTGCCTCTATAAATAGGAAAATTTCATAACCAATCGTGGCTCTATAAATAGTGAAATATCATGCTCAACCATGGCTCTATAAGTAGGAAAATTTGTTACCCAACCGTGGCTCTTTAAATAGTGAAATTTCATGCCCAACCGTGGCTCTATAAGTAGGAAAATTTCATACCCAATTGTGGCTCTATAAATAGTGAAATTTCATGCCCAACCGTGGCTCTATAAGTAGGAAAATTTCATACCCAATTGTGGCTCTATAAATAGTGAAATTTCATGCCCAACCGTGGCTCTTTAAATAGTGAAATTTCATGCCCAACCGTGGCTCTATAAGTAGGAAAGTTTCATACCCAACCGTGGCTCTTTAAATAGTGAAATTTCATGCCCAACCGTGGCTCTATAAGTAGGAAAATTTCATACCCAACCGTGGCTCTTTAAATAGTGAAATTTCATGTCCAACCGTGGCTCTATAAGTAGGAAACTTTCATACCCAATCGTGGCTCTATAAATAGTGAAATTTCATGCCCAACCGTGGCTCTATAAGTAGGAAAATTTCATACCCAATCGTGGCTCTATAAATAGTGAGATTTCATGCCCAACCGTGGCTCTATAAGTAGGAAAATTTCATACCCAATCGTGGCTCTATAAATAGTGAAATTTCATGCCCAACCGTGGCTCTATAAGTAGGAAAATTTCATACCCAATTGTGGCTCTATAAATAGTGAAATTTCATGCCCAACCGTGGCTCTATAAGTAGGAAAATTTCATACCCAATCGTGGCTCTATAAATAGTGAAATTTTATGCCCAACCGTGGCTCTATAAGTAGGAAAATTTCATACCCAATCGTGGCTCTATAAATAGTGAGATTTCATGCCCAACCGTGGCTCTATAAGTAGGAAAATTTCATACCCAACCGTGGCATTTTAAATAGTGAAATTTCGTGCCCAATCGTGGCTTTATAAGTACGAAAATTTCATACCCAATCGTGGCTCTATAAATAGTGAAATTTCATGCCCAAACGTGGCTCTATAAGTAGGAAAGTTTCATACCCAATTGTGGCTCTATAAATAGTGAAATTTCATGATCAACCGTGGCTCGTATAAGTAGGAAAGTTTCATACCCAATTGTGGCTCTATAAATAGTGAAATTTCATGCCCAACCGTGGCTCTATAAGTAGGAAAATTTCATACCCAATCGTGGCTCTATAAATAGTGAAATTTCATGCCCAACTGTGGCTCTATAAGTAGGAAAATTTCATACCCAACCGTGGCATTTTAAATAGTGAAATTTCGTGCCCAATCGTGGC
The DNA here is from genome assembly GCA_949748255.1 of Eustalomyia histrio. NCBI lineage: Eukaryota > Metazoa > Arthropoda > Insecta > Diptera > Anthomyiidae > Eustalomyia > Eustalomyia histrio. Next base: position 158,943,038 of record OX456524.1, on the reverse strand, counting down.
TTTATAAGTAGGAAAATTTCATACCCAATCGTGGCTCTATAAATAGTGAAATTTCATGCCCAAACGTGGCTCTATAAGTAGGAAAGTTTCATACCCAATTGTGGCTCTATAAATAGTGAAATTTCATGCTCAACCGTGGCTCTATAAGTAGGAAAGTTTCATACCCAATTGTGGCTCTATAAATAGTGAAATTTCATGCTCAACCGTGGCTCGTATAAGTACGAAAATTGCATACCCAATTGTGGCTCTATAAATAGTGAAATTTCATGCACAACCGTGGCTCGTATAAGTAGGAAAATTTCATACCCAATTGTGGCTCTATAAATAGTGAAATTTCATGCTCAACCGTGGCTCTATAAGTAGGAAAGTTTTATACCCAATTGTGGCTCTATAAATAGTGAAATTTCATGCTCAACCGTGGCTCGTATAAGTACGAAAATTTCATACCCAATTGTGGCTCTATAAATAGTGAAATTTCATGCACAACCGTGGCTCGTATAAGTACGAAAATTTCATACCCAATTGTGGCTCTATAAATAGTGAAATTTCATGCCCAACTGTGGCTCTATAAGTAGGAAAATTTCATACCCAACGGTGGCATTTTAAATAGTGAAATTTCGTGCCCAATCGTGGCTTTATAAGTAGGATAATTTTATACCGAATCGTGGCATTTTAAATAGTGAAATTTCGTGCCCAATCGTGGCTTTATAAGTAGGAAAATTTCATACCCAATCGTGGCTCTATAAATAGTGAAATTTCATGTCCAATCGTGGCTCTATAAGTAGGAAAGTTTCATACCCAATCGTGGCTCTATAAATAGTGAAATTTCATGCCCAATTGTGGCTCTATAAGTAGGAAAATTTCATACCCAATCGTGGCTCTATAAATAGTGAAATTTCATGCCCAAACGTGGATCTATAAGTAGGAAAATTTCATACCCAATTGTGGCTCTATAAATAGTGAAATTTCATGCTCAACCGTGGCTCTATAAGTAGGAAAGTTTCATACCCAATTGTGGCTCTATAAATAGTGAAATTTCATGCTCAACCGTGGCTCGTATAAGTACGAAAATTTCATACCCAATTGTGGCTCTATAAATAGTGAAATTTCATGCACAACCGTGGCTCGTATAAGTACGAAAATTTCATACCCAACCGTGGCTGTATAAATAGTGAAATTTCATGCCCAATCTTGCCTCTATAAATAGGAAAATTTCATAACCAATCGTGGCTCTATAAATAGTGAAATATCATGCTCAACCATGGCTCTATAAGTAGGAAAATTTGTTACCCAACCGAGGCTCTTTAAATAGTGAAATTTCATGCCCAACCGTGGCTCTATAAGTAGGAAAATTTCATACCCAATTGTGGCTCTTTAAATAGTGAAATTTCATGTCCAACCGTGGCTCTATAAGTAGGAAAGTTTCATACCCAACCGTGGCTCTATATATAGTGAAATTTCATGCTCAACCATGGCTCTATAAGTAGGAAAATTTCATACCCAATCGTGGCTCTATAAATAGTGAAATTTCATGCCCAACCGTGGCTCTATAAGTAGGAAAATTTCATACCCAATCGTGGCTCTATAAATAGTGAAATTTTATGCCCCACCGTGGCTCTATAAGTAGGAAAATTTCATACCCAATCGTGGCTCTATAAATAGTGAAATTTCATGCCCAACCGTGGCTCTATAAGTAGGAAAATTTCATACCCAATCGTGGCTCTATAAATAGTGAGATTTCATGCCCAACCGTGGCTCTATAAGTAGGAAAATTTCATACCCAATCGTGGCTCTATAAATAGTGAAATTTCATGCCCAACCGTTGCTCTATAAGTAGGAAAATTTCATACCCAATTGTGGCTCTATAAATAGTGAAATTTCATGCCCAACCGTGGCTCTATAAGTAGGAAAATTTCATACCCAATCGTGGCTCTATAAATAGTGAAATTTTATGCCCAACCGTGGCTCTATAAGTAGGAAAATTTCATACCCAATCGTGGCTCTATAAATAGTGAGATTTCGTGCCCAACCGTGGCTCTATAAGTAGGAAAATATATACCCAACCGTGGCATTTTAAATAGTGAAATTTCGTGCCCAATCGTGGCTTTATAAGTAGGAAAATTTCATACCCAATCGTGGCTCTATAAATAGTGAAATTTCATGCCCAAACGTGGCTCTATAAGTAGGAAAGTTTCATACCCAATTGTGGCTCTATAAATAGTGAAATTTCATGCTCAACCGTGGCTCTATAAGTAGGAAAGTTTCATACCCAATTGTGGCTCTATAAATAGTGAAATTTCATGCTCAACCGTGGCTCGTATAAGTACGAAAATTTCATACCCAATTGTGGCTCTATAAATAGTGAAATTTCATGCACAACCGTGGCTCGTATAAGTACGAAAATTTCATACCCAATTGTGGCTCTATAAATAGTGAAATTTCATGCCCAACTGTGGCTCTATAAGTAGGAAAATTTCATACCCAACCGTGGCATTTTAAATAGTGAAATTTCGTGCCCAATCGTGGCTTTATAAGTAGGAAAATTTCATACCCAATCGTGGCTCTATAAATAGTGAAATTTCATGCCCAAACGTGGCTCTATAAGTAGGAAAGTTTCATACCCAATTGTGGCTCTATTAATAGTGAAATTTCATGCTCAACCGTGGCTCTATAAGTAGGAAAGTTTCATACCCAATTGTGGCTCTATAAATAGTGAAATTTCATGCTCAACCGTGGCTCGTATAAGTACGAAAATTTCATACCCAATTGTGGCTCTATAAATAGTGAAATTTCATGCACAACCGTGGCTCGTATAAGTAGGAAAATTTCATACCCAATTGTGGCTCTATAAATAGTGAAATTTCATGCTCAACCGTGGCTCTATAAGTAGGAAAATTTCATACCCAACGGTGGCATTTTAAATAGTGAAATTTCGTGCCCAATTGTGGCTTTATAAGTAGGAAAATTTTATACCGAATCGTGGCATTTTAAATAGTGAAATTTCGTGCCCAATCGTGGCTTTATAAGTAAGAAAATTTCATACCCAATCGCGGCTCTATAAATAGTGAAATTTCATGTCCAATCGTGGCTCTATAAGTAGGAAAGTTTCATACCCAATCGTGGCTCTATAAATAGTGAAATTTCATGCCCAATTGTGGCTCTATAAGTAGGAAAATTTCATACCCAATCGTGGCTCTATAAAAAGTGAAATTTCATGCTCAACCGTGGCTCGTATAAGTACGAAAATTTCATACCCAATTGTGGCTCTATAAATAGTGAAATTTCATGCCCAATTGTGGCTCTATAAGTAGGAAAATTTCATACCCAATTGTGGCTCTATAAATAGTGAAATTTCATGCTCAACCGTGGCTCTATAAGTAGGAAAATTTCATAACCAATCGTGGCTCTATAAATAGTGAAATTTCATGCTCAACCGTGGCTCGTATAAGTACGAAAATTTCATACCCAATTGTGGCTCTATAAATAGTGAAATTTCATGCACAACCGTGGCTCGTATAAGTACGAAAATTTCATACCCAACCGTGGCATTTTAAATAGTGAAATTTCGTGCCCAATCGTGGCTTTATAAGTAGGAAAATTTCATACCCAATTGTGGCTCTATAATTAGTGAAATTTCATGCACAACCGTGGCTCGTATAAGTACGAAAATTTCATACCCAACCGTGGCATTTTAAATAGTGAAATTTCGTGCCCAATCGTGGCTTTATAAGTAGGAAAATTTCATACCCAATTGTGGCTCTATAAATAGTGAAATTTCATGCACAACCGTGGCTCGTATAAGTACGAAAATTTCATACCCAACCGTGGCATTTTAAATAGTGAAATTTCGTGCCCAACCGTGGCTCTATAAGTAGGAAAATTTCATACCCAACCGTGGCATTTTAAATAGTGAAATTTCATGCCCAACCGTGGCTCTATAAGTAGGAAAGTTTCATACCCAATTGTGGCTCTATAAATAGTGAAATTTCATGCTCGACCGTGGCTCTATAAGTATGAAAGTTTCATACCCAATCGTGGCTCTATAAATAGTGAAATTTCATGCCCAAACGTGGCTCTATAAGTAGGAAAATTTCATACCCAATTGTGGCTCTATAAATAGTGAAATTTCATGCTCAACCGTGGCTCTATAAGTAGGAAAGTTTCATACCCAATTGTGGCTCTATAAATAGTGAAATTTCATGCTCAACCGTGGCTCTATAAGTAGGAAAGTTTCATACCCAATCGTGGCTCTATAAATAGTGAAATTTCATGCCCAAACGTGGCTCTATAAGTAGGAAAATTTCATACCCAATTGTGGCTCTATAAATAGTGAAATTTCATGCTCAACCGTGGCTCTATAAGTAGGAAAGTTTCATACCCAATCGTGGCTCTATAAATAGTGAAATTTCATGCCCAAACGTGGCTGTATAAGTAGGAAAATTTCATACCCAATTGTGGCTCTATAAATAGTGAAATTTCATGCTCAACCGTGGCTCTATAAGTAGGAAAGTTTCATACCCAATCGTGGCTCTATAAATAGTGAAATTTCATGCCCAAACGTGGCTGTATAAGTAGGAAAATTTCATACCCAATTGTGGCTCTATAAATAGTGAAATTTCATGCTCAACCGTGGCTCTATAAGTAGGAAAGTTTCATACCCAATCGTGGCTCTATAAATAGTGAAATTTCATGCCCAACCGTGGCTCTATAAGTAGGAAAATTTCATACCCAACCGTGGCTATTTAAATAGTGAAATACCCATATCGTGGCTCTATAAATAGTGAAATTTCATGCCCAACCGTGGCTCTATAAGTAGGAAAATTTCATACCCAATTGTGGCTCTATAAATAGTGAAATTTCATGCTCAACCGTGGCTCTATAAGTAGGAAAGTTTCATACCCAATCGTGGCTCTATAAATAGTGAAATTTCATGCCCAAACGTGGCTCTATAAGTAGGAAAATTTCATACCCAATTGTGCCTCTATAAATAGTGAAATTTCATGCTCAACCGTGGCTCTATAAGTAGGAAAGTTTCATACCCAATCGTGGCTCTATAAATAGTGAAATTTCATGCCCAAACGTGGCTGTATAAGTAGGAAAATTTCATACCCAATCGTGGCTCTATAAATACCCAGCAAAAACATGGTAGTCATTCTGTGACTATAACTTCTTTCATTGCTTCCTAAACTTCAGTTGACATTATTTTATGATTTTTTGGTGTTATTCTAAGGCACTTCCAAAAGAATTCATGTGTTCATATTTCGAATGCAGTGATCTGGATATAAACCCGATGCATATATTAAAATATCACTCTTCATTACTTCTAAAGCATAAGTTATAGTATATCATATTTTTTTTTTTTGAATCTTAAGCATTTATTCAAATTGAGAAAAAACTTCTGATGCACTTTTTTAATTTTTTATTAAATCATTTTTTATATTTTAGTTTAAAATTTCATAACTGTTAGAATTTATGCAGTTTTGCAATTTTTATAAAAAATTTGAAAAATCAAGAAAAACAGATTTATTTGACCTTTAATTTGAAACTAGCTGGCCTGTCATTTGCATTTTTCAGACTGAAATATTTATGACGACGCAATCTGTGCATTTTGGAATACCTAATCATTGTATTATCATTGCTTCCTTAGAGTAAAGTATGAGTAATGCTAGTAGCTACATTTGAAAACTTCCATCCTATGACACGCTAATGTTAAATTCATCGATGAAACCATCAAAAAAGAAGTGATGCCTTTGCCATAGTAGTGATGCTTTTATTGCTTCTTTGGCAGCTTCATTTTTGCTGGGACAGTTGTCCCTGTCTCTCAGTATATAAAAGCGGACATGCCAACTATATAATACCGTACACCAAGTATAAAGGGGTTAATTTTCGGAGAGCGGTCTAAATTTCTTATCCTTTTTTTTCATGAACCAAATTCCAGATCCTTTTTTATGAACCCTAATCCATCATACAAATCCCCTTTTTTTTAATAAGAAATAAAAACAGTTTTTCATATTCTCAATACTACCACCACTACAGTGTATTGCCCTTTTGTAAATTATTATATAGAAAACTTTCTTTAACACAATTATTTGTTATCTTTGATTATCAAATTCTTAGAAAATTATCAAAATTACATTTAATAATTTATTTAACCTATAAGTGTTATAATTTTTCAATTATAAATTTTAGATTATTTTTTTTATTTTTGTTTCTTTCTTCAAAATGCTGTTTTATTTTGAGACCTTGAGGGTATTTAAAGAAACAAAAATATTAAATTGATTCTCATGATTCTAATGGCCACACAACTTTAAACTAACCCAATTCTTGGCCAAAAGAGCGAGAAAAAAAATACTTGTGGTCAAATTATAGATTTATGCTGTTGTTATTGATAAAGGCTTTTACACAAATAAAAAAGTGCCAGATAACTTTAACAACAAAAACATTAAAGAAAAGAAACTTTAACCCCTATAGATCTGTACCTTGGAGATGCTCTATCATTAATTTTGCATAAATGTTAAGATGAAAAAAAAACTAACACAAAAAATAATTTTCTTAAGAGTTTTGGCTTTGATGTGCGGGTGTTATGTTCTCCTTTCTTTACATTACTGTGGGATATATTTTTGTTCTTCTACCGGCTTTTTATTCCTTCTTATCCCCTTCATATAACAACTGGTAATGGCCAAATAGTTGTACTTTTTTTGTCGGCTTCATTTGTTTAGCGACAAAAACAGGTCAAATGTCATACTTTCAGTCTATGCAAGAATTATAGTTAGCGGTTTTTTAGGCTTAAACTTGTAACTAAAGTTAAAGTGTATATAAAAAAACAAGCCCAATTTAACAATTAAGTTAATGTTATAAATAATTTTGAAAAATGTTGCAAGAGGTTAATGGGAAAAATTTATCGCTATTTATGTATTTAAGGAAAATATTTTGAAGTAATATTGAATTATAGAAATCATTTTCTTTAAGTGTGTATAGTTGGGAATAAGAGAAAGCTGGAAAAATTAATAAATTGGTAATATTATGCGAGGATTTATAAAAGATGTAATGCGAATTGCAGAACTACTATTGTAGTTAACTTGACATTACGCCTTTTTTAGTAATACCAACGTTTGGCGCCCAAAGCAACATTATTTATGTAGTAGTAGGTTTAAAAACGGTTAAACAACTTTGACTTAGTATTTGTTTTTTTTTCCTATCAAAATTACATTAAAATTTTGTAAATTTATTTAATTTCAATGTAGTATATAAATTTATCACATTAAATATTTTATATTTTCAAGTTCAAATTCTCATGGAAATCTTTCACTTAAATCAACTTTAATTTTACTTAATTCATCATTCATATTTGTTATTTGAGTATTTAAATTCTCATTTATATCATTTATATGTTCTTGATGAATTGAGCTTAGATCAAAATTCCATTCCTTGTGATATGATTTTTGTTTAGTATGTAAAGCATAGGAATTGACCGAGGAGATAACACCACTACGATAAGAATTAATTTGAAGTTTAATTTTGCTACTGGCATCAATGGTTTCCAAATTCACAGATTTTAATAGAGGCTGCTTATTCTTTGAGTAACAAATATTAGTGCGTTTTAAAACTGTTGGATCCTTGGTATCCTTTTCTTTGGCCACAAAACAACTATAGGTCTTGATAGGACATAACAATTTATCACATTGCCATTTATCTTTGAAAAATTTAAAGTAATATATTAACGAAAAAAATAATTTGTTTATATAATTTTTACTTTAATTTATTCTCTTACCACCTCTAACTTCTATTCTTACATCTCCTATTATCGAGATTTTGGAATTGTTACTTGGTATGGCCAATATTATAGAACACAAAGCAGCGTTAACGATTAGTTTAACTATTTGAAATTGTAACATTTTTAAAAACGAAATTCAACACCTATTCTACTGAGAGTTATATTGAATACTATTAGTTTATTATTTTATTTTTTTTTTTTTCGTTGTATAAAAAAGTTTTATATAATAATAGTTTTTTATAATATAATAATTTCTAATAAATAAATTCAGTTTATTGAAATATTTTGTTACATATTAAATGATTTTTTTAATGAAAAATGCACGTTCTTCTCAACACAGAGAGAAAAAGATTCGTTGTAACTACGGTTTTGGCTTTACTAAAGAAGCGAAATTTTGCAATAACAACTAATGTTATTAGGATTTTTTTTTATTAAAAGTTTGTTGTTTGTTATTGTGGTTTCCAATAGTATAGAAAAGCTTAACATGATTTTTATTTGCTAAAAGAAAAACAACTGGACGAAAAATAATGGAATTTTTCATTAAACTAATGAAACCTTTTTTCACAAAATGAATTAGAAATTTGTTCAAATTAATGAAAAGTTTAATAATACTTATGAATCTAGTTTTGAAATGCAGCTTCTTCATAAAGTGTATGAATTTTTTAATAAATAAAATAATATTTTTTTATGAAAACTTGCATTATTTAAAAGAAAATTTTCAATGAACAAGTTCATAAGGTTTTTATTAAATAAAAATATCATTAATATACTGAAGTTAATTCTTTTGATCTACTAACAATTTTTATCGTTTTGGTTATTAATTTTTTATTTCATTCTCATTTGGTCCCTATATTTTTTTAAAAATTATAAGATCTATATCGAAAAACGATATATTAGGTATTTTTGAACCCACAAACCTGAGATTACGCACCTACAAAAAATAAGTGACTATTAATTGTTCGTCCTCTACAACATATTCCAGTTTTATTAAGATCTGCGGGTTACACCAGTGAGTAAAACTAATAGCTTTGTAGGGACAAACTGCTTTTATGTCTATCCTAGACTAAATTTTTTAAATTGTATTAGAAATAATGTAATATTATGTTCCATTATTTCCTTAAATTTAAAATATATTTATTATAAAAACAAGTAAGAGCGGCTAAATTCGGCTATGCCGAATCTTATATACCCTTCACCATGGTTGGGAAAAAACTGAAGTTTATATATGGACATATATGAAATGGACAGATTTATATACGGACGCCTTTAAGAGGAAATTAACCATTTAGTTTGGAGATAAAACTTGGACTCGGGAAGATTTATGGTTCCAGAAAATATGTATTTTAAAAAAATGTATGTTTTGGGCATAACTTTTTTGTATCTGAACCGATATTTCCGAGTTTTTCAGCAAATATGTTATACTAAAGATTTTCGATCTTTTGCTATATAAGACGTATCCATAGGTCATAATACAGCTCTAGAATAGTGTTTGTTGTTTGTGTATAAAAGGTTAAGAGGTGAAAGAAAAGAATTTCAACAAATCGTTAAAAGAAATCACTAGAACTGCATGTGTTTTATTTCTACAAAATAGTTTGATTTAGCTGGCAAATTTGCATTTAGCATTTTATTTCGCTTTTTTATTAGAAATATTTGTAATTTCTTTAGCTTAATTTTAAAAATTTGAAGGAAAATAGTTTATAATTTTTTTTATAAATTATTATAAGTTATGACCTAAAATAGTTGCACTCAAAGGTAAATTATGTATAAAATTTTCTTAATATGTGAGAAATAAAATGGTTTAAAAATCTTTTTATAAATTCTTTTAAATCGGTGCAAAAAATAGAAATAAAACCGTTTGTATTTTGTTTGTATCAGAGGGTTTTTATACAAATTTTGATGTTTTTAGCCTATTTATGGATTATTTAATTATTAATATAAAATTTTATTTAAATTAATTATTAAATGTAAAAAAAAAAACAAAAAATAAACAAAAAAAAATCTTAACGAACCCGCGACCCTTCCACCTGTGGTGAAAGGTATAAAAACGTTTGTATTTTGTTTGTATCAGAGGGTTTTTATAAAAATGTTGATGTTTTTAGCCTATTTATGGATTATTTAATTATTAATATAAAATTTTATATAAATTAATTATTAAATGTTAAAAAAAACCAAAAATAAGCAAAAAAAAAAAAAGTCTTAAGAAAATAATAAAAAAAAAATGTAAAAAAAAGTGAATTGACCTCACCGAGATTTGAACCTCGAACCCCACGGCCTTAGAGAAAAAAAAAAGTATTTGTGACACAGCGTCTAGACAACTGAGCTATTGAAGCTCACACAAAATCATCGTCAATAGAGGTACATATATAAAAGTCTTCGTTCATTAGAGATTTGTTTAGTTTTTATTTAAATTACAAATCTTTATATGTGTTTGTTGTTTGTGTATAAAAGGTGGAGATGAAAGAAAAGAATTTTAATTATTAATATAAAATTTTATATAAATTAATTATTAAATGTTAAAAAAAAACAAAAATAAGCAAAAAAAAAGTCTTAAGAAAATAATAAAAAAAAAATGTACAAAAAAAAAGTGAATTGACCTCACCGAGATTTGAACTTCGAACCCCACGGCCTTAGAGAAAAAAAAAGTATTTGTGACACAGCGTCTAGACAACTGAGCTATTGAAGCTCACACAAAATCATCGTCAATAGAGAGAAAAGAATTTTAACACATGGATGTGTTGTTATGCTCAAAATTCTACATACATATTAAACAAAAGGGTGTGAAGATAAATACGTAGGTTAAATACGTTTCACAACTATTGTGAATGATATAAATAAAAAACAAATAGTAGTGTCGCCAACTTTTTTTTGCCTAGAAAATGCCAAATTTGACAAGAAAAGCGCTGAAACATATGGAAAAATAAAAATTTGAGATTTTACATGACATATTATTTTGGACTAAAATTTTTGGACATTTAAGAAAAAATAAATGGGGATACCGCTTGTCTGTGGAGAGATATGAGGTAGTGGATTCCAACGATGTATTCATCTCCTCCAGAATCGCTCTAGGTTTCGAGTTTTGCATTGACAAGAAAATTTATTTTTGAAATTTCTCATAACATTATTTAAAATTAAAATTTTTGGACATTTAAGAAAAAATAAATGGGGGTACCGCTTGTTTGTGGAGAGCTATGTGGGAGTAGATTCCAACGATGTATTCATCTCCTCCAGAATCACTCTAGGTTTAGAGTTTTGCATTTGACAAGAAAATTTATTTTTGAAATTTCTCATATTATTTAAAATTAAAATTTTTGGACATTTAAGAAAAAAATAAATGGGGGTACCGCTTGTTTGTGGAGAGCTATGAGGTAGTAGATTCCGACGATGTATTCCAACGATGAATGAATCAACTACCTCATAGCTCTCCACAAACAAGCGGTACCCCCATTTATTTTTTTCTTAAATGTCCAAAAATTTTAATTTTAAATAATGTTATGTGGAATTTCAAAAATAAATTTCCTTTAAAATGCAAAACTCGAATCCTAGAGTGATTCTGGAGGAGATGAATACATCATTGGAATCAACTACCTCATAGCTCTCCACAAACAAGCGGTACCCCCATTTATTTTTTTCGTAAATGTCCAAAAATTTTAATTTTAAATAATGTTGTGAGAAATTTCAAAAATAAATTTTCTTGTCAAATGCAAAACTCTAAACCTAGAGTGATTCTGGAGGAGATGAATACATCGTTGGAAGCTACTACCTCATAGCTCTCCACAAATAAGCGGTAACCCCATTTATTTTTTTCTTAAATGTCCAACAATTTTAATTTTAAATAATGTTATGAGAAATTTCAAAAATAAATTTTCTTTAAAATGCAAAACTCGAATCCTAGAGTGATTCTGGAGGAGATGAATACATCGTTGGAATCAACTACCTCATAGCTCTCCACAAACAAGCGGTACCCCCATTTATTTTTTTCTTAAATGTCCAAAAATTTTAATTTTAAATAATGTTATGTGGAATTTCAAAAATAAATTTTCTTTAAAATGCAAAACTCGAAACCTAGAGTGATTCTGAAGGAGATGAATACATCGTTGGAATCTACTACCTCATAGCTCTCCACAAACAAGCGGTATCCCCATTTATTTTTTCTTAAATGTACAAAAATTTTAATCCAAAATAATATGTCATGTAAAATCTCAAATTTATATTTTTCCATATGTTTCAGCGCTTTTCTTGTCAAATTTGGCATTTTCTAGGCAAAAAAAAGTTGGCGACACTACTATTTGTTTTTTATTTATATCATTCACAATAGTTGTGAAACGTATTTAACCTACGTATTTATCTTCACACTCTTATTAAACAAAGGGATTTTACTGGAAAAATTAGAGGTAGTCCTGGTTTTTTGCTAATATCTCAGCCATTTATTAACCGATCTGTCTGATTTTTAATAAAAAAGAATCAAGTCCTCATCATGTCTGGGTTCTTCGGAAAACCCATTTCAACACACAGACGGACAGACGGACATCGTTAAATCAACTTCGCTCTTCATATGGACCCAGAATATATATACTTTATAGGGTCTAAGATCAATATTGTAGAAATTACAAACGGAATGACAAACTTATATATACCCTTCCACCTATGGTGAAGGGTATAATGAGTAAATTTTGTGGTCTTTATGCGAGACTTGCTAAAGTCAACCCAAACAGTTAGATATTTCAAATTTTATGTATAAAGAAAAACACATAAAACTAACAGCTTACAAAAACTTCTTTTTAATTTCCATTTTAACAACAGACAATGTTTGTCGCAGTAAATTTGCCTTTTAAACATAAATCCAGGTTTAACTAACAAGCCGCCTTAATTTGCATCAAAGACTTTAAGGCAACATAAAAAAACACACAATCAAATGCGTGCTTTACTGACAAAGAGTCCCACCAACAAAAAAAAAATGCTATAAAAAAATCAACCGGCAATAAAGCAATAGAAGAACAATGTAACAATTTTTTTTATACTTGAAAATAAGAAATATATTTATGCATACATAAGATGCGTAAAGCATTGTTCATTTGTTTCTGATGCTATTGCATACATATTGCTTGCTACATTTTGTAGCAAGAACATAGTAAGAAAAGCATAAACTTTTAATCGTTATGATGGCATCACATTGCATAGAGAGAGAGAAAAAAAACTACAACAAAAGAATTTTCATAAAATGTTGAAAAAATAACAATCACAAGAACAAGAAGAAAATTTTATAATAATGCATAATGGACCAGATATTCATTTATCACGGCTTTAGAAATCTTTGTGTTCATATGTTAGAATCGTCTGTCTGGGTATCCTACACGCAGAGAAGAAACATGGTTGGAATATGATCACTGCTTCTATATTCTGCTTGCTGCAATCGGGTATGGTTGTTACAACCAAGTTATTGTTTTTCTAACCATCAACATGGTTGCTACCATCATTACTATAGTAAATATTTTACTATTTTATAATTGACACCTTCTATTTTATAACATGATTGGCTGTAACCATACTGTAGTAAAAAAAATTCTGACTATGAAAAAATATGATAATTATGCAACGATAAAATGCTGGCAACAATCAATAAATAATTATACATCAAATAAAACATGACTTTAACATTTACAGTCATAATATTGTCTTGTTTTTATAAAAACCAAAATTACTACAAAATGTCTTAGAAATATTATTGTTAACTAAAACTGGACAAATATAAGATGGGTAGAAAATACCTTTCACATGTCATTAAAACATTTCATCAATTGACCCATTAAGAAGATTTTCTTAAAGGGGTTTTTTCGAATTATTTATTTACACTAATCAATATTCATTGCATTTCCTTGAAAGAAAAATTCATAGATTCTGAAGAAAATACTTAGATTCTAAGGACTTTTTGTAGTAGAAATATTATTAGATTCTAAAGAAAAAATTTATAAAAACTTTCTAAAAAATCTTAAAAATATCTAAGATTTTCTTTTTATTAAAAAAGTCATTAGAATTTAAAAAAAGTTTTAAGTATTTTTCTTAAAAAAAATCCACAGAATCAAAGTTTTCTTCAAAGAAAAGTTCTTAGAATCTATGATTTTTTTCTTAATAATTTTTCTTAAAAAAGACGTTAATATCAATTTTCTTTAGAAAAGACATTTCTAAAGGAAATATTCGTAAATTTAAAGAGTTTTTTATTATTTCTAAGAACTTTTACTTTAAGAAATTTTCTTAGATTATGGATCATATAATGATAATCCAGGAATCATGATATAGTTATGAAGGTCCATAATATGATAATATTTTGAATATAATATGATTACGTGCGATGATATTATGATAAATTCAACATAACATGTTTATTTAGGACCATAATATGGTAATTTTTGAATCATAATATAACTGTAGGGACCATATTATGGTAAAAATATGGTTATTTTATTATCATAATATGAACCATATTATAGTACCACTATTATTGGCACAACCATAAACCCAAAAATATATGATGCTCTTCGAATATTATTTGCCCTAACCATGTTTTTTCTTTGCGTGTAGCAGGGTAAAAGGTTTATACCTAATTTTTTTTTTTTTTTTTTTGCAGGAAAATCTTTTGATTAGACTCTATCATCTTTTACCAGAGCCCATGCACGATAAAAGTAAACCAACTAAAATAACTTTTCTGTTTTTAACTGATTATAGTATGTGATAAGCAGAGAAAGCAAAAAAAAGCAAAATTCAATGTATTTAAAGCAAAAAAATATTGGCAAAAAGCAAAAAACAAGTAAATGTAAAAAGTTGGGGGAAAACATTTTTTCTTTAAAGTAAAAAACCAACAGAAAAACATTTTTTTTTTTTTTTTTGAAAAAAGCACTTTCAGGCAAACAAAATGTGAAAAGGCAATTTAAATCACAAAAATCTTAAAAAAGCTACTTTAATGATACAAACTGGAAAATCCAACAAAAAACAGAAAGAAGCAAATATGAGTAAAAAAAAGCAAAACAGGAAAATTTATCTTCTCTGATGATAAGTATGAAAATTATTATTTTGTATTACTACTTGGCCGCCATTATAAATTCTATCGTCTAACAAATATAAAAGTTGTCAAGACACATCTCAATAGACATTTCTCAAAATCTATGCAAATTAACAGCTATCAAAAATCAACTTCCTAGCCGACATTCGAATGCACATGAAGAGTTGAAGTTGTTATTGAAGACTCTTAACTAAGAACCATATACTCTTTTCCTAGCGACCAAATTCATGTTTAAAGCTTTAAATTTTAAGTTTTTCTATAACATTTTTTTTATTTTATTTATATTTATATTTAATCGAGCCCCAAGGGCCATATACGATCAATACATTATATAAATCATATAAGTAATAAAGAGTAAATTAACTTACAATTAACTTAAAGAAATGTATTACATTATGGATCATTGGTCCTATCGTTGTGACTAACAAAATCAATGAGAGTTTTTAAAATAATCTAAATATTTCCGTTTTAAAATTGAACTGGAGTAATCAAAGGTTCTCAAATGAATTGGAAGCCCATTCCAAATTCTTGAAGTCCTCACTAGAAAAGATTTCTCAAAACTGGTGTTATTTATTTTCGGTAGAGTTAACTGTGGATTTCGTGTAGACCGCGAAAAATTAAAATTCTCAACAATACATAATGGTGTATTAAATTTTATCATGCGGTGCAGAGTCAATAAAACTCTTATCTGTACAAAGTCACCAAAAGTACAATCTAGAAAGTTAAAGGAATAATTAGACACATGGTCTGAACATGGACTGAAAGTGTATTTGAGAATTCGGTTATATATCAAGCGCAAGCGCTTTATGTCATAAGAAAAGAGTGTGCTAGATTAATTTTAATGTTTTGGTAAATTACAATAATTGCTATACAACGAGCGCAGAGTCATACCAACTTTGGCAGCCACATAAGATATACAGGTTGGTTGAAAAGTTCCTGCGCTCACCAAGAGATGGCACTGCTAGCTCCAAACTTTTTTTTCTCAAGTTGGTATAACTGTCCTGAGAACACATGCAAAGTTGCAAGTCATTCTGTCAATTCTTTCTTTGTTTACAAGCCATTTGAAGTTGACGTGTCATTGATTTTTTTTAATATGGAAAAAATTTAATATCGTGCAGTCATTAGATTCTTTGTTTTGAAGGGTTTAAAAGCATATTTATGAACAATTGTTAGAAGTGTATAAGGAGTTCTTACCTTCAAAACGCACCGTTGAATTTTGGGCTGGTGAATTTAAACGTGGTCGTACCAGCCTTGAAGACGATCCACGCGAAGGACGACCAAAAACTGCAACCACAGCAGAAATCATTGAGCAGGTACATAATATGGTTAGTGAAGATCCAAGTTTGACTAAGCGTGAAATTGCTAATGCCATAGGCATCTCAGACGAACGAGTACTCCATATTTTACATGAAGAATTACGTATGAAAAAACTGTTTGGAAAGTTAGTGCCGCACACATTAACAATTCAACAAAAACTGGATCGAAAACAAATTTCTCAGCGTAATTTGGAGCGTTTTAAGCCGAATTAAACCGACTTCTTGCGTCGTTTTATAACTATGGATGAGACTTGGATCTACCACCATGATCCTAAATTGAAACAAGAACATTTACAGTGGACTGAAGCTGGTTGTTCAGATCCAAAGCAGGTGAAGTCACAACGATCAGCAAAGAAGGTTATGGCATCAGTTTTTTGGGATGCAAAAGGAATTTTGTTGATTGATTATCTTCAGAAAGGTAAAACAATCAACTCTGAATATTATTGTAGCCTTTTGGATCAGCTGGATGAAAAAATTCGTGAGAAAAGACCTGGTTTAAAGAAGAAAAAAATCATTTTTCATCAAGACAATGCACCTGCTCACAAAAGTGTTTTGACGATGGCTAAATTCAAAGAATTAAAGTACGAATTGCTTGAACATCCACCGTATTCACCAGATTTGGCTCCCAGCGACTACTATCTCTTCAGAAATCTCAAACAATTCCTTCGTGGAAAGCATTTTTCGTCGAATTAAGAGGCCATAGCAGCCGTAGACGGTTATTCTGCAGGGCTTCCGGAAAACCATTATAAGGATGGGATAAAATTATTGGGAGATCATTGGAACAAGTGTATTGAGCTTCTAGGAGATTATATTGAATAAAAAAATATATTTCGTAACATCATGGCAATCAAGAAAGTTTTTATCACCCTTGAAAAGCAGATTTATGTCATCAGCAAATATAAAAATTTTGCAAAGCGAAGTTAAAATAAATTCAATAAAATTATTTACATACTGAGCCCTGGGGCACGCCGCTAAAGCATCGCTTCAAAATCGAATTTTTGTCTTAAAGGATTGTTCTCTAAAATAATTTTTAACCTTATACATTTGTGATTTTGAACATGAGATCTTTAAAATCCACGATTTTTCTTTGGAATAATCTATTTTGTGATTAAAAGAAAAAACATTTACGAAAGCTTTTCTGAAAAGTTTTGCTTGTAAAATAAACTTCTATCCACCAGTTTAGTTTTCATTAGTGCATAACAGTTAAAATGTATTTATAACCTCCAGACCCATTGTTCTACGTTTTTATAGTCTTTTTACGTCAGAGACAGCAAACGAACATGCTGCGTTAGACTGATTTAGTATGAGCTATAGCAGATTTTATGGTTTTAAGCATAAAGATTGAAGTTTAAAGATATTCACACCTTGTTAAAAAGTTATTAAAGCCATAAAGCACTAGTAGAAAAAATCTACAAAAAAGGAATAAAAATTTGCTTTGATTTTTAAACATTCAACGGTTAAAAATTTGAAATTGTTTAAAAATCAATGAAACGTTCGTTTATAATCAGAAAAAAAACAACATCAAATACTATACAATTTTCTTAAAGTTTCCAACTAAAATAAATTGAAAATACTTTTATATTAACGTGTTAATGTGGGTGTTGTTAAGTTTGTATTTTTCTTAGATTTTATTAAAGAACGGCTTTATTTAATTTGATATATGAAATACTGCAAACAAAAAAAAACTTGACTTTATGGCTTCATTAGTGCAACGCCTTCATCTACAACGTCAACATCATACTCATCATCCGCATCGTCATCATCAGCAGCATTAACTTAACTCCTAAACTCTTATTCTTTTGTTACATATAAATATATTCCGTATTTGATGTTGAGTAACAACAGCAAAATCATGAATTCGCCACGGTGTCTAGATAGAACAGGACATCAAGAAAATACCGCCTATGCCACCTTTGCCGCCTTCAAAAGTTTTCATCAACTTTTTGCACAACACGATGACGACGATGATGGACAAAAAAAAACGAGTATCGCCTTAACCTTAATGCCAAAGTTTTTATTAAGACTCACGTTCATCACATTAAGTAAATTGTTAGTTACGTGTAAGTCTCTGTAAATGTTGCATGTCGTCACAATAGTCTTTTATTTTATTATTATTATTATTATTATTACAGGCTGCACCATGAAAGATAAGTTGGTAATCTTAATAACAGACATCTACTCCTTCGCAAGACACTTATGTCATTCTTTTCAATATCTACTGATTTTATGAAAGACGATTTCAGGAATTCAAGGATTTTATTTTAAGCAAGAAGAACAACTTAAAAAAGTATAACAAGCTATTATATGTTGAATAAGATTTAGGAATCCATCAAATAAGTAATTGATTTCCAAAATACAGTCTCTTATTTTTCCTACTGAAAGCATAACAAATAGATGCATACATCAGGCAGAGAACCAGGATATCGAGAAAACTCTAACGTACACATCACGCGCAATAGAGACAACGCATTTTGAGGTAGCGAAAGTAGCGAATCTCTGAAATATAGTGAAATTAAAAAAGGAGCATTCAATTAAGTTAAGATTTATGCTGTCTATTTCGCCTTAATGGGTACGGGTGTCAAGTGTTTCCTTAAGTGTCGTAAAGGTGACCATATTTGTGACCAGAATTGTTAACGCATGTCTGGGAAAAAGCAAGATGTGTTAGACGAGGAAGAATTCAAGGTGGATTGATATCTTTACTACTATGAATATACGCAAATCAGTCTTTATAAAATTTGATCGCCATAGGGTTAAAGTTTTTGTGTAAGCAAATGATATTACTAGGCTTCTGGTACACAACGAGCTTTTGGACTACGGGTATTGACCTAGGAGTGATCCTAAGAAAAACACAACTTTAACTGTTTGTAACGAAGATCAACTTCCCGTGCAGTGCAAAGCAGCGGAAAGTATCTCATGAAATCTGATCATTAAACATTGTGTGCAAAAGGGGATTTCCACACTTGCCAGAAGATGCTTGGTTCTAAATTGAGTTTAAGCCCAAATATGGTCATGGGGATGTATACGGGTGTACTTATGTCTCGCTTGTGTAGGGCATAGCCAGTAAGGCTTCACATTACAGGCTGCATCATTTCGCGTGAGTTCAAGTCACCGGCATAATATGCTTCACAATATCTTCATCGACTTTCATATTAGGGTAATTGCAGTTGTCAGTGCAACATGATTGGCTGTTACAGGCTTTTTGTGATCGAGACCGTAAAAACATTCAGCACTTGTGAATCGATTGGCCCAAGATATACGCGAAAACTACTGACTGCTCCCATGATTGACTTCGACAAGTTATTCAATATTACTAACCATTTTTATGTTAAGATTTGCTCTTATGTTGGTTGCGATATTATCTTTATGTCGTAGTTTGAATATTATATACTTCATTAGGCTGCTCGACAGTGTCCGTAACTTTCAGGAGGAATTGTTGGCTATTAGTAAGGCGAGGAGCTAATTTACACGTTGACTTTTTTGCATGTAATTATTGCATGCAATTCTTGTTTGGCGGCGAACGGGATAGAGAAGGGAGCGGGGTAACTAAAAAAAGCACGGGTTTCCTTTTTTCACACATATGTATTCTTCTTTTGTTGCTTCATTCACATTCGGTTTCAGAGCAAAAAAAAAAAATCACCGTATAAATAGACATTACTTTGGAAGCAACTTCAAAAATGGGAATTGAAAAAAACCTGCAATCAATTTCATCGTATAAATTGGCGCTAGGTTACTTCTTGATGGGAAACTAAACGGGAACATTAATGTCGACAAACCAGGCTTTTGTTTTTGGACTCTCCAGACCTAAGAACTTTTATGGGGAAGAACTGTTAAATAAGCTGACAGAGGTAGATTCTGCAGTCAAAAGTCCACACAATTTTATAAAAAGTTTTTTCGCCGAACTATCAACACTTTTCACAATAAGTTTATAAATTATTAAAAGTGATCTGTCCGACCAATCCGATATTTGAAAATTTTCGTCTATTAATCGATGTTAATGCCCATTTAGCATTCTGTATAACTATACCGTTGCATACATATTAACTATTATTATATTATATCGATAGCAGTAGTTTTATTTTTTAAATATGATGCATTATATTAACAATTTTATTAAAGAAAATGATGATGTCTACTAAATAAAATAATATACATGAAGTTAAAACAAAATGAAGACAACAAATACGATCGATTGAGTGCCAAAGTGTTAGTAGGCGTTTACCGCTTTAGGTAACTAAATTGCTAATATTCATGTGTGGGAGTTTTTCATTTTTAGCAAAATCCTTAAAATGGAAAAACAAAACCAAATGCTTTACAAGAATATCCATTTACTACTAGTGAAGATTCGAATAGTATTCTATAGGGAAAATCTTTAGAGGAGATAGTAAAAAGTATTAACATTTAAAACTGTTTGAAAATAGTATGTTCGCGCACAGTGTGATACCAATTTTAACATTGATTTTTGTGTAATTTTTAAGTACCTACTTTTCTAATGAATTAAAAACAAAAAAGCTTTTAAGTTTATAATCACCCCAAAAAAATTGATTAAAGAACTCTCTTGTATGCAATTAATGCAAGAAGGTTTTTTTTTTAGTATCTAGCAAAACATGTTTCATAACTTGAAATTTGTTAACCCGTTTTATGCAAATTCTTCTATAGGCTTAAAATTTATCAACCACATTATCCAGAGTGATGTTGGATACACTCCCTGTTACAACAAAATATATTTTAGATGAAACAAAATAAAACAATAATTTAAAAACTGTATGAATCAATAAAAAAAATTAAAAATTTTCCGCCCATGTTCCCAATTTTTGCTTTTTTAGTGAATTAGCTATCGTGTGAATTTATTAATTTTCAGGTCTACACAAAGCAGTCCCTTCATTAGAGTTTTTTTCTCTCTTCATAAAATGGGTTAAGTTCTAATACAATCTATTCATTTGTTTTAACTACTTAACTTAAATTTTTTATGTGTAAATTTCTTATTGACTTAACGTCTAGTTATGTAAAAGATCATATCATATTCTTATACCCATTTAAAATATATGATATTGTGTACGCATAGAGTATACATGTGCATACAACATTCTACAATACGAGTACCATTTAGGTAATGAAGTATAATGAATAAAGTCGTAAAATAACACCTTTAACGTCTTAAATAAACAACATATTGTCTACTAACTTAAAAACGACTTAGTATGTTTAGGAATATCAAGCTTTGAAAATTCAGTACTTAAAATATAAATAAAAAATCATGCAAAAAAAAATGCAATTATGCATAAAATCACGAATTACGAGTATTTTTATGATTATGAGTATTAAAGCTTAAAAAGCACAAGTGAAGTCCAAAAATACAACATAACATTAATAAGAATTTAATGTAAGTTATGTACAAATATATCACGATTAACGCCGTAAATAGGTTTCCTTGAAATCAAATATTTAAAGAAAAGATTTTTTATAATACAAAGTAACTTATTGTTAGCTACAATCTTGTAAACTTTGCGTGATTATCACACACACAAATATCTATTGAACTTATCCAAAAAAAAATTATTGAATATCAAATTAATATTCAATTAACTTTGTAATTGGTTTACTTAATTAATGCGAAAGTTTTAAATTGATAATTATTTAATTGCATTAATTATAAAATTAATTGATTATGGCCTTATTCAACAATATTTTTAATTGCAGGAAATTAAGATATTTTTTGTGTAGGACCTCAATTAATTTTATGAACCAGCAGATTATCAAATGATATTCAAACAAGTAAAAAAAAGGCTTAAATTCGGCTGTGCCGAATCTTTGAATACCCTCCACCAATATCTAAAAAAATGTTCTCTACTGCTTTTGATACAAATAATGTAAAAAAAAACTTTTGAAGTAAAATTATGGAGGTGAAAAAAATTTTTTGAGGTGAAAAAAATTTTTGTGGTGGAAAAAAATTTTAGTGGTGATAAAAAATTTTCGAGGTGAAAAATATTTGAGGTGAATACAAAATATTATTAATTTCTAAGCGACTGATGAGAAAATATATTTTGTACCTGGAAAATTTAGAGGCATCTTCACATTTTCAGTCATAACTTTTTAACCGCTGGACCGATTTTGTTCATTTTCAATACCAAACTGCTCGGGAGGATGTTCAACAATCCAGGTAAAAATAGGCACCCCCGCTTGCATCTTCGCGTCGTGATCGCCATTTCAACAGACAGACGGACATCGCTGAATCGACTTAAAATTGCATAAGGATCACGAATATATATACTTTATGGGGTCTTAGACCTATATTTCGAGATGTTACAAACGGAATGACAAACTGATATATACCCTCACCATATATGGTGGAGGGTATAAAAAGAGTGCCGACTACTGCTTTATTGTATCTTTATTCAATGTTGCCAACTTAAGAAATAGAGAAATCGTTAAATCAAGCTTTAGTTAGAGTTTTTAACAATCATAATCTTCTAAAATATTAAAAAAGTCAGTGTACACATTTAAGATTATAAAAAATATTACTCATTATCTGGTATATTATAAACACAATGTAAATAGGCTTAAAATTTAACCAGATAACTTGAAAAACCGCTTGAATCGTCATGCTCGAAAAACCGCAAGTAAAAATTTATATTTTATTGAAACTATATAAAAGAAATGCATCATATACATAAATTCGAGAACGGATCAACAAATCCGTGACTTTTTGAATTTCCAAACCTGAAGAAATGGCTCGGCGGAAAGAGATTGGATTCCAAGGATGAAATCATCTCACAAACAAACCTATTTAGATGACCTTAACAAAACTTATTTTTTGGAAGGGATAAACGTTTTAAAGAAACGTTTGACAAAGTGTATAGAGCTCAAAGGAGACTATGTTTGTTGAAAATTAATATGATTTTTTATCCTAAAACCTGCATTTCATTTAAAAAGTCACGGACTTATTGAGCCACCCTCGTAGTTATTAAGGGTATTAACAGTAAGTTTTAAAAAATGTCATAGCTTAAGGACAGAAATAAGTACATTTCTTATAAATTATGATAATTTTAATGGTAATTAAAAATACCGTTATTTTACAGGGTTTCTACCAAAACATCAAAAATATCTAAACTTATTCTTATTTTATTTTATTGTTTTCCTTATTCTGATTTAGGATAACCATGTAAAATCGAAATATAAATATATGAACGTACATGATCTTAAATGGGCTTGTATATTATATATGGACATACATAATCATATATGAAAATATAACTTCGTACATGATCATATAGGAGTATATATAAATCAGCATATAAAATCAGATATTATCATATACGGTCATATACACTAAAATCTCAGATCCGAAGATATATGGTCTTATATGAGATACATAGTCATGCATAGTCATATATTGAATTATGCAAAGACGTATATAATCATGTATGTTCCTATATACATGATTTTTTAATTTTACAAAGTTTGTATAAAATAAGGCCACTCTGGATGCAGATATCATATTTTCGATAGTTACAAATATCGGAACACTCTTATCTGTGAATGGTGCATTTTTTTAAATTATAAATTATTAAACGTGTTAAATGGCATAAACAAAATACTTAAAAAGTTATATTCAAATTGTCATAACAAATTGCATAACCACGAAAAAAAAAACTTAAAATTTAGCCCTTGAAATTACAATAAAAGAGGCTCTTTGGAAAAAGCCCCCTGCTATTTAAAAATATACTTTATGATGCATACATATAAATAACTAAAGCTTTTGTTCAAGAATAAACTGTATGAATGTACCGAGTACACTCGAAATAATTTAATTGGTAAAATATCTCTCGAAAGTCTCAGCTAATACCCAACAGATGAATATCTGTAAGCTGAAATTGCTATTAAAAACCTGCAGTTATCAACTTGAATTTTTAAACATTTCGCACATTTTAAACATTTTTTATATTTAAAAATAAATCGGACTCGACTTTCTTAGCTCCATATATCGAAATCGCTTAAGTTTAGTACGAAGAAAACTGTAGTTTGTTTATTTATTAAATTTATTTTAACTATTTCATTAAAAAAAATCACGTAGAAATAAATTTTAAATCAAGAAGATTACAACATTAAATTAAATAGAAAGATATTTAAAATCAAACAAGGTTTATTTTCTCTTTAATTTGAATATATTTCTACTTATTTTAAAAATGCGAAAACAAAATGTAAAATTTCAAATTATTAATTTAGATACAAACAAGTTTATATTAACCAGAATCATATTTAATTTAATAAGATTTATACTTTATTTAAAAATGTTTGTAAAAAATACGATGTTAATTGAAATTACTAAGAAATAACAAATGATTAAACCATGACTTTCTTTCTGTGTATATTAGTAATTTAATTTTTCTATGAGTGTTTATACTAAGTGCGGTTTATTACTCATAAATGCATTGCGCTTTAAAAAAGTTAATTATTTTTAAAAATTAATATTTATTTGCACTTTTCACTTTTTTTTGCTTTTAAATCGAGAAAAATATTTATCGAAAATTAAATACACCGGCAGTGTTGTGTGAAGCTCAGACTAGAACAGAGCGTTTTAAGCTGAAAAATGTTTGAGAATAATATAATTAAATTATTTTTTATGGGTTTTTTATGCCTTTTGATAACTTCAAAAGCCCATTCTGTGTCAGTTTCTCAGATAGGAGACGTAAGAATTGAAGTTTCTGGTGGTAAGAAAAATCATATTATTACTAAGCCAACATTGAGAAACTACGTCTGTAATAGCATAAACAAACATGTTTTTTTTTTTTCTATGAGCGAACCATGTTAAAATTTCTAACAAAATGTTTGTCTCCTTTTAAAGGTAAATGGATTTGTGATAAGATCGTGTGTCCCCATCGTACTCATCGTTGTTTTGTTTCAAAACATCAAGATTCCGAAGACCCATCGATGTTAGTACGCACCAATATTTGTTATTCGATAGGCAATGATATATTAAAAGAATCACAAATAACTGAAGTTATTGATCCAAATTCAAAAATAAGAATGCAAGTTAATTCATATCGTAGTGGTATCATTTCATCCATTAATTCTTATAGTTCTAATGGAAATGGTGAAGATTTTGATGAACAAAAATTCAAAGAAGAACTTGATTCGGATCTACATAAAATGCGTGAAAATCTTGACAATGAACTGGGAAATTTGAATAAAAATTTGCATAAGAATATGGAAAATTTAAATCGAAATCTACATCATATGACTCGTAATATCAACAGGGGTGTAGCAAATCAAATGAGAAATTTGGATTATAGTTTAGAAAATATCTTTTAATTAATTAAATGTTTGTTAATTTTCAGAATTTTACTAAACCAAAAAGAATTGAAACAATGTAGCAATCAATGTTATATGACAAATTTCTAAGAATTAAATTATTACTTTTTTTATATTTGTATACTCTTTATATTCATTACAGATCATTTATGTTTTTATTAAATACAAATAAATATCAATTATATGTTAAAAAATGTTCTTGAAACTGTATTATTTAACTACACGAACGATTTAAAACACTGCGAAATTTAAAGCGATCCTATTCACTCTCTTTCTGGCAAACCTGCATGATCGGAAACCGAACAAAGTAGATATTCTAGGTGATAATGAAAATCTCTTTTTAACGAAAAGAGAAAGAGGGAGGAGATTCGGCTGAAAAATGCCATTTTATAATGGCCATTTTCTCATAAAACTTATTTTCGAATGATAATTGAAATTTACATATGTTAACTCATTGAGGCCTGCTAGCTTATCTGAAATTACCAAAGTTTTGTGCTTTTTTATAGTAATAAATGTAAAATGTGTATATAAAAATATATAAAGTTAACGTTTAACTTGTGTTGTTTTTAGACAAGTTACCCGATCTGAATGTATTTCTTTTAGAAGTAAAAGTACATCTGACTAATCCAGGCTTGATTTTATCAAATGTAAAACGTAGACGAAAAGGCCTGCGGTGAGGTTTATTTCGACTTGGATAAATTTTTAATATGTATGTGATAGAGAGAACAGAAAAATTAAAAATGTTTACAAAACACGATCTCAATTAATCATGGATGGTAACCGAAACAAATGCGGTTATCGGAAAGGGTAACGCTATTTTCTAATATTTTGGTAACGTAATTTTAAGAGTAACGCTATTTTCTATTATTTCGGTAACGTTATTTTAGGCACAATGATTTTTTCAGTTATTTCGGTAACGATATTTTAGGCACAACGATTTTTTCAGTTATTTCGGTAACGTTATTTTAGGGATAACGATTTTTTCAATTATTTCGGTATCGATATTTTAGCGATAACGGTATTTTCTATTATTTCGGTAACGGTATTTTAAGGATAACGATTTTTTCAGTTATTTTGGTAACGGTATTTTAGGGATAACGATAGTTAGTTGAAAGGGTATTGAATCGATAACAGTATTTTAGGGGTATTGTCTGCCAACCCTGCAATTAATACATTTTTTACTTTTAACATTTAAAGTGTTACTAAAATTTACATTGTTTCCTTTTATAAATAAAATATAATTAATAATTTTTTTTCGATAAAGCGAATGATTTTAAAATTTTATTCGATTAACCAGTTTAGAAAAAAACCCGAAGAAGTATTTAAACGATTAATCGATTAAAATGAAAAGTCGATTAATTGAAAACCCTTTAAAACACACACATGTTTTAGTTCACCAGCAATGAACAGCAAAACATTCTGGAAGTGAACGATTTTGCGCAGACAATTAATACATACACATAAATAACAAGTAAAAAAATTATAGTCGGTCAAGCCCGACCATTAGACCACCTAAACCACACTACGATTAGTGGAAAAATTGGAAAAATTTACCGTTTAATTTATATAATGAAAAATCTAAATGAAATAGCTAAAAAAGTTATTTTTTTTAAGCATACACCGGGAAGGTGAGTTCATGTGTTACGATTTTCTTTGAACTTGTAGGCATGATTTATTGTTCCATATAATATATACATTCACAATCCAGATAACAACGAGATAAATATAGTATTGTGTGCCTAAGTACCATTTCTATGAAAGGAACGTCCGAATATAGAACGATTTATACCAATTGTAATAGAGTTCGTCCTTGAGCCAAGATAAGCTTATGCGCCAAATTGTATCTAAATATCTTTATAAACATTTTTAATCAAAAAATGAAACTGAAACTATTGGTATACTATAAGGTGGATCTAGATCTAACATGACAAACATCAGCATAAACTCAATATACCCTGTGTAGAGAATATAATCAAAAGCTTTTATTCAACAATCATCTGTATCGATGTAACTAATACACCCAAAGAATTTTAGTCGGTGAAACATGTCTCGTGAAACTACAAAAACTGAAGCAGATGAAAATACGCTTACTGAAATTACTATTGAAAATTTGCATCAATTTAATTTTAAAAAAATATTTTCAATATTTTTGGTTAAAAAAAAAATTCTTTATTCAAGATATTCTCTCATAGTTTAAATCCCCCTTTATCAGAATCGCTTTAATCTAGTACCAAATTTTTGTCAACTACTGTAACTGACGCCGTGTACATCATTTAACTTTTTTATGAGTGTTTTGACTAAGGAGTCCTTTATTTCGTAATTCATTGTAATTAATATTTTTTTAGTTTTATTAATAGATTATCGTTTTTCAACCCCAACACTACCAATTTTTTCATTTCATATCAAATGTACGAAATTGAACAAATTTTGGGAACACATCAATCCGTGCCGAATAACTCCTAGAATTACCTTCTTTTTCATTCCCAAAATTTTTCTTAATTTTTTTGTATTTTGTGACATACATATTTTTTTTTAATAATTTTGGTATGATGACCACGAATATATTCTTTAAATTTTAAATCGGTCAAATGATTTTCGATTTATTTGTAATATAAATTCACTAAAAATTTCATTATTTCCTACATACAGAAAATTTAATTTTTTTTTAAAGATTAATAAAGAAGTTCAGAAGGTGTACTAAGTGCTTTAGGTAAAAAAAAAAATTGTGCAAGTTCATAGCATTGAAAATCGACAATTTAAAATTTAAGGGACACCTTATTGTATACATTGAGTGCGTTTCGTTTTCATCATAAATGTATTGCGCTTTAAACAAGTATTTTGTTCTTTTGCATTCTTTTTGTTTTGCTTTTTAATCTAGAAAAAATATTTTTCGCAATTTAAATACACCGGTAGTGTATTATTCCCTGTGCCGGTAGTATTGTGTAAAGCTCGTAACAGAACAGTTGATTTTAAACGGAATTAAATTTTATATTTTAAAAATTATATTAAGAATAAATATTTAAGAATTAAAGTTTCTGAGGGTAAGAAAAATCAATGGAATTGTTAAAAATAAAACTTTATAAACACTAAAATTTGTTGCCTAAAAAAACAACTGTCAAAAAAACTTGAATAATTTTAAAGTAACAGACTTATTAATCAGAGTGTTTTTAAAATCAGTTATTATAAATCGAATTCTTAATATTTGCAAATATTGGCTTGTTAAATAGGTACAATATCAAAGAATATATTTAATTTTTTTTTCACAATAAACGATTATTCTTTTAAAGATAAACGGATTTGTGATTATATCAAATTACCCGAGAATACTCATCGTTGATTCGTTTCTAAACATCAAGATCCCCACGACTTTAATATTTGTTACTAGTAAGACAATCAATCCAAATTCAAGTATAAGAATGGATGTTAATTCATATAATAATGGTGTAATTTCATCCGTTAGTTGTAACAGACAAAATGGACAAAATGATGCAACTTCATCCGTTAATTGTATCAGTTCTAATGGAAGTAATTTAATTTCATCCGCTAATTGTAATAGTTCTAATGGAAGTAATGTAATTGCATCCGTCGATTCTAATGGAACTAATGTAATTTCATCCATTAATTGTAACAATTCTAATGGAAATGGTGGAAATTTTAATGAAAATCATTCAAATTTACATACAAGGCATCATGGCAATCAACAGAGAAATTATAATCAAAATTTGAATAAGGATATGTCAAATTTAAATCGCAATCTACAGCATATGAATGAAAACATCAATAGGGACGTACAAAATCAAACGAGGAATTTGAATTATAATTTAAAACATTTGTTTGATTAATAAAATATTTGTCAATTTTCAGAATTTTACTTAATCAGAAAGAATTGAAACTGTAGCAATCAATGCGATATGACGAATCTCTAAGAATTAAATTATTACTTTTTTTTAAATATTTGCATACATTTTCCTCATATTGATTAAATATCATTTATAATTTTATTAATATAAATAAATATGAATAAACGTATTAAAACTGTTTTCTTTAAACTGTCGTTTTTAAACCCAACAAAAACAAAACACGATTTTAAACAACACTGCGCAATTAAAAGGGATTCTTTCAGCTACAGCTCGCTCTCTTCCTCGCGAAACTGTACTAAAGTAATGAAGTTTGTATTTTTGTTCCTTTTTTATCTCAACTAGTGGTGTACTCTTACGACTTAATAAGATTTTTGCAAGTTATAGCCGGTAGGCTAGTTGGTAGCGTGCTAGCTTATCAGTGCGGGGGTCGTGGGTTCGATTCCTACCAGATTGCCTTTGTTGCTAGTGCTCGGTTAGGGTATTAGGATAGGATAGAGGGCAAAAGTAATAAAAACTCGATAAGAAATATAGCGTCCCAATCTAATTATTATACCCTCTACCATGGTAAGGGGATATTCTAGTGTTTAAACAAAAGAAATAGAGGGCTAAGATTTGGCTAGAATGTATTTTAAAATTGGGGCAATTAATCGGGCATGTTATGGATTTAGTGCGAATACAATTCTGCATGAAATTGAAAACCATGGGTAATGATGTAGACGCTATAGATGCCAATTTTTATATCTTAAATATGTGCTAATTTACCGAAAAATACAAATCTTGATTTTTGGTTTTTGTTAAATATAATTAAATTAAAATTTATTTAGCATTATTTCTTATTTTATTTCTCAAATCTTCAGCATGAAAAATCCAATTTCAGAAACTATCAGTTGTATTTCCCGAGAAAAATTAATATTTTCTGAAATCCAATTAATATTTTTTTTTACAATTTCACTTAAAATTCTGAACATTTGTTGTAAAGTTTTTCATTCATATGGTGCAAAAATAATAAAAAAATTAAGTATTTTCATCCTACATGTTAAATCGCAACCTTGTTCTGCTTTTTATAATGTGAGTCGCAGTCAAATAAATATTAAACGAACGAAGATAATAATGCGCTGTATTCGTTTTTTCTGTATTTAATATAGTATTTTACAAAAGAAAATGTGTCCACAGCTTTAAGTTAAAAGCTCTAAAAAATTTTCCACTTAAAATACAACCAACTTTATAATCTATTAAGTCACCCTGTATAAAGTAACTTAACAATACATTTCTCGATGCGAAAACTTCGCGCATCAGATACAAGGAAACATTCTGGAAGTGAACGATTTTGTGCAGACAATTAATAAATACACAAAAATAAGTAATTTAGATCATATTCCAGGAATAGACCTGATCTTTATTATATGGGTGGGAAAATTGACCGTATAAATAATACAATGAAAAATCTAAATGAAATAGCCCAAAAAGTTATTTTAAGCATACACCGGGAAGGTGAGTTCATGAGGGAGCTAAGGCCAAATTACGAGTTTGAACTTGTAGGCATGATTTATGGTTCCATATAACATTCATAACCCAGATAACAACGAGATATAGTTTTGTGCGACTTAGTACCATTTCTACCGGAGGTACGTCTGAATATAGACCGATTTAATCCCATTTTAATAGATTTCATCCTTGGGCCAAGATAAGCTCATTCGCCAAATTGTATCTAAATAGCTTTAAATACATTTGCGATCAAAAGGCGAAACAAAAACCGGTTGGTAATTATAAGGAGGATCTAGATCTTACATGGCACATAAGCATAAACTCAATATACCCCGGTAGAGAATATAATTCAAAAATGATATGTATGCATGTACCTAATACACCCAAAGAATTTTAATTGGTAAAATATGTCTCGTGAAACTACAATAACTGAAGCAGATGAAAATACGCTTACTGAAATTATTGTCTAAAAGTTATTTCTAATTGCATCAATTTAAATTAAAAAAATTTCTTATATTTTGATAATTTTTGGCATTGAGAATCGACAAATGTAAATTTAAGGGACACCTTAATGTATACATTCAGTGCGTTTCGTTATTCATCATAAATGTATTGCGCTTCAAAAAAGTTTTTTGTTCTTGATATTTGCATTCTTTTTGTTTTGCTTTTCAATCTAGAAAAAATGTTTATCGCAAATAAAATGCACCGGTAGTGTATTTACTCCCTGCGCCGGTAGTATTGTGTGAAGCTCACAACAGAACAGAAGCCTTTAAACAGAGTTTTTTTCAAAAATGTTTAAGAATAAAATAATTTCAAAAGCAGGTTCGGTATCAATTTCTCAGATAGGAGATGTAAGAGTTGAACTTTCTGATGGTAAGAAAAATCATTTGAATTGTTAAAATAAAATTGTATACACAAAAGTCTGAGAATCTTTGTGTGCAGACATTCAGATAGATTAACTAATTGCAAGGTAACAGACATTATTCTGAGTGTTATTACAAATCGAATTCTAAATATTTGCAAATATTACCCTAAAACTTTTTTATAACTACACAACTGTTTTTAACGGCAATTGTCTAATAAAATATTCTTTTTCCTTTTAAAGATAAATGGATTTGTGATCATATCGAGTGTCCCCGGAATACTCATCGTTGTTTTGTTTCAAAACAACAAGATCCCAACGACCCATCCATCTTAATACGTACCAATATTTGTTATTCGAAAGACAACCAAATATTAAAAGAATCTCGGATAACTCAAAAAGTTGATCCAAATTCAAGAATAAGAATGCAAATTAATTCATATCGTAATGGTGTAATTTCATCCGTTAACTGTAATAATTATAATGGAAATGGTGCAATTTCATCCGTTAATTCTAATAGCTCTAATGGAAATGGTGCAATATCATCCGTTAATTGTAATAGTTCCAATGGAAGTAATGTATTTTCATCCGTCAATTCTAATGGAACTAATGTAATTTCATCCGTTAATGGAAGTAATGTATTTTCATCAGTCAATTCTAATGGAACTAAAGTAATATCATCCGTTAATGGAAGTAATGTATTTTCATCCGTCAATTCTAATGGAACTAATGTAATTTCATCCGTTAATGGTAATAGTTCTAATGGAAATTTTAATGAAAATCATTCAGACTTTCATACAAGGCATGAAAATCATGGCTATCAGCAGAGAAATTTTAATCAAAATTTGAATAGGGATATGTCAAATTTAAATCGAAATCTACAGCATATGACACAAAACATCAATAGGGATGTAAATAATCAAATGAGGAATTTAAATTATAATTTAAAACATATGTTTGATTAATTAAATGTTTGTTAATTTTCAGAAACCGGAAATAATTGAAACGATGTAGCAATCAATGCGATATGACAAATTTCTAAAGATTAAATTATTACTTTTTATATACATATGTATTTGCATGCACTTTATATTAAATACTATTTAAAAGTTTATAAAAAAAAAGAATAAAATATGTTGAAAACAACAAAATATACATACGTCTTAAAATTGTTTTCTTGAAAATGTATTATTTAACTACACTTTTTTTTTTTTTTGAACCCTGCAAAAATAAAACACGATTTTAGAATCACTGCAATATTCTTTCGCTGCTTTCAGCTCAAAATCGCTATCTTCCTTACGAAGAAATAGAGGGCTAAGATTTGGCTGGAACATGGTCATTTTGCAATCAGGACAGTTGAAGCGGAGCCGCGAATGTTTTAAGCGACAATTTTTACAAAACCTGCTTCTTCCAGATTACTGTTAAAATAACTCTCTTTTATGACTTAAAAATTAAATTAGGCAAAATTATGTGGGATTTCGTTATCAAAATGCAATCTAAAGAAGTTAGCAGTGGGATACACCTACAAGTTCTAAAACGTTTTTTTCGATTTCTCAACAATTTCAATTTTGTCGCTTACAACGTTATTTGCGGCTCTGCTTCAATTAATATTCTCGCTTACATCTCAACAACAAGAAAACATATGGTTTCTCTCGTTTCTATACATTCTAAAAATAATGATTATATTTCAA
Organism: Eustalomyia histrio; assembly: GCA_949748255.1. Classification (NCBI taxonomy): domain Eukaryota; kingdom Metazoa; phylum Arthropoda; class Insecta; order Diptera; family Anthomyiidae; genus Eustalomyia; species Eustalomyia histrio. The sequence goes on along the minus strand of OX456524.1, from coordinate 158,909,687 downwards.
AGAATTAAATAAATTTTAACAAATTATAAGGAAAAATATAAAATTATAAGTTTTTTTAACTTTACAAGGGAATTTACAAGAAAATGTTCTTCCTTAAAATATGAGAAATATGAGATTTAAAAACTTGGTCTCATACCCTAAACACAATCTCGGCAATAAGCAATTTTTTGCCGTTATACTGCCGACTTATTTTACTAATTGCTCAGATAATTATTCTTAATCTTAAGTGGGGGATTAATTCACCAGCAATGAATTGCAAAACCACATATAACTCAGAATGGAAACAGATGATTTAATCAATATGGCAGCCAGAAAATAAGTGAAAAGATATATCAAAACTGTAGTGATATATAGAAAGGGATAGATATACAAAATACATCTAAAAAACACAAAATTCATATGGAGTGTTATTTTGCTATCTTACTCTGCAAATCACTGCAATCCAAACAAAACAAAAAAAATAAACTTTTTTGGCATATGACATTGGTAATCTGTCTGAGTAGTCTGTGAGCAAAACATTCTGGAAGTGAATGATTTTGGGCAGACAATAATAAAATACATACACATATATAACAAGTGAAAAAATTATAAACCGTCAAGCCCGACCATTAGACCACCTACAACACACTACGATTTGGATCATATTCCAGGAATAGACCTCATGTTTATTATATGGGTGGAAAAATTTACTGTGCAATTAACATAATGAAAAACCTGAATGAAATAGTCGAAAAAGTTCCTCTAAGAATACACAGGGAAGGTGAGTTCACGTGGGAGTTAAGGCCAAACCCAGATAACAATGAGATAAATATAGTTTTGTGAGACTAAGTGCCATAACTGCGGAAGATACGTCTGAATATGGACCGATTTAAACCAATTTTAATAGATTTCGTCTTTGGACCAAATTGTATCTAAATATCTTTATATAAATTTTGTATCAAAAAGCGAAACTGAATCGATCCATCCATCTTATAGTGGGATCTAAATCTAACATGACAAACTACAGCACAAACTCAATATACCCTGTACGACCAAGTAGTGTAGAGATATAATCAAAAGCTTTTATTCAAGAATAATCTGTATGTACATCCATACACTAATACACCCAAAGAATTTTAATCGGTAAAACATGTCGCATGAAATAAACAACTGAAGCAGATAAAAAATACTGTTGAAATTTCGCAGTTATTTAAAACTGCATCAATTTAAAGTAAAGAAATTTCTTATTTTTTCATCAATTTTGGTGTATAAAAATAAATGACTTCATTTGAGATATTCTCTAATAATTATAATACCTCTATATCAAAATCGCTTTAATGTGGTACCATATTCATTAAAAAAATAAATGACTTCATTTAAATTGATTTCAATTTGCTTTAACTACAATAATTTATTTCAAAGCAACTACTTTACATGTTTTTACTTTTTTTTGTGAGTGTATTCATTAAGGAGTATCTTAAATTCCGAATTGTCGATTTATTTTATTCAACCTTGTTGGTTTTTTTTACTCCTCAGTTCTTTCTATTTGATATCAAATATACGAGATTACCGAATCGCGTCCAAAACTACCGATTTTTTTTTTTAAATTCACAAAATTTTTAATATTTTTTTTGTATTTTGTGACATATTTCTAAATAATTTTGGTATGCTGAGTTATTTTCAAATTATTGCTACTTGATTTTCACAAGGTGTACTAAGAAGGGTGTTGTCAAATGGAACAAGACGGGGGTGTATTAGCATTGAAAAACGACAATTCAAAAGGGACACCTTAATGCATACATGGAGTACGTTTCGTTTTAAAATATTTGTTTGTTCTTTTTATATTTTTTTACACTCTTTGTTTTGCTTTTCAATCTAGAAAAAAATATTTTTCGCAATTTAAATACACCGGTAGTGTATTATTCCCTGTGCCGGTAGTATTGTGTGAAGCTCCAAACAGCAAAGAAGGTTTTATAAAGAATCAAATTGTATTAAAATTTTTAAAAATGTTGAAGAATAAAACAATAACATTATTTATTATTGGTTTCTTATGCCTTTTAATAACTTTGAATGTACGTTCCGTATCAATTTCTCAGATAGGAGATGTAAGAATTGCAGTTTCTGATGGTAAGAGAAAATCAATGAAATTGTTAAAAATAAAATTTCATACACACAAAAAATTGTTGCCGAGATAAGTTTGGGTGATGTTTCCAGATAATGTTTTTCCTCCATACGAACAAAAATACAATAACAGAATACATGCAACAAATGGAAACCCCCTACCTTATTATTCCGAGTGTTTTAAAATCAGTTAATCCTAAAATGATACTTGCTGGTTTCTAGATTCTAGTTTTCTCGATTTGACAGATTGCTCTTTATTTAATGTGGTTGAACTCTTCATCCTCATTATTTTTCACATAAGTTCGTTTCACCTTTCTTCTAGTTTGGAATATTTATACTGAAACTAGCAAGTGTCCTATTAGGCTTTATGTGTTATTCTAAAGCTTATATAACGCTAGTTTTGTATCAATAATCCAAATTAGAAGGGGCCAAATCAACTTATGGGAAAAAGTATGAATAGTTCAACCACAATCTGAGGTCGGTAAGGCAGTGTCCTTAATATGATTTACATAAATGGCCTAAAAAGAAACTAGCAAGTGATATATATAGGCTTAAATAGAATTATTTATATTTGCAAATATTGGCTAATACCTTGTGAAATAAAATATCAAATATTTTATTTAAATAATGCAATACACAAAACTTTCTTTTATAACTACACATAACTGTTTTTAACGGTCATATGCAATTGTCTATAATATAATATTCTTTCTTCTTTTAAAGATATATGGATTTGTGATCAGATCGAATGTCCCCACCATGCTCATCGTTGTTTTGTTTCAAAACATCAAGATCCCAACGACCCATCGATTTTAATACGCACCAATATTTGTTATTCGAAAGACAATCAAATATTACAAGAATATCGGATAACTCAGTTAGTTGATCCAAATGCAAGAATAAGAATGCGTGTTAATTCATATCGTAATGGTGTAATTTCATCCGATAGCTCAAATGGAAATGGTGGAAATTTTAATGAAAATTATTCGGATTCAAATACAATGCATCAAGATCTTGGCAATGAACAGAGAAATTTTAATGAAAATTTGAATAGGGATATGTCAAATTTAAATCGAAATCTACAGCATATGACACAAAACATCAATAGGGATGTAAATAATCAAATGAGGAATTTGAATTATAATTTAAAACATATGTTTGATTAATTCAATGTGTAATTTTCAGAATTTCACTAATTTAGAAAACAATGAGATAACAAATTGCTTTTAATGAAATCACTACTTTTTATATATATATGTAATATTCTATTGATTAAAGATTATTCATAATTTATAAAAAAAAATAAAATGTTAAAACGATATATATTTTTAAAAGTTTTTTATTTAACTTTTTTTAAGTCCAGCAAAAACTAAACTTGACTGGAAGCACTGAATCCAAATAGAGTAGAGTGTGTGTTCTTGTTAGATCCTTCACAAATATGAGGGGTAAGGCATTCCATTTGTAACATTTAAATACAAGACCTATAGCCTTGACCATCTGTCCATTGAAATGGCGGTCACGACGCAAAGACGAAAATGGAATTGCTCGTTTTTACTCAAATGTAAAATTAGAAATTTCTGTATTTTAGTAAATTCGGTATAAGCGTCTGGTGAATAAAACGTTTTATATTGCCTATATTCACCACAAATTTTTTTCACCTCTAAAAATGTCTCACCCCAAAAGGTTTATATTCGCCTCGATTATGTTTTCTTAATTTTAATTAAAAAATACTAGGAAGGGTATATAATACTAGGAAGGGTATAAAAATCAAACGGTAAATTTAAATTTAATGCTTTTTCTTGTTTTTTTTATCCCATCTGGTAGAAGATATTCTGATGGGAAGGCTTAGATCTTATGAAACTTCAAAAGTCTATAGAACATCGGACAGTTGCAGTGTTGCTAGCTGATGGTTTTTGCACATCAGATGCAAAAAAAGTTATGCATTTATAGAGGGTCTAGGTTGGGCAGAACGTCTACTAGATCCAATATGAAAACGAGAGTAAATCTTTCGGGTCGCTTATCTGGAATTTGACATTAGATTTAAAATTACTTTATAGTTTTTGGCATGGCTTAATTCAATTCAAAATGGTGATTGGATTCACCGGAAGGCGGATGATTTTGATAAAAAGTAATTGGATTCGTATCAAATATTTTATCGGAAATTTTTTTCGGGTCCCTGAATATGAATCGGATCCATTATAGGGCCTAGCTAAATAGGAATCTGATATAATTTTGAAACTAAAAATGGGGGATCCAATATAATGGTTATTTTTTATAAAAGATTGGATTTGTTTTAAATTATTTATCGGAATAAACCTAAAGCAACTGCTAAAAATAAGAAATATGTAGGTTCAAAATAAAAGTAAACAAAAAATTAATGCGTTCTCTGATGGGGTAAAGTTCGTCAAAATAATAAAATTACAGAAAGGCACAGAATAAGGATTATTTGTTTTATACTGGATCTAGTTGATGAGAAATAAAGTCATATAAGGGTTAATTAAATTGGCAGTAATGGAAAAATTTCAAGAAACGTACAATAAAAAATATGCACAATTATCAATAAAGTATGAAGAGAAAACAACCTTTGGCTTAAATCTCATAAATATATTTATTTATACATTTTATAAATAACTTTTGAAATTGACAATTTATATAGATCGTAAACAGAAGAAAGCTAAAGCTTTTGAGGAAGAATAATGGAAAACAAACAAAAATTTGTGCACATAAATAAAACATAAAGGAAAAACAAATTTTTACAAAATACATAAACATAATATTCAAAATATTTTTGTTAAAATATGTTACATTTAAAATCTGGTGTATACAATAATATTAAAATTCATCTGATGCCGCTACTCTTAATTCATCCATCAAAGTAGGTGGCACTGTTAGGGAGGCAGCACTGATAAAAGATGTTACTGGCAATTTTTGCGTATAAGATGTTAAGAAATTCTGCAACTCCGAACGTAAATCAATAATATTTGTTTCGAGTTTTTGTAAATTTGGCACACATTGATTACTACGTTGTATTAAATCCAATATTGCACTTGTTGTTGGTCTTTTTGTAGCTAAAGCTGATTGTTGTATTAACTTAAATTGAAATAAGTAGTTAAGAAATTTAAGGAAATTTTCAAATATACAGAATTTACCTTTTTATAATCATCTATTAAGTTGGCCACTTCATAGTTGGTTATATTATTTTGTGAAGACTTTCCAATATCCGACAATTCGAAGTTTTTACGTTCGTAAGCCAAAGCCTGTTTTAATTCCTAAAAGTTATAAATGTTATCAACCAAAAAAATAATTATAAATAAATTTTGAAAAAACTTGACAATTTTAATTGAAGTTTCAATTTTAATTTTTTTTTTTATTTTAAATTACAAACCAATAAATTTTATTCAAAATTCGTGTAGAATTAGTAAATGATGTTTTTTTAAACATTAAAATAAAAATTATTTTTAAGATCAATTAATTGTTTAGAAGAAATACAACTAAAAGACACGCAATTCAATTTAAGTTTTTAGTACTAAATACTTCATAATTATAAAATAAAATTACTGCATTTATGTGGAAATAGTACGACTCATAAAATTAAATTTATATTAAAAATATAAAATTCAATTTTTACAAGAATATTCTATTGTTAGTAATTTAGAAATTTATACTTTTAGTACAATTTAAGAAACTGTTATTTTGAAGAGCTAATAGATAAAGAACAGTTTATAATGTTTTGAAAATGGTACTAATTTTAGTACTAGAAAATTTTATACTTTTAGTACACTTGTTATTTTTAAGAGAAAAAAATTAGGAACAGTTTATAATTTTTTGAAGATTGTACTAATTTTAGTAGTAGGAAATTTTATACTTTTAGTACACTTTAAAAAACTGTTATTTTGAAGAGAAAAAAGATTAACAACAGTTTATAATGTTTTGAAAATTTTACTAATTTTAGTACTAGAAAATTTTATATTTTATTTTTAGTACTATTAAAGAAAATGTTAGTACAATTTAGTTTTTTTTTTTTTGTGCTTTTGAAATATTATTATAAATACTGCACAATTTAGTCAAAATGTTTGGTACTTAATTTATTATGAAACCAAATTTTAATTATTTTTAAAAACCAACACCGTTAGTATTAAAATTTTTAGTACGATTTCGAATAGTTTTTTAAAAAAATATACAATTCACAATTTTGTAGTACTTTTTAAGAATTTTAAACTTTTGCTACGATGAATTCATCAATTTCATCTGACTACTACTTACTTTAATGGTATTTTGACTTTGTTCATATTTTAAACGCATTTCTTCTAAATTTCTTTTAGTTTTCTGCAAATCTTTTAGCTCATCTGTGGTCCTTAGTTGTTCCTCACTTAATTGAGAGGTTTTTTCTTCATTAACTCTTAAGGATTTTTTAAGTGCCCTGACATTAGTTATCAGGGAATGAATATGTTCTTCATAACGTAACATTTTACGTTGATATTCTGCTTCTAAAACCTTGGTTAATATACGTAAATGATCTTCAATTGTAGTTTGTTTTATTAACAAAACATTTTCGGAAGAATTTTCTATAGAAATATCTGTTGGCTTTGCTAATAACAATTCTGGTATATATAAAGCTTGTCTTTTATAATCTTTGAAATCTTTCGATTGTTCCTCCAATTCTTTAAGGTGTTCCATTAGATCTTCCTTTTCTTCTAACGTTTTGGAAACTTTAGCTTTTAATGCACGTATTTCTTTTTTATATTCTGCTACTTCACAGGCATAATCTTCATTATAACTTTCATGGAGTGTTGTATTTCTTTTCTCCAATTCATGATTTAATAGCTGTTGCTGTTCCATTTCTTTAAAGCATTCTTCTAGTTGCTGTTGCATCACATATTTTTCCTGTTGGAATGTTTGTTTCAAATTATCTTTTTCTTGTTTCCGTTTAATTTCTAATAATGTGGTAAATTTTTCCAATTTTCGTAATTCTTCATTTTGTTCCGAAAATATTTGATTAAGTTCTTCTAATTCCATACGTTTTAATTCTAATTCTTTACGCATTTGTTCTTCCATTGTTTGAGCGTTATTCAGGGATTCTAACATATCCTCCCAGTCCTTTTGATGTTGTTGTACATTTTGCATTTTAGCATTTTGTAAATCCATTAATTTGTGCAAGAATTGTAAACGTTCTTCTTTTCGTAGCGATTCTGTTTGTAAGAATATCCGTTGTTGTTCTTGTAAATCCAAAATTTGTTTTTTCAATTCACTAACTTCTGTATTTGATTTCTTGAAATCCTCTTCTAAATCACATTGTACGGCCATATTTATGGTAGATGTTTGTTTTATTTTAATTTCTACTAAAGTCTTTTTTAATTCTTTTACTAGTTCACTTTCTTGCAGCAATTTATTATTTAAATCAGTCTTTCGGGATTGTTGTTGCAATAATTCTTCCTTTAATGTGGCATTTTCTTTTTGTAGTTTCTCGAGATTATTATTATTATTGGTTTCTTGTATTATTTTTAATTTCTTTTCCATTTTATATAATTTTCCATCATTTTCTATTAGTTTCTCTTGTAAATTCTTAACTCTTTCCATCTGCTTTTGTAGATTTTCTTGTAATTTTGTGCATTTTTGTGATTTTTCATTTATATCTTGTTTAAGTTGTAGCGTAAAAGCTTCTAATTCTATTTCTTTTAATTTTTTCTTCAGAATTTCATTCTCTATGACTAGTTTTTCCATGTCATCCTTTGAATGTTGTATGGAGTTTAGGTTATTTATTAAAAGTTCCTTTTCTTTAAAAAACTCATTTAAACGATCTAAATTTTCTAAAAGTTTATTACTTTGTTGTGTTAGTTGTAAAATATCGAAATCTTTTTCTAAATTTTTATCAGTTACAAAATGTTTGCCAGATTTTTCTGACAAATTTTCTTCGTTTCTGGGAGTGTTTTCGATTTTCTTTATAAAATCTTGTAAAACTTGTAGAATTGTTTGTTTTCCATCATTTATTTTGGGGTAATTTAAACTATCTAGATTTTCTTGTAGTTTATTACTTTGTTGTTTTAGTTTTAAAAGATCTTTATCTTCATCTTCTTCTTCGTGATCGTAACTGCTGTCTGAAGGATTTTTTGAAGTTTCCTTTAAATTAGTTTTGTGTAAGCGTTCTTCAGTTGTCGTTATATCTGTTTGTGTTAAGAATTAATATAATTTTTTTAATTATTTGTTTTTTTTCACAAAAATGTTGGATATGTTTCTTAATCACTATGTGCACTTTAAAATTACAAATGAATGAAAACAAAAACTAAAACTTAAGTTGAAAAATAAATAAAATTTTATACAAAATAAAAATTTTGATAAACCAAGTCTAAGCGTTAAATTCGTCTTTATAATTTTTATGATTAAAACCAAATGTTAATAAAAATAGATTTTGAGATGAAAAAAAATATTCTTCAAGGTGAAAAACATTTTTAATGTAGAAACATAATAGAAGTGAAAAAAAAATTGTTTGAAAAACTTATTTGGATATGAAAACAATTTTTTTGGTAAAAAATATTTTTGAGATAAAAAAAATTGTATTGAAAAATTTTTTTTGAGGTGAAGCAAAGTTTTGAGGTGAAAAAATAGAGGTAAGTATTAATTATTTTTCACCTCTTGACGTTGGGTGAAAAAATGCAACAAAAAAATATCTTAATTACCAGACGCTACTATAAAATTTTACTAAAATACACCAATTCGTAAAGAACCTCTACACAATATATATAATTTATGGGGTTTTAAACCTACATTTTGATATATTGCAAACGGAATGACACTTAAAAGCAGATACAAAAGCAGACTGTATTTTAATTTTAGTTAATTCGCTTTTATGTTCCTATCTACTCCCTCAAATGCTAAACAAATGCTGGTTTCGGAACAAAAAACATGGTATTACTGTTCCGTTGATTATATCGAAGAAAATAGATTTTTTTTATATCAAAGAAATTGATTTTTTTAAATACAGCTAAAATTAAAAATTTGTCCCTAAAGAGGAGGTTAAATGAATTAAATAAACTCTGAGTAATTGTGAAATGTAGCCAATTTAAAAATGCATAAAATAAATTTAAAAATGCAAAAAAATAAATAAATTTAAAAATGCATAAAATTTAAATGTGCATAAATAAAATAAAAAAATTGACTTACCATCTTCTTTTAGATCTTCAGTTCTAGCAGTTTTCTTTTCTAAATTGCCAGCTTCTTGTTCTTCTTTCAGAAATTTAATATCAAATTTAAGCTGAGAATTTTCTTTGTTCGATATCTCCAATTCCAATTCCAATACTTGAATTTTATTACTTAACACCGTTGTCTGTTGTAAATATTCTTTAAGTTTTTGCCTTAATTGTTTAACTTCTTGTTGATCATTTTGTGTTTGAAATTTTAATTTGCCCTGTTCCAATTGGAGCAGTTCTAACTGAAATTGTGTCTTTTTATAAAGTTCTAAAACACCCATATACTGTTCCTTGGTAGCTTTTAATTCTTGTTGTACATTAAATAAATCCGATTGTTGTTTAATTTCAGATGAATGCATAATTTCTTTATCTTTTAGTAATTGTTGTACAGATAATTGTAATTCATCCAATTGTTGATTTTTATGTTTTTCAGAAACTTTCAATTCTTTAAGTTCTTTTTGAAAGGCTTCGAGAGAAAAATTCAATTGTTCTATTTGTCTTTGTTGCTGTTCATTTTGTTGTTGTAATTTTTGTACATCCTCCAATTCAGTTTGCATTTCATTGAGTCGTTCTTTTAGTTCAATGATTTCTAAAGTTTTTAAATTAATAACTTCTTGATATTTTACACTTAAATTATGCACTTGATCCAAGTCCTGTTCTTGTTGTATTTTATCCGTATAATGTTGTTGTATATGATCAATTTCATTTTCCTTTAATTTTACCAATTTTTTTTGTACTTCTAGTTGTTCTCTCAAATCGACTAGTGTTTTTTGTAAATTAAATTTCTCCTCCAATGCCAGCGAAAGTTTTGCGTCTGTTTGCCTAAAATTATTTGCCAAATTTATACGTTCTTTGGCATATTGTGTACACTTTTTAGTAATTCTCTTATTGTCGAATTCCAAATCTGCCAACAGACGTTGCAGTTCCATAACTTTATCATCTTTTTCTTCGGATAAAGATTTAAGATATTCCAAAAGTGCACGTTTTTGTTTTCTTAATACGGAAATCAATTGATGTTGATCCTTTATTAAGGCCAGCTGATGGTCTTTTTCAAATTCTGGCAAGTTGCCTTCATCAACATCTGCATCAGTGACATGCAGCAATACATGGTGGTCATTTGTTTCTTGTCTTTGCTTTTCCAATTCTTTTTCCAAATCATTGCATTTTTCATAAAGCCGAACACATTCTTTTTGCAAACGTTGATTTTCTTGCATAAATTTTCTTTCTTGTGTATAGATTCTTTCTAAATCCTCTAGACGTGTAGATTTTTGTTGTTTTAATTCTTTTTTATACCACTGTTCGGATTTTGTTAATCTTTCCAATTCACTGCGTAATTTGCGTGCATCTTGCAATGCCATTTTCAGACGTTCATCTTTTGCCACTCTTGCCTTGGCCACACTTTCTGCATCTGATTCTAATGCCACACTACAATCACTTGTATTGGAGCTACAAGTATAGAGGCCCGAATCACTAGTCATTAAGGGAAAATTAAGTTTAGAACTTTCCATAGATTGTTGTGATTGTGGCCTTGACTGTTCAAGGCCACGGTAATCTTCGACATCGGAGTTCATATTTGAACAAACCACAACTTTGTCATATTCCTCAAGTCATACAATAAAACTAAAACATAAAAATTATCGTAATTATATATATGTATGATGGTAAATGATATCATACAAACTCCCTTACTTGCTTTGTTGTCCAGACTGGTTATAAATTTATTTATTTAATTTTTTCAATATATTTCACTTTTTTACACTATTATTTCATAAATAAATTACATAATTATTTATCACAATCACTTAACACATTTATTTTTACATTTTTTAAAGATATTTTACATTTTTTAAGTTTTTTCACAATTTTCTAACAATTTTTTTATTTATTTTTCCTTTATGGCAAATTGGTTTCAGGGTTGCTGAGAAACATAGTGGAATTAAACATAAAATAAACCAAAAGCGAATGAAACAAAAACATTCACAATAGTGTAAATGTCTCTGAACGTTATATTTAGGGTAGCAACCGGAAAAGAAACAAACGGTTAGTTTAAAAAAATAAAACAAATAACTGAAACATGATTGCATTCACTAGTTAGCTAACTAGGAACTTAACCTGGTGGATTTACATGCAATAAAATAATAGCAAACCAAAGCGATTATTAAGAAAAACATCAAAATGAAAAACAATTTAAAACTACGTGACAGTTGATGGCAGAAATCATGGCAATAGCGAAAGCATGTCAACGATATCATAAGAAAGAGGCAAATATTATTCACAATAGTGTTGAAACTCATCCAATGCAGCCAGCAACATAACCTATTTTTTAGCTGTAGGCAGCAAAAACTACTGCTGCTAGCATTGAAAAATGAAATAGAACCATTTATATTCATTGGTAGCAATACGGACTCTGTTTTGAATAAAACACTGGACTAAACACTATTGTAAAAGATGATTACTTAATAAATAAATTACCCCGCTGAATTGAGTTTTAAAAATTTAAAGTTAGTATCACATTTAGTTACACCAAAAACTATTTTAGATTAAATTAAAAATAAGTAGAAATATTGATAATTGACAAACAACTACAATCAACTCTCAATAGTTCAAGTTACATATTTAGAAATTGGAAAAAAAAATCCATAATTATATTTACACGATCCTTGTGATATCATTGCCATTATCATTTTGAAAGAATATCCTGATCAATTGTTTTTACAATCTGGATTTTAATCATATATTGTTGTTAAACCAAGGACCCTTGAAACCAGGATGAACAAACTACATTTTTTTTAGCCACGCATGATGCCATGGTGCCATGGTGCCATGATGCCATGATGCCAAATGACGAAACTACAAAAAATTCTTAGGCGACACCATGAAATTCTTAGGCGATTTACAGAAACATTTAGCCAAATGTAATGGTACAACTCCAAGTACAGTGATTGTGTTGTGAATGTATACATGTTTGAATTTTTTTTTTCCTAACATTCAACAAAAACACAATATTAATTATTATTATAACAAACAAATGGATATTTGATTGTTTTTGCTTAAGACAACAAACAAAACAATGGTAAACGTGAGTATGAAAGAGACAAAAAACACAAAACAACGGTAAACATGAGTAAAGATAAAAAAACCCATTTTAATAAACGTTTACATATTATTATAATATTTAAATTTTTAATGTAAATTTCTTAAATATAAATAAATAAATTCTTAATTTTACTAAAGAAACGTAGAATGAATATTAATTAATGAATAAACAATGATCCGCTGTGTCGTCTTTGTGTGGAGTTTAATAAGTTTTATTAGCAAATTCAGTTATCCAAAAATAGAATGACCTTAAAACGCAATATTATTTTGTATTTAAATAATTAATGTTTTTATTTTGTTTCCTGTATATTTGTATTGTAATCCTTAGTCTGTAAGGATAATTATAATCTATTGACTTAATAAAAAAAAAAAAATTAGAAATAAATTTTTTTAAAAATAAATGAAATCATATTTTATTAAATTTATCTTTAAGAATATAATGAATTAAAAAAGTCATATTTATCACAGAATTAAACAAAACTTAGAGCAAACAAATTATCATTTTCTTTCCTGAATTACATGGAAAATAGTAAAATTAAGAATTTATTTATTTATTTATATTTAAGAAATTTACATTAAAAATTTAAATATTATAATAAAATGTAAATGTTTATTAAAATGGGGTTTTTTATCTTTACTCATGTTTACCGTTGTTTTGTGTTTTTTGTCTCTTTCATACTCACGTTTACCATTGTTTTGTTTGTTGTCTTAAGCAAAAACAATCAAATATCCATTTGTTTGTTATAATAATAATTCATATTGTGTTTTTGTTTGTTCATCCTGGTTTCAAGGGTCCTTGGTTAAACCAAAAACAATTGTTTGACACTTTCAAGCGTGAACTTCTGATAGTTTGGCTGGCTTGTTAACATTTTAGGGGCGATAGAAAACAATACCAGTATATTTCAATCGGTCTTTTAAAACACCCTACAGGCATACAACAGCATATAACCCTCCTCAAAAACGGCGGCAATAATAACAACAACAACAACTGTGAAATGTTATTCAACAAAGACTAATGATCTCTTTTCACTAAAAAATATTAACAGAAAATAACACACAAAAAAAAAAACAAATATGTATAACTTAAATATAATACAATTTATAACACCAAAAGAGAAACAACTTTCCTTTATATAATGCATAGTTTTTTTTTTATAACAAACACCAAAAAATTGATATTTTAATATACTTTGTATTATTTACTTTTGTTATAAAAGAAAATGTGGAAAAAGTATTCCAAAATTTAAAAAAAAAAAATATATATATAATAATAAGTGATCAGTTTGTCCAATAAGCAACAGGTTTTAATACACTTAAAATAAATCTAAATTATTAATTAGTAAAAAGTTAGATCCTGCTAAATAGCAAAAATAAATTTTGGCTTCATTGTTGTCTTCTTAGTAATGAAACACGTGGTTAAGCTTTTTTCTTAACAGGCACTATGACGTTACTAAAATTTGAATACTAAAAATGTTCTATTTATATAAAACCTTTTTCACTTGCGTACAATTGTTGCGAAATTGTGTTGAATTTTTTTTTTTTTTTCATCAATTTAATAGAAAAGATCATTAGAAAATCTAGCGAAAAGTGAAATATGACTTAATTATAATTGTGGTTTCCTCATATGACTGTACAAAATTTGTGAGTTTCTACGTTTTGAGCGATTGGTAAATTAAAGCTTAGTACTTCTGACTAGTTTTTTTCTTTAAGTGTATACTTTTAATATTAATTCTGTGTTAAGTTTTTTTTTGGGGGGGAATTAAAACACGTCAATGCCACATTTATGTATATAAATACAGTAAAATCTTTTAATGACGAAAAGCGATGTTCGTAAAAATTTTTTCCATCACACGCGAGAGCAAACTGTTAGAGATAGAGCAATAGTATCTCTATAAAGATCAAGTCATTCAAAATAGAAATGTTTTTTACTCTAGCTCTAGAACTTTTCTCTGGCGTATAAATGCGCCTTAATAGAATTAAAACTGTATTTTTGATACCAAAACCAACACTATGTCGATGCCGCTCACGTAGTAAAAAACGTTCTCTTGGTTTTATATGGGCAAATTACGAAGGTTCGGCATCTTTTGAAATTTGTTTTTTGCGATTCCCATTGAATTTCTTTGCAAATCCAATTAGTTTTTAGCAGATTTTCCAATTGGATTTAAAAAAAGGTTTGAAAAACAGGGAAATTTGCTCAAATTTTTGCAAAAATTTGGGAAATTTGCTCAATTTTCCCCTGTTTTCTCTCAGCTGCCGAAATTTTGTATTTTGTATAAAATTTTATTTGGCCGCTGCCGGCGTTGCAATCTCTATACTATTCTTACTCTATGCCAAAACTAAATAATTTTAATTAAAGTTACTGTAGTGATAATTTTTCATATATAAAATTTTTTATGCAAAATTTAAGAAACAATCCGGCTAATTATTTTAAAAACTTGAAACTTTTGAAGTCAATCTAATCAAAAAAATTATTTCTTTTAGAAAAAGTCTTGAAATTTGGATTAAATGTTTTGTTTTTAATTCGTAAATTAATGTGAAATTTCATTTCATTAAAAGAACGCAATTTTCACTAAAAAACATTAATTAATTTATTTCTACTTGAAGTTTATATTATATTAATAAAATAAATAAAAATTTACTTTTCTCAAATTATTAAAAAAAAAAAATAATTCGCGAATCAAAAAACATAATTTTGTTAAGGGAATTAAAAAAAAAACAATATTTGATATACGATTTAAATTTTTTAAAATTATTTTTAGAAATTGATAATTAAAATAAACTGTTTAAGGTATTTGTAGATGTAGATGTAAATGTAGATAAGTATCGGTTATGATTAGCTTTTACTGTATTTGCATTTTGTAAATAAAAGAAATTATAATTAATAATATATTAACAAAAATTTTTTAATGAATTGAATTAAGTTTAAATACAGCCAATACTACCAACAAAATGTTATTCAACTTTACAAAGGATGGTTGGTTGGTTGCTTGGATTGGATTGGATGGATGAAATGCATGATATTACTGTTTCGAGATTCGAACTCATTTTTTTTTTTTTTTTTGTTATTTAACAATTATTTTATTGTCTTTTTGTTATTGTTTATTTAAAGTATATTTATTTTTTTATCTGTGAACAAATATATTGTACTATATATATATTGTTGTATAGACATAATGAAAAAAAAAACACACTGATGTCATCTCAAGTGTTTTTTGAAAATAAAAGAACCCCAAAAATATTTAAGGTGTTTTTTTTGTTTTTTGTTTCTATATTTCAGAATAAATATATGGCAAGTGTAAATAAAACTTTCAAGTGTTGAAATTAAAAAAAGAATGATCAATAAATAAAGCTGTTTAAAAAGTAGTCCATTAATCTATTTGTCTATTGATCCAAGATAGATTTTTTTAAGTTTACACTAAAATTTAAATTCGATTCCAAAAATGGTGTAAGGTGGTGTCCGTTTATTACAGGTTTCGCTGTATGTTTCATTAGTAAAATTTTAGTAGATTGAAAATAAAATGGGTCTTTAAATTTTATAAATTCCTGTAAATATGTTTTTGAAAATCTAAAAATTTTATAATGAAATTAGGGTTTTATTTTTCCCAAGAATCGGTCCATGTTTAAAACTATCTTTCATCTGAAATTAAATTTGACACATTGGTTTCTTTTGAAATTGTTTGGAATTGATACATGCTTGTAGGATTATACCTAGATCCCAAGGTACGGTCACCTTCTTAGGCAATTCACTCAGATTTGTTTCTCTCAATTTTGGTCTCCTTAAATATATGAAATTATTCAACAATTCATTATTTAGGGGACGACCTAAAAGTAGTTTAATATTTTTTTAATTAAGACTTAAAAAAGATCACGATATTGTTGGTAACATTTGTCAAGACATATATCGCTCAGTTTTTGACGTAAGTCAATGTTTAGGATTAAATTTAAAGTTTTCATTACTTTTTGTTTAAAGTCAAATATAAATAAAAAAAAATTATTTAATTATTCCACGTCCTACATTTACAATCACTATTTTTTGGTAACAAAATGACAAGGAATTACTCCTAAAGGGGTTCGCTCTTATTGCGATGACATTTTTATCAAATATAAGACGCCATTATTTTTTCCCCAGTCACATCTCACTTTTAGGAGTTAAAAAAAAATTTTTTTTGTTTATGTTTCTTTTAAAGCAACAATACATAAATTGGTTTTTAGGGGTTTAAGAGGGTTTCCATACTTCTTCTTCTCGCTCAAACCTTTCTCTTTTCATTAGTTCATGTGCAATGACATTAGTCGTCAGCAATGGGAATATTTTAAATTAAAAAGCCACGCCAGACAAATTAAAAAGCGCTAGAAGGTGGTAAAAGAAAAATTTAATTGAAGTACGAACTTTTTCAAACAATTTTAATTTGCTCGGCCGAGTTAAAAAAAAATATCAGAGTGTTAGGACGTGTAGTAAGTTAGCCTTCTCTGGTATTACGCGAATGGCTTTATTTTATAATTATATTTTATATATCAAAATGTTGGCAACTCTGGGTCCTAATATAAGCAATTTAGGTGCTAACATTATTCTTTTTTTTTTTTGGGAAAGAATCAACACTCAAGAAATTCTTCCTACTAATTAATGTGTTGCTTTATTTAGAAACGGGATAGAGAAAAGATACTGTATTGTGCGAGATGATAAATCTAAGACCAATTGGTGCCTGGCATCTGATGCTGAGTTGGCGAAATTGTTGAAGTAGTTCATTGCCTGTTATGTTTTTTACTTCGGTGGGGTTAACTGCCATGAGAACACTAAAGGAGGACGTTGCCATTTGTATGAGGTATAAAAAACTCATATATATTATTTTTCTAAATTGATTTTGCCGTCACTGGGTATCGAACCCGCAATGTTCTGTGTAACAGTTCAACGCGCTAACCATTACACCACAACGCCTACATATTATAATCACAGAGAACTTCTCAGAATACCTTCCTTGTGAGTCAAAAAACCAAAATCTTAATTAAAACACCCATAATAGTTAAACTTAATAGAATTCGAAAGAAAGTCATACTTAAAAAATGGAATTGAAGACGATTAGCGCATAATAATGTACTAAATGTCTTTATAAAGGGTGGTTAAAGTTTAAGAGCCGATGTTGAATGTGAACCACACCTAAACGTCAAGTTGTTTTCTGCATTTCATTTGAAATTTCTCAATTTCAGACTAACTCAATTTGAACCATGGAAAGATACACAATCGAGCAACGCGTTAAAGTTATTCATTCTTATTATGAAAAAGGGCGTTCAAATCAAAATGCATTTCGTGCACTTCGTGATTTTTTTTTTTTGGTCAGCATAATCGACCAAATGTGTCCACAATCGGGAGAATTGTGGGTGAATTTCAGCAAACGGGGTCTGTGAAAACAACTGTGCATGCTCGCCCTGTTCGTTCTGCGGAAAACATTGCTTTTTGCATTGTTCGCGATAGTGTGTCATGAGGTCGGCCAAGCATTTGCCGCTATCGCGAGATGATAACGAACTTATTGCCCTGGACGATATGTGGTTTCAACGGGACGGTGCCACTTGCCACACAGCTAACGAAACAATTGCTCTTTTGCGCGAGAAATTCAATTTCCGTGTTATCTCACGTGGTGGTGATGTCAATTGGCCGCCAAGATCATGTGATTTGACACCGTTGGACTTCTTTCTTTGGGATTATTTGAAAGAAACGGTGTACTTCGATAATTCGGTACATTAACGGCATAGAACCTCAATTATGCCTCAGCGTCATCGAAAATTTGGACGCTGCGGCCATTTGGCCGATATTTTGTTCCATACATAATTGAACTATACCATATTATCATAATAAAAAGAAATGACAATAATTTCCTAAATAATTTGTGTTTTATTCAAAATCAACATCGGCCCTTAAAATTTAACCACCCTTTATATCTCTCTAAACTATTTACATATAACATTATCCATAGTAAAATGTAGAACAATTGTTTAAATTTACTAAGGTATTTGAAATTGTTAATATCAGTTAAATTAAATGTATAATTAAACCGCTTTTAACGTGGTGGTTGGTTCTTTAATGGTTTAATGTGTTATGTTTTTTTGTTTTTTATTCTTTCTTCTTACCAACGAACAACAAATATTGAATTCACGTTTTGTGGCACTTATGCAGTAAGTACTCGATTGTAATACGGTATAAAGAATATTTACATATAACAAATATATTCTTTAAAAATATCTTACTATTTATTGTTAATATGGTTTTTATATAAATTTAAAATGACTAATCAAACTTTTGGTTTGTATTATTGTAAAGTGTGTGATAACCGCAGGGTTATTCTTAGAGAAAAGCCCTTTGGGGCTGTATTTGTAAATTTATGCAAATGAATCGTCATCGACATCGTTCTGATAAAACTTGGTAAAACATCCGTCCTCAATCTTAAAGAGTTAATGGTTTTTTTAAATTTAACGTCAGTTATCAATACTAAAAACTATTGCGTTCTTTCTTATTACCATAACTTTTTTGTTTGTTTGTGGAACAAGTGCGCATATGTATATTCTACTTTGGCCAAAACCAGTAACATTAAATTGTTTAAGTCCAAAAAAAAAAAAATAAACAAAAATACTATATTTTAAAATAACCCATACTTGAACACTAAAGAAATACACAAAAAGAATTCATTGACCCTACCTTTCTAGCCAAGTCAGGAAAAAAGAGGAGTATTTGTGAAGAGACATACACATACAAATAAACAACAACAAAAAAAAAAAAAGAATCAAGCCGAAATTAAAAAAAAAATAAAACCTCTGAGGGTAGCGTAAAAAAGTAACGCACTTTCTTTAACCTTAAAATTATTTAATTTATATAAAAAAAAAAACGAAATTGATTCTTATCGAAAGCGAAGGTGTGAATTCGAATAGAGGTTGTTTGATGGCAAGGAATGTACCACAAGTGAAAATTTTCCATATGGATAAAATTTTGAATATATTTTATTCAAACTAAATTTCGCTATAAAAATCACAGACTTACACTGTGTCATCTTTGTAAAAGTTCTACTGTTTCCATTTTAAAATTAAATCAAATCAAAATAAAATCCATTTGTTGTGAAATTTAATTTAAAAACCAAAATAGTCTAGAAATCAAAGTATTAACGAATTGTACTCGATACTTTTTTCCAATGTATTTTATATGTAAACTAACGAGTGGAATGAAGCTTTTAGTTGGCAACACTCCCCACTTTTGGTTATCATTAAGGCGGCCATACACTTCGTTCTTTTTTTTTTTGGCAGTTTTAACCGTTCGGGTATAACTGTACAGGTCAAACTGTCGGCGTGTGGCCAAAAACCGTCCTTCTTGAACCGTCCGTTTTCAAACATGTTCGTTCAAAACTCTGGTCGTGTGTGTGATTACGCAGTTAAAAAGAACGGTTTTGTCAGAGTCGAATGCCAACTGAGAATTTAAACTTCGGCTTTGGGGAAAATTATAAAGGGGAGGGATTCTGAGATTTTGCAGAGCTTTGATGATTTTGTCCCAATTTTTTAAAATAAATTATAAAAAACAATTAAATCATCCCTGGATCCAAAAACTATAAATTATAAAATCCAATAAAAGTCTCAATTTAAAGAACACCTAGTTTAACTAACTTTAGATTAAACCTAGGGTAAACATTTTTCCTAAGTCCGAAGATTCAAGTTAGAGTCCGAAGTTAAACTTGAAAATTAAATATATCAGCCATTTCCAAGTTTATTAACAAACATTTGTCGAAACAACTTTCCGGTTTGGAATTTTGGTGTTTATTAAAAGAAATGAAAATAACATAAACCACATTTTAAAAGCAGTATTGGAATTGCAAACTGCTTTAAATTATGTTGAAAGATAATTTAATTTCTAAGCCTGATTTTCTTTAACTGGGATTTTAACTGATACATTTGTACTCTCAACAAAGTTTGATACTGTTTGTACTGAAACTGAAATTTCGGTTGTTTTTCTATGGGAAAAATACAAAATAACTATGTTATTATAATAGTTGTTTAAAAAAACAACAAACGTTAAGTACTGTGTTTTGTAACAGTTAATTGCTGATAGTTATTTACAAAATACAAAATTTCGTCGAGATTTTAAATCAAAAAATTCGATTATATCTCCAATGCTTAAAAACGCAATAGCTGGAGTTCTATTTGGAAATTTATTATTAATCTTAAAGTAGAATGAAGTAACTAAGCATTTTTTTTAATCGAAAGAAAAATATAATTTTTTTTCAATCAAAAATATAACTGTAATGAGCTAAAACTTTTCTGGCAACACTGGTTTTCCACAAGATTAATTTTTCGAAAGAGATTATACCTCGCACTAGCTCAAAATTAAGATAACTTGCAGCAAAATAAGAGCTGAGGAAGAAGTAGTTAAATACTACATCTACTGAACACGAAGTTGTGAAAATTTTGGTGAATCATTAATGATTTTAACATTGACGTGTCATTGGCGGGAAGTAGTTTGTTTCGGTGCTATGAAAAATCGATGAGCAGATGGACTTTTTCATTAGTTTACGGAAGTTGTAAAATATAGGGACTAAAAAATAAATATAGGGAGTGGCTTTTTTTTAAATTAAAAACGTGATTTAGAACACGCCAAGAATTATTATTCCGACCAGGACAAAGTGAATATCACTGGTATGCAAAATATGTTTTCAATAAGGCATTTAATGACTGCAGGAATTAACCATTTATGGACCAACTAAATAATTGTTTTTTTTTTTTACTAGAAGGGGTTAATATCAACATTTTGGAAGTTGTTTAAAATGACTTCTTACAAATCGAAAAATTTGCACTATTAACTTCTTTGAATATTCTGAAAAAGTGATTCGTAAAGAATAACATCCATTTTATTTTGCTGGGTAGTTAATTAATATGTTGTATTTTTATTGATTCTTTTTGCATTACTAGATAATTGCACAGATTTCTATTGAAACACTTTTAATTTTATTTTTTTTTTAGTATTTTTTTTTTCTGAAATTTGCCTCATAAATTAGGGTGACCATTTATAAATATCTCATTTGAAATAAGTGCAAAATTACAAAACAATCTTTATTTGGAGATAAATTAAAACCTTCAGATTATGATATGTTTAAATCCTAAATCACTTAAATGATTTTTGTAACAAGTAAAAATATCGAAATATGTACTCACCTTTAAGTGTATCGAATAACTTTTGTAGTCGATTTAGTTGGCAATATTCAGCACGTGGATATAAATACATCTAAAACAAAAAAAAAATACATATAAATTTTGCAAAAAAAACTTTATTTAACAAAAATTTGTATTGACCACTGCATTGATCAGACTAATTGTAAATATTTAGATGCAAGTTCATTTAGATTCACTTAAATTTTATATTTTAACTTTAGTGTAATATTACACAGACTTGTTTATTTTTTTTATCGAAAAATCTTCAGATTCTCTCGAATTTTTCCCTGTGATAAGGTTTTTTTTAATATAGAAAACCCAATTAATTATAAATGTTTTCTTAAATAAAAAAGATTTTGAAAAATCTTAGTAAACTGTATCAATTTTCGTTTATTTTGCGAAAATTTTTGTTATTTTAACATATTTTCGTATTTTTATGCATGTATTACTATTTGTGTATGAATCCGAATTCTATATATGAAAAAATGCCAATGATATTTTAAGGATTATGTTTGGTTCTTAAATACATATTGTCATTTTTGGTTTTGTCCTTATAACATTCAGATTTACTGATAAACAAATTTGAAAACTTTTAAGACAAGATATTTTCAACAATGTTTCTTGATTTGTTTATTTTTTACCACAACTTATATAGGGTCCGCCAAACAACTTTTTTTTTTGAAAATGCTATAAAAAAAACTACTGAATATTTTCTCAAATTTCTTTTTTTATTTGAAAGTACAATCCTTCCGGTTAATAATGGAAAATAATTTCATTCTAATGGCTGCCTCGGGTGGCCGTTACAGTCAATGGCGATCGTTATCGGGCCATGTTGAACGAGTTTTGAAGAATCAATTGAAATTCATAGAAATATATTTTTTAACTATTTGAATCAGTCATTCAAAAAACAAACTATAAAAATTTACAGACATTCAGTAGGAGTTGATATTTTCAGTTAAATGTAAAATTTTATGTTTTCTGCTTCAAAAATTGGAAATTCCTATAATTCCATTTTGTTTTTTTACCAAAATAGTTTGTATATATTCAAAATTATTTCAATAAAAATAACAAGAAATTATTCAAATATACATGCAAACAAAGCCAATAAAAATATATACAAATGCGTGTGTTGTCTTCTGTTTTGTAATTACATACAAATAAAAACAAACCACAAAAGTAGTTTTTTCTAACTTTTTGTCAGTAAAAATTTGATGGTTATTTTAAACGGCTTTCTATTGTTTTTACTTTTGTCGATTACACTAGGCAACAGCCATTTTGTTATTTGGTTCTAGCATACTTTTTCTCATGGATTTGGACCTACTGAACACGAAAATGAATTTTAAAAATTTTTCTGTCGATTGGTTTGCGAGATACAAATTTTTTAATTTTTTTTTTTTAATTTTTGGAGGTACACTTACTATTTTGAGCATATCTTTAGTCTTCTTTGACCTATTTTATCCTACTACTACTCAAATTAAAGACAATTGAGCCGTCTACAACTTATTCTCAGAAAATTTTCAAATCGGGTTAGTAGTTTTGATGTTGGCGGCTTAAAAAGGTTAAAAAACTGCGTTTTTTTAGTAAAAATGTGGCTGAAAAATTCATATAAAAATTCATATAAAATGTAAAACGCGATGTTAACAGCGATTTTAATTTTTTTACGTATAGCTGACACTTTTCCAAAGAAAATAAGCCCTTACTTAACAAAATCTGATGACAAATGGCCGACTTATTATTTTTTTGGTAAACGACCGAAATTCCGCTATTTCACGATTTTTTGATTTTCATTATTTGCACAGCTTACCTACCCAACGCAAACGAATAAATACATTTGAACTTAATTTAAAATAAACAAATTAGTCTTCGTATATTATTTTTTAATTTATTTACAGCACTACATGCTCAATGTATCGCACAATTAGCTAAACTAACGAAATTAAACTAACTAATTAAATTAAGCAAATCAACGCACAAAAAAATGAGTAAAAACAAAGATATAAGTGTACATTTTATGCCATGTGGAAAAACTGCTGACTTCTTCTTTGTTTTTTGTATTCGCTGCAATCGGTCTCACGTATTAGGGTCCAAATATAGTCACCCATCATAGCCGTGTCATAGTTGCCCTGATAGCGTCGTTCCATAGCCTTCAATTCCTGATGAAAGCGCTCGCCGTGTTCGTCGCTCACGTCTCCTAAATTCTCAGGGAAAAAATCCAAATGAGAATCCAGAAAGTGTATTTTAAGTGACATGTGCACTCCCATGGCTTCATAGTTCTTTACCAGATCCTCAACTATGTCCTTATAATTCGGGCTTTTGTTGTTTCCTAAAAAGTTTTCCACAACAAGCCTGAAGGAATTCCATGCTGCGGCTTCGATGGGTGATAACAGCTTTGGGAATTTTTCATCTTTCAACATTTTTTTTATCTCGGGTCCTGCGAAGACTCCTTCTTTAATTTTTGCCAGCGAAAGGTAAGGGAAAATTGACCGTAAATAGGCAAAAGCTTCACCTTCTTTGTCTAATTTTTTGGCAAAATTTTTAATCAAACCCAATTTTATGTGCAGCGGCGGAAGTATTATATTTTCACGGTTCTCTATTAGTGGTTTGCGCTGAACATTCGCTTCTCCAACTACAGGTTTCGTTCGTACCGGCCATTTTTTTTTTTATATAATGCTGATCATCAGCGCGGCTATTCCAAAGGCACAGAAAACAGCAATGTCGCGTATAGCCTCCTTGGAGTCCACACAGAATGGCCACAACTTTAAGGTCGGCGCATATTTTCCAATTGTATTTCCTATACTCTATGCATTTCAGCAAAATGTCCATAGTTTCATAGTTCTCCTTTGAATGAACCGCATGAGCAATAGGAACAGATGGCTTTTCATTCCCATTATGTAAGAGAACTGCCTTCAAGCTCTCTTTGTTGCTGTCAATAAACAACCTCCATTCGTTGGGGTTGTGAATTTGGTGAAGCTCTTGGAACAAGCCTGAAATGTCGCTGCAAAAACATATTTGGTCTTTCTTTGTATAAAATTTTGCATACTCCTTGTGACGGTTTCTGTACGCTGATACTTTCACTTCTGAAGCCGCAAATCCACACTGTATCATCCGAGACGCAAAAAGTTCGGATTTCTCCTTAGTGAGACCAAAATCGCGCACCCAATCGTTTAGTTCGGCCTGTGACAGTAATTTTCGCTTTGCACCCGGCTCAAATTCGCTTGCATTTGACTCAGACTCTTCTTCTGACGATTCTGCTTTTTGAAGAGATGCACCAGGGCACACTGGATATGGCACATCATGCGAATGTGGTACTGGAAGCGCAAACGATCCCACTTGAGCGTAGTTCCATTAAAAAAATCTTTCTACCCCACTGTTTGTGGTGAGGCAAAAATAACAGTCTGTGGAATGGCATAGCGGCTTTTTCCACATCATTGGTGTATCGAATTTCATATGGCGGCTAAAATTAAAATAAATTACTATATTCGCTATGTATAATGTGTTTAAATAAAAATTCTTACCTTCCGCCAGCTGCCCAGTTGGTTAAGATTATATAGCAAAGATCACACAGCGACTTAGGTGTCCATGGTTCTGTGATATTTGGTGAAATACCAAAATAATTCAAATAGTGCAATTGTACTGCTGGAGTAAACTTGTGTGCGTGATTTTTTTTATAAACTGGCCACAAACATTGCAGAAATTGTCTGGATCGTTCAAACACTCGAACACACGTAGTCTTTTACTCATTGTCTTCCTTGCGTTTTCTAAATATTAACTTCTTTACACTTTCACAGACAGTTTTGAAATGCAATTGATAACCGTGTCTCCTTATGTTTAAATATGTATGAGCAGGTAGTGCTGTAAATAAATTTAAAAAAAATATACGAAGACTACTTTGTTTATTTTAAATTAAGTTCAAATGTATTTATTCGTTTGCGTTGGGTAGGTAAGCTGTGCAAATAATGAAAATCAAAAAATCGTGAAATAGCGGAATTTCGGTCGTTTACCAAAAAAATAATAAGTCGGCCATTTGTCATCAGATTTTGTTAAGTAAGGGCTTATTTTCTTTGGAAAAGTGTCAGCTATACGTAAAAAAATTAAAATCGCTGTTAACATCGCGTTTTACATTTTATATGAATTTTTATATGAATTTTTCAGCCACATTTTTACTAAAAAAACGCAGTTTTTTAACCTTTTTAAGCCGCCAACATCAAAACTACTAACCCGATTTGAAAATTTTCTGAGAATAAGTTGTAGACGGCTCAATTGTCTTTAATTTGAGTAGTAGTAGGATAAAATAGGTCAAAGAAGACTAAAGATATGCTCAAAATAGTAAGTGTACCTCCAAAAATTAAAAAAAAAAAATTAAAAAATTTGTATCTCGCAAACCAATCGACAGAAAAATTTTTAAAATTCATTTTCGTGTTCAGTAGGTCCAAATCCATGAGAAAAAGTATGCTAGAAACAAATAACAGACAAAAGTTTGTTATTTGTGACCTAGTGTTATTAAACAATGATTAAAAATAAACAACAAAATGGGTTGAATATAATGGAAAATCATTAGTCCTCTATTTGATTGTATTTTCGATTAATTTAATATGTATTTTAAGTTGTTTTTAACGAAATAATATTGTGAGTGTACCACAGCCACTTTAGGACCGATATGAAAAGTTTAAAATGGCGATTTCACTAAAGGCTTCTTAATCGGGTTTATTGCGCTATTTTATTGGCTTAATTTTGAAATATCTTAAACTACCTTTAAAATAACGCTAAACTACCGAAACACCGATTTATAACGGTATTTTTGAGATATAACAAAATGTAACGTGTAATATATTATGAAATAAGCCCCGTGATATTAGAAGACACACATCTTTATTGGAATCGTAGTTTTAAAATTTTCGTATCGGTACTGATCAGAGCGTGGTAGACAACTACCATTATAATGAAAAGGTAGCGCTTACCAACCATGATTTCAATACAAATTAGGTTATTTTGCTAAAAAAAAAAGGGTTAGAACCTTTACAATATAGATAATATGTAGTATACCGTATTTAATACCTTTGGACTTTATAGGGTTAATTTATTACACTGTTAAAGCAACATGTGGATTTTTTTTAATTTCTTTCGTGACTTCCACGTGTGTTGTTTGTTTCATGTGTGTGTTAGTTTTTACAAAGTATTGAAAAGAATTTAAAGTCAATATTTTATTTTACCACTAACCATTTTGAAAAGCTCCAAAAAATGCCTTAACGATGGCATTTTAGATTGACTAACTAATAAAATATACATACTTAACCCTTTAATGCTCTTTCTTCTGATAGCGATAATATTTAGCATTGAAAAAAGAGGACTGTGGAACAATAGTAGGATGTGCAGAGTTAAAATTATCGAGCCAATCATCTGCCACCCGCAAGCCAATTTCAGACGCACGTCTTGCGAAGCTTGAGATACACGAGTAGCGAAACTTTTAAAACGTTTATGTATAAAGCAAATCATTAGCCAAGGACTTCGGCTTATGATCTGAAATATTTGAAGCTACGCAACTCGTGTGTCTGAACTTGGCTCGTTGGCTCGATAATTTTAACTCTGCACATTCTTTTGCTGCACAGTCCTTGTTGAAAACTTACTATGGAAAAAATATTGAAAATTTTTATTTATCGCTTTATTTATAAAGACAAATCAAGAAATCGCATAGTTAAACAATTTCAGTAAAAGTAAAATAAAACTATACGTAAAAAATGGTTGATCTAGTGTTGTTATTAAAGGTGTTATGGCGATTTTCGCTTTTTAAAATTTGCGATATTTAGCGAAATTGACCGTAAAATTCTATTAATTTTTACGAAATTAGTTTTGCTGTCTTTTAGTTCTGAGTATATCAGATGTGCTTAATTGCAAAAATAAAATCTGTTAAGTGGTTTTGGAGTTAGCGAAATATTTGTTCTGACGGTATTCTGCGAGTGCTGGAGCAAAAATAAACCATCTTACAAGTATGTTAGAGGCTCTGAACCATCAATAATATATGACGGAGTTTAACTTAAATTTTAACAAGTTTTTAAGTATTTTTTTTCTGTTTTAAAAAGTGACATTTTCCCGTTTATGAAATTTTGACAAGAAGGATGTATCTCAATTAATATTTGTTTGGTCTACAAAAATTCCAAAAAAAGTTTAAATGCATACAAAGCAGCTAATTATATTTGCTATCGATTTGCTATGACTACTCTAATAAAAAAATTGTTATTTAGCCAAAAACTTCTCAAGAGTTAAAGACCGCTTTTATGCAGCCTTGAGCATTATTGGGTTAATAAATATAATAACTTTATGTTGTAATGGTCTTTAGCCTTTTTTCTTAAAAGATTTTTTTTTTTTTTGCCTTTACACAACACATGTGACAAGCATATATGTAGTATTGACCTTTTAAATATTCAAAACAAGATATTGATGCCAAAGGGCATTTTAATTTATGTACCATGTACTATGTATTTGTAAAACCTGATATCAAAATTCATTTTGAATTTAAAAGCTTTCTAAGTTTGTAATATAAATGATGTAAAATATGTACACAGCGAAAAGAAACCTTTTTTTTACTCAAACAGAAACAACATAAATTATTCATTTAAATACGAAAGGATGTTAATTCAAGTATTAAAAAAAAGCATAACAATCAGTTTATTTTAAATTCGGAATGGTTCGGAAAAATCTTAAAAAAATTGTACATTTGGAGGTTAAAAAATGATTTAAAAAAAGGCTTTTAGCGACGAGGGTAGTTTTCAGATTTTTTTTAAATCAAAAATGACTTAAAATACACTTTAATTTATAAGAGAAAATATTCACAATTTTATGCGTGATTTCTATGTCCACAGGGACCTTCTTTGGGCATACTATTTTAGAGTCAATATCTGAGTAAAAAAATGAGAATCTTTGCTGCTGGGATGTCAAATGGATTTTTTTTGTCTTTTTGAGATAATTTCAAATAAAATTAATTTGAAAAATTCAGAGTTAAGCGTAGACTTTCTATTTTTAAAAATTTCAGGCATTCAAACAAATAAATTCATAAAAAAAATCTGTCACTTCTCGTTACTAAATTTGTCTAATTTTTTTACCAACGGGAGGTTAAATTTTAAAGGCCGATGTTGATTTTGAATAAAACACAAATTATTTAGGAAATTATTGTCATTTCTTTTTATTAGTATAATATGGTATGGGTATGGTTCAATTATGTATGGAACAAAATATCGGCCAAATGGCCGCCGCGACCTCGGCGGCACATCTCCATCCGATGGTCCAAATTTTCGATGACTCTAATGCTTAATTGAGGTTCTATGCCGTTAATGTGCCGAAATATCTCATCCTTTAGCTCTTGAATTGTTGCTGGCTTATCGACGTACACCTTTTCTTTCAAATAACCCCAAAGAAAGAATTGACATCGCCACCACGTGAAATAACACGGCCATTGAATTTGTCGCGCAAAAGAGCCATTGTTTCGTTAGCTGTGTGGCAAGTGGCACCGTCCTGTTGAAACCACATATCGTCCAGGGCAATAAGTTCGTTATCATCTCGCGATAGCGGCAAATGCTTGACCGACCTCATGACACACTATCGCGAGCAAGAGCAATGTTTTCACCAGAACGAACTGGGCGAGCATGCACAGGTGTTTTCACAGATCCGGTTTGCTGAAATTTGCCCACCATTCTCCCGATTGT
The DNA here is from genome assembly GCA_949748255.1 of Eustalomyia histrio. NCBI lineage: Eukaryota > Metazoa > Arthropoda > Insecta > Diptera > Anthomyiidae > Eustalomyia > Eustalomyia histrio. The sequence continues at coordinate 158,880,433 of OX456524.1, read as the reverse complement.
GGACATATTTGATTGATTATGCTGACCAAAAAAAAAATCACGAAGTGCACGAAATGCATTTTGATTTGAACGCTCATTTTCATAACAAGCCTGTATAACTTTAACGCGTTGCTCGATTGTGTATCTTTCCATGGTTCAAATTGAGTTGAAATTAAGAAATGTCAAATGAAATGTAGAAAAAAACTTGACGTTTAGGTGTGGTTCACATTCAACATCGGCTCTTAAAATTTAACCACCCTTTAATATGTATTCTGTTAAGATACCCAGCAAAAAAAAATGGTAGTAATTCTGTGACTATAACTTCTTTCATTGCTTCCTAAACTTCAGTTGACATTCTTTTATGATATTTTGGTGTTATTCTAAGGCACTTCCAAAGGAATTCATGTTTTCATATTTCAAATGCAATGATCTAGATATAAACCCGATGCATAACTTAAAAAATAACCCTTCATTCCTTCTAAAGCATAAGTTATAGTATATCGTATATTTTTTGAATCGAAAGCATTTATTCTAATTGGAAAAATAGTTCTGATAAAATTTTTTAATTTTTTTATTAAATCATTTTTTATATTTTACGTTAAAATTTCATGAGGGTTAGAATTTATGCAGTTTTGCAATTTTTATAAAAGTTTTGAAAAATCAAGAAAAACTGATTTTTTACCTTTAATTTGAAACTAGCTGGCCTGTCATTTGCATTTTTCAGACTCAAATATCAAATATATTTATGACGACGCAATCTGTGCATTTTTGCTATTTTATTTAACACTACATCATTTCCAGTTTTAATTCAGAATTTACCAAAATAATTTTAAAATTGTGTAAAAATTATTTCAAATTGCCCAAAAATGTTTTAAAATTGTGCAAAAATTATTTAAATTTTTTTCAAAAATATTTTAAAATTATGTAAAAATGTTTCAAAACTGTACAACCAGTTTTTAATTATCCAAAAATATTTTAAAATTTGTCTAAGAATTCATTAAAATTTTTGAAACATGTTTCAAAAATGCTTTTTCACTAATGCAGAATTATTTATTTGTTTTAATAAAGAGTATTTGTATATCAATGCATAAATTTTCCTTCTTTAAACTTATTTTTCTGCATTCTTATGAATTAAATTTTCACCAAAGCTTAAATACCACAAAGTATATGAACTTTTTCCACTCATGCATCAGAATATTATCAATGCTTTCTTAGAGTGAAGTATAAGTAATGCTAGTAGCTTCATTTGAATACTTCCATCCTATGACACGCTAATGTTAAATTCATCGATGAAACCATTAGAAAAGAAGTGATGCCTTTACCATACCCAGCAAAATAAGAGCTGAGGAAGAAGTAGTTTAACACTACATCTACTGAACACGAAGTTGTGAAAATTTCGGTGAATCATTAATGATTTTAACATTGGCGTGTCATTGGGAGGAAGTAGTTTGATTCGGTGCTATGAAAAATCGATTAGCAAATGGACTTTTTCATTAGTGTACGGAAGTTGTTAAATATAGGGACTACAAAATAAATATAGGGAGTGGCTTAGTTTTAAAGTTATAAATCTGATTTTGAACACGCTAAGAATTATTATTCCGACCAGGACAAAGTGAATATCACTGGTATGCAAAATATGTTTTCAATAAGGCATTTAATGACTGCAGGAATTAACAAATTATGGACCAACTAAATAATTGTTTTTTTTTTACTAGTAGGGGTTAATATCAACATTTTGGAAGTTGTTTAAAATGACTTCTTACAAATCGAAAAATTTGCACTATTAACTTCTTTGGATGTTCTGAAAAGGAGATTCGTAAAGAATAACATCCATTTTATTTTGCTGGGATCTACTGAACACGAAGTTGTGAAAATTTCGGTGAATCATTAATGATTTTAACATTGACGTGTCATTGGCAGAAAGTAGTTTGTTTCGGTGCTATGAAAAATCGATGAGCAGATGGACTTTTTCATTAGTTTACGGAAGTTGTTAAATATAGGGACTAAAAATTAAATTAAAAATGTGATTTTGAACACGCAAAGAATTATTATTCCGACCGGGACAAAGTGAATATCACTGGTATGCAAAATATGTTTTCAATAAGGCATTTAATGACTGCAGGAATTAACCATTTATGGACCAACTAAATAATTGTTTTTTTTTTACTAGAAGGGGTTAATATCAACATTTTGGAAGTTGTTTAAAATGACTTCTTATAAATCAAAAAATTTGCACTATTATCTTCTTTGAATGTTCTGGAAAAGTGTTTCGTAAAGAATAACATCAATTTTATTTTGCTGTGTAGTAGTGATGCTTTTATTGCTTCTTTGGCAGCTTCATTTTTGCTGGATACTGTTTTAAATGGTTAACATGCCGCCATATATAAAGTTACGATAAATGCAAGCATATTTCACTAAATTAAAAATTTGCACACATTATAATCAATCAATCATCTCGATATAACTTTACAAAAATTAAGAAATAAACATTATTATTTATTATCGTGTAAATATCATTATAAAATAAGGTGTCAATGAACTTTTTATTAATTTATTTAGTCATAGTATCTAAATTGATATAAACTTTATACAAAAAAAAAAAAAAGATACAAATAAACAAGTTATAGCAACAATTGTGAGAAATTGTTTAAAATAATACAAAATGTACTAAATAAAAATCCATATTTAACAAATTAGTTGACAATTAATACATCATTGCAGATGTTAAACATTATTTAAAATTAAATGTTTTACTAACAATTGTATTATTTAATAAACAAATTCATTTTTATGTAATGTCATGTATTGTATTGTATCATGTCAGACAAGTATTTATATGTGTAAATATTTGAAAATAACTACAGGTATTATTTGTTAATTGCCATAACGGACAATCTTACTAACCAAATAGTAAATAGCATTAACTGGAAAAAGAAAATATTGTAATTTATGTTATAAACATGTAGAAACAACTTTAGATACAAGCGATTTACAAATATGTGAAAACACAATTAAAAGGTTAACAAAATGTTCTAATCGTTAGAATGAGCTGATGAAATTTTTTAAAAATTAGATGTAAATTTGAACCCAAATAGTTTTAGCGAAAAGCGAAAGTAGACCATCAGGCAGACAAACTCCCCTAATATCAGACAGTTCGCGATGACGCATTAAGCTCGGTAATCGTGTTATCAGCCGTCTGTCTTGGCGATGTCGATTGGCCGCCCCGGAGCTGCTATTTTTCCCTTTTTTAATTTTTCTTGTGGGGTGCCGTTAAAGATTGATGCTATGCGAATAATCCAGAAACGATCCACACCCTTACGGCAAATATCGTTCGGGCCATTTGTGGGATAGAACCAGAAACGGTTAACAAAGTCTTGGAAAATTGGTCTGGCAGCATGAGCTACTTCGAAGCCAGCCGCGGCAGCCATATTAACGAAAACGTGTTCTATAAATAATGGGAGTATTTGTTTTTTCTAAAAAAATCCATTATATATCTAAATAAATTAAATTTAGTTCATTTTATTTAATTTTGAAGGCTTTTGTCGAAAGAAAGTATTCAAAATGACAAGTGTATTTCCGGTTTTCTTCCAAAAACATAATTGTCTGGTTATTGAGAGGAGACGCCTTCTCCACGACGACGTCTCCACTATTGTTTAGATTTTCATTAGATTTCGTATAAATCTATATCGAGAATATTTTTGGTAAATACGTTAAATTTTAATTAAAACTTCATGGTATTTAAAAACAAACAAAAATTGCTTTTAAGAATTATTTTTTTCTGTGATTACAATTTATACAAATATATATTTTTTTTTTATTTCGGTGTAGTCAATTTGTCTAAATTCCTATTGTAAGTGAAACCGCAAGTTTTTGTAGTGTTTTTTTACGTGAAACTGTTTTTGAAATTCGGCCCACTCTATGGCACATATAAATACTTGTACGCTACACATACAGGTATAAAATAAATTGTATAGTTTGCAATTTATTAAAACTTTATCTGTTAAAACCTTTAAATTCTTCTCGTGACTTAAGACTAAGAATTCTTAATAAAGAAGAATTTACTTGAAGACAGACAAAATAAAGATTTTAAATTTATCACAATTTACATACATACAACGTTTTTGTTGTTGTTTTTTTTTTTTCATTGGAGTGAGATATAAAAGCAACGGTAATCACAAAACTAGTAAAAACCGACTATAACAGGAAAGCCCTACTATGAGATACCCTACAATTAGCGTTATGTTCTCGACTGAATTCTGGGAAAGGACCTGATCTTATGTATTATGTATATGGGCGGAACAAATAAATAAAAAAAATTGAATGAATTTGCGAAAAAAGTGTATTTAAGCAAATATCGGGAAGGTGGTTTTTTATGGAGAACATCCGATTTCCTTCAAATTTGGTAACAGATTACATGCACGAACAGACATCTCTAAATCGCTTCAGAAATTAATTGTAAATTGATAGGTTTACTTAAATATGGGTCTAGGTCTATTATTTTTGGTAGTTACAAACATCATTACCTACTTATTATACCCTTTCCGTACGTAGTGGTGTAGGGTATAAATATGTTTAGATTAATTTTAAGTACGTTCAGAAAACTATAAAAAAAAAGGCAAAATATACTTACGAATGATCGAATCAAAAATTTGTTCAGCTCTTAGAATTGATACAATACAGAATAGAAGCGTAAATTGATAAGCTCTTGAAAAAATGTTGCTCTTTGATTTTTTTAAATTTTAACAAAATAATAGCGATTTTTTGTTATTTGCACGAACTATACACAGATAGGAATTAGCTGGCTTTGGCAATATGGCAGATAGAAAATAAGTAAAATGAAATGCAAATGTTTAAGAAAATCATACAAAAAGGTTCAAAAGTCTAACAACAGACATATGCATACAGTAAAACTCGTTTAAAACGAACACGGATACAACAAATTCTCGTTTAATACGAGCTTAGTTGAATTTGAATCAGAGAACTGCAAAATCAACTTTTTTCTTGATTTAATCATACACAAAAATTCTTGTTCACATTTAATAATTCAACGAAATTCACTGTAGAATAAAATCAGCATCATGTAACTAACGCGTAATTGGGATCAGTGTGAATCATCTGTCGACTAAGTTTTATGCAAATGTAATCACTCAACAAAAAGTCAGCGTTGAATAAATCAGAAAAAACAAGAAACAACGCGTATGAGTGTAATCATAATCAAAACAAAATAGAAACACATTTCATAAATGTACATTAGGGTGGGACTTAAATCCGCTTTTTTAGAATTTTTATTAGTAATACAATACTAAAAATATTCTTCTTTGTGAAATAAAAAAATTTAGGTCGATATCTCAGGCTTGCCTAATCCGGAGAAATTTAAATATTGTCTATTTTTTTATTCATCTATTTTGATTGGAAAATTAGGCAATATTTAACTTTGGGGGAGCATGAGATGTCGACCTAAATTAAAAAATTCACAAAGAACAATATTTTTGGTATTACTAATAAAAATTCTAAAAAACGGATTTTAGACCCACCCTAATTTATGAAATGTGTTTCTACAAAACTACCCCCTTTTTATAGATAAGAAACTATTTTGTTTCAATTATGATTACACACATACGCTTTATTTATTGCTTTTTCTGATTTATTCTACATCAAAATAATTATTGTTGGCTCGAATGAACAGAATAAAATCAATGGTATGAAAACGATCGATGATTAAATCAGTGACACAACAATTTGCACGTCGTTTGATTGATTTAAAATCATCAACAAATATGTATGTTAGAGTATATTTAACGTTTGAACGCAAACACATATATATTCTTGTGTTGATTGCGTATGAACGTTTTGCAATCAGCATTTGCAGAACAAAATTAAGAGTAAGACAAAATTTACTCACAAAAAGAAAAATATACAAAAAAGTACACAAACGGAAAATTTGTAAAAATTAATAAGACAGTTAAAACAGCTGATTGTAAATGTCAAACAAAAAAAATCCAACCGGTCAATATGGAAAATATGAATAAAAAACTAGAATTAGATGTAAAGTGGTTGTTCTCCAGGAACATTTCATCGTAAAAAAGCTGGTTTTTACTTTTTTTTTTACTATGTTTGGGCAAATTTTTTGTTTTTCAATTATATTTTTTTCAATCAGCTGTTTTTTTTTCTTACAAATTCTTACTGGCAAAAATTTCTCCAGTAAAAATCAGTAAGTTCTCTTGCATCGAACTGTCACTTTACTCTCTCCTTACAGAGTATTTGTGTAAACACCTTCCAGTAAATAATTTTACAAATTTGTACGAATTTGTACAAAAGAGTTTTTTAAAATTTAGCAATTTTTTCATAATTTGTTTGTATTTTGACAGATTAAAATTAAATAAGATTTAATTAAGAAATGAAATGATAGAAAAAGAAATGAAAGAATTTAAATTATTTTTTTTAAGAATTTTAAATATGATGTGGAAAATTGTAAAATAATAAACAAATTTTAACCTGGTAAATATGAATCTTGCTTATAATGACCTAATTTTTCAGGTCTCCTGAAGTTCGCCTTAACCGGTGTTTACTACAAAATATGTGCAATCCATACTACTACGGGTACAACGGGTTGTCTAACCAAATTTTCATTTTATATTAGGATATGCACGATCATATGATCATCGAATATAATAAATACAAGTTTCCAAAACATTCTTGGTCTTTTTTTACTTTTAATGTTTTAAAATCTTTCTGTTACTGATTTTTTATATTATATTAAATTTAAAAAAAAAAAAAAATTAAATTATCTACATGATATAGGGTAATTTCGTGTACCTTGGATCTTTGTATTTTTCTCCTCTTTCATTGTTATTGTTTTGTATGGAATTTTTTTCCAATATTGGTGATATCTCGATAATCTGTGTCTTTATGGAATTTTATTATCTAACATTTTAAGGGATATAACATATTGCAGTGCCAAAAAGAAATCAGATACCAAGATACACCATACTCCCCTATTTAATTAATTTACTTTAAACGTATAAATCAAAAATCAAATAAACACACTATGAGTATAAAAAACGAGTATTTACTGTGTTGTCTGTATGTGCATATGACCGTTTGGGTGGCTTCCTAGTAATTGTTTGAAAAATTATCTCTACTGTTCAATGGTAAACTGCCATTCAACAGATAATCAATTGGGAGAATCCCCGCGTGTTTTTTTTTCATATTTTTGTTTTGAATATTTTTTTTTCTTCATATTGTTTTTTTAAGTCTAGCTTGTAATAAGGTACATGTGGAAAAAAGAAAAATTACCCTAAAATTTTTCCTAACCTCTTAAACACCTGTTCATTGGAAATTAAAACTATCAGAGAAATGCAAGAAAACGATAACCACAACACGAATATTTTACCAAAAAAAAAAAAAAATAAATAAAAAAGGGTTTCCAAACAAATCTTTTAAATATCTGCTATAAACATCCATTATAAAAGGTTATACTGATTTTAACCTGTTTATGTTGTTTGTTTTTGTTACCAATTTAAATTAAATACCGTTTTAGACATTTAACCCATCAACTATATAATGAATCCCAAAACTTAATATTCGAGACAGCATTAAAATAAAGGATTGGATGTGGGAAAATAAAATTTCTTTTGATGTGATATTTAAAATTTTTGGAAGGAATTAAAATTTTGAGCTGGTAAATCGATTCTATTCATTTGGAAAAAAGTTTTCTAAATGTATAACAATCATGATACATCGGCTGAAAAATCCGTAGAATGATACATAGGTGGCGCCACTAATAAAAAATATATATGATTTCTTGGACCTACCAACCTTTAAATGATACCCGTCCAAATTTAATGACAATTCGTTCATTGGTCAACTAGTTACAGCTGTTTTAGTGACGCTACTTTTGTGATTTTGAAAACAGTGGATTTTTCATTGCTTTTTAATGGGAAAAACACAGTTCAGTTATCAAAAGTTCGGTAATCTCATTCGAAAAGTTCGAGCGTATCATTTGATTGGCAAAAAATCGGTTGTGAGCCCTAATCTGTTTTCTAAAGAAATATAACTAACATTATAGACTCGTAAGTTAACAAGAAAATACAACACTTTTTCCTTGACCCAATAAAAAATCTAAAGTCTAAAAGAAAAAATAACAAAATAAAAATATTTTCAAATGTAGGACACCTTTAAAAATGAACGTCAACATATATATCCCCGGTATAAGCATTTTATAACTTAAGTCTGACTTTATGTCAGTATAAAGAGAATGTTGAAATATTGTTTTAGTGAATGTCAGAGAGCCATTGAAAAATTATTCAACTGCATAAATAAAAAAAATGTATATATGTATGTATGCATTTTTTTTCTGAGAGAAGCCAAAGATCGCACAAATACACATATAACTTAATTGCAAGTTAATCTGTCCGTCTGTTTTACTAGAGAATTTATAAATCGCATGGTTTTTCCCAATTATGTCGAATTTAGGGGATTTTTTTCTCGTTAGTTGTCTCTATATATATTTCTATAATTTCTGTATCTGCATTTTTGTTAATTTGGTTGTTGTAAGCTTTACTTAAAATTCCAACAGAGAGACCGGTTTATATGGAGTGTTTTTATAAAAAAAAAAACAATCTCAGTAAAAAAAAATGTTTTTTTATTTATTTGGCCAAAAACAATTTAATACTCTTATGGTTAAAATGGTTGTTATTTATCTCCCTTCTTCTTCTCTGTACTATGGATATGAATTAAAAATCAAGCCATACTCAAAATTATTGTGTTATCTCATTTAAGATACATTTTAGTTTACAAACTTTTATTTCTTTCTATCCATATAAAGGCAGTTTGTTACACAAGCCATTATTATTACGCTGCTTTAAAACCGGATCTCTTCACGTTTTTTGTCTTTCTTTTTTGTTCAGATTAAAAAGTACATTCACTTTATGGCTTACGAGCGAAAATATTCAGATATAAATATATATTATGATATTAATACTTGAAAAAACAAAAACAAAAATAAATATAATAAATATATAATTAACATTAACCAAAAATGCACAAATAAAAATCGACATAATATGAAGAGAAATCCATAAAAAAATTAATCATAAAAATATAAAATGGTCATTAGGGAATATTAATTAAAACTTAATTAATCATTTGAACAATAAAAAGAAAACTAAAGTCAGTGATCTTTTTTTTCATAATTTATACAATTTTCAAATTGTTATAACTTAATAGAGGAAGTTGTTGTATTTAGTGGAAGAAAAAACAACCTGGTTGGAAAAAGGGATGAAGAAAAGATTAATATCTTAAATTTGTAAAATGACATGTTGAAATAAAAGATGTGTAGCAGGTTTTTAAGATTTAATTTATGATAAATATTTAACACATTTTGTAAATCTAGGTTAAAATTGACAAGTTGTAATTTTTTTTTTTTTTGTTAACAAGCTGTGATAGTTTTTTCGATGACAGTTGATATAAAAAGGTTATAACATTTTAATAAAAAGTAGATGCTTTCAAAAAGAAACTTTCTTAATTACAGATTATAGTCTTTGGGCTGATGTGCGACAAAATATGTTATGATACTACTTGCATATGAAAAGAAGCAAAAATAAATCCCAGCGGAATTGTGCTGGTTTTTGTAAACGCTTGACTTTTTGTTCTTCCTTGGAAAATGGTATCAATCTTGTTCTTTATTTGGTCATTATTATCACATATTGCAGGTGCGTGGACCTTAGTTTCGGCATCGACAACGACTATTTTTCCTTCAAGTATCAGCTCACCATCGAAGGAGGGTACCCTCTTTTAAAGGGGTTACTGAGCTTCCTTGTGGTCGCACTAGTGACGCCGATTGTTCTGGACGGCCAACTGAGGGCAATACAAGCGAAAATATTGAAGAAATTTACGGATTGTTGATATATAATATATGTTCAAATCAAATTGGATATGTTGGGAAATCCCGTCTTAAAATATTATATGTAATCAGATCTGTTTAAATATAATTAGATATGATTGAATCCAATTATATCTGATGCCAAATCAGATCATATATGATATATGTTCAATTCAAATTGGATGTGATTAGATATGGTACACCAGATTTGATAAATTTAATCAAATCAAATTAGATCTCAAATTCGTCCCCTATTTTGAGATCTAATTAGATCTGGTACAACTAGATCCCATGTGATCAAATCAGTTCTGATCATTTTTACACGGGATTAACTTTTTTTTGCAAAACGTTATGTATTTTCTTTATCCACCATCGTAGCATCTGCTTGCGAGCGATAATCTACGTTTGACCTCAAGACTAACATCATTTCTATTATTCACCACTGATCCGAGTTATTTAAAATCGACGAAAACCTGGAGTTTAAAATTCCTAAAATTTCTAATATCATTCTAGACACTGATCCCAGTGTCTAGAATGATATTAGAAATATTTTCTTTATTACAACGTTATCGGCATAAGACGACGCAAGATACTTTTATATTCTACCGAGTAGAACACTTCTTCAGAAAGCGTTTTTATTTATTTTAAAGGTCACCCTGCCTAAAACTACTTTATATATCAAACGATTTAGAGAGATCGTTCCCAAACTTCACAGCAGAACGTAGATCTGTGTCCGACACTTTTCGGCCATAATCCCTAAAATGAAAATAGTTAGTATGAACTTATGCTTATCCGATGACATCACGATTGGAAGACGATCGGAATTCAGTGCATATACAGCTGTCCAGTTGACTTGACATGAAGCGACATTCTCTACGAGAAGAATGTAATTCCTACTAGACCTGCCTAACCTGCAAAGCTATGATGAAACTTTTCATAAATATACAGGTTGGTTGAAAAGTTCCTGCGCTCACCAAGAGATGGCACTGCTAGCTCCAAACTTTTTTTTCTCAAGTTGGTATAACTGTCCTGAGAACACATGCAAAGTTGCAAGTCATTCTGTCAATTCTTTCTTTGTTTACAAGCCATTTGAAGTTGACGTGTCATTGATTTTTAATATGGAAAAAATTGAATATCGTGCAGTCATTAGATTCTTTGTTTTGAAGGGTTTAAAAGCAAAGGAAATTTATGAACAATTGTTAGAAGTGTATAAGGAGTCCTCACCTTCAAAACGCACCGTTGAATTTTGGGCTGGTGAATTTAAACGTGGTCGTACCAGCCTTAAAGACGATCCAAGCGAAGGACGACCAAAAACTGCAACCATAGCGGAAATCATTGAGTAGGTACATAATATGGTTAGTGAAGATCCAAGTTTAACTAAGCGTGAAATTGCTAATGCCATAGGCATCTCAGACGAACGAGTACTCCATATTTTACATGAAGAATTACATATGAAAAAACTGTTTGGAAAGTTAGTGCCGCACACATTAACAATTCAACAAAAACTGGATCGAAAACAAATTTCTCAGCGTAATTTGGAGCGTTTTAAGCCGAATTAAACCGACTTCTTGCGTCGTTTTATAACTATGGATGAGACTTGGATCTACCACCATGATCCTAAATTGAAACAAGAACGTTTACAGTGGACTGAAGCTGGTTGTTCAGCTCCAAAGCAGGTGAAGTCACAACGATCAGCAAAGAATGTTATGACATCAGTTTTTTGGGATGCAAAAGGAATTTTGTTGATTGATTATCTTCAGAATGGTAAAACAATCAACTCTGAATATTATTGCAGCCTTTTGCATCAGCTGGATAAAAAAATTCGTAAGAAAAGACCTGGTTTAAAGAAGAAAAAAATCATTTTTCATCAAGACAATGCACCTGCTCACAAAAGTGTTTTGACGATGGCTAAATTCAAAGAATTAAAGTACGAATTGCTTGAACATCCACCGTATTCACCAGATTTGGCTCCCAGTGACTACTATCTCTTCAGAAATCTCAAACAATTCCATCGTGGAAAGCATTTTTCGTCGAATGAAGAGGCCATAGCAGCCGTAGACGGTTATTTTGCAGAGCTTCCGGAAAACCATTATAAGGATGGGAAAAAATTATTGGAAGATCGTTGGAACAAGTGTATTGAGCTTCTAGGAGATTATATTGAATAAAAAAATATATTTCGTATTCTTTAATTTCGAGCGCAGGAACTTTTCAACCAACCTGTAAAATAAACTTTTATGCTTTTTTTAAAATTATTCACAAAGAAAATGTATTCCACTTTCAATAACACATCAATAACGGAAAAATTTGACTTTTCATCTTGTTTTCCCATGTTGTAAATAACGGCATGTCAGTTTCGAAAATTGTAAACGAAATGATCACATGGTTTAAATAACCCTATCAGCATTTCTTCTAACATATAAAATCTTTACATAGAAACAATAAAAAATTCTTTCTTTCGAGAATAAAGAAATTCAAGATTCTCTTTTCTCTAAGCCATGTTTTCTAATATTTTCTTATTTGAATCCTCAATAATTTCACGGAATAATCATCATTCCATTGTTTTATGTGTGAAACAGGTTAAAATAAAAAAAACACATAAATTTGCGGTATAAACGAGAGAAACTTGTTTTTACACATTTTAGCTGCATAGTGACTACAACCAAAAAATTCATAATGAATTAATAAAAAAAATTCATAGACAAATACAAACGAAATAAATTTATAGACTCCGGCATAGAAAGCATGGTTTTTGGCCTTAAGAGTAAGAAACCAAAAAAAAAAAAAAAAAAAAAAAAAAGAGCTGGACAAATTCATTTCAAAAACACAATTGTAGACAAGAGAGTAAAAACAAAATATGATAACCGGCATAATTTTTATAGGACCTGTTCACAAAATTAAGGGAGGATTTTTTTAAAACCACTAAATAAAATGCTCGCTATGATTATTTATAGTATCGCCATTAAGCTAAGAAACAAATTGTATTATCCATATGAACCCGTATAATAAAGAGAAGGAAAAAAGTGAAATAACGAAAACAATTGTGTGTAAAATATTAGCATTAAACAAAACTAGGTGACTTGAAATCAACAAATGACGATGCAGAATACCTATTAGTTTCTAACTATCTGCTCCACTGAACTGTCATGTAAAACATTCTGCCTGGTTTGTGTTTTGCCTAATACTTAAGTAAGCCAAAAGTTTTCTTGGAGTAATGGAGTATCCCGAGCCGTTTGTGAAGAGTATCTTCACTTTTCAAACTGATCTAAGACATTTGTTATATTATTAATGGTATTCTCCATACAATCATGTTGACAACATTTAGAATGTAAAGCAACCTGATTGTCAACGTGCTAACTCTAATTTTCTCGAATTTCACATGGAAGGGATGTAATCTGTCTTTGTTTTCAAACATATTTCAGAAAGAAAGTCATCCAAAATCTTCACTTCAACAACGTGTCGACTTAGGAGTGTCTTAAAAGAGACAGTTCTAACCAAGGTGTCGTCATCTAAATCCTCTTATAGAAACAGTTTGGTGCAATTTACCATTTTAGTTATGTGCCAGATTATAAGTGGTCAATTTCCCCTCCGATACCAAGCTCATACAAATTCCCTGAAAGGGAATTACATCAAGAACATGTAAGGTAATTTACCTTACACTGTGGTTGTCCTCACTTTTAGCTAATAGATTTGGAAGAATGTCCATAAACAGATCATTATTTGGGATAGAATTGTAATCTTAGCAAGTTAAAAAAAAAGAGAGCCTTGAAAATTGCTCAACAGATTACTTAAGACTAATTTGTCTTAGCACTGTACTCTCTATCGTTCTAAACAGATGAAATATAAGATCAAGAGACTCTTTGATTTCTTTTAAAAGGTTTAGCCTTTTTTATGGAGAAAGGCGATGTCTAATTTTCCTGGCGACAAGAATAGGCCGACGCTATGGTGAAAGACTTCCATACAGAACCCTTCTTGTAGCTAACAACCGCACTAAACTGGTCCTGGCATCAGATCTGGGTAAGAACTGTTGCCTGAAGATATTGCAATCCACTAGAATAATATCTAGGTCTAGTTAAGGTCTTGTTATAAATCAACCGTTCACCTGTTAGCGTTAAAATACCACAAATTCGTTCATTTGTAGTCCACAGTTCCTTAAGGTGTAGTTAAGTGAGGTTGTATTGCATCAAAGAAGGCCATTTACGGAAGAGGCCAGTAGAAGCTTCGAAATGTTGGTAAGTTTTTTTTCTTAATTTTTTACCCTTCTTGTAACTATGGAAAGTATCTACTTCGATGGTAATATTGAGCGTATAACTCTCACTAAATCTACTAAAATAAGATGGATTCACTGAAACATCCAGGATAACATAACGATTTCTTACTCCTTTAAGGGTGTGTATATTTTCCAATTGCTACAGTTATACCTGAATTTTGTTCAAGCAAAGCTGAAAGCATTCATGGCTCTTTAAGTGAATTATCTGTGATTGTTCACTTTGATCTCGTAAGATTAATAGTCATGGAATGAATTTGCCCTAACTGTAACCACAACTGTGTTAACACATAGATACTTTTGTGGGATTTCTAATAAGAAAATAAACAACAACATATGTGAGACTCAGAGAGAGAAAAGAGCATAAAGTCACAAAAACCTGCATATATTTATGACTCTTATGAGATAAAATAAAAGTTATATACATTTTCTGGTGGTTTTTTTTTCAACTGTTACGGTATGGGTATTTGAATGGGAAACTCTTGCTCCATTATATACAATACCAATGAACATGGACGTAAAAAAAAGTAAAGAAATCAAAAAAAAATATTACTATACAACTACATTACGATTGTGTTTGCATTCAAAAGAATTTCACCGACATTTAGTTTAGTGGTGTTTCTGGTGGCAGTCGTACTTCGGACATTTTGCTAAATACACACACAATAAAAATCAAAAAAAAAAAAATAAAGAAAAATTAAATAAATTAAGTGTTAAACTAAATAAAAATACAGAAATTATAATTCAAGTAATTATAACAAACTGCAGCAACAAATTGTTTTATTTTTCAGCTTTTAAAAAATAATTTTTGTAACAAAAGTTTATTAACAAATCTAAAAAAATAGTCATTAACGTGTTATCTTTTTAAATGAAACAGAAAAAAACGACAAAATATAATTAGTTTTGAGTTTCGAGAAGTATTGAAGTAATTATTTCACAAAAAAATATAATACATTAACTTATAATGATTAAAGTGTGAAAGTCATAAAAATATGAATAATATTTAAAAAAAATGTACCATATTTAAAAGAAATTAACAGAAATTACGAACGAAAAATAAAACATGTATTGAGAATATAAAAATATTTAAAAATTAAATTAACAGGAAGTGGAAAAAAAATAATCAACGAACAACAGTTATTTAGCAACAAGTGAAAAATATTTTGACCATTCAATAACCACAACAAGAAAAAGATTTGTACCCATACATTCTTATACTTGAAAGAAGAATTTAAAAAAAATCAAAAAAATATATATAAAATAAAATAAAAAGAACGTTAAGAAACCTTAAGCAGACCATGTCAAGTATTTGTGTTAACTGCAAAATTAAACGTCAGTCAAAACAGCAGCAGCATTAGCAACAGAAAACTAGCAACAAGTAATAGTAGCCACAGAAGTCGAAGAAGAAGGTTGTCTATTTGTTTGTTAGCCATTAACAGCCAGCAAAACCAACTTGAAACACCTAAAATAGAAAAGAAGCAACAGGTTTCCTTTTCACATGTACAACAACACTAACTAACTAATTTAACATTCCAAGCCATCCGTAAGAAATAAAGAAGATGAAAAAAATACCACAGACCATAAAACATATGGAAAACTACACCTTTTCCAAAATTATTTCAGAAAACTGGTAATACACTCAACATAATAGATCTGAAATTTAATAAAAATTATTTCTGATAAAATAAAATAATTAAGACCTGCTAACTTATATCAGGATAACCAAAGCTAAATGCCTAACCATAGTTATGAACGTTACTCGCCCTTAAAATTACAAAAAATTTGTAAATCTACAACAATTTTTCCACAATTTTACTAAAATTTTGTAAATTTACAAATTTTTCATATGAACCAGTTTAAATGAATTTATTTAAAGCCTATAAATAAAAAGAATTTTTATTAAATTTCAGACGTTTTATTTTTAGTGTAGATAACACTCATTCTTCGTCATCGTTAACCCTTTCATGTTATATTTTTTTTTAATTCAAAGACTTAACCTTAACAAGAATCTTAAGTCAAAATAGTAATATTGTATATACAAAAAAAAAGTCGATACACTCAGTAAAAATAGGTTCATTTTAATAATAAAACATTTCATAAACTTTTTTGAAACATGTTTCATAACTTCTTCATGCTTTCATAAAAAAATCATAAATTTTTTTAACTCGAAAACTAAGAAGACTGACGGACTTTTTTTTAGTCTAGTGGAGTACTAAGACACTTCAATAATGAAATTGGGACAGGCGCAAGCGAAATTTTAAACTAAATATTTTTATGAAACATATTTATAAAAATTTTAATAAATGTGATGAAGATTTTTCTCTAAGTGTAGCGAAAGAGTTTGGGGTAACGTTATTTAAGAATATTTCGGTAATGGCATTTTAAGGGTACAGATATCCTTATTCAGTTATTTTAGGGCTAACGGTATTTAAATGATTTCGATAACGGTATTTTAGGAATAACGGTATTCCAATTACTTCGCCTATGATATTTTAGGGGCAACGTTAGTTAATTAAAGGGGTTTTGAAGCCGCAATGGTATTTTAGCGGTTATTATGTCTTTTTAGAAATTTGTTTGCTTTTCCTGAGACCACTTTTGTTTACAAAGATTTCGCGTAAAATAATTTCGAGTATTATTCTTACATCACGGGATCATATAGCCAAACTAGAGACGACTTGAAAAACTCAGTATACACAATTTACCAAATTAGTTACACTGTGCTCGAATCGGGAAGCTTTTTTCTCACCAGCGGGTCACCCGGAGGGTAAACCTAAATCGAGTCCAGTGGTGCTAACCGTTTAAAAAATAAGATATTTGAATTTAAAAAATTAATTAAAAAAATTTCACGAGCATTCCGTACAATTTTTAATTCAGCCGAGTGCTAAGTACACACGCAAATATATTCGGACCAGTTTTTAGATCCCTATTATGGAGAAACTCGACCAGAAACGCAATCGCGAGGCATAAATCCATAAATTGGACTACGAGTTCCATATTCTCTGCGGCTATTTCCTGTTTCCAATCGTGAAGAAATAACTTGACGGTAAGATATTTGGGTTGAATGAAGATGTCATCACTGAAACAAATGCCTATTTTTTGAGAACCTTGATACAACCTACTTTGTGGAAGGAATAAAGAAATTCGAAAAAGTATGAACTCAATGCTAAATAGAGAGTATGTTTATACATAAAACGCTTCTTTGTCGAAAAATATCATTTATTCAAAAAGTTACAGTCGCGTGTATATGAACTCGAAAATTAGAACTTACACAAATAAAATAAACCAAATCTAAGATCACCATTCCTGATTTTCTGAAAAACTGTTATCAACCATGTCGTGTACTCGAGAAAAGAATATTTTTATGCCTTAGATTCAGATATACAGACATTTCAAACAAAGTGAATGTTTTTTCATTCGAAAATTTCAGATATTTAAATGAAACTTTCCAAAAATTCTTTTTATCTATCCACAATATTTCTACAGCTTCAAAGTCTTAGATCGATTAACTCTAATATTTTTAACATATTTTAGATAAATTAGCTAACAGGATAGCTGCTAACTGGGACTTAAACTGACCAATTTTTTATTGTTGCCATAAAAATTTGGAAATTTTAGTTAATTTATTTATTTTAAACTAAAATTTCACTGAAAATGTTTTATAAATTTGTTAGAAACAAAAAAAAAATTAATTTATTGTAGATGTAATTTACACTGAAAGAATTATTAATTTTCTTTTAATTTACACTAAAATTGATATTACACTGAAATTGATATTAAAGAATTGTTCATAAAATCAATAAAAATTTGCTAGAATACATTCGGTGAAAATTTTTATTTAATTAATGCAGTTTTTTATATTAATTTATGAAAAATTTTCGTTTTTTTATTAAAAGTTTCATTCAATTACTAAAGCAGTTACACTTCAAACTGGCTTCATATAAGTTTTTCATTAAATTGAACGAATTTTTCATTAACTTTGCAAAGAAAACTTTATTAGTTTACTGAATTATTCCCTAAAAACTTTTAGTTAGCACTGGGTATAAAAAAAAATATATGAAATTGAGTTGAATTAAGGAAAGCATTTTTGTAATCTCAGCTTTAAATAAATACATGATGACCTTTTATTGAATTATAAAACGGTCAATTTGATGTTGAATGTTTTGAACTAATATTGGAAATGGTGTAGCAGAAAAATAAAATGCAAATAAAAATAAACAAAAATGTAATAGTTAAAATATTTTTTACTTCTCTCTAGTAGTGACAACGATTTTATTTTAAAATAAAAATTATATAAATGACAAAGAATTTTAACTTAAATAAATAAAAAACTGGGTTATGAACCAAACATTTGCAGTAAATGATTTACTCATCACTAAAAATAAAAAAATACTAAAAAAATACTAAAAAAAACACAAAAAATTATCTACATGTTGAACATAAACAACAACAAAAAATCATCTACAATAATTGACTTCACTCACAGTAACAACAAAAATGAATTGAAGCTTTAGTAAACAACAACAAAAATCAAGCAACATTAAGTTGAAAACAAAATTACAACAAGTTTATTATTAATCATAGTGTAAATTTTTTTTCCAAAGTAAAAAAACATTGTAATAAAAACTTTAAAGTAATAAAAAACGAGTGTTGAAAAAAAAACATTATTTATTATTTAATTTATTATAAAATAATAAACTAAACAAAATTCCTTTCACCATGGAAGCATTTTATGATGGCGATCTTAAGGATATATGGGATTCTGATTTAGATCCGGTAAGTTTTGTTTTTTATCAATTGTATATGTATTTATTTTTATTTTTTATGATTATAACAAATTATTTCTCATAAATTATGGGGATTTTAACTACCTGTTAGTAATTAAAAGAAATAAATCAATTGTTTAAAACAAAATAATAATAATAATAAAACGTATTATTTTTAATTAATAAATTTTCTTTAAACAACAACCGATATGAACAACATCATTATGAATTAGAACATGAATTTTATTGTTGCCGATTTGATAAAAAAAAAAGCAAAGAGTTGAACATTTTACAAAAATTTAACAAAAAACTATAACATGGAACTGACTTTAAGAACACAATCTATTTGATATGGACTACGTAGTACTAGACTTTCTTATTCATTTTTTTTCCATTAAGTGATAAGTAAGTGCTCCATTGAAACAATTTACAATTATGTTATTTCTTTTTTTTTTTTTGTTGTATTTAAAAACATGAGAATACTATTTTCTTATCACTAAAAGGAAATGTTAAAGATTGTTGTTAGTTTTTGTTTTTTTTTCTAACAACCGCATTTAACCAAATTATGAAGATCAGAAAGAGAGAGAGGGGGGTGTTGCCTATCTTAAAATTCAAATTTATTAACTTATAAAAAAAATACGTTTTTAACAAACTCTAGCAATTTTTGTTTATAGATTTTATCTTTTTTACTTCTTGAGATATGAATTTTGAATTCCAACTCAATATCAATTACAATTTGTCTTCACGTTTTGTTTTTTTTTTTTATTTTTAACTATAATTGCAGTTGTTTTATTACTACTGTATTTTTGCAAATAATTGAAATTTGTATTGTTAAATGGGTGTGGCCGATAAAAACAAAAATTATGTTATCGGACTCAGTATAAAAAGTTCTATTTATGGTAAAAAATTCTAAGACGGCAAAATTTTAAATTTTCAAATTGTTAATTTCGAATGAAGAAAATAGAATATCATTCTCAAATTGTTCAATCGAAAGATGCAAAATCGAAAGTATCGATTCTTCGAAGCTTTGTCTGAATATTATTCAAGTTTTCATACTTACTGTTTCCAGTCATTTCTAAGAACACAGGGAGCTCTTTAGTAATACAAATATTACATTCCCAGCAAAACCACACATTACCAAATAATGGGTAAAGTAATGCATGGCCGTAGGGGTCGATGGATTACTTTACACCTATCTTCACTGATGAATTTTATAGGCGATGAGCCTCAAAGTAATGTATATACCCATTCCTTCAGAGGTGATAATGTAAGGGGTTACTATATGGTTACGAGAATAGAAAAAGTAATGTGTCTAAAAATAGATTTTTAAAAAAGAGGAATTTTTATTTAAAAAAAAATTATTACAAATATTTTAATAATGTGGTCAAGATGGGAATCCAACCAGGGAAATCTGGTTGCCAGCCAAGAACTCTACCCTCTGAGCTATCGACGCATATAGTATTGATTGCTTTAAACTTAAACGAATTGTTGCTCTTCGTTTTTTCGCTAGTGTTATTAAAACAAACATATATTACCCTTTTGCTTACAAAAAAATACAAAGTAATGCATCTAAAAATAGATTTTCAAAAATATTTCAATTATTACTTTACATTTATAAATCATATATTACGTAATCAATAATGAGTAACTTATTACTTTATGCTTGCAAATAATGAAATAGGTAACAAGGTAACGCATGAAAATATCGCACCTATTACCAAAGTTTTGCTGGGTTTTATAGCCTATTTCTGAGTCCAAAATCATTATATTTATTTTGCAATAATTTTTTTACATTTTTCTTGATGTCTAAAGAACTTTTTTTGCAGAAAATTTCACAAATTTTGAGAAAAAAAAAATATTTTTTCCCATTTTCCGCTTAGAAATAATCTTGAATCTTAGGCGATTTTATCGCTTAATTTTTTTTTTTTTTAATGTGAGATGTTGTATCGAAAATTGGTAATTGGGATTATTTAGGTAACGTTATTTGAAGTTTGATGGTATTTCACATATTGCGGTAACGGAAATTTATTTATTTCAGTAATTATATTTAAACGTTAAAGATATTTCAGTTATTTTGGCAACAGAATTTGGGGGTATTTATAATCAATAACAGTATTTTGGCAGTTTTGCGATCCATTCAAATTTTATTTTGTTTTTTTTTTTTTTTTTTTTTTTTTTTGATAAAAAAATTATAAAATATTTTTTTCACATAAATTTTTTTGTTTACTTATTTTTCGAAAATCTTATTTTTAACAGACCACAGAATAACTCCTAAACTTTCAGACACCTTTCTATAAAAATCTCTTAGTATCTTAGAATTTTTTCCCATATAGAAAATAGTTTAATTTAAAGTTCTTAAACAAAAAGATTTTCGAATAACTTTGAAACTTATTTTTACAAACTAAATATCAACTCAGACTGATATTTTTATTATCGAAAGTTTATTTTTAATTTTGTCCCCCAAATTTCATCGACATCCGAGCAATCCATTTTTCCTATACATATTTCAAATAACTGGTTCAGTTTAAAACTGTAAATTGCTATTCTACATATTAATATTTTTTAAGTAGAAAATTTGATTTTTTTTTAAGATTTAAAATTTTAGCATTTTTAAAAATGTGTGGGCATTTCTGGCCCAAAAATTGGCGAGGATTATTTGTTTCTAAAAAAAAATACTTTGATCCTAAAACTGAGTATTCAGAATTTGCCCCTAAATAAAAATTAATTAATAAAAAATTACAACATTTTGATATAAATTTAAGTAAAAAAAAAATAGTTGATCAAAGACCTATGTTGGGCGCCAAGCCAACATCTATAGTCCTATTATTTAAAAAAAAAACTTTCTGCCAATTAAAGGAAGCATAAATTTATCATTACAGTTATGCATTTAGTTTGAAATTTTATGAACTTCATTGTGATTACCCCTAATAAATAATTAGAATGTTACTTTGCCTTTTAAGACCTTGTAAGCTGAGATGCAAAAATATTATGATTTAAAAATATGTTGTCTTAATGCAAACGTGCTAATATTGCAAATTTTGTTATTATCATTTCTTTAATATTGTTTTTTTTTCGAATTCAATTTCATTGAAATTTTAAACACTGGCTAGTACAATTAAAAATCAAGGTTATTTTCTTTTTACTTCTTTTTATTTTTTTACTTTTAATTTCATACTTTCACTATAGTATGAAATAGATAAATTTCTAAAAAATTTATTTAGTATTTGGTTTAAATGATTAAAAATACACACGTATATATTTTTTTAAGAAATTTATATATCTAATCATATTAAATAATATTTTGCTTTTCTTAATAATAAATGAAATGTTGTTTAAAAGGAAAAATTAATTAAAATTATTTAAGTTTTTTTTTCTAAAGAATTGTGTTATCAGGGTAAAAAGAAAATAAAAAAAATATTACAAATAAAATTCATTACAAAATATCTTGATAACAAAAAAATTCAGATTTGTTGCTGTTGGGAGAATGATTACTTTATAGGAGTTGAAATTTGTTCGTACTGTTAAAAAAATGATAATATATTTATTTATAATTAAAAAAAAAACATAGTAGAGATAACAAACATTGCAAATAAATTTGTTTTATATAAAACAATATACAAAAAACAAAGAAAAAAAGGAATAACAATAAAATGTGAATTCTAAATCAAACTTCGAATAGGGGAATGAGGTGTACCTTGAAATGTCAGATTTTTCCATATTTTTCGCATGCGAACAGCAAGTGCTTTTGTTAATCATTGCGCTCACGTTTAGGTCTATATAGTATTTGTAACTAAAAATGCCAGAAGTTAATTTTAAAAAAATAAAAAAATAAGAATGACAGTTGTGCATTTTTGAAACGTCTTTGTGAAGTTATTTTAGCACGTGAAGATACTTTTTACAATTGACTCATGTCCAAATATAGGACATACACTTAAGCCCGTTGTGCCCTCTACAAAAACTTATTTTAAAAGTCAATTTATAATTATTTGTTAAATTTTAAATTTCTTTAAAAACTCCAATGAAACGTTTTGTCAGTATTACACACTTTTAAATTTCAAACGTTTCATGGTACAACACATTCCCCTACTTTTGTATATATTTTAAAAAAACAAAATTTAAATTACGTAAATTCAATAAATTTTATTGCATTTTTTCAAAAGTAGCAAAGCTTTTTATTGTTTCTATGATTTTTATAATAAACACGCACAGAGAAAAATATTATTAGTTTCTAACAGAAATTCGGTTACTTCGACTAAAATTGGTTGATAAAAGGGAATATTGGTTTTAATTCAAAAGCAATATTAAAAATATGCCTATCGTTTCGCCTACCTCGTCTCGCCTATTTCGTCTCGCCTATCTCGTCTCGTCTATTTCGCCTATTTCGTCTCGCATATCTCGACTCGCCTATTTCGTCTCGCCTATCTCGTCTTGCCTATTTCGTCTCGCCTATTTCGTCTCGCATATCTCGTCTTGCCTATTTCGTCTCGCCTATTACGTCTCGCCTATTTCGTCTCGCCTATTTTGTCTCGCCTATCTCGTCTCGCCTATTTCGTCTCGCCTATCTCGTCTCGACTGTTTCGTCTCGCCTATTTTGTCTCGCCTATTTCGTCTCGCCTTCGCGTTCGTGAGTTATGACTTTTCATGTCAATATAAAAAAAAACAACAATTACATTCATTGTTAATATTCATGCGTAGCGTAGCACCCTGTGATCCGCTAGTCTAATATAAATATCTCGATAGATAACAATTTAATTTAGTGTGTGCTAAGTTAAAGCTCAAAAATTCTTCCTTGCATTAAATTTTAGAAAATTTTAAGCAGAAATATGCAGCAATAAAATCAAAAATATGCACAAATATGCACAACAAATTCCTGGCATATTATTGCAAATTTTTTGGTTTAGAAAAAGCATATGGTGACATCATTTTTGGTACTCGTACTAACCAAAAATATGCATTTGTTGTCCCTGCCCTGATAATAAATATAAATTAAAAATCAAATTTTGTGTTTTTTATTTTTTTTAAATTTTACAATTGTATATTTCTAAACTATCTCTACATTTATGTTTGTTTTTTCTATATGCTAGATAACAAGTATGTTATGTATAATTCATAATTTTTTTATATTTAATGTTATCGTAAGGTCATTTTCTTTTTATGCTGTGGTCAGCGCTATTATTTTACGGATTTTATTTGTCTAAGCTTGTTTTCTTATTGAAATCAATAAACAAAATGCATTCATTTAAACGCAGATTAAACCTTATCTCCAGCTGACTGAAATGTGTTTGGCAATATTAAATAATATTGAAATTTTTTAAAGCATGTGATTTTTTTTTTTAATTTCTTAATACACTTTTAAAAATGAAACTGGATTGCGTTTTTCTAAAAATTTTATGAAATTAGCATAAATACACTTTCAAAAAATTGCTTTTTTTTTTTATTTTAATTATAAACAATTTGCATAATTATTTTAAGCTTAATAAGCACTCATAAAATGTTGTCGTTAAAGTCAGCTTAAAATGACAAGTTAAATAAAAGCAATTAATATTAAACCATTTTTAGCCGCAATATGGCTTAACCCCTTAAGGGGTTAACGTTATGCAAAGTTAAAGTTTTTTTTTTTTTTTGTCAAATAAAAATATTTAATATAGTTATTTCTTTTATCATAAAAGTCAGATGAAAAAAGTAATTTTTCGACATTTATTTTTTAAAGCCAAAATAAGCTTTTCTTATTTTAATTTTTTTCAAGCAAACATTAAAGTTATTATTTGAGATTATTGTGAATAAATAAAAATTCCCATGATTTCTCCTATTTGTATATTTTTGATATAAATTTGTCAATATTTTCATATTTAAATATTGTTGTAAGTAAAAACTTTAAAGAAAAAAGCTATATGAGAACTACTACGCGTTGATTGAATTAACATTAAATTTACATACGAACTCTGTGTTTAATAACCTCTATTATTAATTAATGTTTAATCACCTATCAGATGATATGAAATCTATCAGATGAAAAAATGTTATTATTCAACTTAAATTTTTTCGAGCAAAAATAAGTTTTTGTTTTACTTTTTTTTAAAGCAAAAATTAAAAAGCTTTTTTTTTGAGTAATAAAAAAGTTGTCTATGAAGCTCAATTTTATTTGGGACTTTTCATATTTTTATATGTTTGATATAAATTTGTAAAATTGTTTATATTTTAAATATTATTTAACTCTCAACTTTAACGAAAAAATCTATATGAGAACTAAAAAAAAGCTGAGATATTTAAATTTTAGTAGTTTTTTTTTTTCTTCTCTTAAGCATTGAAAATTATTGTTTATCATCGTCTAAAAACTAGTAATTGTATTTATCTGACATTTTCGACTTTGTGATAAAAAAAATTTATAAATTTAAAAAAAAATTATAGAAAAATTGTGCAAAAACTCAGTTTTAGCGAAATATCAAAAACATGCAATTTTAACAAAATATGTATTTTTACAGACAAAATATGCAACAAAAATATGCATTTTTAAAAAATGCAAAAATAATAATTAATGACATTTTATTCCAAATTTGTTGACTTGTAAATATAGTTATTTTTTTCATTTATTTTAAGTTTACGGCAATACTTGTTTAGTATTTAAAAGAACCCAGAAAAATTTTCCAAAAAAATATAAGATATTTTGAAGAGTCTACCAAAAAAAGTATGCCTGCATATGTGGATGCTGGGAGTGAAATTGGGAAAATAAATTCCGATATTTATGGTACTATTTTGATCGGCAGCATGTCGTAAACGTCCAGAAAACTGTATTTAAATAATTTACTTATCAAATGAGAAAGTTTTATTTACAAAATATTGTTTGTATAAACAATGTTAGAAACTTGGGATAATTTACCAAGGTTTTTCTTTATTTACCTAAAAATATGGTAAATTTTTGCAAATTTTTGCATGATGTGCAGTTTTTAGCAGTTTATTGGTAAACATTTTTATCGTATAAGAAAAGCAAACATTTATAAAAAAAAAAATCCCCATTTGAGGTAAAAGCGACTTCGAAAATCTAAAATTTGTGTATTGAACATAATTTTATAGCCGGGTTTCTTTTTATATTGTAATAATTTGTTGCTTATTAAAGAAAAACTATATAACAAAAGTCAGCATTTTTCTATAAAATGTTATCGTAAGCAAAGATACATAATTAAAGCCCAATATTGATAATTACTTTTTAGCCATTAACCGAAAATATATAAAAAAAAAAAATTGAACAAAGCTTAAAAAAAAACTAGACGATATAGCGATATTTTGAAATCCTCATGGAAGTTAAATAATATTATATACCCCCGCCTATAAAATTTTAAAATACAATTGTATATACAACATTTAGGTGTTACGGTGGTTATTTTTTATTTAATAATCGTAGATAGCGTAAATAATTATTAAATTATGATACATTTTACTACAATATTTTTATAACTAAAAACATTAACCAAAATTTTTTTCAATTTTTCCACAATGTAATAAATATAATTGACCACAAAATTGTAACAGTAACAGAGTTTTTTTATTCAACTTATTTTAAAAATAACATCGAGCAACAATTATTTCAAACATATTTATGAGTGTATTAAGTAAAAAAAAAAAAAACTGTACTTATGGCTGTGGCATTATAAGAATATCATACAAAAAGCTGATAAGTTGATTAAAAAAGAAACAAAAACTTAAAAAAGCTGACATTTAACAGAAGTAAATTTCTTCTATTTTCCTTTGCCTATTTAAAACAATTGATATTTAAAAAAAAAAAAAATCATGCTTGAAATCACACAAAAAAAAAGTAAGAGATTTGTTAGCAGAGGGGAAATTTTTAAAAGCCTGAATTAAAACAAGTTCGATATATAAATAACATGTTATTTAATTAAAACACATTTATTTTTTTTTGTACCAATTTATTTGCTATTCCTTTACTACGAGTATTAAACTTAAATATCAAGCGTAACTGTTAACTCTGACATTTATAAATATAAATATATGCCATAAAAGAAAAAATTTAAATAAAATGAAATTGAGATTGTTTTAACAAAAAATTGAATGGATTTTAGCAACGCCTGCAGATATTTATACAACTGACGACTTATTGTAGACACATTTAATCGTATACGTGTTGTTGCCAAGAGTAGCAATGTTTATTTTTTTTTTTTTGCAAAAGTAGCAGATGCACTTGATTAATTTTGAAATCTCGAAACACTTAATTTAAAATTATCAATGGCTTTTTCAATAAATTATTGCAATTAATAAAAGTGTTTAAAAAAACGTGCAAAATTTGCAAACATATGTTAGCAAACGCACACGTTTTACTTTTCAAGAAAAGGAATTTGTATGATTGTTAGTTAGTGGGTGTTAGAAGGCGTTGTTAACTAAACATTGTCAGGAAAAAATTTGTGTAACCTTTGGGAGAAAAAGTATCTTTTAGCAAAAAAAAAAAAACAAAAAAACATATGGCACCCACGTGGTGCGCATAAAAAGATGCGCAATGAGTAATTTGATTTTCATCGTCGCATCCAACAAGTTGTTACATTTGTATTCCATTGAGTACAGATAAAAATCAAAACTCTTAAGCTTGAAAACAGAGTACTTTAAGAATAACAAAGCTGCTCTTTATTTATAAAAAAATGTATGTCAAATCTATCAGACATCTGGATGTTTTCTATACACCTAAAAAATTGTACAAGATTTTTTTTTTTTTTTTCAATTCATTCAATCAATATTGGTTAGTTTTTTATAAAAATTTCAACAAATTTTTAAAAATTTTGCTAAACAGTAATATTTAATTTTATTTTAATATTTATTGATAAATTCGTTTTTTATTTTAGTTTTTTAGAAGAGCAACACTCAGGAAATTCTTCTTATTAATTATGGTGTTGCATTCTTTAAAAAGGGTTTTGAGGGGAGATGAAAGTTGGCTTTAAATATGGCAACACTGTAATTGTAAGATCCCAACAAAACCACACATTACCAAATAATGGGTAAAGTAATTTATATCCATAGGGCCGATGGATTACTTTACACCTTACTTCATTGATGAATTTTATAAGCGATGAGCCTCAAAGTAATGTATATACCCATTACTTTAGAGGTGATAATGTAAGGGGTTACTTATATGGTTACGAGAATGGAAAAAGTAATGTGTCTAAAAATAGATTTTTAAAAAAGAGGAATTTTTATTTAAAAAAAATTATTACAAATATTTGTAATTAAAAATAATGTGGCCAAGATGGGAATCCAACCAGGGAAATCAGGTTGCCAGCCAAGAACACTACCCACTGAGCTATCGACGCATATAGTATTTGATTGCTTTAAACTTAAATAAATTGTTGCGCTTGGTTATTTCACTAGTGTTATCAAAACAAACATACATTACCCTTTTGCTTACAAAAAAAACACAAAGTAATGTATCTAAAAATAGATTTTCAAAAATATTTCAATTATTACTTAACATTTATAAATCATATATAACGTAATCAATAATGAGTAACTTATTACTTTATGCTTGCAAATAATGAAAAAGGTAACGAGCTATCATTACAAGTTTTGCTGAAATGTTTAACTTCTGACTGTCAAGGTGGTGGTAAATATTACCCTGTCTTTGCATTTTTATGTTATTTGTTGAAATATTGTGCCTGTTTTGTTAAAATTAATAAATATAAATTTTCTTATTTAAAAGTGCTACATTGTTTTTTTTTTTTTTTTTGAAAAAATATAATTATGAAGAAATTTTTTTCATTAAATTTTCTAAGTAAAATAAAAAGGGGTAAAATTTACCACCACGTCACTGACTATGTCCAAAAATTTTACCTCCATAGTTAAAGGTTAATTTTAAAACAGTTGTTGCTTGCCATCTGATGAAAAGTTGACGAATTTGTTGAACATCGAAGAAGGACATTGCGATATGTATCACGGATAGAAATTATTTTTCTAAATTTCACTCAAAAAATATTTCTTGACTAATTTTGTTTTTTTTTTGGGAGAAATCAAATTAAAGCCCACCATTGGTGATTGGGAATGATTTATTTTTATAGAAATTATTTTCTACTTAGATCTGCTTTTTAATTTTTAACCGCGAATTTTGATTCAGAAATTTTACTACCCATCTTAAAATCGAAATATATATGAGCATACATGATCATGCATGGGCCTGTATATGATCATACATGGACATACAAGGTCATATACGTCCATACATTGTTCAATATATGACCATACATGATCTCATATATTATCATATATCTTCGGATCTGAAATTTGAGGGTATATGGACGTATATGATCATATACGAGCATACATGAATAATATATGAGCATGTATGATAATATATGCACATATATCACCATATACCCTCATATTTCGGATCCGAAGATATATGGTCATATATGAGATCATGTATGGACGTATATGACCATGTATGCCCATGTATGATCATATACAAGCCCATGTATGATCATGTATGTTCATATATATTTCGATTTTTACATGGGTAGTGAGTATTTTGTCAGCATTTGTGGACCAGTGTAATTATTATAGGTTCATATTGCAAATGCTTATATTAATAATGGTTATGAATCTTTCGTTCTATAGCTAACTATTTATAAATGCGAATAAATTAAATTAAAAAACAGTAAATAAACGGAAGAAAAAATTATTAAAACACAACTTCTAGAATAAACGTGAAAACCAAAAATAAATAAATTAAGGGGACAGCCTGATTTATTGACAGCCTCCAAAATAACAACAAAATTTATTTTGCATAAATCAAAAGTACTTTGGCACAAAAACATCATAATAAAATTTCACAACGAAAATCCTAGGTACACAGAGAAAACAGATTCATCGTGAGAACCGAATTTTTTGCCAATTGAATTTATTGGTTTTTGGTTGAATTATTTAGTTGTCCTAACCAAATGTTTTCCTGATACAATTGAAATATTTACTTTCAACCGAAATTCTGTTGCATTAACCAAATTTCGGTTGCGACAAACAAATATATCGGTGGCTCCAACCAAACCATTCGGTCAGCAATAAATTTGATTTTTAAAATGAATCTGTTTTTTGTCTGTGCAAGTAGTTCACGTGGAAATCATTTTAGAACTACTTCTTAGTATTTCATTTTGTATGTATTAGTATGTTATTTTTGTTGACAAATACCATTGATTTATGTAAAAAAAACATCATGTCGATATCTTGAAGTCACTAAATTAGGCTGTCCCCTTAAAATGAAGTGTTAATAATAACGATTGTTGGTGGTTTGTAGCGAAGATGATAATATTTTGCCATTTTCTGAAATAAACCCACACATTCATAGAAATATTTGACATAATTAATGTGGAAGTGTAGATAAATGTGACTATGTGTGAGTAATAGATTGATACTTGTTGCATCCTAACGAATTAACTGTTATTTTTGTATATACGTCACGACAGATAAGTTTCCTTTCCATTTGTCTTCTTTTTTTCTGTGAATATTAACATTGGCGTGAGTTCTTGTTTTTCTTTTGTTATATTCGTCTGAATCTAAAAATAACATTTATTTTTTTATTTTTTTTTTTTGTATAATTCAGCAAAATATGTTTTATACTTTTACCACAACAAAATCATTGTAATAATAAACATTATTTATGTATGTAGGCGTTATGCGCTCTTATCTCTATTTCTGCCACAATAATCACACACATAAAATGCGGTGGGGGAGGGGTTCGTACTTAGAGCTTAGCTACACTCAATTAAAAAAGTATGTAAATGTTACAAAAAAAGTTAGTTAATTTTTGCTCAGCAGACCGTTTATCTTATTTTAGCTAAACATGTCTGCAAATATTTGTAAAGTTAAAATAACAGAAAAATTTAGTAACCGTTACTAAATAAACTACAAATGAAAATCGATTTGCTAAAATATAAATTTTTTTAAACTCAAATAATATTTTAAATATCCTTCGACATTTCTTTTTTGCATTTTAGATAATACAAATTTTTAACTTAAAAAACTGTTCCCAAGTATGATCCAAAAAATAGTAAAAATATTTATTTGCTAATTTTAGCAACTCGGTTTTAGAAAAAAATATAAAATATTTTGCAAAAATTAGTTTAAAAAAATTTGTAATTTCTAAATGGAGAATAACACCATTTTATACATAAAATAAAATTATAGATTTCAGCATTCTAGATTATTTTAAATAATCTTTCTAATTTTTGTTAATTTTATTTAGAATTGCCGGTGTACCAGAATAACGCACTAGTTCAAAAACACAACTATAGAAATTAATACAAAAACTTTAATAGGCGAAAAGGTTCAACTAATTTTTCTACTAAATTTTTTATTTGAGTGTGTAAATGTATAAGCTACAGGAAACCTTTTAATCCATATGAGACTACAAAATTTTACAAAAAAAAAAAAAAAACACAAACTATTTCCAAACTATTGTTTTAGAAGATAAATAAAATAAGAGGAAAATTATTTAAGAATTTATGCACAATCTTAACACCAAAACCAACCACCACCACTGATAACTGTTATAACAAACAGGAACTTATAAAAATTAAATCGTTTTGAAATTAATTCCCTATCGAAATCTTGTCTTGCAAAAAAATTTGGCGCCCAATGCAGAAACATTTAATAATCCAATTGTTAAAAATTATGGCTGTCAATCAACACAGATATATTTTTTTAACTGACTTTATTTCCATTATAAAGAAAATAATCGCAACTGTAGCTACAAACTACAGCTACAGTTTTTTATTGGTAAATTTTCAAATATAATTAAATTTTCAAATATAATTAAAACTACTTTGACACAAATGGCGCCCAAGCAGGGACCTATTATATTATGGCAAAATGAATTCTTTCGTAGCTCTGTTCCATCATTAACCACTCCTCTTATAAAATTTCATATTTCAAACATATGTTGTGTATATGTTTTTTTTAGTACCCGTAAATTACATTATAATTTAATCACAATCACATTTATCTAATAATTTAAATCCCAAAATAATGATGCTGGTTTATAATTTTTCTTGTTAATTTTTTTTTTTTTTTTTGGGTAGTTTTGTTGGTTTTTATTGTTAAACGATTTCGATAAAATATTGCTGCTATGCACATAAAATACAACAACAAACAAAAAATACTCTTGCAAACTATTTTACCTTGTAACCATTTAGGTTTTCTTGGCTTTTGTTTTCATCCAACAAAATATAATATTATAAAATAACTATTGAATATTGCAAATTTTTTTCAAAAATGTTGTTTCATATACATTCATTTTTGTTAAGCTTATTAAAAAAAATCAAAAAAAAAAGTCCATAATAATAATATAGCAACAGCGTCAAATAGCGACGAGTTTTTTTTAATTTAAGTTTTATTAGCTAGATTTTTCAATGCTGGCTGGTATGTATATAATTTTGGTTGCAGTCAGTAAGATATCAAGAGACGGAACTGTATTTTGTTGTTTTCTATGCATACATAAATATTTCTTTAGTGTTTCTTGTAGCCCAACATTGAGGCTTTAAAGTTTAAACAAAATATCTAAGGTGGTAGTCTGTCTTTTGGAATGAACATTCACATTGACGTCAGCCAACAACTGGAATTAAAAAAAAAACAGAAACAGAAACTGGTAGTAAAGACTATAAAACCAAATACACTCATACATGATACCTTATGTGTAAATACAATATACACTCATTTATTCACATAACTTGCATTATTAGTTAGTCAGCCAGCTACTTTTTTTTGTCAAATTTTTGCAAAGCCGGTGATTGTTCGTTGTTAGCAACAGAATCAACAATGAGCAACATCGATTTGTAATAAAATTTCAAATATATTTATCTGCTTGTGAATAATTTATATTTGCAAAATTAATTTACCCAAAAAAAAAGAAATATATAAAAAAAGAACAACAATCATAAGTTTAAGATATACAAAAATTTACACACCCTAGATTTGCGATTGAACCCCTAAAATAAATACTTGAGACTAAGTTTTCTCCCTTTTTATCACACACCCAAATTTCATCAAAATCAGTGGAGCCTCCCCAATGATATATTATTTGTAAGTTACGCTAGTCATCTGATTTCGTTTTCGCAACGATTGGTAATTTATGAGGTTTACCATTGTCATTCTTTGGAGATAGAATACGAGTGGTTATCATGACCATTTTTATTGAAACAAACGGGAAAAACTTTGGTTGGAGAAGCCGATGTTGGATATACACCAAAGGAGAAAATCTTTAACTTTCTAAAGGGTGATTCAAGTAGAGATACTTTTTTTCAAAATAGCCTATTTTTGACAGATCACGGGTGAGTCGTGTCATGCTGTCATGTTATTTTTGTTTAGTATTGTTTGGCATTTCATAATGGAAAGACTTACGCCTGAACAACGTTTACAAATCGTTCAACTTTATTACGAAAATTCACGTTCTGTGAGGAATGTTTTCGAGGCAAGTTTTGTTCAGCGATGAGGCCCATTTCTGGCTCAATGGGTATGTAAACCAACAAAATTGCCACATTTGGGACGAAGAGCAACCTAAAGAGATTCAAGAACTGCCACTTCATCCAGAAAAAACAACGGTTTGGTGTGGTTTGTGGGCCGGTCAATGGCGACCGTTATCGTGCCATGATAACCGACTATTGGATGCCTGAAATTGAACCTCGTGATCTCGGCGACAATTGGTTTCAACACTTTCCATACATCGCCTCCATCAATGGATTTATTGAGCACATAAGTTCACGTTTTGGGCCGGTCGATTGACCACCAAGATCATGTGATATCACACCGTTAGACTTTTTCCTGTGGGAATATGTAAAGTATAAAGTTTATGCGGACAAACCCGCTTCGATTCAGGCCTTGGAGGGAAGCATCACGCGTGTCATTCGCCA
Source organism: Eustalomyia histrio (assembly GCA_949748255.1). NCBI lineage: Eukaryota > Metazoa > Arthropoda > Insecta > Diptera > Anthomyiidae > Eustalomyia > Eustalomyia histrio. The sequence continues at coordinate 158,846,653 of OX456524.1, read as the reverse complement.
GTTACCAGTCGAAATGCTCGAACGAGTCATCGAAAATTGGACTCAACGGATGGATCATCTGCGACGTAGCAACGGCCAACATTTGATAGACATAGTCTTCAAAAAAATAAATGCCAAAGAATGTTCTTTCAAATGATAATAAACATTCCCCATTAAATTTTAATTTTCTGTGTTTTTTTCTTTAAAAAAGTAGGAAACCTCGAAATGGATCACCCATTAGCATATGGTTTTTAAGTTATAATACAATCACACATATGCCTGGTTTGAGACCAAAAGTTTTCTTAGGAAATCTTGTCTTAGCTGAAGTCAGCTGGTCGCAAAATATGGTGAGTGTTGGAGGTAACGGTGTATTTAGATCTTCAGTAAAATTCGAACCTATGTGTATGTCCTATTTTTGGATATGAGTCGGTTGTGAAGAGTACATATCTTCCCTAACGATTCCCCTTTTTCAACCTAATCTAACCTAAAGTTCACAAGCATAATAGAAGATTTGGGCAACAGGTTTCCATGCCAACTTAATTGTTTGCCGTCAGTGTACTAACGTACTACTCCATTTTAATTAAATTTAAGTGTAAATTTTATTTTCGGCAATATTCGAAAATTTTTTTTAAGAATCCTTAATATTGTTCTTTACGACATTTCATCGGACTTCGCTCAGTCAAGTGAAATTTTCATTGTGTTAGAGAAGAACCTTTACATTGTTTTTTAGGACATTTAATGGGTAGTTTGTTGGGGTCTAATGTTGGGCGCCATATATGAACATGTTTAAAGAAGCCAAATAAGTACAATTCGATATCAAATTTTTGAAACAGAACCGATAAAACACTGCTGTAGCACACTTTTTGCAAAATAATATTAAATTAAAATTGTCCAAAAACATTATCTGAATATATATTGGATAAAGAAGAAACTAAAGGTAGAAATCCGTTAGGGATTAAGCTAAATCATATTTTAGTAATTGCCTACATATTTTCTTAATATCAACACATTTTTGTGTGCTATAATTTTACTCCTCACAGTAATTTTATTAACAATGCGCGTGGATATGAAACCACTTGAAAGTTAATATTTTTTCCCCCCGATTTTTTTTAAGGTATTTACAAGACTTGTAAGCTTTACTTTTATAACAATTCATTATTTTTTTTATCAATAGGCATGCAGAAATCAGACAGACAGACAAAAACTTACACTTACAATATAGTTAATATATAATAAGCAGACAATTGTTGTTCAACTTGGTAACAGTTCCTTTCATTTGTTTAATAACAACTTTCTTTTCAAGGCACTCAATGTAGAAAATACACACAGAAAGAAAAAAATTAAACAGATATATAGTAGTTATATATAACTTTAAAACTACAACCAACAAACAAAAACTATCTATAAGATTGTTACATGTTGGCTGGCTGGCTGGCTATCTAGCTGACTGGCGAGCGCAGCATTTTCATATGATTTATTTTTGCGCTTTTGTTATGTGGTTGGCTGAATTGAATTGGATTGGTAATATGAAACACAACAACATTGTGAACTTTGAATTGTGGGAGCGAACACCTTTCACTTTACTACTACCACCACCAACACCACCAACACCACCAACACCACCAACACCACCACCACCACTACCAACACGACTATCAATGTTGTTGCTTTGTTAAAGAAATACATCATCAAGTTTAGTTTAGCAAAAAAAAAATTAAAATATGTAAAAACGATTGCAAAGTAATGAAAACTTTAAAATATTTAGTGTAAAAAGTGACAGGGTTTTTTGTTGTTGCTTAACAATCAATGCATACCAAATAGCAGGGTAATATACAAATTTGACTGTCAGATTTTTTTTTTCTTACCGCAAAATGGCAATTGTAAAATGTGAAAGGTTTAACGTGATTTTTTTTTAGTTTAAAGCAGTCATCTTTTTAATTAAACTTTACAATAAAAAGGATTTTTATATAAAGTTTTTAAGAATTTGTAAATTACACCAACTTTATTGCAATTCATAAAAATAGAAAGGCCGATAAATTAAAAAATTAATTGTGTATGTTTAAGTTACATTTGAACTTAAAGTTCACGGGCAAGTATAAGCAAAAAAGGGTTATGTATTTAATTGTATATTTTGTGAAACTAAATCAGTGTTTAAGTCTTACATTGAGCGTCATATTTATTGCAATTTACTGTATGATGGTTAAAACATCAAGCAGAACCAAAGGAAATTTTTATCTCAGCAAAATTATCTGTTGCAAAGAATCAGTTGTAGAACCACTTTTTTACCTTACAACATCAATGATATTTGTTTAAAATGTTCCCATAAGCAATTGCTTCTAAGGCTTCAAAGTAGAATCGTTTCCCCCCTAAATCAGTTTTAGAACTATTTCCAGAATTGGTTCTCCATCAGTTAGACCTTCCATTTAAGTTCGGGGGAACAGGTTTAGGGACTAGTTCCATGGAATCGATTCTAGTGGAGCAAATTGTTAGTTGGTGCGATTAAGAACTAGATTTTAAAGGATAATCTCTTTTGCGAACCTTAATATTGCATTCTACAATATTTCAGGGTAAGTTCTCTCGTGAATATGAATGTTAAATTGTATTTAAGACATATGGCAAATTCGGTTGAGCCTAACATTGGGCGCCATTTTAATTAAGTTTTTGATGTAATTTGTGAAGTTTTTAAATATTTTTTTTTATCCTTAACATTGTTCTTTACAACAATTCATTGAAGTTCGCTTACACTCTTATTAATTTCTGTTGAAATTTACCCAACTTATAGTAGGAAACTGTACTCCTACTATAAGTTGGGTAAATTTACTCTGTGTACGTAAATGAAAAAAAGTACACACATTATGCGTAAATTGATGAACACAAAATAGGTAAAATTACATTAAAAGTGCCTAAAATTTAAATCAAATTTTTAAATTGAAGAATAAATTTACCAAATTTATGCGTAAAGAAACACGATTTTCCTGTAAATGTACACATATAATTCGTAAAAATCCTTAAAAAATGCGCATATTTTCTACTACGATGTTTGTTTGTAATAAAAACAATAAATTTGTTGTTTAGTAATTCACAAATAAAATAAAAACAATAAATTTATTGTTTAGAAACTCACAAAAAGAATACAAACAATAATTTTTTTGATTAGTGATTCCAAATTATCGATAAATTTAAAAAACTAATAAAGTTTTCTTTTTAAATTTTGAATATGTTTTAGTTTTTTTTTTAATTTCAATATGTCATAATTTTTTTTACCATTATAAGTTAGTATATTTACAAAATTTGAGCGTAAAATTTTTATTCAACAAAATAATACTAATTTTAGGCATAATGTGTTTAACTGGAAACACATAGTGTCTAAAAATACTTCGTGTGGGTATTATTGTATATGAAAGTGTGCGCAAAAAAGTTTTACGCATTTGGTGTTTATATTTACCGAATTATCGTAAAATTTCATAATACTTTACCCATTTTATAGTAGTAAATTTACAAGAATTTTTTAGAGTGTAGGCTATTTCAGAAAGTCTTTAAATGACTTAACATCACCGGAGCTTAGTGCTTTAAAATGGGTTTGAATCTCAAATTTGTATGCAGTAAACTATGGTTAGTGTTGAAGGATCTGATAGATAACATGGAACATTTAGAGCGCATATTTGTTAAGATCGATTTTAGTTAATCTTTAACTATGGAGGTGGTGGTGGTAAATTTTAAAATGCCTGTTTTGTTGAAATTAATAAAAAAGATATTAAATTTTTTTTGCATTGTAATTAAATATGTAGTAGCTTATTTAAAACAACAAATTATGAAAAAAAATATATGTTTTTTATTCAAATTTTTTGGTAAGATTAAATGGGGTAAAATTTACATCTACGTCACTGACTTGTCAAAAATTTCACCTCTCTAACATTTAGTTACAAATTTATGAGGTCTCTAATCAATATTTCTAATAATTATCATAGATTTTAAAAATTTCATATTATGCCATTAAAAATTAGTTTCAACCTTCCTAAATACGCCATAAAAATTTCGAATTTTGTAAATTCGCTTTTCTTACAAGTTTTTGTTGAAAGTTTATATTATAATTTTGTAGAAATCTGTAATATAAAACAACATAATTGGCTGACTTTAGCTTTATTTGAATATGCAAATTTTTAATTTAAATATCAATGCCTAGATTAAATAACTTAAGCCAATTCAGTTTCTGCCTTTAGTTGAATGAATTCAACTAATTCGTTGAGGCTCTACTTTTTTTAATATTTATTAAGTACCTACATTTTTCTGACAAGCCTTTTTTGCAAAAAAATATAAACTTGTTTAAAATAAATTTTGTACATTCTCTACTCGTATAATTTGATAAAGTATTTTTTGTTTCTTTGATTTCTTAAGAAATATAACAGATCTTAACAGAAATAATCAGTTCATATAAAGTAAAAACTTGTTTTTGAACAATTTTTTTTTTTTTTTTTGGTTTTCAAAATGATTGTGAAATTATTTTTGATCCATTTTTTTTTTTTTTGGTTTTTAAATATTTGTTGTTGTTATACATACGTAATAATTTGGAATACAAAAACGAAAAAAAACAACAAATAATGATTAGTTAAACTTTCTTCTTTTTTACAAGCGTCAAACGTCAGTGCTAAATATAGTAAATGACTTTTGTTATAAAAATAGTTTTAACAAAGATGGCTTAAACAGTTCTTTCTGATGGTAGTTGATGACAATTTAAAGTCTATTTTATAACAAAGTTGCCAAATATATGCATTTAATGGAATAGTTATAAAAATTTGTATGTTTTAATAAAAATGGCGCCCAACGTGATTTAACTTTTAACAAAATTGGCAACATTGGACACTTGTACTTTTCCGAATTGTAAATTCTCCTTTTTTTTTGTAGGAAACAAATATATAGCAATACCGCTCAACAATAACAACAAAAATATTTATACTAAACAAAGTTACTGAAATATCACTGCTTCCAACCTAATTCTTAATTTTTTTCCACTTCTTTTCTTAATGGCCGCTCCTTCTATATGCAGACTTATACGCAGTGTTAAAGCGACCCTATTTTTTAATTTTAAGTTTTCAAGTCTTTCTTAATGTTTTGTTGTTTTACAAGAATTGCTAATTCTTAACCATTTTTCTGTTTTCAAAACCAGTAAGATAGATAATGAGACACACTCGACGTGGGTTAATGAACTCTCAGGTTTATTTACACGCTCTGCTATCAAATTGTATACCTAGTGTTTATAGTATTTTTATACCCTACACCACTGCTAATGTTTGTAACAACAACACATATTGAATCCAACCCTATCTTAAGTATATCGATCGACTTAGAATAATTGTATGAGTCGATTTAATGATTCGCACGCTACAGGTTGTAAATTTTAAGATGTTTTGAAGAAATTTGTTACACAGACATATCGGACCAAGGGCTAAGGCTATTGGTGGTGGTTATAATTTCTCCTCGAAATCTAGTTTAACCTAGATTTCGATCATATGGTACTAAATATCATTATACACGAACTGGATTTTGAAATCTAGTTTAAACTCTAAAGGTCGCAAATATAAATAAATGTTAATGAAATTCGGTGGACCGAATGATGAATCCTACACTCACCAAAAAAAGTCTGTAATGGCAACTGAAAATTTTGCTATTATTACAGGAAATTCTGCTAATTTGAGCTCAGCGGTATTTTTTGCTAATCTTAACAACACATGTCTGCTGACGTGTAGTACAATGAAATTAGTAGAAAAATTAGTAGCCGCTACTAAATTTTAGACTTTTTGTAAAGTGGAATTTAAAATCTGTTTGCTAAAATCAGCAAAAAAAAAATTACTAAATATTATTAATATTAGTAAAAAGCTTTGAATTTATTTTTCTTATCGAGCATCAAAAATTTTGATTATATTTTTTAAAAAACGAATTAATCATTTTGTTTTAATTTGGTAATTTCTGTTCGAAAAATATTTTGGTCAATTTATTTTTTTTTTTTACTTTTAAGGTTAAATTTTTAACGCGGATTTTTAGAACTAAAAAACCTTTTAGTGCTATTTTAAGTGGATGTCCTCTTTTTAGACATGAGTCGGTATCTTCACTTCCGATCCCTTTTTTAATATATGTAACATTTTAAGGAAATTTAAGTTTGTATGTGTAAGTTTTAATTAGAAATAATATTTCCTTCAATATCCACTTTTTTAAGTGGTCGGTTTTCAAAAATTTGTAAAATGATTTCTGAAATTAGCAACAAAAATTTGTAAATATTCTGTAAAAATTCTATAATTTGTAAAATGTAAATGGCAAAAAGATATGCTAAATAATAATTTTTTACTAAAAATCAGTACAAAAATAGTAGAGTGCGATTGAAAACCGTTAACAAATTTTTCCACTAACTTTTTTTTCTGAGTGTATTGATTTAGTTAAAAATCGGTCCATTTTTAGACCAAAGCCCATATAAATATCTTCTAAAAATTGGCTCTTGCTTATGCTTCTTCACAAATATAAATTTACATATTTTCAAATATAAAATAATATCCGAAAAATAATCAAGCAGCAAAAAAAATAGTTTTGGTTCATTTTTGGATCAAGTTGGACCATTGTCCTGCTTTTCTCGTATATATAACTGACATCAGGCAAAATCAATATTTCCACCAGATTTTTTAATTGTATATAGACAAAGTCTATTTCAAACTATTAAAATATCAAACACTTTGACCTTAAAGCAGACTGGGGTGTAGGGTATTACAAAATCAGCATGCTCGACTTTAATTTTTTACACGTTTTTTTTTTTTTTTTTGTTATTTATTTATTATTGCTGTTAGTTGTTGTGGTCATCGTAACACACATCCATAACCAAAAATCAGAAAAATAAGAAGAAGAAATAGAATAATATGTATTAAAATTATGCTAAGAAAGTGGTTGATCACTTGCTCATTGAATATGTATAAACATCTTCTTGGTCATGGTCGTGCTATATACAATACCATTGTTATTGTGATCGTAGCCGGTTGGTTGGTAGTTGTGCCGTTTGGACTGTTGTGGCTACCAGTCAGTCGACCAAACTAAACTGTAAAGCTTTTTTTTCGAATTCTTCTTGTTCTTCATTTTTAACTTCTCTAAAATTATAGTTATCAACATTTACACTAGCGGCAAAACAATAATTTATACAAATACAGTGGAACACGATTATAACGTCCTCGATAAACAAGAAATTTTTGTACGCTTAAAGGGAAAGAAATAAATTTAGGAAATTTCTATGGAAAATTAAGAGGTATCTTGACATTTCTTAATTATATTGTATTTATATATAAATAAGCTTTATAGCCTTTTTCCACTGAGCTACATCTTACATCTTTCATCAATTTGCAAAGATGTTAACATCTTCCCATAAGAATTATACAGGCTAAAAATTCTACATCTTTTTACATCTACAAAAGATGATCCTTTGTCGTTTTGTTCCATCTTACATCTTTTGTTATTTTAAGTGTCATCACTAAAAAAAATTACAACAAAAAAATCGATTTTCTTTGTGCCATCACTAGCAAACTGACATTGCAGAAAATAAACAGAAAAAAAATTTATTCAACAAAGGAAAATGAGCGGCAGAAGTAAGAAATTCATACTTATGTCTACCAAAAATTCTTCTTCATCATCATCTTCCAGAATGGGCTTTAATATTTCAATGTACTGCATTAAAATTCAAAACAACAACTACTCCAATGATTAATGCTTCCTTTAAATCCATTTTTTATTTTTAACAAAAATTATGCTTCTTTTTCATTTATTTTTTGACAAATGAAAGATGAAATATGTTGCCAATGTAAACACTTGTTTCACATTTTCAACACCTTCCATTCGTTTCACGAAGATGGTGTTCAGTGTAAAAAGTCTATTAGTTAGAAGAGGAAATCCTTAAGCCTGACTGAAGGCTGGCTATAAAAAACAACCTTTAATCAGAAGAAACCCTCTAAGCCCGTCGGAAGGTCGGCCACAACGAAAACCTTTATTTAAAAGAGTTTTCGATGAACATAATGCAGAATCTGAAAACATTATAGGGATTGTGACCCCAATTCTAGGCTTTATGTCAACGACCAAAAATGTTTCGCCCATAGTCCCAACTTCCATTGTGGAGGTTATGTCCACTATCAAACTACTAAAGAAAACGACAAACATTTAAATTTTTAGCAATCTCTTTTTTGTTTTCACGGCGTATTCGTTATTTCCACAGAGTAACAGACGCCCATATTAAACCTTTATTTGTAGGGTATAACATAAGAATCATAAAATTTCATTCAAATCGGCATAAACGAATTAATTTTATGAAAAACTTTCGATTAGTTCGGAAATTTTTTTTTTTTTTATTTTAAAAAAGTTCGTCATAACTGTGTTCCACTATACATACAAAAAAAAATACCAGAATCATTACGCATATTTTTGTTTATTTATTATTGACGCTTACTGAATACGATTAGTATAAATATGTTAAGGAAAAAGAAATGTTTACAGTTATTTTTATATAAGATATATGTGGCTTTCCATGCTAACTGCCCCCCTACAGAAGAAAGTATATCATATCAATGCCCAATTTACAGCGTTTCAAGCATAGGAATAAAAAATGGATTAACTATAGAATTTTTTCTAAAAAATGGGCGAAGTAGGGCATCAAGTACGAATAATTATTATCGTAATTATTATATTGAGTATACGTACGATAACCCAACTGAGTATAGAACAAATCGTTATCTAAACTCTAATAGGGCATAACTAACATATTTTTTTTTTTTCAGAAGAAGCCAAAAACGGCAATGCAGTACTTCATAAGCGCTTAATTCCATTCTAAATTTTTACAGAGCAAGCAAAAAATTCGGAAAATTAAAAACATTTCAAATTTGAATTTTATTCACAAAACCGCTATTTCTTATCGTGGAAGTCTGAAATGAATTTTAATCATTAATAAAAATTGGTTTTGAAAATTTTGTTAGTTACGCTCTTTTGCACTTTAGGTGACGAAATACATACGTACTTGAGTTTTCTATGAATGTTTGGTTTAGCAAATATTTAACGTATATAAAATAAATAATTAAAAAAAAATAAACCGACTAATACGAGTATGCTAAAATCTGAAACGATAGAAAAACATCTGAACTGTAAAATAATTTTCCATTAACACGATTTACGTTAATTCTTATTTGGTATGGAAAGCCTCATATATCGTATGTACGTATAAAAGTTTAGTTAGAATTGTTAGTTTCTTATTTATATTAGTATTAGTGAATGTATAAGTGTGAAAGTGGAAAATTGTTGTTTTTGCAAAAAAAAAAATAAAATAAAATAAAAAACCAAAAGGTATTCTTGTTTTGTTGTTGTTTCTATAACTCAACAGATAACTGTTAAACTTAACCAAGCTTAAATAAAAAAAACTAACTTTAACCAATACATTCTTACACATACAATAATAGCAGCAACAGGTAGTAAACAGCAACAGGTAATTATGTCAACATTTCAAATGCATTTTTTTTTTTGGTGCAGGTTTTGTTTTTAGTAGGTTTTTGTTGTTGTTATTTTTTCAAGGATGTTGATAGTAACTAATGTTACATGTTTACATACATATAACAGAAAATTGATTGTATATGACTTTTTTGCTCTAGCGCTAATGACTTTACTAGCACAACTATTACACCATTTACTAGCACAACTATTACACCGTTGAAAGTTGCTATTTGAATTCTTACGACCTTTGCGACCACCTCGACCACCTTAAATTCTAAACTGCATAAAAATTAAGAAAATTATTTAAAATTTTTTGACAAATATAGAAATTTGGAAACCAGAATTTAGTTTAGATTTTATTTAGCCAGTTCACGCAAAGCCTTAATGTCTTCAATAAGAAAACATGCGAGTTTTTCAACGAAAATTTGGTATGACCATAGACTTATGCTCAAATAAGATTATTTTGAATGTTTTATTATCATACCTCGCCCTCTAGCGGAGACTAGCCACAATGGAGTTTTTTTCATACATCAGACCATTTGGTAAAAAAACTGCTTTTGGGTAGAATTTTTGCTCCACATTTTATATTTATTATTTTTTAATGAAAAATTAAATGGCGCCCAATGTTTTAATAAATTAAAATATCTTTAAATTATTTTTTGGAAATGGTGTAGTTGTTATTGCATATAATTTGTAAAAAATTATGCCATATATTATTAATTCTCTAAAATGATGGGGGTAAATTTGGAATTTTCCATAAATTATCATAATTTTGAACAAAAGAAGAATTCATGCAAGGCTTCGTGTCTACTATTTAAACCTCGTAATTTTACGAGCTTATGTCAAATTTTATTACAAACGTACTTTTCACAGTATACAAGCTTTACATGAATCCACCCTGTGTTAAGTTAGGTAAAAATGAGAAATACCGCTTGAATCTTCGCACCGTGAACGCGATTCCTAGATTTTGTTTTTTAAGGCAAGGAATGCTCAGGAAATTCTTCCTACTAATAAATGTGTTACATTCACCAAAAAAAGTCTGTAATGGCAACTGAAAATTTTGCTGTTGTTACAGGAAATTTTGCTAATTTCAGCCCAGCGGTATTTTTTGCTAATCTTAGCAACACATGTCTGCTGACGTGTAGTACAATGAAATTAGTAGAAAAATTAGTAGCCGCTACTAAATTTTAGTAGACTTTTTGGAAAGTGGAATTTAAAATCTGTTTGCTAAAATCATCAAAATTTTTATCGATCATCAAAATGTTTTTATTTTTTTTTTTTTTTAAAAATATTTTATGAAAAAGGCTTTAAAATCTTTAAAAAAGGCTTTAAAATCTTTAAAATTGTTAAAACAAACGAATAACCATTTTGTTTTAATTTGGTAATATCTGTTTTGAAAAATATTTTAGTGAATTTTTTAGAACTAAAAAAACTTTTTAGTGCTATTTTAAGTGGATGTAATATTTTCAGACATGAGTCGGTATATTCACTTCCGATGCCTTTTTCAATCTATGTAACATTTTAAGGCAATTTAAGTTTGTAGGTGCAAGTTTTAATTGGAAATAACATTTCCTTCAATATCCACTTTTTTAAAATTAGTAATTTTTTTTATTAATTTTAGCAAATCGGTTTTCAAAAATTTGTAAAATGATTTCTGAAATTAGCAACAAAAATTTGTAAATATTCTGTAAAAACTATGTTATTTGTAAAATTTAAAAGCAAAAAGATTTGCTAAATGATATTTTTTTACTAAAAATCAGTACAAAAATAGTAACTTCTTTTTGAGTGTACTTTCTTTGGAGTCGTGGTGAGGTGAAGGACTTCAAATATGACAAGACTGTAATTGCGCGAGATAATAAATCTTAGAACAGTTGGAGTGTTGGCGAAATTATTGAAGCTTTTTAGTTCATAGCCCTGTTGTTATTTTTGCTTCGGTGGGGTTAAGTGCTATGGGAACACCGAAGGAGGACGTTGAAATTGGACTAAAATTGCATGAGAATCTAGAATTTATATACTTTATGGAATGACATGATAAGAATGCATTGACAAACAAATATATACCCTCATCACATGAAGCGTATAAATTATATTTTAAAATATTTTTTAATATTTTCATATCTTTATATATATAATTCTCCTGTACGTGTGTTAGTGACTGCACTCCTCCTTAACGGCTGGGCCGATTTCGATGAAATTTGTTGTGTCTGTTTTATTTGATCCCTGAATGGTTTAGATTCACAATTGACCTATATGGGTACAATGGGCGTGGCACCTCCCATACGAAGTAAAAATGTATTTTTGTATATCTGGAGTACTGTTACAGTGGGAGTCTTCAAACTTTGTGTGAGCTTTTTTTATAATAATACTCATAATCTCCCAAAAAAATGAGTGCCATCCAAGCAATGGGCGTGGCACCTCCCATACGAAGAAAACATTCATTATTGCATATCTGGGGTACTATTAAAGTGGGAGTCTTCAAACTTTGTGTGAGCTTCTTTGATAATAATATTCATAATCTTCCAAAAAATATGGGGGATCCAAGCAATGGGCGTGGCACCTCCCATACGAAGTACAAATTTATTATTGCATATCTGGGGTACTATTATTGTGAGAATATTCAAACTTTGTGCGAGCTACCTAGATAATAATGTAATCCTATTCCTAGGCAGAACAACGTTTGCCGGGTCAGCTAGTTCTATATAAATTCTAGTAACTAGTAGCTTCGGTTTTATATATATTATTTCTATTTTTTTCAACTGTTATAAAGATTATATATAATCACATATTTTTTTTGTTATATTAATTATTTATGGTCAAATATAACAGTTATAAATATAATGCATTGGTGATTATTTAACCAATTTCGAAGGTGAAGGATATTTGCAATTTGCTTTTTATATTAATTATTTCAATTTGATAACCATTTTTGATTGTATGAAAGACAATTAAATAAATGTCAAAATGTTGTGAACTAAAAATGGAATAGGGTTTTTTTTCAAAAATTATTTTTAGATTTTTCAACATAAGTATGAGTAAATAATTGTGCAATTTAAACAAAATTTAATAATAAATTTGTTATAAGTTATATTTATAGCAGTTGATTAAAATATTTGTCACTTTAATTTAAATATTATAGCAAACATTTACTATAAAAAGTACTTTAGAAGTTGGATAAGATAAGTGTTTGAGGGATTTCCCATATCAATAAAATTCTAAAAAAAAAAGTTTTAGCACCCAGCAAAAACATGGTAATGACAGGTCGCTACTGTGTGGATTATTATGTAATGATAGGTCGTTACATTTTTCATTACTTTAAACAACAAAGTAATGACCTACTGATAATGTGCGAAAGGAGTACTTATATGTACACGAAAAATAATGATTTACTGTTAGTTGTTTTTTTACTATTATGTTTATTTATTTGTTTTGAAAAACTACAACAAATTAGAAAATTATCTGCTATTAAATAGACTTTTAAAAATTTTAAAATATTAAGTCTCTACGAGAAATAGCATTAAATTATGAACTCAAATTTTTGAGTTCAAAAAGTAGATATGTTAAAGATTTTTATAATTTAAATACAAATTATTTTTGTATTTTTGTCGATTTTTTTAAGTAAGAAAATTTTACTTGATTAAGATACACTATTGTTTTATTAAGAACAACTACTTACTTTACTATTGTAGGTAACCACTTATTTCTTCACTATGAGTAACCATACTGGTAATTCTTATTCTCACTTTTTTTTATAAGCGAGAGGGTAATGACCACTCATGAATTTTGGGACATCGCGAACAAAAGTAATTTAGCGAGTAAATAGCCTGGTAACTAGTGAAATGTGCTACTTACTCTCTTAATTACTTGGTAATGTCTGTTTTTGCTGGGCAATTATACAAAATTTTAATTAAAATAGTTTAAAAATTAAATTTGTTTAGTTCTTTAATCGAAAAAAAATAAACTTTCGGAAGGTGTATCAAGTTATTGCTGAATGAACAGTTAAAATTTAACCAACAGTTAATAGCTAATGGAACATTGTGAAAATGAGCTCAAGAAATTTTAAGTTTAAGGCTGTTTAAAAGTTTTTTATCAAATTCTACACGCAAAACAGTTTTTGACAAAAGTTTGAGAAAAAGGCTTTACCCAAACTTTTTTGTTTAAATTATGAAAATTTGGAATTATTTTTACCAAGTTCTTGTATAATTTATTCCAAAAATTAGCTAGGGCCTATTTTACACATTTAAAATTTTTTTAATATTTTTTTATACATTAACCAGTTACCCTGTGCCTAATTGAGTCAAAAGAACTGCAATTGAAATTTAACAAATTTGGCGCCCAACGAAATTCTCTATCATCTATGTATATTTAATTTCAAACAAAATCACTTTAGTCATAAAAAATTTCAAAAATACAAAACATTTAAAACACACCCGTTAAATGCTGCCGGGTATAGAAATTATTATGAATTTGTTTATATTAAAAAATTAATTTTCATTGAGTTTGAAAAACATCTAAAAAAAAGGTTAATAATGAAATAAAAACCCAACAAATTGAACTGATAAGATATCTAAAAAAAAAACAATTCAATATACAGAGCGACAGAATAACATGTGGACATTAGGGTGCTAATAAAATAAAAACTTTTTATTTTCTCTGATACCTGGGTAAAATATTGTACCACTTATTTTAAAACTGATATGATGAAAATTTGAGTCAAATTGGTTAATGCTGATCCGGGCACAAGACAAAAGTATGTTTTTGTTTTGTTGCAAAATTCCGAAAATTTGATGTCAAAGTTTCACGACTAATGGACATCAGATTTAGCTCAAATTTAAACCATAGAAGTTTTACGCCAAGTCTGACAATCAGAATTTAGTAAAATTCAAAAAATTATGTTTTCCCATAAAGATTATTGCCACCCTACAGAACATAGCCGAATGTATATATGGAAATATTAAAACAAAAACACTATTGAAGCAGATATAAAAGTAACAACTTTTTATTTGTTATACGCAGCTACACTAAAAATATTTTTTTTCTGGTTTGGGGGATGTACATGAAAATGCAATTTTTAAATTTCCATCATCATATTTACACAATTTATATTTTTTTATATAATAATTTTTGTTGTTTGTTTTATTTTTTGTATTGTTTTACAGACCGATTCATTGAAATTATCAACTGATAGTGATATGCACGATTGGTTTTTAGAACGAGACGTCAAAGATGCTGCTGTTATACTCAATGATAAATTGATATCGGATGCTTTATTAAATGGCACACTACCAATTAAATCTGAGCACTCCTACAGCCTTAATAGTGATGGAGATTCACTACCAGATTCACCACATAGTCTCCATACTAAAATGGATGGTAAGCTTTAAGTTTAGTAAGAATAAAATAATTACAAATTAATCAAAAATCTATTCTATATTTCGGTTATTTCAATTGAAATTTACACATTTTCTTTAAAATTTGACTTTAATTCAACAAAATGTGAAATATGAAAGTAAAAATTAACAAGTAGTAGAAAGATTTTTATCCTTTTAGAGAATTTTCCAAATTAAGGTTTAATATTGTTGCATTTACTGCCATAAACCGATTTTGCCTTTAACCCACATTAGCCATTGTATGCGCAGAGAAAAAACATGCTTCCAATATGATCACTGCTACTATATTATTCTTGCTGCATTCGGGTATGGTTGTCACAATCCAATTATTATTGGTTTATAAATATGTTCTAACCATTAATATTGTTGCTACCATCAATATTATGGTAAATATTTTATTATTTCATGATTGCCACTTTCTTTTTTATAACATGATTGGATGTAACCATAATGTGGTAACAAAATTCTGACCATGAAAAAAAATGATAATTACGGAATTATGGAAAACGTTTCTTATAAAAAATACTAGATTATTTGAAATTTTTCCGAAAGACAATTTTTCGATTCCATTGACTTTTCCTTAAAGTGAAATTCTCAGATTCAGCAAACTGTGTCATCGATAAAAATTCATGTTTGTAAAAAACTTAGAATCTAAGGCCTTTCTTTGTATAAACAATTTCTAGAACCTAAAAACATTTCATCATGGAAAGTACTTAGATGTTAAGGACTTTTTCTAATAGAAATATTCTTAGATGCTATCCAAAAAAAAAAACTTAAAAATGTCCTTAGAATCTAAGAATTTTTCTATTGGAAAAAGTCCATAAAAAACATATTTTTATTCCTTAGAATTTAAAATTTTTTTTTTGAAGTTTATCTTTATAACAAAAAGTCCAAAGAATCAAAGAAGTTTTCTTCAAAAAGTCCTTAATATCAAATTTCTTCTTTACACCCAAAGAAAAGATTAATTGCATTTATTTGTAAGGATTTAATTTTATTTGGAATAACCTAAAAACTATTAATACAGCAAAAATGTTCTATTGGGAATTAAATGAAGGGAAAATAAAATAAAAATCAATCATATTATTCAATTATTGGTGTTTCCAATCATCTTTAAAAATAAAATTCGTTTAGTATTTGTTGCGGTGGAAGCAACCATTTATTTAGTGAATATATTAGTAATTTGGTACAATCTATCAAATTTATTAAAAAATTGTCGATATTCAAAAGTGGTAACTACAAGTACGGTTATTCTGATCAAATTTATCCTTTTACTAGGGTTTCAGTAGAAGCAACCGAATTGTGGATTGTATTGATAATAGACGTCACTAATGATTGGTATTGATAAGCAAATTTTATATTTGTTGTCTTAACAAATTGCTTAAATTCAAAATTAGCCATAAAAATTTATAAATATTTGTGGTGTAGTGAGAAGAGAGGTGATCTCTCAGTACTCCGAATTTCCGGGTAACGTATACCACACGGAAAATGGTGAAAGTTTTCTCTTTAATCCTATTTATACTTTTGCACACTTTTTTAATTTTAATGAAGAGCGCCCCGGTAGGCTAGTTGGTAGCGTGCTAGCTTATCAGTGCGGGGGTCGTGGGTTCAATTCCCACCAGAGGCTCTGGTCTGTTTTCGCTACAACGAGCCGAAGGCCTTTGTTGCTAGTGCTCGGTTAGGGTATTAACATATAATTTGTAATTATATGATTAATAAATAAATAAATAAATCCTAAATTAGACAATTGAATATTGGCTTTCACAACGAAAAATATGATTTAATATGAAGACAGTTGTCGTAACCGCCAGAATTCGATTGGCAACAAATACTGATACTGTTTTCTGGGTGTAGGAAAAACATTTCTTAAGGAAATAAATTTAAATAAATTTTTCATAGTTTCGCATCATAATATAGTATAATTGTAGGGACAATATTATGGTTATTTTATTATCATAATATGATAACAATATTACAGTAAGACTACGGTGGGCACATAGTCCCAAAAATATATATTATGCTCTTCGAATATGATTGCCCCAACCATGTTCTTTCCTCTGCGTGTACTGGTTTTCATGTTAAAACAATTAAGACCAAATTTTACCAGAATATTGGTGAGGTGTAGTGCTTATTATATTTTAATCAATATTCAAATATTTACTCATTATTTTATATAAAACTGACAAGAAAGGATTCGTAATGGATTCGATATGTGATAGAGGAGAGAAAAATGGATGACACATATTTTTTTTAGCTGCACAATTTAACGTTTAGGGTTTGCTTTTCGATGGCTAAATACAGAAAAACAAAATTCTGAAGGCGTTTAGTTAACCTTAGCTTGAAGGCCATGTTAAATTTTTATTATGAATAGGAGCGTACTAATATTTATAATATTTGCGATATAATCGAAAGTATACAGACAGCAAAAGTTTTTAAGAAATAACGTGATAAAATTACGTTAGGAGTAAAATATATAAATGTTACAACTACACACATTGAAAGTTAACGTGCATACGAAAAATAACGTGTAAGTTTTTGCCTAAAACAAATTTTTGTATATTACTACGAGTTAACGGATATAGTCAAGGAGAAAACACAGTTTATTTATAATACAACAGCAGGGGCAGATTAATACTAAACAAATATTTCATTCTGGATTTAGAGAAAAGTTTTGATAACCAAGGCTATAAAAATTAATTTCGAAAAATTACGCCTAACTTATTTGGTAGTAGCAGTCGCGATGTACGTTATGTATTAGCTGTTGAGAACAACACCTTTTTTTATATAGTTTTCTAATAATTTATATTTGATTTATTTTTCAATCGTTAAACAATAAAAATAACACTTGTGTTTTTTTTAAGAAAAATATCCTATATTTGTTCAAAACAACCAAAAACACGATATGATAAAACGGTTTTGTTTAAACAAATAAAAAAAAAAAAAGAAGCAAGTATATTTTAAACCAATATTTAAATACCTTAAGTTTCCGTTTTGTAAATAAGAATTGGTTCAATAATAAAACAATAAGGGAATTCATTGAAAATGCCAATTTTCGTATTAGTAGGTACGGCATTTTTAATATTTTTCATCCTTTAGACGAGTATTTTTTATAAAAATATTTTTTTAATTTATAAAATATAAAAATACAAAAGAAATGGTAGAATAAAATTTTCCGGGTTGTCACAAATAATTGAATGTTTACACTATATACTATGACATTAAATGAATCCGCTTAATTTATTTAAAAACAAAAAAATATATAAAATATTTAAGCCACATTTACACTTTGTTAACATTTTGAAAACAATGTTAAAAATAAAACAAAACACAAAAATATATAATAAAACATTTAAATAAATATGGCATAAATTCAATATTAACACAAGTGTAATTACAGTTCATGTTATGACGCGTGCTCTGAAATATATTAATGTTAAGAAATATAGAATTTAAATAAAAAATAAATAAATTAATTTTTCAATCCAACTAAAAAATTCCTATTGGAAAATTTTTATTTAAACAAATGTATTTTTTTTTTCTTTACTTTCAGATATGGAAGATGAATGTTATCCCGCCATTTCTCTAAAAACTGCTACCAGCAATATTAGGAGCTTTAACACGGCTACAATAGATCCAAAATGTCTAAATATAAACACCTGCTCACCCATGGTCACTACCACTATGGCTACTGCCACCTCAACAGTGACAAGTTTAAATTTAAATCCTATGGTTTCCTCAGCAGCTTCTACCGTAACCAGCCAAATAAATCCTACTTTGTCCTCGAACAGTAGCCATGCCTCAAATATGTATGCTGGGCTTTGTAAAATATCTGCCACCACACCCATTACATTAAACTTACGTCAGCTGGACTCATTTCAAAGTTTGAGCAATTTAATGCATACCTCCACAGATGCCAAATTAATGGTTAAAAATCAACAACAACAACAACAGCAACAATATCAACCCGCCTTACAATTACAGCAGCAGCAGCAGCAACAGCACCAACAACAACATTTACAGCAGCAGCAGCAGCATCATAACCTTCAGCAGCCGCAACAACAACAACAGTATCTACCTCATGACGAGCTTGCTGATATTATGGATAATGATTGTGCCTCAAGTACTTCTTCCAGGGAAGGCAGTGAATCACCTGATATTTGCTCAGATATAGAAATCGATGAATCCTGCATTAAAAATGAACCCATGTCTCCAGACTCGAGTTGCCCTCCCAGCCCAAATGGCGATAAGAATACAAATTCGAATGGCACCCTTAGTCTAACAATGGCAAACATGGCTGCATTTACAAATTCAGACCTTGTTTTTGAACACAAGGTAAGAAAATATTTTCATAGGCACCTAGACACCTAGAAAAAAACAGATTCGTGCTGACAACCGAAATCGTTACCAATGGAATGGTTCAGTTTCGCTTGTGACTACCGAATTGTTATTGAGGCAACCAAAATACTGTTGTCACGGTCAAATTTCTAATGTTTTAATTGGTTTTCTGTTGTCACAATCGAAAACAATCGGTTACCAACCATTCGATTGGCTACCAGTTCGGTTGTCAGCCCAAATATGTTTTCGTGTACATTGTAGGAAATATTTCGTTGTTTCTCAGCACGAAAATCTTTCACAAAATATACCAAATCTATAATATATTTTTTCTAATATATAATTTTAAATTGATTGTTAAATTTTTATATTTATCTCCCTCCCTAGGATGGTTGTCTTCAATTAACACCCTCTTCACACAACCTGCTAAAGTCTCAACCAATTATTTTAAGCACAAATGCCCACAATGTCATAATTCCAAAATTCTCCATTAAATCTGAGGGTTCAGTTACAAATGCCGGTACATTTGTAACCGCCACAACAACGTCGGTGACAAAAACGAATGCCAATACATATGGTTTGCCTTTAACACCGCCTTCATCGCTCTCAAGTGATGGTTCCGATGGTAATCTCACACCAGAGCATATGCTATCCCCACAATCGCCTACCTCTTCTGCCAACAACAATGTGAGATCAAGTCCCTCTAATCAACCCACCAGCGGTATCTTAACTGTGACCTCGGTAAGGCGTAACACCAACAGCTCAGCTTCATCGACTACCTCCAGCACAAGTTCCAGCATTAGTATGGGTAGGCATACAAATGGAGGCGGTTCTACCCGTCAACCAATACACACACCTTTAATTAGCTCTCAACCAGTAAGTATTTTATATTTATAAATGCTTTCATATGTTGGAGAAAAAAAACACATTTATTTTGATTTCGATTTTTCCAACGCAGAAGGGTTCTACAGGAACTCTGATCTTAACCGAAGAAGAAAAACGTACTCTATTGGCCGAGGGCTATCCAATACCCCAAAAGCTACCTTTAACCAAAGCTGAGGAAAAGTCGCTTAAAAAGATTCGCAGAAAAATTAAGAATAAGGTGAGTCAAAAAATTTCCAAAATAAAATTTTAAATAAAATTTAAACAAAATATAAAAAAAGAAAACTAGGGATTTTGTATTATTTCAATAAAAACTAGAAATACATTTTAAGGAACTTTTAGACTACAATTAAGTAAAACTTCACTTTAGTACATTTTCAGTAGAAATAAGTAAATTGTAGACTTTAACTGAGAAATGGCACCACACAGAGAAAACAGATTTATTGTGACAACCGTTAATTTATTGGCAACTGAATATTGTTCTTTTTCTTTTTTTTGATGGCAGTCAACATTTATTTATTCAACAATATTCTATACAACAGGTCAATTGCGAAGTCCCCGGCCTGACACATAGATGGCGCTACTAGACTTAAATCGATATGATTTTTAGTTAGCCCTAACCTTCAAAAGACACGTGTTGAAATTTGTCAGCTGTCGGATCAGATTAATTTGTGAATTACAGCATTTTAAGTGAAGCAATTTTTGTTATTGTGAAAAAAAAAATGGATAAAAAGGAATTTCGCGTGTTGATAAAATATTGCTTTTTGAAGGGAAAAAATACAGTTGAAGCAAAAACTTGGCTTGATGACAAGTTTCCGGACACTTCCCCAGGAAAATCAACCATCAAGGATTGGTATGATAAGTTTAGACGTGGTGAAATGAGCACCGAAGACGGTGAACGCAGTGGACGCCCAAAAGAGGTTGTTACGGACGAAAACATCAAAAAAAAATCCACAAAATGATTTCGAAATTAAATGAAATAGCAGGTACTCTATAGTATCAACTGAACGTGTACATCATATCATTCATGAATATTTGGGTATGAGAGAGCTCTGTGCAAAGTGGGTGCCGCGCGAGCTCACTTTTGACCAAAAACAAGTCAGTCAAAACGAAGGCGAAAATCCATGAATTGGGTTTCGAATTGCTTTCGCATCCACCGTATTTTCCGAATCTGGCCCCCAGGGACTATTTCCTATTCTCAGATCTCAAATGAATGCTCGCTGGGAAGAAATTTTCGTCGAATGAAGAGGTGATCGCCGAAACTGAGGCCTATTTCGAAGCAAAAGATAAATCGTACTACAAAAATGGTATCGAAAAGTTGGAGGGTCGCTATAATCAGCTATCATCACTCTTGAAGGGAACTATGTTGAATTTTGCCAAAAAAAAATGTGTTTTAGTATGATGGGCCGGGAACTTTTCGATTGACCTGTTATTTTGTTTCTATTTTAAATTGCATAATAACGCAGCAAAATAAGAGCTACATCTACTACATCCACTGAACACGAAGTTGTGAAAATTTCGGTGAATCATTAATGATTTTAACATTGGCGTGTCATTGGGAGGAAGTAGTGTGTTTCGGTGCTATAAAAATCGATGAGCAGATGGACCTTTTCATTAGTTTACGGAAGTTGTTAAATATAGGGACTACAAAATAAATATAGGGAGTGGCTTTTTTTTAAATTAAAAATGTGATTTTGAACACGTCAAGAATTATTATTCCGACCGGGACAAAGTGAATATCACTGGTATGCAAAATATGTTTTCAATAAAGCATTTAATGACTGCAGGAATTAACCATTTATGGACCAACTAAATAATTGTTTTTTTACTAGTAGGGGTTAATATTAACATTTTGGAAGTTGTTTAAAATAACTTCTTACAAATCGAAAAATTTGCACTATTAACTTCTTTGAATGTTCTGAAAAAGAGATTCGTAAAGAATAACATCCATTTTATTTTGCTGGGAAGCGTTGCAAAAACTATTTATTTTTTTTAGCAAAAATTTTAATATTAAATAATATTTTCTTTCTGTTCTTTCATTTTCAGATATCCGCCCAGGAAAGTCGGCGCAAGAAAAAAGAATATATGGACCAATTAGAACGTAAAGTAGAAATTTTAGTAAACGAAAACAGCGACTACAAGAAACGTGTCAAAAATCTAGAAGATTCAAATGCCAGCCTACTTAGTCAATTGCACAAACTACAGGCTCTGGTTAACAAACAAAACCTCAAAAAGTCTTAAAGACTTAAAACTAAAACTAGAATATCAAAAAATTTAGTAGCTAAACTATTTGTAAAAATATTTTAGTTAAAAAAAAAAAAAAAACAAAACAAAACAAAATTCCAAAATAATTGTTCTCAATATACAAAAACAAAAAACAAACATTCCCCCACAAAAAATACTTAGAAATAAGCGTGGAACTAATACGAAGGCTTTAAGTTTACAAACAAGAGGAATTGTTCGAAATTTATTTACAAACAATTAACGACACAAATTGTAAACATAATTATTAGCTATACATATATTTATAAATGTTATATAGAATGTCATATATGGTTGGTTGAAAAGCAAAATCACTTAACTAACAAAGTTTTGAAAGCCGATTTTATTGATGATTTTAATTCATTTGGCTAAAATTCAAGACTACACAAAATTTTTGATTTCTACGGTAAAAATTTTAAATGTGGTTAACGTTTATTGGTTATCCTGCATTTCACTTAAAGTTATATAAATCTTGAGCTTTCATAGAATTTATAAACCTGCCTCCCGAACCCGTTATTTTTTCGCCCATTTGTTTAACTAATTTAGCCAGATAACTATTTATACTATTTTGATATTTTTTTTTTAATAAAATTCTTTTTTTAATTTTATGGCTTTTTGCTAGAAATTTACCGAGTATTCTGTTAACGTCTGTTAAGTAAACATTTTATTATAAAATTTTAATGTTAACAGCAGGAATGTTAGATTACTAAAATTAATGCAAGAATTTAAAAAGCATTTAAATAGAATTTCTATTAAACTTAACTTGAAAATGAAAATGAAACATTAAAAAAGGATTTTAAAATATTGTTTGACTGCCTCGCTATATGCCAATTACAATTGTCTAGAAGTTAAGTTTTGAAAAGTCGTCTTCTATAGAAAACATTTTTAGTTGAAATATTAGTAGATGAAATTTTTTTTTAGTAGAAAACATAAAGCAGGAAACGAAGAAATGACGTTATGTTTTAATAATGTTCTTTTTGTTACTTTTGTTTTGATTATATTGTTGGCAAATCTAATTATAAATTTAATTGATATTGGCTTATAAAATACCATACAAATATTCCCTGGTCGAAAATATGTTGTTTTTTTTATGTAATGCAAGAATTTCTCTATTCATTTTAAGCAGCGGATAGTTAGAATTATTTCTTTTTAGATAAAAATGAGAAATCTTCTCCGAGCCACTTTAAATTTTAAATATTTTAAAAAATTAAGCTTATTTAATTATATTTTTTATTATGTTAAACTTTTAAAAATTTATTAGTTAATATTTAAGAACAGCTTTAATGTTAAGAGAAAATTTAAGGGGAAAATTTCAGAAATTTCAAAAGTCTGCATTAAGGGAATTTTAAGTTCACCAGTAGAGATTTTTTTTTAAATTCGAATTTGAGATTTTTGCTATAGTAAATTTGGTTTCGATATTTTAAAAATATTATAAGCAAATAAATGGAGAAACAATTTGTTTTAGAATGTTATTTTTAAAATAAATATGAATCTTATGGCAATAAATATGAATCTACTTAAAATATACATTTTCGTATTTAAATTAAAATTTAGATTTTTTTAAATTTGCTTTGGCATTTTTAAAATACCCATTTAAAAATCGAAATATATATGAACATACATGATCATACATGGGTCATACATGGGCATACATGGTCATATACGTCTATACATGATCTCATATATGACCATATATCTTCGGATCCGAAATTTGAGGGTATATGGTGATATATGTGCATATATTATCATACATGCTCATATATTATTCATGTATGCTCGTATATGATTATATACGTCCATATACCCTCAAATTTCAGATATATGAAGATATATGAAAATATATGCGATCATGTATGGTCATATATTGAACAATGTATGGACGTGTATGACCATGTATGTCCATGTATGATCATATACAGGCCCATGTATGATCATGTATGCTCATATATATTTCGATTTTTACATGGGTAAGTAGAAACATTTTTAAGTTAAAAAAAAATTTACAAGGAAAAATCCATTGATGGGTTCCTTCCTATTGTGACGAAACTTGGATATGTGATAGAGATACGCTTAAATACATTTTTAGCGGGTAATTTTACCACATTTTTCATTGGACCCACTTATATATTTGATTGTGGTCATAAAAATTCAGTTAGTACATTAAAATTTTGGTTAAAACATTATATTTAAATCCGAAATATATTTAATGCAATTAAACCATTTGGTTGGCTAGAAATTCAGTTGTTAAAATGGATTTATATTTTTTCTCTGTAATATCTAGGAAAGTGAAAGCTTTTCTAAAGAATCAGTCTTAAGATTTGAAATATTAGGAATATTAAAGAAACATGACATTTTATTATAATTTATCAGTAGTGAAGATTTTTGTAATATTCCATAAATGATTAAAAAATTTATACAGCTAAAAGTTTTCAGGATCCTAAATTTTATATATAGAGATACCGTCTCTAAATGTATTTTTGACAAAAGTTATTGTCAATTTCTTTTTAATAAAAATTATAATAAATATATTTGATAAAAAATTTTCTTTTTTTTTTTGTAATTAAAGCTGTTCTTTATTATATCTGATAAATTTTACTTCTATATTTCTTAAATAATTTTCTTTAGTTAAATTTAAGTTTTTTTCTTTACGCAAATATAATCATTTGTTTTAGTATTTTAAGTACAGCATGTTGATTTATTTTAGTTATCGCTAAGAATTTATTACAATTAATCACAAAGAATATCGCCAAGATAATAATGATGATAAAGAAAATTATTTTTGAGAAAAAAAAAAAAAAACTAAGAAAACTTTGTTAAATAGTCCAATTTTAATTGTATGTATCTAACTTTATAATAATGTGTTAATGTTAATAACGATATTAATATTTTGTTAATATTTAAGTTTTGAATCACTTTTTGAATAATGTTTGTTTGACCACGCTTTAAGTAATTGTATCGTATGTAGTTTCTGAAAGAGTCATATTTTTTTAAGTTTATGTATTTTTTTTTTTTTGTAACTTTAGAAGAATTTATATTAAATTATTATTTTGTTTATTATTGCTTTAGCAAAAGGATGTTTAACTTATGTAAATTAATGGCAAATCCTTATTCCATTTTATATTTGGTCTGACCACTTCTTATTTTATTAAAATTTTGATATTTTTCATTAAATTTAAATTGATTTTGTTTTTAAAACCTTATGTGCAATTTTTTGTAGTTAAATTTTTATAATTTTTAATTGGTTTAGATCATTTTTTTTTTCTCTTGTTTTTCTAAAAACGAGGCGCAATATTTTTTATAAAAATTATACTTTAAATATTATTATTTGAAAATACAATGAAAAATATATAGTATACATATTTATTGAAATAAATACATATTTAAGCTTGAAAACTCATTATTATGAATGTATGAAGTTAAAGAAACAAAATATTGAAATCATTAAATAATTATTAATGAAATTAAATCATTAACTTTATGTAAATATAAAAAAAGAACTTCAAATATTTTCTGAATAAATTTTAATGTAAAAAAAGAAATTACACAAACTTAGCATTGAAAAAAAGTACTACAATATATATATTTCAAAATAAAGTGCAATTCAAAAATTATATATTTACAGCAAGAAGAAAAAATTCGAACTTTGTTTTAATTACAGATTATTTTTTGAAAAAAACAATCTCAAAATACCAACGGGGTTACTAAATCATTTAAGGAGAAGTCATTCAACGAGCTACAGACAAAAGAGAATCCAATTCTTTTAACTCTACAAAAACTGTTTCTTTAATTATATATGCCAACTGGGATTGGAAAAACGGTTTAAAATCATTTTTTTAATGCATAAATAATGCAGATAAAAACAACACATAAAATTAATTAAAATAGCCTAAAAACATAAACAATAGAAGAACCACAGTTAACACAATTTTTACAATTTATACCAAAATTTTCAAATCCCAGCTTTTCAGAAGATCAACGTGAATGCTGGTTGTTATAACTTTAAAAAAGTTATCTGGCATATAGGCATACAATTTTTGCGACATAAAAATTGTTTAAATATGTAAATTTTTACTTAGAAAAATCAATTTTAAAGTATAATAATTTTTTAATATTTGAGTTACAAAACATGCAACACTTAGGCAACCCTTTGTAAGGAACTTAATTATTTTTTCAAAACATTTGATTAAAAATGTAAAAATAAGCAAAAACTTTTATAATATTTTTTTAATTTTTTAAATGGATTTACAAAAAATCCCCTTAAAAAAAAATTACAAAATCTATCAAAAAAAACCGTAAGCTGGCAACACTGGTTAGTAGTAATATAAATTTTCCCATCTATATACCTTTATTCTTATTTTAACTATTTCCCGTTCCGTTTTAATATATCTGTTTCCTTCAGACACTTATTAAAAGTTTTCTGGTTCTAAAATTTCTCTCTCTCTCTACAAATTTAAGCTCTCTATGAAATGGCAAAAAACATAAATTTTTTTTCTTACCTTTTCTTTGTTGCCAAACAGAAGCTTGCATACACAGCAGCAAACAACGAATATGTGAATATTAGCAACAATAAAAACTATAACAATACAATAAAAAACAACAACAAACAAATTATAAGAAAATAAATGCCGGCCGCCATTAATAAAACTTCTAGAATATTTTATTGCATATAATTTTAACAAAATGCTTTTTTTAACTTTTAATATTGATATAAAAAATTTGACGCATATTTTTTTTTTATTATTTTATCATTTATTTTCTTGCAACAAAACTACGGAAATAAACATACAAAATGAACGACCGGCACTATAGAATTTTTTTTATCTGTATACTTTTTACTTTCATTTAACTTTTGATTTTCATCATTTAGTATACGTAACTTTTATTTATGCATAAGGAAACATTTTCTTTTAAACTTATTTAAAAATAATTAATTATTTTGATAATTATAGTTTTTTTTTTTTAATTAATTCACGCACTTTACACAAATCATCCAATCTTTTCGAAATTCTAGCAAAAACTAAAAGCAATAAAGAAAAAGTTTTATTTTGTTGCTAATGCACTAACACTCTTACTAATTCTGCAGCAATAACACTGACTAATTCTCTTATTAACTCTATACAAAATACAGTATTGCCAGATGAAAGGAGATTCGTATTCAAAATGGGTAACTCAACTTTTATTTGCGGGGAGATTTGGGGATTTCATGACAAGAAGGTTAACTATTTTTAATGATTTTTTTTAAGCTTACATATAGAAAAATAATAAATTAATTATTATCATATTATTATCACATATGAATTAAATACCTTTTCAAAATCTTATCATGTTTTAGGTATAAAGCACATTTGAGAATTGTTTTAAAGAAAAGTTAGTGAGAATCTAAATTGAATGGGGAATTCTGTATAAAAATATTAACAAGTATCTGGTATTTTATGTTTAAAAAATCGATTTAAATTTTTTATATTTCTAGATAAAATATCTTGATGTCTAATGCCCATATCTATTATATGTTTTTGAAAATTATTAACAGTTTATATAAAAAATTTTCTTAAAAATTATATATTAATATTCATATTACTCATATATAAATTTTTTCTTTAGAAAAATGTGATTTAGGGAATAATAGTTGAGTTACTTAATATTTTTAATACAATTTTCAAATTTTTGATAAGCATAGTTAAAATTTATTATATTTTCTTTAAAATTGTATGAAGTAGCGACAAAAAATACGTAAAACCAGAGTTGAAAAAATATTTATAAACAAGTCAGCACAGAGCCAAAAAAAATAACAAAATATTATAAGCTTTGTCTTATTTAGAAATCTTTTCAGATGGTTTTTTAAAGAATCTTCTTAATTACCTCCTAAATATGTTTCTTTCCACCAAAACTAGCGCTTAATATAATTATTCCCCCTAAAGGAAAAATACCCTTAACTGGTAGCACTGGTTAGTAGCAATATAAACGTACCTCTCTACAAATCTTATAGGTTTAATTTCAATGTTTTTCGTTTCGTTTTAATATATCCGTTTCCATTAACGCACTTTCTATAGTTCTATATATATAGTTCTCTCTCTTTTGTTAAATTCTGCCCTACAAATTTTTAGTCTAAAAAGCAAAAACAATTTTTCTCCTTCTGCCTTTTCTTTGTTGCCTAAAAAAATATGGCTTTTTTCCTTTATTGCATTTTTTTTGCAACACTATGAAAAAAATTAAACAAAATGACCGACCGGCACTATATAATTATTTTTTGCTATACGATTTTGTAATGACTTTTCTTGTATTTAACTTTTGATTTTTGTCAATTATACGTAATTTTAATTCACCCATAAATAAACACTTTTTTATTTTAAAATATTTAATTATTTTGATATTTATATCTATTTTTTAATTAATTCAAGCACTATACACAAAGCAACCGATCTTTATAAAAGTCTCGCAAAAAACTAAAAATCTGTATCAAAAAGAAATAGAGAAAAAGTTTTTTGGACGTTAGCAGCCACAGAACATTAAGCTTTTGTATAGATGTATCTTAAAATGCCGTCGTACAGAAAATGGGGATTTTTTGCCAAATAGACTATGGCAGACTACACAAACTGCAGAAAACCCCGAAGTTAACAATGTTGGCATTTCGGTGCTTTTTGATAATTTGTTGGTGCTTTTTAACTCATTGTACCCGGTTATATTTTGCAAAATCGAATTAAATTATTATCTTAAGTGAACGAACTTATTTTTAACCTAAATCAAGTGAATTTATTCAATTGAATGAAGAATATTTTATCATTTAATAAATATAGCGAAAACAAATTTGACTCCGCCGATAAGTGATGTAAAATCAAGTTTTTATCGTTCAGTAATAAAAAACTAACGAAAATCCGTTTAGCAGATTTAAAAACTGGTTTAGCGAGTATTACAATAATTACCTCGTTGTATTTGTAATATAGCGATACGTTTACGGGATTTTTTTTTTTATTAACTGAACGGTGATAATCAATTTTAAAAAAATCACCGTTTAAATCATTAAATTATTTTTTTTTTTCTTTTCAAACACTGAAAAGATATTCCTTTTTAATCACTGAAATGATCAGCCATTAAGAAAAGCAATAACTTTCGATGTTGTGCAATAAAATGATCATTTGCATGTCGTATTGAAATATTAAAATGTATATTCGAAAAATCCAAAACTGTTTAATTTTACTTGCGCGTACAAGAGATTGCAAAAAGTCGGTATCGACAAAAAAGATAGAAGTAGGTTTACAAGTTTGATGCATATGAAACAAATGTAGCAAAACAGTAAAAAGTTTTATTATTATTCTATGCAAAATTTGATGTATGTATATGATGTATGTAGAGCTAAGTCAAAGCTGGATATCTTAGATATGATACAACATATCGGGTAACGGGTTTTGGAATGAGAAAGAGAATATTTACAATATACATAATCCAATCCTACATTAATATTTTCCAAAATGGTCAGTGGGTCAAACCAACAATAAGTTATGACATAAACCAACGTCGATAGCTTCCCGCATAAACACCGCTTGTGTTGGCTGCCGTAAACAATTTTTATATCTCTTGAAAACAAAAGAGAACAGTTTGCCGTATTTCGAGTGCTAGAATTGTTCAACAAAAACCACCCCTCTTCATCATATCTGCTTTTTCTCAGTATTGGGAATTTGAAATGCCATCTCAAATTAAAACACAAATATTTGACAATTCCTATCACCAATTCCATATACCAATATGACATATAGCTAGAGTATGAATCTACCATAAAAACGGCTATTTACAGTGTTTATATAATTTCTCCCACTGTATTTTGTGAATTTCAAACATATATATTTTAATTTTCTTGATTTTTCTTTCAAAACGAAATAAATACAATAAAAGCGTTTTTCAGAGTAATATTTATAATTGCACCTTTGCCATATTTATAAGTTGTACACTTTAAGATTGTTTGGTGCCCTTTATCCCTTTTTGGTACATTTTTGCACGTTTTTACAAGGCTACAATAGCTGTTGCTGTCACGGCGCGTTTCTTCGTTTAGAAGTTGGCAGCACTGAAAATTATTGCATTTCGGCAAACGGAAAAAAACGCAGAAAGCCCAACAACACATCTTGGTAATAAATTCAATAAATTTACAGAGATATCAATTATTATACGTTTTGCAGACAAACTATGCATAAGAAAAAGAGTGTCTCGTTTTCTTTGTTATAAAAATATAAATCAATAGTAAAAAATTAAAATATTTAAAGAATAGCTGATAAAAAAAACCATAGCAAAATTTTTTTTAGGTAAAGAAAATCGCCAAACCCTAAATAAAAAGAACAAATAAAAGCGGATAAATGGAAATACGAAAGGAAAACACGGCATAAAAGTAGATAAAAGGTAATTATTTTCTTTGACTCATTTTGTTGTTGATGCCCTTATGTTTTTTTGGCAGCAGTAGAGCACAATAGAATTAATTAGGAGCAGGGTTTGATACCGTTTAAAAAGGTGTTTTGTCCATCCGGACAATTTTCATATTTTACCGTCTATCTATTTCCTTGCGTCATAAACATCATTTTTCATCATATTTTTCTTCTATTGGATAATGAAATAAAAGAAAATTGATAAATATTTTATTCTACGTATCACCAGTATTGGGACATAGATATGGCTAGTCGACGTGTAGACCTTAAACCAATACCGTTATTTAACCCAAACGGTATCCAATCTTAATTATATGAAATGACAATATGTGATTTTTGTGTTAGATTTAACGATTTTATAAATTGATAAATATAAACGGTTTTAATTCATCGAATTAGATCTTTAAAAACATTTTTTCTTGATTCAATTTTACCGAATCGATTCGAAAAATTATTTTTAGTGATTAAATAATTTTCTACTTAATTCCATCAATTAATAAATTTCTTTGCATCGACAAAAGTGGCCACGACTAAATTGAATACAAAAATTTTTTTGTTTGGAGTGAAATTGAAAAATTACACACAAAGCAAAAACAAAATTACTTTCTTAGTGGAATAAACTATGCAAAACTTGAAAGACAACCAGGTTTATAAATATATATGTCACCAAGTTTTTACTTTGTTCTATGCATAATTAAATGATAAAAATATTTTCAAGTAAAAAAAAATGAAATGTAATTTTTTTGACAGCAATTTTGTTTTGTCCTTATTCTAGTGTTGTTTTAAAAACGTCAAAATAGTTAGTTTTTCAAAAGTGTTGACTTCACTGGTTGTTAATTTTTGTTTATTGTTGTTTAAAAGAGAATAGAAGAATGAGTGTGTAAAGTTTATTCTAGAAAGAATAAAAAAAAATAATACATATTTTTATTGTTTACGCAGTGCTTTGAAAATTGCACACAAAATTTTGAATATATTTGCGTAATTTAAAAAAAAAATCATAATTATAATAATAATCAAAATACAGTAGGTGTCTAAAGAATTTAAAAGGTTTTCTAGAAACCCCTGCTTTGTTGTGATAAGAATCTTGGAGAAATTTCTCGACATTTCCACAAAAATCTCGTGCCATAATGTTTGACAATTTTATGGGTATGTTAAGAAAACGTCGACGTCTAGATGACAATGTTGGCTCAAATTCTGGTGGGGATCATCAGAGTAGCACGTCTAGTGGTAGTGCTGCTGCCGCTAGCATGTTTGCTTCAGGTCTACCCACACATTCTAATATGACTATGTTTTGGGATTCCTTATTTGGTGCTAACGATGAAGCATCAAACACTGCCGCCACAAATACAGATTGGACACAACAACAAAATACCGCTGCTGCCAATTACCATAACAGCGGTAGCAGCAACAAAATGCCCATTTGTATTGATAGGTAATGCTATTAAACTAACATATTTTTCTTTCTATTCCATTTACTTTCAGCATATTTGAGAGTTTTATCAACAACTGGTTCTTGAGAAAAAAAAAAGATCACTCAAAAATTCTAAATCATAATCTTTGTATAGAGTCTCTTTTATAATTAAACGTTTGCTAAAGCTTGAAACTTTGCTAAAATTAACGCTTGCACACCAACCAAGTCATTCATAGTCTTCTCGCCTACATAACATCTACAAACTCTATTCTTGTACAGGCGGTCTATTACAATTCAATTGATTTATTTAAAACTTGTAAGATTTCCTTGATTACCTGTTCTGTGAGTTGTGGAAATAGTACCACTACTGCCAGTTTAAATTAAAACAGTTTTAAGTTAATCTAGACATTGAACAAAATATTGCAACAGCAGCAGGAAATCGAAGATATGGAGATTGATCCATCTCCTGTACCGCCACCCCAGGAATATTCGGATAACCCTGCCGTACCTTATCAATCCGAATCATCCATGAATTTTGATTATTTGCATAGTTTACATGCCGATTCGGCTATGGACTCTAGCAATAGTGGTTCATCATCGAGAATACAAGCCGCCAACTCACCTAGACATTTTGCTGGTGTTGGCAATTCTTCATCATCGCCAAATTATGGTGGTCAGGTGGATGACAGCAGAGTAGTGGACAGGTGCTTATTAAATCATTAATGTTTATACATTTTAATCACCATCCTATCATATATATTTATACGTTTTATTTATGTTTTTGTTTTATAAGAGCAACAAGATTAATTCAAAATCGTTGAAATGATAAATACTGGGAATTTAATATATATATATTTTTAAATGCAAAACCGGTGTACCCAAATATATACTTGAGGACGAAACCCCTAATTTTGGCAAGACTGAAAGATTTTTTTTTTTTTTTATATTTTCGTTCAAAACTTTTAAACCCTTTGACCGATTTAAGTTATTTTTATTATCAAACAGATCAGGAAAGAAATACAGGATTTTTCAGAATTCAGCAATCAGCAATCGCATTTGAAAAGGCTTTCCTTTGACATTTTTGATAATTATCAATTAACCCTCTTTTTAAATTATTTCGTTTTAAATTGTTACAAATAGTTAATTTTTTAACAAAAATTTTATATTAAAAACAAAAACAAAAACTACTGCTCTAACACCCACTTATTGTTTTTTCTTTTCAATATATATTTCCCTAGAAGGTTATGCTAAAACAAAACAAAATAATACTACGTATCACTAAAGATTTGTCCCAGTTCAATGGTACACATTGAAATTTTAGAAATTTTTAGCTATTAGAGTATTTAGTTCATATATGTATACTTAGTAGTATTTGAAATATTGTATTAAAATATTTACATTTTCTTTTATTTTTTGCTAACTCCTGTATTATTGGTTTACCATCACATGCACACATAATTAAAAAAAAAAACTAAAATCATGCATTCATTTGACTCCACCTTAAACATCTTGTATGGCAGACCTTTTAATTTGAATGAACGGTAATTATTTCCAAAAATTGTTAATTATAAAATTATGAAATGAAAAATTATTATTCTTTAATTCTGGTTTAATTAAAAATTTCTGTTTTTTATTTTAGGTTTGTAACAGTTTTGGATCAATTGGATGCACGTGTTGAAAAATTCCGTAAAGATGCGTTGGGTCTACAGGAAAAGCGTGATTTTTTACTTATGTCAATGGATTTAATCAAAAGCAACGATTTAATGCAAAATTTATCAGAATGTAAGTTAAACAAAAAAAAAAACATTATACACAACAAAAGGTGTAACTATAACTGGCTTAAGTAAATTAAGCTTTGTTTTGGTATTAAGCAAAATTTCAGTAATACAAATTTTTAATATTAATATATTTAAAATTTTTGTTTTATACCGATACCTAGCTTAAGTCACTTAAGCCAATTGTAGTTGGGCCTTAAAAACATACTTGTTTATTCGATACTGAAAAACGAAGATTTTGCAACAAATTTGTAATTATTCTTAAAGCCTAAAAATCGAATTTCCTTTAAGAGAAATACACAAAAAAATTACAAAAGTTTTGACATTTGTAATTTAAAAAAAAAATTGAAATGATAAAACTTTTGTATCTCCGTTTAAAGAAAAGTGGACTTATTCCACATTCATAAAATACCCTTCATTTATCTTGATCCTTATACAATTCTAAGAGGATCTAACGGTGTCAGTCCATCTGTTGAAATGGCAGTGACATGAATAATAAAAAAGAGTTGTTGGCCATTTTTACTTAAAAAATTTTGACATTAAAAAAAAGTTTAAAATTTTTTTAACATTTTTTTTTTTTTTTAATTTTCAACAAATATTTTTGACTAAAATCTTATTGTTTTTACATCAGAAATGTTTTTTTTTTAAATAAAAATTTTTTAGTTAAGTGAAACATTCCGATTTTATTTTTTTTCTATTCTGTTCGAAAATTTTATAAAGATAAAACTTCAGTGTTCAAATCAGATCAATCCATATTACCAACAAAAAATGTTGTAGTTGAACGAAAAGGGTTAGATTCCTCTTGCATTTAAATATTTGCACAGCAAAGGAAATTTGAAGAATCAAATATCTTTCAATAGCAGCTGATAGCTGATTTGTCGTATTATAAAACACACGACAGTTGGAAAGTAAATTGCATATTAACTCGTTAAATCAACTTGGGCTTAGCTTTCATCAGCTATTTCCTTTGAAGTTGTGAGCTATTTTAAGGATTTTTTTTTCAAAATTGTATGACAAATTGCAAAAATAAATAGTTTAAAATCTTGCATATACCAATTCAAAGAAATTCATTTAAGAACACATTTTATAAATCTTTCTCAAAAGTTATCCCTTCAATTCACAGTCATTTGAGCAATAAGATGTCAAATAATAATACGACATCATTTAATAACATTTAATTTAAAACCAAACATTTAATCATTCATTTTACTTGTTCTTTTTTTTTTTTAAAAAGCTGAACGTGAAGAAATAACATGTTACATACAACGTGTAAATTCACGACTATCTACAGTTGAACTAAATGTACGCACAGTACGTGATCAATCGCAAGAAGATTCTCTAAGTTCAATAAATGTACTCATTGATATGATGATAACTATGGGTGATCCAGTATTATCACGTCAACGTTGTCAAATGTACTTGAATGCCTGTTGTAGTGCTCGAGAATCTGTCAATTTACCAACATGCCATGAAACGGGTGTAGATATGGATGCGGGACCCGTGGATAAAAAATTCGAAAGTGTTTTGCTAGGCTGTACTTTGGACGATCAAAAGAATATTAAAAAACGTTTGCAGGCTTTAATGAGCTACCTAACTAAACAAATTATTCATCATTGAAGTGTAAAACAAAACAAAACAACAACATTAATATTCGCTATTTTTGACTTGTGTTTAGTCAATATTATTATAAACAATTACTAAAAATATTATAATTAATTTTTTTTCGTAATTTTTTTATATATTAAAAATAAATTTGAAATACAAAAATTGGTTCAGTTTATAATGACAGATAGAAAATCTTTATAGAGAATTAAATAACAAAAATAAATACAATTACAAATTTAGATTTCTTCTAGACTTTAAGATGTTTTTTTAAGCTTGTAATCATTAAAAAAATCTTGTTTTAATTTAAAAGAAAAATTCAAATCTTTTGTACACAACCCCTTCATGCCACTGGGTTGTTGCTTTTTTATGAGAATGAACAAAAAAAATTACAAGTAAATTATTATTGTATTATTTTCCTTATTTTTATTATATTTTTTAGTGTTTTGTGCCTGAATTTAAACAGAGTGGTCAAAACTAAATTTTATTATAAAATTTTTATTCTTAATACAACAAGATAAATAAAAAATATAAAGAAATGAACAAAAAAAAATGTGTGTTTATATATGAAGCAATAATTTTAAGACATTTTCCTATAGAATTAAAATTCTGAATGATTTTGCCGTTAGACAAATTTTTAAATTATTTATAATAAAAATTTTAAATAAATTAATTCTAATACAATTTTTAATAATAAAAGATATTAGATTTATTGAAAAAACCTGTCAGTTGTAGTGTTGCCAACTGATGCTATTGCAAATGCATTGCGCCTCAGAGATTCAAAACAGTAATGCATTTTGGAACAAGACCAAGGTTGGTTTTGTGATAGAGGGGACAAAAGTAATAAACATTCAGTTAGAAACATACCTGCATAATCTAACTGAGAGGGAGTAAATAAAGATTTAAAGTTTTTTTTTTCAAATTTTTCATTTGAGAACTTTTTAATAATTTTGGACAGATATTAGAAATAGTTTGCATTTGATATACAATTTGTATAAAACCCACTCCCACTCTTTTGAATCTATAAACCTCTATCCAGATGTGTTACACCATTTTGTAGTTTCCAAAACAGTTTTCTAAATTAATAGAAAAAAATATCAAGATTTAAAAATTTATTCTATAGGAAAAAATGCCACAGAAAGTGAAAATTTTTAAAACTTGCAAATATTTAAAGATTAGAAATTTTTTCTTATACAAGTTGTACCTAGAATCATATATATATTTTTTGTTATCCCCAACTGGTAGAATTTTGGTTAAAATTAATACCCCGATAAACATTTATCATGTGGCCTTAACCATCTATCGGATAATAACCATACCGATCCTTCGCTGCCAAAGAAAATTTGTTGTATATTCTTCGAAGTCATATGTATAATTTCACTATCTTCGGCAGTCATGTTTTGTTTGTAAACACAACGAACAACAGCACCAAATTTGGTGACCACATAAAATAAAGCTCCAAAGGGATCTACCATAAGATCTTTTGTAGGTCCCAGCAACGAGCCCAACAATGACATATTTATAATATCTGAGTCGTTGAATTTTTTCGATATATAATTGAATGCATTGGGAGCTGTATACAGATTACCATCTTCGTCTGCTATAAGAATCTCTCCTTTTCTATCAAATGCAATAGCTTGGGGTTTTATAGGTAAAAATTCACTTATCGTACAATATTTTTTACTTCTCAGTGGACGATAGTGCCATTTTTGTTCTAAAATATCATAGGCCAATAAATCATCGGCTAATATGAAATAAATGAATTTTTCATTACCGCAATGAGTTACACGGGGTCCCAATTCGATGTCCAGCAATTGTGAATCATTTGGTTGTATATATTTGCCACAATCGATATGTAAAATCTATTAAAACGGTTTGTTAATATAAATTTTTGGCAAAAATGGGCTAAGGGTGTCCCCAGAGTGAAATTCAGCCGAAGTTTGTTTTATATGCATGTCAGAGAACTGCAAATCCTGATTGCAAAACGTTCATACGCAATCAACACAAGAATAAATGTGTGTTTGAGTTCAAACGTTTAATATACTCCAACGATTTTAAATCAATCAAACGACGTGCAAATTGTTTTGTCACTGATTTATAATCATCAGTCGTTGTTAAACCATTGATTTTATTCTGTTCATTCGAGCCAACAATAATTATTTTGATGTAGAATAAATCAGAAAAAACCACAAGCAACGTGTATGAGTGTAATCATAATTAAAACAAAATAGTTTTTTATCTAAAAAAAAGGGAGTGGTTTTTTTTTTGAAACACATTTCATAAATGTTATATGCATATTAGGGTGGGTCTAAAATACGTTTTTTTTAATTTTTATTAGGAATACCAAAAATAATGTTCTTTGTGATTTTTTTTTTAATTTAGGTCGACATCTCAGGCTCGCCCAATCCTATTGCCTAATTTTCCAATCAAAATAGATGAAAAAAAAAAATTTAGACAATATTCAAATTTTTTTCGGATACGGCAAGCCTAAGATATCGACCTAATTTTTTTTTCCAA
This sequence comes from Eustalomyia histrio, assembly GCA_949748255.1. Taxonomy (NCBI): domain Eukaryota; kingdom Metazoa; phylum Arthropoda; class Insecta; order Diptera; family Anthomyiidae; genus Eustalomyia; species Eustalomyia histrio. The sequence goes on along the minus strand of OX456524.1, from coordinate 158,808,603 downwards.
AAAAATATTTTTATTTCACAAAGAAGAATATTTTTAGTATTGTATTACTAATAAAAATTCTAAAAAAGCGGATTTAAGTCCCACGCTAATGTAAACAATATCATTTATGAAATGTGTTTCTATTTTGTTTTAATTATGAATACACTCATACGCGTTGTTTGTTGTTTTTTCTGATTTATTCAACGCTGACTTTTTGTTGAGTGATTACATTTGCATAAAACTTAATCGACAGATGATTTACACTGATCCCAAGTACGCGTTCAGTAACATGATGCTGATTTTATTCTTCAGTGAATTTTGTTGAATTATTAAATGTGAACAAGAATTTTTTTGTATGATTAAATCAAGAAAAAAGTTGATTTTGCAGTTCTCTGATGCATGTACAGTGGAAAAAGTTTGTTGGTAGAATCGACTTAAAATAACAGTTAAAACAATGACTTGTGCAGTTTCAAAGGCAAAGCCTTAAAATAACAAATAAAATTGTTATTTTTAACTGTTAAAAAAAAAATAACAGACAAAGCAATAAAAATAACTTACAAAACTTACAAACGAAACGTTTTAATTAGAATACTTTTGTAGAAGTTTGTTATTTAGATAGTAGCTTTAATTAACCACATAAGGTCCTAATGGCCTTATGTGGTTAATAAAAATCATTTAGAATCATCAAATGTAAAAATAATCAACAAATTTTTTACTGAAAAAATATGTGAAAACATAAAATATTGTTTTGCATTTATAAAAAAAAAACAACTGTAATTACAGTTAAAAACAACAATTGCCAATATTTACACAAATTACTAACAAACTTTTTTTTAATGTACAATTTCACTTTGTTCGATTTCAATTTCACTTTGTACGAATTTTAAATGTATGTCCATCAGTTGATTTCTCAATTACCTCTATATTATTTCGTAATAGATCAAATACCATTAACTTGGGGCTGCACTTATGTTCATCTGTGGCATTGTAGCCCGGCCATCCAATATCCATAACCCATAAACGTGACAGCGAATCCACTTGAGACCATCTGGCCTGTTGTATAAGATTACAATCGCTATGATCACCATTGGCATGCAAAAAACGTTGGGGATACAAAATGGGTGGCAAAGTGGGCAAATATGTTTCTGGCCACTGGGTTTCTACCAGAGTAGGAAATGTTCTGCTTTTCACGGTAATACTAAGAAAAACTCTACCAAAATGAGTTGATAAATGTAAAACACGATATGATTCATTGAGACCACTTTGTGCCAATAACCATGCCCTATTTATATCAATAAACAATGTTATTAAACACCAAAACATGTAATTAAAGTACTTTGACAACATTACACGTTAATAGTTCAAACACCAAACAACTTATGAGTTGCTACAACAAATTTCTTCTTGCAATTGATCGTTTGTTTAAGAATTTTGAATTCAAAACTATTCTTCATGCATATGTGTGGGTATTATTGCATTTCAATTTAATTAATGATGATGAGGTTAGCAAAATTATAACCAAAATATGTTTAAAAAAAAAAAGTTAAAAGAAATGCAAAAATAATTACAAAAAAAAAATACACTTGAAAAAGTTTGTCAGCTACAACTAGACAGTTAAATATGTAGTATTCAGTAGTTGGTGTTTTCAATTTTAATTACAGTTGTTTTTTTTATCGGAAAAATAAAAAAATATTTAAAAAAACAACAACTAACGAAAACTGGTGTGTTTTGTAACAGTTGTTAAAAGCAGTTGTTTTAAGTAAAAAACAGTTATTTAATAAATACAAAATTTCGTTGTGGTTTTGAAAAAAAATTTTGTAGTCAAAAGAAAAATATTGTTTTTTTTTCAACAAAAATAAAACAACTGCAAAAAGCAATAGTTTTTAACCAATTTTGTTATTTTTGTCAAAAATTTTGTATTCAAAATTTGTCAATTATTTTAATTACATTTTGAATTATTTTGTCGCTTTTCTATCTGTCATTTTCAGTAGATTCTACCGACAATCTTTTTGTGTGTGTAATATTTATTTTTTTTTATTTGGTAGTAAATAACTACAATAATAAACAGTTTTTTTTTGCAATATAACGTTGTTGTTTTTTTTTTAATTATACATATTTTTTTGTAAAATTTTCAAAATTCTCATTTATCTTCTATTTCGTTAAACACTTTGGTAAAGTGAAATAAACTTTATATGTAACTGCAAAAGCAGTTAATTGTTATCATCAATATAATTATATAACAAGGAAAGTATCCAAACCTAAACACCCCGACTTTGATAAGATTCGAATACGTGATAGAAAATGGAAATCTAAGAACAACCTCTGTGTCTCTCTTTTTGGGCCACCTCCAGAAATAATTAAATGTTAACAAAACTATATAAAAATCTGCATTAAAATAATATATTTGTCGAATGAGGAAGTTTGCCAATGGTTGAACATAGGGTTGTCAATTTTTTTTACAAAAAGTATTTTTCGGTACTTGCAAAAGATTCATTAGAATTTAAAATAGTAGAAATATAAAAAGGAAATATATCGTAACCACTGAAATAAGGAATAAAATATGTGAATTTGATAGTCTATTCACTATTCACATAAAGTACCCAAATATTTTGGAAATTTAAAAAAAAGCAAAATAGTATCGGAAAATGGTACCATTAAAAAATCCCTTTTTAATGCAAACAAATGATATAATACCAATTTTAAAAACCCTTATGGACCCCTTAAAATTCCTTGGTGGTCCAAAAGCCGAAAAAGGCCTATTTTAGTTTTTTTTTTCGATCAAAATCCAGTGTTGGGATATTTTTCAATAAATTTAATGTATCATGTAGATTTGCTATTGCAGGCTGGTATCTTTCTTTATTTTTGCGATATTAGAGTATGGTTTGTACAAATATCAGGGACTTCATTCACGTGTTTCTTTATAATAATTATGATTTTAAGTTATTTTATGATATGTTGAAATTGTATTGTAGTACTGCCAACTTTGGCCCTATGGTCTTGCGGCATTTTATTGTAAATAAATTAATGAAATAAAAAAATAAATCCCGCCAATTACTAGCATGAAAACCCTAAAAAAGACAAGTAAAGTGTACGTTAAATATATGAATGAATATACCCAATATACCATATAGCAATCAAACTGCAATACAACTTGAGAATAAGCTTATATTAATAGTGTGTTTTAAGCTTTTCTTAATTTCGCTCATTATAATATTTATAAAATGTGAATTCACAAGCAGTATTAAACAATGCTAGAGAAAAGATTATTATACATAACTTTTTCTCAAGTATGCTTATGAAAAACATACAACAACAACGCAATATGACGATTGAAATAGAAATATTTTTCAATACATTCTAGTCTTGTTGTCTTTGTTCTACGCTTATAATGCATACAACAAGTGCCATTACTTTTTCTTTAAATTTGTCAAACGTGTTTTAAATTTTATATAGTGAACGTGCAATTGCATATTAAATTTAATTATTTTTATTTATGGTTAAAATTAATTATTATTATTTATATTCAAAATGAATTATTATTTTTTATATTTAAAATGAGTTATTATTATTTATTTTTAAAATTAAAATAAAAAATAAATTAAATTAAAGAAAATAATTATAATTTCTCTTTTTCAACTATTAATAATATATTATTTTTGTAAGCTTATTCTACAATTGCAAGAATAAGCTTATAGTAATCATACACACATATATTTTCACGAGGGTTCCATTTTGATTTTTCTACAATTGTTACGATAGCCTTTTCAATATATTCTCAAGTCTTTTTCAAGCTTAAGGCTTGTGTTTGTAAGCTTATAATAATATTTTTCTCAAGTCATTTGGTATGTTGGGTAAACATTGCAATGCCATTAAAAAAAATAGATACAATATATATGAAATAATTAAGAATTGAGGGATTTTGTTACGATTTTCCACATTTGTTTAAATGAAAAAATAAAAACAAATAAAGGTGTTAAAATATATGATATATGACTGACTATGTGTGAGTCATACATTGGAGTCATCTATAGTACCTTCTGTTGAGGTTTTTAACGTATGTGTTTTTTTTTCTAAATTTCGTTATAAATTTGTTTATAAGAAAAAAACCGTTAAGATAACATCATTTAAAAAAAGCATGATAAAAAAAGTCTAACATATGCCAATAAAATATTTTGTAAATTTTCTTTTTTATACTTCAAAAAATATTATTTTGATTTGTTTAGAAATTTTTTTCTACAATTTTTTTTAACAAACCATTAAATTTTCTTCAATTGGGGGCTTTATAGAGATAAGCTTATTGGTTCGATCGATACCTGCAAAGTAAACCACCGTACGTAATCTCTGAATATTACTCATTATATTAAACTCCCCTATTTTCGAAAATCTGCATTTCAATTCGATTGAAGTTTATGTTAAACTAGCAAAACTACAAAAATGTGCAGTTTGTTTGATTGTGCTGGCAATGTTGCGTGTTGGTAAGAATAAATTATTTATATTTATTATTTTCACTTATTAAAACATTACTACTACAAGTCAATTAAAATAAATCTAAAATTAGTAATTGCAAGGAGAAACATTTAAAACCCTCAATTAAAATGCAGTTTTTTAAGTGAAGCAAGTTCTCTATAAATAATTTCGCTGAAATTCAATTTGAAGTCTAGCATTCTTTTCTAGATTTAAGGTATTTTATTGTAGTGTGTCAATAAATTCGATTGATATCGTATACCCCCCTCCTCAGCCGACCCTCAAACCTCAACCCAACTTGTATCTGCAATTTTAACTGATAAGTTAAAATAAAAACAAAAAAATTATCAGCATTATATTTGTAGGTATTGGTTTTGTAAAACAATTTTCAATACTGTATGAAATAAGGCTAATATAATTAACTCCCTTAGCATTTAGTCTCTTTTTATGCAATCAGTTGTATTAACGTCTAGCATTAAACAACCAGTTCAATTTAACTGTTTCATTAGAATATAAAACAAAGTTTTAATTTTTTTTATATAAAGTTTAAAAATAGTAATAAATATACAAAATGTGTGATTGTTTATTATCTTGTCTTAAATGTCCTGGCAAAGTTGTATGCTGGTAAGAGTTAAAAAAATTTAATTCATTAAAAAAAAGAAACTACGTTTTAAAAAAAAAAGTGATTCATTTCAAAGTAAATCGTTTGTAATACCAATTTTATGTGATTAGATCTTTAAATTTTATTAAATTTATTATTTAGTTTATAACTAAAAATGAGGCGAAAATTTTAAAAACAATTTTCCTTATCAAGGATAAATATTAATTGAAATTGTTATTAACATTTTAAAAGTTTAATATGATTTTTAATCAATATAAATTAACGATAATCAATTTTAGATTAAAGCTGGTATTATGGTAGATTTCATATTGGATTGATATTGACAACAATGTAAATTAAAAGAATTACTGATTTTGTTTTTGTATATAGCTGAACTCTTCACACACAAGCAGAAATAAATATTTTTTACGAAATTCTAGTGTTTTTGTTTCTTTTTTATGAAATTTGACATTTTGTTGTTGAAATCGAGAGAGAGAGAGAGAAAGAGAGAATCTACCAGGTTTTTTTTGCCATGAAGCTTTTTAAGCTGAAGTCTGTCTACACGAAACATAAAATTAATGTTAAAACACGAAAAAATATGAAAACAACAATAAATTTTTATTGTTCTTAAAAACAGCAACATTTTTTTTCCTTTTTCTGCTAAATGTTTGCATTATTTATAAGAAAATACTTTATTAGTTGCCATTCTATCAATTATTTGGGAAACTAAAATCAACTCTGATACAAATACAAAATGTGATATTGTAATAATGAGTAAATAGGAGTTTTAGGCAAATGTTACAATATAAAATTCTATAACTTTCTTTTATTCTTATTTAAACGATTCTAATAATAAAATTTTCTTTTTCAGTTGCTGCGATTGTGCCTGTAAGATGTTACTGAGTTTCATTTGTTCCGCAATAGTTATTCTCGTGGTTATTGGCTTGATTGTTTACTTTGCAGTCTTCTATCACAAAGATAATGGTTCCTCGAATGAGAGTAAAGAAGCCGCAAAGAGGATAATAAGAGAAATAGCACCAGAAAATTTCCGAGATTTTTTTAAGCCTCTGGCTTAATTTTTGCACAATTTCTATGAATTACACATAAAAAAAAACTGCCAAGATTCTAATTTCAATTTTAAACATATTTTTTTTTTGTTAAAAAAAAAAAAAAAAACATTATTTTCATGTTTAAATACGAAAATCAGTAAAATTCAATCAATTTATTGATTAATTTTTTTTTGTTAAAAAAAAAAACATTATTTTCATGTATAAATACGAAAATTAGTAAAATTCAATAAATTTATTGATTAAATTATAAAATATTTTCAAAGACGATTAACAAATCTACAAATTGTGAAGTGTAATTTTAATATATTGAGTAAAAAAAAAATATATAATAAACTAAGTTTTTAATTTTTTTAGTCTATAGCGAATATTAGAGAAATTTTTGGTTAATTTTAGTCGAGTGAATTGTCATTTTTAATTAGCTAAATTTCAAGTCAAATATAAACAAGTAAGAGCGGCTAAATTCGGCTATGCCGAATCTTATATACCCTTCACCATGGTTGGAAAAAAAACTAAAGTTTATATATGGACATATATGGAATGGACAGATTTATATACGGACGCCTTTTAGAGGAAATTAACCATTTAGTTTGGTGATAAAACTTGGACTCGGGAAGATTTATGGTTCCAGAAAATAGGTATTTAAAAAAAATTTATGTTTTGGGCATAACGTTTTTGTATCTGAACCTATATTTCCGAGTTTTTTTTAGCAAATATGTTATACTAAAGATTTTCGATCTTTTGCTATATAAGACGTATCCATATGTCATATTACAGCTCTAGAATAGTGTTTGTTGTTTGTGTATAAAAGGTGAAGAGGTGAAAGAAAAGAATTTCAACAAATCGTTAAAAGAAATCACTAGAACTGCATGTGTTTTATTTCTACAAAAACGTTTGATTTAGCTGGCAAATTTGCATTTGGGATTTTATTCGCTTTTTTATTAAAAAATATTTTTATTTTCTTTAGCTTCATTTTAAAAATTTGAGGGAAAATAGTTTATAATTTTTTTTTTTATAAATTATTATAAGTTATGGCACTCAAAGGGAAATTATATATAAAATTTTCTTAATACATGAGAAATAAAATGGTTTAAAAATCTTTTTATAAATTCTTTTAAATCGAAGAAAAAAAAAATAAAAACGTTTGTATCAGAGGGTTTTTATAAAAATGTTGATGTTTTTAGCCTATTTATGGATTATTTAATTATTAATATAAAAGTTTATATAAATTAATTATTAAATGTTAAAAAAAAAACAAAAAAAAATCTGAAGAAAATAAAAAAAAAGTGAATTGACCGGGATTCGAACCCGCGGCCTTAGAGAAAAAAAAGTATTTGAGACATAGCGTCTAGACAACTGAGCTATTGAAGCTCACACAGAATCATCGTTAATAAGAGGTACATATATAAAAAGTCTTCGTTCATTTGAGATTTGTTTGGTTTTTATTTAAATGACAAATCTTTGTATGTGTTTGTTGTTTGTGTATAAAAGGTGGAGATGAAAGAAAAGAATTTCAACAAATGGATGTGTTTGTTATCCGTAAAATTCTACATACAAAGGGATTTTACGGAAAAAATTAGAGATAGTCCTGGTTTTTTGCTAATATCTCAGCCATTTATTAACCGATCTGTCTGATTTTCAATAGCAAACAGAAATGGATCACATGTAACAGAAATAAATAACAATCAAGTCCTCATCATGTCTGGGTTCTTCGGAAAATCCATTTCAACACACAGACGGACAGACGGACATCGTTAAATCAACTTCGCTCTTCACCTATGGTGAAGGGTATAAAAAGTGTGGTATAGAACAGTTTTATTTTTAATGTGCTAATACTTAGCAAAAAAAAAGGAAATCTGCTAATTTCAGCAGATTTTTAAATAATTTTAACAAAAATAATTACAGTATTTTCTATTGTGTAGAGTACACAACAACAAAAGATATTATGAAAGGATTTTTCCATATATTTTTGTGTGTATAGTATTGAGACTGATCTAATCACATGTTTTTCATTACAATTTTTCCCAAAAAAACAAAAAAAATATGCGACCTTTTTAGGTACATACGAATACATACACCCTATGTAGTTTCTTATCACAGCAGTACATTTTATATAGATAATACATAGTTGGTAAATTAAATAATATTGAAATTAATAAACGAATTCATAATTTAAAAGTGCTTCTGTTGTAAATTAACATGATTTTTTTTAATTTAAACTGTGCAAATTTTTTAGGATTATTTTATTTAGAAATCCTAAAAGAATTTACAAAGTACCTGAATATGTATGTAGATTGCATTTGACAAGGCATATGCTTAATTTGCAGGTAGACATTTGTTTTATAAAATTCCTAAAATTTTCAGATATTTCCTACATTACTCAGGTAGATAAAGATTAATACATTTTTTTATTATTCGTTGAACAATTTCCGTACAACTTAAGCGACTTAGTTCCCGTGTAATTCGATATAATGTTAATTTAATGTCATCCCGTTTTGATATTTTTTTTAAGAGCAAAATAGTTTTTAATCCCATTCTTTGAATACATCTTATTCCAACTCAATCAAGGCAAAAAAAAAAATGAAGGAGTTAAATGTAAATCCATATGTATTGATCAGAATGATAACACAGAAATTGTTAATTCATAGGTTTTAAGACTTGTCATTTTTAATTATAAAATATTGAAACTTTCAATTAAATCCTGAGTTTTGAAGATTACTACGAAAAATTAAAGTCTAAATGGGTTTTGAAGGCTCAAAAAAGCGTATTTTTACTGATACCATTTAGTATATTAAAGATACATTAGCATATTAATGATACATATGTATTTTACAAAAAATTTTGAAAATTCAGGCCTTGGACCTCATCCCTTAACATTAAAAAAAAATCTCTGCGTAGTCAGGCTAACTCATGACTGGTTCATCAGATATTAAAACACAATTTTGTTATGTTTCTATATGTATAAAGCTCGTGCTTGAGCGTAATTGTTCCAATTTGTTTTTTTTTCTTGGTCAAACTTTCACCACGTATTGCCTCATTAAATAAGTTGCAATGAAAAAAAGAAAATCCTTCGTACAAACACTAGATAGTGTTATATTGAAGAAATCTGTAAAATTTTAACAAGATCGGTTCATAACTTTTTTGAGAAATCATGTCTACCGACTTAAAAAACAAAGATTCGAGAAAAACGTGATTAAAGTTTAATAAAAAAAAACAGTTTTTTTTAACAGAATAGTGAATTCCATAGATCCTTTTGCCCGTGATGTTTTACAACTGTATGTTCATTAGAGGGTTAAAATACACAATAAACATGATTCTCTTAGATACATACAAAAAAAAGTATCTGCTAAAGACTCTCTACATCTTACTCTCTCCAAATACATATGCATATGCATATGCATGCATCAGTGATGGTATTTAAAAATTTGTATTTCGTACCAAAGTGATATCAAAAAGTACCAAATTGGTTTCAATTAAATTGAAACATATTTTTTCACTTTCAATTAAATTTAAACTCATTTTTTTCACTTGCAAATATATAAAAAAAAAACTTAATTGAAGTCGTCCTATGTTGATAAAATATGACAAGCTGTCGTCATTCATGGCTATTTTAAACTAATAAAAAATTTAAATTTTCAACACCATTTTTAAAATAATTATTCGATATAAGAAAACCCTTAGGTTCCAAAACTAAGATTAAGAATATATTATGGTTATATTGACTGAAAAAATTTTGCAGTTATTTTTATCCCTCACTGTATTTTAATTGATTTGATTTAGGGTTTTCAAATAATTTTAAATTGTTGGTTTCTTTGTTTTTAGTTAAAAATAATTATTTGATTCGGAAACTGAAATTATAATATATTTTGAACTGTCACCGGATTTTTTTCTGGATTTATTTTCTCTCGTTAAATTTTCATATTTTATTTTTTATTTATTTATTTATTTATTTATTTATTTATTTAATTTGTAACTTCTACAACAAAACATTTGTCTTAGAAAATTAGAACTATTATAGTGTTATTGTTTTTAATGAAAGAAAGTAAATCCAAAAATAAATCCGCTGATTAAAAAACTGGCCTATTATTTAAAATGTTAGATTTCTTTAAAATAAAAAGTTTTTTTTTTATAAACTCTGGATAAGTTATAAAATTTTACTAAATGAGCCAACGTGTAATTTAACACTCCCTTGGGCCAAAAAAATGGCACTTTTGTACTACATTTACCAACAGTGGCATGTATCGTAGTATTTCATACTGGCCGCTACCTGACTTTAAATTCTCTACAATCTGTGTGCCAAAGGATCGATCGCATTTTTAAGTTATTATATTTACAAAAGTCTTACAGTGAAGTAGTGTTAAATTCTTTTTTTTTTTTAAAATGGCAGTAAGCAAAAATCATTACGATGAAAGTGGTTTTAATCATACAGCATTGGACCCATTGATAGACAGTTTACGTATCAGTACAACACCCAAATTGGAGCAAGCACGCTGTAGTAGCGGTTTCAGAAGACATTTTCCTACATCCGATCAAGATATTTTCTTTTCCTTTTGTAGTACCATCAAATCTGTTCCTAAGAGTGATGATGTTGTCATGGAAGAATCAGCATCATCAGATAAAATTACTCCTGCTCAAACTGATTTATACGATACTCCAAAGCGTTCAGTGCCCCTTGTTAAAAGACAAAAATTATTTACTTCTACCGAAGCGGAAGAATTCTTGCAAAATTCTGAATTTTCCGAAAATAAAAAAGAATTACCGCCTAAAACGTTGCTATTAAAGCCAAACATAAATCGAATGGAATGCATGCAGCGTAGAGAGGGAAGAATGGTGCTGAGTAAAAAACGTACTTCATTACGTGTTTAACAAAGGAAAACAATTTAATTTAAGGGTAGAATTTTCTTGATTTTTTTTTATTTTTTTTAGTTAAAATATTCTCATCGTATGTATTTAGAGTGCAATACAATTGTGACAAATTTTTCTTATTTAATTGAAATATTTATGCTTTATTGGTAAATCATGATAATTTTTGAAATTGTGCTTTATTAAAATTTAAGTTTATTGTTAGTTTTTAAGTCAACAAATTATTTGTTCAAATAAATGTTATAGTTTTACAATTTTATTTTAAAATCTATAGTGAATGAATTTATGTAGGTAATAAATATAAAAGTAAAAGCAATAAATTTAGTTTTGGCAATTTTTTTTTTAAACTACGAATAATATAAAAAAATAATGAGGAAACATGTAGAATTTTAAAGTGCACAACATTTTTAGAGGTGAAATACCATTTTTGTATGGTGAAAAAAAAAATTAATGTGATAAACAATTCACCTCTAGAAGTCTGGGCGAAAAAAATAAGACACTGCTATGCAAATGTACTAAATAAATAAAGAAAATTTGATAGATTTTGCGCATTTTGTCAAGCAACACTTAGGAAATTCTTTCTACTAATTAATGTGTTGCTTTCTTTGGAAAGGTGACAGAGGAGACAAGAATGGCGACGAAGGACCAATATTTCGACATGTTACAAACGGAATAAAAAACTGAGGGGATGTGGAGGGTATAAATAAAATTGGAGATAAAAAGTTATCAATAATTTTAAGAAATTTTAAATATCGAAATCAGAATTGCGCATCAGCTGCAGCGCTGTGATGCAATTCCAAACAGGTCCATAGATTTGAGTACTTTGAGTACAATTTAGGGGGATTCGTTAAACAATATTTGGCAACACTTTAATTTAATATGCAAATATTACAACTTTCAAAAAGCTTTTATACTATTTTGTTCTTTATTGGTTGTTATCTATACTTAACCAACCAGCACTGCCAGAAAAATTTTAATTTTGCATGTTAATATGCCCAAAAATCCCCCCAAAAATTGTTAAATCCCTAAATTGGTATCAAGAGATGAGAGATCCCGTGATTTTTCAGTAACGCTTTTCTCGTGATATTTTCAAACAGTGACCGTGATGATCACGGTTTTTAAATGAGAACAAAATAAGCGATTTGAAACTAGACTGGGATTTTCCGATAAATAAAAAAAAACCAAAACAACATTTAAGAAAAGAATATTTGCAACCGCCAACGAAAATATTAATAATTTTTTTTGTGATAGAGTTAAAACTTGTCACTATTACTAGTGACTAGAAAAAATGTGTAAAAATATTAAAAGAATGACACAAGGAGGTGTCATCAGACGGCTACTGTGACTGGTAGGCGATATAGCACCATGATCAACAAGGTTTTATTGCCGTTCCACACTCTTTTTCTTTTGGATTTTTTGAAGTCACTGATTTATGTGTATACGCCACAGACTCTTGAAGCCTTCAAGCCAGTTTTTTCAAAGAATATATCTGACAAGAGTATGAATATAAACATTTAAAAGAAATAAAATTATGTTTTAAAGATATAGCAAATAAACATCAGGTGAATGTTTTAGCCCTGCCATCCTGTATGTATAACATATATTTTAGCGCATTATATTTAAAATATATTTCGTTATACTATTTGAGAATAAATCAAATCATACAACAATTTATTTTCATTAAATTGCAAGATCTAAATGAAAATATAAAAGATTCTATTTCCTCTTCTTTGCACTTGCGGCAATAATATCATAATACAAAAGCAACTTTTGATAACTTGATGAGTTACAAACGAATTAATAAACCAATTTATACCCTTCTAAACAGCAAAGTGGAGATTATTAGAAATAACGATGATCCAGTACCAACCCGATAAAGGAAGCTACTACAAACAACCAACTACTACAGAAACTTTCAAAATAATTTAAAAATCAACTGATAAAAATTTTTGCAAATTCATTACTTAAAGTTTAAAAAAAAAACATGTCAGCATATTGAATCTTGCAAAAAAATAAGAGTGATTAGGCATTATTCTTAATTCAGACAAAATTAAATTAAAAAAATGCATAACAAAAATAGAATGATAAGACCTATAACCCAACTATGACTATGAATATTTTAACCTAAACGTCAAATCAATAAGAAAACTTTGAAAATGTAATTTTTTCTTAGGAAAAATAGAAAAAAAAAATAATTAAATCGCAACTAAAACATTTTCTTTTTCTAGGGATATCTGTTTCTAAATATTAATTGTAGCAGTTTGAACTCTTTTATTTAAATTTCTTCTTGCTTTATTATATTTTGATTGTATTATAAATTATTACACTTATATTGAACAACAAACAAAAACATTATTATCTTCCGCTGTCCCTCCGTAGCTTTCTTTAAAACCTCACCCTGGTAAAGTGTGCCAAAGAAACTTATGCCGACACAGCTGATTGTATGTACAAACTCGTATTTCTCACAACAAACGAATATTTCATTTATTATAAGCTTATAACAAATTATTTTAAAAAAAATCTAACGCCCAAAGTAATTGTCAGAATTAAATAAAATTTTGCATAATAAAACTAGATATCAAGATCTATTATTAGAAGAAATTTGAAAGAAATCTATTCAGCCGTTTTTAAGTAAAACGCATTTTTCTACAGCTCCTATATATTTCAACCAATTTTAATGATTCAAAAGGAATCTGATACTTCGAGAAAAAAGAATTTGAATGGTATGAATGTCCTGTGAAAATAAAAGGATTTTCATAGAGAAAACAATTTTTCAAAAATCTTTTAAATATAAATTTTATAGTAAACAAAAATTTCAATCATGAATTGCAATCATTTTTTTGTTTTGTTTTCAGTTTTGGTTGATTTTTTATTTATATATGTATGTAGGCACAAGTAAAAAAAAAACCAGCACATGCTAGTCAATCAACTTTTCTCTCATTGTTATGGGAGTACATGATGTATAACAGCCTTGCCACTAGGAAGAATTTAAAATACCCAAAAGTGAAGAAAAAAATTACCCAAGTTTTCAATTTATATTTTGTTCCACAATTGGATCCCAAACATCTGCAGGAATATTTTTTATAATTTTTGCAAGAATACTTTTCAATTTTTGAAAATTAAGACAGCCTTCCATACAAACTATACTAACTAAATAATATTTCGTGGTTAAAGCTGTTAAACAAATTGATAAATCAAAAGTGGAACACACGGGAATTTTATGTTTAGTTTTATATTGAATTTGTTCATGTGAGTGAAATTGTGAAGGACGGTGTATTGAGGAAATTAAATGCGGTATAATTTCGAGAAATATGCTGCTGACTTAAAAAATATTCACTTTCTTTTGAATCGGCTTAACTGATAATAAACTGTCGCAGTAAAATTACTTTGAAACTACCATGGATTGACTAACTCATGCATTCAATTCAAATTTTAACATGCAATTCATAAATATAGGAATAAACTAGAAATCATATTTGATTTACAAATATTTAAATTTTATTAAAAAAAAAATTGTTAAATAAAATACAACACATGGCGCTCTACCCACAAAGCTTAATATTCCCTTCGATATGGGTAAATATCCGCAATGTGGCAACGCCGGTGTATAAGCAGATAGTGAATAATTGTATTGAGACCTTAGCCGGTAATATGTAAAATCACTGTCACTGCCAGTGGTGTGAAGGAAAAATCAAATTTACTTGTTAAGTTTACTAATTTAAGAAATTTTGAAACTTTAATCATTTGTAATATTACATCAGACAAATCAAAATTTTAATGAAATACTTAAAACTTGATTAAGTCAATTCTCATTGATGAGTTGACAATTTAGCCGATTAAGTTATTTTTTATTAAGTTTTCGAATAATAGATTAACCGTTCGAATTAAAACAATACAATCAGAGATTAATATCGGTTAACTAAACTGCAAATTCGATTAAAGTTTTATTTACAATTGCAGTTTATTGTTTCAATTGCTAACAAGTGAACGTGATTTGGAAATCACCGTTCTTTTAAACATTGGCCGTGATCACGGTTTTTCAAGCGATTTGATTTTCTGACAAAACAGATAATTTAGCATTAAAGAGATGAATATTTGTGACTTAAACATGATAAAAAGATATATTTTATTTGGGCGAGTATAAAAACTTTTACTGAAAGTATTTTGTAT
Organism: Eustalomyia histrio; assembly: GCA_949748255.1. Lineage (NCBI taxonomy): Eukaryota > Metazoa > Arthropoda > Insecta > Diptera > Anthomyiidae > Eustalomyia > Eustalomyia histrio. The sequence continues at coordinate 158,793,459 of OX456524.1, read as the reverse complement.
CACTCTGTACCCAATGAAGTACAAAATTGTTGAAAGAATGACATTCACTGTAACTGATACACAGTCAGTATGTGAACTGATATTTTAAATAGTTAAGCACTGCAGTTAACAGTGATTTTTCAATCACGGTGATTAAATCACGAGTATAAACAAATCGCTGCTTCATAGTAATTTGTTGCGTATGATTAATTTTATTATAAAATTTGTCACAATATTCGGTATTTGTCTTTTAAAAGAAATCTATTTTAATTTTTGAAAACTAAAATCTTAATAAAGTAAAGTCCAGCCATCACGTTAAGTGTTTAAAAAAAAAAAACTCTATTTCTTTATCTTTAAAATAGTATCTCAATTTATACAAAATAATTTAATTTGATTAAATACACACTAAAAGAGAACACAAATACATAAAGAGCTTTTTTAGCAGCATAGAGCAACGAGGGTATAAAAAGCCTCAACATAAGAAATTTACCAAACAGTTTATTTGAAAATTTCTAGCTAAACTGATCCAACAGTTAAGAAAGTAATAAGAAAACTAGTCAAGTGAATAAGATCAAGTTTTTTTAATTAAATAGTAGACAAATTTAAAATATATATAAAAATGTCAATTTCAATAAACGCTGAAGATATTAATGCTCCACAAATCAAGGATTTGGTAAGTTTAATATAATAATTATTTAAAAATATTTTTATATTATACAAAGAGAATTTCATAAAATTTTTCTTACAAATATGAATGGAAAATTTTTTAAAAACAATAAAAGGCTTTATAATTTTAATAAAAACAATAAAAAAAAAATAAATTAAATTTTTCATCATTTTTATTATAAAGTTAATTTTCTTAGTTTCTTGAAAAACTGAATATTTTAATCCTTTAATGGTTTAAATCTAATATAAGAAAAATTGTAAATTCAAAAAAAAATTTTATTTTGAATTTTTCCCATTTCATAAATCCTTTTTTTTTTTCTTTTTATTTATTTTTGAACTATATTTATGTAGTAGCTTTTATTAGCCATTTAAGACCTGAAAGGCTAGAAATAAAAAAATATATGTCTTAATGATTAAACATTATTTACTACGTTTATATAAATTTGCTTAAAAAAATTTATACAATTAGGATACTTTTTTTTGAGTAATTTATTGTTAATTTGTTTTTTTTTTTAATGCAAATTATAAAAAATGATAAGAAATCATTAAATGTAATTGTTTAATTTGGCCAAATACAAAACAAATATAAAATATTTATTGGGGAAATTAAAAGGTAATTAAAAACAATCTATATGGTAATAAACATTTGCAAATACGAGATATGGAGATCGGAAATGATTCAGTTTCAAAACAAAGCCAAATTTCATTAATTGTAAAAAATTTTGGGTTACAGTTTTTTTTTAATATCAAATATACAAAAAATATCAGAATTCATAATCTTTTATTTGTTGAGACATTAATATTTTATATTACTTTTTCATATGAAATTTTAGTTTAATTTTAAATTCGATTAAATTATATTAAAATTGAAATTCACTTATAAATGTTATTCCTGTTTAAATACAGGTAAATGACGTTTTTCTAAATTTAACTGAAGTTCTTAAAAATACTGGTTTTGTTGAAATTTATACAATTCGAAGGTATTTGTTTTTAGTTTTGTTAGTAATTAGAACTATAAACAGTGATTTTTAAATTGCACAATTTTCAGTTGTTTTTCAATTGATTTTTTTTTTAAGCTATTAAGATTTTTAAAATTCTAAAATTTATTTTGAAATTTTGGATTTTAATTTTTATTTTTTAAATTTCCATAGTGTGGTTATTTTAATATGCCTTCTTTATTTATTTATTTTTTTTTACTTTCAAATAATTTAAATTTTTTTGTTCTATTTGAATAAAAATTATAGATAGCTTTTACAATAAATTTTAAATGCTGTTTTGAATTTTAATCAATTTGACTATTATTACTACATATTGTTATTTTATTAACTTTAAAAAAAGTATTTGGTTTTATGGCAAATGCCATTTTTTAATTAAAGCTGGAAATGGCGTTGAAAATTATATCTCAATAACATTAATATTGTTGTTTTTGCAAGTTCGTTAAACTCTTTTTAAAATTTAAGATATAGAATTAGTTTTTGTTTGTAAACAGACCATTTTTTGCCTGCCTGCCTGTTTAAAGCTTTTTTTAGTTGTGTGCTTTTTTTTAGTTACGAACATGTCTAATAAGCTTCCGTCAGCATTAATTTCTTTGGCACTCTTTACCTTAGTCATAGATTTATTGTCAAAGTATTTGCAAGTGTTTGGTGTATTTATTTTAAAATTAACAAAATGTTTAAACAATTTTTATGCAAAATTACCAAACCTGGAAGTTTTTCCACTATGGATGGCAAATGTATAAAGGTATTATTAAATAATTAAATTTGTAGAACAAAAACTGCTACAGTATTATTAGCATTACAACTGAAAAAATATGCAAAAACACCCAAGATTTTTAAAATTTTTCAAATGTTTTTTTAGTGTTTGAATATTCCATAAAAATGTATTTTCATTAAATTAAAACGGCCTTTATTTACACGCTTAACTTAACACTTCTCTTTCAACGACCTTGGCCTTTACAACAAACCTCTCAAGAGTGTTGCTATTGCCTCATTACATAAATACTCTTTTTAAAAATCTCTTAAATAAATAACGTGATTTTTATTTTTTATTTGCTTTTAATGCACATTGTGCATTTTGTAATGTGACCAATTTTTTGTTTTTAAATGGGATTTGGTATTTTAAAAATGAATGGTGCTTCAGCTATCAATTCAAGGGAGAGAAAAAAATATGTTATCAAATGCAGTGAATAGAAGCAATTGCGCTTAAAAATCACCAAATTTTACATCGAAAACTACTTTTGAAAAATAGGAAGAATAGCAACAGGATCGTAATTTTTTCCTTTTTTTGTATTTAATTAATTGAAATAAGAGAATTGAAAATCTGTCGCAAAAGTTTCTAGGCTTAGAATTCATTATACAAACAAAATTGATATAATAGTAAAAATTTCAAAAAGACATTTTGTCACAGCAGTTAGTAGGATTTTTGACTTTAATTTTATTTAAGTAAAACAATTTTCAATCAAAATTTCCTACTTAAAAAAAATTTTAGTAAAAATTTCTACCAACTTATGTAAGTGCTGACTATAAAACTGGCCCTAAAATAATCTTCCGTCTTCATAATAAACATTTAAGAATAATTGTAGAGGTTTTACAGTCTACTATTGATCCCAAGCTTTTTTACTATCAAGATGCCTAAAAATAATTCTATTTTTTTTTTATAAATTGCTGCGTATTTTATTTGTCTTAATAGCAAAAAAGCTTTGAATGAATGTTAGCTGTATTATAGTTAGTTAAAGTTTAGAATTAATCGGTGAAATATTGATAGAACAAATTTAAAAGGCTGATTCATAAAAATAAATTTCCGTCCTGTTTTCTACTAGATAAATTTTTGTATCAAATAAGTATTAACCGTGAATATTTCCATAGATGTTAAAACGCGAAACGAATCATAAATATTTTTAGTGATCAAATTAAAAAAAAAAAATTGTAGATAATTTTATGGGTAACATTAAAAAAAAAAATAAAAAATTTTATGGATAAAATTAAAAAAAAATAAAAAATTTATGGATAAAATAAAAAAAATTGTGTATATACATATTTTTTAATTGGTCTTATTGTAGGCCGTTAAAGTTAGACTTTTGGAAAAAAAATTATTTGTATAGTTAAAACTTTTGATTAATCTTGGCCCATTTTGTGGTTCAAAATTTGGATATGTCATACGGCTTCTGATTTTCAAATTTGTTTCAGGCTTTTTTTTACATTTTCTTTTGTTGAATATTTCGTGTTTAAAGTTTTAGTTAATCTCGTGGGGATTTTATGGTTAAATATATTCATTAAATGTAGTTATTCAAATGGTTCCAAATTTTGTTTCAATTGTGTTTTCTTTTGTTATCGATAAAATTCATTAATTTCAGGTGTTTTTATAGTCAAAACTTGTAATCGAAGATATTTTATAGCCAAAGATTATAGACTTTTTAGGGTAAAATTTAATCGCGGGATTTTTTATAAAGATTAATTGTAGATATTTTTATAGTTATAATTTTGGATCAATAGTAGGAGTATCTTTAAAACGCATTTTTGTTAAAAGTTTAATAGTAAATAGATAAATTTTTTGGCTTTTTGTTTGCAGCAAAAAAAAATGTAAGAACAGATATTGAGCACAAATATTATTAGAATATTTTAGCTGGTTTTGCCAAAAGGACTATCCCGTTAAAAATCCCTAATGTTTGGTCACATTATGTTTGTTCATATTCTGTTGTATTTGAGTTGTTATGCACATTGTTGTGCCTGCATACGTGCATTGAACCTGGTTTCTTCTTTAAGCTTGTCATAATGACGCTATAGTATAATTTTAGTTATTTTTATATCTCAGCCAAGTGATTAACAAAGATATGAACAGCTACAACTTGTTGATTATAATTTTTTTAGTAATATCAATTTTTGTAGATGCAGCAACATTTTTCGAAGATTTAAAATACTGTAATTCGAGTTCTTTAAGTAAACATTTTAAATTATATGTAAATTTTGAATGAAAATATGTTTATACAAAGAAAAACTAATGTTTTCTTTATTTTTTGCAGACTATTGTGCGTAATGAACAAAAAGAATTGAATATAAGCCCAGTTCATAAATTGGACAAACCCTTCAAGACAGCTACTTTTGGTATGGGTTGTTTCTGGGGTGCTGAATCATTATATGGTGGCACTTTGGGTATTTTACGTACCACAGTGGGTTATGCAGGCGGTTCCAAGGATTCTCCAACGTACCGTAATATGTAAGTTTAAGTCATATGAACAGTTTTTAATAAATTTTTTTTATGTTTGTTTTGTCCATATATTTCACATTCATGCAATGCATTAAAATTTATACAATACTCTTTGCTTTATCTCTCTCTCTCTCTCTCTCTCTCTCTTACTATCTGCCTCACTAACAACATTTCTTTTATGGTTTTTGGTTATTTTAACATTTAACCCATTTTAATTGTATAGGGGTGACCATACTGAAGTATTAGAAATTGATTTTGATCCTGCCGTTATAAGTTACAAACAACTATTACATTTATTCTGGAACAATCATGAATATGGATTATGTACTCTTATTAAGCGTCAATATATGTCTTTGATTTTATATCATGATGAAGAACAAAAACAAATTGCTGAACAGTCTAGAGAAGAAGAACGCATTAAAAGAGCTCCAGAAGTTATACGTACAGAAATAGCACCTAAGACAAATTTCTATCCAGCAGAAGAGTAAGTTATTTTTTTAAGGAAATATAATTATTGATATAAGCAATTTTAGATCTTTATAAAATCGACATTTTTTTTTAAAGATATTTAAGATCAAGAAAATATATTTTTATAGCTTAAATTATTGATAAATTAAGGGAGATTTTTAGTGCAAATTTAACAAAATCATAGAACTTTTTTTAGACTAAATTTTGAATTAATTAGGTTCCAAATTTTGAGTGCTATTTTATAGTGAAATATTGGTTTAACCATTGAACTATTGTTTGCTATTAAATTTATAGATCGACCGCAAAGCCGTTGTGTCCTAAAGAACAAATTTTAATCACCATTGTTAAATAGTCCAAATTAAAATTTGTTCAGTCCAAACGTTAGAGCAATGACAAGTCTATTAAGTGTCAAAATTTAGTACATTTATATTTTATTGACAATTTTTTAAACATTAGATTTTTTGATGGATTTTAGAAAAATCGATTTTTTTTTAAAGTCCAAACTTTAGATCAATTTGACATCAATTATAAAGGAGTTTTAAAGCAAATTTTTGTAATTAAAATTTAGGGCATTTATAGCTGTTTTATCAAATTCAATCAACATTTCCTAACATATTTTTTCCTTCCTCTTTTTTCTAGTTATCATCAAAAATATCGCCTACAGGGACATCGTGATTTAACTCAAACTTTAAATTTAAATTCCAAACTTGTACAAACCTCCTATGTAGCCACCAAACTCAATGGTTATTTGGCTGGTATTGGCGGCATAGAACAATTTAAATGTGAAGTTGATCAAATGGGTTTGACACCCACCCAAAAAGAATATTGCAACTATTACATTGAAAAGAATGAGGGACAGGGCCTATACTGCTGACGCGGTAAAATAGATGTTAAATTAAAAAAATATGCATCCTAATTAAAAAATATGTATTAATTTTGTATATTCTTTACTTTACTTAGTTTATAAGTTTTAGTTTGTAAAATGCTTTGTTCTTCTTTTATTGTGATGATTGTATTATTAAAATATACATGTACTAAATATAAATATTAAACAAACAAAAATCCAAATTTGATTGATTCATTTTATGGTTATAATGGATACACATGCCTGGAATATTTGTATGATGTATAGGAATAAATTATTTTATAATTATTTTGTTTGGGAATAACAAATATTAGCAAAATGATTTAATTTGATGTCATGATAATGAAAGTAAATTTTAAAAGTTAGTGTTAATTATGTACACTTGAATGTTTACTTTTTGCTGTAATATCGATATAAAGATTTATATCTTAATAATAGCTAAATTGCTTTATGATTTTAAAATGTGTTTTATAAATTGCTAATTTCTTTTGTTTTATCTAACGGATATTGTATATATGCTATAAAGTTGTTGGGTAAAAAAGTATTTCACAATTAGTCTATACTGCCATTTAGCTTATCTGATCAAGATGTCTTAACAAAAATTTTGGCTCTAAAAAGAACTTTGATTAACTCAACTGTTTACTATACTAAGATCAGAGATTGTGCTTAAACTGTCACAGAACTTACACGATTGGCACTGTCAGAATATATAAGGCTGATATTAATTTTAATGTTATATGTCTACGACTGATTTAAAATTAAAAGTTAAAAACTAAATTCAAATCTATAGAAATTTTTACGATTGATTTGAAATTAAGACCTAAAAGGAACATCTAATGATTTAAAATTTCCACAATAAAGACTTTAAATTAGAACTATTAAAAAAAAAACAATGAAAATACTTTAAAAATAACTAAGCTTGATTCAAAATTTAGACTTAAAAAAGGACCATGATTCATTTGATGCAATAACAGCTGTAAATTGAATTGCGATTGGATATTTACTGAAGATTTTAAAGGCATTTAATTAACATTTTAAATGCGGTTTATAAAAACAACTACTATTGATCCAAGATTTTGAATACCATGGTTGTGGTACACAAAAAAATATTTAAATAAGATATAAAAAAATATAAAAACCGTTTACCTTTTAAATTACTTATTTGCTTCGAATTTAATCCTTGACAAACGTAAAATAAAATCCAACAAAAACATTTGTATCTTGATCTCTTTTGGATTGTCGGTAACATAGAAGCCGGCCACACCGGCCTTATGTAGAGTAGATTGTTGATCACGTACTTTTTGATCCAATAAAGCAATCAATTTGATATCAGTCTCTTTAAGTTTTCTATTCTGTTTGATTTTCATTAATTGCAATATGTGTTCCAATTCTTCCTGGTCACTTATTTTGGATATCCATTCTTGTACCTCAATTTCATATTCATTTTCAACTTGTTCGCGTAATTGATGTAAATGCTGTTCGGTAACATGTTGTATTTCCATAAGACCTTTAACTATTTCGAAAATGGTATCGTTAAGTAAAGAATTGGCCAATTCTGTTAAAAGCTCATATGAAATGCGCGTCTGGTACATTCTTGGCGGGAAAATAAGGCTTTAAAAGGTCTAGTTGGAAATTGTATAAGAAAAAAAACTTACTCTGGTAAATTGGCATGCATCAATTTCAATTGGTCTACAAGAAAATACAACTTTCTTTGTAAAAATTCCGGTGAGAGTTGGGTTACATCTTCATGATGTGTTTCCAAGTCTTCAGATGAATATGAAGGAACTTCCATGATGTATTAAAAGTTGCAAAATTATTTTGCAATACGAACCAAAAAAGAATGAGTTTCACAATTTACATTTTCACAAATGAATGAGTGTTGCCATTGATTTTTTTTAGCAAATACCTACATTTAACAAAAAAAATATCCATTTTCCCCCTACAAAAATTACTATGCGTTTTATATGAGATTTTTATATAATAAATTAAATATGTATTTAAATGTTTTGTCAACTTCTATATACATTGCAAATATTATTTATTTATTTTATTTATTATTTATATTAGAGAATGCCATACTTTCACACAAATTATGACACAAATATTTTCTTCTATTTTCAAGGGATATAAAATTGGACATTATAAAATATAAAAATTATAAAATATTTGAGCAATTAGAAACCAAAGTTTTCAGAATTTTTCCAATATATTGTACAAACTTCCAATATGATATACAACTTTTCAATATCACAATACCAAAAGTTGCACAATATCAGTTCGAAAGTATATTAAAAATGCATAACTATGCTAATTTAGCGAAAAACGATTTTCCCCAACTTCTGGCAACACTGCAATGAATATATAAAGCATTCACTATAGTTGACAGGGTTGTTATAGGAATTCGTAGAAAATGAATTGGTAATGCAAGTATTTTATAAATAATAGAAATATCATGTTTTGTCAGTTTGTCACCACTCTGCCGGTCTTACACTATTGCTAATACAGGCTTACCAGATTGTTGGCCGTGCTGGCATGCTGGCGTTGTGCTCGGCTAAAGCTCGCCGGATGGGGGGGATCTTCGCCAAACTCTCTGGATGTTGGCATGGACAACAAAAAAAAAAAAAATCATCTTCATGCCAGTCTGATTTTTATATTTATAACTACATGTGGACCCGAAGCAAAGACTATTGACCTGTAAAAACTCAAAAGAAGAAGAAATAAACGCACTAAAATAAACCCACCACCCAGAATACCCAGGCACCCTTCTGCCCCTATTACACACATCGACGAACGCTAAAATCCGGATAAGCTGCTCGGTGTTAGGCAACTTGTGGCGGCCCTCCCACTTGAAATCCTGGTGGATTTCACCATGTCAACCTGTGGCCTTACGATCAGGTTGACCCTTTCGCCTCTCCACTTACCTCCGCTACCCTACTATCACTTTAAAGAAATAAATTATTTACACATCCTTGTATTTTTTTCTAATACGTTATAAAATGTTGCATTTTTTATTTAAAATTAAAAAGTATAAACCAGAGAATGAAAATGAAAAAGCATAAAAAAAAATTTAGAAATTAAATTAAAAAAAATGAAAATTAAATTATTAAAATAAAATGAAATTTTGGAAATTAAAAAATTAAAAAAATTAAAAAAAAACATATATGAAAATAAAAGAAATATAAAATCAAAAATAAATTTAAAGAATTAAGAAGTTAACAATAAAAAAATCAAAAAAAAATGAAAGAAATTATAAAAAAAGAAAAATGGAACTTATACAAAAAAATTTGAATGGCGATTGTGCCGTATATATATATATAATTCGCCCAAAATGGCCGACGAAAACCTTTTTTTTTTTGTAATGGTGCCGTGCCGTTAGCAATGTACCTCTGTCTTTTATCCTCAACTTTTTTTTCCAGGTTGTTTCTTTGCGCCTTTTCTTTTTTTTTAGGATGTCAGTCCGTATGTGTCCGGGTTGGTAACGTAAGTACGCGTTTTATTTTTCCTCACTTTTCCTTTTTAGATTTTTTTTTTAAATTTGCCCTCTTTGCTCACAATTTCTCGGAAAACCGCGAGGACCTAGGCCTGAGCTCATCCTACTCCTAATTTTTTGCAAACCTACGATTTTCCGGCACAACAAAAAAAAACTAAAAATTCCAAGATACCGTATAGTCCGTCTGTACGTCCGCGGTAAAACCTGTATGTCCGATCCAAAAAAAAAACTTACAAAGAGAAAAAATACCTGGCTGATTCCGTTCGGTGATGGAGATGATGAAGATGATGCGGCAACGTAGCTGATGGTGGTGCTGATGATGGTGCTGATGGTGGTGCGGCAGTATGCGGCGACAATAAAATGGCCGATAATGCCAATGGCCGAAATCCCAACAAAATCGGTGGTGCAAATCGTCAAGAAAATTGAAATTGAAATTGCAGGACCAAGCAGTGCGGCAAAATTGAAATATTTATTTTTCAAATTCACTTTCAATTCTAGGTTTGCTTTCTTCTTTTTTTTTTTAAATTAATAGATAACAATGATCCAAACACAATCAATTCTTAAATTTGCCTTCTGTTCGATGCAGCTGCCTCGGTTTTTTTTCTTTTCAATCTCTCTACCGGAAAAAACATACCATTTCATTCGTTTCATGCCATTGTCATTTCACTCAATTCATTGCAGTTTGTCAGCTGATTTCGGGCTATCACTCATTTCTGCTTCTTCTTCCCATAACGGACGAAACTAAGTTGAGTGATTAACCCTCTGCGAGCCGACGTGACAAACCCAGCCATCCTGCCTTACCAACTGTAACAAGGATGGAAGGGAACTGATCCTTTTCACCTTTCCAGATCCTATTACAAGTTTGGTACGGTGTAAATGGTATAAAAACTAATCGATCCATCTGGCAGCACCTTATAAAAAAAAATCGTGTAAAATCGACCACCGCTTAAAACGAACAATCTGTTAGCACCGAGATTATTTCCAATTAAAAAAAACGTGAAGAAGACGCTTTTGGGTATGCCCAAACGGAAAAAAAAATTAAAAAGTGCAAAATATAAAATAAAAAGGCAAAAAAATAAAAAATCCGAGAAGGAAGGAAGACCTGTCTGCGGCACCCCACCCAAAGGATATCCAAAGGTAAGTAAAAATGTAATTCATGTTAAAACAAAAACGATCGGAAGCGGCCAAAAAAAAGGAGGAGAAAATCCAAGGCAATCGCGTTTTTTTTCTAACGGCGGCGGGAAATTTTTTTTTTTTACCGGCGGCTCAATAAATAATTTTAAATAAAAACTTATTTCTAAAAATTTAAACAGTGTTTCCAAAAAAAAGGTATATAATTCCCAAGAGTATGTTTCTCTCCCACGAACTTTCTAGTACACAGTTTGGCGGTGCTGCCATATAACCAATTTTAAATATTTTTTCTTGCCGTTTTTTTTTTGGAATGCTAGAGATTTTTCTGATTACTTCATAAAAAAATATGTTTTCTCATTTTATTCGTGTATTTTTCCCAGATTTTTCATATTAAAAATATAATATTTGTTCAATGTACTATTTATTTATGATAAAACTAGACATGCCTAATAAAGTAAAAAAAACAACCAACATTTGCAATTGTGTTAAGAAATAGTTACGAACTCAAACATAACATTGTGACGTGAAAAGTATTAAAGTGTGTACACACATTGAACAACTCTGTCTAGTCATATCCATTACTTCCCATTTCTATGGAAAAAGCATATAATAAAGATAATAATTATGCTATTAATTGTTGCAACATATAACTAAAAACATATAAAAAAAAAATGCAATAATTTGAAAAAAAGTTGTTTCCATGAAAAACTGGTAAACAGTTAAGAATCCCAAAAACTGTGATACAAAATTACACTGTTTATGTGGCAGTACTGCACACACTAAACTTAATGTTTTTCAACACTAGCAACTTGAAAATGTTGCCCTCTCATTTAAAAATGTTGCCGCTGAACTGTGTACTATGTTAAATTTCTGGTAGAGCGGGAAAAATACTCTAGAAAATTATACTTTGGTGTTTCCAACTAATTCTAAGCAAAATTTGCTAAAATTGTATTCATAAACGAATTTTAGCTTAGAATACCTTTTTTTTTTTTATTTTACACTTTGTGTCAAAAAAACAAACGAATTTAAAACTGGTTCGACCCTATTTCAAAATAACATGTTTGATTTGTGTTTGTTCTTATTTTTAACATTTTTGCCAAACAAAATTGTTATTTAATCAAATGAATTTCTGATTAATAAATAATGAACATTATATAATTGATCAAAAGAATTGGTAAGAACCAATTTTACTTGAAAATGTGATATTTCCAATTGTATTTTGGCCCCAATAGAAAGTATGGCAAAAATTTAAAACAAATCGTTAGACGAACCTTTTCAAAAAAGGATCGACCCGTTTCCAAACTCGAATAAAGAACTTAAGCAGAAATAAAATTGTTTTGAATTTATTGAAAGTAAACTTGTGGTGTGTTGTTTTATCCAAACAAAGAAAATAAAACCGGTTGTTTGAATACTTTCTTATCTACAATAAAATCATTACCTATGTAACGCTTTTACTGGACATTTGTTTTGACACTTTTTCTCTTTTTTTTTTATTTAATAACCAAATTTTCATATTTTCTGCTTTCTCTACTAGCCATCTCTATCATTTCGCGCACGGTCGCAGCATTACGGGCATTCATACTGTCTTGCTGGGGCATCTGTTGCTGTTGCACTTCAGCTCGTGCATTTCGAGCAGTAAGGCTGCTATACTCTGGCGATGCGATCGGGATTGACAGATCCAAATTGTTTGCCCCGAGCGAACGATCATGTGCCATTGCCATAAACTCTTGTACTGCAGGTGATACTGAAACCCTTGTGGTCGTCGCTGTGGTAGTTACCATAGCTGCCGATAGCGAAGCCATCGTGGTCACTGGTGTTAGAGGTATCCCCGTATAAATATGCGGTAAACTAACTGCTGATAACTGTGACGAGCCAGTCGTAATCGACTGAATCGCACCAGTGGTTAACGTGGTGGTGGTGGTGGTTACTAATTGATTAAACATGCTCGAATTACTTATATCGGTACCTTCCGCTAAACGTCTTAATCTTTCAGAGCGAGTCAGAACCATTCCCAGCCTGAATAAAAAACTCTAGATATAATAACTTAGGGGTTTTTCCCAAATTTAAAAAACAATAAAAATATATAATATAAAAATATAAAGTAAAAGGTAAAAAGGTATATCTAAACCAAAAAAAAACTCAAAACCGAAATGAAATAACCGAAAAAAAAATAAATTTTTAACTAAAAATGTATATAAAAACTTATATATGCTATCATTAAGCCATATATGTTCCGCAAGCAAACTTTGTAAAGTATATATATGCTTATACTCACGTTTGAAATAAAAGGCAAAACCCAAACGTTTTAAAATTTGAGTTTTGTATGCCAACCAAAAAATAAAAAAAAATAAATATATAAAAAAATATAACCAAAAAGTTAAAAGAAATTTTATTTATGTATGTTAGGTATAAAAAATATAAACCAAAAAAACAAATTCCGCAAAAAATTCTATAAAAATGTCGTAGAAGAAATAAATATCATGAAATCAAAAGTGATAGTGTTTTCAGGTAGCTTAGGTTCGTGGAGTAAAAACATCTTGCATCTGACGCAAGACATGATCCGGTATTTTAGGTTTTCTCTGTGTGTAACAGGGTGTAAAAGGTTTTCGACTAACAATTTATAAAGGTTTCAGGTGTTCCTGGTCATTCTGGTGGATTAAATAAAAATGAAAAGAAGGAACCAGAATCAGATGAAAAAAACGCTGAAATTAACAGAGCTGCAGCTGATATTTGGGGTTCTATTGCCCCTATACTGTCAGGACTAGCTCTACTATTCCAGCCGAAGCTGGTATAAAATCCCACAACATGGGTGTTCATTCTGAAACTGACTGTGGTATATAAAAACTAAAATAATAAAAAAAAAAATGAACTGAAAAAGTTATCTTCAAAGTAACTACACCTGACTTAAAACGTCGCAACACGAATGAAGCTTTGAAGCTGGATCACACGGGACTTACGCAAAATATAGGTGAGGTTGCTTTTCAGCATTACTATCAAAAACTACGTTAAAAATTAAAACTGAACTATTATTTTTATCTAGATCTCGTTATTGTCGTGCAGAGTAGCTACTCGCCGAGGTCTCTTGGCCTTAGTCAGACGGGACTTACCCTCACGGAAACAACTGAATCTAACTAAAAAGCTAAAAATAAAAAAAAATTGAACACCAATCTTTGCTTCGGGCCCCACGTTACGGGCGCCATTTTTGTGTTGTCACCACTCTGCCGGTCTTACACTATTGCTAATACAGGCTTACCAGATTGTTGGCCGTGCTGGCATGCTGGCGTTGTGCTCGGCTAAAGCTCGCCGGATGGGGGGGATCTTCGCCAAACTCTCTGGATGTTGGCATGGACAACAAAAAAAAAAAAAAATCATCTTCATGCCAGTCTGATTTTTATATTTATAACTACATGTGGACCCGAAGCAAAGACTATTGACCTGTAAAAACTCAAAAGAAGAAGAAATAAACGCACTAAAATAAACCCACCACCCAGAATACCCAGGCACCCTTCTGCCCCTATTACACACATCGACGAACGCTAAAATCCGGATAAGCTGCTCGGTGTTAGGCAACTTGTGGCGGCCCTCCCACTTGAAATCCTGGTGGATTTCACCATGTCAACCTGTGGCCTTACGATCAGGTTGACCCTTTCGCCTCTCCACTTACCTCCGCTACCCTACTATCACTTTAAAGAAATAAATTATTTACACATCCTTGTATTTTTTTCTAATACGTTATAAAATGTTGCATTTTTTATTTAAAATTAAAAAGTATAAACCAGAGAATGAAAATGAAAAAGCATAAAAAAAAATTTAGAAATTAAATTAAAAAAAATGAAAATTAAATTATTAAAATAAAATGAAATTTTGGAAATTAAAAAATTAAAAAAATTAAAAAAAAACATATATGAAAATAAAAGAAATATAAAATCAAAAATAAATTTAAAGAATTAAGAAGTTAACAATAAAAAAATCAAAAAAAAATGAAAGAAATTATAAAAAAAGAAAAATGGAACTTATACAAAAAAATTTGAATGGCGATTGTGCCGTATATATATATATAATTCGCCCAAAATGGCCGACGAAAACCTTTTTTTTTTGTAATGGTGCCGTGCCGTTAGCAATGTACCTCTGTCTTTTATCCTCAACTTTTTTTTCCAGGTTGTTTCTTTGCGCCTTTTCTTTTTTTTTAGGATGTCAGTCCGTATGTGTCCGGGTTGGTAACGTAAGTACGCGTTTTATTTTTCCTCACTTTTCCTTTTTAGATTTTTTTTTTAAATTTGCCCTCTTTGCTCACAATTTCTCGGAAAACCGCGAGGACCTAGGCCTGAGCTCATCCTACTCCTAATTTTTTGCAAACCTACGATTTTCCGGCACAACAAAAAAAAACTAAAAATTCCAAGATACCGTATAGTCCGTCTGTACGTCCGCGGTAAAACCTGTATGTCCGATCCAAAAAAAAAACTTACAAAGAGAAAAAATACCTGGCTGATTCCGTTCGGTGATGGAGATGATGAAGATGATGCGGCAACGTAGCTGATGGTGGTGCTGATGATGGTGCTGATGGTGGTGCGGCAGTATGCGGCGACAATAAAATGGCCGATAATGCCAATGGCCGAAATCCCAACAAAATCGGTGGTGCAAATCGTCAAGAAAATTGAAATTGAAATTGCAGGACCAAGCAGTGCGGCAAAATTGAAATATTTATTTTTCAAATTCACTTTCAATTCTAGGTTTGCTTTCTTCTTTTTTTTTTTTAAATTAATAGATAACAATGATCCAAACACAATCAATTCTTAAATTTGCCTTCTGTTCGATGCAGCTGCCTCGGTTTTTTTTCTTTTCAATCTCTCTACCGGAAAAAACATACCATTTCATTCGTTTCATGCCATTGTCATTTCACTCAATTCATTGCAGTTTGTCAGCTGATTTCGGGCTATCACTCATTTCTGCTTCTTCTTCCCATAACGGACGAAACTAAGTTGAGTGATTAACCCTCTGCGAGCCGACGTGACAAGTTTGAAAGAAATTTAAATAAACTAAAAATAGCTAAAATATTAAGTATTTTGTCCGGGAAAAGGTTAATTATTTATTGTTTCTTTATAGGAAAAAATTAATTTTTTCCCATTTTTTTTTTGTTTGTCAAAGAAAAGACTATGATATTTCTCAAGGCTAGAGCAAAGATCACCCCTAAATAATTCATAATGGACCAACTTAGTAATGCTTTTGTTTTATCTACAGATAAAAGGCATAGACAAAAAAACAGGTTGAACAATACAAAAAGAAAAAAATTTGTGCACTAAAATATATTAAAAAAGCCTGTTTTAAACTTAGCAAATATTAAATGAGCGATTGAATAAAAAAAGCTTTGCTAGTACATAAATTAGTATCAATGCAGTGAATTGTTCAATTGAACTAGTTCACTAGTTTTAAGTTTTTTTTATTTGTTTTGCAAACGTTTGTAAAAAAGTGGAAAAGATTCCTCAATATCCAAGCAATTAATAAGTTTCCAAAATGGGAAAAGGTTTCAATAACTACATGTGCAAAAAATTCTTTCATCCCGCTTCCAGAGATAATCTGAAAAGGGTAAGATAACTTTAGATTATAACCAATATTTTTATTAAAATTAAAATCTTCTGCAGGTATGGATGGCCGAACAGCAAGCTGAAGCCTATAAAAAGAAACAGGAGGAACTACGTAATCAATATGAAAAAGAGCAAAATCTACACGAAAATAAGGCAATGCTTAGCAAGGAAACTAAGGAAAAGTTAAGTGTAAATTTTATGTATGAGCCACCGCCAGGAGTAAGAAAAGAACGAGAAAAGGATGATAATGAACCAGAGTATAAATTTGAATGGCAACGTAAATACAATGCTCCCCGTGAATCATATTGCAAAGGTGATACCGAAATTAGAGATCAACCATTTGGTATACAGGTGCGTAATGTACGTTGTATAAAGTGCCACAAATGGGGGCACATAAACACGGATAAAGAATGCAGCATGTATAGTATATCAATGAGTGAGGCACGTAAGCTACATTCTGAAGCAGAAGCTGCTGATCTTATTGGCAAGAATGTATTGGAAGAGCAAATGAAAAGTGATGGCCTAATGATGAAACGTTCTGCAAAGGAATTGCAAAGCACTAGCAGTCAACGACATGCTCTAGTGCCAAGTGATCCTGAAGATGCCGAAGACCAAATGGACGTGGGTGGAAATCCCGAAAAGGCTTTTCTAAAATCTTTAAGCAAGGAACAAAAGTTAAGGTTATTAAAAAAATTAGAAAAAATTGAAAAAATTAAAAAAAGCAAAAATGGAAAAATTAAAAAACACAAAAAAGCCAAAAAGAAATCAAAGAGAAAATCCGAAAGCAGTGACTCAGATAATAGTGAACATAAAAAATATTCAAAGAAAATTAACAAAAAGCATAAAAGGTCTAAAAATAAATCAGAATCATCAGCATCAGATGACAATTCATCCTTCTCTGATAACTCCTCAGATGACGATAGTTCAGAGTCTAAAGTAGCACGTAAAAAGGATAAAAAAGCTTATGAATCCAAAAAATTACGCAGATCGCGTTCTCATTCAAGAGATCATATTGATAAATATCGTTCTCACAATAGAGATTACAGAGATAAACGACGTTCTAGATCCTTAGAATGAGATGGATATGAAAGAAATGAACGAAGACGTGAAAATAGGCGTAGTAGATCTCCACGAGATAGAGAACATTATCGTAGCAAACGTTAAAACTTAATTTCTGAAATATAAAAAAAATATATGTATGTTTAAATGTCTGACATTATATAAGTGAAACATTATATTGCAACTTCAATTTGTTTTTAATAAAGTAATACACTAAAAAAATAGCAACCGTGGCAGTTAAAGGATTTTCTACACAAAAAACAGCAAATCAAGGATAATCTGCAGATGATATCAGTACTCTTGTCTTAAACGGAAGGATACACTCTTAAGCCCGAAAGTCGGCTTGTTGTGCATTCCCATGTAGGTTCGAGTTTTACTGAGAATCAGATCACTCTACCTCAAACACATGCCACTTATTCTGGCTTAATTATGAGTCAAGTTTCAAAGTATATGCTAAGGTTAACGTAACGATTATGTTCGAGCAAGGTAAACCCTATAATATTCCTCACACAGATAATTTTATAAATAAATAAAAAATCATTTTTTTTCGAAAAATGGGGAATTTTTTTAAATAGCAAATGTAATTTAAATTCACAATTAAAACAGAGTTGTTATGCTAAAATTTAAATGACAACTTCATAGAATATCCTCAGTATCTGTGAGGTTGGGAGCAACCGACGCACATATAAATAAATTTAGATTCTAACTGTTGTAGCAGTACTTGAACCGGCAGCAGCACATAAATCTGTAACGTGATTACCAGAGTCTCGAGGTATGCTCTGAAATGAAAAAAGGAAACAATTTTGTTAAAATATATTGTGTTATTGACAGAGTATAAAGATTCTGTTTTTTTTCTTAATCAAGTACACCCACTTACCTTAACATGTATATTACTTTTAAGTATGGCTGCTCTTAAAACCAACATACGTGAACGTCTTTGATACTCTTTGCCCATAGTTAGAGCCCAGTCAAATGTGCTACTGCGTTGATCAGTCTCCTTCGCGTACAATATTTTATTGTGCGAGTCGATGCGCGCTTGTATTTGACCCTCCAATATCAATTCCATAACTTCATCTTCCAAAGCCTCGACCGTGCGATTAAATGCAGTGGCCATTTTACGCATATCGGCTGATAAATAGGGACTAAAGTATTGTATCAAAGCGCGATTACGTATTTTTGTATACAATGTATTGACATGAGGTGCAATATACATGTCCAGCAATAGGTTGTCACGTATTTCGTCGAGCAATTTTAGGCATGAGGCATATTTGGATTCGTAAAATTTGAAAACAATATCTCTTAGCTGGGGCTCCAGTTCGAGAAATAGCTTAAACGAACTGGAAGAGATGACGTTTTTCTGCAGCTCCTGGCGATCGTAGGTGGCCAAAGCACAGAGTCCACCATACATGGCTACATTATTGGGTGAAATCATTTCGGGAAAATCACAATGATCAAAGTTGGCCAACAGAAAATTTTTGGCAGCCGATTTATATTTTTTGGTTTGTAGTTCGGCTAAGCCGGCGGCACACCTTAGACGTGTAAAAACAGTCTGTAATAGAAACAAATTAAACATTTATTTTGAACATCAAAGGTAATTCCGTTTACCTGATTAGCATCCTTTGAACATTCATTAAAATCTGGAGTACTTTCAGCTTTGGATACATAGCTTAGCACATGTGACCAGTTTTGTAAGTATAACGATACTTTGATCACATTCAAGCACATATTGACCACATCTTTGCCGCTGGTACAATAATCTCTAGCCCGGGAATAGCATTTTAAAGCATTCGATAAATCACCACAGCTTAGATAGTGATCTCCCAAGTCATCGTGACCTCTGCGTATACTTTCTTTAATTGAATTCGATTTGAAATTCTTTAATTCTGAATCCAGTTTTTCCAATTTAAGGGCTGCCTTTTTACTTTTGGCTTCTACCCAACTTTGGTCGAATACCGGTAAGTCTTGGGCCTGAGCTGATACAGGAGGTTGAGCAGCTATATCTGGCAAAGCTCCGGCAGCTCCACCACCGCCCCCAGCACCATTGCCTCCGCCGGCACCGCCGCCAGCACTACTGACATAGATATCATTTAGTTTTTTATGCAGCACTTGATACATATTAACATTGTACGTTGTCATAACATAGTTAATGGCCATTTTTAACGCTTCCAAACGCAAAGTGGGACAAACATCCGACACAAACATCATCCTGTACAAACGAGCCAAACCCACATAAGAATTGGCATATACCTCTAAATCTAATGTGGGATTTTCCACAATCAATTGCTGTTCCTCGTTGTTGTCGTTATCCTCCATTGGGGCATCGACTTGCATCGGCTCGATGGCATTCTGAAGAAATGAAATGGGATGAACAATTTGCATGCAAATCATAAATAGACAGTAAACAAAAAAAATATTAAAGGCTGACAACAAACAAAGAAATTTAAACACCTAAATTTTCTGTTTGCAAAACATTTTAAAACTTACCGGCGCTAAAGGAGGTAATGGCATTTGAGGCATGTCTTTCTTGTACAAGTTATAAAAGCTTTTTGTAAATTTTTTCTTTATTTGACTAAAGTAAAATGTAAGAATTATTGAAATTTTTATATCAGCGTTAAAAATTTTGCTCTAATTTCTGTACAAAACTCTCAGCCGGTTTTGACAATTGTATTAACTAGAGTTACCAAGACAATTTTTTAATTAGACATTTTAACTCATTGCCAACTTCTTTAAAAAGTTAGTAATATATTGGGAATCCAGATGGCAGTACCGCAAAACAAGTGCTTATAAGCGATGGTGTCAATTTGTTCATTTTTAATAAAGGATTTCCAATTTTAATTCCTTTATAGGACAAATGAGTAAAAGAGCCAATTTCCACGATGCTTTTTGATGCATGATATTATTGCTTGTATGTGTTGTTTGTGGGCGAACGGGGTAGAGAAGCAAGCGTTACCCCGCTTGCTTTATCGTTTTTTTCGATACCGACTATTTGGCATATAAGTGAAACCAATGATAAGCTGACAAAAAGTAGACTAGATGAAAGAGCGTTTTTTTAATTTTCAATTTGTGTTTTTCAATATTGATACAGCACTGATATTTTAGCAGTTCTCTTTTGATGTTCTTTCTTAATATTCCAAAGAGTGTTATTGACACGTGTGTTGCTTATAGGCCAATAAATTTATGTATAGAAAATATTAAGTAAGAAAATAGTCAATTATGGAAACTAACAGTGAACATGTTAAAACGCTGGAGGAAGAAACTAGTAGTACGGAGGTAAACGTATTAAAGGAGAAAACTCCAAGTACCGAAGTTGAAAAAGTACTTCAAGATGAACAGCCTACTAATACGGAGGTAAAAATATTAGAGGAGAAAACCCCAAGCAACGGAGTTGAGAATACGCCAGAAGAGACCGGCGATGAATTTGGATACTTGCAACGTAGTGAATTTACTTCAGAGATTTACAAAATTGAAGTACGAAATTTGGGATATTTTGGAATAGGAGTAAGTTTTTTATAGATAAATTGTGCGCTTGAGGAAAACCACTAAAGAATTTTTTCCTAAAATTTAAGGAATTTAAAAAGTTGTTGAAAAACAAATTACATTTGGATATGGCTAAAGTTAAGTCTCCCTTGCGCAAGGAATTTGCTTATGTTTGCTTTCGCAGTCAAAAAGATCAGGAAAAGGCCATAGAGCTTCTTAATGGTTACAAATGGAAAGGAAAAGTTTTGCAAGCCATGGTAAGTGAAAATATATATATGGGAAAAGTTTTTAGAAATAGTTTTAAGTTTGTACCATTTTTTTTGTTTAATTAGGTGGCCAAAGCATCGGCTGATCCTTTACAAAGAAAACGTAAAGGTAATGGCAATGGTGAAGCAACAGAAAGTTCAAATAGTAAGCAACAACGAACCTCTGCCGATGCCACTTGTCCCCTATCCCACTTAAGCTATGCAGATCAATTAAAACAAAAATATCACCAAATGGAAGACTTGGTAAAGAAATTCACACAAGATCTTAAAAAATCCAATAGAGACGCAAAAACTTACTTGGATAGCTTTGAATATAAAGGTGTTTTGGAATCACCCGAAATTAATGGATACCGTAATAAAAATGAATTTACTGTAGGCAAAAATGCGGCCGGAGAAATTGTTGTTGGCTTTCGTTTAGGCAGTTATGCTGATGGTTCTGTAGAGGTAGCCGAAGTTGAAACATTACTACACATACCAAAGGCGGCCAAATGGGCAGCTAAAACATTTCAGGAATTCGTACGCAATTCTAAATTTAAACCATTTAACCCAGAAGAAAATTCAGGACATTTTCGTCAATTAATGGTACGCACATCTTCGCATACCAATGAAGTTATGTTAGTACCTGGTATATACAGCTCCAATTTAAGTGATACCGAAATGGAAGAAGTTAAACAAGATTTGAAACTTTATTATGAAACTTTATCAAATGATGAGAAACAAGAAATCAAATGTACTTCTCTATACTATCAAGATGTAAAACATCGTGAAGTGGGACAAATGGTATCACCGGTAGAACATTTATCCGGTACAACACATATAAAAGATACAATTCACGATTTAGAATTTCGCATTAGTCCGTTGGCATTCTTTCAAATTAATACAGCCGGTGCTAATGTTTTATATCAGACTGCAATTGATTTTGCAGCAGCAAAAGATAATACTACGGTATTGGATATTTGTTGTGGCACTGGTACAATAGCTTTGTCATTTGCCAAACATTGTAAGCAAGTTTTGGGAGTGGAAATTATACCAGACGCCATTAAAGATGCCGAATATAATGCCGAAAAGAATAATATTAAAAATTGTAAATTTTATGCTGGCAATTCAGATGATTATATACAATCCATGGTACGTGAGGTCGTATATGGAACGGCACCCGCTGATGAATTAGATTTAGTTGCTGTTGTAGATCCACCAAGGGCAGGCTTACGTAAGTTTTTTTTAAGTACCTTTTTATATATATATATATTTAATTATATTAGTTAGGCTGAATTTGCAGGAGAATGACTGAGATTTTTACACAAAGGTTCATTAAGTCCTATTGTAAAACTAGAAATTCTATTCAGTATTTCTAACTGCACAGGCATGTTATTATATTCGAAACCATCCATATATTTAATTCGCTGTTTTGTTGTATCTTATCTGCATGTAGATAATTTGATTTTTTAATATGTTGCAAGAACTTAAAATTTATTAAATACACTGATAAAATGGAATTTACAAATACAAATACTATAATTAAAAACATTACTAAATTAAAAAATCGCTGAAATTGAAAAAGAACCAATATAAAAAATCGCTAATTAAGAAAAAATCGTCAAAATTAAAAGAAGATCGCTAAAATCAGAAAAACATCGGCAAAAATTAAAAAGAAAAAACGGGTAAAAAAATCTACGAAATTAAAAAATCTCTAAAATTGAAAAAAAAAAAAAAAATGTTTAAAAAAATAAAAAATGCTAAAATTAAAAAAACTCCAAAATTTAAATATATCTACTACAATGTGAAAAAACGTTAATATTAAAAAAAAAACTATAAAATTGAAAAAAGTCTCCAAATTATTATCAGTAAACGTTTTGTGCCGGTATTTTTGGTTTGTTCTTTATTTTGATTATGGTTATTTTGAAAAATATCGGTTACGGTATTTCAATCAATTACGGATATCAATTTGAATTGACTTGCGTGGTTGAAGTGGTTGCGGTTTTTTTCACGGTTACGGGTTGCATCCAAATATAGCAACCGAAAAGAATATCGGCGGTTAAGGTTTTTGAAAAATAACAGTTACGACATTTCAATCATTTATGGGTACGACTTTTAGAGGTTTTGGTATCTATCATAGATTTTATGCACTTTTTATCAAATTTAGAACTGTTTTCAAATTTTATTACGATTTTTATTTAATATCAGTTTTATTGAATTTTTAAGGGTTTAAACAAGGTTGGCAACCGCTACCTTTTTCCAATTTTTTTATTCAATATTTTTTAATATGAAAGCCTAGAGGCCAATTAATAAATTACAATATTCCATTGACTTAATGTTACCCTAAAGTTTAAAAATTAAAACTAATAACTATTTATTTGATACTCTTTTATATTGTTATACGTTTCAAAACGCTTTCGAATTGATAGCCAATATTATTTTTGATATCAAAAATAACCATTTCTCTTAATACCGGTATCGTAACGTTTTTGAATCGGCTTTTTAACAAAACATTTTTATTTTACGTTTTCAGCAAAAATATAAATTTTCTAATACATTTTTTTTATCAGTTTTGAATTTTTTTTACAAAAACACATAATTTATTGTAAAAACGCAATATTTTAATAATACAGGTACGTACCGGTAATACCGATATAAATAAAATATCTTTATCGATACCAATACCATAAATTTTCGGTTGCCAACCTTGATTTTAAATGTGTTTTAATTGATTTAAGTGTTATTTTTTGGGACGGTGTGGTGTAATTGTTAGCGCGTTGGGCTGTTTGCGTGTTCGATCTCCAGCGGCGGTGTTTCCATAGCACTTAACCCAACCGAAGTAAAATAGCATAACAGGGCTATGAACTTAAAAGCTTAAACATATAAGATGGCGGGCAACAACCGTTCTAAGATTTATCATCTTGCGCAATTACATTGTCACCACCTCTCATCTTTCTTCTATTTCCTTTTCAAAGAAATCAACATATTAATTAGTAGGAATTGTTTCCTGAAAGGTGCTTTGCTTAAAAAAAGATAAACCATTGTGATATTTTAAGCAGCTCATTTTATGAAGGCTCTGAGCTTTTTTAAAAAAAATGTATTAAATTTTAGGGGTTTTTCAACCCTGCTAATTATAGAAAAATATTTATTTATTCCTTTTTAGATAATCGTTCAATTCTTGCTATTAGAGCTGCCTCGGCTATAAAACGTTTGGTATACATCTCTTGTAATCCGTATCGAGCTCAGCGCAATTGGATTGAATTGGGACGACCAGAATCAAAACAATATAAAGGTGATCCTTTCTTTCCCTCAAAAGCTGTGGCAGTCGATATGTTTCCACATACTTCACACACCGAATTGATAATACTGTTTGAAAGAAAATCGGAAAAACAGAGAAGCAATGCAAAAGATAAAATAGAAACAGATAATAAAAGGACTTCGGAAGAGAATCAAACAGAAGCTATGGATGCGATTGAAAATAAAGATGTAAAAGATTTGAAGCAAAAAGCGGAGAATCAAATAACAGATGAAGAAGTAAAGGAGGATAATAAAGAAGCTACTACTACTACCTAACTACACAATAGTAGTAACAACGCCGATTTAAAACCTCCTTAGAGGGGTAATTTATCATATTTAGAAATATTATGGAGATAATATATAACACTGACACTGACGATATAATGATAATTATATATAAAAAAAATAATTTAAAATACGAAAATATACATAATTTTATTACACAATTTCTAATTACCCTGAGATAATTTATCAATTGCTAAGAAAAGGAAACAAAATCATGATGCGTACTCCAACAGTGGTGTTTGCTGACAAAATGATATTATTCAATTTAAATCAATTTACACAAACTATATTATAAAAAAATTGCCTAAACATAGCAACTATCGCACATACCACATAAATACTCGTATTAGAAAGTGAGTCGTCTGGTATGACTCAAACATGATGAGGATATGCTGTTTAATTTAGTACTTTTTCAAACATCGTGCAACAAACTTTGTGTGTTCTTCAATCATTTTTAAGAAAAAAAAAAAAAATAAACAATAGTAAGCCACAAATTTTATATTTAACCTACGATTAGATTAACTTGGACAATCTTGCAAAATTTTTCCAATTGTAAATATTGATTTAAATTGTGACAATTCAGCCAACAAAGTACTGCAAATATTTTTTTTTCTTCTATGTATGTGACAATTCACAACGATTGTCCGGACTTAATAAAATATTGTCTCATCCATAGAACATTTTTCTATATTCTTAGATATTTTTTGACTCATTTCTTATATAGAAAAATTTTTAGATTTGAAATTTATTTACCTAAAAATTCTTAGATTCTGCAATAAATTTTGCATAAGAAAAATCTCAGATTCTGAGACAATTTTTCATAAAGAAATATTCTTAGATTCGGAGATATTTTTTATATAAATAAATTTATAGATTCTCATAATTTTTGATATAGAAAAACTCTTAGATTCTGAGATATTTCTGTTATAGAATTTTAAAGATATTTCCTAAAAAAAAAAATCTTATATACTGAGACATTTTTGTATCAGAAATATTTTCAAGTTTTGTGACATTTTTTTACATATAGAAATATTTTTTGATTCCGAGATATTTTTTTATATAGAAAAATTTATAGATTCTGAGAAATTTTTCGTACAAGAAATATTTTCAAATTTTGAGACATTTTTTTTACATATAGAAATATTCTTTGATTCTGAGATATATTTTTTATATTGATAAATTTTTGATATAGAAAAACTCCTGAGATTCTGAGATATTTTTCTTTTAGAAAACTCAGATTCTATATTTCCTAAAAAAAATCTTAGATACTAAGACATCTTCGTATAAGAAATATTTTAAAATATTGAGAAATTTTTTTTTTTACAAAACATTTCTTAAATTCAGACATTTTTCTCAAACAAAATTAAATGAAAATTATGATAATCACAATTTTCATTTTAATGTGAAATGTCTCATATTTAATTTATTGTTCATGAGACGTCAATTCTTTAAAAAACAAAAGTTGCAATCGGATTATGACAATAACAAAATTTTTAAGATAAGTATTGAAAAAAAAAAACAAGTATTTACTGAAGTATTGATAACAACCTCCAATACCTATTAACATCGAAAACAGAAGAACATTACAAGAGGAATGGTGCAGCACTTGTCGCCTATATAGTAAATTGTGTCTAATAACTTTGCGACTACTACGACGATGGCAGCCTCAGTAACAAAAACTTCAACAGCAACTGTGAGTAAACAAACCAATTATAAATAATTTAATAATATACACAACCATCAACAACATCTCATCAGCCTCCTCGGTTTCATTTATTTTGAATTCAAATAAGTAATAAATGGACTTTGGACTGAGTGAGCTAAATCTATAATTTTCAGATAATAAAATGTTTTCAAAATCATAAACGCCTAAATTGATAATATTTGAAAATTAATTTAAAAGATTTAATAAACTACAACATAATTAAGATAACACATTTCTTAGTAACAACATACAAGTTTTTAAAAATCAAAAATAGTTCCTTGCTTTAATAGAAAAAAAAAATGTCAAAACATATTAATAGATTTTGCTTTTTATACCTTCGTGCTCAACGTAACATATGCTAAAAAAAAAAATAAATAAAAAAATAAATTTGTTGAAAACTTGTAACGAAAGAAAAAAACATTAAAGACCTTGACCGCTGCGTATGTTTATTAAAAAGCTTTTCTTCATATAATACCATGTGTTTAGCTCATATCAGATCAGACACACCCCCAGAAGTAGTTTTGTCACGTAGAATAATAAAAAAACAACAAGACTATATATATATCAAAGTTTCAGTTAAAATACTCACGCATTTTTGTAAAAAGCTTTTTTTGCAAAACATGTTTTTTTTATATTTCAAAAAAAATAATAATAAAAAAAAATTAGAAAGAAACCAAAGCATCGGTCAAAAATAGAAATGAAACAAATTTAATTTGCAATTAAAAAAAAATAATTAATTTGTAAACTTAAATTTAGTTTAGATTTTATTTAAGATGCGAGCTGTTCCACACTAAAGTTCTAAAATTTTTCTATAAATATTAATTTTTGATTACTAAAATAGAAGAATATAAAATAATGAAAAAAAATATATATAATCACTCAAACTCGCCTAAAAGAAAAATTGAAATAACATACGACTCACCTGATTAATATAAATTTAATTAATGCTCACACAAGTTAGGTCCCAGACGAATCCCAATCCTCTCTTTCGTTTAAATTGTTGTTCCCAATATTTTAGCATATTTGCTTAAAATAAAGAGTCAGTATAAAAATAGAAATCCAAATGGTTATGTAGTAACATAATTATGTATTTTATTTGAATTCTCTGTTTTTATGCTGTATTTTTATTCACTTCATGTTTTGTTAATATTGCACATTTAATGATCTGGAATTGGGAATAAGTAAAATTAATAAATATATTTTAAGTCAGTCTTGGCATTCGTATAATTGAATAAATACCATTTCTTTCTACTCTGAAGAGCTAAAGTGTTTTATGAATCTCGCAAATTTCGTGTCTCTAGTATATAAAGTGCGTATACGTAATACACTAAAATAATATTAATCATACGCAACCGAATGTTGTGGTGCATAATTATTGTAGAAATGCCCTATCTCTATTTTTCAAACATGGTCTGAAAAAAAAAAATGTATATAAAATTTTCTTGAATGCAATTTTT
Source organism: Eustalomyia histrio (assembly GCA_949748255.1). NCBI lineage: Eukaryota > Metazoa > Arthropoda > Insecta > Diptera > Anthomyiidae > Eustalomyia > Eustalomyia histrio. The sequence continues at coordinate 158,765,553 of OX456524.1, read as the reverse complement.
TATTTTACTGGACGCAGTATTTAGTAAAAATTGTATTTCAAGGAATTTTTATATCCAAAGTTGTTCGGATTTTATTAAGAAATTTTTCTTCACCTGTAAATAAATAAAAAGTCAGCTTAGGACCTTTTTGCATTAAGCCCTCGATATACAAAAAAAAACTAATAAGTTGTTGTGAATTATAGCTAAATTATTAATCAGTTTCGACCTAAAAATAGGGTATTATTTCTTTTCAGCAAATCGTATTACCGATTTACCAATAGTATGAAAAAGAAATCTTCGGTTGAATACTAGAATTTAAAATCATATTAGTTACAAAATTCAAGGAACTGTGGTATTTATACGATACAAACAAGAGGGAGAGAGAGAGAGAGAGCAAAATATTTACGTAAAAAGCTTTTTTCATGTAAACATGTTTACATTTCAGGGGATTTAATACGCCTTATATAAACAATATATTCTTAAATAAATGAAAAACACGTCCACGTGACGGTCAGGCGTTCTGTAATATATTAAATTATTGGAAATCACATAGTTTGGGTTTGTTATTGTAAAGATTCATGAAGTAGTCTTTGAACTTATTTGTAGTAAAGTATTTATTTACTCTTTTGTTTTTTTTTTTTTTAAGATGAAATATAAGGCAACAGTTTTGTTTTTCTGTGTGTGTAAAACACTTGTGTGATACTGTGAACGGGACTTTACTACATACATACATACATACATACAGACTGTTACGGGTTCTACTAATTTTAATTCAATATTATTGTTGTAGTATGGTGTGTTGTTGTTTTTTATTTTTTAATATAAACAACAATGACAACAATAATATAATTATTTGCTCTATAATAGTTTTATTTAAATAAAATAATTTGCCGTAAACACAAACGAATGCATGAGAAAAAAAGCTTCAAAAAAAGCTATTGCTTGCTCTTTTTTTTTTTTGTTATTTCAATACTAAATGCAGAGTATAAAAACCAAAGAACGTTGTTTCTTAAATTGAATAAGTCTTAGAAAATCGTGGTGACAAAATGATAAAAACATTTTAAATAATAAATTATAAAAAAAAATAATTAAAGTGATTTGTTTTTCATTAATTTTTAATTGCAAAAAAAAAAAAAATAATGAAATTGCTGGTTGCAAAAATATAAACAAACTTTAAACCGAAAAAGCTTTTTGCTAAAAAGAAAAATGATTAGCTGTTAATACCAACTGTACTTAATAACAACAACACACAAAAAAAACAACAACAACAACAATAGAATTTAACAAAACACTTTAAGATTTAAAGTACAACACAAAGAAAGATAATTTTAATCTTTGAACTCTACCAAAATATATTTTAACATAAAAAAAAATTGTATAAACCAAATCAAAGTTAACAATTTATCAGAATGATTATTTGTTACTAAAAAAAATAAAAATATAAAGAAAAATCATATTAAATAAATTAAAAAATAAACCAATTATTTCCGGTTTAAATACAAATTAGAAGCAACAATAAATTCGACTTCCTGTTTAACACTACTACCTCTTTTTATTTTTGGAATCTGCCTAAATTCAAAGATGTCTGTACCTGCTGTTTTAAATCTAATGGAAGCTACTCCCTTAATGGTGGACGATCATATTCAAAATGTAAATATTCCTTTTGTTTTATGAACTGTTTTCCTAGTTTATCCTTTGTACAATTAGTGAAGGTCGTTAACGTCATTTTCATTGTCATGGGGTTTTCAAGATTTTCGTTTTGCGCTTTTGTTTAATTTCTATAATTTCTGCAATGTGTCTTTTGTGTTCTATAATTATATACGTATGTTTGTATGTATGTATGCATGCATATACAAATAGTTGAATCAATATTTCACCCTACACACGTAATATTCACATGTAATTTAAAACTTTGTTTTACATATTTTAATTAGATGGCATTCGGGGAAATCACAAAATGGTGTAAATGGAAAGTAAGACGAATACAACCTAACCCACTGTCCACCAATTTGCCAATTTTAGATTTATTGGAAAATTTATTTAAAATGGTTTAAAAACGGTCTTTTTAAGACAGGCGAACACTCGAACGCCTGTAGTGTAAAGTTAAATTTCTGTATTTTTAAAGTTGTGGGTGGTATAACTCTGTCCCTTTTCCACACACCTACTCCTCTTACCAAACTGCTTTATTAATTACACAGTGCGAGCGCCCCGGTAGGCTAGTTGGTAGCGTGCTAGCCTATCAGTGCGGGGGTCGTGGGTTCAATTCCCACCAGAGGCTCAGGTCTGTTTTTCGCTACAAAAAGCCGATAGCCTTTATTGCTACTGCTTGGTTAGGGTATTAGGATATAACTTGTAATTATATGACTAATATTAATAAAATAAATAAATAAGTACACAGTGCATCAAAAAGTTTTAGCATCAATGGTTTCAACGCGAAATTAAAGTTAAAAATTAGACAAACTGTTAGGTTGCGTTTAGATTGAGTACAAAATTTAGTTTAAACGTGATTTGATGTGCTTGACGCTTTTAATATAATTAATTAAAATCACATTTTACAACAAAATTATTCTTTGAGTTAGCCCAAAAAATACACTCAATAAAGTTTGGCAGTTACTATATGACAGTTATTTGTGTAGTTGTTTTTATCTGTAATTACAGTAATTTTTCCCATAGAAAAATACATAACAACTATTATTACAGTAATTAAAAAGAAGAACAACAAATGTTATGAACTGAATTTTGTACACTCAAAAACGTTTGTCGGTAGTATTTAATGAAAATGATAGTTGAAACAGTTATTGTATATCGAAATGCATAAAAACTAAATAACTGGAGTTAAGTTGGAATTTTGACTTTAAATTTTAAGTAATCGATTTTTTTTTTGTAATTGAAAGAAAAATTTTTTTTTGTTGAAATACCCAAAAAATTTAGTGTAAAAACAGCAGTTTTTAAAAAATTTTTGAAGTGAAAATTTGTCAGTTATTTTAACTACAGTTAATTCGACTGAATTTTTTAAATTAAAAAACAAACAGTTAAAAATAAGATTTTTTTAGTTATTTTTGAAGTAAATATCTTTGTCGCCTTTTTAACTGCCATTTTCGATAGATCCTAACGACAAACTTTTTAAGTGTATTACGTAAAACAAAATCCTAGTTCCCACTCCAACGCATGCGTCATCATAGAAGTATTTAATTTTAGTTATTGTTTACAAAGTTAATAAAAATTTTTTAATAATTTTATAACATTGAAAAATTTATTTTTTTTTCAAATAATTACGGCAGAAAATAATACTTAATTTATTTATATATTGCAAAGTTATTCCTTTAAAAACCAGAACTAAAAAATCGATAGAATGCTTGTTTTATATTAAAACTTTACACTTTACTACAGTAACTTGTATAGTTATTTTTCTAATTAAAAATAAAGCAAAACTATTATTACAGTTATTAAAAAAACACAACTTACGGATTGTTGTATATTTCATAAAAGCAGTTTTAAGCAATAATTTTAAGTATTATAACAAACAACTGCCAAAACAGTATTTTTGCAGTAATTTAAAAAAATCAGAAAATTTTAATGTATCTCAAAAAAAAAAAAAAAAAAATTTGTCAGTTATTTTAACGACGTTGTGAGTAATTTTGACTGCATTTTTGCTCAGTAAAAAATACCTTTTCATTTTGTGTGTTTAAAAAATTAATTTTTAAAAAATAAGTTTAAAAAATAAGTTTTTAATTTTTAAATTGATTTCTCTCTCCGTCTTCTCTTGTGGCTTTTTGGAGCTTTCTAAAACTTCCATTATATTCAGCTGTTTTTGTTTCACCGAAAAAAACTACTCAAAATTAGCATTTTTAGCTGCCTTAAAAAATGCAAAGGTGTACCCATAAATTAATTTACAATTAATAATTTTCATAAAAATATTGATATACCAAAAGTTAATTTTTGAAACTTAAAAAAAAAATTAAATAACCAAAGTTTAAAGCTTAACTATAGTTATAAACGGCAATTTTGTCTGGAAATATCTGTGGTTAAACGTCAAGTCTATAAAAAGTATTTATTTTAATAAATTTGCCATCACCTTTTTTACAGTGCAGTCCAAAAGATAAACATTAGTTTTTTTGGTACTTATCATTTGTTTACTAACATCTGACATGAAAAGCGCGCCAATTGTGTAGACACTAAATTTGAAATTAATGAAAAAAAAACTGAAAATGTTTATAAATATCATGTATTTCTTTCTATTCTTCTATTAAATGAGCAGCGAGCAGCCACTTTACTACACGTGATACAAATGAGTACAAACCTAAATAAGCTGTGAGAGGTTGTTAAACTATTACGCTATTGGTGTACTTGAACCATTCTTCCTATAAAAATTTTGAAACAAAAGAAAACATGAATTTTAGTTCTCGTTTGGATAAAAGCCAAAAGAAAACACAAGATTTAAATTATTTTTTATTACCAAAATATTTGTTTTGCAAATTATTTTGTTATTTTTTTTTTTTTTAATTAGTAACACAAATTATGTTTGAAATTTAGTATTGAAAAAGCGGCCGTTGTGTTGAAAGTATTTAAAATGTTCAAAAATCAAATTTATCGCTTTATTACTTTGCAATGTTTATTGGATATATTAGAATTTACTAAAAATCGTACAGCAACTGAAAATATTATACGTCGATATAGAAAATTTAAGGTAACAAAAATAAAATTCATGTAAATAGTTAAAAATTTTGAAAATGTATTTTAAATACAATCTTAAAATTCACTCGAACTTTAACGGGCTTAAATTGTAATTCAAATTGTGAATACAAACAATTTTTTTTCACAAAAAAAGTTACACTTTTTTACCGTAATAGTTATATCCCGATTTAATTTGAATTTATATTGTAAGATATTGATCCATACAATTTAGTATAATTAATTATAGAATTGCCGTACCCAAATTTGCTCTCATCTTTTTATTAATAGATATTATATCTAGAGTTCTCTTTTGCATGGTGACTTCTAGTGAAATTTTACGTAACACAATTTTTTCATACAAACTAACCTCCCTAAAATACGGATTTATTGGACATTTAGAGCCAACTCTGGATAAGTACGAAATCAACACTTAAACGCATTTTAAGTTTTGTCTTATTTCTTGTGCTTAAGTTGTTTTGTTAGCTTTGGTGTATTCAGTAGAATTATATGACAAATATTTTTGTGAAATGTTTTAACCCATTATTGACCCGCTGTAAGGATTTTCACGAAAGAGACAAAAAAGAAGGAGTTAGAGGCTTAAAATGTTTCACCACAAATTTGTTATACAGTGTTATTGCTACCAGCCATTTACATGTTGCAAGTATCTCTGCTGTGCAAATAAAAAATTTGAGCAAAGTGTTTATTACTATCAATTCAAATTGTCTTAAATAAAGCAAAGCTTTTGTTTACAACTTAATTATAGTTTAATTGGTTTTTATAATATTTAAGTTTCTCTGACCCCCTCTTCCCCCCCCCCCCCCCCACCCCTTTCATCATCACTAATAGAATTATCAACAAATTGAACACATTTTAGTATTATCTCAATAATTTAGCTTTTTTTTATAGAAATTAATTTAAACAAGCCTCTTAAATAGTTTGAAATTTATTTCAGCATTTAGTTATTTTCAAACTTTGCAGTTATTCAGTCGAGAATAGCTGCAAGAATTATTAGAATACTTTTGAAATGTTACGATTTTCAATTTTACTAATTGTGTGTTGTATTCTATTTCAACAGTGTGCTGCTTATCCAAATGCTGTGGCTGCGAATGTCAAATATGAGGTGGATCATAATAAGGAAGAAGTTGCCAATGTTGAGGTAGCCTCTTGTACTCCTACCCAAACATCATTTACAGTTCATGTAGCCAGTCAACTGGCTAACAATGAACGTGTTGGCTTAACAGGAGACTCTAAAGCATTGGGAGAATGGCAATTGGAACGTTGTGTGGAATTATCTAGAAATAATGGTAGTTTGGAATGGTCGGTCAATGTTATGCTACAAGCTTGCCCTAATATCAACTATCGCTATTTTATCTATGCCGAAGATTATAGGGGTCATAAACAAATCAAACGTTGGGAGACTTACTTAAAACCACGTAGCTTACAACCTTGTGACAACAATTGTAGACAAGTGGATGTTTTTGGCCAAGTATCTGGGAAGGAGGGCGACGAACAGGCAAATCGTGGTTGGTTAACCAATGAAATAATTTTACAATTTAAATTTGAACGTGAACGTATGTTTCAAGTACATGATATAGAACAATTTGATCCGGAAAATATAAAAATTAAATTAGTACCTTTAAAAGATGACTTCGAAACGGAAATTGATTCGGAAAAGTCGGGAGTAAATGTGGAAGTATTAAAAATGCAGTATGGCGACAGCAAGCTGAAAAAACAGTCATCAGAGGGCATTTCATATAAACGTAATGAGATTGTTATATTCCATATTACGGCGCCTCAATCGCTAGAGTTGGCTTATAACTTGGTATTTTATACAGCCGATAATAAGCCTATGGGTAAGGCTTTAATAAAACCTTCCAAGTTAAAAGGAAGCTCTGGTGAACTTGTGCTTAAAATTAGGCATATTTCATCGGAGAGTTCGAAAACTGTGATAGCCCGCTTAACTTTACCCTATGTATTGATTAAGCCCTTTAGCGATGTAGATATTTTAGATTTTCGCACCACTTATGCCCATTATTGGCCTAAAACTTGGCCAAATTTGGATGTTGGCCACAGAGGAAATGGCAAGAGTTATATAGCCAATCCTCCGGCAGAACGTGAGAATACTATATCGTCTTTTCTGAAAGCTTATGAAGTATTTGCCGATATGATAGAACTGGATGTTCATTTAACGGCCGATGCAGTTCCTGTGATATATCATGACTTTGGCGTACGTACAGCCCCCCAGGGAAAAGAAATTACCGAAGTTACACAATTGGAATATGTGTTAATAAAAGATATTACTTATGATGCCTTAAAGAAATTACGAGTTTTTGCTATTGTAAACAATGAAATTAAAGAGTATCCTTCCCATGATAAAGAACCGGTCTTTGAGAAACGTATATTCCCAACCCTGCAAGAGGTATTGGAAGCTTTACCTAAAACATTGGGCATAGATGTAGAAATCAAATGGCCCCAACGTAAAGTTAATGGTGGCGTGGAAGCCGAACAAACTATAGACAAAAATTTCTTTATAGATCGTGTTTTAGAAACTATTATCCAGAAGGGTTGTGGTCGTCCTTTAATATTCTCCAGTTTTGATGCTGACATTTGTACTATGTTACGTTTTAAACAAAATCTTTTCCCCGTAATGTACTTAACGCAGGGAGAAACCAAAAAATGGTTGGCTTTTCTAGATCTTAGAACGAGAACTTTTGTTCAAGCCATTAATAATGCTCAAGCATTTGAATTGGCGGGTACCGCTCCCCATGCGGAAGATTTTAAGGGTGACGAAGGAGCTGCCTTAATGAAAAAAGCTAGAGATTTAGGACAAATTGCCCTGGTATGGGGTGATGATTGTAATTCCAAAGAAGCTGTTAAATACTTCCAACATATAGGAGCCTCTGCTACCTGTTATGATCGTTCCGATTTATATGTACCTGAAGATAAACCAAAATCTTTTTTTAATTCCACTGAAATGATGGAAGAATTTAAAGATCAATGTCGTTTTTAAAAATGGCTCAATACCAAATAAATAAATAAATATATATTTTTTATATAAATTAATTTTCCTAAATAAATTTTTATTAACTTAATGTACACTCTTTACAATTGTATAATAAATTTAACACAAATTAAATTTAAAACTAAATTTATTGTTAAACCTTGAATTAATATAAAAAGTTCGCTGGCGAACAATTGTTAAAATTTTACCAACATTTTTAAAATATTATTAAAAACATTGCGAAGTTATTATTATTCAAACCAATACTATGTATTTAAACTATAAATTAAAAAAAAAAAATCAATAAGTAAATTCACCTTAATGTTTAAAAATTAAAAAAAAAAAACTATTTTTCTAAAGAACATTCTTTTAAGCTAAGCGAAGTTTATAAATTAAAAAAAAAACAACATATATATTAAACACTATACTAATTAAAAAACTTTTCAACAGAAATTGCTAAAGCAATAATACGTAGTATAAGCAATTTTTTTTTTGTTATACAAATTAATTTATTTTGAATTACAAATTAGTTTAAACGCTTTGTTTCGTAATGAAGCACGTGCAACTATGCAATAAAATAAAATATATATTTTTTTAATTATAAATATTTATAGTTTTTCTCTCTTATTTTTCCAAGTCAATAATATTTTTTTTTCATGAAATAGACTTAAAATGTATAATGAACATTATACAAATATTTTTATATCACCATTAAATAAATATTTTTAATACGTAGTATCATTTTCGTACTACGTATTTTCTTAATGGTCCCAGTTAAACAGATGTCATAAACAGAGAAGAGAAATTTGCTCTTTTTTTGCTGTTTTGCTTTTTTACTCATATTTTTTTTCTCCGTTTCTTTGCATTTTTCTTGAGATTTTTAAGCTTTTAATTGCTTTTTCACATTTTTTACCTCAGTATTTTTTTTTTATAAAAAAATATTTTTTCTTTTGGTGCGTTTTTTTTTAATAAAAAAATATTTTTTCTTCGGGGAAAAAACATTTTAAAAAAGTGTTTTTTTCCCAACTTTTTTACTTTTGTTTTAAATAAATTAAATTTTATAACTTCACAACTCTTCGAGCTTAAGTTAATTATTTTATATAAAAATATTGAAATATAAATTATATTAATGTTTTTATTTTATAGTCGATCTTTGGATTACTAAATAAAAATAAATATTTTTTTTTCATTTTGAACCAGACTAAAAATACATTTTGATAAATTATATTTCTATATAAAAAAAACCAACTTTAAGCTCAAAGAACTGTGAAGTTATAAATATAAGAATTTAAAAATAAAAAAATTATAAATTGAATTTTGCTTTTTTTTTTATTTCTCTGGTCATAACAGTCAAACATTTTTGATTGAAAATCTTCCGAACTTTGGAATCCAAAGCAAAATCTTAGCGGTTTCTAATTATTAATGTAATGTTGTGCTGTAAGGATATAAATGCTGTTTGTTTAACACTTTTTAAGGATACAAAGCTGGGGTCAATTACGGCATTTGTGATCGTTATTTTTTGATCGCAATTAGTTTTTTTATTTATGAAAATAAAACATTTAAACGAAGTTTTTTCCATCAGCTATATTGAAGTTCGGTTTTAGATTGGAAATAAAAGTTAAAGTTAGTGTTTTCAATATTTGCATTATTGTAGCTGCTTATTAAAACCAGTTTTCGAACGATTTCATTCGATCACGAATGCCATAATTCGTCATTTAAATCGCTGTGACTTTTAACTACATACCACAGATTATACACAAATATGAATATCTAAGAAGTTAAGCAGAGAAATTTGAAATTATACAAATTAATTTGAAATTATGTCACGATTGATCTTTATGTTTTATATTTACGTACCACTAAACTGATAACAGTTATTTCCTCGCGTAATCTTTCTAAAATTGGCCAACCCCTGTTTGTATTTTATCTCTAAAACATTATAAATTTTTGTGATAAATTATATTAAGTAAGGTTTAAATTTATGTGATATGAATGTCTTGATCGGTTACGATAATAATGTAAGAGGAGATGTAAGCAAATGTGTAACATTTAATTTATTTTAAAGTGATCCATTGATTGGAATTGTAGCTGTCAAAAATATTTCATAGAACACAACTTTTTTTTACACTTACTGCAGCCCAAGTGATATTTAGAAATTTGAGTAAAGTGAACATATACAAATAATATCGAAAAAGTTTTTGTGGTAGAATCTACAGCAAATGGCAGCTGTACTGAATTTCCACTAAATGAGCTAAAATGGATTTCGATTTGCCAACAACAACAACACTTTGTAAACAAAACAGAACAAACAAAATAACTTCAAATTAAATATGTTTCTTAAATTTAATGGCGGAGTGAAAAATTTATTTGCATGATAAAAGAAACAATGTTAATGTAGCTTTTAAAAGTGTTTTTAACAAGGGATGATTATTTGGAAGCAAGATTTTGCACATTGTTCTTGGTAAGACTTCCCGGTACTATTCCAATGTTGTTTGCAAAGATTTTCTTCGCCGGAAGCAAAAATAAGGAACTGGGTGCAGCATTTAACTTTTAATTTCAATTAAGAACGCAATTTTATTGGATCTAAAACTTGTATTGTAAGTTTTTTAAAATAATTAAAATTTATTATTTGTTTACATATTTTTTGCACAAGGTGATGCCAGATTTTTACAATAATTGCATACATGAATGCTGTGCAAACATTATTATGAAACTAGATTTTCTGAAAATCTGGTTATAAAACTGGATTTCTTTGTAAATGAACTAGATTTTCGCCAAAATCCGAGATTTTGGGCATAGCGTAAATTCAGTATTAAAAACTGCTCTCTGTTATAATTTCGTTTTGCTAAACCAGTCTTAAGGCTGGATTAGCCAGACGTAAACGTGTGTATAGCAAATTTAATGAGTTAAATGAGAATAGAAAATGTTGTGTTGTATTTTTTGTGTTACTCTTATGCATTGAACATCTATTCAAAACAGATTTTCATTGTGTATTTACGTTTTCTATACGTTCAATGCATAAGAATGACACAAAAAACAACACAACATCTTCTATTCGTATTTAACTCATTGAATTTGCTATACAGAGATACGTTTACGTCTGGCTAATCCAGTCTGTAACATTTACATTTTCTCCCTATATTGTTACAGCCAAATGCATAGATATTTGGCTGATATTTATAACAGTTCTTAAGGCATATTTACACACGAAAGAAACTGCTAGAGATAAGGAAAAAACACCTCTAAATAGTTATATTCTGAATGATATAAGCTATTTAGGAATGTGTTTTGCTTTATCTGCAGCAGTTTTCTCTCGCGTTTCTTTATAAATCAAATTAACAAATTAAAACAACAACAAATTTTAATTATAAGACTATTAGATTTAACAAAATATCTATGCATACGGCCATTATTCTTTAATTCATATTTAACGTATGTATTACAAAAAAAAAGACCACTGAACTGCGATTTTTGAAAATTCTATTTTTTATGGGTATTTTCTTTTTAATTGGCAACGCACGAATAGTTTTCTGCATTTAACGTCATGTTATCACGAATGTTACACACACAAAAATTATTTTTCTTTTTTGAAAACATTACGCGCAAAACTAGTAACATTTTACCAAGTTTTTTATTATTTTTCTTTTCTACTTAAAATTTGAATAAATTATTTAAAAAAAGAACTATAAGTTGAAATGCTTTTAATTGGCAACAATTGTTTTGTGTAATACTTCCATGGGAATACTGCGGTACTTTTTCAACAAGTACTGAAAAAGTATTACACAATTGAATTTTACATCCCTGGTACTTGTCACTTCTTTTCATTCTTATTCAATTTCAATGAAAACAGGTGGCCGGCAGTAGTGATCGTGGTTATTTTATCATAATTGTTTAAATAATAAAGAAAATTAAAATATTTTTTGATAAAAATATAGTTCAAGTGTAGCGTAACATTTTGATGTGAAAATTTCTTCAATATGTTAAAAATTAATACGTGCAAATCGTGTTAAAAATTCAATGAAAATTCTCTGCCTGCCGGCCATTCTGGTTGTTGTTATTGCTTTTCGTTTCATTAATAAGATGTGATAGTGTTGTTGTGCAAATAAATATAAAAGCTTATTCTTAAAATTAAGTAGCTGACTACACGACTAAAATTGCAGCCAGCAGCATGTGTAGCCATGTAGACGTGTAGCCGCAGTCATCTATGTGTTTAATGCATTATTCGGCTTTTTTTAGTTCTCCCGCAAATTTCAAAGAAAACAGGTGGCCGACAGTAGTGCTCGTGGTTATTTTATCATAATTATTTAAATAATAAAGAAAATTTAAATATTTTTGATAAAAATATAGTTCAATGTAGCGTAACATTTTGATGTGAAAATTTCTTCAATATGTTAAAAATTAATACGTGCAAATTGTGTTAAAAATTCAATGAAAATTTTACTTTGCCTGCCGGCCATCCTGGTTGATGTTATTGCTTTTCGTTTCATTAATAAGTTGTGATAGTGTTGTTGTGCAAATAAATATAAAAGCTTCTTGTTATAAGCTTTTAATAGAAGAAAAATGCAATAAGAAAGTAAAAAAAAGAAAAATGTCAAATAAAATGTCATTATATTAAATGGCGAATAAAATGCAAATAAAGTTTTTAAAAATGTATGTAGTTAATATAAAAAAATCATGCTAGTGATATAAAAAATAGGGTCTTAAGAAATATATGCCATAATTTCTCAAAATATTTGTGCAATCAAATTAAAATATTGTGCAATCAAATTAATCCATTACATTCAACACGAAAGACTAATCGGACATGGATATCTAATAGGTAAATTTTAATTTATCATTCTATTTTATTTCTTTCTTGCAAAAAACTGCTGTTTGATTAAAAGCAAAAAGCTTTCAGTTACAAATATCCAAAGACTTTTTATTGATAGGTGGCGCATCTGAAAATCCTTCCAATCCATGACATATTCTGCTTCAGAACCAGTTCCAACTAGCACTCTTGTACCCAGACATTAATTTATTAAAGAAACAACATTAGTTGAAACTGAAAGTAAATTCCACCTATTAGGCACAGACATTAATTTATAAAGATGGAGCAAATTATGCATTTTGCTTTAGTGTCTCTACTTCGTAGTAGATGGCGTTTAAACAAATAAATGACAATACCCTGCGCCATGCCTAGGTCGGCAAGGCTGTCAATTGTCTTAGTAACCACAAATATAACATTTAATACATATATATAATTCTAGTACATTCAGCTGTCACTAGCAGACTTATTTCATAATACTAACGTCAATTTTTGAAATGTTCGACGTGGTAAAAGCATTTGTTTTACATTTTTATTTTAAAAACAAATTTTCATAGTTCAAAATGGTATTTTTTCGTTAAATTTATAAAATTTTCAAGTATTGAGGCATTGGAAAATGCATATTAATGTTAAATCTTTTTTTCAAAATAAATAAATACACATACGATAAATCTAAATTACTATTGATTTAGAAAATTAAAGTATAATATACACATAAAACATATATTTTTGTATAGTTTTTGGCAAATATTCTTTTATGTTACGAAGGAAATAGAAAATCAATAATACCCTGTTGCATATTGTAGCAAAATATGCCTAATAGGGAGAATTTATTTTCAGGTGCGCCATCTATTGGGAAATAGTTTCAAAATTAATGTCTGGTTCCTAGGGCCAAGATAATGTATATAAAAGAAATAAAGTATTTGTTGTTGTATTAGCTAAGAAGTTTACGCTACTCATCATTAGATGGGGCAAACTAAAATATATGTGCTGCCAACTGAAAAGTAACGTCCATAAAAAATATAGAATTTTTGAAATAGTTTTTTGAGATATGAAGTTGCGTTCGTATACCCTTGATATGTGTGTTCTATGGGTCGCGAGTAGTATTTTTGTGTAGTTTGGACCTTAAGCGCTTTTTTTTATAATACTTTAACTTTTTTTTATAATACTTTAACTATTCACGGGATTGATAAGTAGGGGTGGCATTTCTTATAAAACCCAAATTTTGAAAATATCTTGGCTCATTTTCTGTTGAACGCATTTAAACAATATTTAGGAATAACACATTTATACTCTGGGACAAATATCAGTACAAAGTCGCAGTTAATTTTAATTGCGTAAAATAACAACTCCGATTCAATACAATTTTCTTAATTTGTTGAAATCTGCAATTTATATTGAGCCAGTATTATAGTCAGCAATTAGAATAATTTTTTATTAAAATTTTACTTGAGGAAAAATTCTTGTATGAACATTATTAACTTAGGCAAAATTTTGGCCCATTGACTTTGAGCTCCTCATTTTGAAACATAACATAGTTGTTCCATAACTTACAAATAAGCTCAAAAAGAGCATAACATATAAAAAAATTAAAATAAACTTTGTCATATTATGAATAATAAATATATCTGCATAAACATTTATGAAACTTTTTCATAAATATGAAAAAAACTACTTTTTTATAAGTATTTCTTCATGAAGAAGTATTTAATAAATTTTACTTAATATTTTTTTTAAACTTCTGCATTATATTTAAGAAAGGTTTCATAAATATAAAAATATGTCATCAGTTTATAATTATTATAAAACAGTCGTATAATATTTATGAAGTGTTTCATTGGGCGAAAATTTATGAAAAACTTCATAAATATTCTCTGAGTGTAAATAATAAATATTCTCTGAGTGTAGTACTTTTACCAAAATATTGATAATGTATGCACCACATTATAATTATTATCAAAAAAAAAAAACTTCCAACATTATTGGCATGTACTTTCATGATCAGAATGATTGCACACTTCATGTGTTTTTTTTTTCTTATTCACCTTCCATTACATTGTTAAACTTTTGGTTTACAAGTCTTTCAATTTTCTTCTTGCTTAGTTTTGTTTGGTACTCGTGAAGATCGGTAGCTCTAACGCGTCGTTTGTCCGTATGAGTTAACAAAAATAAAAAAATGTGTTAATTATTAAAAAAAAACTATTATAAAAGTTAATTAAATGTACAATTTTAAATAGTAATCAAAAACAAAATAAATAAGAACATATTATTAAAGAAAATAGTGAAATGAAAGTGTTGCAAATTAATGCTTGATGTTTGTAATATTTATTTAGTTTGCATTTTTATTTAACTAAATAATTAAAAATTAAATAAAAAAAAACTTCAGCGTGTCGTATCGATTAAACTATTTCATAAATATGTTAATTTTAAAGTTTTTGTATGTTTCGATTTTTTTTATTCGCCTCTCACTACACAATTAAATTGAAAATCCTTCATGTTCGTTTTTATGAATCAGCTTCACAGTATTTATTAAGTATTGCATTGGACGAAAATCTACAAAAAAAAAAACTTCATAAATATGAAGTTTTTTTCACTGAGTGCAATAATTGTACCATAATATTGATAACATTAAATTACTATAAAAAAAAAAACTTCCAACATTATTGTCATGCACTTTCATGATCAGAATAATTGCACACTTTTGTGTGTGCTCTTCTTCTTATTCCCCTTCCAATACATTATTAACTTTTGATGTACAACTCTTTCATTTTTCTTCTTGCTTAGTTTTTATTTGGTACTCATAAATATCGGTAGCTCTAACGCGTCGATTGTCCGTATTAAGTTTTAACAAAAAAAGTGTATTAAATATTTAAAAAGTTAATTAAATGTACAATTTTAAATAGTAATTAAAAATTAAATACTATTAAAGAAAATAGTGAAATGAAAGTGTTGTTAATTTTAAAGTTTTTGTCTGTTTCCATTTTTTTATTATTCGCCTCACTACACAATTAATTTGAAACTCATTCATGAATATGTGGAAACTTATTCATAAATAAATATGAAGAAGAGTTTCATCAATGTTCGTTTTTATGAATCAGCTTCACAGTATTTATAAAGAATTGCATTGGACGAAAATCTATAAAAAAATACTTCATAAATATGATTATGTTTTTTCAGTGAGTGCAATAAATGTACCATAATATTGATAACATTAAATTATTATAAAAAAAACTTCCAACATTATTGACATGTACTTTCATGATCAGAATAATTGCACACTCTTGTGTGTGCTCTTCTTCTTATTCCCCTTCCAATACATTATTAACTTTTGATGTACAACTCTTTCATTTTTCTTCTTGCTTAGTTTTTATTTGGTACACATAAAGATCGGTAGCTCTAACGCGTCGATTGTCCGTATAAAGTTTTAACAAAAAAAGTGTATTAAATATTAAAAACAAAACTATTAAATAAGTAAATGAAATGTAAAATTTTAAATAGTAATTAAAAATAAAATACTTTTAATGAAAATAGTGAAATGAAAGTGTTGTTAATTTTAAAGTTTTTTATTTTTTTCTTATTCCCCTCTCACTACAGAATTAACTTGAAACTCCTTGATAAATATGTTGAAACTTATTCATAAATTCGTATTGATAAAACTGCTTCATAAATATGAGGAAGAGTTTCATAAATTTTCGTTTTTATGAAACAGCTTCACAGTATTTTTAAAACAGCTTCACATTATTTAAAAACTTCATAAATATGATTAAGTTTTTTTCCTAAGTGCACTAATTGTACCATAATATTGATAACATTAAAATTATTATTAAAAAACTTCCAACATTATTGGCATGTAGTTTCATGATCAGAATAATTGCACACTCGTGTGTGTTCTTCTTCTTATTCCCCTTCCAATATATTATTAACATTTGATGTACAACTCTTTCATTTTGCTTCTTGCTTAGTTTTTATTTGATACACATAAAGATCGGTACCTCTAACGCGTCGATTGTCCGTATAAGTTAAGAAAAATAAGAAAAATGTGTTAATTATTAAAAAAAACTTTTATAAAAGTTAATTAAATGTTCAATTTTAAATAGTAATTAAAAATAAAATAAATAGGAACATATTATTAAATAAAATAGTGAAATGAAATTGTAAAAATAGTGAAATGAAATTTTTTCTTATTCGCCTCTCACTACACAATTAACTTGAAACACCTTCATAAATATGTTGAAACTTATTCATAAATACGTATCAATAAAAGTGAAAAAGAGTTGTCAAATTTCGTTTACAGTATTTATAAACTTCATAAATATGATTAAGTTTTTTCCCTGAGTGCACTAATTGTACCATAATATTGATAATACATATATGCACCACATTATATTTATTATAAAAAAAACTTCCAACATTATTGGCATGTACTTTCATGATTCTGATCAATTGCACACTTGTGTGTGCTCTTCTTCTTATTCCCCTTCCAATACATTAACTTTTTATGTACAACTCTTTCATATTTCTTCTTGCTTAGTTTTTATTTGGTACTCATAAATATCGGTAGCTCTAACGCGTCGATTGTCCGTATAAAGTTTCAACAAAGAAGTGTGTTAAATAATAAAAAAAAAACTATTAAAAAAGTTAATTAAATTTACAATATTAAATAGTAATTAAAAATAAAATACTTTTAAAGAAAATAGTAAAATGAAAGTGTTGTTAATTTTAAAGTCTATTATAAAAGTTGATTAAATGAACACTTTTAAATAGTAATTAAAAACAAAATAAATTAGAACATATTATTAAAGAAAATAGTGAAATGAAAGTGTTGTTTATTTTAAAGTTTTTGCCTGTTTCGATTTTTTTTATTCGCCTCTCACTACACAATTAATTTGAAAATCCTTCATAAATATGTTGAAACTTTTTCATAAATACGTATCGATAAAACTGCTTCATAAATATAAATCAGATTCACAGTATTTATAAAGTATTGCATTGGACGAAAATCTATAAAAAATATAAAAAATCTATAAATATGAAGTTTTTTCACTGAGTGCAATAATTGTACCATAATATTGATAACATTAAATTATTATAAAAAAAAACTTCCAACATTATTGTCATGCACTTTCATGATCAGAATAATTGCACACTTGTGTGTGCTCTTCTTCTTATTCCCCTTCCAATACATTAATAACATTTGATGGTACAACTCTTTAATTTTTCTTCTTGCTTAGTATTTATTTGGTACACATAAAGATCGGTAGCTCTAACGCGTCGTTTGTCCGTATAAAGTTTTAACAAAAAAAAGTGTATTAAATATTGAAAACAAAACTATTAAAAAAAGCAAATTAAATGAACAATTTTAAATAGTAATTAAAAATAAATAAGAACATATTATTAAAGAAAATAGTGAAATGAAAGTGTTGTTAATTTTTAAGTTCTTGTCTGTTTCCATTTTTTTCTTATTCGCCTTCCATTACACAATTAAATTTGCCTGTTTATTTTGTTTTTTTTTTTGCCTTCCAGTGTTAATAAAAATAGTATTTTAATTATAAAAATAAAAATATTATAAAGTAAAGTAAAAAGTAAATAAAAAAAAATAAATTAATTTATAAAAAAATTAAAGTCTTGTTTCTTTTTAAGTTCATAAATTGTTTTTAATGTCTAGTTTAGTTTTGTTTTCGTAAATGTTAAAAAATATTATGGAACTGTTGTTGTACCAGTGAAAAGGGATAAAATAAATCTTCAGATTGGCAAAAAATAGAATAAAAATAAAAAAAGTTGTTTTAGTGTTGTATTTGTTTCTCTGTTAATTTTTTTTATTCTTTTTAATGTCTTGATAAAAAGTAAATATCATTAACAAAAGACAAATATTTTATCTTAAATTTATCAAAACTGCTATTAAATTATAAATTAATTTTAAAAATAAAAGAATATGAATATTTGCTGCTAAAACTTATAAAAAAATAATAAACGGGAATCGGGTTCGTTCGTTAAATCTTAATTAAAATCGGCATAATAACAGCAATGGCAAAACATGTAATGGTGAGTAATAACCAGAAGTTTATTAGAAAAATATAATCAAAGAGTAGGTATTTTCTTTCTTATGGTTTTCTCAATATATTTGCAAAATAATTTTTATTTGGTACTTAATTTAAAGGGTTTTTGTGGCGCCCTTTTTTTTTAAATTAAATTTTTTTCCGGACTTCCATCTTACTACTTCTTCCATTGCAAATAAGCTGATATTTTTTTAAATTTTATTAAACATATTAATGTGTTTGGACAATTTCTTTGTTTTTCAATTATACTTTTTCCAATCAGCTGTTTTTTTCTTACAAATTTATCCAGTTAAAACCAGTAAGTTCTCTTACATCAAACTATTACTTTAATCTCTATTTTTGCTCTCTCCCTACTAAGTATTTATTTGTGTAAACAAACGCCTTCTAGTAAAAACTTTTAAATTTGCGCGAATTTGTACAAAACACACTTAATATGATGAAACTTCTTCAAAAATATTGATGAAACTTCTTCATAAATATGAACAAATTTCTTTATAAATATTTTTTTTTAGAAATATTAAGAAATATCGTTTAAATCTTAATATATAAATTCTTCACTATATCTAAAAAATGTTTCATACACATGAGGAAACATGCAATCAATATGCATTTTTATGAAACAGCTTTATCATATTTATGCAGTTTTGGATTGGACGAAAATATATGAATCTTTTTCTTTGAGTGTATAATTATCCATGTGGCAGGTTTTACAAAAAAAACATTAATTGAAAAAAATCCGATAGGTTTGTCATCTAAAAAATATTTAATTGAATCAATTAAAATATTATTAAAATAAGGATTAAATGTTAATTTAAATTACGCAAACATAATTTGCTCAAGTTATTACAAATTATTTATTTCGGTTGCAAATAAATGCTTGATGTTTGTAATATTTATTTAGTTTGCATTTTTATTTACTTAAATAATTAAAAATTAAATAAAAAAAATTTCGGCATGTTGATGAAACTCTTTTATAAATATGTCAAAACTTCTTCATAAATACGTATCGATGAAACTATTTCATAAATATGAAGAAAAATTTAATAATTTGTAATTTTTTTTAAAAAGCTTTATAGTATTTATAAAGTATTGCATTTGACGAAAAGCTGTAAAAAACTTCATAAATATGATTAATTTTTTTCCTTGAGTACACTAATTGTACCATAATATTAATAATGTATAAAAAAAACTTCCAACATTATTGGCATGTACTTTCATGATCAGAATGATTGCACACTTCTTGTGTTTGCTCTTCTTCTTATTCACCTTCCATTACATTATTAAACTTTACAACTCTTTCAATTTTCCTCTTACTTTGTTTTAGGTTGCAAATAAATGCTTGATGTTTGTAATATTTATTTAGTTTGCATTTTTATTTACTTAAATAATTTAAAATTAAAGAAAAAAAAATTCGGCATGTTGAAACTCCTTCATAAATATGTTAAAACTTCTTCATAAATACGTATCGATGAAACTATTTCATAAATATGAAGAAAAATTTCATGAATTTTATTTTTTTTAAACAGCATAAATATGATTAATTTTTTTCCCTGAGTGCACTAATTGTACCAAAATATTGATAACATTAAAATTATTATACAAAAACTTCCAATATAATTGTCATGCACTTTCATGATCAGAATAATTGCACACTTTTGTGTGTGCTCTTCTTCTTATTCCCCTTCCAATACATTATTAACTTTTGATGTACAACTCTTTCATTTTTCTTCTTGCTTAGTTTTTATTTGGTACTCATAAATATCGGTAGCTCTAACGCGTCGATTGTCCGTATAAAGTTTTAACAAAAAAGTGTTTTAAATATTAAAAATAACTATTAAAAAAGTTAATTAAATGTACAATTTTAAATAGTAATTAAAAATAAAATAAATAAGAACATATTATTAAATAAAATAGTGAAATAAAGGTGTTGTTAATATTATAGTTTTAGTCTTTTTCTATTTTTTTCTTATTCGCCTCTCACTATACAATTAACTTAAAACTCCTTGATAAATATGTTGAAACTTATTCATAAATACGTATCAATAAAACTGCTTCATAAATATGAAAAAGAGTTTCATCAATTTTCGTTCACAGTATTTATAAACTTCATAAATATGATTAGTTTTTTCCCTGAGTGCACTAATTGTACCATAATATTAATAATGTATAAAAAAAACTTCCAACATTATTGGCATGTACTTTCATGATCAGAATGATTGCACACTTCTTGTGTTTGCTCTTCTTCTTATTCCCCTTCCAATACATTATTAACATTTAATGTACAACAATTTCCATTTTCTTCTTGATTAGTTTTTATTTTGTACTCATAAATATCTGTAGCTCTAACACGTCGTTTGTCCATATAAGTGTTAACAAAAATAAAATGTGGGTTAACTATTATAAAAGTTGATTAAATGTAAAATTTTAAATAGTAATTAAAATTAAAAAAATAAGAACATATTAATTAAAATAGTGAAATGAAAGTTTTGTTAATTTTAAAGTTTTTGTCTTTTTCTATTTTTTTCTTATTCGCCTCTCACTACACAGTTAACTTTTGAGTTGCAACTCTCCTAAATTGCCTGTTTGTTTTGTTTTTGTCTGTTTATATTTATTTCTTATTTGCCTCCCTACACAATAAACTTTGCCTGTTTATTTTGTTTTTATTTTTGCCTTCAAGTGTTAATAAAAATAGTTGTGGTTTAATTATAATATTTATAAAAATAAAAATATTACAAAGTAATGTAAAAAGTTATTAAAAAATAAATTAATTTATAAAAAAAAATTAAAGTTATTTTAAAGTTCATAAATTGTTTTCTTTGTCTAGTTTGGTTTTGTTTTCGTAATTGTTGAAAAATATTATGGAACTGTTGTTGTACCACTGAAAAGGGATAAAATATAGCTGCAGATTAGTAAAGTAATAATCATTACAAAAACTAGAAAAAAATTGTTGCTTTAAGTGTTGCATTTTTTTTTGTTAATTTTTTATTCTTTTTAATTTCTCTTCATAATAATAAAAGAGAAAGGAAATATCATAAATGTCAAATTTCTCTTAATGCCAAGAGAGAGCAATCTTTTGGAAGGGATTTTTCAGTCATTAATAAAAGACAAAGATTTTATATAATATTAATTAAAACTGCATATAAAATATATATAAAAATAACAAACGGGAATCGGTTTCGTTCGCTTAAAAATATTTAATCTTAATTAAAATCGACATAATAACAATAATGGCAAAATATGTAATGGTGAGTAATAACCAGAAATTTATTAGAAAAATATAATCAAAGAGTAGGTATTTTCTTTTTTTTTATGGTTTTCTCAATATATTTGCAAAATATTCCCATAACGAAAAACCTATAGGAAAACTTATTCATAAAAACCGTGACCAAAAATAATAAATAAAAACCGTGTTATAGTTTTCTAAGTCATATCAAAAGTTCAGGATATTAAAAAAAAATAATTTTAATTCAAGTATTAAAAAAACTTTATAAATATGATTAAGTTTTTTCCTTGAGTGCACTAATTGTACCATAATATTACTAATGTATGCACCACATTATAATTATGTATTATGAAAAAAACTTCCAACATTATTGACATGTACTTTCATGATCAGAATAATTGCACACACAACATGTGCATTATTACATTATTAACTTTTGATTTACAACTCTTTCAATTTTCTTCTTGTTTAGTTTTTATTTGGTACTCATTAAGATCGGTAACTCTAACGTGTTCTTCGTCCGTAAATATTACTATTTAAACTATTTTTAATTTAAATTATATAGTTATAAAAAAAAATAAAACAAGTAAAAATCAGCAAACGCCATTTAAGTTAATTGTAAAATTTAATTTATTTTAAAGTTATTTATTATGTATTAATTGTTTGCTTGATTGGTTTTGATTTCGTAAATGTTGAAAAAATAAACTTTATGAATTGCTGTTTCTTAATTTTTGCTTTTACCAAAAATGTTTATTAGTGAAAAAGGAAATTTATAAAATATAAACGGTAATCGGTTCGTGCTATTAAAAATAATTGGTTTTAATTTAAATTCAAAATATGTAATGGTGAGTAATTAGCTAAAATTTATTAGAAAGATGACAGTAGCTTTATCTGTTCTTTGTTTTGTGTCATATTAAAAGTTTAGATAATTGATTGATTTAAGGTGTGTGTTAAATGGTAGCAAAGTATGCTTCTTGGTAAATTTTTGACAGTTTTGAGGTGAATAAAATTTCACTAGCCCATAGGGCTAGTAGAATTTTTGACATAAGAATAGAAATTTTTGAAGTTTTAAAACTTGAAAGCTTGTTGAAGCAAAATTAAAACAAAATAAATAAATAAATTCGATTCTTTTTTATACATAAACATTTAAAACTTTTTCACCATAGAAAAAATATTTTTTATCATACCGCTTTGCTACCGTTTGACACAAAATAAGAAGAGTACATATAAAAGCAAGAGAGTCGTTTAAGAGAGGATGAGGAAGTTGAAATTATTGATGAAACTGTTTGATAAATCGTTTTTTGTTATTTTTTTTTTTAGTTTTCATAAATATGAAAATATTTTTGATAAACTTTTTATAAACAATTATATAAAAAAAATTTAATGAAATACAAATTATGTATTAAATTTGCCAAACACTGCTGTTTGTAATTCTCCCTAAGTTTGCATTTTTATTTACATTAATATTAACAAAAAACCAATAAAAATGACTTTATTATATTAAATATTGATGAAACTTCTTAATAAAAATGAAGAAACTTCTTCGTAAATATGAAAAAACTTCTTCATAAATATGAACAAGTATTTCATATATCTTAATTGATATATCGCCAGCTTATTATTGATTTGACCTATACGCCAAAAAGTATTTATCGAGAAGTGATAAACAGGGATTACATTTTTTGAATTTTTTAATGCAAATCTGGATATCTCAGATATGATAAGGAATGTCGGAAAACGGGTTTTAGAATCAGAAGTAGGATATTTACATTATAATACACCCAGAAAACAGCATCAGTTGTGGCCACCGAATTTGTTGCCAATCGAATTATGGCGGTTACGACAACTATCTTCATATTAAATTTTATTTTTTGTTGTGAACGACAATATTCAGTTGTCTTATTTAATATTTATATTCCACATAAATATTATTATGTTCCACAAAGTTTTATTTTAAGAAAAAAATTGTATTTTTAGATTTTTCCTGTATCGAACCTAGACATCCAGATTCATAATTCACAGTCTTACTTACTGCACCACAATTTAATTTAAATTTATTTGATAAAATTGTTATTTAAACATTTGAATATTTTATTTTAATTAAAAAAAATATTTTTTTAAATGTTTTCCTTTACCGGCATTTGAACTCGCACACTTTTAAATTTTGATGGCTAATTTTGAATTTAAATAATTTTTTTAGGAAAAAATATAGCAAATCGTTAGTGGCTTCTATATCAATAAAATCCACAATTCGGTTGGTTCAACTGTACGAAATTTCTAAACGAATTTTATTCGTAAAGTTGTTTGAAAATAGCAATTATTGGATAATTATATTCTTATTGCCATCTGTTTTCTATAATAATGAATTGTAGGTTATTGCAAATAAAATAAAATCCTTACAAATAAATGTTAATGGTTTTGATTGAATTGCAACCAATTTTTTCTCTGTGTGTGTATAATGTATTTCTAATTCAATTTATTTTCAAAATGGTCAGTGGGTCAAACCCATATTAAGATATGTTCAGGATTCTTCATAATATTTAAGAAAGGTTTTATAAATATTAAGAAACATGAAATAAATGTGCATTTTAATGAAAGAGCTTCATCATATTTATCAAATGTTACAT
Organism: Eustalomyia histrio; assembly: GCA_949748255.1. Lineage (NCBI taxonomy): Eukaryota > Metazoa > Arthropoda > Insecta > Diptera > Anthomyiidae > Eustalomyia > Eustalomyia histrio. The sequence goes on along the minus strand of OX456524.1, from coordinate 158,741,189 downwards.
TCATCATATTTCTGAAATATTATTATTATTATTATTTATTGCTTTTACGCCAAATTATGGGCGCATAGTGCCAATACAAAATTAATTCAATCATTTCTATTTGAACTTAAGGGTTTTATTATATTCCATGATAAATTTCCTGAATGAAGGTTTATCTCTTCTTCAAGACTTCGTCTCCAGATACCTCGTGGTCTGCCTCTTTTTCGCGTTTATTTATGAAATATTACGTCATATACAGTGGTAGACATGCGTTTGGATTGAACGCATGATGTTTTTTTTATTTTTAAGAAAATAAATAAACTTTCGAAAATCTGACTTTGTTATTTGATTTATTGTTGTAATAGCTTAAAAATAAAACACAAACATAAATAGTATTTCACTTAAATTAAAAATATGTCTAAAGAAATTAAAATATAGTGAGACATTCGTTTAAACGCACTTCTAAAATTTTACATAAAAAATGATAATTATTTTACGAAATTAAATTTTTTTTGTTGTAATATTTAGTGTGACCACCTTCATGCCGTATTGCACAAAATATATATTGAGTTTATTAAACTTTGAAGAGTTTGTAGCTCGATATTAGACCAGCATTCTTTAATTTTAACTCTCAGCTCAAAAACTGTTGAAAACTGCCTTCCTTTCTCATTAACTTTGGATGCAAGAATTCCCCAGAGATTTTCGATAGGATTGCAATCCGGACTACATGCTGGCCATGGCAACAAATTTATGTTTTTGGATGCAAACCAATCCTTGCATTGCCTAGAAACATGAATTGCTGCGTTATCTTGTTGAAAAACATACTCCTTGTTTGGAATTTCATCCAGTTTTGTACTAAGAACATCTTCCAAGCATATGGGAAGTTTGAAATTGTAAGCAAACGCTCCCCACACCATGACGCTTCCACCACCGAAATTTCTCTTAGATCTGACGACATTCTTTTGGTTCAAATCATGCCAATAGCAACTGTAACAGTCAGGACCGTCCAAATTAAACTTCTTTTCATCTGAAAAAATCACTTTTTTCCACTCATTTGTCCAGGCCATGTGTGTTTTTGCAAACATGAGTCGTCTCTCCTTGTGGACCTTCGTTAGTCGGGGCTTAGATTTAATTTTTTTCCATCTAATGGATTTAAAACACGGGCAATAGTTCGTGCGGTTACTGGAAAATTATGTTTTTCCTTTATTTCTTTACAATTTAATCGATTTTTCGTGGCTTCAAACCGAATCTGACCCTTTTGACGAGGTGTTGATTTAGAAGATCCTTTTGTTCGAACTTTAATACCGTAATTATTTCCAAGTTTTAAAAAGTTTCTCACCACTTTTTCAGAACGGTTTATTAATTTGACAATTTTTCTATTTGAATTTCCATCTTTTCATTTAACCGCTTTCCAGAAGCCATCTCCCAAATTTTTTCCTTACAAATTTCTTTATAATTTATGGTAAATTTTTTTATTACCAAAAACTTTAACTTTATATTCTTTCGAATTTGTATTTAAGATTTCTATTTATCAAAACACTTCCTCACGCCACTGAATTCACAAAGAAAATTAACTTTTTCTTTACTGCGTTTAAAGGCATGTCTCAACAATATTTGTAGCAATTTTACTAAAGAATGTATAATTCCTTGGTATTTACCGTTAGGCTAGTTATTGTTTTTGTTTTATGCACTTTAACTATTAATGTAAACAAAACAACAGAAAATAAATAAATTGTTATTCTAGATCGTAAGAGAATTATATAAAAATGAGAAAAAATCAATTGCGTCCAAACGAATGTCCACCACTGTATCTGATTAACTGTTTTCATCATATTTTACCTTTTTAAAAAATCAATATCAACCTAGTTAAAGCATTTTTAGTTATCAATTTTAGGTAATTTGAAAAGTGCCACGCCCCTCATTCTATACCGACCACTTTTACCACAATGCTGAAAGATGTTATTATAAAATGTTGGTAGACGGTTATTGTGCATCTAGATGGTATAGAGGTACCACATACCTTTGTCCTTTCCGGCCCATGTTTGACACATATCTTGTTTAACAACTTGGTCCCAAATTTTGCTCGAATACTTTTAACAGAAGACAAGTCAAAGCATTTTCAAATTTTGTTTAGGAAGTGTGATGCCCCTTTGCTGCTATCGCTCCTATATGTGACACAGTGTAAAAAGGTGTTGTTACAAAACGTGAGACTAAATTTTGCTTTTTCTTCTCGAATACTGAGCCGATCCACGTTGATAGAGTTTAAATTCATTTAAATTTTAAATTGAATGAATATTTCATAATTAATAAAAAAAAAAATAATAATAAAAATAAAAAAAATGTTAAACTTCATATAAAACATGGAATTTTTTAAAGATAATGTTTTCACGTGAAAATCATAGCCCCGGTAGACTAGTTGGTAGCGTGCTAGCTTATCAGTGCGGTGGTCGTGGTTTCGATTCCCACCAGAGGCTCTGGTCTGCTTTCGCTACAACGAGCCAAAAGCCTTTGTTGCTAGTGCTCGGTTAGGGTATTAAGATATAGTTGTAATTGAATTTGTAATTATTATGATTGTGGTTTCTTTCTTAAGTTGAAGCGTTTTCAAGGGAAATTTTTTTAACGTGATTCACGACTCATTTTTATAAAAAAAAGTCCAGGGACTTTGGGATAGGCCTCGCTAATTTACATTTACAATTCTAAATTTAAAACAAGGTTAAATAAATGAGTTTTTTTTTTAATGGATTAATAAAATAATAGCGCTCAAATCACAAAAGCATCGTGTTAGATCAATCTTCCTAAATTAACCAAATTAGCATATTATCACAAAAGGATAAATATTAATGTGTCAATGCATCCATATACATACAAAGTGAGTATTTTATGTTTAAATTATTTTTTTTTGTAATCACAAATGATTTTTTTGCATTTAAACTTTTAGATGTTATTTAAGACACTTGTAATATTTATGGCATTTACACCAATTATAATACATAAATATGGCGCTTATGCTACAAATGTAAGCATATCATCAAAAAGTAGAAGTTTAAAATGTGTACCCATGATAAAACATTTTGAAGTTGAACTAAATGAACCCTTAGGAATGGGACAAGGTGTGGGTTTAACTGGTGACCATATTAAATTGGGTGAATGGCAAATTAATAAGAGTTTGGAGATGAAAAATCGACGCCGAAATCCTTTAAAATGGTATTTAAAAATACCCATGTGCTCGGCCATAAGAATATATTATCGTTTCTTTATATATTATAAGGATTCCAAAGGCTTTAAGCGTATTAAATACTGGGAGGGACAACAACATTCACGTGTCGTAGAAGCCTATGAAATATTTCGTCATCAGGGTTCGCAGAAATTCGGCAATGCTCATGCTTTAGCCTTAGGAGGTGGCGTACAAATCGAAAGAGGTTGGCTGAGAAGAGAATATATAATACAATTGAAATTTATTTGGCCTCAACATATCAGATTTAATTCATTTTCACATTTCATAAGAGATACCAAATATAAACTTAAACTTGCAGCATTTAAGGATCAAGATACTCATGTTAGTTCATATCATCATGTTAATGAAGAATTTGATACCGAAATTGAGGTTTCAAGGTTTAACTACAAAAAATCCAGTTTGAAATTGTTAAATGAACAGGGCGAGTTTTATAAACCTGGCTCAATAGTTATATTTCATATAACATCATCGGAACATCGGAATAATCTCTATATTCTAACCATTTACACCAGAGAAGATGAGCCATTGGGAGAAGTTATTATACCATCGACGGATTTAAAGGCAAGTGAGGGCATTTTAGAGTTACCTATTTTTGATATTCAAGAAAATTATAGAGTTGGTTGGCTTACTTTACCCTATCTTCGAATTGAGGCTTTACCCCATGCTTTAGAATTGAATTTACGTTCCAGTTTTCATCATTATTGGCCCTACAATTGGCCCACCATCGATATTGGCCATAGGGGAGTGGGTAAAAGTTTCTATTATTACAACGCCAATTTGGTAGAAAATACTATAGAAAGTTTTCTTAGAGTTCATGAGCATTATGGTGATATGGTGGAATTAGATGTTCAACTTACCAAGGATTATGTACCCATAGCTTGGCATGATTTTGGATTTTACACAACTGGTTTTCGTGGCTATAAAAAGCTAAAAGTTAATGATTTGGATTATGTGTACATCAATGAACTAACCTATGAGGAATTGCTGGGGAAAAGAGTTTTTATGTTTGTCAAAGGTCTAATGATGGAGATAACACATTTAAATTCAAACTATGTTTTAGAAACTGAAAGAATTTTTCCAAAGTTATTAGATGTCTATAAACATTTACCGCTATCAATGGGTATTATGCTGGAAATAAAATGGCCCCAAATAATGAGTAGCGGCACCTTTGAATCGTTACAAACCTTGGATAAAAATAAATTTGTTGATGTAATACTGTCATTAACTATGAGCCATAGCTGTGGCAGACCTTTAGTATTTGCCAGTTTTGATGCTGATATCTGTTCTATGATACGTTTTAAACAACATATTTTTCCCGTTGTGTTCCTAACTATTGGTCAATATAGTCCCTGGGAATCGTATGCGGATTTACGTACACAAACCTATATGAATGCCATAAATTTTGTTCAATCAGCTGATATCTTAGGTTCGGCGGTATATGATGGAGAATTTTTAGAGTCCGTGTCTAAAGAAGAATTAAATATGGCCTTCGAATTGCAACAACTTAATTTTATATGGGGTGATCATTTAAATGATACTAAAATAATAGAAAAATTTAAAAATCAAGAAGTTGCTGGTTTAATTTATGACCGTTTAGATATTTTGCTAAATCAAAAGCCTAAATGGAAAAGAAAACGTTTTGGATTTTTTGAGGCTAATGAACTTGAACGTATCTTTTTGCGTCAGTGTATAGCTGCTGGTAATACAAGTATGTCAGAAGGCTTACCAGATACACATTCGCCATTTTGGCCTCGAGTACGTAGCTTGGATGAACTTTAGTAATGTTTCAGAAAGACAAATGTATGCCAACAATCCGACACAGTCATTAAATTTTGTTCAAACTTTTCTCTCTTTAAATTCCAACTTAATAAAATGCAATTGAAAATAATTAGAAATCGTTGTTTCATTTCACTCTGCAAACAATGGTAGAAAAGTACCTGCAAGTATCATTTAAGTGTATGTATATCTGTATACTAAGGTGGTCCAAAAAAAAGATAGAACTTAAAAAATATTGTCTGGCAAAAAAAAAATATCAAAAAAAAATGTTTATGAAATGAATTAAAAATTGAGGAAAATTAAATATTATTACTTAAAAATGTGCGAATTTTTGGCGAATTTGTGTTAATATTGGTACAATATAAATGTATTCCCATCTACGCCAAAAAAACTGCTCATTTTTTGAGGTCGGATACCTGGTATTCCAGTAAAAGCGTTCTTTAGCGATGTGTAAAAGATACGCTATCTATTGTGAAGTTCGCACTTTTGAGAAGTTATACTTTAATGTAACTGTTTTTTTTTTTAGATTTTGATTCTATATTCCTTCCATGCACATTTATTAAACTATATAGAAAGTTTAGTTAAATTATAGCTTATATTTATTTTCTTTTATTCGATCTTCAATATTATATTATATTGCACGAGCGCCCCGGTAGGCTAGTTGGTAGCGTGCTGGCTTATCAGTGCGGGGGTCGTGGGTTCGATTCCCACCAGAGGCTCTGGTCTGTTTTCGCTACAACGAGCCGACAGCCTTTGTTGCTAGTGCTCGGTTAGGGTATTAGGATATAATTTGTAATTATATGATTAATATAAAATAAATAAATAAAATAATAATATTTTTCTAAATTGAGTTTGAGATTCTATTACAAAAATAATGATTATTTATTATTTTCTTTCCAATATTTCGTCTCCACATTGGGTGACTTCTTCAGAGAAAGAAGAAAAAAATAAATTATTATTATTTTTGTAAAATGATCTCAAACTCAATTTAGAAGAATAACATAATATTATAGCTTATAGTTTAAAATAAAAATACAATTTAACGCTACTTTTTGTATAAATAAATTACTCTAACTTTAAATAATTAATTCTTTTCTTCTACCCCTAAATATAAACGAATGTTGTTGAAACTTGGCACAAATAGCTTGAAGAAATTTAGGAATAGGGTCAACTTGCGAATTCAAACGTTGATGTTTTTTTTTGGACCACTCTACTGTATATGTATGGGTATTTGTAATACAATTTTTAACCATCACCCACATAGTGGATATGTGAAATACACTTAAATACTTTTGCTTGCCTCATTAAAAACTTACGCCTCAGAACATTACACATACTACATATCGCAGTCAAAATACAAAAGAGTCACAAATCAAAATTTTCCAAAATCGCCTTTTTTCCCCATAGCCTTCTCAATGCGAAGGAACAACTCAGATGGGGACCAAAGAGGATAAACTAATTCACAGTACACATCGCTAACTTCTCTCAAAATTTCTTTCTCATCACCACTATCCTTTTTTTTTTTGCATTTTTTTTTTTGATGCATTTTGTGGTGTATTATTTTGCATTGTGCTTTTTTTTATTGAAGATAGTAAGTTCAATTTACTGTGTTATTTTGTTATGTCATATTTCAAAATTATATCTTATTTTCACAAACACAATATAAAATTAGAAAAAGTATAGCAAACCCCTTTTTTAAAATCGATTTTTTAATTCATAATGGAACAAAATTGTTTTTTTTTAATATTTTAATTATTTTTACATAAACAGTTTTTTGCGTCTCCTGAAAATTTAAGAATTTTGAGTTGTGACCCGTTTGCATTTAGGGTGCGATATGTGTACTTGTGTATGTACCTTCATGTATTAAGACAAAATGTAACCGTGTGAGGACTTATTGTTAACAGTAACCCAGCAAATAGTTTCATTATCAATTGAGTTGTTATAATATAATACAATTAAAATATGCTCACAACTCATAAAGGTCTTTACAAACGTTTACCATCTCTTGCTATATAAATTTCTATTATTAGGGATAGGAAATGTAATTTTTTAACAAGAAATTAACAAAAATGCGAATAGAGAATAAATTGTGTAAATCAACATTAATTCGGCATCGGAATTAGTTATTTATCTTAGAAGGTAATATTGGTAACCAATTATTTTTTAATTATTGATAAGTTTTGTTATTAAAAAACTTGTAACCACTTAGTACTTAATTGTCTATAAGCATTTGAATAACTACTTATTCTGGTAAAATGCATCAGAGAACTGCATTTGCTGATTGCAAAACGTTCATACGCAATCAACACAAGAATAAATATGTGTTTGCGTTCAAACCCTGAATATACTCCAACACACATATTTGTTGATGATTTTAAATCAATCAAACGACGTGCAAATTGTTTTGTCACTGATTTATAATCATCGGTCGTTTTTATACCATTGATTTTAATCTGTTCGTTTGAATCAACAATAATTATTTTGATGGAGAATAATTAAAAAAAGCAATAAATAAAGCGTATGTCTGTAATCATAATTAAAACAAAATAGTTTCTTATCTATAAAAAGGGGGTGGTTTTGTAGAAACACATTTCATAAATGTTATATGTATATTAGGGTCTAAAATACGTTTTTTTAGAATTTTTATTAGGAATACCAAAAATATTGTTCTTTGTGAATTTTTTTTTTTAAATTTAGGTCGACAATATTTAAATTTTTCCGGATTAGGCAAGTCTGAGATATCGACCTAAATTTTTTTTCCAAAAAAATATTTATATTTCACAAAGAAGTATATTTTTATTACTAATAAAAATTCTAAAAAAGCGGATTTAAGTCCCACCCTAATGCAAACAATATCATTTATGAAATGTGTTTCTATTTTGTTTTAATTATGAATACACTCATACGCGTTTGTTGTTTTTTCTAATTTATTCAACGCTGACTTTTTGTTGAGTGATTAAATTTGCAGTAAACATAATCGACATATGATTCAAACTGATCCCAATTACGCGTTCAGTAACATGATGCTGATTTTATTCTACAGTGAATTTTGTTGAATTATTAAATGTGAACAAGAATTTTTGTGTATGATTAAATCAAGAAAAAAGTTGATTTTGCGATTCTCTGATATGCATAGAATAAACGGGGTTGTGTCTTTTCAAGCAGCACATAAAAAAACTACTTATAAAACCGACTTTGTGTTATAAAAATAATGGCTCGTGATACCGAATTGTATACTCTAGGTAGATCCTAATGATTATGCTTATTATTTAGATTTTAGTAATGACAAACCATTACTGAGAACCCAGATTTTGCTAGGACGTAATAGATATGTTGGCTTGAAAATATCATTTGATTTTTGTTGGCGTTTTTATTTTTTCTTACTACTGTTAGTTGGTTGGTAAACATACTGGTGGTATAATTTAATTGTTGTGTTGGTTCTTACCATTTTTATTTTTTAGACATAGAAGTACAATGCAGAGGCATTCCTTGGACGAGTGAGTAAAATTTTTCTCAAAAATTGTTTATTTTTTCAGTTATTTAATATTTACAGAAAATTTAATTTTGATAGGAAATAATATTTTGTTTAGTGTATGGATTTCATGATCGCTAACCGGGGTGAAATATTGAATCACTTCATTTCGTGTGTGTGCTTTGAGAAAATTACTGAATTTGCAGTAACCAACTTTAGAAAGCTTTACTGCGGGAATACATAAAGTCCATCCGGGGTACAAAATTGTAGCATTTAGATTTTCGTCGGTTATGACCAGATATAGATTTTTTTTAAACAGACTATCGCTTTTTTTCGGATGTCATTAGGAATATATTTGTTGGCAGTTGCTATGACGATTGCTTTTAATTCTTAACAGTTGTAGAGGTAAAATAAATGTGGCGGTTGTGTTCACTCATATATGGATAAAATTTGGATATATAATAGAGCAAACAAAAAAAAAAAAAAAAAAAAGCAAAATTTTAGCGGCTTAATCTCAATTTTGAGGGTTAAAAAGTGGAGTCAAAAATGGTCCATTTTTGACTCGTGTTTTTTCATGTTTTTTCCAAGAAATTTATACAAACTTTGTATCAAATGAATGTATCTTTTTTTAACATATATCTAATAAAGTACTAAAACTATTAATTAGTTGTCAAACAAAAATGTTTCAAACAACTTTGAAACTTTTGTCTAACCCCTAAATATCAAGTTGAGCGAATATGTTTTTTAGACAAAATCTTTTAAGAGATATTGGCCATTTAAAAAAAAAAAAAGATAATACTTGTTCTTGTATCTCAATTATAGATCATGAACAGAAAAATTAATCATGCACAATTCACGCAGGATTAGACTTTCCCAATCTCTCACGCTCAAGTGAGTATAGTAAAAAAATATTCAAGATCACAATATTTTTTTGCAAAAACAGCAAAAATTATTAAAAGTCAATTATGAAAAAACTAAACTTACTCAAAAATCATGTGAGTATAGTAATTATTACTTGCGATCATGTATGAATCAGGTGACTCATGGAGATTCCGTGTCAGGCGCCTATTTCTCATATGAAAGGTCAACCCTTTCCTTTCACTCCGATGCGATTCTTAAGTCTATACTTTAGGGCGGATTATTTGCCAGAAATTAATTCTTGCCGGAAAGCGATAAACATAGTCCGAACATGAACAAGTATCCTATACTAAGAACAAGATGTTATTTCGAACTCGAGCATTTAAAAGGGTTGTTGCGGTTTTCAAAACAAGTCACCGGTACGAGTGACATACATTGACTAACTTTTTCATCCATTGTAACGTGGGTGGGTGGTTGCCTTCCTCTCGTGCTAGAAGTTTGTTAGTATTTATTTCTCTTTTAGCATAGTCCATGCCTTCTGTAGACATAGTCCACCTTAAACTTTCGCTTTCTCCACGTATGATTGTGCAAGCATGGTTGATTTAAATGCAAGACTCACTCAATGTTCTTTGTTGACCAATAGGTCTTTTGAATCAAAATGCTGTCATTGTGAAATAGGGAACTCTTTGTATTATAAACGTTATAATTATCCGAGTGTCGAAAGAAGCAAACAATTGTTTTAGTTTTCTTAACCAATGTCAAAAATACTTCCATCCGATCTTCTCACTATATGTATAAAATACCTACATCCGTTGGTACTTTGTTTTTTTTTTTATATATTAATGAACAATTTCCAAGCTTGGACTAAAATTTCTGTTGCAATATTTCCCCAGTTAGTTAATGGAACCCTCATAAATCCCACAAATATACGCTACTGTTTAACATACACATCTTTTTTTTTAGCGTATAAGAATGTTTGAGTGTTAAGGTCGACCGACCTGCAGATGATAATAGCCGTAAAAGAAAAACATTTTGCTAAACATATTTCAAATAACATAGATAATGAGATTAAGTTTCCGATGCAGGGGATTAATTTATTTCATTTCGTTTACATTGATATTTCAAAAACGTAAATTACAATTAAAATAAACCGGGAAATTAAATGAAAGGAAAAATGCTTATATATGTGTGTGTATAGAAAATCTTAAAGAATTCTATAAACAGAAACTTAAATCACAGTAAATATTAAGGCTGGTGTGGAAAACAATACTAATACTTGGACATTTACAAACATTCAGCATTGAAGACATCGATGTAGTCACCAGATACACAGGCATTACCAATGGAACCCATTGATTGACAAATACCGGGTATTTTGCTAGAGATTTCAATTGAACAACGTCTGAGTGGGGAAACTGTTGAGGATGGTGGTTTGTGATGTATCTGACGATTGGAATGCTGATGTTTAAGATTTTGTTTATTCGCTGGCATAGGATTACGATGAGTTATCTGATCCATTTGAAAGTGATGTTGTGGTGGGGCAACATGCTGATGTTCTTGTTGCATTTGCATTTGTAACCATTTTTCCATCTCCGCTTTAGTTGTCAAGTCATCATCATCAATGCCATCATGTTTATCGTTATCATTAGAATTGCCAGTATTTAAGTTAAAATCCATGTTGTCTTCTACATTGGGTGGCATTTCAATACCACCTGTTCCCTCGACATCCGCAGATGCTAACGGAAATGCCATGCGACGTGCATAATCTATTGATTTTGGAACATGAACAGCATCATGCAACAATTCCAAAGGCAATTCGATGGCATTCAACGACCCAAATGCAGTGAATAACTGTATCAACACAATAACCAGTAAATACGTGTATGCGAAGGCATTTCTAAAATGCAACAACATAATGTTGTGCCACAGCAATCACTCAAATAAAAATACGTTTGTATGTGGTATGCTTTAATGCACTTTTAACTTTCTGCAAATGAACTCTCACTGTCTCTCCCAATCTAAAAACTTGGTACGAAATGTGTGTGTGTGTGTGTTAAATTCACTTGGCTCTAACTGTTAACTTCCGTTTCCGTTATTAGAGTTAACACAATATTTTTTGCTGTTTTTAGTTTGCAACAAAACTTTTGCTGATGTCTGTTTGCTATGATTATTTACGAATAAATGATATTAACATCATTTGTCCTAATGGCTTTTATAGCCGGCAGTCTGGTAAAGAGTTGAGTTCACGATGAACTTAAAGAAAAAAACCCTTTTTGGAAATCTTTAGAATAAAAAATAAATAACAATACATTATAGATGATATTATGATGTCATTGTGTTATTTCTGTTTGTCGTTTTATTTTCACTTAAACGTTTTTTATGGAAAACTACTAAATGTCAAAAGAAGCCATTCATATTCGTATTGGTCATTTGAGTATATACGGTAAAATCTCGCTAAAGAGAATAAATGAAGTTTAAAAAGAAAATTAATATTTCTCTCCATTAATAGATAGAGTTGATGTGTGCATAGTTTTTGAGTTATTGTGATTTATGTTTATTAGTACTAGAATTTGAATTTAACCGCAATTTTTCTTAACCACGGTTAAGGTTAAAATTACAAAAAAGGTTTCACCAGTGACAGTTTATTCGTATTACAAAAGTAGGGCAGTAGATAAAATTACGCCTTTTCTCCACTTTCGCTTATAAATTGATCCACAGAGAACCGAATTCCTTGCCAACTGAATGATTTGTTTGCAGCAACATTTGTGGTAATCAAATGTATTCCTGGCAATTGAAATATTTTGCTTAAAGCCATATTCTGTTGTATTAACCGAATTTCTGTTGCCACAAACAAATATATCGGTGACTCCAACCAAACCATTCGGTTGTCACAAAAAAATTTGGTTGTCACAATAAATCTGTTTTCTTTGTGTATACTACAATAAGAAAAAAAGTTTGTAGAAAAATCTCTTAACGGTTTTCAATCTCAATTTACTAATTTTGTACTGATTTTTAGTAAAAAAAAATTATTATTTAGTACATTTTTTTGCTATTTACAGAATATTTACAAATTTGTGTTGCTAATTTAAGAAATAATTTTACAAATTTTTAAAAACCGATTTGCTAAAATTAACAAAAAAATTTTCTAATTATAAAAAGTGGACATTGAAAGAAATTTTATTTCTAATAATTAAAACTTATACGTACAAACTTAAATTGCCTTAAAATGCTGCATATGTTAATAAAAGGGATCAAAACTGAAGATACTTTTTACAACCGACTCTTGTCCAAAAATAGGACATCCGCTTAAAATGGCACTAAAAAGTTCTAAAAATCAGTCCTTAAAACAATTAAAATTTGACCTTAAAATCTAAAAACTTAACTCTAAAAAATATTGTTCAATAAAAAAATTAGCAAATTAAAAGAAAATGATAAATTCGTTTCTGTTTTTACTATTTTTTAATTTTGTCTAAAATATTTTTTGAAAAAAAAATTAATAAAATATAAAAATGTTGTTGCTCGACAAAAAATTGTGATTTTTTTCGTAAGGCAATTTTTAAAATTAGCAGCTTTAAAGTGCAACAAGTGTATTTAAAAATAATTCAGTTAATTTGTGCTAGTTAATTTGTCACTAGTATTTAGTAAAATATGTTGCTGATTTTAGCAGATCGTTTTTAAATTGCAGTTTACAGTTATTTACTAAAATTTATTAGTGCTTACTATTTTTTTTACTAATTTAATTGTACTAATATTAATAATATTTAGTAATTTTTTTTGTTGATTTTAGCAAACCGATTTTTAATTCCACTTTTCATAAAGGTCACTAAAATTAAGTAGTGGCTACTAATGTTTTCTACTAATTTCATTGTATTACACGTTAGCAGACAAGTGTTGCTAATATTTGCAAAAAAATACCGCTAGGCTCAAATTAGCAAAATTTCCCGTAATAACAACAAAATTTTCAGTTGTCATTACAGATTTTTTTTGGTGAGTGTAGTGGCGGCCTCTTGTGTGAAACACTCATTATTAATTCAACATCCCAATAATTTCATAAGTATGTGCTTTATTTTAAATAAAAGTTTTACACTTAAAAAAAACACCTGTAAGTCATGCTTTTAAATTCAAACGGAAATGGACCACATTTGGTCCTTGTTAGTTCAGCAATTTCACTCAGACTTTTTCCAGTTTTAACTGCCTCCTTATTTTTTCCGCTTGGTTTCCCGGTTATAGGAATAATTTTTTTTAAATTTTTTTAATAATATTTTCATTTAATAGGCAAAATGACTGTAAACTGGAGTTATTCATTTAAACGAGTCTATATTGTACAATACAAACTTATCTTAGCAATGATTGATATTTTTTTTTATTAAACTTATGACATACACTTATTATTGCTACATTTGTTGAAATACATTTGAAATTAAAAGGAATCCTTAAAATGTCTCATTTTTTGCTAAATTAAGCAACAAATCAATAATAGATATTTATTTTATCCCTGTAATATGGCCTGTTGATTCTTTTAACCCTTTCCCTAATAGTAAGAGGATTTATTTATAGTATATAACCTAACTGTATTCTAAGGATTCCTCTGTGCGTATTTTTAAGAATATTTATGTCCTTTTTTTTAAAGGACCTGCTTATAAAAAGTCAAAAAAATGATTTTGTGTGTTCATCATGTAATGATGTTTTCTAAATAAGTGTAATCTTTGATATTTTATCTGTGTGCAGCAGTTGGCAAGTTTGTTTTTGACATTGATTGCCATAAGCTGAAACCTTTTCTTCATAACTTGAGATATCATTAATACTTGACTTCTCCTTCGAGCACAAGTCGTTTGGCGTGCTTATCTCAAGTTGTTAAAAAATGTCGGCTAAGGAGTTTCAACTTATGACCATTGATATGTTGTTTGAATTGTTGTCGAGTTTGCTATAAATCACTGGCAATAGACCAGATTTTAAGAACACAAGTAAACAAGTTACACTGAGAAAAAATTGGTTTTTATTTTAAAAATTTCGATTAAAAATTGTATGATGATTAAGTTAATTACAAGAAAAAAAAATATAAATTTAATTTAAAGTTGTTTAATGTTATTTTCTACATGTACCTCTTGCACTTTTGTAGTTATTAATTGTAAATAACACTTTATCTATTTAACCTTTTGTTATATTCTTATTGAATGTGATCCCAAAATGACCATTAAAAATATTTGTATGTATGTATGTATGTGTTCCTAAGGACGTAAAAGCAGCAAAAGTATTCTGGTATTAACTATATATTATTATAAATAAGCTGTGTTGGCAGTCTGTTTAAATATACAAATATAAATGAAATTGTTTAAATCTAAGGCAATATGCCATAACAACTTATGTCAATATAAATAATAAATAAATTGGTTATTCATCATTATGGCATAATTCAGATGTCTATTAAGAAGCACGTCATTAAAATTAACTGCAATTGCAGTTAAAAAGGGGAACACTGCAATTGTAATTTCAAATTAACTGATATAGCAGTTAAAAATAATGTTATTTTAAATTACTGTAAACAGTTTTTTAACTGCTATAAATTTTACCAACATAATACATTATGGTCTAAAAAAATGTACTAGTTATTCCAATCCTAATTGCAAAATATTTAATATTTCGCAAATTATATTAATTATAATTATTCACATAAGCTATTTTATCATATAGCCACGTGCATTAGTAAAAAATATAAGAATCTTCATTAGTATTTATTAATATTGATGATGTTATTTAAGTCTTCAACAAGACCACAATTTGTCAAATTTCTACAAAGGCATAAATGACTTTATATAAAAACGAATTCAGCAAAAGTACCAACAAAATTAAATATTTTGCAGGTTCAGCACTTTTTTTTTGTTATATATTAACATTGTGTTGATATTATCGTAAAGTGAAATAGAAAAAAATTGAAAGAAATTGTTTCTTATTAGCTGTGTTTGTGCGGCAAGCACGTTAACAGTTACACTTAAAATAGTTTGTAAATTAAAATAACATCAAATATCATTTAAAAGAAATGATATTAAAGTCAAAAACGGGTGTACATACTTTTTATTTAAATCAAATAGTTTTTGTTAATTATTTTTCAATGTTGTTTAAACAAATGACACATCAGTAAAAAATAAATGATTAATCAGTTAAAAATAAATGTTAATATTTTACCTATCAATTCCGTATTTATTTGAAATTGTTTCAGTTTTTGTATATCTTTTTTAATCTACAAAATGTATACTCACACAGTCTATAGACACATTTTGTGTGAATGACCAAATGTGTGTAATTTTAATTGAAATAATATTGTATGTAAACAAACAATTTAAATAAAAAAACGAATTGGAATTTTTTTAAAATTTTTTTTTGAAACAAGTAGCAAACGAAATTTAAATAAACCACAAAATTCTGTTTTGTGGGTAAATTTTTATTAAAATTCCAAACAAATGAAAAAAATAAATAAAATTTGAACAAATGTATAATAAAGTTAAAAAAAATATTTTTTTGAATAATAAATATATTTTCTTTTATTTTTAACTGATATTAAAAACTTTTTTTGATAAGCTTCTAACAAAAAACTACATAAAATTCTGAGTGTAATACTAAACTTTGGCTTAAGTCAAATTTATATGGAAATGATATAAGCTAACGTTGATAGTTTGCCGCACAAACACAGCTAATATACAACTGAATATATAATGTATAGTAGAACACCGAAAAAAAGAGCCAGAAACTCCATTTACGCCCCTTACTATATAGTAATAAAAGTCACTGTAAGCTAATGGCGTTTTGTTTCCAAAGAGTAAAAAATATCTCTTTATCGAAAAGATATTGTTTTCGCGCAATTTTGTCTAAAAAGTAAAATTTTTTTCTACTTTTTGTCGACCCAAAAAAAAAGTTTTTTTTTGTTAAAATTTTTGTTCGCAAAAAGATTTTTTTCCTTAACTTTTTTTTTGCGAAAAACTTTTATTTTTCCGTAAAAAAAATAATGCAATTTTTTATAAAAAAAATTGAAATAAGTTTTTTTACGCAAAGAAAAACACTAAAGAAAAACCATGACCTGTAATCCGTTTTATTAGAATCATAAAGGGGTGAAAATTAGGGGTCGACTGTATAGAAAAATATGTTATTAAGTACTGGATGTAGGATCAATTGCAGTGTGTCAAAGTTAGCCATCTCGAGTATAAAATGTCTTTAGAATGTTGTAATTTTTTGACAAATTTATGATTTTTCTGTGTGACCCTGTGTTGAGACAGTGGTTATATATTCATATTTATTTATTTTGTTTATAAATGTGCTGTTATCTTGAAACTTGGTTAATATTTACAACAGTGAAAAGTTTAAAAATCATTTTTCTACCAAAGCAGGTAGATTTTGAAGCCGTGTGTTGTATTTTGTGACTTAACAGGGTGTATCAAAACACAATTTTCAAAAATCTCTAGTGTATTCAGCAGGATATTTTTGTAAATTTTTTAAATATTGTAAAAATTACAATCTCATATCCAAGATAGTCAGTTTTGACATCCGATAGCTTAAGCTATATTAAAACAGGGTGCATTTAATATAATAGTAATGGGAATATAGTTTTTATATTCGAGCGCCCCGGTAGGCTAGTTGGTAGCGTGCTAGCTTATATAATACACTTAAAAAAGTTTGTAAGTTAAAATAACTGAAAATATCATTTAAAAGAAGTGATATTTCATTTAAAAACTGGTCTACTTAATTTCATTTAAATTAAATGCCATTTATTATTTATTTTTAAATGTTGATTAATCAACTGACACATCCGTAAGAAACAAATGATACAATCAGTTAAAATAAATGTCAAAATTTTACCTATCAATCCTTAAAAAATAAATTGTTTTTTTTTTTAATTTATTTGAAATTATTTCCGTTTTTGTATTTTTTGTTTTTTTTAATATACTCGTACAATACAAAATGTATGTATGCATATGAAGCTATAAACACTTTTTGTATGAATGTGTTTGTTCTTTTAATTTGTATTAAAAAATTTTGTATATATACAACCACTTTAAATAAAAAAAACAAATTTTAATTTTTTGAATATATTTTTTTGAAACAGACAGCAAACAAAATTTAAATTTGTAATAACTGTTACGGACACAAATAAAGCAAAAGTTTCCGTTTTGTGGGTAAATTTTTATTAAATTTCAAACAAATGAAAAAAATTAATGAAACTGAAAAAAAAAATGGTAAATGATAGTAAATTATTTCGAATAAATGTATAAAAAAGTTAATATAGATATTTCTTTGGAAAATAAATGTATGTTCCTTTATTTTTAAATGGAACGGAAATCTTTTTTATTAAACTACAAACAGTTAACTACATAAAATTCTGAGTGTAGTAATGGAATATATATTTTATATTCGAGCGCCCCGGTAAGCTAGTTGGTAGCGTGCTAGCTTATCAGTGCGGGGGTCGTGGGTTCGATTCCCACCAGAGGCTCCGGTCTGTTTTCGCTACAACGAGCCGATGGCCTTTGTTGCTAGTGCTCGGTTAGGATATTAATATATAATTTGTAATTATATGATTAATATAAATATAAATAAAATATTTTATTACTACATCGCGGTCAAGGTTTAGAATTTTTGAAAAAAATTTCCAATTAATAAATATCTGCATCAGTATTGATTAATTTTGCTACACAAAATTGAAATAACTCACTCTATTTCGCTTGATTCCACTAAGCGGATAAAAATGTGTTAATTGTTAAATCAGTTGATATATTTTTGATGATAATTATTTCTCACGAGTATTGAGCATTTAGTATAGTTTTAAAAGATTTACGATATAAACCATTTTCATGACATTACTTGGAAATTAACAATCACACATTTTCACTTAAGCACACACTCACAGCTAAAGTAAGGAGTCGGTTACAATGACAGCGATTGGCGACGAATACAAAATATTCAGTTTATTATGAAAGTGACATTAGACATATTTTCAAAATGTTAAAGATCGCTGAAATTTTAAAAGAAAACAATTTACAAGAATTGTAAATTATTTCGTTTAACACAAAAATCCTTCCCATAAAAATAACTTCCAAGCCCTTCACTCTTACATGATAAACCCTTCATATTATTTTTGTTAAATTTTGTGTAGGTGAACAAAGTGTAATAATGCTGAAGAGAAAGTTAATTAAAAAATCTGCCGAAAACTTCAATTAATTGTTTGTATTTTTTTAACGCTGAAATTAATACCACATTAATGCCTTAAAAGGCGCTAAATAAATATTCGTGGTTAATTGTTCGAATCAGATACATGAATGTATAAGATTTTTGCACGTTTTAAGATTTGTTGAAGTCTTATTTGGATTCTGTATCTGCTAGTTGTCATAATTACGTTTTGTATTCCTAAGCTTTTTAGGATTACGACAATTTACGAAATACACGACATGTTAAATTAGGCTGAAAGTTTAATAAAATAAATAAATAAATAAATAAATAAATTAATAAATTAATAAATAAATAAAGAAATAAATAAATAAATAAATAAATAAATAAATAAATAAATAAATAAATAAATAAATTAATAAATAAATAAATAAATAAATAAATAAATAAATAAATAAATAAATAAATAAATAAATAAATAAATAAATATTAACACAAAGTTAATAATTTTTGTTTTCTAAATTATTAAAATTTGTAAATACAATTTCGGATCCTTTTGATCTATAAGGTTGTAAAATTTCACTTAAAAGGGATGTTGTTAAAAAATGTCTTGATTTACATTGAAAATTAATTTCAATAATGCGGGTTTGTCTACATGCTACTTTTTACTATTTTTTCTATTTTTACTGTTTTTCTTTTAGTTTTTGATGCGAAATTTGCAAATTTTTAATTTCAGTTATTTCTATTTACTAAATTTGAGATCATTTTCTTTTATTCCCCTTGGAAAAAAAAACCAAAATTTTCTAAGTTTACTATTTTTTTTTATTAGAAATGTAAACAAACAGTCCCAATATTTAATTAACGTATAAAAAATTTATCCTTTGTTCCAAATTCCAAAAAAAAAAATAATCTTAATATTGTGTGTTAATGCAAAGACAAAAAACTATGTATTTAAGTATCTTCCGCCATTGGGAGGTAATTTTGTATTTAATTCACCTTTACAGCAAAATTGTCTTTTCAAGGAAGGTGTCTGCTATAAATGGCGCCGTTGTTGGGAACTTTCACTGTAATACAACAAAATTACATACAATCTGTTTGTACAAGCCTAAATACTACGTTCACCATATTATACGTTTTGAAACATCCAGAGTGTGTTTTAATTGAATTTACTGTTGATGTCGTATAAGTTTGATATCATCGTCGTCGTCGCCTTCATTGTTGTTTTTTATTGTAGCTTTTGCAATGCTACATTAAGTTCAGTTTAAATTCACAAAACAAAGTTTTGAGTGGGAAGTTTTTTTGTTTTTTTTTTTTTTGTTGTTTTTCATTAGATAAGACGTTGGGATTTAAAGTTTAAAAGTGTATGTTATCTTTGTAAGAGTAAATATTTAAATTACCTTAAAAATGTGGTTAAACTCTGTTCAGAACACAAAGTGCGTGTATCAAGAGTTGTATAGAAAGATATAGTAAAGGACTGAGCATTAAACAACTCGATTAAACTATATTTTAATCTGTGTGATTAACAATTAATTTAACTTTTAATCTGATTCTATTTCAAAACGACTCTGTTTTCACACTACTACTTGTATACATCTCTGTGTTTTGTTATAACGACTAAGAGCCAATTTATACGATGCAATTGATTGCATGCAATTTTCTTAATTTACTTTTCAAAGTTGCTTCCAAAGTTATGTCTATTTATACGTTGACTTTAATTACATGAAAACTGAATGTGAATGGAACAACAAAAGAAGAATACATATAAGTGTGAAAGAGAGATAACAGAATCATGCACGAAAACCGTGCCTTTTTGTTACCCCGTTCGCTAACAAACAAAAATTGCATGCAACAAAGTCACCGTCTTAATTGGCTCTAACGATAATAAAACTAACGTTAAGATGCTACCGCAAAAATATTTTGGCGCTGTCGACAAATATTTTTTACTAACGCCGACATTTTCCAAGTTCATCTTATGCCGGATCGCCACCTTGGTACTTTAAACTGACAAAATTAATCTTTTAACTGTCAAGTTAAACTTTTAACTGTCAAAAATGCCAATGTTAATGGTGAAGATTAACAGAGTAGATTAACTTTGGTCAAGTAGTTTGATTTCGCAATATAAACGAGCATTTCTTTGGAAAATTTTCAAAAATCCGTTTTGTTACCAATGTGCAACGATTTAGCTCAAATTATCACCAAATACTTTTGGGAGTGTGTTGTGTGTTGGGTCATTTTTATGGCGAAAAGGAAAAACTGCTTAAGTCTGATTAAGCACTTAAGAACTTAAGCACTTTTTCCTTTTCGTCACTTTTTCCTTTTCGTCACTTTTTCCTTTTCGCCATTTCTTAATAGGGGATTATGGCTGCAAAATTTTCGGAGTTTAAGATGAAATGATTATGGGAATTAAGACCTTTTTTGTAATGGAAATATTTCCCATTGTGAGGTTAGTCATATTCCCTATAAACTTTTACAGCGTACGTGATCTGGGGCCGGGCTTAAGGGTTTTTTTTCTCTGTGGAATGATCAAATCTGACTTTGCTGAGACAAGCTTATTGCGTAGCGCCCTTCTGCTGGGGAAGTGACTACATAATGTTTCGTCATAATCCCCACAACAAATCGGTGTACTGGGATTATTACCGTTTTGTAGACGCTCTTCACTTTCTGTTTGGGTATTAGGTCCTCAAAATGGAAATAGGGATAATGTCTAAATACCCTCAAAATTTAACAATTCGCCCAATACCTGCCATCACAAATGTACACCTTTTAATATTTTGTATTGCATTGCTCATACTACGTGTAATTCAATAATATTCATAAAATTTATTTTCTATTAAGGCTATTAAAAGTTACACATACGCCATGTGGGCCCATGAATATTTTTGAATGACTGCATTTTTGTAATTTCTTTGAAATTATTCATTTAAAAATTTGTATGGAACTTGACAAGTAAATACAATTAGTTTTTAAACACCATTAGTTTTTGGTTCAAGTGCATTAATGTAATATTATTTAAGAATTTCTTTCAAATACTTGATACTCTTTTAACTATTTCATATATATAAATTCAAACTTATGTTTTCTAAATTTTAAATTATTCTTGTGGTTAAGATAGTCAATTGATTCCATCTCTTCTAATATATACATACATATGATTTATGAAAGTTCTATAACGATTTTATTAAAATTTTATAGTTTTTTTTCTTCCACTACCGGATTTTTCCTTACTCGTTTATACATTGAAAAATCACGGCAATATGCTACGGCTTCGACATCATTAAGCTTTGAAAAATTCTTTTTTAAGCGGATTAAAAATTTTTGGTTTTTACAGCAAACAGCAAAGAGGATTACGAAAAGTACACAGTTTAAATAAAATACTTTTGGCATTTGTTTGTACAACAATTTTGTTAAAACAATAAAAATCCAAATGGTTATGATGGTCTATTAAGGTATGTCAAGCAAAACAGCAACAACAATACAAATATTATAAAATTCCAGAATTTTATTTATTTTTTTTTTTATATAAATGATAATATAGTAAACTGTCAAGATGGGTTAGAATTATGGTAGTGTTGTAGTCGTGGCAGTTGTTGTTTAGATGTGGTGGTAGTGATAATTTGTAACAGTACAAGTTTTTTTTTTTTGTTTTTATAGCAAAATGGCCTCATTTATCTTGTACATACATATTTATACACATACACATTTAAAGAATTTATGTTGGAATATCCTTACAACGTAAAGATTTTATTGTGTTACCTTGCAACAACACATTTATTTATGTTAGCCATCAGGTTGTGGCAAAAACGATATGCATTTTTACACTACACGTTAACTGAAATATAAAAATGATGCAAAAATTTATAAAGAAAATAATAGAAGGACAACACATTTTATACGAGGGTTAGTTAAAAGTGCGGATTTTTGAACAACGTTCTAACGTTTTCTTTCGAAACTTTTCAGATTCTGAGGATTTTTTCTAAATAAGAATCCGGAATAATGCTGTAAAAGTATTTGTATTTATACAGAAATTAGTGAAAAAAAAACATTTCTTTGAGGTAAACAATTATTTAATCTGGCCCACATTTTTTTCTGTTTTCCGTTTGATGACCTAACCTATACAAAAAATAATACCAGTTCTAAGATTACCATTGCGAGAATCAGTTAAAAAAATTTTGATTTCTTAGAAGTAATTCTAGACCATTTCAAAAAAATCACTTAAATATTGCTTCTATAGGATTATTGCTCTAAAAATAATCCTAGGAAGTGATTTGGATACAGCTTATTTCCAAACAGATATTTGCGGCTTTGAATTCTGGCAGAATCTTTTTTAATTTTTTTTTTGTTTTTTAATTTAAATTTTTTAACATTTATAAATTTTTAGATTAATTTTAATATATTTTTAATTTATCAACTTTTAAAAATAAATTATTCAAATGATGAAATATTGCTTTTTATGCACTTTTGAAAAAAGTACTGAAAAATATATTGAATTGCAGTGATCCTTTTTTATAAGGACTTTTAGTGAAGTAATAAATTACAATATGTCGCAAAAATAAAATGGAGTTTTAAATCCAATTAACATTAATAGCAAAGAATAGCTAATTTTTTGAAGGCTATACTAACAATCTTGAGATTGCAAATTCGATACCTGGTGGCGACAATAAACTAATTTATTTTTCCGCTAGGATTTTTTTTCTTTCAATTGAAAAAAAAAACAGTTTTCTTTGCACTTGTTCAAAAAGTTCCGAAAAAATGGTAAAGTGAGGGTTAAAATCATACCGAGTTTCTGTTCACTACTGATTATTTACATATTTTACGCGAAATTATAATTTTACGTAACGTCAATTAAAAATTAATTTTAATTACTTGCTATATATGTTTAATATATTAAAGCAGTGAAATTAAAGTGAATTTATAATTTTTTACATTATTTACGCAATTGTTGACAATACGTACATAATTAGTTTTGATTATAATTTTGATTTTTAAAACGAATTTATAGTTTCTAAAATTTTGTACATCATGTCAACAATCTAAAATTTTGAAAATAATATTTAAAAAGAATGATTATGTAAAAAATTCAGAAAAAAATGCATTTATTAAAATTTTTTTTAAACATTTCTCTATTATTTACATATACTATTTATACAAATGTTTAGCTAACCCTTATAACTATTAAATGGATTTAAGAAATCGGACGGTGTTTATTTTTATTTTTTTAAGGAATTAACACGAATTTTTGTTTTCTCTAATATTTTAGCGCATTGTGTACTTATGTACATATTTTATGCAGTTTTAAAACGAATTTATAATTTTTTACATTCTTTACACAATTCTTGACATATTGTAAACGATTAATTTGAATTATAATTTTGCTATTTCCAAACGCAATAAATACGATTTTTAATAAAATTCATAATTTATACAATTTTTTACAACATGTCAAAAATGTAAAATTTCAAAAATATTTTTTAAAAAAATTCTTAAATATTTGACATTTTTATTGACACGTGAACAATTATTTCAGAAACTTTTTTTTATATATTTTTTATTTTTATTAGAATATTTCGTAAATTTTATAAAAATATACAAATGTATTTTTTCATTTTTAATTTTTTTTCTAATTTTAAGGTATAATTGTAATGAAACAAGAAATTAAAACAATCAAAATAACGCAAACTTGCATCGCAAAATTTACTACTTTTCAGAAGAGACAAAAAAAAGTTTTATAATAAATTTGTGACATGTTTTTGAACAATTCTTTATTGAAATTTAAAATTCAAAATTTATTATAAAACGTTTTTGTCTCTCCTGAAAAGTAGTTTTTTTTTTAGATACCAGGTTGCGTTATATGTCTGGTGGTTCAACATAAAAATTTGTTAATTTAATAAAATTTATTCCTATTTTATGGCTTAGAATCAGACGGTTGTAAATACAAATAATAAAATAATTTATTCAAACAATTTCATAATTAAAATTAGTTGGCATTTTGTTCTGTATACATTTTATAAACAACCCTCGGTTTTTGTTGCTCACTTTACTTAAATTTCAATTAATTTGAAATACTTCATATAAAGATTACATGTTTTCGAGCAAGTATGCTAAAGTTACCAAAAAAAAAAAAAAATAATATAAAACATTTTCAGTTTCTTGTAAATCAAAATAATATAATACGAATTGTTTTCCTGTTAATGTCACATCATATTTCATGACGTGCTAAAATGACATGCAAACAAGAATTTTGCATTTATTTATAAATATTTTTTTTTTTACATAAACTAGTTTACACATGCACATAAATAAACTATTAAAGATAAATGTATGTATGTATGTATGTATGTATGTATGTATGTATGTATGTATGTATGTATGTATGTATGTATGTATGTATGTATGTATGTATGTATGTATGTATGTATGTATGTATGTATGTATGTATGTATGTATGTATGTATGTATGTATGTATGTATGTATGTATGTATGTATGTATGTATGTATGTATGTATGTATGTATGTATGTATGTATGTATGTATGTATGTATGTATGTATGTATGTATGTATGTATGTATGTATGTATGTATGTATGTATGTATGTATGTATGTATGTATGTATGTATGTATGTATGTATGTATGTATGTATGTATGTATGTATGTATGTATGTATGTATGTATGTATGTATGTATGTATGTATGTATGTATGTATGTATGTATGTATGTATGTATGTATGTATGTATGTATGTATGTATGTATGTATGTATGTATGTATGTAT
Organism: Eustalomyia histrio; assembly: GCA_949748255.1. NCBI lineage: Eukaryota > Metazoa > Arthropoda > Insecta > Diptera > Anthomyiidae > Eustalomyia > Eustalomyia histrio. The sequence continues at coordinate 158,715,947 of OX456524.1, read as the reverse complement.
GTATGTATGTATGTATGTATGTATGTATGTATGTATGTATGTATGTATGTATGTATGTATGTATGTATGTATGTATGTATGTATGTATGTATGTATGTATGTATGTATGTATGTATGTATGTATGTATGTATGTATGTATGTATGTATGTATGTATGTATGTATGTATGTATGTATGTATGTATGTATGTATGTATGTATGTATGTATGTATGTATGTATGTATGTATGTATGTATGTATGTATGTATGTATGTATGTATGTATGTATGTATGTATGTATGTATGTATGTATGTATGTATGTATGTATGTATGTATGTATGTATGTATGTATGTATGTATGTATGTATGTATGTATGTATGTATGTATGTATGTATGTATGTATGTATGTATGTATGTATGTATGTATGTATGTATGTATGTATGTATGTATGTATGTATGTATGTATGTATGTATGTATGTATGTATGTATGTATGTATGTATGTATGTATGTATGTATGTATGTATGTATGTATGTATGTATGTATGTATGTATGTATGTATGTATGTATGTATGTATGTATGTATGTATGTATGTATGTATGTATGTATGTATGTATGTATGTATGTATGTATGTATGTATGTATGTATGTATGTATGTATGTATGTATGTATGTATGTATGTATGTATGTATGTATGTATGTATGTATGTATGTATGTATGTATGTATGTATGTATGTATGTATGTATGTATGTATGTATGTATGTATGTATGTATGTATGTATGTATGTATGTATGTATGTATGTATGTATGTATGTATGTATGTATGTATGTATGTACACTTAAAAAAGTTTGTAAGTTAAAATAACTGAAAATATCATTTAAAAGAAATGATATTTCATTTAAAAACCGGTCTACTTAATTTTCATTTAAATTAAATGCCATTTGTTATTTATTTTTAAATGTTGATTAATCAACTGACACATCCGTAAGAAACAACTGATATAATCAGTTAAAATAAATGTCAAAATTTTACCCACCAATCCTTAAAAAATAAATGTTTTTTTCATTTATTTGAAATTATTTCCGTTTTTGTATTTTTTGTTTTTTTTTTTAATATACTCATATAATACAAAATGTATGTATGCATATGAAGCTATAAACACATTTTGTGTGAATGTTTTTGTATATGTATGTGTGTTTATGAATTTCTTGTAAATTGTATTGAAAAATTTTGTATATATACAACCAATTTAAATAAAAAAACAAATTGAAATTTTTTGAATATTTTTTTTTGAAACAGACAGCAAACAAAATTTAAATTTTTAATAACTGTTACGGACACAAATAAACCACAAGTTTCCGTTTTGTGGGTAAATTTTTATTAAATTTCAAACAAATGAAAAAAATAAATGAAACTGAAAAAAATCGGTAAATGATAGTAAATTATTTCGAATAAATGTATAAAAAAGTTAATATGGATGTTTCTTTGAAAAATAAATGTATCTTCCTTTATTTTTAAATGGAACGGAAAACTTTTTTATTAAACTACAAACAGTTAACTACATAATATTCTGAGTGTATGTATGTATGTATGTATGTATGTATGTATGTATGTATGTATGTATGTATGTATGTATGTATGTATGTATGTATGTATGTATGTATGTATGTATGTATGTATGTATGTATGTATGTATGTATGTATGTATGTATGTATGTATGTATGTATGTATGTATGTATGTATGTATGTATGTATGTATGTATGTATGTATGTATGTATGTATGTATGTATGTATGTATGTATGTATGTATGTATGTATGTATGTATGTATGTATGTATGTATGTATGTATGTATGTATGTATGTATGTATGTATGTATGTATGTATGTATGTATGTATGTATGTATGTATGTATGTATGTATGTATGTATGTATGTATGTATGTATGTATGTATGTATGTATGTATGTATGTATGTATGTATGTATGTATGTATGTATGTATGTATGTATGTATGTATGTATGTATGTATGTATGTATGTATGTATGTATGTATGTATGTATGTATGTATGTATGTATGTATGTATGTATGTATGTATGTATGTATGTATGTATGTATGTATGTATGTATGTATGTATGTATGTATGTATGTATGTATGTATGTATGTATGTATGTATGTATGTATGTATGTATGTATGTATGTATGTATGTATGTATGTATGTATGTATGTATGTATGTATGTATGTATGTATGTATGTATGTATGTATGTATGTATGTATGTATGTATGTATGTATGTATGTATGTATGTATGTATGTATGTATGTATGTATGTATGTATGTATGTATGTATGTATGTATGTATGTATGTATGTATGTATGTATGTATGTATGTATGTATGTATGTATGTATGTATGTATGTATGTATGTATGTATGTATGTATGTATGTATGTATGTATGTATGTATGTATGTATGTATGTATGTATGTATGTATGTATGTATGTATGTATGTATGTATGTACATGTGTATAAGTAATAAGTAAATGTACTTTAATGTACACTTACAAACATCAAGTAGAAAATTTGCTGACAAAATGTCACCACTACCAACAAGCAAACTACAACTATGGGCTGTTAAAAAGTAGTTTAAGTTGTTAAGTTAGAATTTATTTATGTGCATAAAAATATAAAGCAACATGTAATTTGAGAGGAAGGACTAAAGTAAGTAAGAAAAAAAAACAATAACGTAACACGAACAGAATACAACTACTGTCGCTGTAAAACATGATTTTATGTTCAATTACGTACGTTTTCAACTTAACATAACTTAAAGTTAGGTCAATGGCGACGCAAATGTCAACCAGCATTATGAGTTACAACAAATTGCAAGTAGTTACAAACAAAACTTCTAAAGAAAGTTGTATATAGCGAGTAATAAAAATAAATTTTATAGTATGTAAAAAAAAAATGACATTTATCTCTTAACCGGGAGTAATGGAAAGTATTTATATAGGCAATGCTTGTTTAAATTGTCAAGCATCATCAGCAACCCACCACCATACATATACAGCTGAAGGCGTTCGGCAAAGTATAATATAAAAGTTTCTTAAATTCTGTTTAGTCACTTCTTTTAACTATAACTATCACTATTCATTTCTTCCTGTTTGTAAGATTACAGACACTTTTTCTTTGACTTTAACTATGTGCCATTTTAAATGGCTTAATTATGTATAAGAATTGTTTGTTCAAGATTTAACTAACTACATTATAAATTTAGTAAAAAATTTTATTTTTTTTATGTAAATAAAACCATTTAAAGTAAGTTAACATTATCTCAAAGGCTTGTTTGTATTTATTATTTCTTTTGTTTAAATGTATATGTAAAATACATTAAGAATAGGTGGATAATAATATACAGTGGCCGGCAAAAACAACTAAGGACACATCAACATGTTTTTAGGTTTTCTTAAAATTTTTTGTTATTTAAGAAAAAGTAAACAAAGAAAATTACTCTATAATGTAAAACTAATAATAAAATAGGAAACTTGCCACGTAAAAATCAAAATATATATGAACATACATGATCATACATGGTTGCTTTAAATCCTATCTTCTCAAATACGGTTACGAAGATGATCCTTACTGTGATAGGTGTGCGGAACTAGAAGATGCTGATCATGAGTTCTTTGTCTGCCCGAGGTATGCAGAAACCAGGAAGAAACTTTGCGAAACCAGGCGATACCTACGCCTGGTAGAGATCATGCTAAACTGGAGAGCGGTGTGCGAAATGGCTGCAACAGTGATGAAAGAACAGCGTATTCTTGAGAGAGAGAGCGCATAAATAATAACTGAAAGAAATCAAATGAGGCCATAAGATGGCTACAGGCTTATTTCCGACTTGGTTCTCGTTTATTTTGCGCTGAATAATTTTTTTTCACAGTAAAACGACAACCGGAAACTATTTTCCCGATTTGTCCATAAGATTTGTGTTCTTTCTCATACGAAACAATTATGATTTGTCTCTCCTCAAGAGAGTTAGCTCCTTGCGTGACATTATTTTGCTGTTTTATAAATATATTGAAGTTATGTATAACTTAAAGTATTTAAATAATTTATTGTTTTTCGTATTACTTCTCGACTTTTACTTCTCTGTGATGATGTACCGTTGTTCCATATCAACAATTAAAGTGCCCTTGGTTTTGCGTTGCCATATCTTAAGGTAATAGGAATATTTTTTCTGGGAATTTATATAAAAAGTCCTAATGTTTTTAATTAAAAATAAAGGACAAAAAAAAAATAAATAAAGAATTTTCTGTCCTTAGTTTTGCGGGCCACTTTTATTCCTTCCTTTAATTCTTTAAAATAAATTCGTGAATGACCCTGGGTATATCTTCCTTGTTAGTATAATTATAAATCAAAAATTATAATTTTAAATTCAGATTTGTTAAATTTAAGAAAATTTTTCGTTAAAATTAAGAAATCTCATTCCAAGCCAAAAAAAAACAGGATTAAATTTTGATAAATTTACAAAGTTGTCGGTTGAGCCCAACACACACATTATTTTAAGTGTGTTTATTCATCATTATGTATTGTATACATACATATAAAATAGAATATGTTCTATTTTATTAAAACCTTAATAATTTGAAAACAAAAACAAACTTTGGAATGAGTAAAACATTTCAATGAACAAAGACAAAAAATAAAGAAAAACTTTATGAAAGATATGAAAATTTCACTTCAACTCATAAATTAAAAAAATTAATATGAAAATGTGTTATTTCAAGTATTATTGCAATTAAAAAATTCCATTAATTTAATATTTTAATTTATATTAAGAAAAAAAAAGTACTTATGGATGTTAAAACATTTGTGTAGTAGTGTCAGAATGTTGGTAATGAAATATGTAGTTTGAAAAAATGTATTTATAACACATACATTTATCACATCACATTCACAATAGACATTTGTATTGTATATGTATTTTAATACATACGAATATATTTACGTGTTACAAAAAAAAAAAAAAAAAACTCATATTTCATTTCACTTGATATTAAATGATTTCAACAACTTTCGTCTGTTTTAAGGGTATTTCACAATTAATCCAACACTTTTTTATTACAAAAAAATAAATAATTAATAAATAAATGCATACATTGAATACCTTTATAGTTACTACATATAGGGTCCGCCAAATAACTTTTTTTTTTTTGAAAAAGCTATAAAAAAAAAACTACTGAATATTTTCTCAAATTTCTTTTTTTATTTGAAAGTACAATCCTTCCGGTTAATAATGGAAAATAATTTCATTCAAATGGCTGCCTCGGCTGGCCGTTACAGTCAATGCCGATCGTTATCGGGCCATGTTGAACGAATTTTTGTTCACAAAAATTGAAGGGGAGGATATTGGCAACAATTTGGTTTCAACAGGACGGCGCTACGTGCCACACAGCCGAAGCTACACTCGATGTTTTGCGTCCTGTTTTTGAAGATCGCATTATCAGCCGCAGAGCTGATGTCGTTTGGCCACCTCGGAGCTGCGATTTGACACCGTTGGACTATTATTTGTGGGGTGCCGTCAAAGATAAGTGTTACGCCGACAAGCCAGAGACAATTGACGCTTTAAAGGACAATATTCGTGAAGCCATTGGTGAAATACAGTTGCACACAATCGATAATGTGCTTAAAAATTGGACCGATCGCGTAGGCTACTGAATGGCCAGCCGAGGCAGCCATTTGAATGAAATTTTTCCATTATTAACCGGAAGGATTGTACTTTCAAATAAAAAAATAAATTTGAGAAAATATTCAGAAGTTTTTTTTTATAGCATTTTCAAAAAAAAAAGTTATTTGGCGGACCCTATACATATGTACATACGTGTGAATATGAATACATGTTACACATACCTAGGCACCTAATTTGAACTTTACTCGTATTTACTACATACAAATAAATCAACAATATAACCGTAACATATTGTACATCAGGAATGTAAAACATGGTACAATTGTACTTTTTTTGGTACATTTTTACCTTGGTTGGTACCGTGGTACTACTGCGGCTCATTTAGTACAATTTGAAATTTTTTCAAATTTTCAAGTCTACTTTTTTTAATAGCAACTTTATACTACAAACCTGTTTTTATTTATTCAGCTACTATAGTAAAAAATAAAGTCAGTTTTAAGTTGAACCGGCTCAAATTGGTGTCACATCAAATGTACCAAATGTTTGCATACACATTGTACTAAAATATTTGGAAGTGGCAAGATTGAACAGCTGATTTTAAATTACCTATTAAAAAAAAAATTAGAAAAACGTGTATTATTGTTAAAAAGCTGTTAAATGCCTTTAAATTTTTTAACAGCAAATCCTGAAAAGGTTAAATTGCCCTCCAATGGAGGCGGACACACAGAAAAAAAGGTGTGATATTTATAAAAATTAGAGCAAAATTTTACAAAGTTTTGTGGTTTACGATAAATTTTGTTTCACCCCGTCAATTTAAATTTTTTTAAGTCTTTTTAGTGTCTAAGCAAATCTGACTCAATACGATAAAATTGTTAAAAAAAAGCGGAAAAAATAATGGTACCATGAGGACCGAAAAAGTACAATTTGTTTGTCTGGTTGGTACAATAACAGAAAACATATTTTCCATCCCTGTTGTACATGTATGGGCAAAAAGCATTGAGGCATTGGAATTTATGTGAAAATATAATAACTCTCAATTCTTTAATAACTCTCAATATTTTATTTGTGGCTATAAGAACAGTAAAACGTGTTTAAGAACAACTCTATAAATAGTTGTGTGAATTTTAGTGTTGCACTTTTTACAGTTGCCCAAATAATGGCTACACCCAGAAAACAACATTAGTTGTGGCAAAGAATCTGTAATTCGATTTATTAATTTCCAGAAATTCCTAAGAGAAAGAATTTCTGGAAATTAATGAATCGAATTACCAGCACAGTATATTTGATGGGGATAGTAACCATATTTATAGGTACCACTTTTGAATATTAACAATTTTTTTTAAATAAATTTAATAGATTGCACTAATGTTTGTAGTACATTTACTAAATAAATTACTAAACAAATTCTATTTTTAAAGTTGATTAGAAATGTAATTGTGTTTTAGTTTCTGTTGCCCTTTTTTTAATTTGCAATACGATATTTGTACTTTATTAAGGGTTGTAACAAAATAAAAAAAATATTCTTAACAAAAAATATTAATGGTATTGATCGAATTGCAACCAATCTTTGCTCCAGAGTGTATGTTTTTATCTAGGATTGCCAGGGCATAGCATATTTTTTAGATAGTTTTTCTGGATGAAATGGAAAAAATAAAATAAAAAATGAAAATCTAAAAAGTATAGATTTTGTGCTAAAATTTGGAATCATTTTCTAAAAATTTTAATTTTTTTATTACATATGTACTTTGTCAGTAACACTTATTCAAAGTTAACTGTAAATATTTGTATATCAACAAATATCCACACACTTTCGTATTCATTTATAGGTAAAACAATATCATATTGGTTGATTTACCACCTGGTCCTTCGCCCATTTACAATTAGGTTGGTCATAAGTGTTGTATTGGAAACATAATTGTTAAAATTTAATTTAAAAAAAAAAACGTTAAATGAAAGGACTTTTTGACACAAAGAAAATCCAACAGAAAATTGTTATAGTAAAATAAATATTTTAACAATTATTTTTGTTTTTGAATAGGACGATACAACACATACAATATTTAAAACACCTTGTGAACTCCTTTAATATGTATGTGGTACATAAAAGTAAATTCATGAAATTTTTTATACAAACTACAAACATCTATATTAGCATACATATTGTGACCACAAGCAACAGTTTTTATACATACACATACAAACAACTAAATGAAGGTATACTCCTCCCAATCAGAAATTTGCTATTGCTACAAAAAATCAAGCATGTATTGGCAAACCACTGGGCAACCGTGAAATTAAATATTATTTACTGGCGGAACACTTATTTGGGACGATTTATAAGCTCTCATTCTGACAATCTGACGGCCTCGGCTAAAATCTCGCATAACTAAAAAAAAACTTTTTTTTTTTTAATTTTACTTGGGAAAATCTATTCTTAGACCACCTAATTTTTAGTTTTACCAAGGACCCTATAAACCAGGATGAACAAACTGCCATGATGCCAAATGGTGCGACTACAAAAAATTCTTAGTCGAGACCACGAAATTCTTAGCCGATTTACATAAAGATTTAGCCGCATGCAAGGGTTGTAGCGCAAGTACAGTGATTGTGATGTGAATGCATACATGTTTAAATTGGTACAACCCTTGCTAGAGGCTAAGTTTTTATGTAAATCGGCTAAGAATTTCGTGGTCTCGACTAAGAATTTTTTTTGTAGTCGCACCATTTGGCATCATGGCATCATGGGTGGCTAAAAATTTGGTAGTTTGTTCATCCTGGTTTATAGGGTTCTTGGTTTAACCACCGTTTTACCAACACTTAGAATTTTATTTCCCCAGTTCTTCTCCGAAGCTTTTAATGATGGTATTATTTTGGGAACGCAATTTTTGCCAACACTTTCCCGCTTCTATTTTTCTCGCTGGGCTGTATATGAATAAATTAAAATGGCGTAAAATTAATCACGAAGTTGTTTACTTTTTTCTTGTAACTTTTTGCATTCAATATAAATAAAAACTAAGTATAAAAATAAACAATAACTGTTGGTTGGTTTGTATTTAACTGATATGACAGTCTTAAACAGTATTAAATTTTTAAATCCTATTGAAACGGGAGTATGAATATGGGCAACTACGTTTCATATTGAAAATATGATCGTATAAACAGAAAACCATTAAATATTGCCTTAGTTATGACGATATAAGCTTTGAAAAATGATCTTATAATTAAACTACAGAATGAAATAGTGAATATAAGTTTGTATTGCCTCAAGGATGAATCCTGTTGAAAATGGTTAAAATTATTGAAATTCCATCTGAGCTCAAATGTATTGAGCTTTAAATAGTATTACCAAATCATCAGCATTTTAAGCCATTTCCTGCACGAGACTTATTTTTTTAATTTTTTTATTAATGAGGAAGATAGTGCTGCTTATTTAAAAGCCGAAAAAGTTCGAAAAACTACAAAAATTTTTATTTTGAATTTAAAGTAATTTTGAAAAATAAGCAATAATTAATATCACTGTCCAACAAATTAAGACTTTTTGAATGGAACAGAATAGCGACCCCATAATTCTGAAAGGGTAGAGCTTTATTTACAACATTGGTGTCTTTGGTGAACCCCACTGAAATTTCCCGGCAAACATTTTCGCAGAATATTTTAATCTTTAAATGTCCTTTTTTAAAGGACATTTTTTGGTGTTCTCGAAAAAAGGGTCAAATTGACCCATAAATATACCAGTTAGAGGGTTAAGATCTTCCACAAAAATAATCCTCATACAATTCCACAATACAACTCTGACCATAATACATCTCTCAGACATTAACTTACAGCATTTTTTTCATATAGTATAATGCTCCCTTCGACCGAAAAATGAAAACTTTGACCCACTGTAAAAAAAATACTCAGACGTGCTGGACCATAAGTTTGTTCTACAAAAACTATCTACTCAACATACCCTTTCAGAATTAAAGGGTCGCTATTCTGTTCCAAAAATGCTGTTGGACAGTGTATTTTTAAAATAAGCAAAGCAAAAGTATTTTTTGGATCTCTTAAATAGTTGTGTTTTTGTAGATAGTTCAAATTGAATATAATTTAGTAAAAAAAATATTATTTAGTAATTTTTTTTTTAATTACATTTTACAAATCACAGAATTTTTGCAAAATATTTACAAATTTTTGTTGCTAATTTCAGAAATCAATTTTGAAATCCTATTTGCTAAAATTAGCAAAAAAAAATTACTAAATTTAAAAAAGTGGATATTAAAGGAAATTTTATTTCTAATAATTAAAACTTATACGTACAAACTTAAATTGCCTTATAAAGGAATCGGAAGTGAAGATACTTTTCACACCCGACTCATGTCCAATAATAGGACGTCCACTAAAAATAGTACTAAAAGGTTCTAAAAATTAGCCCTTAAAATCCAAAAAAATTCAATTTATGTTTTTACTATTTTTTAAGCTTTTGATTATTATTTTTTTAATTTTGTCTAAAATATTTTTTGAAATCGAATTTATAAGGCAATTTCAAAAGAAATTAGCAGCTTTAACGAAAGCAAGTGTATCTAAAAATAATTGGGTTTATTTGTGCATTTTAATAATTTTTTTTTATATAAATTAAAATTTTGCTATATTTTACAATTTATCAAACATTTTTCTTAATTCAAGATAATTTATTTTAATAAGCTTTGCACATAATTTTACCAATCTGTAGTAGCGGTTTTTAACTTTCCTGCTATTTCCATTTCACTAATATTAAGTAAAATTTGTTGCTGATTTTAGCACATCTATTTTCAATTGAAGTTTAAAGCAATTTACTAAAATTTAGTAGTTCTTACTAATTTTTTTATACTAATTTGATTAATAATATTTAGTAAATTTTTTTACTGACTTTAAAATTCCACTTTACAAAATTTTTTCTACTAATTTCATTGAACTACACATCAGCAGACATGTGTTGCTAATATTAGCAAAAAATTACCGCTAGGCTCAAATAAGCAAAATTTCCAGTTGCCATTTCAGACTTTTTTTTGGTGAGTGTAGTTGGTACTTTTTAACGTTTTTAATTTTCGAGTAGTACTTATTTTACGATCTTTGAAATTAGTTTAGTTTAAATTTCAATAGTTTTTTATAAAACCGTAGAACTAAAAATTACTACAATAAATTATTTTTTCTCGAAAACACATTTTTTTTAACATTAAAAGACTTTCTTTATTTTCCTGGCTTAAAGTATAGACCACGCCTTAAGAGTTATCAATTTATGATCATCGCCATTTGTTTGTAGTCTACTATATAAATATACAAACATTTATATAGTAGATTGAAAGGATAGAAATTATTTATATTATTTTTTTAGATAAAACCACACAAACTTTTATTTTATTTGTTATTTCTATATGAATTAGGATGGATCGAAGGACAGTGGAAGGTAGAAAAGTTGTGGAAAGATGTATATTTTTTTTTTGAATACTTCAGCCAAATCGGAATCGATCTTCGTCTTATGTGAAATTTTTACACAAAGTGAAATTTTTTTTTTTCGAAATCAATCAGGTTTTTAGATGAAAAGTATTAGTCAAAGTTAAATCCTGATTTGTCTGAAACTTTCCAAATATACATATCTTTTTTTTTTTAAATATTCACAAATTGTAAAGCCTCGAAATTTCTCCAAAGGTTGAATGCGATCCACGCTAACATACATATTAGTTGAAATTAAGTTTTTAAATAAATAATATATATATTTTTTAAATGTTTTTGTTTTTTAAATGAATTTTAATTGTGTTTTAAACAAATATAATCACACAGAACTACATACTTGTGCTTTATCTGTATTTATTTAAATATTGTCTCCATTGTTAATAAATAAATTGCTTTAATCATAGACAAATTATCCTGGGGAAAATCCGTAATACTTTAATAGGAGTACACCATTTAGTTTTCTATGAAATTCATTGTAAATAAATTATGCCTTCGTTTCTAAATCAGGAAATTTAGTTAAAAATGTACGCTTGAAAACGCTATACATATGGATATTTTATGTAAATGGGTCAAAAGCGATTTATTTAGGGTCTTGGGCTCAAAAGCCGCTATCCCAGAAAGTATATTTGTGAAAATAAAAGTTATGTTAAGGAAACCCCTTTCTACATTTGTTTAATGTACCAAAATATTGTCAAAACATACGATATGTCAGTAAAAATTATTTTTTAAGAAGTTCTTAAAAAAAATATATGTTAATTAGAATTTTTCGAATGAAAAAACATATAGACTTTCGTATTCATAATCCCAAATATGCATTGGACATAATCCAATCGAGACTCTACAAAGAAAATTTTCACAAATGTTAAAAAGGCATTCATCATTTTTTATCATAACAGTAGCGTTAACGGTACAGAATTTTTCTAACAAAATGTTATACATAGATTTCTTTGCAACCGTCTAATTGTTAAACAAATTTTGATTCAATTCTATGCAAAAAAAACTTTTTTATTTCTATTTCCAAGTTTAAACACTGTTGGTAACTTAAAAGAGTCCATCCAAAATATTTATTTTTCCAATATTCAGCGCATTAATAAGCATCGTGTAAGTGCTTTTATATTTGTGCAATTTTTTATATACATATACATATATATTTTTTTTGGAATATATAATCTCCAAAAAAGTTCCAAATTTAAGCACAATACCGCATGTTCGGCAAGCCTGTTTCCATTCCTTTCCATTAATAACTTGTAACTTCCAACTCTTCTAAATTACTCATCTCATTTAGTTTTAATTTATCACCCAACAAAATCGGTTGCATCGTCGCGTTGTTCGTCCGTAATTGTTTGCTTAAATAGTGAGAGTTTTAATTATGTATTAAAAAAATCAATTGTAAAAGAGAATAAAATGTGTGGTGTAAAATAGTTGTAAAAAAAATCAATAAAATCATTGATAGAAAAGAAAATATTAGCAATTACCATCTATCTAATAAAGTAAATTGTAAAATATAATAAAATTGCTATTTGCTCATTGTCAGTAAAAAGAGAATAAGTAAAGTAATAAAGTTAGAGTAAAAAAAAAACTTTTATAATTGTTGTTGCTTTAATGTGTTATTGCATTTTTTAGTTTATTTGTTTTTCTAGTTTATTCTTTCCAATAAACATACATATCTTCATAATTATTGTGTGTAAACATCATTAAGGTGTTTATTGATCTCTCTTTTGAGAGTCATTAATAAAAAAAATTGTATGTATTTAGAAAGAAAGTAGAGTAAAACGTAATGGTGTTATTTAATGTAAATTAAAATATGCTTTTTAATAATAAACTAATTTAAATGTAAAAAAATGTGTATATTTTTGTTGCAAAAATTATAAATATAAACGGTCATCGGTTCGCGCGTTTCAAAATTAGAATAATAATTATAATTTAAATCCGAATCAATACGTGCAGGTACATAGAAAAATATATATAGGTGAGTGGATATTTTTGAATGATCATGATTGTAATAAAAGTACTTTGTATCAGGGATGGAAAAATTGTTATGATTGTACTTTTCTGAAACTACTTTGCAGCGTTCACACTTAAATCCTGAAAGAATTAAGTGTGAATGCAGCCTGTGATTCAAAAAGGAACCGTAGTCAGGGCTAAAATATTTTTTTTTTGGCAAAATTAGACAAAAAATTTTAAAAATTTCAAATTATTTTAATATAAAGATGTTGGAATCCCAAGCCAATCAAGAAAATAATTTTATTTTTAGTCCAGCTTTACAATGTCGTATATGCCTAAATCTCTGAGTAGATTTTTCTTATAAAATTGTTCTTAGAGACAATTTAGACGGTGACTTTGTTGCATGCAATTATTCCGTGCAATTTTTTTTGTTGGCAAACGTGGTAGAGAAGCAAGCGGAATAACAAAAAAAACACGGTTTTCGTTTTTCGAAACTTTGAAAAGGAAATTAGGAAAATTGCACGCAATAATTTGCATCGTATAAATTGGCTCTTATAAATTGGGAGAAATTAAAGATCTTAATTGAAAATTATAAAATAAATAAGTGAAAACTAAGCTTTAATTTTTTTTTACAAAAACTACTCACAAAATTTTATGTTATGTGGATAAAACAAAGAATATACTAAAATATGTTTTTGGTATTTTTAGTTAAAAATATATCTTTTGGAGCACTAAGAAAAAGTATAAATATGTTTATTTTAAAAAATTATAAAATTCGTAAATTGTTATTATGTTTTATAAAAAATAACCTGCAGTTATATTTTTTTACAAAAACTTTCTATGAAATTCTATATTTCGATAAGGAATGTGTGTATTTTTTCGTCGTATAACGCCATTAAGAACATTAAACTTAAAACTAGGATTGATAATTTCCTAAAATTTTGTAAATTTTTATTAAATTACGCAGCCCGGATGCATACGTGATGATATACATCCATGCATACATCCATACTACCTTGTAGTGTACATATACATAGTACTGTACGTACTGTATGTATCTTTAGTGTACTGTAGATACACTACCTTGTAGTGTACCCATATTTCAACCACATATGTGCGGTATTGTGTGTAGAATTTTATATATTTTAAATACTTTCTTTTTTGGTTTTGTTATGTTTACTTTATAAAATAAAAATTTGAACTGTTCTTTAGCTTAATTTTATTTTTTTTATAACAAACTCGCATCAGGCTGTTAATTAAAAAATCTTAAAAAATCCAACCTTTAATATAGTGTTTTTTTTAGGAGTATATAAAAAAAAAAACTTTTCCAATTTATATTTTTCTTGTAAACTCACCTGCGTTCTGTTTTGATTAGCAATTTGCATTGCCAGCTTGTTTGAATACAAGCACATACAATGTATGTATAAACACTTGTTGTGTTAGTGGAACCCAATAAACAAAATTTTTTTTCTAATAGAAGAATCCTCGAAACATTTACACGTCAATTTGGTTTAAAAATAGGTCGAAAATATGTACTTTTTACGTTTTTAATTATTTCTACTTTTTCCGTTTTTAATTATTTGTCGAAAAATGTTATTAATAAAGAGAGTTTTCAAAGGACCATAGGTTTAAAAATGGGACAAAAATTTGTACTTTTTACGTTTTTAATTATTACTACTTTTTCCGTTTTTAATGATTTGTATAAAAATGTTATTAATAAAAAGAGTTTTCAAAGGACCATATACCAAACGAATTGATGTGTATTTTGGTGGTGCCACGTTGTTAATTTTGGCTCGAATGTTTTTCTTTTACTCATTTCCAATATGGTGCACCATCTTGTATCAAATTAAAAATAATTTTTTTATTGATACAAAATCGATTTATTAGTTTAAAGATAATTGCTTATAACATAATTGCTTTATTTACGAATTTTGATGTACATATTATCGTTATAAAGTTGCTGGTTAAGCCGCGATAAATTTTGTCATTTTGTTTTAATATATTTGCATATTGGGTTATAAAGTTGAGTTGTTAATTTATTTATAATAAGCAAAGTTTGTTGCTTTTCAAAGATTGTGTATTGATTAAACATAATAAAGACAACCAAATGTTAAAAATATTAACTTTGTAAATTTTAAGTGTTAAAAGAAAGATAAATTATTATTAATTTTATAAACAATTTTAACTTATAAACATATTTTACACATTTTATTAGTTAAGGTTGGTAAATATTTTGCTCTAAAAATGCTACATTTTGCAAATTGAATTCTCTTATTAAACATGCTCCATGAGGGGTTTTCAGATACACTCAAAATAGAACAATAATAAAACAACAAATAAACAACATTTTGTTTCAAAAATTGGTAAATATACTAATTTTTAACACAAAGCGTTGTTATTCTTAACAAATTTGATTCTAAGCAAAAAGTGAAACCAAATTGTTTTAAAGGGAAAATGTGTTTACTAATCTTTACTTTTTCCCAATGCAATTTTTTTGTAACCTAAAAATTAGAGCGATGACTCTTTTGGTGGTTGGCAACACTCTCCACTTTAGGCACTTTGGTTTATCTTGAAGATTATGTCTTTGTTCTTAGCAGTGTCAACAAATTAAACATTTTCTCACTAGATTTAGGGTGGTTTCTTTCTCTTATAGGGAAATTATAGGAAGTAAGTACAATAAATTAAAATTTCAGAGTGTAACTAGAAAAACAAAAGAAACTGGTTAAATGCCAATAAAGTGTCTCATTAAAAAAAATAATTTTATTAATTTATTGTTATAAATTATTATTATAAATTTGAAATAGAAACAAAGAATTTTACTACAAATTATTTTTAGGGAGATTTTGTTTTTGGTGGTAGTGTAATTAATTATATTTTAGTTGAGTTTTTGGGTAATTTAAGGAAAATTGTAAAAACATATTTGGTAAAATTTATAAATATTTCTGTAAAATAACAGACAGACTTATTATTTTGAGTGTAAAGACACTTTTATCACAAACACTTCATGCTGTAAAACTCTTAATCCCAAAAGTCTATAATTTTCAATTAAAGTTAATGTAAGGTTCTAATTGAAGAAAACAACAACAATGACAGCATTGATTGTTTGTATGAACACTCAAAATAATTTAACAGTAATATAACAGAAATTCTTATAATTTTTACATATTTAAAAATTATGTCGGGGGTAATGAACGCAACCTTGTATCTTAAAAACTACTGCTTTTAAGAAGAGAAGAAAAATAAAACAAATTTGTGAAATTTTTTAATATTTATTTTTTTTAATTTTAAAGGTAATGAATTTTATTTTTTTTTTTTAAAAAGTTAAAAACTATTTCACACGTCTCTTCTGAAAAGTAGTTGTTTTTGAGATACAAGGTAGCGTAAGTCAACCCTCTATATAATTTATAATACTGATTTTCTATAGAAAACTAAATCTATGGAAATTTTAGTATTCAAAATTTTGTAAAATTAAATTAAATACAAAAATATGAAAACTTCCTAACAGACAATAATAATGGACACAAAATTTATTTTATGACACACATCATATTTTCAAAAATTTAAAAGACTTTCTGTTAAATCAACAAATTTGTTTCTATTTATCTCTACTGGTCTATTATTGTGAGTGTAAATAACTCAGATATATACAGAACAATTATCAATTCCCTTACTTTGTGGGTGACACTAGTGACAGTTTTACGTGTGCTTTGCCTTTCATCGAATATATTAAACTGTGAATATTGCTTATAACATGTCATCCACAGTTGATTGACAAAGGTGTGATCCATTCAGTGTGATAATAATATAAACAAAAAATACACAATGGCATAAAATATATAACTCAATCACTGACAGTGTCAACTGCAACATCACCATCTCACCATTAGTGCCACTTTTATAGTAACCAAAAAAAAAAAAAAAAAAAAAAACCCAAACACTATTCTACTGTGAAGAACCCGGCAAGAGGACTACATAGTAATGAACATTGTACAACAATAAGTGACAACACGAATGTTTCGTGATAAAAAAGCACAAAAAATAAGAAATTCACATGAATAGCAGCAATTCCCCTTGCCATGATTTTCCAATGTTGCTTTGGTTTTATTTTTGGCTAGATTGTTTTTTGTGTATGTTGTTCAATCTTGTCGAAAATATAGCAGTGGCAGTAGCTTTCATTTGTTACTCTTAGCAACGACCTTGTTGAAGAAATGAAGCAAAATTTAAAGTGGTAGTAAAAAAAACGCTACACAAAAAATAGTTATAACAACATACTTTAATGGTTGGTAGTAGTTCTTATTTAAATTGGATTTTTTTTTTATAAAAAAAAAAAATAACTGAATGAAATACAAAAAATATAATAAAATTAACATTTCTGTGTGTTTTCATTTACGCATTTTTTCATTTCGTTTAGACCAACATTTATTCAATACAATATCTATGTTAGCACAACAATACATCTTGTACGCGTATATATACTACACCATTTCCATTTTATTACAAGATAATTGCATTATTAATCAAGATTTAATTGTATAGGGTCCGCCAAATAACTTTTTTTTTTGAAAATGCTATAAAAAAAACTACTGAATATTTTCTCAAATTTCTTTTTTTTATTTGAAAGTACAATCCTTCCGGTTAATAATGGAAAATAATTTCATTCAAATGGCTGCCTCGTCTGGCCGTTACAGTCAATGGCGATCGTTATCGGGCTAATGTGGGAATCGCAATTCCTAAAATTTGGTTATAATTCCAAAATTGATTGGAAAAGCTTAAATTTAAGATGGAGTGATTGTTTCCTAGAATAATTTTTTTCTTTAAAATTAGGAAAATTTACTAATTTGTTTTTAATTTATTGTTTTTTTTTTACAGAACAATATTGAAAATAACCAAATTTCTTTGGTTTTTTGGAAAAAAATCCTAAACCTAAGTTTATTATTTCCAATAATTATAAAACTTTTACTTGAAAAATATATTTTATTAAAATTTTTAAAATTTATCTGAACTAAGTTGCATGAAAATTTTTCCTAGAAATATTTCATCAGTTTCTAAAACCAAATTAAATTTTATTATTATATAGGAAAAAATTATTTACTTTTTGCTTTTAATTGTGCGAACTAATTTTTAGAAAATAATTCTTAAAAATTATAAACATTTAGACTTAAAAAGTAAATTTAGAAATTCTACTACTCGCGAAAAAAACGAACACACATTAAGTTCAAGTACTTTCTCAATTTAATTTAGGCACATTTTTTGAACTAAATGGGAGTAAATTATGTTCTAATTTTTTTAACTAAACTTAGTTTTATTCTATTTTAATATGCAAATTTCTTAAAACTAAGATGTTTTTCTTAAAAATTGATAAATTTTTATTTAATATACTTGTTATTTTTCCTTAAATCAAGAAATATTACTTAGGAAAGATGAACTATTACTGAGTATATAATCTATTTCATTTTTACTCAAACTTAGGAATTTTTATTCTTTTTGAGAAAATTTTTCGAAGTTTTAATAAAATTTGAAAATATTTGAAATTTTTAGTTCATGTCGTTTTTTTTTAATGTAACCACCCTTCTGCCATGGAGTACAATGTTATCTTAAAATTTTTTAAGTATTCCTATCCTTGTTCTTTCTGCCCATGAAAACCAATTTGCGAAGTACCTATTCTGAATTTTGGAAATGGTGTAGTAACCCACGCTTTACTACGTATACATTTTCGTTGTAAAGGGTCGTTCGCGTATTGAATACAATGGTTATTTTATATACTTCCATATATATTTTATGTATGTATGTATATATTTTGTACATTCGTTTGTGTTAGTTGGTGATTTTATTTATTTTTTTTTTGTTTGAATCGTAAAGTCAGTGTTTTATATTTTTCATTCGGTGTTTTTTTTTTTTTTTGTTTTTTGATATTCCATATAAAATAGAGCGATTTACTATTTTGTTAAGCCATTTTTTGTGTTGACAGGGATATTTGTTATGCTAACAGTAAATTAAATTTTGTTTCCGTTTTTCTTTATTGTTGGCGTTTTTTTTTAAACAACAATCCAATTATTTGTGATTTTAATTTGATTTGTTGTTATTTAAGTTTATTTTGTTTTTTTGTTTGATTTAAAAAAAAAAATCTCAAAGAACAATTGTTTAGTTTGAATTACAAAAAATAAAGATTAATTTAATTTATTAGAGGAATATCTTACATATTAAAGTGTCCGTAAAGTCCGTAAAGCTTGTTTCAAACAGTAACTATCCTTCCCGATCCACATCTACTATTTCCCAGTATTGGGCATATGAAATATCATTTATAAAAGAAAATTCTGAAAGATTTGACAATTCGTATCATCATTACTGGCAATTTCGAGATATGGGGCATACGACGTGTTAAATTCCCTTAACTAAATTTTTAACACCATAATGTACAACGCTGCCTTTAGGAACTGATAAAAAACTGTTCACCCAGAATATTTAACCTTAATCCCGAACTAGTTGGATTTATTTCTTTATTTCATAAAGTCTATAGAACAATATTCCTTACAGATTATAAATACATGAAATTAAAAAAAAAAAATAACAACTATGATTTAAAAAAATGTATAAGAAAAAGTTTTTAAAACTACATTTTGATGTATTAAATTCAATGACATGATTAAAATTGAATAAATTATAATCTTTAAATATCCTTATTAGGGGACTATTTAGGATATAATTAAAACGATGACATTTTTCAAAAAACAAATCATTATTACGAAGATTTCTACAGGGTACATTAAAAGAAATTTTCTCTAAAAGATTCGAGCAATGAATCTTAAATCAAATACAAATAAAATTTATTGTATTTTGCGTCGAGTTTGCAACATTTCTAATCCTAAATGCATACAACAAACTTCATATGTAGGAATAGGAAAATCATAATTCACATGAAGTAATGAATACGTAATAAATTTCCTTTGTATTCTTTCAATACGTCCAATATGAATATCAGCATGAGGGCTCCAAATTATTGCACCATGCTCTAATTTAGATCTGACATATGATTTATATAATAATTTTAATGTATAGGGATCAGAAAAATCCCTACAATTTTTTCTAATAAATGCAAGGGTGGAGTAAACATTTGGATTAATTTTTTTCGAAATGAGGCAAAAAAGTCAACTTAGAATCGAATACAATTTCCAAATCCTCAACTTTATCAACATTATTGACTAACTCAAGACCAATTCTGTATGAAGTATGTATAGGATTACGTATTCTTGTATATGACATATGAAAACACTTATTCATATTAAAATTCAATTGATTATTAGCACACAATATATTAAGATTATTGAGGTCACTTTGTAACTTAAAAGCATCATCCAAGCTTTCAATTTTAGAAAATACTTTTTACTATTTTTCTTACTAATGTTTAGTAATTTACATATGTAACTCTAAAGAATGAAATCTTTATTTTTTGCATTTTTATACTGAAAAAACTATCTTTAAAATGTTTTTTTTTTATTTTTATTTGCAGGAAGAAGAGAAACTGGACTGCTGATCTAGCTGATGGGTATGTTGTTATTGATATTATTCACAAATGTTTGTTTTCTATTAAAATTTATACATACAATATGTGGAGTTAAGTCACAAAAAAAGTTAAGGGCCAGTTTTAAATTCAAAAGGTACGGTCTGGCTCACTTTGATTGGTTATGCTGTAGCGCAGATAAATTTAACAAACATGTATTTTTTAAGCAGCCAAATCTCATGTTTATTCGGTAAAAAAAGGCGTGGGAAAAAGCGGTATAAAATATTTTTTTTAAGATGTTTTATAATTCTTCAAACTGTTTTCAACTAATTTGCTATCAAATAAAATGTATATAAAATACCCATCTCTGGGTGTACGAGACATGCACCACCATGTTTTATTTTGAATGCTATGATTATATGTGACCTTCTCCGAGAAAAGGGACCTAGTGTGTGAAAATGAAGTTTTGAGAAAAACACATTTAAAGTTTCATAACGCATTATCATTGTGAACACACCTTCAGTTGGGAGATGCGATTTGGTATGGTTAGTTATGATTGGGTGCCGACTTTGGGTGACATCATGCCTATGTGGTGACTTATTTTTTTTTCGCTTTTAGAGTGACAATACCTTTGCTATTGTTGCTGCTATGTTCGTTCTCAGCTATCTGTTTTTATCGACTTTCCCAAATTCGTTTTGTACGTTTTTATGGGGTAAATAAATATTTATCAGAAATCTAACTCATTTCATCTTATTCTACACCCTTTTAGGTACCAGAATCTACTCTTAAGTTCAAACCCGTTTTTTTGACACACTAGGTCCCTTTTCTCGAAGAAGGTCACATATATTGATTATATTTTTGTATTAATTTTACGAAATTCAAATGTATTAATAGTTTCGTTCGTTTACCCAATAATTTGTACAAATTTGTAAAAATTTGTACTGGATGTCGTTCGTTTACACAAATACTCAGTAAACATAAAGAAAAAAGAGGGAATAAAGTGACAGTTTCATGTTGAGAGTTCTTCTTCTTTCTGCAAATTTTTACTGGACAAATTATTGACAGTAAGAATTTAAAAGCAGAAAAAACATATGATTGAAGAAAATTTAAATTTTGTTAAATGAATTATAAAAAAGATAAGAAAATCTTCTTAAATGTTTCTGCTTAAGATTTTACAACAATAATACCTTTTTTTCATATTGAGCAGTTATATTTATGTATTTTTGCATTTGGTTTTACAATCAGCTGTTTAACAAACTTGTAAATTATTGCAAATTTTCCGTTCGCGTACTTTTTTCTTTTTTAGAAAATTTTCATTTTGAGAGTAAATTGGTCTTACGCTCTGTAAGTTTGACGAACGAATGAACCTATTATCTAGTTTTGAAGCACTCGTTAAAAATAAAATTCTGTTATCCATATTATTCATGTTTTGGATGTAGAATCTAAACTTCAAATATCGCTGAAGTCGAGTGGCAAATAAAATATATAAATTTGGTGGCTGCCCTCATATACCTCCCCATACATACTCCTAAAAATAGATGAGTTATGTGTTTTTTATTTAAGTATACAAACTCGAACAACACGGCAGTGCATGCATGTCTTGTACAACCTTTCATTTGACAACCGATTAGCTACAGTTGATTTTGAAGTAATATGAAAAATCTTATATATAACCGGTTTTACCCGATTACCCTCCATTGTACCCACTTAACATGAGATTGGACCAAATTTCATTTCAATCGGAGTAAATTACTCCAAATCAATCTGCAGTCCTTTCTTGGTAGAAGATTTTTATTGCAATTTGTAACATTATCATATTATTGTTTTACGGTGTATGCTATACTTACGTCTTACGGTTGATTGTTTAACCTTTTGCGTAGAAAATCAATGAGACATGAAACACTGGCATTAAACTCCTTTTAATTTTATCACTCTTCTATCCCTGGATGCCATTTTGAAAAGCTACACTCAAAATACAAATTCGCAATGACAACGAAATTTATTAAAAATCTAGGGGTTTCTAGTCACACGCAAATAACTGGCCTTTTCAAAAATCCGGCCTTCGGTTTATTCGAAAAATCGTTAAAAAACGGTTTCAGTTCTTACAAAAAACCGACAAAAAACAGGAAAAAACGGCACCAAAAAAACCGGTTTTCGGTTTATTCAAATATTGTTTTTGTTAAATCTTCTGAAAATCCATTGTCTTAACTAATATTTTTTGTCTTAACTGCCGAAATTCGTTTACTACAACCAAAACCATTTGAATGACAACGAATTCTGTATTCAGCCTGAATCAATTTTCCTCTGTGTGTGTGTTAGATTTTGTTGTTGTTGTTTTTATTATTTGTATCTAGTCAACATTTACAACAAGAATTTAATGTATTCTGTGTGTAGGTTTTCATATAAGACAGGATTTGTTTCTAATATTTCTATTTATGTGGGTGGTTGGTTGGGTGTGTGTGTGTGTGTATGTGTTTTTTTATCATGTACACAAAAAGTCGATTTGCTTCATTATGCATGCATCTTGTTAAGTGAAAAAGGATCCTTTTCATGTTGTTGATTTTTGATTTTCACTTAGCTATGGAGTAGCTAGCTACATTGAAGATTGTATGAGTAGCAATATTTTGTTTTTTTATACCCTTCACCATAGGTGGAAGGGTATATATAAGTTTGTCATTCCGTTTGTAATTTCTACAATATTGATCTTAGACCCTATAAAGTATATATATTCTGGGTCCATATGAAGAGCGAAGTTGATTTAACGATGTCCGTCTGTCCGTCTGTCCGTCTGTCCGTCTGTCCGTCTGTGTGTTGAAATGGGTTTTCCGAAGAACCCAGACATGATGAGGACTTGATTCTTTTTTATTTCTGTTACATGTGATCCATTTCTGTTTGCTATTAAAAATCAGACAGATCGGTTAATAAATGGCTGAGATATTAGCAAAAAACCAGGACTACCTCTAATTTTTCCAGTAAAATCCCTTTGTTTAATAAGAGTGTGAAGATAAATACGTAGGTTAAATACGTTTCACAACTATTGTGAATGATATAAATAAAAAAAAATAAATAGTAGTGTCGCCAACTTTTTTTTGCCTAGAAAATGCCAAATTTGACAAGAAAAGCGCTGAAACATATGGAAAAATATAAATTTGAGATTTTACATGACATATTATTTTGGATTAAAATTTTTGGACATTTAAGAAAAAATAAATGGGGATACCGCTTGTTTGTGGAGAGCTATGAGGTAGTAGATTCCAACGATGTATTCATCTCCTTCAGAATACCATGGTGAAGGGTATATAAGATTCGGCATAGCCGAATTTAGCCGCTCTTACTTGTTAGAATTTGAATTTTGTTGGACATATTAGTGAATGAGCCAACACACACGAGACTAATATTTAAGCGCACAATTTTTGTTCTTTTCGTAACACACGGGAATGATATTCATCTGGCATAAAATGTATACGAATACATAGCTTTGTGTATGTTATGCATTTAACGTTTGGCGTTTTTTTAAAATTTGTATTTATTGGTTTTGTGCTGCTAATAATGCGGGGTGGAAGCCTGTTGAAACATCACGCCACCAAAAAAACCATTCTCTTCACCTCGCTTGCATACAAGCTGGCATGTTATGCCAGCACAATTGTTCTCGTGTGTGATAGCTCAATGAGTGTAGTATTCAATTGTTTGCTAAATAAGCAACACAATCAAATATTGCTATATTTTCTTTTTCTTTGGGTATCTGATGAGTTAACCATCCATTTGTGTTGTTATTTAATTCAAGGACAATAACCATTTATTTCGAAATGGTATTAAGTATATTTTTTGTTTGTTGATTTTTTTTTATTATTTTCACCCAAATGTCGGGTGTTGAATATAACAATTGCTTTATTTTAAATATTTTATTGTATGTTGTTTATATTTTTCTATATAAAAAATAATCTTTAAATATTCTTAAGGACAAATATATATATAACTATAAATATGTATGTAAAACACCAGAGTTTCACCTTCAGCTACAAGGATTTTATTAGATTTATATGTTGTTTTTGTATATTTTATTATTTTTTTTTGTAATAGCAATGTTTCTTTGTTAAAGTTGTAGACATCTTTTAAGCATGGTTTACTTTTAATAAAAGGATTCAATTACTACTTGTAAAAAAAGGCAAATATATTTATAAGAGTATTCCATTATCAGCTTTTCATATTAAACTTAATCTTTTGATATTTTTTCATAGACTTTTTTTATGTGTTAATAGTGATAAAATATCTTAAATGTATCTTTTTAAGGATTAATTTAAATAATACAATGGAAATAATATAACATTTTTTTTTTTTCAAAAAAAAAAAAAAATATCTTCAGATGTAAAAAAGGTATTAATTTGTTTTGGTTAAAGATTAGTAAACGAAATTAGATGAAAGGTAAAACAGCAGTTTAATCAATATTTCATTCGTATCCTAAATTCAAAATATTGGTATGGACTAGTTCTCGAACGGATTCAAATTATGAGACATAATTAATTATAGTCAGTACAATATTTAAAAAAATTAGGTCTGTTTTTTTCGAATGTTATATCTATATCTTTGACTAATTGGTAAAAAACGACTATCCCTTCTTTATTTTATGTAAACAAATACAATTTGAACATGTGGGGCCGCCTTTGTACGAAAGTTGTTTTCGTATACAGAACTTGAAATAGAGTAATTACATATATTGTGGGCCCTGCTCTATCTTTACTAACAAACTTATATGTATATAATTCATTTGTTAGCGTAGTGCTTTTTAATATTTTATCAAATTAATAATTAAAAAAATTTCAAATAATTTTATGTTTACATTTAAAAGAGATAAGTCAAGAAATACCCAGGCTTGGCAGCATTTTTATAAATTCTTAATTTTCAAGCAGCTGTGCCTATATATTTACATAAATACTTATATAAAATTCGAAAAAAACAAACCTTTTGTATAAGTAAGAAACTTTTAAACAAAATTTCTTAACATAAATTTAAACACAAAATCATAATAAGTGCTGACTAAAATACTGGTTTTCTAACTTTTCAAAATTCGATAATTAGCCACTAGATTCGTTATAAGATATTCTGGAACTTATTTCTACTGATAATTGTAGTTAAAAAAATCGTTAACTTAACTACACAGAAAAAAGTATCACAAAATTTGAAGTAATTAAAAATATTTGTTAAAATTCAAATTCGATTTCTAACAATTTTTTGTTTGAAATATTTGTAAATTGTTACTTTTCATATAAAAATTCTTTAAAAATAAATATTAAAGTTATAAAAAAAAAAAATAGCAAAAAGTTTTTTGTATTTACAAATTCCATTGTTGGTGCCTTTTTAAAAAATATTTTTTTTTTGTATTTACAAACATGTTCTAAGGACGATGTTCAATATTACAAACAGAATTTTGTAATTTTATTCTGTATGCAAACAGAATTTTGTAATTTTATTCTGTGTACATAAATTTTTCAGAAGTTCAAGTTAACGATTTTTGAAATTACTTAATAAAATTTCAAAGTAAATAAATTTTTAATTAATAACTTTTGTCGGTATCTCTTGTCAATAAATTCAAAGAATACATAATGGCTTTTATGGTAACTCAACCGATAAAAATGTCCACATTTTTGTGAGGAAACATGTCTGATATTCAGATTTATTTGTAGATAGTGTTAAACATTTCATACCCATGTTGCCTATTTAGGTGCTCGAGGTGTTGAGCCAGTCTCCCTAGGCTTAGAGATTAGTTAAATAAAATTCCAGAAATATATTTTTTTGCCACGCCCCGTGTACCAGTATTTGGTTTTTTGTTCTCTGCGGTGCCTTTTAAAGTGGAATCTTAGTATATAGTATAATGTTCATATTTTGGCAATAGCTCTTTTTATTTCTTTGATCGTTTTTGACACTGGCGTCAAATTGAAGTTGCTATTTTCGATATTAAGTAAGGGGTCTTAATTTTATAAAACTATTGCTTTTAAAGTGCTTATTTATATTTATAAACCAAAAGTTTACAGAGGTTTAAAAAACTTATCCCAGCCAACAGATTTCTGAGCGCTCAGAAATTATGATTCATAAAAGACTGTATAAAATACGGGTATGCTACAAAAATGAAATATAATTTGCACTTTTGTGTGAGTCTATTTAAACATTTTTCAACACTCATAAGTGATTCAAAAGAACTCGAAAAATTATAAAATTTGCAATAACCTGAAAGAGGCTTCATCGGAATGCTTTCAGAAGGTTTAAGTTCCCTTTAATGAGTATTCGGACTCCAATTATATACTGGGATGTGTCACATACAGTGGTTCCAAACCAAAAAAATTGGTATTATTATAGATTTCGAAACTACTGATCCAATCGAGAAAAAAGTGTTTAGAAAACTTGAAAAGCAAGTTACAGGTTTTCAGAAAATTGTCTTTATAATCGTACTATTTTAACATAAGCTATGCCTCACGGTATCAAAGTCTAATATATCGGATGTATGAAAGCTTTCAGAACGTGAAACTTTTACATTTGGCTGATTTTAGATTTTTTTTCATATAAGCTTCTATAGTACAAACAATGTTTCACTTGGAATTTTAATTTCTCCATTTTTTAACCTGACCTTTATTGATTTTATCTTAATAAGTTTTTCTTTATGTGAAGAAAATATTTAAATGTTATTTGAAATATTTTCTTAATTAAAAAGAGCCAAAGTTTGTACTGCATTGCCTAAAACTACAAAATATTTATATTCAACACCTTCATTCAGACACAATTTATTTAAGTAAAAACAAGACAAATGAAACCCAATTTACACAAAAAACAGCTTGAAAGCAATTAGGGTTTTTAAAGGTAAAAAAAATGAATTGGCACTTGTTCCAGGGGCAGATTTTGTATAATTTGTTGTAATTGATGATTGGTTTAGATTTTCATCTTTAACGACGCAACAGATTTCAAAAACAAAAACAAAATTACACCAGCATAAAAAAGGCAACCAAAAAAAAAAATAATTTGAAAAGAACCATAAACAGTTATGTCAGAAGAAACAGCAACCTTCACAAGAAAAAATAATGTAATGAAACAAAAAAAAAAAAGAATGAAACTAATTGTGGAAAATTAAAGGGGCAGAGGAACCGTAACAACAACGAATACCAAAACAACACCCGCATAACAAACACTTAACCATTACTTTTATAAATCCTTTATGTACTTTAATCTCTTAAAACAAACACTGTTCAAAACAAAAACCCTTACATAAAATGATTAATGACATTTTTAAAGGTCCGTTAAGTACTTTTATATTTAATGAAATAAAAAATGGATTATGTTCGTTATGGTGTGTACGGATTGAGAAAATTAAATTAAATATAAAATTACATATAAAACATGTACTTTATTATCAAAGTTCTAGCTTAAAATATCATTAAAAAATTTCATAAAATGTAAAAAATGTTCAAAATTCAATTTATTTGTAAATGATAAAATAATTTATGATACGTTTTTAAACTCATAAATCATATCACATTAAAATATAATAAAATAAAAACAACAATAATAAATTGTATTTTCTACATGATAGATTATTTTCAAGAAATGTAATTAACCAAATGTGTGATTGTATTTTAATATAATATTAAAAAAATATATAAATATATATTTATAAATACTTTCAAAACTTGTTCACTTTTAAAATATTATTTATTTAATATCACTTTGAATAGAAACCCAGCAAAATCTATAATTACCAAATAAGTGGTTATGTAATGAAACTAAATTTTTTTTACTGCTTATAATTTGGCGTCAGTACTAGTTATTTCTGTTGAGCTAAATATGTTTGAATTTTTCACAGTAATAAAGATGCATACATAAATAGTGTTTCGTAAGCCGTTACCTCGATGAATATGTCCTTGTTAATATAATAGTTTTTGTAATAGAAATGTTAGAGAGTATCTACCCATATTTCTTCTTACAAAACTCATTACCGTGTAATAGAAGATTTTGCTGGGAAAATTATACATTTTTTAATATTAAATTATTTTATTTATATATTAGTTTAAAATGAGCCTACGGTCTTTTTAATATAGAAAATGAATTATAATTATTTATTCGGCCCAATATTTCATCACCACATTGGGTGACTTCATCAGGGAAATTTTTTTAGAAAACACAAGAGAATTTCGAGCACAAGCAAGTCTGTACCCCTCTGCGATCTTCTTTCCGCGACAAAGATATTTGGTTAATATTATTCTCCAGCTACCAACAACCAACATGTATTTATATGAACTTCCGAACCCTAGTAATAACAATAATGGCATTTACGCATTATCAGTTGTAGGAGATATATTTGAATTGTTATTTATAATATTAAAAATCAAAATAGAAATTAATTTCACATAATCTACCGGAAACAGTGTTATCTTTCAAAGGGACTAGATTTTGATTTATAGCGATTAAAAAGGCTTTGTTTATTGTTTTGTAGATTGAATGACAATTATTTTTATCAAAGTAAATTGTTTTTTATTCAAACTTTAAACATCTCAAATCATGAATTAAATTGCGAAACTGAACAAGTTTTTGATTTTATAAGAAACACAATCACAACAAACCCAAAATGTCACTTTTACACCGCAAAAATAACAGTCTTGCGTATTAAAATTGCTTAAAAATAAATTTTATAAGTACAATTTTCACTTCAGACTCATTATCGTGAAAAATAATTATTTTTATATGGAGTACAACAGTTTTGCACGTGCTTAACCATGAACAAATTTGAACTAGATCAATTGCTTTTGATAAGACCCAATAAAATTAACCAGTATAAATATACGTATTAAAATGAAAAAAAAAAAAAAAAAAAATACCCTACACCAGTCTCAATTAAAGACACAAAAAAAGACATTATTCGAATATGTTAACAGGCAATTTAATACATTTATATTTAATAATAGCTGTTCTAAGATTACATAATTAGTAACTTTCTTAAAAAAGCAAGAATAGGTCTAAATATGGGCCGATTGTAAGAAAATTGGGTAAGAAGTAAATGTGCCATTTTCCATTAAAATATCATTGTTTTAAGAAGCTTTTGTGTGCGAGGAATAAGAGCATGGATGGACGGATAAAAGCAAATACAGACGGGAACAAACATTGCTTAATTGACTCAGAAAGTAATTCTGAGTCGTTTGCTACATCACCACTTAGATCTAGACCCGATATTTTTGGTAGTTACAAACATCAGAACAAACTCATTATACCCTAATCATGTAGTTTAGGAGTATCTAATTTGACGTACGACCACTTCACTTTCGCAAAGAAGTATCGTTTTTTTTTTCTAAAATAGCAACAAGAACTCGATGGCCAAGATAACCCCAATACAATCGGAAAGATAACACCATAAATAGTGAAGAACCGTGATTTCTTTGTATAAGAAATAATTTATTAAAATTATTAAATAACGCAAAATAATTGGAAGCCAACAACAATTAGTTTGAATAAATAAGCCATAATTTATGTTTTCATGAGACCCTTATCGGGGTAGTATTTAAGACCCATACGTTGTCATAACATGGACTAAACTTAAATTGTTTGCCATGAAGTTCGTTAGTATATCGCTGCTATTGATTAGCGCCACATGCCTATTCCAGGCTACCCTAGCGGGTGTTGTCGGTGTACCCGTTGATTTGTTGCAAAGTTTAAAAATCAGTGATGATTTACCCGAATTACCACCAGTTGTCGAAGATGAAATCTTCGAACGTAATGCTTTTGTAGAAGTTGTGCCGGAAGCTCGTACCAATGGTAAGCACATTGGTTTTTTGTGATATTGTATTTTCTAAATCAAAATGTATTTTTTTTATTTAGAATGTAGTATTACCATTCGTGGGGGTTTGTCGAATCCTCAACCGGTTTTCCTAAAGACCGATGATGATGAATTCTATCCATTATCTGACCTTGGTGTTATGCAAGTAGATGCTGGCGAAACCTTGCAAATGTTCTGCTCTAGTGAATTTAAATCTTTTGCTAGAAAACTTATTACTGCTACTTGTGTTGGCGGTACCACCTTTAGTGTTGATGGCACCAGCTACCGACTTTCTGAATTGATTTGCAAATCTTGGCCTGCATTTGTTGCCAAAAAAACTGGTAGCACCTGCAACGGCGGTGTTTTGATTAAAGTTGGTTTCGAAGTTTCCTCCAGTCGTTTTGTTGAACAAATGCAAGTTTGCTTTAACGAAGACGAAGAAGTAACCCGTTATGTCCGTCACACTTTGGGTCCTGCCAGCAACTATTTTCAAAACGGTGTTGATCGTATTAATTTCCAAACCGCTGGATTCTTCAATGGCAAGAAAGTTGATAAGCTTTACAGCCAAGCTGTTCAACAAAAAACCATTGATACTGAATTAGGTGGTGATGGTGCAAAATATTTCGATAGTTCCAAGAACGTTTATTTGTCTCGTGGTCATATGGCTGCAAAGGGTGATTTTGTCTACGGCACTCAGCAACTTGCCACCTTCTTATTCATTAATGCCGCTCCCCAATGGCAGGTGTTTAATGCCGGCAACTGGGCACGCGTTGAAGATAGTGTTCGAGCTCATGTTACCAAAAATAAAATTAATGTTTACTGTTATACTGGCGTTTATGGTGTTACCACATTACCCGACAAATCTGGTGTTCAAACTCCTCTCTATTTGGCTCATGACGCAAATAATAATGGTTTGATTCCTGTGCCAATGCTTTATTTTCGTGTTGTCATTCAGCCCTCTACCAATAAGGGTATTGTCTTTGTCGGTGTCAACAATCCTCATTTAACATTGGATCAAATTAAAAAGGACTACATTGTGTGTACCGATGTCAGTGATGAGGTTACCTATATCAATTGGAAAAAGGAAGACATCACCGCTGGTTACTCTTATGCCTGTGAAGTTGCTGATTTTTTGAAAACTGTCAAGCATTTACCTGCTCTTACCGCTAAAGGTGGTTTATTGCTTTAAGTGTTCAGACAAAAGTGTACGTTGTTCAAGGTTTTTGTTTTCTCGGAAGTTGAATTATGTAATAAAAAAAACTGTTAGTTTAACATATCAGATTGTATAAAAAGCGACGTAAATGGGCATAAAAACATTACGGTTGGCAGTTACTGTCAGTAAGGACGGCATCCATGACTTTAATGCTTATTATCATGTTCATGTAAAAACTCACCCAGAAAAAGAGTATCAGTTGTGGACACCGAATTTGTTGCCAATCGAATTCTGGCAGTTACGACAACTATCTTCAATAGTAAATTATATTTTTTGATTGTGAAAGCCAATATTCAGTTGTCTAATTTAATATTTGTATTCTAAATAAATATTATTATTGTTACAAAAAAAATTTATTTAAAGAAACATATTTTTTTTTAGATTTTTCCGGTACCAAACCGGCGCATTCAGAGTTCACAATCTTGCTTGCTGCTTAATTGTAGTTACCACTTTAGAATATCGACAATTTTTTAATATATTTTATAGATTGCACTAATTTTTGTAGTATCTTCACTAAATAAATGGTTGATTGTACTGTATACAATTACAACGGGAATTTTATTTTTAAAGTTGATTGGAAATACCAATAATGCGATAATAGGATTGTTTTCTTTTATTTCCTTCAGGCTCTTTTTAAATTTCCAATACAATGGTAATGGTTTGACCCATACGCCAAAAAGTCAGTAACGAGAAAAACGATAACTAAAATTTAAACTTTTTTGATTTTTGTATGCAAAATTCGTAGATTGTTTAAAGTCTGGATATCTCAGATATAAAATAATATTGAGAAACGGGGTTCGGGATCAGAAGGAAGATATTTACATTGTATATATTCCCAGCAAAAAAATGGTAGTCATTCTGTGACTATAACTTCTTTCATTGCTTCCTAAACTTCAGTTGACATTCTTTTATGATATTTTGGTGTTATTCTAAAGCACTTCCAAAAGCATTCATGTGTTCATATTTCAAATGCAGTGATCTGGATATAAACCCGATGCATATCTTTAAATATCACTCTTCATTGCTTCTAAAGCATAAGTTATAGTATATCGTATATTTTTTTGAATCTTAAGCATTTATTCAAATTGAGAAAATAGTTCTGATTAAATTTTTTAATTTTTTTATTAAATCATTTCATGAGGGTTAGAATTTATGCAGTTTTGCAATTTTTATAAAGTTTTGAAAAATCAAGAAAAAGATATTTTTTTACCTTTTATTGAAACTAGCTGGCCTGCCATTTGCATTTTTCAGCTTCAAATATTTATGACGACGCAATCTCGGCATTATTGCATTATGTATTTTATTTAACACTACATCATTTCCAGTTTTAATTCAGAATTTACCAAAATAATTTTACAATTGTGTAAAATTTATTCAAATTGCCCAAAGATGTTTTAATTTTAAAATTATGCAAAAATTATTTAAAATTGTTCAAAAATATTTTAAAATTATCTAAAAATATTTCCAAATTATACAACCAGTTTTTAAATTATCCAAAAATATTTTAAAATTTGTCTAAGAATTCATTAAAATTTTTGAAACATGTTTCAAAAATGCTTTTTCACTAATGCAGAATTATTTGTTTTAATAAAGAGTATTTGTATATCAATGCATAAATTTCGCTTCTTTAAACTTATTTTTCTGCATTCTTATGAATTAAATTTTCATCAAAGTTTAAATATTACAAAGTATATGAACATTTTCCACTCATGCATCAGAATACCTAAACATTGTATTATTATTGCTTCCTTGGAGGAAAGTATGAGTAATGCTAGTAGCTACATTTGAATACTTCCATCCTACGACACGCTAATGTTAAATTCATCGATGAAACCATCATAAAAGAGGTGATGCCTTTGCCATAGTAGTGATGCTTTTATTGCTTCTTTGGCAGCTTCATTTTTGCTGGGTTCCTTTGTTAATATTTTCAAAAATGGTCAGTGGCTCAAACCAATAATAAACTGACAATTTATCCTTTATTAATAGATTATAGGTTATTTAAAATAAAATAACACAACCATTCGCAAGCCCGGGAAAATAGAAGTGTTTGAGCTATAGTAGTGGTCCGATTCTCAGTAAAATTCGAATTTAAATGAGACCACAAAACAAGTCGATTTTCTGTCTTAAGTGTATGTTCTACTTTTGTACATGAGTCGCTTGGGAAAAGTATCTTTATTTCCGATTCCTTTTTTTCAACCTAATCTGACCTAACCTAAGAAAAACTTGGTGTCAAAAGTTAAAATATGTAATTTTACATCGCTTGGTTCTTCAGTGTTAAATACTTTTTTAGTTTTCTAATTGGTTTAGTGGAGATATTAATTATTAATTAGATTTTTATTCTTTATCACATGTACGAGTTTCATCCAGATTGGTGTGTAAGTAGAAATTTTTACTTAAGTAGATTTTCAAATAGAATAATTTGGGGACAGTAGAATTTAAATTAGATTGATTTAGGACTAGTATTATAGTCAACACTTAGCAGGATTTTTTTTTACTAAAATTGTTTACTTAAGTAAAATTTAAGTCAAAATTCTTGCTAAGTGCTAACTATAATGCTGGCACTTAAATACTGATTTAAAATTCTTAATCTTTCCTAAACATGACTGGATTTTATTTTGTTTCTTTTTTTTTGCCTTCTCATTCTATTTTTACCAATTACTTCACGTGTTTGATTTTTAATACATTTTTATATGTGATTATCGTAAGTAGATGTATTAGGTACTTAATAAAGTGAAATAAATTAGTTTTGATTTTTAATGAATTTGGTGATTAGATTAAGTGTTAAATTCAACATTTATATTTCAATATACAAAAAATCTCTACAATAGGTATGTATATGTATGATATCTTCTGTCTACATAAATGCTTATGTACAGATAGTAAATTACAAAAAAAATTTGTTAAAATACACGTGCTTGCAGTACATCTAACACGAGTTTTTCACCTGACTCTTTTATAGCCAATTCATATTAAAAACCCAATTTATTATTAGTATTTTATTATTATCTTTATTTGTTTTTTGTTTTTATTTTTCTTTTAGTTTATTTTATTTCATCTTGTAAGAATACAGTTTAGTTAGAGTAGTGGAATACAAATATAATATATATGTACATGGATTTTAAATACATACTTACCCCAAACGTATGTTTGAAAAGCAGTGCTCATCAGGGTCGATCAAATTCGGCAATTGGAGGAATTGTACTTATGCGGGAAGTAGGCAGAAACATAAAATATTTTGGAAAATTTCAGCCAAAGCAGGAATTTATTTTCGACTAGCACTTTTCATTTTAAAATCTGAAACTTACAGTCAAAGTAAAATTTTTTTCGAAATCGAAATTTTTTTAATTTTAAGGGGAGGGAAAAAAATATTCGATATGAAAATTAGCGGTAGTCACAGCGAATTCTTTGCTTAAATTTTTACCTCTTTGAGTTATTTGGAATCTTAAATTCGCTTTGGAGACCGCAAATTTAATAAAAGAGAATGTAAGAGACAAAAATATCGATTTCGCAAAAAAAAATTGTTCGAAAGTTTTAAATTATCAGAAGAATAACTCAAGTTGGTTATCAATTCCGATTTGGCTGAAACTTACAAAATGTTTTAATATGTATTTAGAACTTGTCTAAACCTGCCTTAAAAGAAATTACGATCCACGATAGTGCACAGTGGTGACAGATTTATAATAGTTTAGATTTTGAATTAGTTTTTTAATCTTAAGGTGAACTTAAAACTCTAGACCGTATCGTTTGTCATTCCGTCTGTAACATGTCGAAATATAGGTCTAAGAGCGTATATATATTCGTGATCCTTATGCGATTTCAAGTCGATTTAGCTACGTCCTTCTGTCTGTTGAAATTGCGATCACGGCGCGAAGACGCAAGTGGGAGTAATCATTTTTACCTAGATGAGCACAATCGGACAAGGGGTTAAAAAGGCGAAGGTACCTTTAAATTATCCATACATATTGTTGTATTTAAGTACAATTTAATAGCAGCGACCGTAAAGTAAAATATTTCCTCTTGTTTTTCACCAGTCGTAATTTTAAACTAACAATTTTTGAAAACACTGTAATAATGAAGTAGAGTGTTCGTTTATTAAAACTTGTTGATATTTTTATACTTGCGAAATATTGGAGCTAGCTAATTATTATTGTAGATAAATTTCTCCTCTACCAGGTAAAAGTTTTCGTTTGGAAATTATTATTATTGTTTCATATCAAAATTACACTTATAACATAAAAAAAAATTCTGTTAGTATTGAGTACTTGAAAAATGCGTACTCACCACCCAAAAATACTCGATAATATCACAACACTAATTAATACATTGTAATATGGATTGTATAAAATCCATATAACTTTCTTTTATTTTAATATGTAAGCATCTGGAAAACAAATATTTATTACATAGTGGTTCTTAGCATTAGCATTTTATTATACTATAAATATTTTTAAATAGATATGATAGAATTTCTCTTAGTAATATATATTTTTTTGGAAAGAGGATAGAGGGGGTCTTGTTTACAAGTATAAGATTAGACATATAGCTTAATTAGATTCACTAATATTTATGTATGTATTTGGTATGTATGTTAATTCTATGTACATTAAACTATTTACACCATTATTAAAGTTAATTACACCTGTTTCTTTGTTTTTGTGTTATTTATGAGAATAGATACAAAATATTTTAATATATTTAAGAGACAGGTATATAAGGTATTATCATTATTTTAATAGATTACAATAGTAGACATTCATAGATTACTAGGCTTCTGATACCCATTTACAAAGTTTTAATGTATGCTAGTCTTATACAGCAGGACAGAATGTATTATATTTACCCATTTCTTTCTGCCTAATGCAATTGCAAATAAAATTTCATATATTAGTAGCCAAGATATCTTTTAGCTTGAGAAGGTATTGTACTTTAAAGTGTCTATAATTTAATGAATTTTTTGAAGTAATAAAAAAATCCAACAATGACATTTGAAAGCCAAGTTTTTACAACATTTCTAGAAATAATAATGAATACTTTGAATGACCACAAATGGCAGAGTATCTTGATTACCACAGTAGTTATTCGAAAATAATATAAATAAAAACAATTGTAAGAATATTTAAATTTGCATAACTGTTTTCGTCAAATCACTTACATTTATTTGAATTCAAAAAAGGCTTTGAATTATTGTCAAATTAAAGTACTGTAGCCCCTTTAAATAAATTTCCATCAACGAGGTCATTATTATCTAATATTGGGAAAAAAGCTTTTCTACTTTGTACATTATACTAGCATTATATAACTACTTACGAAGAAGCATCGTTGATGGGTTCCCGGGGATAGATAGAAAATAAGCACGGGTATCTTTTTAACGGCCCAACCTTGGGTAAAAAATTACCTTATTTTTTGTTTTTTGCATTCTTTTCATGTCAAAAACGCAATATAGAAATTTCGTGTCAAATAAAAGGTGTTTTGATATGAAATTTTCAACAAGGTACAAAGAATAATAAAAAGTTTTAAAACAGAAAAGTTGCGATTAATTTTGAAACCCATTTTTACCCCTTAAATGTGTGACTAGGCCACTATGTTTCCTATCGAATTCTTTATAATTTTGTCTTCCCTAACTTGTATCCAAATTTCATCGAACAGAGCTGCCTTGTTAGTTGGAAATTATTTTGTAAATTATAAAAAGGTAACCACCAGATTTATTAGATGGACAGATATTTGTTATATATCTGGGGTATATAAACATTTTCCTGGGTTTTTTTTAGCTGTTCATAAGCGGAAGCTCTTTTTGTTGTGATTTTGCGCTTTTGTTTTTGTGCAAGTTTAAAGGAAAATCACAATTTGTGCATAAATTTCTACAGTTACTAAAACAGCCATTAATAAGGCATTTACACAGCAGTAGAGGCGTCGCAATGGACGTCGGCGTTGACGTTGAAAGGTATAAGATTCAAGTTGTACTTGCTGCTGCAACTGCTGGTGTTGGTGGTGGTGCTGCTGTTGTGGCCATCGTAATTTATTCTCATCATATAGCGTATCGGTGAAGACTTTTGATTCGGTATAGGTAATTCGTGCATTTCCAATGCAACCTGGCCAATGTCAAACGGACGTCAATGATGATGAACTATCGTAGGCTACTAACAAAGAATCATTTTCATCACTACCACTACCAGCACTCCGCTCGGATTCATTAATAACCTCTAGACGTGTTTGAGGATGAGCAATTTTATATTTATTGTGACGTTTATTAATTAAAACCGAACGTATATTATTATTTCGCATACGATGTGAACGTTCACGGCGTTTATGATTGGGAGAAGCTCCTAACATTGAACAATCACTACTTTCTCCTTCCTCATCATCGTCGACATCGTAGTCATCATAATCCTCATCATCATAGTCATAATCATCACCTTCCGCAAATTCATAATCTTCATCGTAGTCCTCGATATCAAAGAAGGCACAACATCCTGTAGGCATCTTGTGTTGAGATGTGTTACTTTGTCGTCTTCTGCGATGCTGATGATGTTGTAGATTGTGATGATAATGACATTCATTGTATTTATTCGTGGTCTTTGCCTGCATTTGGTAGGATGAAAAGTCATAGGATTTGTGTTTTTTATTTGTTAGATGTTTATCAGACATGTTGTCATTAAATTCAAGTTCTATTACCTCAGGACCTTTCCAGGTGATGCCAGATCGTACTAAATTATAAAAACGTAAAACACCCCACATTGATAGGACCTGTAAATAAAAAGTATATATACTTTTTTTTTAAAAACTGAAAATTATAGAAATGATAAGACACATAATAGCTAAATACATATGATTTAAAAAGCCACTATTTAACTCTAACAGCCGTATTATGCATATACATTTAGTTGGTTCTTATGATAGTCTTATAAGGAAAATTTGTTGTTGTTTTGTATTTTAATTTTATTTATAACCCCCATAGCTGTCTATGCATATGACAGTAACAGTCTTATAAATATCAACAAAATATATATGCATACAGCTGTAAATTTCTCAAGTTGACAACCAATTTTTATAGATTTTCAAGCTATGTGACCAGAGTATACTTTTCTAAAGGTAATTGAGGTGCAAAATCTGAATGTGACCTCAGAACTGTTCTCGATTAGGAATTCTCGATAAGAGACCTTTTAATGAATGTCCTGTTAAAATTTAAGCAACAGTAAAAAAGAAAAAGTCCTCAGAATCTGGTATTTTTTATATGCAAACGTATGTAAATAAAAAAACACTAAAATTCTGAGATCATTTTCATATAGCATATCCGTAGAACAAGTTTGAGAGTAGTGTTATTTTTTATAGAAAAAGTCCTCTTAATCTGAAGAAAAAGTCCTCAGAATCTGAGGCTTTCTTTATGGTAAAACGTCCTCAGGATTTTTCTATAGAAAAATGTCTTAAAAACTGAGAGTTTTTCTATTGGAAAAATTTCATACGATCTGATAGCTTGCTACAAGAAAACTACTCTTAATCTGAGGATTTTCTATAGAAAAAGTCCTCTAAAACTGTTGACTTTTTTCTGAGAAAAAATCCTCAAAAATCTGGTGATATTTCTATGGGGGTTTTCCATAGGCAAAAGTTGTCAGAATAGAAAAACCTGTGGGATTCTGATAACTTTTCTCTATAGAAAAACCCTCAGAGTGTGGGGACTTTTTATATAGAAATATAATATAAATACTCAGTACTCAGAAGCTATTTCCTATAGAAAACCCATCAGATTCAAAAGACTTTCCCTATAGAAATACCCTCAATTTCGAGGATATTTCTGAGAGAATAACCCATGAAACCTTGGATTCTATGGAAATTTTCCTACAAAAGAACTCTCAAGTTATAAGGAATTTTAATATAGAAAAACCCTCAGATTCTGTGGACGTTTTCATTTAAAAACCCTCAAGGTTTTGGGAACTCTTCATAAAGTAATTCTCCAAAAATCTAAAAATCTGAGGTTTTTTTAATGCAAAAAGTCATCTAAAAAGGTCCCGGAATCTAAGGGGATATTTTTTTTTATAGGAAAACGTCCGTAGAATATGAGAGTTTTTCTACAATCTGAGGGTTTATCAATTGGAAAACTTTCTAAGAATCTAAGGGTTTCTCTATAGGATAATTTCTCATAACATCAGAATTCTTCTACGGCAAAACTCCTCACAACCTGAGGTAAATTCTATAAGAAAAAATCCACAGGATCTCAGGGTATTTTTTTTTAGCAAAATCTTATGAAAATCTGAAAGGTTTTGCGTATTTTCAGAATTAGAGGGTTTCTCCATAGACAAAATTCCAAACTATTTAAAGGTTTTCATATTCAAAAATGTCTCAAAGGCTGATGGGGTTTCTTAGAATCTGGAGGTTTTCCTTTAGGAAAATTCCTCAAAATCTGAGGGCTTTTTTATAGAAAAAAGTCCTAAGAATCTGAGGGGATTTACAAAGGAAAAATTAATTGTAATCTTTGTGTTTTTCTTGTAAAAAATCAAAACCATAAAAAATTGCAGTAGATGTGCGGTATTATTTATATTAAAAATAAACAACACAATTTATTTTTTATACATAATGTTGATCTTTATTTTTTAAAAGTCAAGTACAGAGTTAAATTTTATTTTCTGATTTGTTTTTTTTTTCTTAAAACTAAAAATTCAAAGTTATCTTATTATATAAATAATTTTTTAAAAGTGTTTTTTATTAAAGTGTATTTTCAAAGGTGCTTTCTTGACCGTCACAGTTCTCAAGATATCATAATTTTTGTCTGAGATAGTCCTCAAAGTCTGAGGATTTTCTACAGGAATAAGATTCTGATGACTTTTTCTAAAAAAACCCTCAGATTCTAAGGACTTTTATTTAAAAAACTTTTTTTTATATAGAAAACCCCTCAGATTCTGAGGATTTTTATAGAAAAAAATCTGAGGTTTTTTCTAAGGTAGCCCACTAGCCAGTCAGCTTGCCCGCTGAAGGTTTTTCTACAGGAAAAAGTCCTGTGGTTTTATTTAAATTAAAAATAAACAGAACACAATTTAGTTTTTATATGAAATGTTGATCTTTATTTTTTAAATGTCAAGTACAGAATTAATTTTTATTTTATAATTTGTTACATATCTTAAAACTAAAAA
The DNA here is from genome assembly GCA_949748255.1 of Eustalomyia histrio. Taxonomy (NCBI): domain Eukaryota; kingdom Metazoa; phylum Arthropoda; class Insecta; order Diptera; family Anthomyiidae; genus Eustalomyia; species Eustalomyia histrio. The sequence goes on along the minus strand of OX456524.1, from coordinate 158,675,225 downwards.
TTCAAAGCCAAATTATTTTAAAAACAACTTTTCAGAAAAGTGTTTTAATTAAAGTGTATTTATGATCAATGGTGTTTTTAAAAACAAAATGTATTCATTACCGTCACAGTTCTCAAGATATGATAATTTTTGTCTGAGATAGTTCTCAAAATCTGAGGGTTTTCTATAGGAAAAAGATTCTGAGGACTTTTATTTAAAAAACTTTTTGCTATAGAAAAACAACAAATTCTGAGGACTTTTATAAAAACCCATCTTATCTAGCCCTCCAGCTAGCAGCCAGCCAGCCCGATAGCTAGCCAGCTAGCCTGCTAGCTAGCCAGCCAGCCAGTTAGCCCGCTAGATAGCCAGCCAGCCAGCCAGTTAGCCCGCTAGCTAGCCAGCCCGCTAGCTATCTAGATTCTAATAAAGTTTTCCAATTGAAAAACCCTCAGATTGTAGAAAAACTCATATTCTGAGGACGTTTTACTATAAAAAAAATCTCCTAAGATTCCGTGACCTTTTAAAACTACTTTTTGCATTAAAAAAGCCTCAGATTTTTAGGTTTTTTATAGAATTTCTTTATGAAGAGTTCCAAAAACCTTGAGGGTTCTTAAATGAAAACGTCCACATAATCTGAGGGTTTTTCTATATTAAAATTCTTTAGAACTTGAGAGTTCTTTTGTAGGAAAAATTCCACAGAGTTATTCTCTCAGAGATATCCTCGAAGTTGAGGGTATTTCTATAGGAAAACTCCTCAGAATCGCAGGGATTTCTATAGGAAGAAGTACTCGGAATATTGGTGTTTTTCTGCAGAAAAATTCTTTCGAATCTGACGGGTTTTTCTATAAGAAATAGCTTCTGAGTACTGAGCATTGAGAGCCTTTTCACATTATATTTCTATATAAAAAGCCCCCACACTCTGAGGGTTTTTCTATAAAGAAAAGTTATCAGAATCCCAGGGGTTTTCTGTACAGAAAATTTCCTTTTTATAAGAAAATTACAGCTAGCTGGCCCACTAGCCACCTAGCTAGCCATCTATCTACTCGCTAGCCACCTAGCTAACCCGCTAGCTAGCCCGCTACCTAGCCCGCTAGCCAGCCCGCTAGCCAGCTAGCTAGCCCGCTAACCAGCTAGCTAGCCCGCTAACCAGTTAGCTAGCCCGCTAGCCAGCTAGCTAGCCCGCTAACCAGCTAGCTAGCCCGCTAATTAGCGCGCTAGTTAGCTGGCTAGCTGGCTAGCTAGCCAGCCCGCCCGCTAGGCAGCCCGCTAGTCGCAAGCTAGCCCGCTAGTCAGCTAGCTAGCCCGCTAGTCAGCTAGCTAGCCCGCTAGTCAGCTAGCTAGCCAGCTAGCTAGCCCGCTAGCCAGCTAGCTAGCCCGCTAGCTAGCCCGCTAGCCAGCTAGCTAGCCCGCTAGCTAGCCCGCTAGCTAGCCCGCTAGCCAGCTAGCTAGCCCGCTAGCTAGCCCGCTAGCCAGCTAGCTAGCCCGCTAGCTAGCCCGCTAGCCAGCTAGCTAGCCCGCTAGCTAGCCCGCTAGCCAGCTAGCTAGCCCGCTAGCCAGCTAGCCTGCTAGCCAGCTAGCTAGCCCGCTAGCCAGCTAGCTAGCCCGCTAGCCAGCTAGCCAGCCCGCTAGCCAGCTAGCTAGCCCGCTAGCCAGCTAGCTAGCCCGCTAGCCAGCTAGCTAGCCCGCTAGCCTGCTAGCTAGCCCGCTAGCCAGCTAGCTAGCCCGCTAGCCAGCTAGCTAGCCCGCTAGCCAGCTAGCTAGCCCGCTAGCCAGCTAGCTAGCCCGCTAGCCAGCAAGCTAGCCCGCTAGCCAGCTAGCTAGCCCGCTAGCCAGCTAGCTAGCCCGCTAGCCAGATAGCTAGCCCGCTAGCCAGCTAGCTAGCCCGCTAGCCAGCTAGCTAGCCCGCTAGCTAGCCCGCTAGCCAGCTAGCTAGTCCGCTAGCCAGCTAGCTAGCCCGCTAGCCAGCTAGCTAGCCCGCTAGCTAGCCCGCTAGCCAGCTAGCTAGCCCGCTAGCCAGCTAGCTAGCCCGCTAGCCAGCTAGCTAGTCCGCTAGCCAGCTAGCTAGCCCGCTAGCCAGCTAGCTAGTCCGCTAACCAGCTAGCTAGCCCGCTAGCCAGCTAGCCAGCCCGCTAGCCAGCTAGCTAGCCCGCTAGCCAGCTAGCTAGCCCGCTAGCCAACTAGCTAGCCCGCTAGCCAACTAGCTAGCCTGCTAGCTAGCCCGCTAGCCAGCTAGCTAGCCCGCTAACCAGCTAGCTAGCCCGCTAACCAGCTAGCTAGCCCGCTAACCAGCTAGCTAGCCCGCTAGCTTTCCCGCTAGCCAGCTAGCTAGCCCGCTAGCTAGCCAGCTAGCTAGCCCGCTAGCCAGCTAGCTAGCCCGCTAGCCAGCTAGCTAGCCAGCTAGCTAGCTAGCCCGCTAACCAGCTGGCTAGCCCGCTAGTCAGCTAGCTAGCCCGCTAGCCAGCTAGCTAGCTAGCCCTCTAGCCAGCTAGCTAGCTAGCCCTCTAGCCAGCTAGCTAGTCCGCTAGCTAGCCCTCTAGCCAGCTAGCCCGCTAGCCAGCTAGCTAGCCCGCTAGCCAGCTAGCTAGCCCGCTAACTAGCTAGCTAGCCCGCTAGCCAGCTAGCTAGCCGCTAGCCAGCTAGCTTTCCCGCTAGCCAGCTAGCTAGCCAGCTAGCTAGCCCGCTAACTAGCTAGCTAGCCCGCTAACTAGCTAGCTAGCCCGCTAGCCAGCTAGCTAGCCGCTAGCCAGCTAGCTTTCCCGCTAGCCAGCTAGCCCGCTAGCTAGCCCGCTAGCCAGCTAGCTAGGCCGCTAGCCAGCTAGCTAGACCGCTAGCTAGCCCGCTAGCTAGCCCGCTAGCCAGCTAGCTAGCCCGCTAGCTAGCCCGCTAGCCCGCTAGCCAGCTAGCCCGCTAGCCAGCTAGCCCGCTAGCCAGCTAGCCCGCTAGCCAGCTAGCTAGCCCGCTAACCAGCTGGCTAGCCCGCTAGTCAGCTAGCTAGCCCGCTAGCCAGCTAGCTAGCTAGCCCTCTAGCTAGCTAGCCCTCTAGCCAGCTAGCTAGTCCGCTAGCTAGCTAGCTAGCCCTCTAGCCAGCTAGCTAGCCCGCTAGCCAGCTAGCTAGCCAGCTAGCTAGCCCGCTAACCAGCTGGCTAGCCAGCTAGCTAGCCCGCTAGCCAGCTAGCTAGCCCGCTAGCCAGCTAGCTAGTCCGCTAACCAGCTAGCTAGCCCGCTAGCCAGCCCGCTAGCCAGCTAGCTAGCCCGCTAGCCAGTTAGCTAGCCCGCTAGCCAGCTAGCTAGCCCGCTAGCCAGTTAGCTAGCCCGCTAGCCAGCTAGCTAGCCCGCTAGCCAGATAGCTAGCCCGCTAGCCAGCTAGCTAGCCCGCTAGCCAGCTAGCTAGCCCGCTAGCCAGCTAGCTAGTCCGCTAACCAGCTAGCTAGCCCGCTAGCCAGCTAGCTAGCCCGCTAGCCAGCTAGCTAGTCCGCTAACCAGCTAGCTAGCCCGCTAGCCAGCCCGCTAGCCAGCTAGCTAGCCCGCTAGCCAGCTAGCTAGCCCGCTAGCCAGCTAGCTAGCCCGCTAGCCAGCTAGCTAGCCAGATAGCTAGCCCGCTAGCCAGCTAGCTAGCCCGCTAGCCAGATAGCTAGCCCGCTAGCCAGCTAGCTAGCCCGCTAGCCAGCTAGCTAGCCCGCTAGCCAGCTAGCTAGTCCGCTAACCAGCTAGCTAGCCCGCTAGCCAGCTAGCCCGCTAGCCAGCCCGCTAGCCAGCTAGCTAGCCCGCTAGCCAGCCCGCTAGCCAGCTAGCTAGCCCGCTAGCCAGCTAGCTAGCCCGCTAGCCAGCTAGCTAGCCCGCTAGCCAGCTAGCTAGCCCGCTAACCAGCTAGCTAGCCCGCTAACCAGCTAGCTAGGCCGCTAGCCAGCTAGCTAGGCCGCTAGCCAGCTAGCTAGACCGCTAGCTAGCCCGCTAGCCAGCTAGCTAGCCCGCTAGCCAGCTAGCTAGCCCGCTAGCCAGCTAGCTAGCCCGCTAGCTAGCTAGCTAGCCCGCTAGCCAGCTAGCTAGCCGCTAGCCAGCTAGCTAGCCAGCTAGCTAGCCCGCTAGCCAGTTAGCTAGCCCGCTAGCCAGCTAGCTAGCCCGCTAGCTAGCTAGCTAGCCCGCTAGCTAGCTAGCTAGCCCGCTAGCCAGCTAGCCAGCTAGCTAGCCAGTTAGCTAGCCCGCTAGCCAGCTAGCTAGCCCGCTAACCAGCTAGCTAGCCCGCTAGCTAGCCCGCTAGCCAGCTAGCTAGCCAGCTAGCTAGTCCGCTAGCCAGCTAGCCCGCTAGCCAGCTAGCTAGTCCGCTAGCCAGCTAGCCCGCTAGCCAGCTAGCCCGCTAGCCAGCTAGCCCGCTAGCCAGCTAGCTAGCCCGCTAGCCAGCTAGCTAGCCCGCTAACCAGCTGGCTAGCCCGGTAGTCAGCTAGCTAGCCCGCTAGCCAGCTAGCTAGCCCGCTAGCCAGCTAGCTAGCCCGCTAGCCAGCTAGCTAGCCCGCTAGCCAGCTAGCTAGCCCGCTAGCCAGCTAGCTAGTCCGCTAACCAGCTAGCTAGCCCGCTAGCCAGCCCGCTAGCCAGCTAGCTAGCCCGCTAGCCAGTTAGCTAGCCCGCTAGCCAGCTAGCTAGCCCGCTAGCCAGTTAGCTAGCCCGCTAGCCAGCTAGCTAGCCCGCTAGCCAGATAGCTAGCCCGCTAGCCAGCTAGCTAGCCCGCTAGCCAGCTAGCTAGCCCGCTAGCCAGCTAGCTAGCCCGCTAGCCAGCTAGCTAGTCCGCTAACCAGCTAGCTAGCCCGCTAGCCAGCTAGCTAGCCCGCTAGCCAGCTAGCTAGTCCGCTAACCAGCTAGCTAGCCCGCTAGCCAGCTAGCCAGCCCGCTAGCCAGCTAGCTAGCCCGCTAGCCAGCTAGCTAGCCCGCTAGCCAGCTAGCTAGCCCGCTAGCCAGATAGCTAGCCCGCTAGCCAGCTAGCTAGCCCGCTAGCCAGCTAGCTAGCCCGCTAGCCAGCTAGCTAGCCCGCTAGCCAGCTAGCTAGTCCGCTAACCAGCTAGCTAGCCCGCTAGCCAGCTAGCCCGCTAGCCAGCTAGCCAGCTAGCTAGCCAGCTAGCTAGCCCGCTAGCCAGTTAGCTAGCCTGCTAGCCAGCTAGCTAGCCCGCTAGCTAGCTAGCCCGCTAGCTAGCTAGCTAGCCCGCTAGCCAGCTAGCTAGCCCGCTAGCCAGCTAGCTAGCCCGCTAGCCAGTTAGCTAGCCCGCTAGCCAGCTAGCTAGCCCGCTAACCAGCTAGCTAGCCCGCTAGCTAGCCCGCTAGCCAGCTAGCTAGCCAGCTAGCTAGTCCGCTAGCCAGCTAGCCCGCTAGCCAGCTAGCCCGCTAGCCAGCTAGCTAGTCCGCTAGCCAGCTAGCCCGCTAGCCAGCTAGCCCGCTAGCCCGCTAGCCAGCTAGCCCGCTAGCCAGCTAGCTAGCCCGCTAACCAGCTGGCTAGCCCGCTAGTCAGCTAGCTAGCCCGCTAGCCAGCTAGCTAGCTAGCCCTCTAGCCAGCTAGCTAGTCCGCTAGCTAGCTAGCTAGCCCTCTAGCCAGCTAGCTAGCCCGCTAACCAGCTAGCTAGCCCGCTAGCCAGCTAGCTAGCCCGCTAACTAGCTAGCTAGCCCGCTAGCCAGCTAGCTAGCCGCTAGCCAGCTAGCTTTCCCGCTAGCCAGCTAGCTAGCCCGCTAGCCAGCTAGCTAGACCGCTAGCTAGCCCGCTAGCCAGCTAGCTAGCCCGCTAGCCAGCTAGCTAGCCCGCTAGCCAGCTAGCTAGCCAGCTAGCTAGCCTGCTAGCCAGTTAGCTAGCCCGCTAGCCAGCTAGCTAGCCAGCTAGCTAGCCCGCTAGCCAGCTAGCTAGCCCGCTAGCCAGCTAGCTAGCCCGCTAGCCAGCTAGCAAGTCCGCTAACCAGCTAGGTAGCCCGCTAGCCAGCTAGCCAGCCCGCTAGCCAGCTAGCTAGCCCGCTAGCCAGCTAGCTAGCCCGCTAGCCAGTTAGCTAGCCCGCTAGCCAGCTAGCTAGCCCGCTAGCCAGATAGCTAGCCCGCTAGCTAGCCCGCTAGCCAGCTAGCTAGCCCGCTAGCCAGCTAGCTAGCCCGCTAGCCAGCTAGCTAGTCCGCTAACCAGCTAGCTAGCCCGCTAGCCAGCTAGCTAGCCAGCTAGCTAGCCCGCTAGCCAGTTAGCTAGCCCGCTACCCAGCTAGCTAGCCAGCTAGCTAGCCCGCTAGCCAGCTAGCTAGCCAGCTAGCTAGCCCGCTAGCCAGCTAGCTAGCCCGCTAGCCAGATAGCTAGCCCGCTAGCCAGCTAGCTAGCCCGCTAGCCAGCTAGCTAGCCCGCTAGCCAGCTAGCTAGCCCGCTAGCCAGCTAGCTAGTCCGCTAGCCAGCTAGCATGCCCGCTAGCCAGCTAGCTAGCCCGCTAGCCAGCTAGCTAGCCCGCTAGCCAGCTAGCTAGTCCGCTAACCAGCTAGCTAGCCCGCTAGCCAGCTAGCCCGCTAGCCAGCCCGCTAGCCAGCTAGCTAGCCCGTTAGCCAGCCCGCTAGCCAGCTAGCTAGCCCGCTAGCCAGCTAGCTAGCCCGCTAGCCAGCTAGCTAGCCCGCTAACCAGCTAGCTAGCCCGCTAACCAGCTAGCTAGGCCGCTAGCCAGCTAGCTAGGCCGCTAGCCAGCTAGCTAGACCGCTAGCTAGCCCGCTAGCCAGCTAGCTAGCCCGCTAGCCAGCTAGCTAGCCCGCTAGCCAGCTAGCTAGCCCGCTAGCTAGCTAGCTAGCCCGCTAGCCAGCTAGCTAGCCGCTAGCCAGCTAGCTAGCCAGCTAGCTAGCCCGCTAGCCAGTTAGCTAGCCCGCTAGCCAGCTAGCTAGCCCGCTAGCTAGCTAGCTAGCCCGCTAGCTAGCTAGCTAGCCCGCTAGCCAGCTAGCCAGCTAGCTAGCCAGTTAGCTAGCCCGCTAGCCAGCTAGCTAGCCCGCTAACCAGCTAGCTAGCCCGCTAGCTAGCCCGCTAGCCAGCTAGCTAGCCAGCTAGCTAGTCCGCTAGCCAGCTAGCCCGCTAGCCAGCTAGCTAGTCCGCTAGCCAGCTAGCCCGCTAGCCAGCTAGCCCGCTAGCCAGCTAGCCCGCTAGCCAGCTAGCTAGCCCGCTAGCCAGCTAGCTAGCCCGCTAACCAGCTGGCTAGCCCGGTAGTCAGCTAGCTAGCCCGCTAGCCAGCTAGCTAGCCCGCTAGCCAGCTAGCTAGCCCGCTAGCCAGCTAGCTAGCCCGCTAGCCAGCTAGCTAGCCCGCTAGCCAGCTAGCTAGTCCGCTAACCAGCTAGCTAGCCCGCTAGCCAGCCCGCTAGCCAGCTAGCTAGCCCGCTAGCCAGTTAGCTAGCCCGCTAGCCAGCTAGCTAGCCCGCTAGCCAGTTAGCTAGCCCGCTAGCCAGCTAGCTAGCCCGCTAGCCAGATAGCTAGCCCGCTAGCCAGCTAGCTAGCCCGCTAGCCAGCTAGCTAGCCCGCTAGCCAGCTAGCTAGCCCGCTAGCCAGCTAGCTAGTCCGCTAACCAGCTAGCTAGCCCGCTAGCCAGCTAGCTAGCCCGCTAGCCAGCTAGCTAGTCCGCTAACCAGCTAGCTAGCCCGCTAGCCAGCTAGCCAGCCCGCTAGCCAGCTAGCTAGCCCGCTAGCCAGCTAGCTAGCCCGCTAGCCAGCTAGCTAGCCCGCTAGCCAGATAGCTAGCCCGCTAGCCAGCTAGCTAGCCCGCTAGCCAGCTAGCTAGCCCGCTAGCCAGCTAGCTAGCCCGCTAGCCAGCTAGCTAGTCCGCTAACCAGCTAGCTAGCCCGCTAGCCAGCTAGCCCGCTAGCCAGCTAGCCAGCCCGCTAGCCAGCTAGCTAGCCCGCTAGCCAGCTAGCTAGCCCGCTAGCCAGCTAGCTAGCCCGCTAGCCAGCTAGCTAGCCCGCTAACCAGCTAGCTAGCCCGCTAACCAGCTAGCTAGGCCGCTAGCCAGCTAGCTAGGCCGCTAGCCAGCTAGCTAGACCGCTAGCTAGCCCGCTAGCCAGCTAGCTAGCCCGCTAGCCAGCTAGCTAGCCCGCTAGCTAGCTAGCTAGCCCGCTAGCCAGCTAGCTAGCCGCTAGCCAGCTAGCTAGCCAGCTAGCTAGCCCGCTAGCCAGTTAGCTAGCCTGCTAGCCAGCTAGCTAGCCCGCTAGCTAGCTAGCCCGCTAGCTAGCTAGCTAGCCCGCTTGCCAGCTAGCTAGCCCGCTAGCCAGCTAGCTAGCCCGCTAGCCAGTTAGCTAGCCCGCTAGCCAGCTAGCTAGCCCGCTAACCAGCTAGCTAGCCCGCTAGCTAGCCCGCTAGCCAGCTAGCTAGCCAGCTAGCTAGTCCGCTAGCCAGCTAGCCCGCTAGCCAGCTAGCCCGCTAGCCAGCTAGCTAGTCCGCTAGCCAGCTAGCCCGCTAGCCAGCTAGCCCGCTAGCCCGCTAGCCAGCTAGCCCGCTAGCCAGCTAGCTAGCCCGCTAACCAGCTGGCTAGCCCGCTAGTCAGCTAGCTAGCCCGCTAGCCAGCTAGCTAGCTAGCCCTCTAGCCAGCTAGCTAGTCCGCTAGCTAGCTAGCTAGCCCTCTAGCCAGCTAGCTAGCCCCTATCCAGCTAGCTAGCCCGCTAGCCAGCTAGCTAGCCCGCTAACTAGCTAGCTAGCCCGCTAGCCAGCTAGCTAGCCGCTAGCCAGCTAGCTTTCCCGCTAGCCAGCTAGCTAGCCCGCTAGCCAGCTAGCTAGACCGCTAGCTAGCCCGCTAGCCAGCTAGCTAGCCCGCTAGCCAGCTAGCTAGCCCGCTAGCCAGCTAGCTAGCCAGCTAGCTAGCCCGCTAGCCAGTTAGCTAGCCCGCTAGCCAGCTAGCTAGCCAGCTAGCTAGCCCGCTAGCCAGCTAGCTAGCCCGCTAGCCAGCTAGCTAGCCCGCTAGCCAGCTAGCAAGTCCGCTAACCAGCTAGGTAGCCCGCTAGCCAGCTAGCCAGCCCGCTAGCCAGCTAGCTAGCCCGCTAGCCAGCTAGCTAGCCCGCTAGCCAGTTAGCTAGCCCGCTAGCCAGCTAGCTAGCCCGCTAGCCAGATAGCTAGCCCGCTAGCTAGCCCGCTAGCCAGCTAGCTAGCCCGCTAGCCAGCTAGCTAGCCCGCTAGCCAGCTAGCTAGTCCGCTAACCAGCTAGCTAGCCCGCTAGCCAGCTAGCTAGCCAGCTAGCTAGCCCGCTAGCCAGTTAGCTAGCCCGCTACCCAGCTAGCTAGCCAGCTAGCTAGCCCGCTAGCCAGCTAGCTAGCCCGCTAGCCAGCTAGCTAGCCAGCTAGCTAGCCCGCTAGCCAGCTAGCTAGCCCGCTAGCCAGATAGCTAGCCCGCTAGCCAGCTAGCTAGCCCGCTAGCCAGCTAGCTAGCCCGCTAGCCAGCTAGCTAGTCCGCTAGCCAGCTAGCATGCCCGCTAGCCAGCTAGCTAGCCCGCTAGCCAGCTAGCTAGCCCGCTAGCCAGCTAGCTAGTCCGCTAACCAGCTAGCTAGCCCGCTAGCCAGCTAGCCAGCCCGCTAGCCAGCTAGCTAGCCCGCTAGCCAGCTAGCTAGCCCGCTAGCCAGCTAGCTAGCCCGCTAGCCAACTAGCTAGCCCGCTAGCTAGCCCGCTAACCAGCTAGCTAGCCCGCTAACCAGCTAGCTAGCCCGCTAACCAGCTAGCTAGCCCGCTAGCTTTCCCGCTAGCCAGCTAGCTAGCCCTCTAGCCAGCTAGCTAGCCCGCTAACCAGCTAGCTAGCCCGCTAGCCAGCTAGCTAGCCCGCTAACCAGCTAGCTAGCCAGCTAGCCAGCCCGCTATTCAGCTGGCTAGCCTGCTAGCTAGCCCGCTAACCAGCTAGCTAGCCCGCTAGCCAGCTAGCCCGCTAGCTAGCCAGCTAGCTAGCCCGCTAGCTAGCCAGCTAGCTAGCCCGCCAGCCAGCTAGCTAGCCCGCTATCCAGCTAGCTAGCCCGCTAGCCAGCTAGCTAGCCCGCCAGTCAGCTAGCTAGCCCGCCAGCCAGCTAGCTAGCCCGCTAGCCAGCTAGCTAGCCCACTAGCCAGCTAGCTAGCCCGCTAGCCAGCTAGCTAGCCCGCTAGCCAGCTAGCTAGCCCGCTAACCAGCCCGCTAGCCAGTTAGCTAGCCCGCTAGCCAGCTAGCTAGCCCGCTAGCCAGCTAGCTAGCCCGCTAGCCAGCCAGCTAGCTAGCCCGCTAGCCAGCTAGCTAGCCCACTAGCCAGCTAGCTAGCCCGCTAGCTAGCCCGCTAGCCAGCTAGCTAGCCCGCTAGCCAGCTAGATAGCCCACTAGCCAGCTAGCTAGCCCACTAGCCAGCTAGCTAGCCAGCTAGCTAGCCCGCTAGCCAGCTAGCTAGCCCTCTAGCCAGCTAGCTAGCCCGCTAGCCAGCTAGCTAGCCCGCTAGCCAGCTAGCTAGCCCGCTAGCTAGCCCGCTAGCCAGCTAGCTAGCCCGCTAGCCCGCTAGCTAGCCCGCTAGCCAGCTAGCTAGTCCGCTAACCAGCTAGCCCGCTAGCCAGCTAGCCAGCCCGCTAGCCAGCTAGCCAGCCCGCTAGCCCGCTAGCCAGCTGGCTAGCCCGCTAGCCAGCTAGCTAGCCCGCTAGCCAGCTAGCTAGCCCGCTAGCCCGCTAGCCAGCTAGCTAGCCCTCTAGCCAGCTAGCTAGCCCGCTAGCCAGCTAGCTAGCCCGCTAGCCAGCTAGCTAGCCCGCTAGCCAGCTAGCTAGCCCGCTAGCCAGCCAGCTAGCTAGCCCGCTAGCCAGCTAGCTAGCCCACTAGCCAGCTAGCTAGCCCGCTAGCTAGCCCGCTAGCCAGCTAGCTAGCCCGCTAGCCAGCTAGCTAGCCCGCTAGCCAGCTAGCTAGCCCACTAGCCAGCTAGCTAGCCCACTAGCCAGCTAGCTAGCCCGCTAGCCAGCTAGCTAGCCCGCTAGCCAGCTAGCTAGCCCTCTAGCCAACTTGCTAGCCCGCTAGCCAGCTAGCTAGCCCGCTAGCCAGCTAGCTAGCCCGCTAGCCAGCTAGCTAGCCCGCTAGCTAGCCCGCTAGCCAGCTAGCTAGCCCGCTAGCCAGCTAGCTAGCCCGCTAGCCAGCTAGCTAGCCCGCTAGCCAGCTAGCTAGTCCGCTAACCAGCTAGCTAGCCCGCTAGCCAGCTAGCTAGTCCGCTAGCTAGCTAGCCCGCTAGCCAGCTAGCCAGCCCGCTAGCCAGCTAGCTAGCCCGCTAGCCAGCTAGCTAGTCCGCTAACCAGCTAGCTAGCCCGCTAGCCAGCTAGCTAGCCCGCTAGCCAGCTAGCTAGCCCGCTAGCCAGCTAGTTAGCCAGCTAGCTAGCCCGCTAGCCAGCTAGCTAGCCCGCTAACCAGCTAGCTAGCCCGCTAACCAGCTAGCTAGCCCGCTAACCAGCTAGCTAGCCCGCTAGCCAGCTCGCTAGCCCGCTAGCCAGCTTGCTAGCCCGCTAGCCAGCTAGCTAGCCCGCTAGCCAGCTAGCTAGCCCGCTAGCCAGCTGGCCCGCTAGCCAGCTAGCCCGGTAGCCAGCTAGCCAGCTAGCTAGCCCGCTAGCCAGCTAGCTAGCCCGCTAGCGAGCTAGCTAGCCCGCTAGCCAGCTAGCTAGCCCGCTAGTCAGCTAGCCAGCTAGCTAGCCAGCTAGCTAGCCCGCTAGCCAGCTAGCTAGCCCACTAGCCAGCTAGCTAGCCCACTAGCCAGCTAGCTAGCCCGCTAGCCAGCTAGCTAGCCCGCTAACCAGCTAGCTAGCCCGATAGCCAGCTAGCTAGCCCACTAGCCAGCTAGCTAGCCAGCTAGCTAGCCCACTAGCCAGCTAGCTAGCCCACTAGCCAGCTAGCTAGCCCACTAGCCAGCTAGCTAGCCCGCTAGCCAGCTAGCTAGCCCGCTAGCCAGCTAGCTAGCCCACTAGCCAGCTAGCTAGCCCGCTAGCCAGCTAGCTAGCCCACTAGCCAGCTAGCTAGCCCGCTAGCCAGCTAGCTAGCCCGCTAGCCAGCTAACTAGCCCGCTAGCCAGCTAGCTAGCCCGCTAGCCAGCTAGCTAGCCCGCTAGCCAGCTAGCTAGCCAGCTAGCTAGCCCGCTAGCCAGCTAGCTAGCCCGCTAGCTAGCCCGCTAGCCCGCTAGCTAGCCCGCTAGCCAGCTAGCTAGCCCGCTAGCCAGCTAGCCCGCTAGCCAGCTAGCTAGCCAGCTAGCTAGCCCGCTAGCCAGCTAGCTAGCCCGCTAGCCAGCTAGCTAGCCAGCTAGCTAGCCCGCTAGCCAGCTTGCTAGCCCGCTATCCAGCTAGCTAGCCCGCTAGCCAGCTTCCTAGCCCGCTAGCCAGCTAGCTAGCCCGCTAGCCAGCTAGCTAGCCCGCTAGCCAGCTAGCTAGCCCGCTAGCCAGCTAGCTAGCCCGCTAGCCAGCTAGCTAGCCCGCTAGCCAGCTAGCTAGCCCGCTAGCCAGCTAGCCCGCTAGCCAGCTAGCTAGCCCGCTAGCCAGCTAGCCCGCTAGCCAGCTAGCCAGCTAGCTAGCCGCTAGCCAGCTAGCCCGCTAGCCCGGTAGCCAGCTAGCTAGCCCGCTAGCTAGCCCGGTAGCCAGCTAGCTAGCCCGCTAGCCAGCTAGCTAGCCCGCTAGCTAGCCCGCTAGCTAGCCCGCTAGCCAGCTAGCTAGCCCGCTAGCCAGCTAGCTAGCCCGCTAGCCAGCTAGCTAGCCCGCTAGCCAGCTAGCTAGCCTAGCCCGCTAGCCAGCTAGCTAGCCCGCTAGCCAGCTTGCTAGCCCGCTAGCCAGCTAGCTAGCCCACTAGCCAGCTAGCTAGCCCGCTAGCCAGCTAGCTAGGCCGCTAGCTAGCCCGCTAGCCAGCTAGCTAGCCCGCTAGCCAGCTAGCTAGCCCGCTAGCCAGCTAGCTAGCCCGCTAGCCAGCTAGCTAGCCAGCTAGCTAGCCCGCTAGCCAGCTAGCTAGCCCGCTAGCCAGCTAGCCCGCTAGGCCGCTAGCCAGCTAGCTAGCCCGCTAGCCAGCTAGCTAGCCCCCTAGCCAGCTAGCTAGCCCCCTAGCCAGCTAGCTAGCCCCCTAGCCAGCTAGCTAGCCAGCTAGCTAGCCCGCTAGCTAGCCCGCTAGCCAGCTAGCTAGCCCGCTAGCCAGCTAGCTAGCCCGCTAGCCAGCTAGCTAGCCCGCTAGCCAGCTAGCTAGCCCGCTAGCTAGCCCGCTAGCCAGCTAGCTAGCCCGCTAGCCAGCTTGCTAGCCCGCTAGCCAGCTAGCTAGGCCGCTAGCCAGCTAGCTAGGCCGCTAGCCAGCTAGCTAGGCCGCTAGCTAGCCCGCTAGCCAGCTAGCTAGCCCGCTAGCCAGCCCGCTAGCCAGCTAGCTAGGCCTCTAGCCAGCTAGCTAGGCCGCTAGCCAGCTAGCTAGGCCGCTAGCCAGCTAGCTAGGCCGCTAGCCAGCTAGCTAGGCCGCTAGCCAGCTAGCTAGGCCGCTAGCCAGCTAGCTAGCCCGCTAGCCAGCTAGCTAGCCCGCTAGCTAGCTAGCTAGCCCGCTAACCAGCTAGCTAGCCCGCTAGCCAGCTAGCTAGCTCGCTAGCCAGCTAGCTAGCCCACTAGCCAGCTAGCTAGTCCGCTAGCCAGCTAGCTAGCCCGCTAGCCAGCTAGCTAGTCCGCTAGCCAGCTAGCTAGCCCGCTAGCCAGCTAGCCAGCCCGCTAGCCAGCTAGCTAGGCCGCTAGCCAGCTAGCTAGGCCGCTAGCCAGCTAGCTAGCCCGCTAGCCACCTAGCTAGCCCGCTAGCTAGCTAGCTAGCCCGCTAACCAGCTAGCTAGCCCGCTAGCCAGCTAGCTAGCCCGCTAGCCAGCTAGCTAGCCCGCTAGCCAGCTAGCTAGGCCGCTAGCTAGCCCGCTAGCCAGCTAGCTAGCCCGCTAGCCAGCTAGCTAGCCCGCTAGCCAGCTAGCTAGCCCGCTAGCCAGATAGCTAGCCCGCTAGCCAGCTAGCTAGCCCGCTAGCCAGCTAGCTAGCCCGCTAGCCAGATAGCTAGCCCGCTAGCCAGCTAGCTAGCCCGCTAGCCAGCTAGCTAGTCCGCTAACCAGCTAGCTAGCCCGCTAGCCAGCTAGCTAGCCCGCTAGCCAGCTAGCTAGCCGGCTAGCTAGCCCGCTAGCCAGCTAGCTAGCCCGCTAGCCAGCTAGCTAGCCCGCTAGCCAGCTAGCTAGCCCGATAGCCAGCAAGCTAGCCCGCTAGCCAACTAGCTAGCCCGCTAGCCAGCTAGCTAGCCCGCTAGCCAGCTAGCTAGCCCGCTAACCAGCTAGCTAGCCCCCTAACCAGCTAGCTAGCCCGCTAACCAGCTAGCCAGCTAGCTTTCCCGCTAGCCAGCTAGCTAGCCCGCTAGCTAGCCCGCTAGCCAGCTAGCTAGCCCGCTAGCTAGCCCGCTAGCCAGCTAGCTAGCCCGCTAGCCAGCTAGCTAGCCCGCTAGCCAGCTAGCTAGCCCGCTAACCAGCTAGCTAGCCCGCTAGCCAGCTGGCTAGCCTGCTAGCTAGCCCGCTAGCCAGCTAGCTAGCCCGCTAGCCAGCTAGCTAGCCCGCTAGCCAGCTAGCTAGCCCGCTAGCCAGCTAGCTAGCGCGCTAGCCAGCTAGCCAGCCCGCTAGCCAGCTAGCTAGCGCGCTAGCCAGCTAGCTAGCCCGCTAGCCAGCTAGCTAGCCCGCTAGCCAGCTAGCTAGCCCGCTAGCCAGCTAGCTAGCCAGCTAGCTAGCCAGCTAGCTAGCCCGCTAACCAGCTAGCTAGCCAGCTAGCCAGCCCGCTAGCCAGCTGGCTAGCCTGCTAGCTAGCCAGCTAGCTAGCCCGCTAGCCAGCTAGCTAGCCCGCTAGCCAGCTAGCTAGCCCGCTAGCCAGCTAGCTAGCCCGCTAGCCAGCTAGCTAGCCCGCTAGCCAGCTAGCTAGCCCACTAGCCAGCTAGCTAGCCCACTAGCCAGCTAGCTAGCCCGCTAGCCAGCTAGCTAGCCCGCTAGCCAGCTAGCTAGGCCGCTAGCCAGCTAGCTAGCCCGCTAGCCAGCTAGCTAGCCCGCTAGCCAGCTAGCTAGCCCGCTAGCCAGCTTGCTAGCCCGCTAGCCAGCTTGCTAGCCCGCTAGCCAGCTAGCTTGCCCGCTAGCCAGCTAGCTAGCCCGCTAGCCAGCTAGCTAGCCCGCTAGCCAGCTACCTAGCCCGCTAGCCAGCTAGCTAGCCCGCTAGCCAGCTAGCTAGCCCGCTAACCAGCTAGCTAGGCCGCTAGCCAGCTAGCTAGCCAGCCAGCTAGCTAGGCCGCTAGCCAGCTAGCTAGCCCGCTAGCCAGCTAGCTAGCCCGCCAGCCAGCTAGCTAGCCCGCTAGCCAGCTAGCTAGCGAACTAGCCAGCTAGCTAGCCCGCTAGCCAGCTACCTAGCCCGCTAGCCAGCTAGCTAGCCAGCTAGCTAGCCCGCTAACCAGCTAGCTAGCCCGCTAGCTAGCCCGCTAACCAGCTAGCTAGCCCGCTAGCCAGCTAGCTAGCCCGCTAGCCAGCTAGCTAGCCCGCTGGCCAGCTAGCTAGCCCGCTAGACAGCTAGCTAGCCCGCTAGACAGCTAGCTAGCCCGCTAGCCAGCCAGCTAGCCCGCTAGCCAGCTAGCTAGCCCGCTAGCCAGCTAGCTAGCCCGCTAGCCAGCTAGCTAGCCCGCTAGCCAGCTAGCTAGCCCGCTAGACAGCTAGCTAGCCCGCTAGACAGCTAGCTAGCCCGCTAGCCAGCTAGCTAGCCCGCTAGCTAGCCCGCTAGCCAGCTAGCTAGCCCGCTGGCCAGCTAGCTAGCCCGCTAGCCAGCTAGCTAGCCCGCTAGCCAGCTAGCTAGCCCGCTAGCCAGCTAGCTAGCCCGCTAGCCAGCTAGCTAGCCCGCTAGCCAGCTAGCTAGCCCGCTAGCCAGCTAGCTAGCCCGCTAGCCAGCTTGCTAGCCCGCTAGCCAGCTAGCTAGCCCGCTAGCCAGCTAGCTAGCCCGCTAGCCCGGTAGCCAGCTAGCCCGCTAGCCAGCTAGCCCGCTAGCCCGGTAGCCAGCTAGCTAGCCAGCTAGCCCGCTAGCCAGCTAGCTAGCCCACTAGCCAGCTAGCTAGCCCGCTAGCTAGCCCGCTAGCTAGCCCGCTAGCCAGCTAGCTAGCCCGCTAGCCAGCTAGCTAGCCCGCTAGCCAGCTAGCTAGCCAGCTAGCTAGCCCGCTAGCCAGCTAGCTAGCCCGCTAGCCAGCTAGCTAGCCCGCTAGCCAGCTAGCTAGCCCGCTAGCCAGCTTGCTAGCCCGCTAGCCAGCTAGCTAGCCCGCTAGCCAGCTAGCTAGCCCGCTAGCCAGCTTGCTAGCCCGCTAGCCAGCTAGCTAGCCCGCTAGCCAGCTAGCTAGCCCGCTAGCCAGCTTGCTAGCCCGCTAGCCAGCTAGCTAGCCCGCCAGCCAGCTAGCCCGCTAGGACCCGAAAATGTATAAAATGTCAACTTTATATAAACCAACAACAACAAATATTAACTAACTAGCCCGCTAGCTAGCCCGCTAGCCCGGTAGCCAGCCAGCTAGCCCGCTAGCCAGCTAGCTAGCCCGCTAGCCAGCTAGCTAGCCCGCTAGCCAGCTAGCTAGCCCGCTAGCCAGCTAGCTAGCCAGCTAGCTAGCCCGCTAGCCAGCTAGCTAGCCTAGCCCGCTAGCCAGCTAGCTAGCCCGCTAGCCAGCTTGCTAGCCAGCTAGCTAGCCCGCTAGCCAGCTAGCCCGCTAGCCCGGTAGCCAGCTAGCTAGCCAGCTAGCCCGGTAGCCAGCTAGCTAGCCAGCTAGCTAGCCCGCTAGCCAGCTAGCTAGCCCGCTAGCCAACTAGCTAGCCCGCTAGCCAGCTAACTAGCCCGCTAGCTAGCCCGCTAGCCCGGTAGCCAGCTAGCTAGCCAGCTAGCCAGCTAGCTAGCCCGCTAGCCAGCTAGCTAGCCCGCTAGCCAGCTAGCTAGCCAGCTAGCTAGCCCGCTAGCCAGCTAACTAGCCCGCTAGCTAGCCCGCTAGCTATCCCGCTAGCCAGCTAGCTAGCCAGCTAACTAGCCCGCTAGCCAGCTAGCTAGCCCGCTAGCCAGCTAGCCAGCCCGCTAGCCAGCTGGCTAGCCTGCTAGCTAGCCCGCTAGCCAGCTGGCTAGCCCGCTAGCCACTAGCCAGCTAGCTAGCCAGCTAGCTAGTCCGCTAGCTAGCTAGCCCGCTAGCCAGCTAGCTAGTCCGCTAGCTAGCTAGCCAGCTAGCTAGTCCGCTAGCTAGCTAGCCCGCTAGCCAGCTAGCTAGCCCGCTAGCCAGCTAGCTAGCCCGCTAACCAGCTAGCTAGCCCGCTAGCCAGCTAGCCAGCCCGCTAGCCAGCTGGCTAGCCTGCTAGCTAGCCCGCTAGCCAGCTAGCTAGCCCGCTAGCCAGCCCGCTAGCCAGCTAGCTAGCCCGCTAGCCAGCCAGCTAGCCAGCTAGCTAGACCGCTAGCTAGCCCGCTAACCAGCTAGCTAGCCCGCTAACCAGCTAGCTAGCCCGCTAACCAGCTAGCTAGCCCACTAGCCAGCTAGCTAGCCCGCTAGCCAGCTAGGTAGCCCGCTAGCCAGCTAGCTAGCCCGCTAGCCCGCTAGCCAGCTAGCTAGCCCGCTAGCCAGCTAGCCCGCTAGCCAGCTAGCCAGCTAGCCCGCTAGGCAGCTAGCTAGCCAGCTAGCCCGCTAGGCAGCTAGCTAGCCAGCTAGCTAGCCCGCTAGCCAGCTAGCTAGCCAGCTAGCTAGCCCGCTAGCCAGCTTGCTAGCCAGCTTGCTAGCCCGCTAGCCAGCTAGCTAGCCCGCTAGCCAGCTAGCTAGCCCGCTAGCCAGCTCGCTAGCCAGCTAGCCCGCTAGCCAGCTAGCCCGCTAGCCAGCTAGCCCGCTAGCCCGGTAGCCAGGTAGCTAGCCCGGTAGCCAGCTAGCTAGCCAGCTAGCTAGCCAGCTAGCTAGCCCGCTAGCCAACTAGCTAGCCCGCTAGCTAGCCCGCTAGCTAGCCCGCTAGCTAGCCAGCTAGCTAGCCCGCTAGCCAACTAGCTAGCCCGCTAGTCAGCTAACTAGCCCGCTAGCTAGCCCGCTAGCCCGGTAGCCAACCGGGCTAGCGGGCTAGCTAGCGGGCTAGTTAGCTGGCTAGCAGCTAGTTGGCTAGCGGGCTAGCGGGCTAGCTAGCTGGCTAGCTAGCGGGCTAGCTAGCGGGCCAGCTAGCTAGCCCGCTAGCCAACTAGCTAGCCCGCTAGCTAGCCCGCTAGCTAGCCCGCTAGCTAGCCAGCTAGCTAGCCCGCTAGCCAACTAGCTAGCCCGCTAGCCAGCTAACTAGCCCGCTAGCTAGCCCGCTAGCCCGGTAGCCAGCTAGCTAGCCAGCTAGCCCGCTAGCCAGCTAGCTAGCCCGCTAGCCAGCTAGCTAGCCCGCTAGCCAGCTAGCTAGCCCGCTAGCTAGCCCGCTAGCTAGCCAGCTAGCTAGCCCGCTAGCCAGCTAGCTAGCCAGCTAGCTAGCCAGCTAGCTAGCCCGCTAGCCAGCTAACTAGCCCGCTAGCTAGCCCGCTAGCCAGCCCGCTAGCCAGCTGGCTAGCCTGCTAGCTAGCCCGCTAGCCAGCTAGCTAGCCCGCTAGCCAGCTAGCTAGCCAGCTAGCTAGCCCGCTAGCTAGCCCGCTAGCTAGCCCGCTAGCCAGCTAGCTAGCCCGCTAGCCAGCTAGCTAGCCCGCTAGCTAGCCCGCTAGCCAGCTAGCTAGCCCGCTAGCCAGCTAGCTAGCCCGCTAGCTAGCTAGCTAGCCCACTAGCCAGCTAGCTAGCCCGCTAGCCAGCTAGCTAGCCCGCTAGCCAGCTAGCTAGCCCGCTAGCCAGCTAGCTAGCCCGCTAGCCAGCTAGCTAGCCCGCTAGCCAGCTAGCTAGCCAGCTAGCTAGCCCGCTAGCCAGCTAGCCCGCTAGCCAGCTAGCTAGCCCGCTAGCCAGCTTGCTAGCCAGCTTGCTAGCCCGCTAGCCAGCTAGCTAGCCCGCTAGCCAGCTAGCTAGCCCGCTAGCCAGCTAGCTAGCCCGCTAGCTAGCCCGCTAGCCCGCTAGCCAGCTAGCTAGCCCGCTAGCCAGCTAGCTAGCCCGCTAGCCAGCTAGCTAGCCCGCTAGCTAGCTAGCTAGCCCACTAGCCAGCTAGCTAGCCCGCTAGCCAGCTAGCTAGCCCGCTAGCCAGCTAGCTAGCCCGCTAGCCAGCTAGCTAGCCCGCTAGCCAGCTAGCTAACCCGCTAGCCCGCTAGCTAGCTAGCTAGCCCACTAGCCAGCTAGCTAGCCCGCTAGCCAGCTAGCTAGCCCGCTAGCCAGCTAGCTAGCCCGCTAGCCAGCTAGTTAGCCAGCTAGCTAGCCCGCTAGCCAGCTAGCTAGCCCGGTAGCCAGCTAGCTAGCCCGCTAGCCAGCTAGCTAGCCAGCTAGCTAGCCCGCTAGCCAGCTAGCTAGCCCGCTAGCCAGCTAGCTAGCCCGCTAACCGCCAGCTAGCTAGCCCGCTAGCCAGCTAGCTAGTCCGCTAGCTAGCTAGCCCGCTAGCTAGTCCGCTAGCTAGCTAGCCCGCTAGCCAGCTAGCTAGCCCGCTAGCCAGCTAGCCAGCTAGCTAGCCCGCCAGCCAGCTAGCTAGCCCACTAGCCAGCTAGCTAGCCCACTAGCCAGCTAGCTAGCCCGCTAGCCAGCTAGCTAGTCCGCTAGCTAGCTAGCCCGCTAGCCAGCTAGCTAGTCCGCTAGCTAGCTAGCCCGCTAGCCAGCTAGCTAGCCCGCTAGCCAGCTAGCTAGCCCGCTAACCAGCTAGCTAGCCCGCTAGCCAGCTAGCCAGCCCGCTAGCCAGCTGGCTAGCCAGCTAGCTAGCCCGCTAGCCAGCTAGCTAGCCCGCTAGCCCGCTAGCCAGCTAGCTAGCTAGCCCACTAGCCAGCTAGCTAGCCCGCTAGCCAGCTAGCTAGCCCGCTAGCCAGCTAGCTAGCCCGCTAGCCAGCTAGCTAGCCCGCTAGCCAGCCCGCTAGCCAGCTAGCTAGCCCGCTAGCCAGCCAGCTAGCCAGCTAGCTAGACCGCTAGCTAGCCCGCTAACCAGCTAGCTAGCCCGCTAACCAGCTAGCTAGCCCGCTAACCAGCTAGCTAGCCCACTAGCCAGCTAGCTAGCCCGCTAGCCAGCTTGCTAGCCAGCTTGCTAGCCCGCTAGCCAGCTAGCTAGCCCGCTAGCCAGCTAGCTAGCCCGCTAGCCAGCTCGCTAGCCAGCTAGCCCGCTAGCCCGGTAGCCAGCTAGCTAGCCCGCTAGCCCGGTAGCCAGCTAGCTAGCCAGCTAGCCAGCTAGCTAGCCAGCTAGCTAGCCCGCTAGCCAGCTAGCTAGCCCGCTAGCCAGCTAGCTAGCCCGCTAGCCAACTAGCTAGCCCGCTAGCCAGCTAACTAGCCCGCTAGCTAGCCCGGTAGCCAGCTAGCTAGCCAGCTAGCCCGCTAGTCAGCTAGCTAGCCCGCTAGCTAGCCCGCTAGTCAGCTAGCTAGCCCGCTAGCTAGCCCGCTAGCCAGCTAGCTAGCCAGCTAGCTAGCCCGCTAGCCAGCTAGCTAGCCCGCTAGCCAACTAGCTAGCCCGCTAGCCAGCTAACTAGCCCGCTAGCTAGCCCGCTAGCCAGCTAGCTAGCCAGCTAACTAGCCCGCTAGCTAGCCCGCTAGCTAGCCCGCTAGCCAGCTAGCCAGCCCGCTAGCCAGCTGGCTAGCCTGCTAGCTAGCCCGCTAGCCAGCTAGCTAGCCCGCTAGCCAGCTAGCTAGCCAGCTAGCTAGCCCGCTAGCCAGCTAGCTAGCCCGCTAGCCAGCTAGCTAGCCCGCTAGCCAGCTAGCTAGCCCGCTAGCCAGCTAGCTAGCCCGCTAGCCAGCTAGCCCGCTAGGCCGCTAGCCAGCTAGCTAGCCCGCTAGCCAGCTAGCCCGCTAGGCCGCTAGCCAGCTAGCTAGCCCGCTAGCCAGCTAGCTAGCCCGCTAGCCCGCTAGGCCGCTAGCCAGCTAGCTAGCCCGCTAGCCAGCTAGCTAGCCCGCTAGCCAGCTAGCTAGCCCGCTAGCCAGCTAGCTAGCCCGCTAGCCAGCTAGCTAGCCCGCTAGCCAGCTTGCTAGCCCGCTAGCCAGCTTGCTAGCCCGCTAGCCAGCTAGCTTGCCCGCTAGCCAGCTAGCTAGCCCGCTAGCCTGCTAGCTAGCCCGCTAGCTAGCCCGATAGCCAGCTACCTAGCCCGCTAGCCAGCTAGCTAGCCCGCTAGCCAGCTACCTAGCCCGCTAGCCAGCTAGCTAGCCAGCTAGCTAGCCCGCTAACCAGCTAGCTAGCCCGCTAGCCAGCTACCTAGCCCGCTAGCCAGCTAGCTAGCCCGCTAGCCAGCTACCTAGCCAGCTAGCTAGCCCGCTAACCAGCTAGCTAGCCCGCTAGCCAGCTAGCTAGCCCGCTAGTCAGCTAGCTAGCCAGCTAGCTAGCGGACTAGCTAGCCAGCTAGCTAGCCAGCTAGCTAGCCAGCTAGCTAGCCAGCTAGCTAGCCAGCTAGCTAGCCCGCTAGCCAACTAGCTAGCCCGCTAGCCAGCCAGCTAGCTAGCCCGCTAGCCAGCTAGCTAGCCCGCTAGCCAGCTAGCTAGCCCGCTAACCAGCTAGCTAGCCCGCTAGCTAGCCCGCTAGCCAGCTAGCTAGCCCGCTAGCCATCTAGCCCGCTAGCCAGCTAGCTAGCCCCCTAACCAGCTGGCTAGCCCGCTAGTCAGCTAGCT
The DNA here is from genome assembly GCA_949748255.1 of Eustalomyia histrio. Taxonomy (NCBI): domain Eukaryota; kingdom Metazoa; phylum Arthropoda; class Insecta; order Diptera; family Anthomyiidae; genus Eustalomyia; species Eustalomyia histrio. The sequence continues at coordinate 158,653,592 of OX456524.1, read as the reverse complement.
AGCCCGCTAGCCAGCTAGCTAGCTAGCCCTCTAGCCAGCTAGCTAGTCCGCTAGCTAGCTAGCTAGCCCTCTAGCCAGCTAGCTAGCCCGCTAGCCAGCTAGCTAGCCCGCTAGCCAGCTAGCTAGCCAGCTAGCTAGCCTGCTAGCTAGCTAGCTAGCCCGCTAACCAGCTAGCTAGCCCGCTAACCAGCTAGCTAGCCCGCTAGCCAGCTAGCTAGCCAGCTAGCCCGCTAGACAGCTAGCCCGCTAGCCAGCTAGCTAGCCCGCTAACCAGCTAGCTAGCCCGCTAGCCAGCTTGCTAGCCCGCTAGCCAGCTTGCTAGCCAGCTAGCTAGCCCGCTAGCCACCTAGCTAGCCGCTAGCCACCTAGCTAGCCGCTAGCCAGCTAGCTAGCCCGCTAGCCACCTAGCTAGCCGCTAGCCAGCTAGCTAGCCCGCTAGCCAGCTAGCTCGCTAGCCAGCTAGCTAGCCAGCTAGCTAGCCCGCTAGCCAGCTAGCTAGCCCGCTAGCCAGCTAGCTAGCCCGCTAGTAGCCCGCTAACCAGCTAGCTAGCTAGCCCGCTAGCCAGCTAGCTAGCCGCTAGCCAGCTAGCTTTCCCGCTAGCTAGCCCGCTAGCCAGCTAGCTAGCCAGCTAGCTAGCCCGCTAGCCAGCTAGCTAGCCAGCTAGCTAGGCCGCTAGCCAGCTAGCTAGCCCGCTAGCCAGCTAGCTAGCCCGCTAGTCAGCTAGCTAGCCCGCTAGCCAGCCAGCTAGCTAGCCCGCTAGTCAGCTAGCTAGCCCGCTAGCCAGCTAGCCCGCTAGCCAGCTAGCCCGCTAGTCAGCTAGCTAGCCCGTTAGCCAGCTAGCCCGCTAGCCAGCTAGCTAGCCCGCTTACCAGCCAGCTAGCCCGCTAGCCAGCTAGCTAGCCCGCTAGCCAGCTAGCCCGCTAGCCAGCTAGCCCGCTAGCCAGCTAGCTAGCCAGCTAGCCCGCTAGCCAGCTAGCTAGCCAGCTAGCCAGCTAGCTAGCCAGCTAGCCCGCTAGCCAGCTAGCCCGCTAGCCAGCTAGCTAGCCCGCTAGCCAGCTAGCTAGCCCGCTAGTCAGCTAGCTAGCCCGCTAGCCAGCTAGCTAGCCCGCTAGTCAGCTAGCTAGCCCGCTAGCCAGCTAGCCCTCTAGCCAGCTAGCTAGCCCGCTAGCCAGCTAGCTAGCCCGCTAGCCAGCTAGCTAGCCCGCTAGCCAGCTATCTAGCCCGGTAGCCAGCTAGCTAGCCCGCTAGCCAGCTAGCTAGCCAGCTAGCTAGCCAGCTAGCTAGCCCGCTAGCCAGCTAGCTAGCCCGCTAGCCAGCTAGCTAGCCCGCTAGCCAGCTAGCTAGCCCGCTAACCAGCTAGCTAGCCCGCTAGCTAGCCAGCTAGCCGCTAGCCAGCTAGCTAGCCGCTAGCCAGCTAGCTTTCCCGCTAGCTAGCCCGCTAGCTAGCTGGCTAGCGGGCTAGCTGGCTAGCTAGCTAGTGGGCTAGCTGGCTAGCGGGCTAGCTAGCGGGAAAGCTAGCTGGCTAGCGGCTAGCTAGCTGGCTAGCGGGCTAGCTAGCTGGCTAGCGGGCTAGCTAGGCCGCTTGCCAGCTAGCTAGCCAGCTAGCTAGCCCGCTAGCTAGCCAGCTAGCTAGCCCGCTTGCCAGCTAGCTAGCCCGCTAGCCAGCCAGCTAGCCCGCTAACCAGCTAGCTAGCCCGCTAACCAGCTAGCTAGCCCGCTAGCCAGCTAGCTAGCCCGCTAGCCAGCTAGCTAGCCCGCTAGCCAGCTAGCTAGCCCGCTAGCCAGCTAGCCCGCTAGCCAGCTAGCTAGCCCGCTAACCAGCTAGATAGCCCGCTAGCTAGCCCGCTAACCAGCTAGATAGCCCGCTAGCTAGCCAGCTAGCAAGCCCGCTAGCCAGCTAGGTAGCCCGCTAGCCATCTAGCTAGCTAGACCGCTAGCCAGCTAGCTAGCTAGCCCTCTAGCCAGCTAGCTAGCCCGCTAGCCAGCTAGCTAGCCCGCTAGCCAGCTAGCTAGCGGGAAAGCTAGCTGGCTAGCGGGCTAGCTGGCTAGCTAGCTGGCTAGCGGGCTAGCTGGCTAGCTAGCTGGCTAGCGGGCTAGCTAGCTGGCTAGCTAGCTAGCGGGCTAGCTCTGGCTAGCTAGCTGGCTAGCTAGCTGGCTAGCTGGTTAGCGGGCTAGCTAGCTGGCCAGCGGGCTAGCTAGCTGGTTAGCGGGCTAGCTAGCTGGCTGGCTAGCGGGCTAGCTAGCTGGCTAGCGGGCTGGCTAGCGGGCTAGCTAGCTGGCTAGCTAGCTGGCTAGCGGGATAGCTAGCGGGAAAGCTAGCTGGCTAGCGGCTAGCTAGCTGGCTAGCGGGCTAGCTAGCTGGCTAGCTAGCGGGCTAGCCAGCTGGTTAGCGGGCTAGCTGTCTAGCGGGCTAGCTAGTTGGCTAGCGGGCTAGCTAGCTGGCTAGCGGGCTAGCCAGCTGGTTAGCGGGTTAGCTGGTTAGCCCGCTAACCAGCTAGCTAGCTCGCTAACCAGCTAGCTAGCCCGCTAGCCAGCCCGCTAACCAGCTAGCCCGCTAGCCAGCCCGCTAGCTAGCCCGCTAGCCAGCTAGCTAGCTAGCCCGCTAGCCAGCTAGCTAGCCCGCTAGCCAGCTAGCTAGCCCGCTAACCAGCTAGGTAGCCCGCTAGCCATCTAGCTAGCTAGACCGCTTGCCAGCTAGCTAGCTGGCTAGCTAGCTGTTTAGCGGGCTGGCTAGCTGGCTAGCGGGCTAGCTAGCTGGCTAGCGGGCTAGCTAGCTAGCTGGCTAGCGGGCTAGCTAGCGGGCTGGCTAGCGGGCTAGCTGGTTAGCGGGCTGGCTAGCGGGCTGGCTAGCGGGCTAGCTAGCGGGCTGGCTAGCGGGCTAGCTGGTTAGCGGGCTGGCTAGCGGGCTAGCTAGCTGGTTAGCGAGCTAGCTAGCTGGTTAGCGGGCTAACCAGCTAACCCGCTAACCAGCTGGCTAGCCCGCTAGCCAGCTAGCTAGCCCGCTAGCCAACTAGCTAGCCCGCTAGACAGCTAGCCCGCTAACCAGCTAGCTAGCCCGCTAGCCAGCCCGCTAACCAGCTAGCCCGCTAGCCAGCCCGCTAGCTAGCCCGCTAGCCAGCTAGCTAGCCCGCTAGCCAGCTAGCTAGCCCGCTAGCCAGCTAGCTAGCCCGCTAGCCAGCTAGCTAGCCCGCTAACCAGCTGGCTAGCCCGCTAGCTAGCCAGCTAGCCAGCTAGCTAGCCAGCTAGCCAGCTAGCTAGCCCGCTAGCTAGCCGCTAGCCAGCTAGCTTTCCCGCTAGCTATCCCGCTAGCCAGCTAGCTAGCCAGCTAGCTAGCCCGCTAGCTAGCCCGCTAACCAGCTAGCTAGCCCGCTAACCAGCTAGCTAGCCCGCTAACTAGCCCGCTAGCCAGCTAGCTAGCCCGATAACCAGCTAGCTAGCCCGCTAACTAGCCCGCTAGCCAGCTAGCCAGCTATCCCGCTAGCCAGCCCGCTAGCTAGCCCGCTAGCCAGCTAGCTAGCTAGCCCGCTAGCCAGCTAGCTAGCCCGCTAGCCAGCTAGCTAGCCCGCTAACCAGCTAGGTAGCCCGCTAGCCATCTAGCTAGCTAGACCGCTTGCCAGCTAGCTAGCTGGCTAGCTAGCTGGTTAGCGGGCTGGCTAGCGGGCTAGCTAGCTGGTTAGCGAGCTAGCTAGCTGGTTAGCGGGCTAACTAGCTGGTTAGCGGGCTAGCTAGCTGGCTAGCGGGCTAGCTAGCGGGCTAGCTGGCTAGCGGGCTAGCTAGCGGGCTGGCTAGCGGGCTAGCTGGCTAGCGGGCTAGCTAGCTGGCTAGCGGGCTAGTTAGCGGGCTAGCTAGCTGGTTATCGGGCTAGCTAGCTGGCTAGCGGGCTAGCTAGCTGGTTAGCGGGCTAGCTAGCTGGTTAGCGGGCTAGCTAGCTGGTTAGCGGGCTAGCTAGCTGGTTAGCGGGCTAGCTAGCTAGCGGGCTAGCTGGCTAGCGGGCTAGCTAGCTGTCTAGCGGGCTAGCTAGCTGGCTAGCGGGCTAGCTGGCGAGCTAGCTAGCGGGCTAGCTGGCTAGCTAGCTAGCTGGCTAGCGGGCTAGCTAGCTGGTTAGCGGGCTAGCTAGCTGGTTAGCGGGCTAGCTAGCTGGTTAGCGGGCTAGCTAGCTGGTTAGCGGGCTAGCTAGCTGGCTAGCGGGCTAGCTAGCTGGTTAGCGGGCTAGCTAGCTGGTTAGCGGGCTAGCTAGCTGGTTAGTGGGCTAGCTAGCTTGCTAGCGGGCTAGCTAGCTGGTTAGCGGGCTAGCTAGCTGGTTAGCGGGCTAGCTAGCTGGTTAGCGGGCTAGCTAGCTGGTTAGCGGGCTAGCTAGCTGGTTAGCGGGATAGCTAGCTGGTTAGCGGGATAGCTAGCTGGCTAGCGGGCTAGCTAACGGGCTAGCTAACGGGCTAGCTATCTGGCTGGCTAGCGGGCTAGTTAGCTGGCTAGCTAGCTTGCTAGCGGGGTAGTTAGCTGGCTCCTTCTGTAGACGTAGAGATATGATAGCGCGCTATCAGCTAGTGGCCCCACGATAACTCTCCCAACTATTCCCCGGAACCGCGTCAGCATTTCATCAGGACGGGGGGTTTTATTTCCGTAATGTTCCTACGTCCTGCTTTCTTTCCCTAAGCAAGGAGGTTCGGAACTACAGATCACCTTTCCTTCAAAATCCTGTTGATGTAGTCCTCACATAACTTCCATGCATTTGAAGATTCCAGCATCACGTTAACTATATTTCAGCGAGTCGAGGTCAAACCAAGCACATCATTCAAGGTTTGTCTCTCCTCCGACCACTTTCCACATTCGAAGAGTATATGTTCCGCATCCTCTTCCAGCGCTCCGCATGAGTCACAGCTGCTTCTCTGCTTTATCGTAAATCTATGTAGGTATTTATTAAAACTACCATCGTTAGTCATGGCCTGAGTCAAAAAATAGCCCATGTTCCCATGCTGCCTATCTATCCAGACCCTTATGTTTGGGATAAGGCAGTACGTCCATCTCCCGTTCTTGTCGTGATTCTATCGTTCCTGCCATTTGGCGAGTGTATTTCCCCTGGCATTTTCCTTTATCTCGTTGATTTTCCTCGTTCGTTCCAGAAGATTTGTGTTGACCCAATTTATACGCTCAGTCTGGGTGTATATTTCGTCCCTTTCGAGTATCAATAAGTCCATCCGTGGTAGACCTGCAAGCAAGCACTCTCTGCGGTTTCTGTAATTCCCTTATGTTGTACTTCCAATTCAGTGCTCTGCTAAAGGTTGGAGCAGCATAAAGGAGTTGAGAGTCCACTACGCTCTTTATAAGTTTCCTTATCTGCGGCCTCGGGCCGCCACAGTTTGGCGGTCTGGCTAGCTGACTAACATTGTCAATATTGAGAATTTATAGTGTTTACACTTATCTGCCTAACGTAAAATTTTGTATGGGATTTTCTAATATTCCAGCAAAATCAAGGTTTCAAATACATACCAGCCTATTTACTTGCTTAATTACTTTTGCTCGCGGTGTCCCAAAAGTAATATACAGTCATTATCTTCTCACTTACAAAAAAATGAAGTAATGGGAGGTAATTACCCTTACAGTCAAAAAATAATGAGTACCCATTGCTTTTTGGACATCGCAAACAAACGTAATAAAGCAAGTAAATAGGGTGGTAAGTAGTTGAAAATGTTTTTGCTGGAATGTTAGGAAATCATCCCATACAAAATTTTATATTGGGCAGTTAGCATAATATAATAGTAACGGTTTTATAAAAATGGGTTTGAAAATTAAAACAGCTGGCTGGCATTGACAATTTATAGTGTTTACACCTAACTGCCCAATGTAAAATTTTGTATGTGCTGATTTCTTAACATCTATAGAAACAAAACAAGCCAAATATTATGGTAACGGTTTTATAAAAATGGGTTTGAAAATACAAACGCTAACTGTATATTTAAATATTTGTGACACCCTTTAAAATTTCAGTTTGAAACAAATTTCAAAAAGTGAAATAAATGTTAAAAGGTGAAACAAAATTCTATTTGGGATATTTCAAAATTTTATTTTGTAATTTAATAAAAAAAAAATATATTGGAAATATTTTAATAGAATACCGAAAATTTTCCGTTGGAATCATTTGGATAATGTATAAAATTACACATTTTGATAAAAAACTATGTCTTCTGTTTAGACATCATTTGGATTTATTCGAAGATGATTGCAATATTTATTCAATATGGAGTTTTTGTCCTCGCGCACGTTGGAAAGCATTTCAAAACTTTTGTACCGAATGGTCAATGTGCAAGCCAACATGGTTTCCTATGGTTTATTGGTTACTGTTGGCTACAAGTATTTTTGGTTCTGTAGGTATAAATGAGTTTGTTTAATTTGTCAGCACATTATCATGATTTGCTGTTTTAGATTTATAGTTTTAGCGAATTTACTAGTTTATATTGGAGTGGCCGTAAACGTGTTTCTATGTGGCGGCCCAGAAGGTATTATGTCTTATCAAACTCAGTTTTGCGTAAATGTCGTTTAGTGGGTGCTTTGATAATGTTAAATATCTGGTTGCTGTTGTGGTATGCCATAGTTAATGTTAGTTTAAGCAAACAACAACTTTGTGTATAAGTGCAACTAAATCTTATGGTTTATAATTTTAGGTTTCACCCACACACATGACACCCTGGTTAACCGTAAATATGTTTGTTTTGGGTTTCGAGTTAATCACTTGGATTATTGAAATATTTTTGGGTATTACAAAAATTGAATTACAAACTATATTTTCATTTGCCCTACCCATTGCCAATTATTTATTTGTATGCTGTGTGCAAAATGTGTTCCAACGTGCCCTCGATATGAACGATATAGATGATTTACATTTATGGAAACAATTCAAATGGAGATAAAAATTATTATTTTTTTTTTTTTTTTTGGGAATTTTAAGTTAATTTATAAATTATTAAGTTGTAAATGTTTAATGTATACTTTTAAATATATAATAATATTTGTTGGTTTTCTCTTACTATAAAGATTTATATTGCAACATATTTAAGATTTTTTTTTTTTTCAAATATTTCTGTTGGCTTATGCAAAATGTTATAGTTAAAGCTTTCAATTTTAGTATATTTACTTCCATTTATATATAAAAAAGAAAACAATATAAATATACTTACATTTATGAATGCTCTTGCTATAAAAAAGGCCACTTCCGCTTTGCACATTGCATCAAATTGCTAAAATTGTTTGCATAGGAAAAGGAATAAAAGAGAAAAGAAAAATTTAAATTTCTCAGAAAATACTTAGCTAAAATAGCTTTATTACTTCCTACATTTTGTATTACTATTATTATTATATTTGAGTGATTTTATATTTTGATAAAGAATTTATTCTTAAATGGTGTTGTTGCTGCACATACAACCAACCAAAAGAAACAAGATTTTATACTTTATTCCCTCCGACCACATTTCATATGGTTGTTGTACTTTGAATAAATAAGATCTTGTTTTAAAGTTATTAAAATTTCACTTTGGTCCCTTAAAGACCTAATGGGTGTTTAGGTGAAAAATACAAACATTGCATTGTTTCCCAGAAACAATTATTTAATTATAAAAATAAAATACTTGGAAGCATAATTTAAACATATATATTATAGTAGTTTCCAAACAAATATATTATTGCCCTCTTATAAATTGATTTGAATCGATTGATATTCATATAGAGATTCTATCTGAATTGGGCTAAATTGGTATTTATACACTCAAACCCGTATTTATCCTTTTGTTATTTTGATTGTGAAGGTTACATGTATCCTTAAATGATGCCCCCAAATTAAAAGGAAAATGGACCTGCTTCTCGACAATTGCTTACATAAATTTTTTCAACAATTTCATAAAGGTCAGCTGAGCGCCCCGGTAGGCTAGTTGGTAGCGTACTAGCTTATCAGTGCGGGGGTCGGTCGTGGGTTCAATTCCCACCAAAAGCACTGGTCCATTTTTGCTACAACGAGCCGATAGCCTTTGTTGCTAGTGCTCTGTTAGGGTATTAGAATATAATTTGTAATTTTATCACTAATATAAATAAAATAAAAAAAAAAAAAAGGTCAGTTGGTTGGGCTTGACCGACAATAATTTGTATTCATTATTTTATGGCCTATTGAAAGTATGTCCGTTTAAATGACGTTCATGGCGTGAATATTTAAGACATATTGTTTTTTTTTTTACCTGCCTGAGTAGTTGAATGTTAAAAATTATCGAAATATAAAGACACCGTAACATTTTTCATACAAATTTCTACATTTTAGTGCTTTGCTTAAATAAATAATTTATATGATTTTAAAGGTATCCTCACATTTTCGATCAGATCTTTTGAACCGTTACACAGATTTTGATAATTTTTTAAACTTAACTTCTGAATAGAATAACAAATAATGTGGGTAAAAATGAGCAAAGTTTCTTGTGTCCGAACATTAAAATAGACAAATTTTTCAAGAGAACTTGACTTACTTTCCAAATCCCTTTCGGGGGATTCCAATAATGATAAAATTTTTTGTTACACTGTATAATGGGACTAGTGGTCTAATTCTTAGGGGATATTTAAGTTATACAAGATACAACTAACATACAAAGTTTTATTTAATTCGAGGAGGGTTAAGAATTTTCAATTCTTGATTTTATATTTATTTATTTATTATTTATATTAATCATATAATTACAAATTATATCCTAATACCAAAACCGAGCACTAGCAACAAAGGCCATCGGCTCGTTGTAGCGAAAACAGACCAGAGCCTCTGGTGGGAATCGAACCCACGACCCCCGCACTGATAAGCTAGCACGCTACCAACTAGCCTACCGGGGCGCTCTTGATTTTATATGTTTTAAGCAAAAATAAATTATTATTATAGCAACACACCTTTTGGAAGTTGTAATAAAAGAAAATACAAAATATAGCAGTAGGTACTTTAATTGAGTGCTGTATACAACATTAATAATGCATGAGACCACTTAATGAACGATTTAGAAATAGAAAAAAAACGTTGTTGCAATGGAAATACAAGAGAAATAATTTATAACTTTAATTTTTACTTAATTAACCCTTGTAGTCACGATTTTTCTAGTTATCATCCAGTACCTTGAAGAGGCAATATAATTAAAAATATTAATAAATTAATTAGCAAAAAGTACACAGCCCATCACTGGATTGGTTTACAATCGAAATTTTGTTAACTGATTATGGGTAACATATGTTAGGAGTGTAGTTAGCTGTAGTATCTGAGTTATCATGTTAATAATTTTACCACTTACAAGGAAATCCCAAGCTTATAAGCCGATTTGGATGAAATATAGTTATGCAACAGTGAATCTGAATCCAATGTTGACTTGACATAATATATTTTTTTTGGGGTAAAAATTTACTGCTTTACTGAAAACTCTTGCATTTATTGTTACCATTTTGTAATACAAATCTAAATAATAAACTGATACTTGTGTCTAGTTGGCCTGTAAAGTTGGTAGTTTAAAATAGTTGTATGTTACAAGGGATTTAAACAATAAAATAACAAACCATTTTATATTTTTGTTCGTAGATGGGAATTATTTATACATATTTCAATTTTAATTGAAGAAGTTAAACACAAAATATATATTATTTTAAATACAAACTAACACACAACTCTGTGTTTATTTAAAAATAAATTTATTTCGGCTTGGTTCGACATTATGATTTTGATCGCTTTAAATATCAAGACACGTCATTGATAGGTCAAAAGTGTCTAGGAGAAATATGTTTTTCTCTTAATTGAGTATGGAAAAATGCTTATGTAGTAGTAAATCCTATACTTTAGGAGTAAAAGAGCAATAAAGATTCGACTTAATGTTGGGTAATTTTTTTGGCCTACAAGTCAAGGGTGACTGGACTAATTGCATTCGGGATAAGTGCAAACTGAGCGAAAGTGAAAAAATTTATTAATTTTTTTTCCCGTTTTACTAGAAACGTAATTATACACACCTATTGTGTAATTCAATGATTGAATATTCCAAACTATAGTAAATACAAATTGTTGAAAAACATTGCTAAAGGGTTAAATATTTCTACAAAATGAAGTAAATATTACAGAACTCTTACATTAAGAACTCAACCCAACAAAATAATACTCAGAAATAAACAAAAGCATAGTGCACTCTTCCAAAAAAAAAGCAAAACAAAACAAAAAAAAATACTTGAAAATAATACAATTCCAGTGGCTCAGTACTTAGTAATGATAAAGTTACAGCACTGATGATATACTTTTTGTTTTTGTGGTTTTTTGATACTCTATTAAGGAAGGATTCCCAAAATTAAGACAAGAATTTTATTAAAATTTGGATATACATACATATGTTTGTAGAAAAAAGAAATCTTAGATCGATGCATCTTTTTTTCGCCACCTCTGGGATAAAAAAAAGATAAAATAGGAAGGAAAACGGAATTTTTTTTGTTCAATATTTTGCGAAATCCGCAAAACTGGTGTTTGTTTATGAAAAACACTGTAAAAAATTAAAAATTTAAGTCTTTGCAGTATACTTTTACTTATGCAAACTTATAAATTTTTTACAATCATCAACTTCAAAAATAGCATAAAAGCATCAGAAAAGGTATCAGGAATAGCCTTTAAAACTCACTTTCCAATGCAATGCAAATGCCTTAAAAATATTATAAAAAAAAGAATCAATTTTTTAAACCCATTTGACCATTTAAATTCTTACCACATATCCAAGCTTCATCATAGTCGGAATACTTAGGGCATAATCGATATAAACTTAAATTTTCGTTTCAAAACTGTTTTAAATTAAAATATTTTTTTACTGGAAAATTTGTGTGAACCGCCACAGAACTAATTTCTTTATATGACAGCGCCAAGGAGCTTTTACATGGCGTAGTCTTATAAAGGGAAATTGACTTCTTGTGACATGCCATAGAATTCTTTATATCATTTTTAATTATTATTTTTCTTCTCTTTTTTTTCAGCATTTTGTAAAGAAGACTTGGGTCTTTCAATGTGGAATAAAACACTAACGAACAACGTACGAAAATAAATGATTTTTATCTTTCAAATCCGGCACATATTTGGAGAAAGTATTATATCGAACGAAAAGGATTTTAACTGGCCACCACGTTCACCGGATTTGATTTTAAGAATATTTTAAAGAAAGAGTTTATGTTGACAATCCTGGCTCTTGGATTAGTGATGAAATCATGGCCTCTGCAAATTTTGCAAAAAGTTATGAAAAATGTGCTAGAAAGAGCAACTGTGTGCAAAGCAGAAGATGACCACCACTTACGAGATATAATATAGTTTGAAAAAAAAAAAATTCCTAATAACATACTGTATTAAAAAAAAATTCAAAATAATCACTTTAATAAAATAGTTATAAACAATTTAAAATATATATTTTATTTTACACCACCCTGTACCAAACAAAGTATGCTGATATGTTCTAGCACATGTCAGAGACATAACATGGGTTAGTTACCAAATTCTACTAAAAGTAACAATTGAGGGACATGTTGCAGATTAATTTCCTGATATCTAAAAAATTATATTTCTTTTCTATGGCAACGCAAAAAGTGATAGGGTGGGGGGAGGGTGCATAATATTAAAATATGCCGGTTATGTGGATACTGTTTAACACATTTTATAGAATTCGGCCAATTTTGTATCTTACACTTGGTATATCTTCCCTGTAAATAAAATTACAGCTTGCCAATGTATTTTTTTTAAACTTTTTTTGGGTAAACATATTTGTAAGGTTAGGAAGTTTTTGTTTTGTGTGTGTTGGTGAAAGTGGTATGCAAATTTTTACATGAATTCCTAGAGACATAATGTCAAATAGAGAATAAAAAAACACACTAAAACTAAAATAATACAATTAAAATAAAATACTCGTAAAACAAAAATTTAGTACTCGTAATATATGTGTCGTATTGCGGTACAATTAACTAGAAACAATAATATTTGAATAAGATGTCGTTCGTTCATTCTTGTTTTTTTTTTGTTTAACTTTTATTTTAACAGTATTTTGTTATCCTTGTTCATCATAATATTAAAAAAAAAATGTTTCAAACAAGGACAGATGTTAGAATTGATTTTCTTGTTTTTCTCTACTTTTATCATTGACGGGGTAAAGGTCAACATTTTGAAACTTTTTAAATAAAACAGAAGCCAAAAGTAAAGTTAAATAAAAAAAGTGTAGGTACTTGAAAAAGGTAAAGTATAAAGAAAGTGATGCCATAAAAACTTAATTGAAAACATCTTTAAGGCTTTATAATTGATACAGTTTAATAAATAGACGATCACAATAAAGATAATTGAAAATTTGAAATGGCATAATTTTTTTCAATATTTTGGCTTGTAAGCTTTAGGAAGATTTCCACGTAAATGTAAAAATGAGAGAATAAAAAAACCCGTGGTGAAAATAATATAAATTTCATTTCTCACAAAAATCGGTGCACGATTTTAAACTTCAAATTGTATGAAAAAAAACGGGACATTTGTATTTATACCCTTTAGTATTTTGAATCAAACAAAATTTAAAAAAATAAACTTTCACTTACCTTATTAACATGGTCACGTAAAACATTTGAATACACCATTGCTACAGCCTCCAACGCCATAAATGTAATGTAACCAATAATCCAAGGTACTATTAAACCAGAATTTTCCTTGAATATGACAGAAAATATAAAACAGTAATTCTTATAAAATAATCAATGTGATATTCATTAGATCATCCATGAAGTACATGGGAATGTGAAAGTTAAATTTTTCCGTAGATTTCCAGCGTTTTGCACTTTTGCTTCTAAAGTAGAGGTATTACAGAAAAAAACTACATAAGCATTTCTATACTCAATAAGGTGGCAAACATTTTTCTCATAAGGACATTTGATCTATCAATAACTTGTTATGATATTTTAAGAGGACAATTTCAAATTAAGTGTTTTTTCTGATTAAATGTTTTAAGGTTTGGTTTGGCACGAATTTTTAATTTAACCGCCTTAAACACCATAAGTATGTTCGTTTACCCAATAATTTGTACAAATTTGTACAAATTTTTACTGGATGTCGTTTGTTTACACAAATACTCAGTAAACATAAAGAAAAACGAGAGAATAAAGTGACAGTTTGATGTTGAGAGTTCTTCTTCTTTCTGCAAATTTTTACTGGACAAATTATTGCCAGCGAGAATTTGCAAGCAGAAAAAACATATGATTGAAAAATTGTTTTACAACTACGATGTTTTATGCAAATGCAAAGCAACAAATATTGTTAAATGAATTATAGAAAAGATAAGAAAACCTTCTAAAATGTTTCTGCTTAAGATTTTACAACAATAATACTTTTTTTTCATATTGACCAGTTATATTTATTTTTGCATTTAGTTTTACAATCAGCTGTTTAACAAACTTGTAAATTATTGCAAATTTTCTGTTCGCGTACTTTTTTAGAAAATTTTTATATTGAGAGTAAATTTGTCTTACTCTCTGTAAATTTGTTACTGAGTAATTCTTACTGGACTTGACTGAGAAAAGTAAACGAATTAACAAATCATTCATAGGTCATAAGTGCTTATGAGAAAACTGTCACTTTATTGACAGTAAAAATGCTCATAAAGACAACCTCTACTTTAGGAGTAACAGCTCAAAAAAGCATTAAATTAATTTCAATCAATTTTAAGGGCTTAAAGTTGAAATTTTTTTAAGGGATATTGTTTTTTACGCCCAATCTACGGAAAAATAAAACATTTTTACACATGGGTGTTCTAATATACCACATTGTACTTATATTAAAAATATCTTGCATATAAAGATTTTCTTAAAAATCTATATAGCTGGCGAAGTTTTTTAACCTGACAGCTTTTTTTCAAGCACTTGTTAAAATTTTTTTATTGCTACCTATAATTTAGATACTGTTATTGTTATTTTACTTTCATTAATGACAGACCATCAAAAAAAAATTTTTTTTGGTAAAATAGTTGTATCTCATGTTTTATCTATTCAGTAGAAGTTCATTTCTATTTAATTAATTAAATAAAATTGCCATGCTTGGAAAATTCTTTTAGAAATTTAATATTGTCCAATGTTAAGTTAAACTTTTCATGCAAACATGATTTTTAACAATTTTAGCGTACAACCAAGACCAGTTTGGCATGTGTCAAATGAGACAAAAATATCATCTGAAAGAAAAACAAATTTGTACATCGACGTACGATTTCCTTTCATTCTGATTGAAGGGACGGAGTAACTTTTTTACAGACAGTGACATTTTAGAATTTCTTATTTTCGTTAGTCAAAAAATTCTTTCAATTTTAAAGTGCCAAACTGTCATATCGTATGAAAAATCTTTTGTGTTTGTTTTAATAAATATCTACTTCCTTATTTTATAACTAAAATTTACTTATTGTTACGAGTAAAAGTAAACGGAAAAATATTGCTTAATAAAACATTATTTAAATGAAAAATGAAAGAAATAAATAGAAATAAATCATATTTAAATAAACATCAATTTCGGAAAAAAAGTAACGAAAATATCTTACCATTAAATGGATATTTACATTAGACTGGCAGTTTTTTTTTCGACTTTTAATAATAATAATAATTAAACTGTAGGTCTAAATCAAAGAGTCTGTCAATAATAATATAAGCTAAATCCAGCAACTGTAGACGCGTTCCCCGAGTTTAAAATTCAAATTTATTGTGATTTTTTTCAGCATTTGACATAAAATCATGTTAAATATAAATAATGTATACATTATTAAAAAAACAGCATAGATTTAGTTATTGGATTTGGCTAAAATTTTCAACAACTAAGCACAAGTAAGTTTATAAGTTTTAGGTATAATGATACAATAATTTGTCTGATAACTGAAAATCGGGAGATGAATATAATTCTTCATACAATAAATTACCAGTCTAATGTACAAACTTATAAAGCTATTAAACGAATGTAAAATTTCACAACAAAAATACGACAATATACACGCGTATATAACTTTGGTGATAGGAGGGTCAATTGATAGGTGCTAAAGATATTAAAATTTTTATATCGTTGGAAAGGTTATAAACCTTGAAAAACAGGCATTTAAGTGTAGTTATGGAGATCGGCTCAATAGCTCCGCAAATATTAATTTAGAAAAGTCCGTGGCTTCACATACAAATGACGGGTTTAGTGCCATCACATCATTTGTTTTTTTTTTATTAGCACCAATGTTAACACCTTGTGACAGGAATTTTTGAGACATAGTCGCCAAACAGAAATTGAACCGTTTACAAAACGGTTATAGTCCCCAAGGGGGTTAATAATCAATGTGCACCAAGTGAATGAACTGCATATGGTTGCACTGAAATTCAGCAGTTAAGTAACTTTTTACTTTAAGCAGTATTAGGCATATTTGTTGTGGAGATTAATACCAACATTTTCTTGGTCATGTTGACTATTTTTTGGTCATGGAGACAGCTACGCAAATAAGCTTGCCTCAGCAAAGCAGGCTTCAGCATTCCATAGATGAGAAAATCTCTTAGCAAAGGTAACTACTCAGAAAAGCTTTGTCACAGAGTAGAAAACCCTTAAGTCTGCCAGCAGATTGACTACGCAGAAAAACTTTGCCAAGATTATGACTATCCCGGTGTTGGAGATTATGTCCATGGTAAATATGAAAAAATCATGTTGTTCATACGTGACGAGTTGTGTAACTTCTCAATAATCCTACGTTTTCATTCACGGAAAATATACTTTAATATGCAGAAGAAAAATATTTGTTCATATTATATGAATTCTTATTTGTCTGTTGTCGTTGTTTTTAATAGTAATAATAAAACAATTTTTTCTAGCGATTTTTTTCAATAAAAAAACATCTTTATTTTCCATTATTTTCTCATCTTGGAATGGCATTGTGTTGTTTTTCTCGTCATCAATGTAAAAACATGTAGTTTGTTTATACACTCAAAATATTAAGGAAAATCTCTTGGGAATTTTCCTTCGGTTTTCAATGAAATTTGGATATAAGATAGATGAGACAAAGAAGCAGCGGCCCAATGACATACATATTTAGGGGGTAACGAGTAAAAACGATATGAGTCAATATACTAATTATAATAAAAAAAATTTTCAATATTTGCGACCTGCAGTGAGCAAACATACTGACGGACGGACGGACATCGTTAAATCGACTCAAAATATAATTCAGAGTCATGAGCGCCCCGGTAAGCTAGTTGGTAGCGTGCTAGCTTATTAGTGCGGGGGTTGTGGGTTCAATTCCCACCAGAGGCTCTGGTCTGTTTTCTGGTCTTTGTTGCGAGTGCTCTGTTAGGATATAATTTGTAATTATACCATTAATATAAATAAAATAAAAAAATAATTTAGAGTCGATCGATTTACTAAAAGGTGGGTCTATATCCAATATTTTTTTATTTGTACAAGTATCAGTGCTTTAGGATTGTTTGAAACTTGTTTGTTTTCAATTTTTTATTATTATTTTTAGTACCCCAATGAAAAGGTAATCTTAATACCTTTCACTTGATATCAAATTTATATATAGTTTCTATGACACGAAAATTAAAAAAATATATATATATATAACCACCGTCGAACGAATCCTATCAGTTTAACTGAAAATATTAAATTTTCTAGAAGGTAACTTTCTTAAGTGAGAACTTCGATTTCACTAAAGTAATAGATAGATTTTTAGTTTTAACTAAATTATTCAGGTTAGGACTGGTAAAGGTAAAATATCGAATATCCGAGTATTTGTTCTATTTTTGGAAACTCGATACTAAAAAGAAACTACTCGATATTTTTTATTCCCGACATTTAAAAAGACACACAATGGCTTAAAACACAATTCTGTTACGAGAAAAAAATCAAAAGAAAATAGTTTTAGGGAAATAGTTTAAAGTAATGAAAAATCTTTTTTAAACGAAAAATTCTAAAAAATAGTTTAAAATTTTTTCGTCTTCAAAAAAGAAAAAAAAAAAAAAATGTTAATAGTATTGGCGGCTATTTATTGCCAAGTGTCCAAATTTAAAATATCGACTAACCGAATTTACCAGTATTTACCAGTTCGGTTGCAGAAACGGACATATTTAATTGTGTTCTTAGCAGCTCTTGATTAATAGGAATTGATTAATAGAGAATGAAATATAAACATAAATTGCGTGAATTATTTAATTTGTAAGTCAAACTTTTCTTTTTTATTTGCGAATTAACTAGAACTCGTTAAAAGAACTCGATTTTTATTTAAAACTTTTGGGGGAGTTTTGAAAAACGACTCCAACATGTAATTTTATATGAAAACTTATAATTTTGAACTAAATATTTTGTATATGAAAATTTTAAGTAAAACAATTAAATTGAAATAAGATTTTAATTCACAAATTTTTATTTATTATTACAAACATTTTACTTTGAGTGTACGTATAATATGTAAACATGTTATGTATTGTATGTTTTGTGTCATAAAATGACACTGTCAACACATGTTCATGGTAAAAATGCTCATCAATTTTGATTGTGAATGTGGATTTCTTTTCTTTCTAACTAATACAGTTGTTATAAGGGATAAATTTAATGGATTTGTTTTTTTATGAAGGATACTATCATCACACCTACAATATTTTTTAGATTTACTCTGAAAAAATGTGATTATATTCAATGACAATATAGCAACATAATGGAAATACTGCGTGTCATTTTTTTAATTTCATTCGGATATTTCAATGAATTGTGAGTTTTAATCAGTAATAGATTTGAACAAAAAAGAAAACTAATGCAGACAAAATATAACAAAATATTAAAAGAAATTTAAGCAAGAATGTATAATTTTTATATAACGTCGCCAAAAACTCTACATTATGAAAAACTCTGATATTAATTAGAAATGGTAGAAATTTAATTAGCATGCGAAAAATTTATATTATCTGTGAATGATACAGACATTTCATTAACAATGCTGGATTAATCCACGCTGCAGAGTGGAGTGTACTAAAGTATAGAGTGGTGTACTTCCGTATTGTAAATCTGGCATTTATACGTTTAGGAAAATTTTAAGGGAAAATCCCAATCTTTTTGTAGTATTATTTTTTGTTTTCTCCCCGTAAATGGTATTTATCATCCATATTTTAAGTTAAGTTTTGAATATTTAATAATGTTAATATAAAGTACTTACCCTAATAATCCCAAATAGCAGCATAACACTGAGAATTATCATAGATATTTGTGTGCCGATTATGGCAAAATAAGCAATTTGTACACCTGAAAATAAGTCAAAAGACAAAAAAAAAAATAAAAATACAAAAATCAATTACACAGTTCGCTTTATATTCAAGTGCTGTCAATACAATTTTTATCACATCAATGAATAGAATAATTCACAAAACAAAAGTTCATCTCAATGACAAAGTATTATTATTATACGATAATATCAAGTGTTACCAAATTGATTGCTAGATTTGTGGTCACATATTGATTATATAAAAAAAAAGTCATATAAAAATAATGAAATATAAATGAAAATGCAATATAAAAGAAGCACATGCATACATTTTATGTTACAAATTCATATTCTGTATTATTTGGCTAGGGAATGCATGCATATTCATGATCATAAGTTGATACCAAATAAATATATATATATTTGTGATAGTTAGTAATGGCAAATGATTTCTGTATAATAAAAATTTTACTTAAAAATCTCTTTTTATGACCATTTACATGACTTTGTTTTTGGAAATTTTTCTTGATTGATATACGTACAAGAACTAGTTTTAAACATGAATTCAAGTTGGTTATTTTTGTCTTCTTTATTGTTCAGATTGACAAACAACTTGGTTTTATTTGAATACAAAGTATGATAATAAACAAACTATTTGACTTTTGCACAAAAGCATTTATGAAACTGACAAGAGTTCAGTTCAGTATGTGTTTACAAACCCATACATAATAATAAGTTGCACACAAGGTTAACATTTATATATGTATATGAAGACTGCAGAGATTTTTCCTTTAGAATATATAAAATTTAAAAATGTATAAAGAATAAGTGTCACCCTGTTACTATTTTTTCTCAGTATTCTGTTTGTTAATAAACAACATTAAATTTTATTTTCCAAAAAAAATTCATATAAACCATACAAAATTGCTCGTTATTCTGGCTTTTATCAAACATCACTTGCCAATGTGATAAGGGCGGATCGGTTTAAGGGTTTGAATGAATTTTTTTTATTACTTGGATTGTCAAGATCCTAGTCAAATTATAACTTTTAATTGAAGTTTCGGCTGCGACTTTCATTTGAAAATCTGATAATTTCATAGAATTAAGAAAACTTGCAAGTCTGAGATATTTTGAATGAAATTCACCTTGGTAAAGCTTTGAGTTGTATGTTGTATGGGCAATAACAGTGAAACAGTAAAGAAATCGCTAGTTAATTCACCCTTTCATTCCTGTATTTAATTGCCAGAAATTTTTTAGAACCAACTTTATGGAAACATAGATCTGTGAAAATGTGTATTGTTCTTGTCACATTATTGCTCCCTTAGCGAAGATATTTGAAACAAAAGTTTAACATTTTACATGATGTATCTCTCGAAGGGGGGTTTAAATTTTGTAGTGTTTCTTTTGGAACACTTTATATTTATTTTTAAGAGCTTTTAAAAAATTTTCATCAAAAGATTTTTAAGAAGTTTTTTTTTATATTAATTTGGACCAATTTTATAATTGTCATATGGCAAACCCCAGCTAAATAATATTTACCGTAGTAGTGTTAATTTAAAAAAAATAAAAACATACTTAAAATTGTAACAAAATGTAAAAATACATTTTGGATTTTTTTTTTACTTGTATAAGAACTTATTTTAATTTTTTTTTAGTAAAATAAGCTTAAAAATCTTCACATTCAGGCCCGATTACTAAATGTTCAGTTTAAATTTAGATAACAGTAAAATTTAAATTTTATATGGGAAACAACAACAAATCTGACTGTTTAAATCCCAGTTAGTAGCTAACGGGTCATAGTGATATTGAATTAATTTTCAAATGAGTTTTGGAAAAAAAAAAATAATTTTTAGTCCAACTAAAATTTTGTTTGAATTCATTATCAAAATAATTTTGATAACTCATCTGAATTGAGGAGCGTATTATTAATATTTTTATGTGAAAATATTTATACATTTTTGTAAATTTAATTTGAAATGTAATGCCCCATTTGATAGCTGATAGTAAAACTTTACTACATTGTTGTCTTATATTTAATTTCAGCTATCTACAAAAATACAATTTTTTAGGAGAGCGAAAACACTCCTTTAATTAGTTTTAAACGATTAATAGTTGTAAAATAATATAATAAAATGGCTGTTTGATTCTTATGAATAATTGTATTTTTGTAGATAGCTGATATTGAATATAAAGGACAAAACATATGCTTGTGTGTATATTCCTGTTTGAATATATTGAATTTATACATGAGTGATTCAATATATTTGCTGATTACATGAACAAATAGAGTATATCGATGGCTTAATGTAGAAATGCCTTATTACGAAGTTTTATTTCTTAAGCGATAAAAGAATAAACTTAATAAATTCTTAAAAATTTTAAATATAAAATTTCCTTGAATGAAATTTTCCATTTTATTGTTGCCTGTAGTGCTTAAAATAATGTATTCAAAAAAATGTTATATCCAAAGTTTTTCCCAATTTCATTGACTAAGGAATACTTTGAAAGAAGTAAAAATAGTTAAGGTCTTTCTACACTAAGCCATCGATATGTATATTTTCAACTACAAACCAAAATAATATTAACTTTTTTTATACTCTCATATGAGTTCTGCTTAAATACTTTCATTTAAATATATTTTTGTTTATACTTTGGTTTGTAGTTTTATTATTTATTCATTTTGTGGTAAATTTAATTTTAAATTTTCCTACATTATTTTGACAAAACTGGTGATTGTTATGTGTGCAGAGACATGAATATTAATTTCATTGTATTTGTAAAAATTTAAAATAAAGAGATTAGGGGCAGAGATTACTGAATATTACATTAAAATTTAACCAACAGTTAAATTCAAAATTTATATGAAAAACAAGAACAAATGTAGCAGTTAAATAAAGTCCAAGTAAGTAGCCCAACTTCACATTGTGAAACTGAGGCTAAATGCTATATTTAACTTGAGGCTTAATAGCAAAAAAGTGTTTTACATTTAAAAGTTATTATCTTTTATTTTTTGAAATGGAAATTCAAACACTTAATGATTAAATTACACCCAAAAAAGTGGAAGGTAATGCTTAATTTTTAGAAATAATATTATTGAGTTTTCTCACTACAAAATCCGAAACAATTATTGCTTTTAAATTAATTCCAGGTTTACAAAATAATTACTTTCAACTAAAATTTAAGTGATAGACAGTACTATGTAATTGACATTACCTTAAATAAATTATTTACTTTATATTTGTAATATTAAACTTACCATAGTAGACATCTTCCAAGTCACTAGATTTTTGTATATTAATATTTATGCGCCAGGAGTAAATCAACACGATCAACAAGGATATATTCTAAAAGAGGGATAGAAAAAAATATATATAAATATAAATGAATGCAAACTACACAACAACAAAATATGATAAGTTAATATAATTGATGTCATATTTTATTATGAATTAAAATTTTGTAACTTTTTTTTTTTTTTGGTATTAACTTAACAAATTTTTTGACATTTATTTTATATAAAATTGAATAATTAAATACATACAAATGTATAAGGTGTGTACATAAAATAAAATCAAAAAAGTAATCAAAATATTACGACTTTACAAAATTCATAATTTGCGTAAACAGATTTTAAGTTGTAGTTATATGATTTCTAAGGAGTTCAGTTTATTAAATCGAGAAAAAATATTTAACATTAGAAAGCATATCAATTATAGTTTTAAATTACAAAGACTTATCGAAATGATTAAATGCATTTAAACTGAAATCCTTATTTTAATATTTTATCGTTTACCACCACCTTCTAAAAAAAATTTATAAAATGCAATCCAATATAATACTTTAGTTTTAAGGCTGGATTTTGTCTTTGTTTGTGTGTGTGTTGTTAATGTAATTAGTTTCATTACATTATAAAAAAACAGCTATAAACTACTATGTACAATTGATACCACCCAAAAATAATGTTATTAATAACAACTTCATGAATTTATAAATTCCTTATTTTTTAAGTAAATGCTGCAGTCCCATCAAATATTCGGTCTGGGCAAACCACAGTTTATAGCAAATTTTTTTTCCAAATAATTTTGTAATCTTGCATTATTAGTATTTTAGAAAAATATTCTTTTAGTACAGCCATCTAAACCCTCTAAATAGCTGTACTGTGAAAAGTTTGAGCTTAGCATAGATGATCCTATCAGTTTTCCTCGCTCGTGTAGATGTGGCATCATCAAAGAATTAATCTCATTTAAAGTTCCAGGATAACAAAAACTGTAAAAACCTCTCTTAACGCAACAAATAGGAATTACGGTAATTGAGAACACCGATTAAAAGTATTTCTTCAGCTAAATATGCTGCTTTTATACCAAAATGTTTGATTTAAGGTTTAATAACTAAAAATTGTGACATAAATTATACGTTTATTGAGATTAGATTTGATCAGATTTGCTTAAATTTAATTAGATATGATTGAATCTAATAAGATCTGGTGCCATATCAGATCAAAGGCACTCAAATAAAAATTGATATAAAAATAAAAGTTTTTTTTAATGTCTTATTTCATATTAAATATGATGGGCATATAATAATATGCAGAGCAAATTGGAACTGATTACATACAGTGCTCCAGATCAGCCTAAATTTGATTAGAACTAAGTAGATATCAAATTTGTGTACAATTTAGATCTAATTAGATTTGGTACAATTAGACATAATTATTTCTGTTGAGATCTGATCTTTTTTGCATTGGTCATATTTTGTTAATAATATCCGAAAAACAATTAGGCAGCATAAAAATAGAATTGCTTTTATTGATCATATTTCCAATTTTCATAAAATTAAATTTTTCCTTAATAAAGACATATATTAACAAAACTCCATTTTAAATCCTTAAAATTGACTTTTAACCAGACGGATTTACTTATTATAAATGCAAATTGTTTGCTGGGTATGTGTTGTTACACACACACACATTTACAGTTGAATATTATCTACTATATGGATATATAAATGTACGCACAAGAGTATATTAAATTAAAAAGCATTAATACAATATCGAAAAACTACATTAGCATGAAAAATGTTATGTTTTTATACAAACACAAAATTAAAAATTAAAATAACAGAGCAGGCAGATAAACTACCAAAACGTGTAATGAAAGAAGGTTTAGATAACACCGTGTGACAAAAGTATTCTTTTTTTTTTTTAGAAGCTAAAAATATTGATACACACATGAAACTAGAGTGTACGCAGTTTCTTATTCTCTGGTCTTTTGTCTTTTTTTTAGAGAAATTTAAAATCTCAATGGATATTGTAGTGCAAATGTTTTTTTTTTTTTAAATTCCTTCCCTCGTTTTTGATGCTCAGTTTTTGTATTTTTCAAACTTGTTTACTGTTTAAAGGATTTTAAGGTTCTAAAGGATAAAATTAATTGTGAAACACTGCAGCAGTTATGTCAATTTTTGTTGCTGATGCGTGATCATCTATTGCAGATGCTTTGCTACTGCTCAACATCTGCACAGTTTGCTTTTTAAAATGTTTTGCAAAAGATAAAAATATGTATGTCCACCACAATAACATTAACAAATATTATTGAAAATCTTGATGGTAAAATGACAACTTTTTGTTAACTTATAGTAAAAAAAAGAATTAAAGGAAAGATGAAACGAGTTTTGATTATTAAAAATCAATTAAAACAAAAAAGAAAACTGATTTCGCACTATTGCATCAGAAACTTAAATCATGCCATAGTTTCGAAAATTTGCGGCAGCACTGTCAATTGTTTGCATAAAAAAGGTTTGACGTAAGTGCTGCCAAGTGATGCCTTTTTGAACGTTTTACTTTTGTTATGCTGCAGAGTGATGTGATGTGGATATAAGATTTATTTATTATTTCACATTTTCGGAAGGACATTTTTGACATAATTTTATTCCAACGGATTGTTCTCAAAATGCCAATTTTATGTTCAAAAGGATTTAAATATCAGAAAATGTATACACATTTTTACTGCATATGATCTCTAGATTCACATACATGTTTTAACATTCAATTAATACATTGTTACGTTGTGTTATCATATATTCTTGGGACCGTAGAAAATCGAGTTGTATATAACAGTTATATTCACACATACAACAATTTTAATATGTTTCCCCCTACAATGTTTGTTTAAGCGTGTTTTGTTGTTGTTTATATTCAAAACATGTTGGCAATTTTAATGAACGTGTAAATGTTGTAATGCCACAGCCCACAACTTTTTAAATTTAATACAGTACAGACTCCAAAAGAATTTTATTAAAAATTGTGTTTACCATAAAAATAACTAATATACTAATTGTCAGTTCTGCCTGTATACAAACTTAAAACTTTTTGATAAGAGTTATGTTATGATGTGCTAGAGCAATTTAGCTCTCTACCATAAAAAAAAAAAAATCCTTAATAAAGTTATAAAATTTAGTTTATTACATAATTTTGTTACGTATATAATCATGAACAAATTAACAAATTCTGTACAATATTCTAAACACGTTTTTATAATCAACATAAATTATGAGAAAATTTAAATGAGCATGAGTATGGTTTTTGGAATTTTTCTATAGAATTAAATGACATTTTTTATGTCTAATATACAAAATAGATTCTAGAATATGCCATTAAAAATGGTTTATTATTTCTATTTTTTTTTTTTTTTTGGTATAAAAAAAAGAGTTAACACATGAAATAGCTGTATGCAAACAATATTTTTTTAATCACTTATTTTAAATTACACAATTATATATTGCATACAGTGTTACCTCTTTTATGCGGTTTTTCCAAACGCTTGGACAGTCTTATTAAGCAATAATTAATTAAAAATTCTAAAAGTGAATGGGTCATGCAAATAAGAGCTTAAAATCCAATAAAAAGATTTATTAAATTTGAAAAAAAAAATACAATTAATCTACCGATTTTAATTTATCGCTAAATTTAAGATTGATTTAAGATTCGTCTCTTAATCATATATAAAAATATTAACGGTAGTTCCTAACTGAATTTAACCTCGAATTTCATCTAGTGTTTGGATCTGAAATTTTAATGGGTTAAACTTGTGTAAAGATTCCTAGCCCAAGTAAAACCGTTGGAGCTAGAAGAAGGTGAAGTGTGAAGACAAGGGAACGAAATGGAACGGCGAACGAGTGGAACAGAAACATTAGACAAGGAGAATGAAATGGAATGAAACGTGGAACGAGTGAAATTGAAGCATTAGACAAGGGAATGACATTAATAGAAATGAAACGGAGAACAAGTGTAATTGAAACATCAGACAAATGAAAGGAGTGGCATTAAAACTCTAGACAGGAGAAACGAAATGGCGTGGATAGAAACCAAAAGTTTAAAATGTGTGTTGTTTCTTGCAGTAATTTGATATATTTTCACCAGTAATGTGGTACAAAGTTGGCTCAAGATGGGAATTCTCCCCCTTATCGACCTGTCCAAACCGCTTTGGATAAAAACCTGAAATTTAAAATATATCGTTGTCTGGATTAATGAATGATAAGGTACCACGCCAGGAACGTGCTAGAAAAATTAGTGCTACTAACCAACCAACAATCAGCAAAATCATACACCACTACTTAACACATACACATTGTGTCTCAAATGTTGAATTAGTCTATGCAGATATTTTGTAAAGTGTGTTCATATTCAACACTATTGCACTGCAATGAAGTGTACTTATTATTCATTAATATGCATGCATACAATTTTTCATGATAAATGTTTCTGAGTATTCTTTTACACGAGTACACAATGTACTTACTACACAGTTATTTGTAAATTCATATTTTTTTTAGCCCTTATTTAATACCCTATTTTGCAGGAGGGTATATTATGGTTATTATGTTCTTTGCAATTCATCGAAGTAAAGATAGCAAAAACTATAATATTTTTTATTTTTAATAAATAGCGAAGTTAATCTAGCATTTTTGGTCCAATCGTGTGCTTAAATCATGAATAAGGTCTCAATAAATGGAGGGGTTTGCCGAATGTTTTTGCCAAAAATATTTGTCATTATTCTGAGCAGTTTGCTATAGAAAATGTGAATAATTTGTTAAGTGATTTAAAAGCTTTTTGACAAGTATTTATTATCACCTCAAAAACTATTTTCAGGCACAAATTTTTCAGCTGAAAATAAATTTTTTGAATTTTTTTTCACTACAATATTTTTTTATATAAAATTTTCTATACTTTAATTCATTTTACTAAAAATTATGTTTTCTTCATTTTTTTTTAGGAGAAATTTTGAAAGTGTATTATTAAATCGTCACAGCCGAATTCAACACTCTCAATTTGACGTTGTTTTCTCTAAATTTAAATAAATATGTATTCATGTTAATATTTAAATACTTACAACTGTGTAAATTGCACTTGTTATGGCTAAATTTTTTGCATGCAACATGCGACAACATCCGGTACCCGTCAACGGTCCATAAGGATATAATATAACGGATTTCATTTTTTCACCAGCACCAGCAGCAACAGCAGCAGCAGCAACACAACTTTTATGTTTTGTTTTCATTTTTTAATTGCAGCAATAACAGCAACAACACTAAAACTGTCATGTATAGAAAATTCTACACAGCTGTTGAACATGGTTCCTTACGCTTCAGTAATTTAGTTTGTATGTTTTTTTTCTTTTTTTTTAAGACAGCATTGACAAAAAAAAAACAACAACTATCACATCTACATTAATGTATGATTTTTTTTTTGTATATAGTAGCACTATAGCAGCATGTGTGTATTCATTTCTTTTGTTGCAACTTATTTTAGTTTTGTTGAGAAGCGTTGATTGGTTGTATGTAGTTGTTGTTTTATTATTTTTTTTTTTTTGTATTTTGTTGCACACTTTCAAATTAATTAAGCATGAGCTGAAAACTGCTACAAATTAAAAAAGTGAAAAAAAAACAGAGAAAAATATTTAATTTAACATCAACATGATTTTTTTTTTTTAATTTTTTGTGTATATAAGTTTTTATTTTATTTTGTATTTTATACGATTAAAATTTAACAGTAAAATAAATTAAGTTGTTATACTCTATATATGTTAATAGTATATATAAAAAACAAACATTTCTACAATAAGTTTTACGTGAAAAAGCTTTACAATTTATTTTCGCACTTATTTAATACACAAGGCTACTTGTTTTTCTGGGAGAAAAAGTAGAATTTCGGGTTTGTTGTGATTGTATATTTCTTGTAATCTAAAATATATAAATTTAAGAATTTAAAGTACGCTTTAATGGCTTTAAAGTTCAAGTGAAAAATGTTCCTTAGGAAATATTCATTGAATATTATCTACCTTAAATATTCAATACAAATTCTAATGAAGAATCAATTAGCGCACTACAATGCCTATGAAAGATGTCATATTGATTATACGTATGATGTCCTAACTGATTATAGAACAAATGTATTGTATTGAAAATTTTAAAAAGTTGTTTAAATTTTTATTCGTTTTATAGAGCGATAAGTACTGTAAGTTTGACATTGATACGATATACTTTTTTTTTGCTGGACAGTTAGTATGGAAAGCCTCATGTACATAAATACTTTTATAATTTTATATAAATAGTAATACAATGCACAGTCAATAAAAATAGAGTTTATTCACAGCAAAATTGTCTACAGCTTAGTTTTAGACGAATTTAGAAAAAAAAAATAAATAAATAAATAAATAAAAACAAGTAAAAAAGGCTTAAGTTCGACTATGCCGAATCTTTGAATACCCTCCTAAAAAAATTTTCTCTACTATTTTTGATACAAATAATGTGAAAAACTTTTGAAGTAAAATTATGGACGTGAACAAAATTTTTCTATGTGAAAACCTTTTTTTGAATGCGAAAACAAAGTTTATGGTGAAAAAATTTTTTGAGATGAAAAAATTTTTAGTGGTAAAAAAAAATTTTTGAGGTGAATACAAAATATTATTCATTTCTATACGACTGTTGAAAAATATGAGAATATATATTATGTACCAGTCGCTACTATGAAATTGTACTAAAATACATTAATTTGTATGAAAAATTTAAATTTTACTCATAACTTTTTAGCCGCTGGACCGATTTTTCTCATTTTCAATACCAAACTGCTCGGGAGGATGTTCAATAATCTGGGTAAAAATAGGCACCCCCATATAGGCCATTTCAACAGACAGATGGACATCGCTAAATCAACTTAAAATTGCATAAGGATCAAGAATATATATACTTTATGGGGTCTTAAGACCTATATTTCGGCTTGTTACAAACGGAATGACAAACTGATATATACCCTCACCATATATGGTGGAGGGTATAGTTAACTGAGTTAATTATGGACCGATTTTTTCTGCCTGATGATTACTATATAATATATTTTCTTTAAAGCAAAGATAAAATTCGTTTACCTCAAATAACTTTAATAAATTTTAAAGCACAACTATTCAATATCGCTGACTTTGTAGATTTATCAAAAAATAAAATATTAATGATTTTTGAAAATCTGATATGATTAATCCTACTGAACCCCAAAATACGTATTTTTGTTTATTTTTTAAGTTTTAGGTTTAAAAATTGTTTGCAATTTGAAAAGTCGTGAACTTGCAGACAACAAAAAATACGGTTCATTACGAATTTTTAAAATGTTACTTTTTTAAAAATCATTTAAAACTGTAAGTTATAGAAAAATTAACTCAAAAAATTCCAATTTTCTCCACTGTGCACTGTGACAAAAATGTATTTATATTCGTTTTTTTTTTCAACTTGTTTTGTGTCATCATAAATGTTCTCTAGAGTGTCCTTTTAATGTTAAAGGCCATTCAATATCAATGTTTTTATGACTATGACAGAGTTTTCAATAGCAATACAAAATGTACATTACTCAATATAACCGTATATGGTTAATGTATTATATATTTAGACATTTATGTGGGTTTATAATTTATTTCCTTTTTTGTTTTTGCAATAAGTGGTACGCATATGTTTTAAGGATAATTAAATACCAAAAACAATTATTTTGTTTTTACCCCAATTTGTTTAAGGAACAATATTCAATGAAAAATAAATTTGGTAGAGCAAAAAACAACAACAAACCAAAATACATACATACACATTTTGAATCATATATCTTAATTAAATAGGTACTACAGGACGTATGATTAATATAAATTAGTATTATTTAGTACTCATACGTCCAGTAATCCCACAGTAAGCATTATTGTTCAGAAAACAAAACTAAACAAAAAAAAGAAGAAAAGTGAAACATTTGTTATAAAATTTATGGTGTTTGTACATTTTTGTACAGTTTTGTCAAACTTGAAATCATTGTGATAATAATGACCATAATTTGTGGTTGAATTTCTTTTATTACAAACAATTTGCCAAACAAAAAAAAAAAAAAAAAAATACCAAGCAAAACAAGCAGCAACTTAACAATGTCAACAAAGTTTTATTTGAAGTGAAATGAATGAAGCAATTATTTCAGCCAGTCAACACATAAGCACGCACTTATTCATTTTAAAGGTGTTAACAAACACAACTCAAACAAAAAAAAATAAAAAATTATGGTACACATTCATTCAATTCATTGTTGTTACTATCAAAGCGAAAAATTAAAGTCTAAATTTATCTTCTTAATTATTATTTAAATTAGCTTGTTATCAGTTCTAATAATAGTATAATAAAATTTAAACATCTATAAAATTTGTCACACTGTTTATTATATATATTTTTTTTAATTACTTATTTAGTCTTTGTCAAAGGGTTTCATCATCTGGAAGCAAACATGAAAATTGTCCTTTTTGGTACATTCATTTTATCTAACAATATTTTTTTTTTATTACTTTTTCAAAGTTCTTTAATTATAAAATGTTTTTCTTATTCTACTCCCAACTTGTAGCACATTAAGCTTTGTTGATTTTTACAAAATTAAAAAGTGGTTTCATAAGGCCTTAAGCTAAACGTTGCGGCCACTTCAAAGAAAAACATTATGTGATTGTCTATTAGTTAAAAAAATAAATAAAAAATAAAAATGAGCAAAAACAAAGTAAATTAAGTAAAAGAGGCTTTCCACGCCAAATGTTCAGTTGAAAAAAGTATATCGTAACAGTGCCAATGAAATAAAAATTGGAACTTTTTCACAATTTTCAAAAAGTCGATGTAGTACAGCCGTGTGTAATGGAAGACTTCGCTGACGAAAGAATTTATTTTCTATAGCAGCCTTTGGCCGATCTAAGAATAATCAACATCTTATTTTGCATACGTTCTGGTGTCCCTTATAGGGAGGAAAATATTAATCGAATATTTTCCGCAAAAAGAAATCAAGTTTAAATTTAGAAATTATTCTGAATTTTTTCAGACTTCTTGTTTTTAAGTTTTTGCAAACGAATCTCATCAAAAAAAAAAAAACTTCCATCAATTTTCGCATTTCCAAAATCTGTTTTTGACCTAAAAAACACTTTTTGCTAAAAATACATACATTGCTAAAATACATATTTTGTTCAAAATGCATATTTTGTTAAAAATGCATATTATGTTAAAAATGCATATTATGTTAAAAATGCATATTTTGTTAAAAATACATATTTTGTTTAAAATGCATATTTTGTTAAAAATGCATATTTTGTTAAAAATGCATATTATGTTAAAAATGCATATTATGTTAAAAATGCATATTATGTTAAAAATGCATATTATGTTAAAAATGCATATTTTGTTAAAAATGCATATTTTGTTTAAAATGCATATTTTGTTAAAAATGCATATTATGTTAAAAAAGCATATTATGTTAAAAATGCATATTATGTTGAAAATGCATATTTTGTTAAAAATGCATATTTTGTTAAAAATTAATATTTTGTTAAAAATGTATATTTTGTTAAAAAAATAATATTTTGTTAAAAATGCATATTTTGTTAAAAATGCATTTTTTGTTACAAATTCATATTTTGCTTAAAATTGCATTTTTCTAAAAATGCATATTTTGCTAGAAATATATATTTTGCTAAAAATTCATATTTTTAAACATATTGCTTGATAGGCCTTTTAAGAAACCCATTTTTTCAAATTTATTAACACATTTGTGACATTTTGATATATCATTTAAATGCAAAAAAATTAATAATAAATGCATATAATTAGAATTTGAAATGCATATTCTGCAAATATTTAAATATATTTTGTAAACATAAAACACGATTTTAATGCATGAATCTGATATATCCTAGCTATGACTCTTAAATTTGTAAGCTCCAAAAATTATCATAGCTTGGACTTTCTTTTTAAGAGTTTTAATTTTTTAAGCGTCCAGAAATGTGAACATTAATTTTTTTTAAATTTAACATCAAAAGGCGTTAGTCAAACAAAAATTTAAGAAATATTTAAGTTTTTAGACATTAAATATTCTGTGATGTTAAAACAAGTTGTAATTACAGGCACATAGATGGCAGAAAAAAAGAAACAAACATTTTGTCAGTGAACACTAAATGCACAAAATATACTAAAAATTATAACTAACTTACTACTAGCAACAATAGTATGTATAGCTTTAATATGGTAAATTATTGTGGTTTCTTTTTATAAGCTCGATATCAGTTTTTTTTTTTTTTTTGGTAATTAATGTTATATGCTGCCATTATAAATTTTATAATAAAATTTTTTGGCAAAAAAGTTATAAAAGAACAAAATACAAAACAATTCTTTTAAAGCCAAAGCAATAACAGCTTAAACCGCAAACATTTACAAGGTTACAAATTCAAGTAATAATATTAGGATATACACACAATCATACATACATATAGAACAAATAAACATATACTATACTTTAATTGCTACAAGCAACATTTATATTTTGTATAGCTTACATTAGCAGAATATTTAACTTGTTGTTTTGTTTGGTTTTCTTAAAGCTTTGTTATTGTTTTAATAGAAGTTATCAAGTTTACCAACACACACATACATACAAATTGCACACATTTACAAACACAAATCCAGACAAACATATTTTTTTTTGTAAATATGTTACAACTACATATTCTGCCTCTCATAAAACTTCATCATATTTTCTTAAGTAACAAAATTGTTGTTCTTTTTGTTATTATTTCTGGCCACCAATTTTAACTTTTAGCCATTTATGTTTTTGTTTTAATGTCTGTGTTTGTATTTCTACATTATCTTTATTTTCTATGTAACAATGTAAATATGAGAGTTTCCATACCAACTGTCCAGCTAAAAAAAAAATAAGTATACCGTTAACCGTAATAGCGTTAGGACCCAATTTGACCCTTGTGTGGGGGAGTTAAAAGGTTAATATGTTCCACAAAAATATTTGCGTTAATATTTTCTACAAACATACCCTACAACTCAGATGTAAAGCATACATAGTTTCATATACCGATATACGACACGAACAGATCAAAGGACTAAAAATTCGTTAAAAATTATCCCCAACTTGGTCAATATTTAACCACGCCTATTTCGGCCAATTTTTGGTAAAATTAAAAAAGTTATTCCATTTTTTTTTGTATCATATAGGACAAGAAATACTACAAGTTTGAAATCGATACGCTATATTTCCTTCTGCAGCTGGACAATTTGTATGGAAAGCCACATATGCTTAAATATTTAATCGTAGCAAAGAAAATAAAAGCATTTTTTTTTTTATATACACATTATAATTATTTTTGATGGTCTTGACTTTGATTACTTATGAAACGTGAGAGATCAAAATTTGCCATAAACATTTCTTAAACAAAAAATTCTGGCACACTTTTCTCATTTTTGATGATTTTGATTTAAAAAAAAAGATGTCTGTGCTGATGGATTTAATTTAATCCTCTAAGGACTTTAGGCACTGATAACATTTTAGGCAGTATTTTTTTTCACAATTTGTAAAATTTTGTAAAAGAATTTGAATTGAACAAGATTTACTACTTTTGCAGTTAACGAATTTTTCATGTTCAGTGCCTCATTTAAAAGAGCAAATAGTAGAAGTTTAAAGATAAATGGCAGACAGCTGATTTTTGAAATTAAATAATGATTTTATTTCAAGGACTCGTACGATGCCGGATGATATCCTTTGATAGTATCAAAGGATATCATCTTAACACATAAACACATAGACAAAAAAGGATATACTTTATATTATCGAAAATAAAATAAACCAACATATTGAAGTTAAGGCACGTTTTCATGCAATTTCGTAATTTTCGTCATAATTAAGTTTGTAAAGTTTCTCCTTAATTTTAACCATAATACAAATTTGCTTAGAAATACCACAGATTAATAATTTAGTCTCTTTACTTTTAGACTACGCGCATTTGCAAAATATTTATTAATTTGCATGAATACATAAAATAATTTGAAAGTATTTTTTTCTTTTTTTGGAAAATATTGCAAATATTGCTGTGCGTGTAAATAATACTAAAATATAAAATTCTATTCTTATTTTTCTTTTATTTCTGCTATTAAAGTCAGAGTGATGAGTAGTAAGAAAAAGTGCTTACAGGGACAGTCAAATGCAGATTTATTTAAAATATGTTCTAATCAGAACATTCAATATTATGTTGATCATGTTGCAACCATATTTTTTCTCTGCGTGTAAAAAAAAGTTTTAACCCATGTAAAAATCTAAATATAAATAAATATACATTATCATACTCTGGCTGGTATATGAATATATACGGGAATACATGGTTATATGCATCCATGCGTAGTTCAATATATGACCATACATAATCTCATATATTTCCATATATCTTCGGATCCAAATGTTGAAGGTATATAGAGGTATGTGGTCATATATGATCATATCTAAATTATATATGAGCATGCATAATCACATATGAAAACATACGGCTCCACACAAAATTCCGCATCTAAAGATATATGATCATATATGAGATTATGTATGGTCATATACTGTAGATGATCATGTACTACAATGTATGTTCATATACCAGCCAATATATGATCATGTATGTTCATATATGTACATAGAAAATCATATACCTTCAAGTGACTAGTTGGAAAACAAAGCCCTTAGACCAAAATGAGTTAAAATTTCTAAGAAATCTGAATATTAATTTCCAACATTCTTACACGCTTTTTTCTCTAATTTCATTATATTATATTCTTAAAAAAAAGAGGATTTTCAAATATAAATGTTCTCCATTTTTAAAGGATACAAATTGAAAAATATGATTAAATATGATTATTACGCAACATACACACAGACTTTGTGGAAAAACTTTTAAAATATCATACACAAATAAATTTAACAAACCATGTCGTTTATTTAGCTCTATAATGTTCGTTTTTTTTTTCTTTTTCGGGAAAAATGGTAAATGAGGTGACCAACTGCTTTTGTGATAAACAAGTCGCGAATTAGCCGAATTTTTCATTGAAGATAACAGAAAATCAGTTATATAAACAATGAATAGATTACAAAAAGAATAGTAAAATTGTTGGCAAACAAACAATTCAGCTGCCTCTCATTTGGCAAGAAAAAAAAATAAATTTTATTAATGTTGGTCACATTATTTGTAATATTCTTGTATATAAAAAATTTAATTTGAAATGGCATATTAAATATTATTTTATATCTCTGTTTTATATTTATAAAAAAAAAAATAAATAAATAGAAGCAAAATAAAACAATCTAACCCAACATTATAATCCTATTAAGACACATCCTCTGTAGAAAATCAAACTAACAGGAGATATGCCAGACATAAAAGAAAGCAATTTTCTATAAAATTATATTACCTACAATTTATTACAAGCATATGCCTTAAAGTCATTTAAGTTCCACCAAAGGAATTTTATTGCATATTTTGTAGAGATTTAAAACAAAATCACAAAAAAAACAAATTAAATAAAATAATAAAAAAAATATTAAACAAGAATTATGTTAAAAAAATAAGAAAAATAACAAATTTAAAGTTAAATTATGTCGCGTATTATTTTATGTGGCCAAAATTTCAAGGGATTTTATTAATAAACAAAAAGTAAAACAGAAAAGAAAATAGAAATGATATTAAATATCTTGGGCTTTGTGCAAATATGAAACTGCCAAAAAAAAGAAAAAACAAACAGAAAAAAATTCATAAAAAAACACCTTCAAATATGAAACAAAGTTTCATTTCCGTTCTAAAAAAAAGAGCAAAAAAAACTTTTACAAATTTCGTTAAATCCAAGCTACAGTTACACCAACGTTAACATATTTTTGTATGTATATTAAAACAAATTTTTTTTTTATAGAAATGAACATGTAACTGATGAAAAGTTAAACAAATGTTTAGATGAGTGAATGAGATGTCATACCATGTTTCGTCTTAACATACATATGAAACATGCATACACTTAAAAAAGTTTGTAAGTTAAAATAACTGAAAATATCATTTAAAAGAAATGATATTTCATTTAAAAACCGGTCTACTTAATTTTCATTTAAATTACATTCCATTTGTTATTTATTTTTAAATGTTGATTAATCAACTGACACATCCGTAAGAAACAACTGATATAATCAGTTAAAATAAATGTCAAAATTTTACCCACCAATCCTTAAAAAATAAATGTTTTTTTCATTTATTTGAAATTATTTCCGTTTTTGTATTTTTTGTTTTTTTTAATATACGAGTACAATACAAAATGTATGTATGCATATGAAGCTATAAACACTTTTTGTATGAATGTATTTGTATATGTATGTGTGTTTATGAAGTTCTTGTAATTTGTATTGAAAAATTTTGTATATATACAACCAATTTAAATAAAAAAACAAATTGAAATTTTTAGAATATTTTTTTTTGAAACAGACAGCAAACAAAATTTAAATTTATAATAACTGTTACGGACACAAATAAACCACAAGTTTCCGTTTTGTGGGTAAATTTTTATTAAATTTCAAACAAATGAAAAAAATAAATGAAACCGAAAAAAATCGGTAAATGATAGTAAATTATTTCGAATAAATGTATAAAAAAGTTAATATAGATGTTTCTTTGAAAAATAAATGTATCTTCCTTTGTTTTTAAATGGAACGGAAAACTTTTTTATTAAACTACAAACAGTTAACTACATAATATTCTGAGTGTAACAATAATGTTAACATTATGTTTTGTATTTACCTATTCAACCTTGCAAGTTGAAATAAGGAAAATTTAAAAAGACATGTTATGTACGAATTGAGGATTACATACTACACCGATGGCCTGAGGCTATCGAAATGTAAAAAGAAGAGAGTACATTACCACTTCAAGATGAGTATGTTGAAGCATAAAAATGATTTGAAATTCAATAAACTTGTCTTTCATTGTTAGGCCACGGTCTTTTCATCCCATATGATATTAATATTAAAAACGAAAAAGTTATATTTTAACAAATTAGCCAAGACCTTAAACTGTCCTAACTAAAGATATCGACGAAATAAACTCTAAACGAAAAAAGGGCAAACAAAAAAGTGACGTAAATATTTTGGGTGTTGTTTTCCTTCCGTTGGGAATTATTTCATCTTCATATTTGGAGAATATTTCATTACAAAAAAAATGCCAAATTTAATAAGCTCTATATAAAAATTGTTTGGAGATTATTTTATTTTTATTTCTTTTTGAGATTTATCAAACATTTTTTTTTTTGCTGGTTAATTGATTTGTTTACAATTAAAGGAGAAAAACTAAGAAATTTCATAAATATTTATGAATTTTTTACAATTTAAATTTGACTTTTTTTGTTTGCAATTTTGTAAGTACTTGTAAATATAAATTCAAACATAATAAGAATTACAAACAGAAGTATATATAAATATTTAATAAGTTTTTTTTTATTAAATCAATTTTATAAAAAAACTTCATAAATATGATGAAAAATTTATGACCAACGATTTAAAAAAAAATTATCAATATGTTGAAACTTTTTTTCCTGAGTGTAGTAACAATGGGGTTCTAAAAGAAGAATACGATATTCTACCCCTTAATGGCCTGTCCAAGACCCTTTGACTAAGAACATTAATTATTATTGATTATTCATTGATAGAAAATTTTTCGTCAGGAACGTGTTAAAAATAGGAATTCAAAAAAGGAAAAGTGCCCGCTTAACGGCCTGACCAAACCGCTTTGGTAAGAAATCTAAAATTCTAAATAGGTATTCCCTGAACTATGGGCTATTTCACTTAAATGTTTTAATTTCGAATTTTAGTCAAAAAAGGGGAAAAAATAAGGTTTCAATAGGGCAATGTCTCCTCAAAAGGCTGGACCAATCCACTTGTGGCTATAAGCTTTAAATTATAAATATGTAATCCCTAAAGTATAAACTAATTCACGGGTGAGTTTTTTTGGAATTTAAAATTTTGGAAAAATCCTACGACTTCTGAAATCAAACAAAGTTTTCGACACCGGCACTTTTTCCAACTAGTTTAGGTTAGGTTGAAAAAGAGAAGATACTTTTCAAAACAGACTCATATCCAAACATAGGCCATATACTTAAGTTCGAAAGTCGGATTGTTGTGAGCTCTCTTGTAAATTCGAATTTTACTAAGAATTGGATCACTCCTTTACCTCAAAACATTTGCTATTTTCTCAGGTTTGCGACTTCAGTGAAGACGAGATTTTTTTAAGAAAACTCTTTGGCATACTTAAGTATCAAGTAAGTCTCATCAAACTAAGTAGTTTATAAATTTGAAAAAAAGAAGGAATTTCCGATATTGAAAATATTCCGCTGCTGGTATATTTTTTGCCAGCCAGTACTTGAACAAATTACAAAAAAACTAAAGGATTTGCTTTACGCATAAAACTTAAAAAATAGCATTTTGGAACTTATATTATTATTTTTGAGATTTTTCATTGGTGATTATTTCATTTTGAGACAGACTCCAACTTTGTAGTTTATTTTACTTCTCTTTTGGGAATAATTTATTTTACGGTTCTCTTGTGACTTAATTCATTTTTTGAAATTTATTTGGGGGTTATTTCATTTTTTCGTTTGGATATTATAATAAAAAAGAAATATTATTTTGGCATTTATTAAATTTTTTTTATATTATTTTTTTGGGGGTTATATCATTTTTTCTTTTGGGAGTTATTTCATTATGAAACAGACTCCCAAACTTTGGGGGTCCATTTCTCTTTTGGAGATAATATCATTTCTTTTGGGTTATTACATTATTTTTTTCTATTGAGACCTAATTTTTTTGGGCTTTATTTAATTTTCGTCGTTTGGGTGTTATTTCATTGGGGGTTATTTCTTTGCGCCAAAGATATCGACTCTTAATAGTAGTCGTGTCTTAAAAGGCATGTTGCAAAAAATGGGTTAATTTAATTGTCTGTGAATTTTTCATTTAGCTTTCAAGTATTTTTTTTATTATTACATTACTTTGAGTGTGTGTTTAAATTAACAGACACGTACATAATCAGACACAAATATTTGTGAACTTTTTTTCACATACACACACACACACACACACAAAGAGGTGTTTATTATTGTTAAACATTTCCAAAAATTTAAATTTAAGGATTTCCTTAAACCCTAAGACAATCACAGTCAAGTATCATGCACATTGAAAATTTATTTGGGGTATTTTATTTCAAAGTAAAAAACTTGGTTCTATAAAAAACACAGTTGAAGTGTTGCTATAAAAGCCCCAATTGTAGCACCATTTTAACAATATATCGTGTCACCATTGATAACCTTTTTGTGGTATAATTTTAACAAAAAAAAAATCATGGTCCATGACAAAAATCTTGTTACTTTAAAGGACCCTATTTCAATACTATTTCAACAATTTTTGCCTTTTCAAGTTCTTTACATCTATCAAAAGTCTATAATTTTAGATGATTTTCCATTAATCTAATGTGCGTATGAGCAATATTTGTGTTCATTAGTAATCATACACATGTTTTTTTAATTCAAATATTTATTACTCATACGCACAGTAGTATTTTGAAGATAACACGATTTTCACATGTGATGCTTTTAAAAGTTCTTAACATTTGTACCTTTAAAACATGGATGTAAAAATGCAATGCCTCATATGTTAGAGTAACATACTACGTATTCTTACATACTCGTATATAAAATTTTCCCACATTTACCTGTACGTTGTGTATTTACGAGTAAACTTCTTACAATGTTTTATGTTACAAAAAAATTTTAACTTTAACCAAAGCACAAAAAAAAAAAAGAAAGTTTTTTGGTTGAATAATCATGTTTAAATCCCAAATTTGTAACCATCGTATAAAAAGATTTTATTTTTATTATATTCTTTCTGTTGAAATAGGAAAATACATATGTATCTCAAGTACCTTGAAATTTCATATGTTGTAAAAGTTTCAAAAGTTTAACAAATTTTACTTTTTTTTTTTTTGTTTAAAGGATCAAATACAAACAAAACTTAGGTTAGATTTATGTGAATGGGAGATACAATGGAAAAAGGTACTTTTTAGGATAATTATTTGTCTGGTATATACAAATTAAAAGCCTTCACTGAAATTCAAATAGATTTCAAAGTATACTTAATACCCAGCTGACAATAACTGTCCTACATGTTATTAGTTGCAAACACATTTACTTTTATTTCCAATTAAAACTAACGAGTATTTACAATAAAGATCAACTTTTTACTTTTAGTGTATAGTTTTATGCTATGTACCATTTCTAAATTATTTTTTTTTATACATTTTTATAATAATTGTTGAAGAATTTTAAATTTTTAGAAAAACTTTGTTTGAGTTTAGTAATTTTAGAAAATCTTGATTGTAACTATTATAGAGTAGCTAATTATAAATTAATCTCTACAAGAAATTGTTGTACTTTTATGAAATGTAGGATGGTACTATTTAAAAAAATATTATAAAGATTATTTTGGTACCATTTCAAAAATCACTTATGGTATTCTTACAGATATTATGGTAGAAAAACCATAGTTGTAGTTATATTTTTTTACTAAGTATAACAAAAAAAAAACATTAAGTTGGGTTTTTGCTAATTTTTTTAATATTCTCCAGTGTTTCTGTTACAAATAATTAAAAAAAGAAAAGGTAAAAACATTTTTACATTACAAATAATTTTAAGGTAAGAAAAATATTTTTGTTGTGAAAAAAAAATTGTTTGAGGTGTAGGTAAAATAAATTGGGGTAAAAATATTTGAGATACGAAAAGAACTAGTTTTAGTAAAAATATTTTTTTGTGGTGAAACAAATTTTGAGGTGAAAACCAATATTGGTGGTAAAAAAAAATTTTTGGATATGGAAATTTTTTTTGTGGTAAAAAAAATTTTGTGATATCCAATTATTTTGTTAAAAAGAAAGTTTTGGTAAAAAAATTTATAGTAAAAAAAAATTTGAGGTGAACAAAAATTAGTGAAAAATATTTTTGCACATAATAAAATTTTTTTGGGGTGAAAAAAAATTTAAGATGAAAACTAATTTTTGTGGAAAAAAATATTTGTGATAAAAAAAAATTGACATGAACAGAAATATTCCCCACCAAGCTGCTGTGAAATTGCACAAAATATATCACCCTATCTTTTGCAAATGCCTACAACTGTCAGTTTTGATTTAATATTTGTTAAGTAAACAGATACAGAATATAAACGTCGACAAACCATAGAACTCTATACTCCTCAAGAACGCGAAATACTCGTGAAGAATAATTCGTCAGGTCCATTATATTCTAAACGCTTGCCAACACTGTGTATGGGTAAATTTTTTTTATAGATATAAAACTAAAATTAATACAAAAATACTACATTGCAAGGGATTACACTCTGATGCTTACTTATAACATTATTTTCTTAATTGCTATATTTTTTTTTGTATAATTTTTGTTTTTATAAAACTTCAAAGTTAAACTAAATTTAGTTTATTCTTCATGAGCTTTTCACAATATTCTCATATATATAAAAAAAAGTTAATTTAAATTTGAAACAAACTAAAAAGAAATTAAAATCTCATCTCTAAGTAAAGAAATCGATATAAAAAGAAAATTGTTGCTAGCACGTGGGAGCAAAATAAAAAGACAAAAACTACATACTCGTACATACATATGAGGCTTGCTATGAAAATTGCTCTGCTATAGGAAAAAGTATGTCGGATCCATGTCAAACTTACAGCATTTATTGTTCTGAACTACTGAATATTTTCTTAAATTTCTTCTTTTTTTTTTTTTGAAAGTACAATCCCCTTCCGGTTAATACAGGAATATAATTTCATTCAAATGGCTGCCTCGGCTGGCCGTTACAGTCAATGGCGATCGTAATCGGGCCATGTTGAACGAACTTTTGTTCGTTGTTGAAGAGGATGGTATTGGCAACATTTGGTTTCAACAGGACGACACTACGTGCCACACAGCTGCACTTGATGTTTTGCGCCCTGTTTTTGAAGATCGCATTATCAGCCCCAAAGCTGATGTCGTTTGGCCACCTCGGAGCTGCCGTTGGACTATTATTTGTGGGGTGCCGTCAAAGATAAGTGTTACGCCGACAAGCCAGAGACAATTGACGCTTTAAAGGACAATATTCGTGAAGCCATTGGTGAAATACAGTTGCACATAATCGATAATGTGCTTAAAAATTGGACCGATCGTGTAAGCTACTGCATGGCCAGCCGAGGCAGCCATTTGAATGAAATTATTTTCCATTATTAACCGGAAGGATTGTACTTTCAAATAAAAAAAAAGGAAATTTGAGAAAATATTCAGTAGTTTTTTTTATAACATTTTCAAAAAAAAAAAAAAAATTATTTGGCGGACCCTATATATATTACGACTATAACATGAAACAACTATTTTAATTTTTTTAAAGTGAGAGAAGTAGGTGAGTTAAAATAATTGACAAATTTTGCAAGTTTATGTTGGAATATATTTTTTATTAATCATATTTTTATCTCTTTTATCACATTATAATGCATTTTATTTGCATTCAAAGTTTGATGGATACCAAATGTAGATCAGAGATGTTGCCGCAGGGCAAACATACAGCTATTGTCACTTTGAAAATAATAAAACAAAAATTATAAAATTCGCAACTAGATCTGATTTTTTTTTGGGTAGTAGAAAATTCAATTTATCTAAAAATTGGCAAAAAAAAAATTTTTGTCTAAAAAAAAGTTAAATAATTTTTTATCGATTCAGAAAAACTGAGAATGTTAAGTATACGCACAGTTATTAAATGATTATAAAACAAATATTAAATATTTTACTAAATATTTGCGTTATACGAATATTTTTCCAAATCGAAGCTGAACAATGCGCTAAAACTTTCTAAACCCAAAAAAAAACATTTAATTTTTTTTTTTGAAAGCAAATTTCGCCGATTTTAAGTCAATAAAAGTTTTCTATAACACTAGTTTTGAAATTTTTTTATTTTTTTAAATTACCCAAGTTAAAATCCATTTGCCTATAACAATCAAATTTCCAGAATTTCACAAATTCTGTAAAATTATAATTGAAAAAATATATTGGAAAAAAATTGCTGAATTTGTCAACATTTTGGAAAAATATAAAGTTGTTTCATATTTCATTCTCATCATTTAGGACCAATAAATACTTTAAGTTTGGCATTGATCCGTTTTCCTTTTTTCTGCATCGGGACAGTTGGTATGGAAGACCTTATATTCATAGCAACGTATTATATAACAATAATTTAATCTAGTTTATGTATTAACTTTAAAATTTTAACGAAATGTTTTGAAAAATTTTAAATTACAAAAAATTTAAATATGGAACATTTGATTTCAAGATTTTAGCATCAAAAGGTTAATTAAAAATTGCCCTTGTTAAACTTGTAATTACGCAACAAAATTTTCTGTGCCAAAAAATCGGGTATATAACAACATTTTTTCCTCTACTCACACTAAAGCTAAAGCTACAAAGTAGAACCGATTTTAGAAATTAGAATAAAGATTAGAACTGACTGTTCTATATTCTTTAAATTAGAAAATTTTGTTGGGATT
Organism: Eustalomyia histrio; assembly: GCA_949748255.1. Lineage (NCBI taxonomy): Eukaryota > Metazoa > Arthropoda > Insecta > Diptera > Anthomyiidae > Eustalomyia > Eustalomyia histrio. The sequence goes on along the minus strand of OX456524.1, from coordinate 158,610,393 downwards.
TAATAAAACTGCAAACTGATTAAAACTCACAAGTCTTAAACTGTCAAATAAATGTTTAGTGTGTTAGCAACTTAAGGTCCAATTTTAATTTATTTAACTTTCTTACAGCAGCATAATCTACTCCAAGTCACTTTTAATAGCATCAAGAAGATATTGTTTACTTTTCAAAAACAACCAACCAACAACCAGGCAACATATAAATCAATTTAGAAATATTTTGTTTTAGCAGCAACAGCAGCTGTGTTAAATTAGTTTTTAGTTTTTTTTTTTCTTTTTTCGTTAGGTAGGGTTATTGTGTGCTGATGGTGCTGCGTTTCAACAAAATTATTTTGTGAAAAGTTTTTCTTAGCGAAAAAATATTAAATTGTATTATTAGCAGCAAGTTTTATGAAAATTAAATGGTCGAGAACACAATAAACTAACAATGACTTCCTGCTTAGCCAACCAAAAGTACAAAACTACCAACCAACTGACTGCACTGATGATTCTTTGTTACTTTTTACTTATAGCAAGCAAAAGAGGTTAACGATGTTGCTAGGAGGATATTAAAAACACTGTATAATGTTCAAGTACCATTTTTGTAAGACTCATGGCAATAATAAGATGGCAAAAGGACAGTTAAGCAATGGCAAGAATTATACCAAATGCTTTTAATGATCTCATTCTACTGTTACAACAGAAAACAACACAAACAATTTTTCTAGTGTTGACAATGAAACAAAATCTATACAGTTAACAGTTTTGTAAACTATGTTTTTGAGAAACCTTAACGTAGCAGAGATGTTATGCCAACAGTATTAGATTTCATTATTAGCACACCAAACATTCTTAATTTTTTAAATGAATTCTTAAAGGAAAAGGCAATTTCTTGGTAAAAAAAAATAACACACAATTTCTTAATCCGGCAGAACATGGGTTAAAGCCACACACACACCATTAAGCACTTGATTTAAGTTTAAATCTAAGCATTCAAAAAAGCTACCTTGGCAAAGAAAAAATAAAAAATAATAATTCATAAGAAATTAAATCGTCTTAGGAGCTGTTTTCACATTTTTTTTTTCATATCTGTCTTCATTATTTTTTGCTTGTTCTAAAACCATTTAATTTTATTTTTACCGATGTGAGCATTTTAAGACGTATCCCAACATACCAAATGACTTGAGAAAAATATTATTATAAGCTTACAAACACAAGCCTTAAGCTTGAAAAAGACTTGAGAATATATTGAAAAAGGATATCGTAACAATTGTAGGAAAATCAGAACGGAACCCTCGAAAAAATTTTATGTGTGTATGATTACTATAAGCTTATTCTTGCAATTGTAGAATAAGCTTACAAAAATAATATATTATTAATAGTTAAAAAAGGGAAATCATAATTATTTTCTTTAATTTAATTTATTTTTTGTTTTAATTTTATTAAAAATAATAATAATTAATTTTAACCATAAATACAAATAATTAAATTTAATATGCAATTGCACGTTCACTATGTAAAATTTACAACTAAATATACACGCAAAACACGTTTGACAAATTTAAAGAAAAAGTAATGGCACTTGTTGTATGCATTATAAGCGTAGAACAAAGACAACAAGACTAGAATTTATTGAAAAATATTTCTATTTCAATCGTCATATTGCGTTGTTGTTGTATGTTATTCATAAGCATACTTGAGAAAAAGTTATGTATAATAATCTTTTCTCTAGCATTGTTTAATACTGCTTGTGAATTCACATTTTATAAATATAATAATAAGTGAAATTAACAAAAGCTTAAAACACACTATTAATATAAGCTTATTCTCAAGTTGTATTGCAGTTTGATTGCTATATGGTATATTGGGATGACTATTATTTATTTTAGATGTATTTATTCAACACTCATACGTGCTGCAGGAAAAGTTTAAATAGCAAGATTTGAAATTTGTTTGTATGCAATGAAAAATATTTTATTTATAGACCGAAAAAGCAAAATCATGAAAAATAAATCTAAAGAAATTCATACATAATTGGAAGAGAAATAATGCAGCAATGCCACCTGAGTAATCTACAAACTTTCAACAAGAATGTTAAAAGCAGAGATGAAATACATAAATTTTAAAAGAATTATTAACCAGGAAGGTACTTAATTTTAATAAAACTTTGATATGTTGTAGAAAAAAATCGAATATCTATTTGTCTGGATCACTTCGGGAATTTAAGTGATCAAAATGGAATTTTCAATTGGCTTTTTTCGAAAAGACTATCCAGTAGTCTCTTTTATAATTTTTAGCATTTTTGCAAGTGCTTATGTGTAAGTTTTTGAGTACTCTATATGTAAAATACGAATAAATTTTTAATCAAAAATTCTTTTCAACAATTTAAAAAAAAAACAAAAAACATGCCCTAGTTATAACATTTATATAAACTCATATTCATAACATAGTCAATTAAATACAACTTACCTCGTACTTTAAATAATTTTTCATATTATAGTTGATGTAGTACAGGAAATCTGCAAAAAAAAAATATATTTTTATAGGAATTAGACATTTTAACTTTTTTAATTTTTCAGTTCGAAAATTTTTAAATCTACATAAATTAAAAACAAATTTTTATTTTATATATATTTTAATTTGCTGACAACTTAATAATTTCAACTATTTATTTTTTAGCCTCAAAATTTTGAAAATTTTTGTGATTTATAGTTTGTCATTGGAATCTTTTAAAAATTACAGTTGAAACAATGGTATATGCAGTTAAAATGGCGACATTAAATGTATTTATTTGTAACTGTTAAAAGATAACAAACAAATGCATTAAAATCGACTAACGATGTTGTTTAAATAAACTGAAAATACTTTACTACAAAAATGTTGAAACAACCGACAAAATTAGTCAAGTTTTTTGGTATTTTAAAAATATATTTAAAAACAACCAACAAATACAGTAAAAAAAACTATATCAAAATAAACTGACAAATTTTTATTACAAAAATTATAAAAACCACTGTTATTACGGTTAATTTGTTTGCTATTATAAATATATATTTTCATAATTTAAAAAAAAAACATGTTTTTCTTTCGATTTACATTTTTGCAATATAAATGTTTGATTTATTCTGCAATATAATTGTCTGATTTTTATTTGCAAACTAAGAATATATCAGTAATAACTCAACGAACTTTTTAGTTTTCAAATAACGAACAAAATTAACTGGGTACTGCAAATACTACTATTTTATTAATTATTAGAATAATAAAAATAACTCCGTTAAATAACTGTAACGAAATACAGTAATTTAAGATAGTTGTTTTTTAGATAACTGTGATAATTGTCGTTTTGTATTGTTTTCATATGAAAACAACTGTAATTATAGTTAAACAAAACTATTGATTGGTACATATTATAGTCACTAACAAACTTTTTGAGTGATTTAATGTTTCGATATAATTTCTAAAATCGCAAATTTTTAAAAACTAAAAATAACAATCTGAAAATGACAAAATTCAGATTATGGGCGATCTTACCGAAAAGTGACAGTATGTATACTACATATAATGTTATTTTTTGCATTAAAATTCGTCTTTTTTAATTCGTTTTCATTAAAACATATGTTTTTATACACATTATTGCGAAACATGGTAAATTTTATTATCATTTTTGTATGTCCATCACTACTGGTTGTTGTTTTTGTGGCAAATGGGTTGGTGCGGCAATGAATTAAAAATAAATTGAAGCATTTAAATCGGCAGTGCCAAATTTTGTATAACCTTCATTTTACTTAAAAAAATTGAAATAAAAAAAGTGGGAAACAAGCTCAAAAAAATCATTCAAATTCAATTAAAGTTCTCGTTAGCGTTTTTTATTTTATATATTTTTCAACGTTATTTTTGAGCAATTTGGCAAAAAAAAAAATCACAAAAAGAAAATCGCGGAAAAAATTAAAAAAAAAAAAAAATTCGGAAAAAAAATCGGGGAAAAAAATCTCCGAAATTAAGAAACTGTGCAAATTTTTCAGCGGTATGGCAAAAAAAAAAATTTACACAAATAAGATTTTTCTGGATTTTCTATTATCATACCAATTTTTTTTTTTTTTTTTGAAAAGAAAATTTTTACTTTTTTTCTAAACTCTAATTTTTGTGAATTATTAAGATTAATTTTCGAAAATTTAAAAGCTGAATTTGAAGGGAATTTTTTATGCTTTAAAAAGAAAAAAAAACAAACTTGAAAATTTATATCAATTTTTTTATTTTATAGTTTTATTCTATCTTTTGCTCTTTACTGCACCGTTATATCAATTACGGATACGAATATAAAGGTTTTTGAAGTTGTGTCGTCTTAACGACGCTGGGATAATAAGGGATAAGTGAACATGTAAATATTTATATCCTACACCACTATCTGGACCACACCATGACAATGCCGCTCACGTAGTAAAAAACGTTCTCTTGGTTTTATATGGGCAAATTACAAAGGTTCAGCATCTTTTCAAATTGGTTTTTTTACGATTCCAATTGAATTTCTTTGCAAATCCAATTAGTTTTAGCAGATTTCCCAATTGGATTTAAAAAAAAGGTTTAAAAACAGGAATTATTTACTCAAATTTTTGCAGAAATCAGGGAAATTTGCTCAATTTTCCCCTGTTTTCTCAAAGTTTCCGAACCTATGTATTCTGTATAAAATTTTATTTGGCCGCTGTCGGCGTTGCATCCTCTATACTATTCTTCCTCTATGTCTGGACAGCGTAAATTGAGTTCGTACTGATGTTTGTAATAACAAAAAATATTTTACCCAGACTCGAAATCTGTTTTAAGTCGTTTTTCTTTACCCTTTTATGGTGTGAATCGGTATAAGAAACTATGCGACCCTTACATTTAATGTATAAAAAGTGTTTAACAGATTTATGTAAAAATTAGAAGGAAAGCTTTTGTGGAACATTTTAACCCTCTAACTCTTCAATGTATGGATCTTCTCTGTCCCTTTCGTGCAAAAGGGGGAAATATAAAAAGTTCCACAAGTTCTACTAAGTCCCTGAATTCACCAAGCTCAAAATTTACAAAAGGTACAAAAAAAAAGACCCATACATTGAGGAGTTAGAGGGTTAAAATGTTCCACATAAATGTTCACTGTAATTTTTTACATTAATGCGGTTTAAAATACTTGCCATGTAAGTCAAAGAAAATTCGAATGTAATCTTTTCTTTATATCTACAATCCCAATTTAATAAAAATACAAATAAAATATAAATTCGGTCATACCGTCCGTCCAAGTATTATTTGAGAATTTTTTTGTGAAGCGGTCCGAATAATATATATATACACTGACCATAATAATTATATTCTGCTACCAAATGGACCCCATTCTGGGAAATGATATGATTCTTATAATATTCGCGATAAACAAGGCAGAAAACATAGAGACAAATCTATCTTTAATTGTCAAAAAAAAAGCATTTGAGCAATTTTCGGGATTTATAAGGACTAATCAGACCCAAAAGTGGTCGAATTTTCTTTAAATTTAGAGGGTGTTTTGCATTTACAACCCAAGCAAAAACTATATGTCAATGATTTTGTGTGTTTTAATACCATTCGAGTCCTATTCAGATAGGCCCTTTCAGTAGCGACCAAGTCAAAACATGTACCAAATTTTACAATTTCCAATAAACTGCATTCTTGGGTCAACACAAACTTATATGTTAACTCAAATTAAAAAATTTATGATTTTTAATTAACTACAAATTTTTAACGGTTGTTTAAGTTGTAAAAATATGTAATATTCCTCACTTTAAAATTCCCTTAGGAATATATAAGTTGTGCCTGATAAAAAATTTTGTTAAAATTCCAATAACAAAAATCTAATACTGTAAATTTAACTCTTTCAATAACCAACTGACAGATAGTAGGTTAGTTGTTGTTGACATGACAATTCTAGCATATTTTAAAATTACTAGACTGGAAAATATTTCATTTAGATAATTGCAATGAACTTAGCAGCAACTAACTGCCATAATATAGTTTAAGGAAAATTACTTTTTAAATATAAAATATTTGAGTAAACACAAAGAAAAATGGAAATTTAATTATTATAGCTATACGCTTATACCAATCGACGTTAAACCGATTAAAGTAATAAGAAATTTTAACAGTTTAATACAATTTTATAACAACAAATGTAACAGTTAAACTCCCAGTTATTGTGTATTTTGCTTTATAATCGAAAAGCTTTTTTCCATTAATTTCTCCAATTAAAAATTTTGTTAAATAACAAAGTCATATTAAATTAATTTTATAATTGATTCAATTAAAAAAAATTATGGTAAACGTCTCTTTTTATCATGTTTTTTATTGAATGAACTACAGAATTAATTGACTATGGCTTTGATACTCAACAAAACTTTTAATTGAGCAAATTTAAGAGATATTTTTGAAAGTAACGCAAATAAGTTAGGCTAAATGTGAAACCGTTGAGTTTTTAACGTTGATAATTATAATTCTCCACTTTGAAATTTAACATGTTTACGAAAAGTTGTGTATAAGTTTTTGTCTTATACACATTTTTATGTTCTTTTTATAAATTAACGTTTAAAAATTAATGCTTAAATATAATACAATAAAAAATTGTGAATATTGCGAAAAACAAAATAATTCACATAATTTTAACATTTATTTAAAGTAGTATTATAATATATTCCGTTTAAGAAGATCATAACATTTCTACATATATTACAAAATTTTATATCCTGCTTCCAATTAGAATTGAGTAAAGTGTCGATGTTATTGTGTTAGGTTGTGGACTTTGTTAACACAACACAAATTTGCATATTTGATTAAATTCCCACAAATACGTAATCAATATAGAGAAGAGAGCCACAGACCAAAGTAACAAAGAAAACCCATGCCAACAAACTTCCATAACCAACCAATAGACCACAGAATTTAAAAAAATCTCTAGAGGAATTTTTTTTTTATATACCAACATATAAAATACATATAAATGCTTAACAAAAACGTTACTTTACAATTTTTGTTTGTAAATGAAACTTATTTCTCAATAATAATGTATTTTATTTTATACACAACACAACCAATTCATACCGACAAACTTACAACAGTGTTGAGGTATAAAGATAAAATAAAACATTCAAATATTTGTAAATGGAACGCCCTAGAAATACCCAAAGTTAAAGAATGAGAAAAAGGAAATAAAATAAACCAAACAATAATAATAAATAGATTCTTTGACTTTTTTGTGTCACAATACAATATACAACTAACACACAAACACAACAACACAACAACAAACCTCCACTACTAACACAAAACATTAGGGATGATAAATGAATTTGTTAATTTTTTACTAACCTATTTTTTGTATTTTTAATGAATGTATCTACCTGAGTTGAGTTGAGTTCATTGAATAATCCAGTTTGTGATTTATTTGAAAATTACGAAATTAAGCTGCTGAGGTAAAAGATTTAAGGATTAAACAAGAATTTTTGTCGAAAAATCTCGAAAACTGACCAACAGATTTAAATTTTGTTTCCAGATTTCAATTTTTATTTCCAGATTTAGAGAAGTAGAAGAAGTAGTTTTGGCTACCAGGGTAGACCGATCTTAATACCGACCTCAAGGCTCACCAAGCTGGTCTTTAAATTTGGAGGCATGACTGATGGTTCTTTACAACCTATATCCACGGTGTTGTGTGCCTAAATATCATTTTGGCCCAATTCAAATAGGAATTTTTATGGGAGTTAGGTCTGAATATGGACTGATTCTAACCAAATTTAATAGAGTTCGATATTGAGATTATTTTCATAGATCAAAAATTGCAAGTTGGAGTAGACGATTTGCGAGCAGAAAATCCTAGTTAAAAGGTACTTTTCACTACTGTATGGATGGTTCGAAAATAGATGAAAGGACTACGTTGACATCTATAGTTGGGAAACACTTTCACCTCCTGCATCATAAAATAATAATAGGAAAGCTCTAAACCATTTCAGGCTTTTAGGGCTGTTATTGCTGATACAGCGAAAACAAAATTATATTTAAGTCAATTATTAAATTATATTTAAATTTTACGTCTTATTTTTTTACAGACATTTTTAAATTTAATATGAACCTTATTAAAGTGAATATGATTCTAGTTAAAATAAACTTTTTTGTATTTACATTAACATGTCATTGTTTTAGGTTTTGCCATTTTTGAAATAATAATTTGAATAATTTTATCTTTCACCACCTCAGGAAATACTTCATACTAATTAATGTATTGCTTTCTTAGGAAAGGGTATATAGGAGAGATGAAAGATTAAAGATTAAATATGAAAGGCTTGATGGCATTTCTAAATAAAAAAAAATTGTAAATTCCCTCTTTTAAAAAATTTTTATATGAAAAATAAAAATTTACAAGAATTTCAAACAAAAAATTGTTAGAAATTGAATTTAAATTTAAACAAATATTTTTAATTACTTGAAATTTTGTAATACTATATTCTGTGTACACAGAAAAAATAAAAATATTTTTAAATTTAAATAACATTTTTAATATTTTTGTTTTTATTTAAAACATTACATATTTTTTAAACAAAAAAATTTTAAATAAAATAAAATGTTGTTTGCATTTACAAATCTAATTGTTGGTGTCTATTTAAAGACTTTTAATAGTATAAAAAGATTTTTGTAAATTTTTCTGTGCTCTGTAAACTAGAGCAAGTTTGTGTGAGTTTTCTATGTTAAATTTTTTTTTAAAAGGTTATGAAACTGTTGGACATTGTTTGCAGTTATTTCAACAAACAAATATTATTTTAGTTGTAAAATTCAGTTTGTTAAATTTAATACCAAATTATGCCACAGCATAAAAGTAAATTAATAGCTATGCCTTTGGCATCAACAATTCCATTTCGTTTGTTTATCTGTGGTTCTGTTAGGTAGGATTTTGTTGGCTTACTGGTATAGGATAGTTGGTTGGTTGATTTGTTTCTATTGTACAAAATTTTATAACATGAATGGCATTATAAGGGTTTCTAAAATTTAATGGCCGTGTTTATTTATCATTCATTTCAATGATAGAATAACTAACTGAATGAATGAATGAAGGCTTCTAAGGTTCGTTCGTTTGTTTATTACATTTTATTGTTTTGTTTTTGTTTGTATACGTACTTTAAGCAAAGTTTTGTTTCGAGGTGTTTATAGGTAAATATTTAAATACGATTATTGAATTCATTTACCTTGTTGATTACACTACTTAACAAAATTGGACATTTTTCACAGCCTTTAATTCTAAATTTCGTTAAAATTTTGGTTGCCTAAACCCGGATTTCAAGTCCAAAAGTTTCCATCGAAATGCCTTTTCTACGCACAAAAAAAACATATCTTAAATAGCTCTAATTAAAAATATTGTCATATTCCATTAATTCTTGTAATTGAATCAATTACATTATTAATTAAATATGACAAAGTTATGCAACAATATTTTTAATTGGAGCTATTTAGTAAATATTTTTTTGCCTGCTAGTTGTGGGCCTTTCTTTTACAAAACTCCGACCCCTAGAAAAATACTGTTCGGGTCAATATTTCGAAGAAGTACTTTGAATTATTTAATAATGCGTTAAAACTGTAGATTTGGGTCTGTGCAAAAACCTTGTCGACTAGTGTTATTTATGTCATGCCTGCAGTTAAAAGCTGTTAACCAAAAGTTTCCATTGTTTTAAGATATTAAGTAATTTTCATAACGTTTAAAAAGACTAAACTACAGGACAAATACAAATTTCATATTTTTAAATCCTTTCAGTGTTTAAAGATAAACGTGACCAAGAGAAATTTCGAAAAATTATAAATATAGAACAAACTTTGTAGAACAAATAATGAAAAATATTAAAGATAATGACCCAGATTATTCATCGATATTCTTTTCTTTGTTAGATATCAAAAGTTCTTGTCATAAATATTTTTTTGAATAAATAGAAAAATCTGGTTTTTATTTGTAATTATGGAGAATACACAGCAAATAAAATTAGACAAATAAAATGCATGTTCTAATCAAATACGATCTTTATGAACATTATTCGCTTCTTATAGTGTTAATTGCAAATATCTATTATTTAACTCACAACTTAAAAGGAAAAAGCTATATGAGAACTAATGCAACTTAAATGAAAAAAGATAAAAAAAAAAATTTTGTGGTGAAATAAATTTTTTGTAGTGCAAAACAATAATTAAGGTGAAACACAATAATTGAGGTAAAAACAAAAATAATTGAGGTGAAACCCCATTCTTGAGGTGAAAAGCAATAATTAAACAATAACTGAGGTGAGAAGCAATAATTGAGGTGAAAATCAATAATTTAGGTGAAAAACAATAATTGAGGTGAAAAACAATATTTAAGGTGAAAAACAATAACTGAGGTCAAAAACAATAACTGAGGTGAAAAACAATTTTTGACTTTGAAGAACAGTAATTGTGGTGAAAAACAATAATTGAGGTGAAAAACAGAAATTGAGGTGAAAAACAAAAATAGAGGTGGAAAACAATAATTGAGGTGGAAAACAATAATTGAGGTGGAAAACAATAATTGAGGTGAAAAACAATAATTGAGGTAAAAAACAATAATTTAGGTGAAAAACAATAATTGAGGTGAAAAACAATAATTAAGGGGAAGAACAATAATTGTGGTGAAACACAATAATTGAGGTAAAAAACAATATTTAAGGTGAAAAACAATAACTGAGGTCAAAAACAATAAATGAGGTGAAAAACAATAATTGAGGTAAATATAAAATATTGTTCCTTTCTGGACGTCTGGTGAAAAATTATGGCAAAATGTTTTATTTACGATAATATGAAATTGTACTAAAATTTACAAATTTGTATGGAAAATTTTAAAGGAATATTAACATTTTCTTTCATAACTTTTCTCCCGCGGGACCCTCATTCATATATGCGAAGGGTATAAGATTATGCAATAAAAAATCGATTCCATTTTATTTAAAAATTTGTCAACTCACAAATATATTATTTTGTTTTTGTTATATTCAAGCTAACAACATGTTAACATAAATTTCCTTGCCCTAACCATTGATGACTTTTCTAATTACATCCCCCTACCCATGATGACTTGAAGTTTATTAAACATTGTTTTAGCAAATATTTTGTTTATTTAGAAAATTTCTTAAATTAAATTTCATCTAAAATATACATTTAGAAATTAAAAATATTTCTAGAAATTTTATTTGAATACTTTTCAAACATTCCTAACAATTTATAATTTATATTAATATTTGAGTTCATTTGCGTTATTTGAACTGAGCACAAGTGAAAATATTTTTATTTTCAACTAAATTGTAACTAATAAACTTTAGTAATTTATTGTGTAGGTGTTAAGACATTTATATGAGTAATATTGAGAAAAATATTTATAAAAGTAAAAATGAAATGACAATAAAGTCAAGTCTTGGTTTAACAAATTTTCCGTTTAAGTTTTCAAATTCATGAATATATATATATATATATATATATATATATATATATATATATATACAAGTTCGTTAAACTGGGGCTTCTTCATGATGATCCTGCGTGATGATCCTTTAATACATACAAATCACCTAAAAAACTTTATGGTTGGCATTATTTATCCTAAAACTATTTATCCCTTTGAAGACCATAAATTTTCCGCCAAAGCGATATCTTTCTTTATTGTATTTTAGTAATTTTTAATCCAAAAATAGTCTTCTTGCCCTTGTTGATCTTGGCAAAAATACCTGCCGAATGATGACCAAGCTGATCCACGCGAAAAGATTTTGATATATTTAATTTTTTATTTTTAACTTGTATGCCTTAAAAAATTTGCTTGATCTACCCTCCACCTTATTTAATAAGACAAATGTGTCTTATTTTCTGTTGAATGAAAAATACTCTTTGACCAAATCTGACAATTTCTAAGGGAAACAGGGGATTTTTACCCACTACAGTTGTTGCCCTAGCTCTCCTCTACATATCCCCTCCTCTGAACATATTTACTCTAAATTTTGCGTGGACAATTAAATGTGCCAAAAAGACTTGGACAAGCATATTTGTCTGTCATTGTCAAAGGGTTAATACAATAATATGTTACATTAGTAAAAGCCATATTGTAATCTGTATAATTACATTTAATATTTCGTATATATTTTTTATATATAATATACCGGATGGTCATAAATTATATACTGATGCTTAACATCATAATACATTAGTAAAAATATTTTTATAATTAATATTTCAAATATAAATTACATAATTATCATCCGTGACATGTTGTATTGAGGGTCGTAAGTTGCTGCCGCTTAACCGATACTTTTTTAATAATTACAACAAGGAAGCTAAATAATTTATGTAAAATGTAAACAAATAAGTTATTAGGTTTCAACTTATAACCATTTGTTATATAACAGAACGACTTTACTAAAAAAAAAATATTTGGAAAATTATAAAGAGAAAATGTATTACTTTTTCGAAACCACTACAAAAGCTACCAAACGATACTTTAATTAAAAAAAATAAAACTTTAAAAATTCAATAAACAAATGCAGTAAAACAAACACAACCAGCAAATGTAATCAAATTTACAACCAAGTATTTGGTAAATTTTATATAAGAATATTCTCATCTAGACTTATTAAATGTTATCAGATATATTTTGGACCACGGAACAAATATTAGCCCAACTCCAATATTAGTGTAGGGTATTAAATAGTTCACATAGACCCATTAAAATGTTCTTACTTGTTTAAAAAATTTCTTACTTGTTTAAATTTAATTACGTTAAAAAAATGCATAGACATCCATCAGATAGAAAAGTGTTAAACTGCTTTTGACAGTTTTGAATAAAAATTGAATATTAAATAATAACACTATGCAACAAAATAAAAGTTACAATCTCGGACGTACACGATTATTACATTGGACGAATCGATGAGGTTAGCATAGTAAAACCCCAAATGAGTTTGGCGCTGTGTGAGTGGTTATTTAGCTTTTCATATTCAGGCAAACTAAAAGCCAGTACACATATTTTTCTGAACCAAATGGAATTTTTTAAATATTTGCAAAACATTTTAACCCTTAACTCCCGTTTTGGGGGTCTTTTGTGGAATTTCTTGAAAAAAAAGTCTAAAATTACCCTTTTAAATGGAAGCTATAGGGTTAAACTATTGTATGAAAAAAAAGCTGAATTAAAGCAAATGAACTTTCACACTAGTTTTCAAGTCATATTTCAGACACACTCAAAAGAACAAATATTCGGTTGAATCTACTTATAATGACAGTTAAAACAAAAATAACTAAAAATGTAGTAAAAATAACTGACAAAATTTTACTACAAATATTTTGAAACTACTGACAAAAATTGGTAAAAAAAAAAGAAAACTGCAGGGTTCGAATTACGGAATTCATGATGAAAATTTTTCTAACGAAATTAATTTTTCATTTCTAAAATTAAATAAAAAGCAAAATTTGTTTGATCAGTGCTGCTATGGTTGGGCCCTATATTGTAAGTAAAGGTAAAACTTTGTGTATTCTTTATTAATATTTTTGTAATTACTACAGTTTTTAAACGCTTTTACGAATGCCATATTTCGGCTCCTGGTTTAATTTTCCTTCTTTTAGGTATTTAAACAAAAAAAAAACATTTTTCCCTATAATTAATAAAAATATGCAATTACATTACTTAAAATTTTAAGTTAAAACTCTAAACGCTGCTTCAGTTATTATATTATAACTAACAAAATTTAACTATTTTGGTAGTTGTTTATTATAATATAAAAATTAACTGCCTTAAACAACTGCTACAAAATATAGTTATTTTTCGTTAGTTACTTTTTAAATAACTCTAATAATAGTTGCTTTAAATGTAAACATAACAAAACCAACTATAATTACAGTTAAAAACAACTGTCATATAGTAAGTGTCATATTTTATTGAGCACAGTAATGAAAACTTTAAAAGATCATAACACGATATTTGACTGTACTCTCACAGTGCTTATTGGCTTGTATTGCCAAGAGAAAAATAATATAAATTTGAAATTATTAAATGTATTTTAATGAAAACAGACATGTTTCATATATTTTAGATATATGTGTATAAAAAATGAACACATCCTAACCATTTAACTCCCACTACTGTTCCTTTTGGGTTTTAAAAACTTTTTCTTTGATTATGTGAAAAAAAAAATGATTTATTTATTAAGAAAGTTTGTTTCATACCAATAGACGTTACTTTTGGTAGAAAATAAACATAAAATCAAAAAATATATATACATACATATAAGGTTGGCTACGAACTGGCTAAACTAAATTGTAACTCAATTAGGTGGTTTATAAAATTCTATGATATTAAAAAAAAAAAATTAAACAATTTTTAAAGAAATGTTTAAGCAATTTTGTGAATTTATATTTAGTTTAGAATAAAATAAGATTTATAAAATTGTTTTCTTAATATTAGTCTATATTCTAGGGTAAGCGATAGTGTGAAAAGGGGTTTAGTCCAAATTTAAAAAGTTTACAGGAGAGACAAAAAAAAACTTAATTTTCTTTATATTTTTCTATTACAAAAAATATGCAATTCATACAAATTTTTACCTCTAGTTTTATGGTGAATACTTAGAGGGTTTTTTTTAACTTAAGTGTACTATTTCGACCATTTAAAGGGACTTTTAAACTATTATCTAAGCTGAATGGTCTTAGGATGAGTATTTCACTCGAAAGTAATGCTCAAAACACTTTAAAAAATTAAAACCTCGGAAATAAATGTCATTTAAGTGTTAGGTTTAATTTAAGTGTTTACTATTATACCGGCTCTTACAATCGCTTTTTTTGCATTTTTCAGTAGAACTAATTCCTATATAATTTGAATATGTTATAGAGAAAACAAAATGAATCCGTTTTGGCCCTCTCTTAAATTAAGAAGGTTAAACGGGGAATTTGTATTTTTTTTTTTACTTTTTCGTATTGCACGTCAGTGATCTCAGAAGAATATAATTCTTTAATATAGAAAACATTTTGGACAAGATCGTTTTCCAATTTGCCACTCCTGCAATTTTACTGAACCATTTTTGTGAAATTTTTCAGTCTTTATAAATTAACAGATTTTTGATTTTTAACTTTGTAAATTTTATAAGCCGCACCAAAAAATTTGATTAGTTTATAAACTTCTTCTTTACTCTTTAAACTTTATAGCCTACTGCAAGTGGCAAGCAAGCACGAGTTAAATAAAGAAGAAGAAAAAGAAAAACTTAAAAAAGTAAAAACTTACAAATAAGTTGAATTTTATTGCAGCATAACCATCATCTATTTTGCGTTAAGTAAAGACTGGTGACAGAGATGTGGCAAAAATCGATGGTTTCTTTTTTATGGCAATTGAAGAGAACTTTTCTTTTAGTATTTTATTTTTATTTTTATGGAAATATACGTTTTCCTTTTCAGTTTAACTTAATGCCACCACCGAATACTTACGGCGAACGTAATTACAATTTAATAATCTCCAAAGATATTTAATGAGAGTCTTATACTATAACAACGATAATGAACGAGAATTCTTGATAAAAAATTATCACTTTAGTTTTTTTTTGCTTTCTTTGGGAAAAAGACTTTTATGGGAATAAATTTAATTATTATTATTTTTGTTTTCCGTTTTTCATATATGTAAAATGTTATCTATGATTAATTACAAAACTATTGATTACTAAAGTATTATTACAAGTTGAAAAAAGTTTTTATGTTTAGATTAGATATAAAGTTAATGATAAAGTTTATTAGTACGGGCAATGTTTGGCAAATATAAGTTCTTAAATAGTATTTCTTGTTATATTTATATTTAACATAATTGCAAATTTTTATCATATTTTTTTTTGTTATTACTTCAAGTCTTCATAGGCCTACAGTATAATATTATAATATTATGTTATAGCAAGCAAAAGCCATAAGTAAGGCCGAACCGAAATCGATAAACCGCAATGATTAAGAAAAAAATTCACTATAATCAGATAAAAAAAATATAAAAACCGCACAAATTCAAAAAATTCTACAAATTTTGTCTTAAAATAAATAAATAATGTAAATATGTAACCTCCGAAAAATATTATGTCTAAATTGCTTAAATCAAATTTTAATTGCCTGAATTTAAAAATCAGTAAAATAGAGCTAAACGGCCGACCAAAAACCCCTAAGCCGGTCTTAGTTTAGCCACAAACTAACTGGGTTTTTAATCATGATTTTCTGAAAAACTAAATTTTCTAGACGAAAAAGGACTTAAATTTGAAACATGGTTCATATCTTCAAAACTTCTTACGGTTTTCTCTTATTCAAGTTAAACACAATTTTCCTAAACAGAAAAGAGCTTTAATTTAGCACATGGCTCGTACCTTAAATATTTAGTAAGAAAAATGAGAACGGATCACTTCAATACTAAACTGCTGATGTATTACCAAAAAAAATTTATCAGGCCGTAGTTCTGCCAGCAAGTTTGCCGGCCGAAGACACGATCGTTCGAGGTCCAACTCTTTCTCTGTCTTTTTCTCTCTTTCTCTCTTTCTTTTTTCTCTCTTTATCTCTTATCTTTCTCCCTCTTTCTTTTTTTCTTATTCTTCCCTCTCTATCTCATTCTCTCTCTTTCCTTTTTCCCTTTCTCTTTCTGTCTTACTCAAAAATTTTGTGAAATAAATGAGAACGGATCACTTTAATACTAAACCGCTGATATATTAATAAAAAATTTATGAGGGCGTTTTCCGGCAAAAGTCACGATCGTTCGAAGTACAACTCCATCTCTCTCTAATTATCTCTAAATTCTGTTAAAATTGAACTGTTCTAAAAATATTAATTGAATGCTTAAGAAAAATCATGTTATACCAATTAAATATTTTCTTTCTTAATATTAAACGTTAATTAATAAAACAAACCTCCAAACCAATCCTGTATATTTTTGAATGCCAAGTAAAACGGAAATTATTTAAAATATACAAAAATGAATTTAAGTATTCGCCTTTTAGTGACAAAGCATTTTTTACAAAATTTTCATTAGTTTGCAAAAAGAAAAATAAGTGTGAAAATAAAAATATAAGAGGACTACAACAAAACTTATGTTATCAGGATTAAATGACTATGAGAAAAGTAGACCAAGACAGAGAAGAAACAAATTTGCAAATGTCTGTTTTTTTTGTGTGTTGTTATTAAATTAATGAATCAATTTGTTGTTATTTTTATTTTCTTAAACTGTTTACTATAAAAAAAAAGGAAAACCTACACCATTAATAAGGATATTGTTCATTAAATAAACAGCAGCAACAAATACACACAAATAAGACCAATATAACAAGAATAATTACTAAATAGAAAAAATAAATTAATTTCAAACAAACAACTTTTTTTAACAAATTAGTTGTTTGTTTAATAAAAATAATGTAATGAATAAAGGCATATGTTTCAAAACAACAATATGCTATTATGGCCCATTACCAGTACAAAAAGATTGCAAATCAAATAAACGAAACTTTTAGAAATTTTTAGAAAATTAAGAAAAATAAAAAAAAAAAATTTAATTTTTCAAAAACTTTGAAATATATTAAACAAATTGTATATTCTGTAATGGGTTGTCTGAAAACGCTTTGGAAATTAAATTCTAAAACTCTGTATATTATTACACTTAAAAAAGTTTGTAAGTTAAAATAACTGAAAATATCATTTAAAAGAAATGATATTTCATTTAAAAACCGGTTTTCTTAATTTTTCATTTAAATTAAATGCCATTTGTTATTTAATTTTAAATGTTGATTAATCAACTGACACATCCGTTTTTTTTTTTTAATTTATTTGAAATTATTACTGTTTTTGTATTTTTTGTTTTTTTTAATATACTCGTACAATACAAAATGTATGTATGCTATAAATACTTTTTGTATGAATGTGTTTGTATATGTGTTTGTATTATGAAGTTCTTGTAATTTGTATTGAAAAATTTTGTATATACATATACAACCAATTTAAATAAAAAAAACAAATTGAAATTTTTTGAATATTTTTTTTTTGAAACAGACAGCAAACAAAATTTAAGTTTGTAATAACTGTTACGGACACAAATAAACCACAAGTTTCCGTTTTGTGGGTAAATTTTTATTAAATTTCAAACAAATGAAAAAAATAAATGAAACTGAAAAAAAATGGTAAATGATAGTAAATTATTTCGAATAAATGTATAAAAAAGTTAATATAGATATTTCTATGAAAAATAAGTGTATGTTCCTTTATTTTTAAATGGAACGGAAAACTTTTTTATGAAACCACAAACAGTTAACTACATAATATTCTGAGTGTAATTAACAAACTAACCTTAGACACAATAATGTTGCCTTAAATAGGGTTTTACAATGGCCGTTTGGCACAAAATATGCAAACCTCTAACTTATCTATACTGAGAAAAATATTGCTACAAAATATTATTTATTTATACATTAGTAAATTTTAGTTAAATGCTAATAATAATCTATTTTGCTAAATATTTATAAACTTAAAATAGTAAAAATAATTTGTAAATTTTGTTATAAACTTTAAAACATATATAAACAAAATGTTGTAAATATAAAGTTTTTTGTATAATTTTTTTCGTGTACTAATATTCAGCAAAATTATTTGCTGATTTTGGCAGAGTAAACTGTGATTTGTAAATAACTAAAATATAAAATTTAATTTTTATAAATTTTAGTTCTGAAATATTGTAAATTTAGCAGATTTTTTCTTGCTGTTTTTATTCTACTAATAGTTATTTAGTAAACATATGCTGCCGATTTCAGTAATTTTTACCTGCAGGTACATATAAAATGGCAGATATTTTTTCTGTGAGTGTGGGAAACCGCTAAACAAGCATTTTAAGTTGTTATTGCTATTTTTTTAAGAACACAACACTTGTTTTTTATTATTTAGTTGTATCCACTTGTTGTAGTTTATGTTTTTTGGAGTGTTGTAATTCTGATATTTCTTTTTTTGTGGAAAGAACAAACATTAATTTGTATATGTGGGTGTGTGTGTGTGTGTGTGTGTGTGTGTGTGTGCAACACATGCAAAGTACTATGTTTAGTTATTCAACTTGTAAAACTTGTACTGTTGCTTTAACTGCAAAACAAATATCTTTATTTAACCCATTTAAATAGAGCTTGGCAGTTTCTTTATCTTAAGATAACCAGAATTTGATAAAAAAAAAAAAAAGAACCTCAATGTATGGAACCGCTTAAAAGGGGTCTCCATATTTTTAAAGAAATACAAAAGCCCCTTGAAAACCATACAGTTTCGGCCGAAGCAATTTTGGTATATACTGATTTTCAAGTACTGTGACTTACAAGGGAAATCCTCTTGATGGTTCCTATAGATTTCGATAATATTTGGATCTAGGAGAGACGAGACAGTTTAGTAAGATATTTTTCTCTCCTAGATCATAATTAAATGTTGTCACAGGAAACACTATTTTTCAAAAAAAAAAAAAAGAAAATGCAAGGGAAGATAAAAAAATTGCGAGGATTATCGCTAGAGAAAGTGCCACACTATCGGCCTGAGCGACCAGGTCATTGTCAGCCTCATTCTGAACCACTGCCCACAAAAGAACATAGAGAAAAAAACGTTAAGTTCGATTTGAAAATTTTTTTTTGTTTTCAAAAATATAAAATAAAAGGTTTTTGGAAACATTATAGAGGTGAAAAATATTATTTTGAGGTGAAAAATTTTTTGGCTGTAAAAATTCTTGTGGTAAAAAAAAAACTATTTTTGTGGTGAAAATAATTTTTGTGGTAAACAAAATGTTTGAGGTGAAAAAACTTAAGAGGTGAAAAAAATTTGGGGTGAATATAAAATAGTTTTCACCTCTAGTGTTTGGCGAAAAAAAATACAAAATATTTTATTCATCGGTATATTCCGGTGAATAAAATATTTTGTTATAAATTTGTATGGAAATTTTCGAGATATCTTTACATTTTCACTCACAACCGATCTTCAACACGATTAAATTTTCAGTTGCAAAACAACTATTGTTACCATTAACATTTATACATTGGAATGATATTCCCTAAAGTAAGATTTTCATTTTGAAACTATTTATTGTGCTTATAAATGGGTTAAACAACATACTCACAAGTATTATAAATATTATAAAAAGCACACGTACGATTGTATAAAAGGTGTTATATATACAGTGTGTGACAAAACATTGGAAACTTTAAAAGATTTTATTGCTTCGCACATCTCTTTTAGACAATTTTCTTCTTAATACAACATTTTCTTAATTTTTTTTTGCTAAATAAATATTTAGAGTGTAATCTAAAGAAATATAATAAATTTAAAGCATAAAAAAAATTGCAAAAGAAAAAAATATAATCTCAAATGGCATGTTATTTTTTTGTTGTTGGCAAAACATTGGAAACTTTGAAACTGCTGTGCGAAAGTTGAATAAAGAAAGAAAAATAAAGAGAATGTAAACAAAATTTATCAAAAATTTACCGTTATTTTAATTTTAAATGTTTTTGGAAGTTTCTGTGTTAAATGTTTTTTTTTTAATTACTTTTATTTTGCAAATTATAACGAATTACAAAGAAAAAATTAAAAATGGCTAAAACTAAATTTTGTGAAGAACTAAAGTTAAAAATAATAAACGATTTTTATGCTGGAATTAAGCAAAAGAGTATTTGTGAAAAATACTCGATGAATAAATCTATTATTTCAAAAATAATAAAGAAATATCGTGAAACTGGTACAGTAAAGACACAACATTTAGGCGGCAGGCCGCGCAAAACCACTCAAAGACAGGATCTTTTAATAGCAAGAGAGTTTAAAAAGTATCCAAAAATGCTTCCTCGAGAGGTTGTTAATAACCTTAAATTAAAAGTAAGCCAACGAACTGTTTCCCGTCGAGCAAATGAGGCTGGTCTTGGCTGCTACCGTCCTGCAAAGAAACCTCTTATATCTGAAAAAAATCGATGTGCTCGTATTAATTTCGCTAGAGAGCACTTAAACTGGTCTAGACAGAAGTGGAATACGGTTCTTTTTTCAGATGAGTCGAAATATAATTTAAGAGGCCATGATGGCAGAACTTTTGTAAGACGACCCAAGGGAAAAAGACTAAACCCCAAGTATACAAACAAAACTGTTAAGTTTGGAGGTGGCAATATTATGGTATGGGGGTGCTTTTCGGGTCAAGGAATGGGACCAATTCATGTCGTTACGGACACTTTAACTGCAATCGGGTACAAAAGTATTTTGAACGATATCATGTTTCCATATGCAGAGGAAAACATGCCACTAGTCTGGAGGTTCCAACATGACAATGACCCAAAACACACCTCCAAGCTTGTAACTGAGTGGTTACAATCTAATGGAGTTAGTGTTTTGAAATGGCCAGCCCAATCACCAGATCTCAATCCCATAGAAAACCTATGGGAAATTGTAGATCGAAAAATAAGAACAAAAAACTACACGAACAAGGCTGGTCTCATAGCTGCAGTTACTTCGGAGTGGCAATTAATTCCTAAAGAAACTATCAGCAGTTTAATTGAAACCAGCAAGTGTTCGCAGCTTTTAATTTTAATATTGTAAAAGTTTCCAATGTTATGCCAAATACATAAAAACTAATACCTCTAAGTTTCTTTATTTTATTCTGAAATTGAATTGATATTTGTTAATTTTTTTCTTATTTTAATAAAAACACAAATAATTTTAAGATACACAGAAGAAAAAATTTGGTTTTTGTAATGAATTATAATTTTTAGATCACTTGAGTTGGGAAAAACGATTTTTTTGCTAAAAGTTTCCAATGTATTGTCACACACTGTACATGCTGTTGTGGTTAGTAGGTATGAGAAAAGAATATACAATTATATTTTTTACAAATTCTACAAAAAAAAAAAATTTATAAAAAGTTTAAAGAAAAACTTTGAAACGGCAAAAATGTGATTTGGTAAGAAATAAAGTTTGTAACACTTTTTAACTTTTTTTCAAAGTCTTATACAATAAATTTACCAATTGCTACAAAAAAAACTAAATGAAACTAATTACCCTATAAATATAATTTAAAAAGCTTTTAATTTAAAGAATGTTTAAAATGCTAAGAGATACAGTGCCAGATCGCCTAACGCAAACCCGGTGAATGCAATTTCTCGGTTATCGCAATAACAAATAGTTGCAATAATTTAAAATATAACTTATTTAACGAAACTACCGCGGGTTTTGCAACTGCCAGGATTTCTATCAATTTCGTTAAGCGAGATTGCACTGTATTTGATAATTTATTTATGATAAATATCCTTTTCATACTACACACTATTTTCTATCTTTGACTTTTTAAGCTGTTTGTTCATTATTGTGAGGCCGCTGGACGTATACGTAATATTTGTTTGTTTTATCTTGTCAACACTCGTACGTGCTGTAGGAAGAAATGTGAGAGTATTTGAAAACAAACAGACATTTTGTTGTACAATGTATTCCATATTTACACACAGAAAACTGATTTGTTCTTACAACTGAATTTATTGATAATTGAAGGGGTGACCAACAGCAATAGTATTTTTTGAATTATTGAATTTTTTTTTTATTGAGGCAATGGTTTTTTTTTTGTCGCAATCGAAAAATTCGGTTAACACAATCGAATCAATTTATTTGTTAAAAATTCAGTTTTTAGCCCGAATCTGTTTCCTCGGTGTAGGAATAAAGTACCAAACGAACTGAAAAAGATTTTTTTTTTGGTCACGACAAGCAATTAATTCGGTTAGTACAAACAACCATATTCAAATGTGATTGCTGAATATTTGGATGTTGCAATCAAAATTCAGTTATAATAACCAAATTTTGTTGTGGAAACCAATATTCAATTGCCCCAACCGATCGTTTACAGCCGATTGATTCGATTGACAACAAATTCAGTTATAAGCAAAACTTTTGTTTTCTCTGTGTATAATGAAAAAACATAATTTATGTAATTTGAAGGAGGCTTTTTATTAAATAATTAGACAGTTAAAATATTTAACAGTTAAAGCCATGAGGCTTATAAATTCATTATTCAATTATTCATGATAGAGAAGGACACTCCATTAATCTTGTTAAACATTGAGGTGTGTTTTATTAAATGTTAAATCAGTTTAATAAAACAAATTTCCATAAGATATTTTTTGTTTACAATTAACGTGTAATCAGACCACTAAAAATATAATTCATTAATTAGATATTTCAATCACGATACAAATTTTAAAGAATCTCTACCCACAAAAATCACTTTATTGATTGAATTACATTGTGCAACACTATTTTTGGGCGTGGAAAATTAATATGCCACATGCAGAATGTATAACGATGATATAGTAAAATTCCAAAAGGGCTTGGCGCTGTAAGGGTACATTTAAATGTTATGGCCGCTTAAAGTTTTAATTATCTTGCTGAAATATGACTGAAAAATCGGTGTTTAAGTTCATCTCAGCTAAATTGAGATGAGTCAAAAAGACACGAACGAATTCCATATAAAAAATTCATTCATATAAAAATTCAGTCATGTAAAAATTCATTTATATAAAAATTCATACATATAAAAATTCATTCATATAAAAATTCATTTATATAAAAATTCATTCATATAAAATTTTATTCAAATAAAAATTTATTCATATAAAAATTCATTTATATAAAAATAAATTTATATAAAAATACATTCGTATAAAAATTCATTCATATAAAAATTTATTCATATAAAAATTCATTCATATAAAAATTCATTCATATAAAAATTCATTCATATAAAAATTCATTCATATAAAAATTCATTCATATAAAAATTCATTTATATAAAAATTCATACATATAAAAATTCATTTATATAAAAATTCATTTATATAAAAATTCATTCATATAAAAATTCACTCATATAAAAATTCATTCATAAAAAATTCATTCATATAAAAATTCATTTATATAAAAATTCATACATATAAAAATTCATTCATATAAAAATTCATTCATATAAAAATTCACTCATATAAAAATTCATTCATAAAAAAATTCATTCATATAAAAATTTATTGTGGGTATTCGAAGACTGAATTTTGCTCAGAAGAGGTTTTTGAGTCTTGGTTCATACAGTATTGGCCAAAAAAAAATGGAAACTTTAAAGGGCCATAAAATTTGAATAGACCCACGCAGAGGTTTTACTATACATTTGTCCAGTTTAAGAATCTTGTACGAGCAAGACGACATTTATACTTTGCAAATTAAATAATAAAACTAATTGCACGGTACCGGAAAATTTTGGGCCATCAGCCGCATATTTTCAATGTGAACAAACCCCCCCAAAGGCATTTTTTTTTTTTTTGTTTTCATTTTATGGCACCTAAAAATGTCTGTTTTACTGGAGACCACAATTCGAAGATGGAAGACAGGTTGGTCAGTTTTACCTGAATTTTTTTGTTATTCAGATCAGGTTAGGGTTAAAAATTTTTTAAATCGTTCCTGAGTTTCGGAAAATGTATGAGAATATGTGAACAGATCTTGAAGTTTTCCATACAGTTTAGCAGTTTAATAATCTACCATTTTGTTTAGAAAATATCGATATTTTTTAACACTAAACTGAGCAACCTACCTATCTTGGATCTTGCCGTGATCGCCACTAAAGCTAAGGCACATTTTTCAATGCATTTTAGAAACATTATGAATGGAAAATCTTGTTTCTTCGAATTAAAATTAAATCAATATGAATTGAAATCAATTCTATCTCACTCTAATTAATATCAAATCATGATTATTGATTCATCAATAATTTTTTGCTGATTCATAAAATGAATACCATTTTATATGAATTTATTAAAACAAAAGAATTATCTTTTTCAAGGTCTGTATGTATTACAAAGAATGATAAATTATTTTATGAATAATAAATGAATTTATAACGACCAATTTGTTTCTGCGGTGAGTACTTGGCAATGGGTTTTTGACAATTACAGTCACATTATTTTATAAATTCCACTTTGATAGAATAGGAATTTGTTCAAAGTAAATTTGGTAGCAAAACGAAACTACAAAAAAATCTAATAGTAGCTACTGAAAGTTATCACTGTTATTAGTAAAAATTTATTTCTTTTAACCATTTGTCTATGTGCTACAAGTGAAATTATACAACAAACAAATTGCAAAAAGTTTTTAATTATATTCTTATAAATATTTAAAATTTAAGAAATTCACATAGAAATCTTACTTGCTGTTGTTTTCAACTTTTTAACTTTTGAACTTTTAAATGCTTTTGTTTATACTTTTTGCCATCATGTTTTATTAAAATTGTTTTCAGTTTGATTTTTTTTTATTATTTCTTTTAAGTATTTGTTTAACAAATTTCTTTAAGCTTTTGATAGTAAAAGAAAAAATATGAAAATCCTTTTGTGGCGGGTTTTATTTTTCATAAAATATTCATAAATATTATATATACATATATTTTTTTTTCTTTAAATTTCGTAAGCTCTCTTTTGCAGCATTTTAAGTTGCTCGCCTGCCTGTTTGTTGTTTTATACAACACACAAATATATTAAAATTAATATTAAATTTATTTATGGCCATAACATAAAGTTCTTAACACTTCACCTTCTCTCACTCACTTTCATTTAATTGTTTAGTGTTAAATATTTTTAATAATGCTTATTTGCTTCCTGAAAAACAAATATTTTGCAATATCCATTCGTTAATAAAACCATAATTTCCGCTAGTAAAATACAAACAATAAAAACCACATCCGTTTTAATAAACACACATATACACGCGTACGTAAAACTCGTTAGTATAGATGTTAAGCTAGCAAAATACGTTGTTGACTAACGTTTATTTGTAAACTGTAAATGTATTTTATATAAATTTTTATCACATTTGGCAAAGAATAAGAGAATAAGTTTTATTTAAATTGAAAGAGAGTTTTTGATTTCTCTTTATATTAGTTTTCCTTCGCAAAATGTTGCATTAACAAATTTTCGACGAGTTTACTTGAATACTATTAAATTCCCTTAATGTTGTTTGCGTGTGTGTAAGTGCTAAACTTTAATAATAAGTTTATAATGATACTTTATATAATTAAAGTATTATTCATACAAGTTTTTATTGTTTGGCTCAAATTTAAAAACTATAAAAATTTATATGAGACAAAATTCTACAAAATTATTAAGCACCTTTTTTGTAAATACAAATAAAAAAAAATTTTAAATAGAAACCAACAATGAAATTTGTAAATACATATTTTTTAATACCTTTTTTTTTTTTTTTTTTGAAATTTAACAACATGAAAGCATTTCAAACAAAAATGTTAGAATCTGAATTTCAAAAAAATATTTTGTATTGGTCCCAAACTCTTTTGTGTGTATAGCTCATTAAGACAGTGAAATAAATCTAATTGATTAAAGTAAATCTTCACCCTTTACATTGACATTATTAAAAGTTAAAAGTTTAACTTGAAGATTTACTTCAAATATTAAGGTGTTACTGATAGCGATCTGGCATAGAATAAACAAGGACAATTTTGGCGTTAGCCTGAAATTTCCCCACAGTGCCAAAAATATTTTTGCCACAGCGTCATAACGTTAAATTTTATCTGACTTTATGAGTTTTTAAGTTATTTTGAAATGTTGTTTAAACAACTGACACATCAGTAAAAAAAGAAATAATTAATATAAGTTAAAAAGAAATGTTAAAATTTTATCAATTCCGTAAAAAATAACTGATTATTTACTTTAAATTTTTTGCGTTTTTGTATTTTTGTTTGTTTTTTAAAGTACAAAATGTATACTCACACAGTTTATACTGTGTGAATGACCATATGTTATTTATGTGTATTTATTAAGTTGTTGTAATTTAAATTGTAATAATTTGGTATATAAACAAAAAAAAAAATAAATAAAAAACAAATTGAAATTTTTAAATATTTTTTTTTTGAAACAGACAGCAAACAAAAAATGTTACAGAAACAAATTAACCATTAATTTCCGTTCGAGGGTAAATTTTTATTAAAATTCAAACTTATTAAACAAATAAATGAAACTAAAAAAAATCCGTAAATGACAGTAAATCATTTTGAACAAATGTATAAAAAAAAGTTAAAATAAATATTTCTTTGAACTGATACGGAAAACTTTTTTTATTAAACAACAAACAGTAAACTGCATAATATTTTGAGTGTATGAATACAAGGCCGTTTAGAAAAAGCAATTAGATTGAAAGTTAGATTAACTATTAATCAAACATATATGATTAAATCAACTTTTTCAGTACTCGATTAAGCAGTTAATCCGACTTTTTTTTTTTAACTTTTCAGTGTAAATTAAGTATTAAAACCGTTAGTACAACATTTAAACCCTTAAGGTGAGTTGCGCACCTAAAAGCACACACCAGTCTACTAATTGTTTGTTTCGTTGTTCTCTACCATACATGGAACTAATAAATTGAGTGGACATTGGAGTCATAAAAATTGTAATAAAAAATTAAAATATGTTAATATCGAATATCACTAAAAATCCAACTTCACTCGATATCGTTCCCTGTGCTTAGTGTTTCAATTGCTCTCATTCCCCCTGTCAAGTGTTTCAATTTTACTCGTTTCCCATTCCATTCCACTACTTTACTGATAACCAGTTCTATTCCATTTTGTTTCTCTTGTCAACTGTTTCCATTCCACTCGTTCCCCATTGCGTTTCACATCATACACTTTGTTTAGTGTTTCAGTTCCACTCGTTTACAGCTACATTCCATTTCGTTTCCCAATTTATGCATTTCAATTCGACTTGTTCTTTAAATTCTAGCTTTCTGGTTGATGATAAGCCAGTTAGTAACGTTACTTCTTTATTTTATTTTCCGGTTTATGTAAATTAAATTTTAAAATTACTTTTTGTTCTTTGTGGCAATTTTGTTTAAAAAACCCTAATATTTTAATGGTTCCATTAAATATCATTTAATATTGCGTTGATTTTGCTTTATGCATAAGAGTTTTAAAGTTTATTATTATTTAAAAGTTTATTAAATCAAATTTTTATCAAACTTAAAAATCTTGTTATTATTACAAAGGACTTATTGCGTTAATAATATACTTCAACCATTTTCCATAAAATTGATTATAACCATTTGAATGCTTTTCTGCTGCATGTCATTTAAAAAAAAAACCTTCATTTCATGCGCTTAATATAGCACATTTAACAAAAAAAAAAATATACACAGTAGTAACCATTCAACCAGTCAACTATTCAATAAGAGCATAACAGCCCGTTTTGAAAAGAAATATTAAAAACTAAAAACAACTTTTTTTTAAACTCCTGGTAAAAACGTTTATGTTTGAATAACCGTCAAAAAAGTGGATATATTGAAGTTGTGAAGCTGACTTTGTTCAATAATATACACGCTGACTGACTGGTTGGTTGGCTGGCTGACTTGTCTATTTGAAAAAGAAAAGTGTGAAACAAAATATAAATATCGATTAGAAGAGCAAACAAGCTGATATAATAGTCGATTGCAAGCTCAAGGATACATAGAGTTTCAGGTGCATTTTCATAGCATGTATGAATAAATAAATTAATACAACTACACTGAGAGTATTAAGTTTAAAATATTAAATAAATGATTACAACAAAAATTTCAATATAACTAATAAACAAAAATTTATCAAACTTTTGAAATTTTTTCATAAAATTTGTGAAATTTTTCATAAAATTTTCATTAAATTAATAAAACTTATGTGAGATGCTTTTTCGTTCGGTTAAAGATCATGAAAATTTTATTTTTTATAAAAAATTGATTTAATGAAACTTTTCATTAAACTAAAGAAAATTTTATTAAATTAATGGATATGTTGATAACCATTTTATTAAGAAAATTGTTCATTAAATTAAGTAAAATTTGTATTGAATTAATGGAACTATTCATTAAAATAATGACTTTTCATTAAATAAATAAAAATTTTCATTAAATTAAAGGAACTATTCATTAAAATAATGACTTTTCATTAAATAAATGAAAATTTTCATTAAATTTGTGGAGCTGTTTATTATATTAATGAAACGTTTTATTTAATAGCCATTTTATTAAGTTAATAAAATTGTTCATTAGATTAAGTAAAATGTTCTTTAAACTAATGAAAATTTCTATTAAACTAATGAAACTTTTCATTAAATTAATGAAATTTGTTTATTAAACTAAGAAAACTTTCCATTAAATTAATCAAACTTTTCATAAAATTAAAAAAATTGTTCATTAAATTGAGTAAAATTTTCAATAACTTAATGAAACTTCATTAATGAAACTTTTTATTAAATTAAGTAAAATTTTCCTTAAACTAATAAAACTTCTTATATTTGTTTATTAAATTAATGAAATTTTTCATTAAATTGATGATAAGTTTCATTAAATTAATAAAGCTTTTCATTAAATTAATAAAGCTTTTCATTAAACTTAAGAAACTTTTCATTAAATTGATGAAATTTTAATTGAATTAATGAAAATTTTTATTAATTTAATAAAAAGTTTTATCATCAATTTATTCAAAATCTAATTAAATTTATGAGTAACGTTATGACCAAATGTATGCAACTTTTCGTTAAATTAACAAAACATTTTTAAATTACCATACTTTTATGAAAACTTAAATTTTATTTAAAAAAAAAAAACAAGTTTCATTCCTACGTGTATTATGAAAGTTTTTATTTAATTAAGTATTATACAATTTTTCTTTCATTTTGTAAAGAAAAATTTAATATGAAAATTTTGTTGACTACAATTTTCTAAAACTTACTTCCTGTGTAATGAAACTGCTACTATAATAAAATGTTCAACCAACCAAACACTTTCAAGGCTATTTAAACATAAATGCTAGACAGGGACGACCACAAAAAATATTGAGTTTTGAATTATGAAACGCATTTTCAACGTACATAATGTTATATAGTTAGTTATGATCATTTATAAATTTAACATCTGTCCACCTTGTCTGCTGGTATTGAACTTGTTGAAAATTCTAAAACAATTTTAATCTCAAATTTATACTAATGGTGATTTTGTTGAAAAAAAAATAAGTTTACTAAAAAAAAGTTTTTAAAAGAAAGCAAAATTTGACTACAAATTTAATATTTATTTTGGATAATTAACACTGAAAACATTCAAATTTTATATGCAGTTTGATTAAAGCGAATTCGTCAAAAGAAGTTTTTTTTATATTTTAAGCTTACAGTCGCTATTCTAATATAGAAATCTAGGTATATGTTAGGAAAATCCTCTACGCTTAAAATTAAAATCTAATATTTTTGCCCATTTTCTATTTTGAGTGTTTTTTTTTTATTATTTTTGAAAATTCTGTTTTAAAAAATTCAGATTAAATTTTGAATACTAATTTTTTGACTATTGAACTTAAGCCAAAGATACGACTAAAAATGAATATTCATAAATATTTATTCTTATTTGATAGTCTTAATATTAAGAGCATCTGTTAACAGATTTGTTGTACCTGGGCCTGGGTGGAATAAAAATATTAAAAATAAAAATTGAAAAAAAAAAAAAAAATATTCGTAAAAAATTAAAAATGAGATTTTTTCCTATCAGTCATTCAATGAACAAACAAAAATACGGACTTTCTGTTTTCGTTAAAATATTAATTTAATATTTTTTTTAAACAAACAATTCTTACTTAAAAATGTGGGATTCACAACAGATGGTTTGTGTATTTAATAACTTTTATGACATTTTGGATAGTAAACATCTGTCATTTATTCTCACTTAGTCATTGAACGAAATAGTGTAAACAACAAAGATTTCCTTGCTGGAAATGATGTTTTAATTTAAATTTTTATTCTATTTTTTCTTTGCTCAAGCACGAGCTTTTTACCACAGAAAAAAAATATTTTTTTTTAGTTTCTGATAAACCCATCATGAGTTATCCTGACTAAGCCTAGAGAATTTTTTTTAGAAGTCAAGGGCTCAATTTTGAAAATTTTTAAATAAAATTTTCACAAAGTACTTGTTAAATATGTATCTTTAATATGCTGATTTTTTTTTAATAAAATATTTCATTTGATATATTAAAAAAAAATACTACAAATTCGCTTTTTTGAGCCTTCGTTCACTTTTTGAAACATTAAAAAAAAAAAAAAAATGTTACAATTTGTTTATTCTTTCTGGCTAACGAGTTGTCATGAAAGGCCTTATGTACATAAATTTAAACAACATCGACAATCCATCCATTACCAATACATCACAGCTAGCTACTGAGTCCTTACAAAAAATACATTTCATTTTACATAAATATAAAATTTTAAAGAATTTCTTTCTTTTTCACACATGACTGCTAATGTTCTTTTCTTAAATAAAAACAATCCTTTTTGTGCTTTTAAAAAATTCTATGAATTTGTTTGGCCTTTCTTGAGAAAATTGTTGTTTTATTTTCATTTATTTTTTTTAAACCCTAAGAGCTTTTTTTACCACAATCAGTTTTACGCCACTATTAGCAATAACAAAAGATAAATCTGAATATTTGTGTTTTAAGAAGAAAAAAAGAAAGATGAGGGAGTAAAAACAAAAAATTATAGGGCTAAAAGGGCAACAAGGAGTCATTGGAAGGATCATTAAAACTTTTTACGCATTTGCTTCGTTAAACACAAGAACAATTTTTAAAAAATGGGGTTTTTTATTCAAAGCCTTGGGATATGCTTTCATTTGTTAAGTATTTACACTCACATGTTTTGCAATTTAACAAAATGTTTATTTTTTAATACGTTTTTTTTTTCTTGTTTGATGTAAAACAAATATTAACGTTTAACAACAACAAAAACAACAACAAATCATTTGAAGCCAGTGAAGACAAATGATTGTG
The DNA here is from genome assembly GCA_949748255.1 of Eustalomyia histrio. NCBI lineage: Eukaryota > Metazoa > Arthropoda > Insecta > Diptera > Anthomyiidae > Eustalomyia > Eustalomyia histrio. The sequence continues at coordinate 158,578,544 of OX456524.1, read as the reverse complement.
TGAATAAATTTAATGGACAGTTAAACAAACAAACAAAAATTAAATCGACAAATCTATATAAATAAACATTTTTTGCCAATCAGTGTTGTGATTTATATATTTTTTTAAATTTTTGCCAATTTGGCAAGGCTTGATTTCATAATAAATGGGACCAAATACAGAGCATTGCCTTAGTTATTCCATCGCCAGTAGTTATTGGATGCACAAATTACTTCTTTTAATGGCGTCTATCGGCTTTAACTGGTGTGGTAACCAATTTCCTTGCTTTTGAATGAATCCTGCTTCATGCAAATATTTTGAAATTGCTGCTTGAGTGACTTGTAATGATTTAGCAAGTTCTTCTTCAGTTTGACAATTATCTTCATCGAGTAATACTTCATCATCTTCGAATTTTTTTGGCTGACCTGGGTGGCCTTTGTCTTCCGTGACAAAATCATTACTTCTAAACCGCACAAACCATTTCGCACATTGAAATTGATGGAACATATTCAGGTAAAAAATTTAACATTTTCGCAGAAAAAAACTTTATTGTTTACACCAAGAGTGTCCAAGCCCTATGCTCTTGATGCTCATTTGTTTTTGTAAATGCTCTTAGCTATAGGCTGTGTGTTTTAATACACATAGAGCACTCAGCAATAGCAATACACAAACAACTTTGCCTTATTAGCTTTTTGTCGTTCTTCACTGTATACACGCAAGTGCAAAGCAACAACACTTTCGTATACTTTGCTGGTAAACATTGACGACAGCGATCATCAATGTAGATTTTGTTTTTGTATTATTTTTTTTTTCTTTTTATGTATTGGTTTTTACAATAAAAAATATTGAATAAAAATTAGTTATTCTTTAAATGTATAGATGTTCTCTTCCATAAGGAACTTTTGAGCACCCCTGGTTTACATTATTTCGCTCAATAACTAAGTGAGAATAAATGACAGATGTTTATTGTCCAAAATGCCATGAAATTTATTAAAGACACAAACCATATGTAAAAGATACGCCATCTGTTGTGAATTGCGCATTTTTAAATTATACACCCAATATAAATATAAAAAACTTAGTTTTTAAGACATTTTCGTATCAATGAAAATCTTTGGAACCTCAAAACCTGATGGCTTTTTTAAAATAAAAGTTAAGGATTTTAAAATTTTTTAGAATAGTTATACGTGTTGAAAAAGTACATTTATAAGTACAAAGATATTGAAAAAATTATCGCGCAGTGCCGAATTTTTCATCCACGGCAAAGTGCTGCTTTCCAAAATATGTTAAAAAAATTTGCAAAAATTTAATTAAACCAATTTAAAAACTCCATATAAATATGGATTTCTTTAGACAGTTTATAAAGCCTTGACATCAAAATGCATCTCTGGAAAGATCTCTGAGAAATCTCTGAGAAAACATTTTTTGAATTCCCTCTTCAACATACATATGCTGTCACTTGTCCATCTCTAGTTTACGTAACATAAAGAGTATTAACAACTGTATAGTTTACGTCAACATTAATGTTTGTTTTTAGGCAAATATTTAGCAAAAATCGCAATGTATGGGAGAGCCAACAATATATAAACTACAAAGTATTAAAAAGTACTAAATGTGATAGTGAGAGAAACTCTTTTAATACAATTCAGTCCATTCATTCATTCACTAATTCAAGGCATACAAGAAAACCGATGTATTAACAACGATCAGTTGCATTTTAGTACTTAATACAGAAAGACGTGTAGTGTATTTTTAAATGATTGTATTTGTTAAAAAAAAAATTATGAAATATATAACATAATATAAAATCATGTATGCGTGAAAATTTGAAGAAAAAAATTAAATAATAAGAAAAATTTTAAATTAAGTTTTATTAAAAAACAGTAAGTTTTAAAAATTTAATGTTGACCTAGTTTTAAAAACTGGTTTGGTAATAATCTTAATTTACCACAACAACAAGAGCAATAAAAGTAATTGTAAAGCCATTGTAAACCGACATTAAAGAAAATTTTAATTTAAATTATTTTAAATGAAAGAAAAAGGTTAATTGTCTCTGTTGCATTATATTTTCCTCTTAATGTAATCAGTTAAACCTTTTAAATACGAATTTGTTAAAAAGAAAAATATAAAGAAAAAATCACACAGCAACAATAACAAAACCTTCAATTAGTTAAACTTGACGCATTTGAAATAAAATTAAACAATACTATAGAAAACAACAACAACAACACATACATGAAAAAACTAAAAACCATTTTATCATTCCACCCACAATATGTTAAATGGCATCAATACAATTCTCATCCTAAGTATGTTTTGACAACAAGATTTGGTCACAAAAAATAACAATGACTACATAAAAACAAACTATGAACAAATTTACACAGTACAAAATTGTTGCAAAAACAATCAAAAAAAATTGTAACCAACTAAGAATATAAAAAAAAACAGCATAAAATAACAAATGTAACAAAATCTCACACAGGCCAGATCTACAAGAATTTTAACAAAAATTAAAATTATGCTTAAAAATTTTAATTCTGTTCTGTAAATTTTGTAGATAATGCAGTGTTTACAACCGAAGCGATTAGATTTTCTGTAACAATAACGTTATTTTAAATTATTTCTTCAACGGTGTTTCATTAATTTTAGTAACGGTTTGGGATAAAAAGTTTCACCTTTTATGAAATACTAGCGAATCCCGGCGGGCTTCGCTACGCATGAATATTAACATTGAATCAAATTCATTGGTTCATTGATTTCTCGATCCGCGAGTTCGATAAAAATGAACCTTAAAATGATCACTCACTGACAGCTGTCAATGTTTATGTGTGTATGCGCTACAACGTGTATTTACCGTGTGTATGAAGTCAGCACACAGTATACATACCGCACACGCTCATGGACGCCTACGTATTTGGGGTTGTTTTTTTTTTTTATATGGACAAAATCACATATTGACATGAAAAGTCACAACTGACGAACGCGTCGACCGATTTCGTGCAAACCATCTATACGACTATATGAACAAACCCTAAAAATTAAATAGAATTCGGTTTAACCGTTCGTGAGTTATAAAGTCACAACACACTTGCAACAATTTTTTATGGAAAAAGTATTTTGGAAAAAGTTGCCTGAAACTCAAACAGCTACAAGTTTCGAAAGAAAAAAGTCTTTCCGAATCGAATGGCGAATAAATGACGAATAAATTTGGTGATTGGTTGTATTTAGCAAATATGAGACAGATGCTTATGAATTCTTGCTGCCTATATGTAGAGAGCATAATAGCAAACTTTTTAGGGGACCTTTATATGAGCTATTAGTTTTAAAGAAACATTTTTAAAAACTTAGCAGTATCGCGAAATCGAAAAATATATCTTTATTTTTTTTATTACACACACACACAAAAATATTTATTAAAAATTTTGTTGAATATCAAAGTCATAACCGATCAGTTCTGTAATTAATTACAATCAAAAAAATTAAAAATTGTCATACGTAAAAGTCACGATTCTTTTTTATTGAACCAATTACCGAATTAATTATGACTTTTTATTGAACATTTTTATTGGAAGAAGTTTAAGAAATTTGTTCGTGGCCAACGAGAAAAAACTGAAAATTTGGTGTGAAAAAATTTAAAATCCCTACAGCCAGTTGTTCGAAACAAATTCAATTTTTTCCAGAGCTTGAAAAAGATAATTATTTGCAAAATAGATTCACATTAAAATTTATTCATTTTTTGAAATAGGGGAAAAAAATTATAATCACTTTAAATCTATAATTTGATATTGAATAAAGTGAGATATTGATTTAGTCTAATTTATATTGATTTAATTTTTAGTGAATTGAACAATTTGTTTACATTTAATTTAATTCTTGTAGTATAAATCAAATGTTAAAATTGAAATTTGTTTGACCTATATTAAAACAATCAAAAATAATCAAACTGATTTTTTGAAATTGATAGATTGAATAATGTAGAAAATTATTCAATTTTGATTCGATATTGATTGAATATCAATAAAAATAGTTTCGAGAATCGATTTATTGAAAATTAAATCAGATTTAAAAATTTAATTAAGGAATTATGTTCGAAAAGGTCTGATTTTTACCACTTTAGATGGATGCGAATACTGCAAATTTAGTCCGTTAAAAATCAGCGTACATAAAAAAAGCAATTCCGCAAAAAAAGGTAAATCACAATTTGTATACCCCTCCAGGCAGGAGGGAATATACAGTTTATCCCTTAATATTGAAGTTAACCTAAAAATGTCTGTTGAAACAAAAAATATTCCGCTAATAAAAGAGGCGATATTATTGGTATTTGATTTAAGGTTCGCAATATATGTAAGAGTAAAAACGTGAAAACACCTGTAAAATATGTCATACAAATTTTTCTGACATACTATTTATTTTTTCTTTTCTTTTTCTCTTGTACATCGTGCAATTTTATATCACGTCATTGTATTTAGTAAGGAGCCATTTATTTGACAAATATGTTTCTTTATTTGTAGATTAATTAAATTAATTTATACAACTTTTTTATTTTAGTTATTATTTTATTATTATTTCCAAAATTACAGAAAATTTAAAATTTGCTTATTCTGACAATTATGAAATTTCATAAAAAATGGCACAAAATAAAAAAAATTGCAATAAATTAAAGACGATTTAATTTTATATAAAATTGTTTTGCATAATATTTTTTCTTTTTAACTTTTGAAAACATTTTTGCAAAATTTGTTTTTCCTAGAAAAATTTTCACGATTTTTAAGATTTCGCAGAATTTTTTTCAGCGAAATTAAAGAAGAAAAAGAAAACAAATATATCTGTAATAATTTCTTGGAGAAAACAAAACAAGAACTTTAATTAAAATACATTGGGCAAATACAAGTTCCGCACCATAATCTTCAAAATTAAAATGTATGCTTTAGCTGGTCCAGAACTAGTTCCAGAACTGGTTCTAGACGAATAACTTCTGATATGAAATGAAACATACGGTTAGATTTGGTTCAAATTCCAAATAAAAATGTCCATGATAGAGTAAAAATTTTAGACAAACAAACAAACGGTTCTTAAAAACAGAACATTTAAAATTAAGAGTCAACCTAATTTTTTAATTTCGTCATTGAAATTAATGAAATCTTAAAATACAATGCAATGTTACAAAAACTGTGTTCAACTTATGTTTTTTTCTTATAATAATAACAGGTATCAAATATTTAATGATTTTGTGTACATGGCCCTTTTTATACAAAAAGCCAGTGCCGTACCCAGGTATTTGTTTGGGTAAATGATTTTTTAAAACCGCTTTTTTTAATTAAAAGAATTTAAAAAAAAAATGGCCTAAACAAAATAAAATTTTTATGGTGAATATCTTAGATTTTCATACATTTTTCTATAAGCACATTATGCATTTTGTAAAGAAAATTGTTATAAGTATCCCGTGAAAAAAAAGTTGTCATAATTTAAGAAAATTTCTCGAAAATTTTATACAAAAAATTGATTTAATTTCTTTTTAATTTGTGCCAAACAAACAATAGACATATTTGCTTAGAATATTATATGTACATTACCGTTAATATACAAGCGAATATCATTTAATTGAATGCTAGAAAACGTGTGATTATGACGAAACAAAACAATTTCTTAAAGCTCAATAAAATATATCGTTAGTGTACAGGGAAGACACGCCAAGCTCAACACTGCAATTTTAAAGAAACTTGTAGAAGTGAAAATTTTAACAACGATCTGTTCCAGCTTTCGGCTCGCCTTGGAAATTTATTAAGTGATCAAAGTGGAGTTCAAAAATCTACCCTTATTAGAATTTTTACTTTTGAATGTCATTTCATACAAAAAAAAAAGCATATGAAAATGTGGTATCCTTGGAAAGGGATTTTTACCACTTAAGATATTGAACGACTTAGAATAATTTTTTAAGTAAATTGGGAGCCACTTTTACCGGAATTCGGGCCGTTTCCCGGAATATGAGACAATTCGTACCATTTTTTTTTTTTTTTTTTATGATTGGCAATTTTCCCTGGGTAGGTTTTTTTACAAATCGAAGAGTTTAGCTTAGAATATTTTCCTTGTTAGTGTGAAAGGGTGCCAAGTCCACATTTTAGGAAAACGTATATTTCATACAATGTAGTTGTTATGCAGTGATGTGAAAAGGTTACAAATCACAAATTATCCATTTAAATTAAACTGTTTAATCATATTGTATACAATTTCTAGTAGCTGATTAAGTAAAATTTAAATTTTGTAAAATTATTAAATTGTTATACCATTTCCGTCAGATGGATACAAAAATATGTATACAAAAAACAAAAAAATAAAGCGGGTTTAGATTAAAATACAGCTACAGGTGAAAAGTATTGGAAATTGGTTTTCATGGACCAAAAAATATTGCCACTGATACAGTATCATGCCTTAGGTGATACTTGACAGGTCAAGAAGTCAGACCTCTTCTGTAAACCTTTTTTAAAAATGAACTTAGTACCTTTTCACATTAAGCTAACAATATATCAAATAAATTTAATTCACCTATTTAATTTTTCATCTATTAAATTTTCAACTTTCACTTTTTGTTACTTAAACACGTAACAAATATTGCTAAAATTATACAAATGTATAATTTTAATGTTACACAAAAAAAACAGGTAATTGATGGAAAATTTTATAATACATTAAAGTAACCACCACCACAATCGACTTGAAGAAAATTGACTTGATGAGTTTTACCACTAAAACTTTCAAAACTGTTTTAAAGCTGAGGGGTAAATATTTCATATTAAAACAAGTAAAAAAAAGGCTAAATTCGACTGTGCCGAATCTTTGAATACCCTCCACCAATATCCTAAAAAATGTTCTCTACTGCTTTTGATACAAATAATGTAAAAAACTTTTGAAGTAAAATTATGGAGGTGAAAAAAAAAATTTTAAGGTGAAAAACTTTTTTGGATGTGAAAACAAATTTTTGGGTGGAAAAAAAAAATAATTTGAGGTGAAAAAATTTTTTTGTGGTGAAAAAAAATTGTTTGAGTTGAATACAAAATATTATTCACTTTTAAGCGACTGGTGAAAAAATATGAGAAAATGTTGGGGGAAATCGGTTTGCTTATTTTACGTGGGCTCAGCCACGTCTTAACAAAATATTGTTTTCTGAATATAACAACAATGTACACTGAAGTTGAAATTTCAACCTAAAAGTTTGTGGAAAATTTTAATAGAATTTTTAGAATAGAAATTGTTTACAAATTAACATTTTATGTTAAAAATGAGTAAATGTAAAATCATGGTTTATTGCTAACAATTTTTGAATATTTCTGTTATATTACAGATTTATTTTTGTTGTATTTTTTTTTTTTTTTTTTTAGTGTATGCATATCCTCAATAAATATTAATATTTTACCCCAATTAAATTTCAATTTTCTTCCCATGTATGTTATTTCTCAACATTATTTTTAATGAGTTTGTTATGGTTTTTAAAACCTTGACAACATATTTCTTACTGATAATTTTGTATACTTTTTTCTTATTACGGTTGATACATTTTATTTAATTTGAACAACATCTTTAATATTATTGATCATCGGCAACTTTTAATTATCAGCCAATTAATTGCAATTTGTTCTTGTTATGACTTTAATTAGAGATTACAGATAACTACAGAAAAATAAAACATTTTACCCTAAAAGCGTGTTCATTTAACAGCTCAATCGTACTATCAAAGTAATGAAGTATCCAATCGTATTGTTTGCAATGTTCTAATGATGGTAAAATCAACAACATCTGTATGTCTGTCTGTCTGTCTGTCTATACTGTAAAAGTATATTATTTAATCAATTTCATTAAAAAAAAAAAAAAAAAAAAAAAAAAACAGTATACAATCTAAGTAGTTTGAGTATGCGACTGCAGATAACGAAATTTGTTAAATTTTTGTTTGTTTAATAATTCTTAACAATAAAACAATAAAAGTGTAAACATTGAATGAGTAGTTTGATTATGAACATCAATATTTACTTAATATTGATTGGTAATGATTTTTATAATCATTTATTTGATTTTAATTTGAATTCTATGTAAAACTGATTATATTTATAATACTTTAGATATAACAGATATATTTCTGTAAACAAATATATTATTTGATATTGGTATTAATGTTATCAGTACTATCTCTGATGTTTTTAATATGCAAAACCAAGCTTGTATACGCTGTGTAAGAACTTGTAAAAATTTTACCAAGTTTTTAAGTTTTTTATTTAATAACTTTTAAAATTTACCAAGTCTTACTTTTTTACACTAAAAACTTGTTATAAATTATCCAAACATTTTTTATAAATTATACAAAAATTTAGGTTTTATTTGTTTCTGCTAAAATCTTGGTAAATTTTTTCAAATTATTGCCAAATTTATACAAGAAAATTTTGCCTAGAGCCTAATTTACAAATCTTTTTTGCAAACATGTTTTTGTGTGTATTAATGCTAGTAAGCGGTTTAATTTTTGACGTGTACAATGTAGCCATATTGAAAATATATAAAATATAGAGGACTTACCAGTTGTTATGTGTTCTGTTGTTAAAGATGTTCATCATAATATTTTCCTTCAAACAAAGTTGTTTGCTGGGTCATTGTTGTCCTAAAATAATAAGAAATAAAAATAGTTTAGTAAAATGATTTTTTTATTTAAATATATTTGTTTATATTGCAACTACACTTAAAATAATATGTAATATGAAAAATTTTTGAATTTATATAAATGTATTCCTGAATTTTAGCTAGAATCAGATTTGTTAGTTTAACGTAATTTTCGTTAAATTTAACGAATATAAATTTAACAAAAGAAAATTGTAAAACTTCAGTTTTATCTGTCATTAAACTGAGAAGTAAAGTTTGTTCAAATTATAGGAAGTCTGGATCCATATTGATATTCTATGCTCTATCACGCTTTTAAAAAAAATTTCGATTTTTAAAGTCCATTTTTAAACATAGCTGAGCATGAGATAGTCGAAATTTTCCTACATTTTGCTATATCTCTCTTAGTTTTTAATTTGAAAAATTGAGAGCTAACGCAATAACACCATAACTTCGAATAGCAGAGACATAAAAAAATTATATTTTATAGTGAAATTTTATATTGTTGATTTGTGTAATATGTTATGTGAGTTGCATTCTTTCGATTCAAGAGAGAGAGAGAGAGAGAGAGATTAGTTAAAACACAAAGTTAATAAGTAAATTTCATCTTAACTCATAAATCATCGAGGATTATTTCTCATATAGCTTTTTCCATTTAAGTTGTAAATTAAAGAAGAGATTTTTACAATTAAAACACAAAAACTTTTTACAAAATATTTCACAAGTTGTGTATAATTAAAACAAGTATGAAAAATTTTTAAATTCAGTATTAAAAAAATTTTAAGTTTTTCATAAAAATAAATAAAACATTTTGTCAAATTTTTTCACCAGACACCTACACGCAAAAAATTATTTCCCAATCGAATGGAAAAGTGTATTTTGGTTGCAACAATCAATAAATTAGGTTATAATAACCAAATTCAAATGTGATTGCTAATTATTTAGGATGTTGCAACTAACATTCAGTTGTACCAATAGATTTCAGTTGGAGAAATCAAATTTCAATTGGAAACTGACCAAATTTTAAACATTTTTTTCCATCATAAAATTATTTTTCAGCACTTTTGTTTTTCATTATACACAGATAATACAGATTCGTGGTGACAACCGAATTTTAAATTTCGATTCTGACAAATAAAAATCAATTATTAAAATGTAAAGACAAAAATTTGTCAACCTCAACAAAAATTCGATTGTATTAACCACACCATTCGCTTGGCCATAAATTTAGTTACCATCACGAATCTGTTTTCTGGGCGTAGGGTACAAAAAGCAATCTATAAAGCCAAATTTAACAATTTTGTTTGTTTTGTTAATAAATTAAAATTTATATAAAATATTTTGTGTATAAATTGTAATAATGTAAATATAATAAAGTCAAGGTCACAACACAAAAAACCAAATTTAAATATTTCGTTTAAATTAATTAATTAATATCAGTAACTTTTCTTATACAAATTTAAACAAAAAGATGTTTAAATTGGTTGAATATATGTTTTAGCAAAATAATAATAAAAAAAACCCTAAAACACTTTATAGCTTTTGTTGCAAAAATTTAAATGAACCGGTTTACGGCTCTCTCTTTGTTTATTTTAATAAACAAAATTTTGTAATGTTGTTGTTGCATAATAATAAAAGTCAACAATCGTGCATGACTGAATAATGTACACAAAAAGCGGTAGTAAACAAAAACAATAAGAGAGGGAGAATGAGAGAGATAAGATGTTAGTACATAATGAAGCGAGAATAAGTAAACATGTGTTTGGGGAAGATGGGGATACCTGACTGGTACTGAGTTTAATAGATTTATGGTGGTATCTCGATTAAAATTCATCTAAACTTGGGGGTTAGACGATCTAGTTTTTTCTTTCAAGTTTTAATACACTCACACTTTAAAAAAAAAACATACTTTTTAAAATTGATGCGAGCAGGCTTTCAATTTCTCTTTCAAGCTGAGTGTTTCAATTTACGTTCATTAAAACAGCTGATTACAATTCTTTGGAACTATTTTTGTTTTTCTTTCGTTTTCTGACATCTTGAAAAGTAAAATTGCTTTTAAGTTGCGAGCAGCCTTAACGTTCATGAAAACAGAACTATTTTTCGTTTTTCTTTCGTAAAATAGCTTTCAAGTTGCAAGCAGCTTACGTCACAGCTATCAATTCAAATGAATTTTGGCAAGCAGTATGTTTGAAAAATATGATCGTGTGACAGCAGGGTAAACGAATGTGAAAAAATTGGCAAAAATTTAGCAAAAAAAGTTTACCACGTTTATACTTTTCTCATTTTTGTTAAATGTATTTTCATATTGTATTTGCTAATGCTAGAGGTTTAAATCATACTCACTTATAATGAGTTTAAATAACTACTAAGCATACAAATAACTACTTATTTTGGGGGGTACTTATATTTTATATATTTGTAATATATCGGGTAAGCAGGTGCCTAAATTCTGCATGTTTTTTCATGTAGCAAATGTGTTCAACTTCCTACATATTTTGTGGAATAAAAATAATGGGATTTAACATCGAATTATACACTCACATATTATTTCTTTAAAAACAACTTAAAATACATATTAAATTAATCGAAAATACAATCAAAAAGAGGACTAATGATTTTCCATTATATTCAACCCATTTTGTTGTTTATTTTTAATCATTGTTTAATAATCGACAAAAGTAAAAACAATAGAAAGTCGTTTAAAATAACCATCAAATTTTTACCGACAAAAAGTTAGAAAAAACTACTTTTGTGGTTTGTTTTTCAAATTTAAAGTATTTTTATTTGTATGTAATTACAAAACAGAACACAACACATGCTGATGTATATATTTTTATTGGCTTTGTGTGTATGTATATTTGAATAATTTCTTGTAATTTTTATTGAATTAATTTTGTATATATACAAACTATTTTGGTAAAAAAACAAAGAGGAATTATATGAATTTCTATTTTTTGAAGCAGAAAATATAAAATTTTACATTTAACTGAAAATATCAACTCCTACTGAATGTCTGTAAATTTTTATAGTTTGTTTTTTGAATGACTGATTCAAATAGTTAAAAAATATATTTCCATGAATTTCAATTGATTCTTCATTTAAAAACAAACTTTACGTATTACTTTTTAAATAAACTACAGTCGGTAACGGAAAATATATTGTGAGTGTATGCGCACGTTACTGCAATTTTGCTGTATATATAGGTACAACATTTAAACGTTAACAAAATCTTAAATAAAATCAATCCATCCATCTATTATTAAACAAATTAACATATTTTAACACATAAATAATATTTTGCAATTCATCTAAAAAAACAAAATTGTTTCACTATTTGTTGCAAAATAAATATGTTTTGTATAATTTAATTCATATTTAAAATAATATTTAAAATACACAAATTTTTCACCGCTAAACATCCGGTATACAATTTACACAAAATCAATGTGTTAAAATTATCACTTTTAAAAATAAAATAAATGTAATGGATTTACGGACTTACTAATAAAAAAAAAAACAAAATAACTCTTACTTCACACTTTTAATTTAAAAGCACTGTCCGGTAGGTACAGGAGAGAGGGGGGAATAGAAATAAAAATTTTATTTAAATGAAAATATTCACTGTTAATAATTGCACTAGTTTACAATCATATTGCACACCGAATAAAAATAAGTATTTTGGCCTGATATTATAAATCTAAATTTGCCAAAACTAACATTTTAGATATATATATTTAAAAAATAGATGACGCCTAGATTTCAATAACGAAAAAAACATATATAGAAGAAAAAACCAAGGCTAAATGACCAATTATAGGTTTTTGCACAAATTTCTTATGAAACTTTGTTAAGGTAAACCCAAACCCGAATTTAAAGTTAAAAAAGTTGCATCGAATCGTCTGTTCGAACTGCGGTCCTTTTTTTAACCTTTCGCTCACACAATTTTTAACTGAAAAATTGCTTAATTCTTCTGATTGCTTTTAAGGTAAAAACTTATTATTTTGAATGTACTAACTCTGCTACTGTACGAAATACTGAAGTTCTGTAAATAATTGTTAACAGCAAACAATGACAAAAGTGTTACATCTTTGAAACTGGGTACTTTGTTATTCCGTAATTTTTTTTTTTGTTTGTAAACCATCTATTAAAATTACGCTCTTATCTGTGGTAATAAATTAACTTTAAGTTTAAATATTATTCATTTAAAATTATAACTATCTGCAGTTCAAAAGTAACCCAGCAAACATATTTTATCCAAATTCCAGTTATAAATTAAACACTCATATCCTGGATAATTAGCCCATTACAAGCTCAGAATTAAGAGACTAAAATACCAATTGAATCAACAAACATTGCCCAAACAGCCTACTAAAACAAAGTAAAAATCCCCAATGACAGCTGGGTATTTTTATAAATCTTAAATACACATAACGCCTTTACACCAACATTTAACCATTTACCTACATCTCTGACAATAGATGTGTTGACTTTTAACAAACATTATCAATAATGTAAACACATTTTTGTTGACAACTTCCTACTTATGATGTTGGTGACTTAAGAAGAAATATTTGTTGAAAAAACAAATTAAAAGGGGTTAATTATACAAATTATATTAACCAAGAATTTATTGCAATTTGATTTTATTTTCATATATATATTTTATTACAATTTTCTCTTTCCTTTTTTGCAGAAAATGATATAAATATCACATAAATAAAGCCAGTACTTACACCAGAACGATTGCTGCTGTATAAAAATATATACTTAATTAACAAGTACTTAAGTGACATTTTTACAAAATGTCATCTGCAATGAAAGGTTATACCGATGATGCTGACGTTGAAAACACCAACAAAGACCTTTACCACAATGATACGATGTTGGATAATAATAGCATTTATAGTCGTCCTACTTTAGGGGATTATTATGGAAGTATGTTTTGATAAAATCATAAAAATAAACCAATTATAACAAAAAGTACCTTTTGTAACAAAAAGTAACTTTTATAACAAAAGCACCTTATAACAAAAAAACACCTTTTAAAACAAAAAGCACCAAAGTATCTTTTATTGAAAAAGTACCTTTTATTGAAAAAGTACGTTTTATTGAAAAGGTACCTTTTATTGAAAAAGTACCTTTTATTCAAAAAGTACCTTTTATTCAAAAAGTACCTTTAATTAAAAAAGTACCTTTTATTAAAAAAGTACCTTTTATTAAAAAAATACATTTTATTAACAAAGTACCTTTTATTGAAAAAGTGCCTTTTATTGAAAAAGTACCTTTTATTAAAAAAGTACCTTTTATTGAAAAAGTGCCTTTTATTAAAAAGGACCTTTTATTGAAGAAGTAACTTTTATTGAAAAATTACCTTTTATTGAAAAAGTACCTTTTATTGAAAAAGTACCTTTTATTGAAAAAGTACCTTTTATTGAAAAAGTACCTTTTATTGAAAAAGTACCTTTTATTGAAAAAGTACCTTTTATTGAAAAAGTACCTTTTATTGAAAAAGTACCTTTTATTGAAAAAGTACCTTTTATTGAAAAAGTACCTTTTATTGAAAAAGTACCTTTTATTGAAAAAGTACCTTTTATTGAAAAAGTACCTTTTATTGAAAAAGTACCTTTTATTGAAAAAGTACCTTTTATTGAAAAAGTACCTTTTATTGAAAAAGTACCTTTTATTGAAAAAGTACCTTTTATTAAAAAAGTACCTTTTATTAAAAAAATATCTTTTATTATAAAAAGTACCTTTTATTAAAAAAAGTACCTTATATTAAAAAAGTACCTTATATTAAAAAAGTACCTTTTATTAAAAAAAAATGTCTTTTATTAAAAAAGTACCATTTATTAAAAAAATTACCTTTTATTAAAAATTTACCTTTTTTTAAAAATTTACCTTTTATTAAAAAAGTACCTTTTATTAAAAAGTACATCTCATTTGTTATGATCAGAGCACTGACTTTCCTGCAGTTAAAAATCTAAAAAACTCGTTTAAAATATGCAGTAAAATATGAACTTATAAGAAACTATGCAACAAAACCCAAAAAATACGCACTATTAATTCAAAAATATGAACTAAAAATGAAAAAATTATGCACCTAAAAACTTGCCGATTTTTATAAATCATATTTATAACTTGGGAACGTCAGTTTAAAACTGCAAGTCCATATAATTGTCTAAAAATATGCAAAAAAAAAAATAAAAATATGCACTTGAAATAAAATATGCAATATATGCATAAGAAAATATGTAGCAACAAATCGATGCCATTTTGTAGCAAATTCTTTGATTCGGAAACGTATTTAGTCAAAATCCTTTTTAAGCTATTCACTACAAATATGCATTTGCATAAAGTCTCTACCCTGTTAATTACTCACAAGCAAGATAGAATTACTCGCAATTACTAGGACAAAGAAGTTCATGCGTTTATAATCGTATTTTATGTACATATAAAATGAATGAAAAATCGAAAAATATGCATTTAAAAATAATGCATTTACGAGTATTATTGATTTTATTACCGTTACCAATAAATTCAATACGATGTTGGTATTTTTGGTCTAAAAAAAAATTTAAAAATTACATTTTACCATTGTCAGAAAGTTAATAATTGTATTTTTCTGTTAATTTTGTATTCGTAGTAAAAAAAATTCAAAGAAAATATTTATAAAATTATATTTTATAAAGTTATAAATTGTAAAAAAACCTCGGTTTTTTAGTAAAATATAAAAAAGAAATATGCTTAAAAACGTCATTAAAGTATGCATTAACAAATCGATGCCTTTTCCGCAAGAAATCGCAATGCTGCTGGCAAACAATTTTTTTAAAAGATTTTAAAGTTAAATTTTATTAAAATCGGAAATGTAAATGTTTTTATTTCATGTGGATTCTGCCATTTACATTCAAAAATCTTCACTACTTTATCATCACTTTAATAGACAACCTTTGCCATGTGTAAAATAAAGTTCAAAAGTAGTACAAATAAAACATATAAATTTTACACAAATTTGGCATTTTTAATGTTTTACATGTTACACCTACAAACATATATATAAAAAAAAAATTATTCTCATAAAATATATTTTATAGTTACGCCATACAACTTTATAAACAACACTTTTTACGGGTACCTAGTAAAGTTTACCAATTTAACATCTTCCCCAAAAAAAAAAAAAAAAAAAAAAAACTGTATGATAAATGTTATGATCCCTACAAACAAAATTTGTTTGTTTGTTTTTTTTTTTTTCTTCTTGGTTACTTAGTTTTATTTATGACTATTATTTTTTTCTACTTTTCTTCCTTCTCGTAGATCTTACACCTTTTATAACACTTTCCATATTTGTGGCTGCTCTTTTAGTGATACTTAACATTTCCATTTTCTGCACCACAGTCTCAAGGTTGCGAAGACGTGTAAACGCCCACTACAGAGCACCAACGATAGTATTGTGTTCATTGTATCCCATTATATGCTGTGCAGCAATAACGACAATTTTATTTCCCAAATCATGGCTGATATGCCACACGATTATGCATTTGTCTTTTACACTAGGTGCGGTAATGTTTCGACAATTATGTTTCCGTTATGTGGATTCTGAAGTGAATTATATAAAAGAGACTGATGGTACGGCGGTGTCTATAACTACGCCACCATGTTGTTGCTGTTGTTTGTGTTTGCCAGCACTGGTGCCTTCGAAATCCAAATTGTGTATACTACGTTATATGGTTTGGCAAATGCCATTTGTACAGGGTTGTGTAATGTTGGTATTAAATGTCATCTACTACAGGGAACAGGTAGTGTATATTTTGATTTGGAAATTTCACAAATTTAATAACCCAACTATACCAACTATGATTTTTGTCATTTCTAGGAGTTGTACAATAGTGTTTCACTATATTTTGCACCATTTATTGTTAGTTCCATATTGATTGGTTTATGGGCTTTAAATATCACCATGCGTATGGTTAATGCCCTACATTCCGAATATAATTTAATGGTAAATTTTCCTTTAAGATTTCTTCTTGTTATTTTTTATACTCAGAGAAATTTTTTTTTTTTGCAGAGAAAAATGTTTTGTTTACAACTAATATTGTTGTTATGTAAATTACAATATTTGATTTTGGATAGTCAATTAAATAATCTGGATTTAGGAGGTTCTTATCCCATAAACCATACTGTCTATAAACAAAGTAAGTACAGCATAAGAGTATTTCTATTTTACATCTCTTTAGTTTTAATACATTTAATGTTTTATTTTTTTTTTTTTATCTTGTATTCCTTTTAGCCATCATAAATCTTTTAATATTATGTGAAATGGTTTTAGTGTCTATGTTGGCACAAAATTCATACAAAATACCAACATAATTTAGTTGGCGGCTTAGAAGATGTCAAAGACAAAGACAGAGAAGCACAACAAGGCAAGCGCATACAAATATGTTTTAAGTGTGCGGGTGTGGGTGACTTAGCAAATATAACAAAATAGTAATTGTGATATAAATTATATATTAAATAAAATACAATAACAAACATTATCATACAAATGTATGGTAAAACTTCTAAAGGAATTTCCAAATTGTAGGGCAAGCGAACACTTAAGTTTTTATTGAAATTATTTATAACACATGTGATATAAAAAAAAATAAGCTGCTTGGTTTTATAAGGATGTAAATCGGCCTTTGAAAAATATTAAAAAAAAAAATATTTTTGTAGTTTCAGTTAAATCAGATTTTAATCTGAAAATCTAAAATTTTTTAAGTAAAAAATATTTAAAAAAAAAAAAAATTCTTCATTCGCTCTGGAAAAAATCGTAGTTGGAAAATGAATTATAATAATTTCATGAATTAAAAAAATTAACAATTTAAAACATCAATGAAAATATTTCACCCCAATTAAGAATTTAATTTATTATTCTTATTTTTTTTTTATTTTCATAATTTTTATGTTAAGATAAATGAAAAAATTTCCTTCACCATACTCCTTTCGATTAAAATTGTTTTAATGATATACGAGTATGTTGAATTGATTCAATGAAATCGTTTTTTGAGGTCATTGAATAAATTATTTAATACAACGCACAAAATTTTATCAGTGTACCTGTACCCTAAGAGAAACTCCTGCAAGAGCCCAATTCGATCCACCCGAATGAGTATTTCAATTCTAACTAATGCTCAAAAATCTTACACAAAGAATACAGATTTATAGTAATAACCCTATTTTTGGCCAACCGAATGGTTTGATTGAAGCCACCGATATATTTGTTTGTCGCAAACGAAGTTCGGTTAATGCAACAGAATTTTGGTAGAAACCAAATATTTTAATTGTATCAGGAAAACAATTGGTTTGGACAATTAAATAACTCGAATGCTGCAGCAACCAAAATATTTAGTTGGCAAAAATTTCGGTTGTCGCAATAAATTTGTTTTCTCTGTGTAAAATCATTAAATCTAGAAAAGAAATTTCACTTTAGTGTTAGATTTTACTTAAATTTTCGCTATAATAACGGCTCTTCTTAATCTGTACATGACAGGGATGGAAAATTTAATGGCAAAATTGCACAAAATTAAGTTTTTTTTCCCCTCTATCATAACCAAATTTCAGTAAAATCAGTGTATACCACTTGAATAACATTCCTAATTGGGTTTATAATTAAATTGGTATTGAAATAAAATTTTAATTCAATACACTTGTGGATCACAAAATACTCGTACATTATTGATACAAACGCATTTATTTCTCTTAAATACGCACTCGTATACATACACATTAGGGCGGCAATGAATTGTATGGTTTTTTGAATTTTGAGTGAAACCTGAGCGGATTAATGCGCCACTTATGTTAGATCCAATTTATACGATGCAATTAATTGCGTGCAATTTTCTTAATTCCCTTTTCAAAGTTGCTTCCAAAGTTATGTCTATTTATACGGTGACTTTAATTACACGAAAACTGAATGTGAATGAAGCAACAAAAGAAGAATACATATGAGTGTGAAAGAGAGATAACAGAAACATGCACGAAAAACGAAAACCGTTACCCCGCTTGCTTCTCTACCCCGTTCGCCAACAAAACAAAAATTGCACGCAATAATTGCATGCAACAAAATCACCGTCTAAATTGGCTCTTAGTCTAAAACTCGCATTGTAAAATATTGGGTCGTGCACCTTTGAGAGCCAAGTTTCGAAATATTAGAACAAAACTACAAAAAAAATATATTAATCATGTCGTGTAAGGCTGAACACGACTATAAAAACATTTTGGTAATCGCTCAAAAAGTTCTCTGCAAAAAAAAGAATTTCAAAATTCCGGGTACACTCGGTTATCAACGAAAATCTAATTTAAATTTTTATTGCCACCCTAATACACATACTTGCTCATATAATCAGAGAAATAAACACAATATCAATTTTATTTCAAGATACAAATAAACACTTAGTTTGTCAGGATATTGACAGCTGGTAAAATGCTAATTTCTCACATAACACATACGATGAAATCAAGAAAGCGTAAAAGATTCCCAATGTTTATACATGTATGGGTGCGTGGGTGTGTGGGTGGATATGCGTGTATGAATTACACACACACACACACACATGCATATTATATATTCTATCCGTTTGTATACTTCCTGTGTAACTGATCAAAGCCAATCAATTTAATTTGCTTACAAAAGCAACATAATACAAAATCAAACACTTGAATAAATATAAATTTTTGAATTTACGTACAAGTTTCAAATACACACAATCAAAGCAATTTATTAGATGTTTTGAATTATCCTAAACTAGAAAGTATTCATTCATTCATTCATTCATTGCAATTAATTGGAAAAAGGTTTCACCATCATCATCTACATCACACTCAATGAATAAATATTACATGGCGTTTTTTTTTTAAATTAAAAATAGTTTGCCAATTATAAATTTTATTTTTGTTTGATTCTTCTCAATTGTTGCAATTTGGCAAAGCGACAAATTAACTAGATATTGATGTTTTTAATTTTAAACTTGACAGATTTTCAATACCAACAATTTGTAAAAAAAAAAAAATCAAGTGATGCTATTATAATGGCTATAATATATTACAGGCCAGGGTTGTTATTGTAACCGGTAAAAAAAAACTGCTACAATACCGATTCAAATCGAAAACAACTTTCAGGGAAAAAGCTTTATTATATTTATGAGAAACTTCGTAAATATAATGAAGCTGTTGCATAAAAATTTACATATTTCTTCATATTTTTGAAAACTTTTAAATATGATAAAGAATTTTTTTAAAATATATTAAATAATATTTATGAAATCCTTCTTCATTTTTATGATGAAGTTTCATCATATTTATGAAAAAGTTGCAATATGACTTTTTTTTTAATTATATAAGTTTATAAAATCTAAACTTAATGAGAATTACAACCAGGAGTATTTTGTAATGGAAATAAAAAAAACAAAATCTTTTTTTAAAATAAAGATTTATAAAACATTTGGCATACATTTTTATGAAACAATTTATGAAAATTCATCATATTTATGAAAACTTTATAAATATGATAAAGAATTGCTGACAAACGATTTCTAAGCCAGTTTCATCAATATGATGAAACGGTTTTCTCCCTAAGTGCATAAAAAATGTATATACCACAACCAATATTTTTCAAACCCCTTAAACGTAACCGAAATAAAGAACAAAATGATGCCGGTATGAAAACAGTGACCGTTATTCGTTTCGGTTGTCATTCTTGAATAGAACGTTAACCGCTAAAAAAACACTGCAAACGCAATCTACCGATTTAAATTGAAAAACCTAAAGACTAAATAACAAATAAAAAAAGAAACCCGCAATCGATATTAGTTTCGATTGCCATCCTTGTATACTGATTACATGGTTAGTTCGTAATGCAAGAGTACACACACACACAAATATGCAATGTTGGGTTTTATGGTTTTTATGCATGAATAGTTTGTTTATTTGTTTGGTAGGATAAATGAATATACGGACTTATACAGTGTCGGTCAAAAAATATTGCTCAGAAATACCATATTTATCCCCCTCTTTGTGTGTAATTTAAAAACCAACACTAATGTTCATATTTGGTAAACTCGTATCAGATTTGATTTCTGTCCAAATTCCGGGAATGAGCTATCAAAAAAAAAAAAAAGACTTGGGTTTCCGTTAATTCCGTGATGCACTCCCCAATCACCAGAAACTTGTTACTTTAGATTTAAAAATACAGTGGTTTCCCGATTTAAAGAACAATTAATTGTCAGCCCTATTCGTTAAATCGAAAAGTTCGTTAAATTCATTACTAAACAAACAAATATTTATTTATGTAATAATAATTTAAAAGGATAATTCATATCACATCTTATTAATCCCGTGTGACATTTGCTAGATTTCGTATTGATTTTGTATTGACTAAAAATTTATGAATTTTCTTATGGGAAAATAATGAGTGTGTGAAGTTCAACTATAGAGAACAAATGAGTATCTGTCAAATGGATATCAGCAACGCAGCGCTCCCATTTAATTTACATTGCTGTCAATATAAATCCAATACAAAATAAATGTAGTCATAGGGTCTTTACTTAAAAATTAATTTTATAAAAAAAATTAATCAAAAAGTAATTATTAAACAAATGAAAGAAAAAAAGTAATTATTTAAAAAACTTGTTATTGACGTTTGCTTTTGCTTTTTTCTTTAAAACTTGTTTTAATGGCTTCCTTTTGAAGATCTCGTAAAATTAATTTTTTCGAATGCTTTGAAAAAAAATCCAAACTTTTATTTAACGATGTGTTCATCACAAATTAAAAGATAAAAACTCAAAGCTGTATGGCAATACATATTTTTTTATATGTATTTTTTAAGTGTTCGTTAAATCGAGTACTATATTGGATTTAAATTCGTTATACACAGTACCTAATGTAAAAATCTTACCTGTTCGTTAAATCGCGAATTCGTTATATCGAGAGTTCGTTAAATCGGGCATCCACTGTAATGTCAAGGATAAATGTAATGTCTGAAATAGGTCCAACCTCATTGCCAAGGTTTTGTTGGGCCGATATTTTGTATTCCCTAAATTATTTTTAATGTTCGAAACTTTAATAAAACAACAGTATTTTATTAAAAATAAAATGTTATCTACCGATAAACATCAACGTTAAATAACAGGAATAAACTTGGAATTTCTGTCCATTATGTTTTGGCCGACATTGTATATACTCGCACATACGTGTGATTATGTAATTGATACTACCAATAATCCGTACTGGTGTGTGTGTGTGTTTGTGTTTAAAATAAAAACCCTTTTGTAACCGGATATTTATGGGTTATTGAAGTTGAGGTTGATATAGAAAATTACAAGGAAATACCCTTTTACCGGTATGGCGTTCATAACTATACACGTTCGCATTTAATTTACTGACAGGAGAAAAAAAAATTCTAAAGAGTATTAACATTTTATACAACATTATCTTAGGGTGCAAATACGACCAATTTTTTCATCTGTAATTTAACAGAAATTTATTTACACTTTAATATTTAAATTTTAACTTTCTTCTTGCGAATAAAAAAGCACCATTCAAAATAAATAGTAAATCATTTTATAAAATTCTTTTCATTTTACATTCATGTTTGTAATCTTAATATCTTTAGTTGTATAAAAGCATAACGTGACTGACTCGCTCATTCACTCAACTTCTCCTAGGCAATAGCGCTGGAGTTATGTACTTTAAATTAAGCAAGGAGGATTCTCCTACGACGACGTTGATGTCCGCTGAGACGTTTTTCTTTTTGGAAATGAAAAAGTTTCCGTCTTGACGGCCTGCCCCTTTGGCTAGAAACCAGATATTAAAAATATGTGTTTCCTGGAGTATGGACTTATTTACTGACATTGTATCTATTGGAATTTTCGCCAGGAACGTGGTAGAAATGGGGGTTCCAAAGCGAGTATGAACTAGATAAGGTATTTTTTTTTTCAATTTTCGCTAAGAAATTGGTTAAAATTGTGTTCGAAAAGAGAAAAAGAAAAGTTTTTTGACAGCAAGCTGAAATTTAAAGAACAAGTGGAATTAAAACACTAAAAAGGGAAAACGAAATGTAATGCAACCGGGAATGAGTAGAACTGAAACACTAGATAAGAGAAATGGAGCGGAAAAAGAACAAAATGGAATGGCACGGGGAACGTATGTAATTGAAACACTAGTCAAATGGAACGAAATTGAATAGGAAACAAAATAAAATGGGGGAAAAAATGGAATGGAGCGGAAATTGAAACGGAATGGCATGGGAACAAAATGGAATGGAACAGGAAACGAAATTGAATGGAACTGGAATTGAATGCAATTGAAATAAGGAAAAGCCATTCTCTTTGATTGCGCTGCCGTTAGCGCTTGGCTATAAAGCTGAAATTTGAAATATGTGTTTTCTCTTGCATGAGCTAATTCACTGAAAAGGCACTTATTGGAATTTTAGATACAACTATAGTACAAAAAGGGAAAAGTCTCACTATTAATAGTCTGCCCATAACTGTTAGGCTAGCTAATCCTCTAAAGTACTTTTTGGCAACTCAAAAGGTGAAGTCCCCCCCCCCCCCTAAATGTCCCGCCCAAGCCCTTTTTGCCAGAAAAATTAAATTTAAAATATGTTTTTTATGGTAAGGGCAAATTAATTGAAAAGATGTCTGTTGGAATTTCCAATAAAAACGTGGTGAAAATGTTGATTAAAATAGAGAAAGTAACCTCCTAATCATCCGGCTCAAACAGCTTCACCTAAAAACTTGAAATTTGGCAGGAAAAGTTTAGCCTTCGGTGCAAAAATTTAATAAGTGTTTTTTTTTTTTGGAAATATAAACAATGATGTGAAAAATGAGGAGAGGTCTTCTTCCCCTTAACGTCCTTCTCAAACCCCTTTGGGCTTAAAAATTGAATTTACTAAAAGTTAATCTTGAAACTTCCAATAAGAAACTTATATGACTGCAGCTAGAAAATTTATATTTAGAATTCAAGGTTTTTCGTTTGAAATAAATTTCCTTTTAAAGGGGTTTTTGGAAATTTTAATCGAGTGGGACAAAGAGGGGAAAAGTCTCCACATGAATAACCTGTTAAAACTCTTTAGGCTAAAAATCAAATTCTTGATATTTAAACATCCACGTCAAAAAGGTTATATAGCAAATAAATTAAAAGGGAACACAAATAACAGTATTTAAAATATTTAACATCACCAACAACGAAGTATCGGGCATTTTTACATTTCAATGTTTCAACAACCAAACACGATATTTTAAAGTTTTTATGGTCAGACATAAAATTCAGATTTAGTCTTGTTATTATTATTCCCTTTATTTTAAATTTACCCAAGGGATTTGTGTGTTGTGCATAAATTAGACATGACTACATCTACTAAGTACCTTAAACCATTAACTGATTCCAACCACTTTTTATCATCATCATGACGTGTTTCTATTTGCCTTTACAGATTATTGTAAACATTTTTTTTTTATATTTTTAGTTTTTTTCTTTCTTTGCTTCTTTTTGCCCGTTCTAATATAATTTGTTGAATTTTTGTGTATTCATGAGTTTTATATTCATGAATTAGCCTAAAGTGAGTGAATTATTCCACTTGACTAACATCATGAATTTTTCGTTAAATAAAGTAAATACAAAAAAAAAAAAAAAGAAACACACAATATAAAAAAACTCTTTCCTCTATACCTAAATCACATGATATTACAAAATGTTTTAAGGCTTAAAAATCACCTTCAATTCCCAAAAATATACTCAAATTGTACACCACTTATACTACACACATACTAGGGCATTAAACTGACATACCTTATGGGCGTATGTAACTGTCTTGTCATTTTGGGATCACCATATCAATCAAGTGTAATCACTGCGTTCAATGCTTTATGAGAAAAACATACACATACTCACACACACATACACAGACACATGTTTATTTAAAAATCCACACATTCATGTTATACAATACTATTATTTAGCGTATATGTAGAGAGAGAGACAACCAGGTTTTGTATAATAAAATCTGATTAAAACCATATTGAAAAATTCGAAAAAAACAGAGACGTCAAAAATTAAGTTAAATTAAATATAATTAAAAAAAATATATAAAATTTACACAAAAATTGCATGCATCATTAAAAACTTCTTAAGACGTATACTTATTATAAATTTGCATGAAAATTTAAGATACTCATACGCTCCAAGGTATTCGTATATTTTAGTGTATTAAAAAAAAAATAGAAAAGCTATAACCAAAACAGTTAAATTGTGAATATGAAGTAAATTGTACCAAAACTTTAAAAAAAAATACTTTAAAAATTTAGAAAAACCCTAAAAATGTCTTGATAAATAACGATTATACAGTGAAAATATACAATTTGTTTTTTTTGTTTTGTAACATTTCAATTAATGTCAAATATGATTACTACGCTTCTGTTTAAAACGCACAATACTCCATCATATTGTCAACAAACGTTTTGGTTAACTAAACGACAATAAATTATGACTGAACATAAAAAAAAATTAAATTTACCATAAAATCAGGCATAAATTTTACTCCACACATTGAATTACGACAAAAAACAAGTCACAAAAATATATAGAAAAAAGGAAAATATCTTAAACAAAACAATAAAAAATGACGCATAATCCACATGATGCCAATAATAATAAAAACAATAATAAATATTGATAACAAATCAAAGACTGGAGTAAAGGAAATATTTGTAGGTCCGTATGCACGTACTGACAACAGCACGCTGTAGAACGACTTTAAGGTTTTGCCAACAAACACACTCATACATTCACATATAAATGTTACCTTTAAAAAATGGTTAAGGTAAAGGTAAATCATAGTGATGAGAGTATTGGTAATATTTGGAAAACAACATTAAAATTTATTATCTAATTATCCAAAAAGTCATAAATTTTACTTTAGATCCTTGTATTAATATAACGTAAAGTTTTTCATAATAAAATTAAAAGCCCAAAATGTGTCCGTTTTTCCTTAATACTTTTTTAATCACGTTAAAGGTATTGTCACTTTACCATCTTTAGCCAAAAAGAGCTCTCTAGCAGCTTTATTATGCACAAAAGGTCGATACATGCATGAATGTGAGCATATGTAGAGTGGGCCGAACCAGAGAAAAACTTATGCTTAGGCAAGACAAGACAGTAAAAAGTCTTAAATTCGGCTATGCCGAATCTTTGAATACCCTCCACCAATGCTATTTTTGATACAAATAATGTAAAAAACTTTAGAAGTGAAATTGTGGAGGTGAAAAAAATTTTTTTGAGGTGAAAAAAAATTTGTGAAAAACTTTTTTGAATGTGAAAACAAATTTTGTGATGGAAAAATTTTTTGAGATTAAAAAAATTTTTTGAGGTGAAGAAAAAAAATTTTTTTGAAGTTAAAAAATTTTTTTGTAGTGGAAAAAACTGCGGTGAAAATTTTTTTTGAAGTGAATGTAAAATATTCATATTTTAACGCTGGACCAATTTTGCTAAATCGCACAGAGGTCTCTTAGACCTATATTTCGACATGTTACAAGCGGAACGAGTGTAATCATGTCGAAAAAAGTTGAAGGGTGATTTAAAGATACAGTAAGGATCTAAATTTTGCTGCAATAAAATGGAACTTCAATTCACAACTCACATACAAAAAATCGAGTGGTCAAACTTGCAAAGCCGTTCAGCAGCTTAAAAAGTATTTCAAAAATTTTTGTTGCAATATGTATACAGTGTGGCGCAGAATTGTTTATAACTTTTTAAAGTTTTTCCTTTGTTTTTTTAAGCATTTTGCAAAGAAGACTTGTGGAATTTAAAATGGAACACTACATTATCAAACAACGTACCAAACTAGTTGAAATTTATTTTTCCAATCAGGAACATTTTCAGCGAACACATCATTTCGCGCACAAGCGATTTTAACTGACCTTCACGATCACCGAAATTTATGGAAAATGCGTTAAAAAGAAGAAGGAGGAAATGACCACCATTTGCGTTATATCTTTTTTTAATATGTAATCAAAAAAAATTCCAAAATATCCTACTTTATTCAAATAAAAATTTTAAATTTTCGGCCCACTGTAATGTATATGAGTGCGTAGTAAATTCTTATAGAAATAAAACTGATGAAAATCAAATAAGGCGCAATGTCACCACTATTTAAATGTTAACATTTATAGGTCACGAACCAAACAGTATTATTATTATAACCCAGTATGCAAAATTAATAAAATAAAATTAAAGTAAGCGATTAAAATGAGAAAATTAAATATTCATGCATTAAGTCCAAAAAGTTAACACAAAATTTGAGAATGCGGTATTTTGAAATTCAATCACAAACTTTTTAGTGTCAAAATATGATCACAATTTTATATATTCTTAAAAAAGGAACCACGGTCATTATACCTTTAGGATCATAATGGTAAAGTACACACAGAAGAATTATTTTAAAATTAAGCAGTAAAAAATATAAAATTATATATTAATATAATTCCAGGTATTCCATGTATAACTTGGAAAAATAAAAATTATCCTTTACATATAATTACAAAATTTGTTTATGGGGTAATTTTTCAAAGTTGACTTTTACAATCCGTTAGTATACGGAATACAGCATTAAAGTATTGTAAATAAAAACAGGTAATGAAGCGAGGCATGGATATAAACATTGATTTTGACAAACATTGAGAGAAGTAAATTTTTATTATTTTTTTCCATATGTTCACATGAGAAACAGAAAAAAAAATTAAATTAAATTACAAACAAAAAATATTCTACACCTAAGTTATTCCCAATAAAGCTTAAATAAGGATAGTAAACATTTCCAATAGTTTAATAGCCAACTGCATTAATATTTTTCTGATTTTTATAACAAGTGTTAAAAATCGAATAAGCAAGTAAAAAAAAGGCTTAAATTCGGCTGTGTCGAATCTTTGAATACCCTCCACCAATATCCTAAAAAAATGTTCCCTACTGATTTTGATTCAAATAATGTAAAAAAAACTTTAGAAGTGCAATTATGGAAATCTTTTGAGTTGAAAAACTTTATTGGATGTGAAAACGAATTTTGTGGCGGAAAAAACATTTTGAGGTGAAAACAAATTTTTGAGGTTAAAAAAGTTTTTGTGGTGAAAAATATATGAGGTGAAGAATATAAAATATTATTTAATTCCAAGCGACTGGTGAAATTGATTTTCTTTAACGTTTTTAATATTGTCAATAAATTTAAATGTTTTTTGTTTTAATAAAATCGAAAATTACCGTTAATCATCATCTAAAAGTTAGTAATTGTATACTTTTTGTCTTCGTGATAAAAAGAATATTTGTCAATTTGGAAAATAAATATATATTTTTTTAAATTGTGTAAAACCCAGTTTAAGAGGAAAATTAGCAAAAAAAATAATGCTTAAAACTTTAATTTTTAGCAAAAAGTGGAAAAATATTCATTTGTAGCCAAAATATGCATTTAAAACAAAGTATGCATTTAAAGGAAAATATGCATTTAAATCAAATTATGCATTTAAAGGAAAATATGCATTTAAAGTAAAATATGCATTTAAAGCAAAATATGCATTAAAGCAAAATATGCATTTAAAGAAAAATATGCATTTAAAGGAAAATATGCATTTAAAGGAAAATATGCATTTTAAGGAAAATATGCATTTTAAGGAAAATATGCATTTAAAGTAAAATATGCATTTAAACAAAGTATGCATATAAAGGAAAATATGCATTTAAAGCAAAATATGCATTTAAAGCAAAATGTGCATTTAAAGCAAAATATGCATTTAAAGCAAAATGTGCATTTAAAGCAAAATATGCATTTAAAGCAAATTATGCATTTAAAGGAAAATATGCATTTAAAGCATATTATGCATTTAAAGTAAAATATGCATTTAAAGCAAAATATGCATTTAAAGCAAAATATGCATTTAAAGCAAAATATGAATTTAAAGCAAAATATGCATTTAAAGCAAAATATGCATTAAAAGCAAAATATGCATTTAAAGCAAAATATGCATTAAAAGAAAATATGCATTTTAAGGAAAATATGCATTTAAAGAAAAATATGCATTTAAAGCAAAATATGCATTTAAAGCAAAATATGCATTTAAAGCAAAATATGCATTTAAAGCAAAATATGCATTTAAAGGAAAATATGCATTTAAAACGAAATATGCATTTGAAGCAAAATATGCAATTTATAGCAAAATATGCATTAACAAATCGATGCAATTTTCTTGCAAATATATTGATTCGCAAAAATATTTGGTTAACATTGTTCGTCAGCTAACGACAACAAACACGTATTTAACATACATGAACTTCCGAATCCTAGTCATATATAATTAAACATTTTTCTTTTACAATTTAACCCGAGAAATGGGAAGATATAATTATAAAAAAAATTGCATAAATTTTGAACCAATGATATGTGACCATATATGATCACTTATGAGATTTGAAAAAAATAAGAAATCTTAAAGCAAAGTATTCTTCCAATTTATAAAATGTTTAAAAAATTTTAACTTTATCACTTTTTTTAATGATTTAATAAAATTAAATAAAAATAATTCCTTATCAATACTTTATTGTTTAAAATCAATTAAAACTTTAACTTTGAAATGTCAATTTGTAATTTGATTTTTACTGAAGGACATCTTGAAAATTATTTGTGTACTTTAGGGAATTCTATTCAATTATCATGGTTAGCCATGTAATCCAACACCAACTAATAATATAACAATGTCAATACAAGTGTTGAAGATGTTATTGATGTGTTTGTTTGGACATAAAGACACACACACAAAAGCAATAAACATTAAATTTTAAAGCAGTAGATGATTGAAAATTAAGTCGAAAATATGTTTTGTAGTTTAAATACTCATTCAAATAAAAGTTTAAGATGCAAATTGTTTATTTAATTATTTAATTGATTGATTAAAATTTGTGACAAGAATATAAAAGCCGTTTTTACCTTAAGCATTTAACGGCTTAATTTGCGTCTTTAAAGATTTGTGGTTATCGACTTACCGCAATTCGTCTAGTTTTTATAAATTATTAAAAGTAACTGAAAAAAGTAAATGAAACCCCTTTTTAACCCTTGAATAAAAGATATGTGTCCAATATTTGCATTCTCCTCTATCCCATATTTGGTTTTAATATTATTATAATCGAAAGGAATCTATCGCAATTGTTTTACTTAGTAGTATTATTATTATAATTTGATTGTATCGATATTTATATAGCATACTTTTAGGTTAAATTTCTTATGAAAATATTGCGTCTTTAAACGAAAATAAAAACAAACACAAACCAACACAATCATGTACTTGCATATGTATGTATATCGACAGCTTAATGTAAAAATGCCCTAATTTAATATTTTAATTCTTCAGAGCAGAAGGACGAAACATAATAAACCTTAAAAACGTATAAAATTTTTTAAATGCTAAATTTTATGTTGCTGTTGACAGTATTGATTAAAAATTGTATTCACAGAAAATTTTATATCTAGTTTTTTTTTTTTAAATTTTATTAAGTTTTTTTCTTCTCCTCTTAAGAAGTAAAAAATACGTGTTAGTGCTTTTCTACATTAAGCCATCGATACACATACTTGAAAGTAAATAAGTACAACAATCTAATCAATCAATCAATAAATAATAATAATAATAATAAAAAAGAAGTCAAACAGCTTTTATGTTTTATCGATATACATACATATGTATCAACCAAATATAATAAAAACACAAATAAACCAAATTAAATTGTATTCCCCAGTTTTTGGCAACAACACAAGAAGGTGCTACTATTACCTTGGCTAAGCACAAAAATTGACACTGATTGAAAGCTTTAGAAGAAAATCCAAACATCGGCTGAGATTCAATTTTCAGTATGAAGAAAAATATTTGTAACAAAAAGGTTTAAAATGATTTTATTTGCCTTTTTTTTGTTAGATTTCTTTTTTAAATAATACTATTACAGCAGCTTACAAATAATAAAAGAAATAATACTGTAAGAATTGTATACCTATAAATTTGAATATACCCTGCAGTCGCCGCTTTTACTTTAAATCATAAATTTCTCTTTAAATAAGCACCAACTAGCAAGATATATAAATTATTTTTCTTTTCGTTGTGCTACATTCAGCTGACAAATTTATTGAAATCGATCGATAAAACTTTTAGGGCTCTTCAATTTATTGGTATAAATCCATTTAAAGATGCCACCAGAGAACTGCAAAATCAACTTTTTTCTTGATTTAATCATACACAAAAATTCTTGTTCACTTTTAATAATTCAACGAAATTCACTGTAGAATAAAATCAGCATCATGTTACTGAACACTGTTAAGTGATTACATTTGCATAAAACATAAACGACAGATGATTCACACTGATTCCAATTACGCGTTCAGTAACATGATGCTGATTTTATTCTACAGTGAATTTTGTTGAATTATTAAAAGTGAACAAGAATTTTTGTGTATGATTAAATCAAGAAAAAAGTTGATTTTGCAGTTCTCTGGATGCCACCCAACTAAAAGATTAACCTAATAACCAATTCCTTTTGTAAAGTTGAAGTTATTTGAAAGTTTAAGTATATTGAATACAAAGAATATGCAGAATAACTTTTTGTAAGAATGGCATTGAAAACAACCAAAAGATATTAAAGGAAGAGGAACGTCATAAAAAAAGGAGTAAAATTATTTTAATGGAAAACATAATTTTTCAGGTGAAAATGGTATTGTATATGAACATATATGAACATATATGAACATACATGGTCATACATATATGTCCATGTATAGCGAAATATATGACCATATATGTTCGGATCTGTACATGATCACAAATGAATCAAATATAAGCTTGTATGATCATATCCGACCCTCAAATTTTAGATCCCAACATAAAAGTTTATATACGAAACCATATACGGCCATATCCTTTACTTTATATGGACATATATGCTTATATATACCCATATATGATCATATATATGTATAAAACATACATCATATATGATAATATATGGCCACATGTTAGATCATATATGTTCATATACGATTCCTTTATCACATGGGCGACCAAATTCTTGGTTGCCCTGTTGAAAATGGAATCGTATATATTATCTCATATATGAGGTATATCTGATTATATATGTCCATGGATATTCAAGTGTGGTCTCATAATGAGGGTATTAGATCGTATACGATCATGCATACATATACACTTAGAAAAAAAAAAGTTAGTTGAAAAATTTGTAAACGTTTTTCAATCCCACTTTACTATTTTTGTACTGATTTTTAGTAAAAAAAATTATTACTATTTTTGTACTGATTTTTAGTAAAAAAAATATTACTTAGCAAATCGTTTTGCTATTTACATTTTACAAATTACAGAACTTTTACAAATTTGTGTTGCTAATTTCAGAAAACATTTTACAAATTTTTGAAAACCGATTTGCTAAAATTACCAGAAAAATTTACTATTTAAAAAAAAAGGATATAAAAGGAAATGTTATTTCTAATAATTTAAACTTAAATTGCCTTAAAACGTGAAATAGATTAAAAAAAAGGGATAGGAAGTGAAGATACCGACTCATGTCTAAAAAAGGACATCCACTTAAAATAACACTAAAAAGTTTTTTTTGTTCTAAAAATCAGCCCTAAAACAATTAAAATTTGACCTTAAGTGTAAAAAAAATAGACTAAAAATATTTTTCAAAACAGAAATTAGCAAATTATTTTTTTAGCCGTTGATTTTTTTTTTTTTTTTTTTAATTTTGTCTTAAATATTTTTTTAGAAAAATTAATATAAAAAAAAAATAAAAAAAAAAAAAATTTAAGCGCGATTAAAATAATAAATTTGAAATTTTGTACTAATATTAATAATATTTAGTCATTTTTTTGCTGATTTTAGCAACACATGCCGCTGGGCTCAAATTAGCAAAATTTGCCGTAATAACAGCAAAATTTTCTGTTGCCGTTACAGACTTTTTTTGGTGAGTGTATGCTAAATAGAAAACGTGTATCCTTTAATATAAATACCAGCCTAATGTAGTATATCCTTAGAGAACTTATTTAATACACTATTATACAAACTACTCGTATATAAACCGAAAAAGGAATTTTGTTTTGTAAAATAAATATTGGAATGTGAATCCATCCAATCAGCTTTGTTAGCTTTGTTTTGTGCAGTAGTAAATCATAATATAGTACGATACTATATAAAATAACTCAAACTCAATATTATTGCTAAAAATATAATAAATATCGTTTTTATCTGCTGTTATATGCTTGTTTTTGAGTATTTCCGTATATAACATATGATTATAATTCTACCAGGGAGAAACACTTGAAGACATAAAATGTGTAGATTATACAAGAAAGATATTAATATGCGAAAGTTAATAGTAGCAACTGTAAAGGAATTTCACAAAAAGCCTTTCAACTGTTTTTGACGTTTCCTTTCCTTTTCATTTTTTGTTTTTGTAGTTGTATAAACAAACAAAAAAGCCGTATTTGGTAAACAAGTCAAGTCATAAATTTCAACATTGAAAGCTAAAGAAAAAAAATATGGGAACTACTAAGAACTTCTTCTATTAATTTGCCATAAAAAAAACTTACACTTATTTATGTTATTTATACAGACAGAGCTTTTATGACTTTTGTTAAAGTATGAAAAAATTAACTAAAGTTAATAATTTTCATATATTTTTATACTTAAAGTTTAAAGTATTTATTGGGAAATATATTTTAATAAAGTCAATTGGAATAATATCAAAGAGTGTACTTAAGAATTTTCAGACATACAAGTAATAAATTTTTTATAATAGGTAGCTTTTTCTGCAGACTTATTAAGGTATATTTTAAGGCAGTATTTTACGAAATTTTATAGATATTTAAACGGTAAAAGATAAATTAAAAAAAAGTTATAAATTATTTATAACTGAAATAATCTTTTAAAACATATTTTTAAGACATTTCATTAAGTAAAAAAAAATATACAAACAACTTTTTTCTCAAGTATCTAAAAAAATATTATTTTTTCAGTTGTTTTTTTTCAAATTCGTTTAGAATAAGTGTTGCACACACAAATACAGATACACTCATATGTACACATTAGTATGAAACTAAGTTAAATGGAAAATTTAATAGTAATTTTGTGCCACATCGAGCAGAATATTGAGATATGAGATAACAATTACAAAACAGACAACCAAATTTGTAGCCAATTGAATGGTTTGGTTGCGGTGACCGAATTATTCGATTATAACAACAGAAGACCAATAAAAATAAAAAAATAAAGAAAAGAATAAATTGACTGTGACAACAGATTTTTAGTTGTCACAACAGCAATTCGATAGTCGCAACAAATTCAGTTACTACAACCAAACCATTTAATTGGCAACAAATTAGGGTGTCAGCATAAATCTGGGTATAATAAAGAAGTGGTA
Organism: Eustalomyia histrio; assembly: GCA_949748255.1. Classification (NCBI taxonomy): domain Eukaryota; kingdom Metazoa; phylum Arthropoda; class Insecta; order Diptera; family Anthomyiidae; genus Eustalomyia; species Eustalomyia histrio. The sequence continues at coordinate 158,544,443 of OX456524.1, read as the reverse complement.
TAATGAAAACGAAGGCATTAAGCTAAAGATGTATTCCTCTTAAAAATAGAGTTTTATACAGAAATAATGTTTTCAAACCGAAAATCCCGAATTTTGGCCAAATTTCGGTGTTTAGTTAATCGTTATTTTTAGGGTGTATTTTTGATATTTAAAATTTTTGTAAATTACAATAATTAAATAATAAGAAAAACATGGTTTACTTCATTTTCTGTCAACAAACTTTGCGTGTACAGAGTACCGTTTAGAAGACAATGCAAAAACTGGCTAAAGTCTCTTCTTTAAAAATAATTTTTAATGTTGGTTAAAGAACTTAACGGATAGAAAACGGGTTAGCGCATTTAAATGCAAAAGTCATAGCAACATCTTGAGTAGCAAAACTAAAACTTGAATTCTTAATTATACCTTACAAGAAGAGTCTCTTTGTGGGTTCCCTTTTATACCCCAGAGATTTGGATATGTGATAGAAAAAAAAACTTTCAGTAATAAACATATCAGCCCAAGTTGTGATATTTGCGTTTTTATTTTTTCAAGTTTCAATTAAAATTTATTTATGGACTTTGAAAGTCGAAAACTTAAAAAAAAATTAACCACGTGTTTTAAGCTTCATTATTAATATCTGAAATTTTGTATATCTAAAATTTTGTAGTTTTATTTACGCTGTTCTCATCTTACTAACATTTAGCGAAAAAAAAATTGTCTGTTGATTTTAGTAGATTTTTTTGCAGAGCCTTTAATAACAAATTCTTAGTAGCTTTTCCTGATAGATTTAGTATAAATTTATTTCTATGAGTGTAGTGTATAACAATGCACACACACACACACACTTTAAATCATTAAAAGTGCCTAATTTTTTTTTAAGATGTTTTCAAACACTCATGGGTTTAGCAAAGTAGAAAGTTAAATAAAAATCCATTTTATTTTCAATGGCAAAGACACACACAACTACTTGCTAATACCACTACTACAATACTTTTACCACTATTTACTATTCCCAACTACTACTACACCAAGCAACAAATAAATATCTATGATTGTTAAAGGGGAAATAAATGTTACGTTACATACATATTCGGCCATATCTATCTATATAACCGAGTTATATGAAATTATTTTTTATGTAAATCGTTGTAAAAAAGATATGCCTGTATTAAATTGTTCCTTTGCTGAATTAAATCATATATTCCAATAGAATCAAGTTTTAAAATATTTACAAATTTTAGATTTATCCATTGATTTCTTTGAATCATCATTTGTAACTAACGTTTGAAAATTAGAAGAAAAACAAAAAAGGCTTAAATAAATCGTAAATATTTCAAACTGCAAATAAAATTTGATTCATATAAATATTTTATTTATTTTTCAACACATCTGTACTAAACATTCTGATTATTTGCCTCCATTAACATCTTCGAGTATTTTGCTTTATCTTTTTCCTTCAGTTTTGTGTTAAATGTTCAAACCTAAGCTGGTTTAATCTTCCTCCTTCATAGGCGTTGAAAATGACAAATTAAGCATTTAACCATGAGCCATATACAAACATAACAACACATTCATCAAAATATGTTAAGGTTTCATTTTGATTCTTCACCCTTACTTGAAGCCCAAAGTAAAAAAAATGTGAAATTTTTTACATGAATGTTTGAAGGAAAAAAAGCTACAAGTGTTGCGTGAGGTCATCTACGTGACACATATGCTATTTAGAATAAATTTACAGTTCATTTAGAATGAAATTTTTTAAACATTTTTTATGTGATATTTTTGGATTTTTTTCTAGGAATTGTTTTGTTTACTTTTAGTTTGTGTAAAACTTTACACTTTATTGTCTGATACATATTTACATTTCGTTAATATTAATATTGTTATTTTTAACACGCATTTCTAAAATAAATAGTTTTTTTTTTGTTGCCTCTTGGGATTTTACTATTTACAATTGGAGCGAAAGGAACCAAAATATTTCTAACACAATCACAAATACGTCAAATGATATTATCTACACTTTATTGACTTTTGCAGCTTGAACCGCCTTGAATTGTTCTATATCGTCTCAAAGGTTTGGTAATATGGATCAAAATAAGCAAATTAAAAAAAAAAAAAATAAAATAAAAATTAAAATTCACCAATTAAAAAAAAAAGAAAAACAAATTGAGCAAAATAAACGTTTTAACAGTTTTTATTTTGTTTAAGCTCTGCCGTCTGGGAGCTCTAACAGATCTTTTGGGGGCTCGTTATTTTTGTTTAATTATGTTACTTTGCCCGGCTATAAAGTTTTTTACTTTTGCAATGTGGCAACCCTAATTTGATCCCTTAACCTCTATAAAATTACTCTCTTGCCTTCATAAGAAAAAGATTTTTCTTCTTACTGTTCTCTCGATATATTTGCAAACTATTCCCGAAGAAAAAATCCAATAAGAAAAACTATTCATAAATAACGGCGTGAAACTCAGGAAAAAAGCTTTAATAGATTTATGAAAATGATGAACAACTTTATAGATTTTCGTCCACTGTAACACCTTATAAATATGATGAATTCTTTTTTAGAAAAATGCAAATTGAAAACATATTTATAAAACCTTTCTTAAATATGATGAAGAATTTAAAAAAAAATTATTAAGTAAGATTTATGAAATACTTCTTTATATTTGTGAAGAAGTTTCATCAATTGTATGAAGAAATTACATTATATATTTATAAAGACTTTTCCTCAATATAATGCAATTTTTTTTAATTTCAATGTTTTTTGGAAATTATTTAAGTAAATAAAAATGCAAACTTAATAAAAAAAATTACAAACAGCAGTGTTGCAACCGAAAAGAAAATAATTTTTTTATTAAATTTTTATGAAATGATGCTGATTTCTTATAAATTTTTATGAAACAAATTTTACTTTTTGAAAAGGGCACCAAGAAAACTATCTGAATCAAGAACCAAAAGAAATTTGTTTTTATATCCCAAACAATTGATATGACACATAAGAACAGATAAAACTTATAAATTTCAGTAAATAACTCACCATTCTGTAGTTTTCCATGAGTGTAATTCTGCCGATTTAAATTAATATTTAATATTTTTATACGCGCGAACCGATAACCGTTTAGATTTTATACATTTTTGCAGCAAATACACATATTTATTTATATTTAAATAATTATATTATTAAAAAGAATTTTTTAATAACAAATAATAATAATACTTTTTACTGAACACATCTTTTATTAATTGTCCATAAATCGTTTTCAAAAACAGGGGAGTAATATTTAAATGATAAATGGTTAAAATTGACATTAATGAAGAAAAATTGAAAAGAATAAAAAAAATGCAAATAAACAAATACAACACACTAAAGCATTAATGTTTTTGCTCTATCTCTTCTTTTCACTGATGATTATTTTTGAAAACAACAACAATTCCTAACATTTTTTTTTTTAATTTACCAAAAAAAAACCAAACAAGAAAGCAACAAAACATAATCAAAAACTTTAAAATAAGCAACACTTTAATTTCACAATTAACTTTGATTTTAATTTGCCTCAAATTATTTTATATTTTTTTAAACTATTTAGAATAATAAATAAAATTAATTTTTTTATTATAATAATTAAAGCACTTTAACTATTTTTTTATCAACTGTTACGGATGTACGATATGTGACATCAACCGGTTTTCTTGAGAAGTAATTAAAAATAAAATATGTAAGAAGGCAATTTAAAAGAGTTGCATGGCAAAAGTTAATAGTGTAATGAGAGGTAAATAAGAAAAAGAAAAAAAACACAGACAAGACTGTGCAATCATTCTGATCATGAAAGTGCATGCCAATGTTGATGGTTTCTATATAATTATTAAAGCGGCACATATATAATAATTGTATAACAGTAATAAAAAATTGACAAAAATTGTCATATACTTTTATGATCAGAATTACTACACACTCTTGTCTGTTTTTTTTTTTTCTTATTCACTTTCCATTACACAAAACCAAACGAGAAAATAATAAAATATTTAAAATAAGCAACCATTAATTTCACAATTAACTTTAATTTTAATTTGTCCGAAAATTATTTATTTTATCTTTTTTTAAACTATTCAGAATAAATTTAATAAATCTTAATTTTATTATAATTAAATTATGAAATCACTTTTACTATTTTTTTTTTTATTAACTGTTTCGGATGTACGATATGTTAGATCAACCGGTTTACTTGAGTAATTAAAAACTAAATATGTAAGAAGGCAATTTAGAAGAATTGCATGGCAAAAGTTAAAAGTGTAATGAGAGGTAAATAAGAATAATAAAAAAAAAACACAGACAAGAGTGTGCAATCATTCGGATCATGAAAGTGCATGCCAATGTTGATGGTTTTTTTATATAATTAGTAAAGCGGCACATATATAATAATTGTATAACAGTAATAAAAAATTGACAAAAATTGTCATATACTTTTATGATCAGAATTACTACACACTCTTGTCTGTTTTTTTTTTCTTATTCACTTTTCATTACACAAAACCAAACAAGAAAATAATAAAATCTTTAAAATAAGCAACACTTTAATTTCACAATTAACTTTAATTTTAATTTGTCCGAAAATTATTTATTTTATCTTTTTTTAAACTATTCAGAATAAATTTAATAAATCTTAATTTTATTATAATTAAATTATGAAATCACTTTTACTATTTTTTTTTTTATTAACTTACGGATGTACGATATGTTAGATCAACCGGTTTACTTGAGTAGTAATTAAAAACTAAATATATAAGAAGGCAATTTAAAAGAGTTGCATGGCAAAAGTTAAAAGTGTAATGAGAGGTAAATAAGAATAATAAAAAAAAAAACACAGACAAGAGTGTGCAATCATTCGGATCATGAAAGTGCATGCCAATGTTGATGGTTTTTTTATATAATTAGTAAAGCGGCACATATATAATAATTGTATAACAGTAATAAAAAATTGACAAAAATTGTCATATACTTTTATGATCAGAATTACTACACACTCTTGTCTGTTTTTTTTTCTTATTCACTTTTCATTACACAAAACCAAACAAGAAAATAATAAAATCTTTAAAATAAGCAACACTTTAATTTCACAATTAACTTTAATTTTAATTTGTCCGAAAATTATTTATTTTATCTTTTTTTAAACTATTCAGAATAAATTTAATAAATCTTAATTTTATTATAATTAAATTATGAAATCACTTTTACTATTTTTTTTATTAACTTACGGATGTACGATATGTTAGATCAACCGGTTTACTTGAGTAGTAATTAAAAACTAAATATATAAGAAGGCAATTTAAAAGAGTTGCATGGCAAAAGTTAATAGTGTAATGAGAGGTGAATAAGAACAAGGGAAAAAAAAACACAGACAAGAGTGTGCAATCATTCTGATCTAGAAAGTGCATGCCAATATTGACAATTTTTTTTAAAATTATTATAAAACGGCGCATACATTATCAGTATTATGGCTTTATAATAATTATAGAAAATTGTGAAAATCGTCATATACTTTTTTATGATCAGAATAACTGCACACTCTTGTTTTTTTTTTCACTTTCCATTATATTATTACTTGTGGACTTGCAATTTTTCTAAAAATTGTTTTCTTATCAAGTTTGCCATTTTAGCTGTTTTCAAACTAGATCAAGCGATTTTTTATTTCATTTAACTATAAAAAACATTGGAAATTTTACAAATATATTGACGGGGGCTTGTGTTATATTTAAGTTTGAGCAATATTAGTCAGTAAATCAATATACATATTTTTAAATTTTATTGTACAACACTGTGCAAATTTCATTTTATGTTTTTGTACATTTTTAGATTATGTTTATTGCATAAAATATTGTGGGCACATTTTTTTTAGAAATATTTGCTATGTATTGTATAACCACTAAAATACTGCGCCAATATAAACCACAATATAATACTTTAATATTAACAACACTTGAATTTTACAATTTTCTTTAATGATATTTACCGATTTTTTGTCTAATATAAATTATTTTATTTTTCATAACTATCAAAATTACGCATTTAATTAACTTTTTTAATAATTAAAACACACTATTTTTATTGACACGTACGAACGTTGCGTTAGAACTCCCGATCTAGTTGATTACCAAATAAAAACTAAATAAGAATACAATTTAGGAAGAGTTGTAAGTTAAAAGTTATTTAATGAGAGGTGAATAAGAAAAAGAAAAAAAACACAGACAAGACACATTCTGATCATGAAAGTATGTACATTATTAACTTTCGCCTTTTTATCAAGGTTGCCGTTTTAGCTATTTTCCGGCTTTAACTAGCGATTTTTTGTTTTCAATAACACTATACAATTTTTAATTTGCACGGCATGTGCAATAATAAATGAATAAAATATTTGTGGATGAATTTTATATTGTAAGGTGTGTGGCAAAAGGATTAAAATGCTGCTCCATTATATTGAAAATTAAATATTGCAATTGACTTAAAGTTTGACAACATACAAGGGTGCCAGACGTGAGCTCATTTTGGCGATTTTTTTAATGAAATTTTGTCAGACATGACATGATTTTTCATCTTTTTGGCGATTGTTTTAGTGATATTTTGCCAAGACGTTTTGTTGGTTAAAAAATATAAGTTTTGACGATTTTTTAAAATTTCAAATTGTAAATTGTTCTTTTAAAACTGCGTTTTTAGATATTCACATACTTTATCGACTCTGAGTGAGAAAATATGTTAGTAGTAAAAAATGACTAACAAAAAGCTGTGTTTATGCGACAAGCGTTCAATGTTGGCCTGTGTAATTCCCATACAAATTTGACATAAGTAACGTTAAGCGTTAATACTAAACTTCGGCTTATGACAAATTTACATGGGAATGACATAAGCTAATTTTGATAGCTTCCCGCATAAGCACAACTAAAGTATTATTAGGAAATTTGGTGAAATTACACAGCTTAACAAAATATAATTTTATGCACGGATTTAAATTTGAAAAACAAATTTTTAGAATTAGACCAGCTGCTTTTAAATATGTTTTTAAAAATTTCTTTGAAAAAATCGCGGCTGAAATTATAAGACGAATATCATGTGGCTTAAAGTTTTATATACAAATTTTGAAATCAGTGGGTTTTGTAAAAACTTTGAGGATCATCCCCGTCATCCCAATTTTCTTCAAACTTCAACATCTATAATTGAAGTTACCTCAAACTTTCAAGTTATTTTGCTTATTTTTAGTGGCCCTAAAAAGTTTACAGCACCTAACTGGCAAGACATTAGCTAAAAAAATAAATTTTTGTTGCTTTGCATGTATTTTATGTCTCGTGTAGACGTCATATAAAGCCAACCCAGTGCATTAGAGAATTAGTTAACATTTTTCGATTGAAGCATAACTTTTCATATTTATAATTTAAAACATGATATATTAAGAAACTCTTTAAAAAAATTTTCCTCGGCTATGTTAAACATTGCATTCTGTTTGCATTAGTGACCAAATAGACATTTACAAACGCACTTGCATGGATACACTTGTATGTGCTGCACAAATATACTAAAAGCAAGTTAGAGTCTATGGATTTTTAAAGTTTGTGTTTTCTACTTAACAATAATAAAAGGAAAATCGAAAAATTGTCAAAAATTTAACACGTGTGAACATGAAACATGTTTATATACTAAAATAAGCTTAGGTGACACACACACACACCCATACATGAAGGAACACTTGCAACTACAAGTATACGAAATAAACACATGCTATACAGATATGTTCATGGATGCATCACATCCACGCATACATGCAAACAGTTTTAGGCAAAAAAAAAAAAAATCAAGGTAAGGTGATGTGGTAAAACTATTATCACGTTATGTGTAAAAAATACTTGTGTGTTCGTTCACTAGGGTTGTTCGGAAAATGCAGCTAATTTTTAAAATCACACGAAATACATTGGCGCATAATCATAGTCAAGCGCTTTTGTTGACTATTATAGTCAGAATTAAAGCCAGTTTAAAGTTGAACCGGCTTTAAATGGGTATCACATCAAATGTACCCAATGCCCGCATACATTTTGTACTAAAAAATAAGCAAGTGACAACATTGATCAGCTGATTTTATATTAGTCGAAAAAAAAGATTTGCAATTGCAAAATGTGAAAAGGAAACACTTTATAAACAAAGGACAGAAAAGTCTATTTTTTATTAATAAAAATTAATTAAATTAGTAAATATTATGCAAAATCTCTTATTTATTGATATAATTTTCCTTTCAATATTTTGCAATACAATTTTTTTTTCACAAAAATTTTCATGGCGGATAACAGCTGTTGTAGTTGATAAAACCAACTTCAGCTAATTTTAAAGCAGACTTTAACGATTAAAGTATACTTTTAGTTGTCTATAGTAGGACTAAAGTATACTTTTTAGAAAAGTCTATGATTACGAGCCAATATAACCATTTTAAAATATACTCCCCTAATGAATGATGTACACCTAATCCTGTTTTTACACAAACTTTTGTTATACGATTTCAAAATAACACGGTTGACAGAAATAAACTTATCCTGTTTTTACACGTTTCTTTTTTTTAAATAACGCGACAAAACTTATCCTTTTTTAAATATTTTTAAGTTTTTAAAACTTTAAAATGATTTCATGATTTTTTTATGGAACGTATGTACCGCGTAAAAACAGTATTAGGTGTATGTATATAGCAGTTATTTATGTAAATCTATGCAAATAATACAATATACCAATTCATTTTTATAGGTAAACATATAAAAATGAATTGGTACGCTGAAAAAAATATATACGTCGGTAATTTAACATAAAATCTACAGATTTTCAATTTGAAATGATCTCATTGAAATTAAAGGCCGGTTAATCTATTATAAACAAAAAAATTGACAATTACTTTCTTTGAAAACACTCGAGAAACAATTTTCGTAACACATAAACCTCGGCTAAATGCACTTTACTAAAATTCTGCTAACATTTTGTAAATTTACTAATATTTAAATGACAAAATCATTTGATTTGAAATTATTCTATTTTAAGGCCAAAATCAAGAGTAAATCTTTTAAATTACAGATGTATTATTTTAAGTGTACGTACTCTATAACAAGCATTTATGGTTAGAAACATACTTCAATAAATGAGCAAAGAAAACGACATATTTTTCTTATTTTATTAAACTTCCTACAGATAAGATTTGACAGGTGAATTTTCAACTGAACGCTCTATAAATTTCACATACACATTGTGTAGAGTATCATCAGGTTAGTACGTATCGAAAGATTGATTTTAGCATGTATTTTAAATTTTCTTATATAACTATGAAAGTATTTATATAGTTTATGTGTTACACGATACATACTTAGTTACATGTGTATTTTATATAACATAGATACACATATTAATGTATGTATATGAGGAGACATGTAAAATATAGTCTTAACTTTACATACTATTGCACTTTTCTTATTATTTCTAACTTACACAATGACACAAATACTAAAATTCTGTTAAAGAACTTAAGTCTTAACACGTAACAAAACAAAAATAAAACTTTATTTCCAACTACTATACCTGTGACTATGCTATACGTAGACATTATCAACTGTATGTGAAGATGTTGTTATTTTAAAACAAAACTACATTAACCCCTTATGGTCCTAGCGTCGTCATATGACGACAAAACTTCAAGGACTGATATATTAAAAATTAAATTCCAGATTTGGCAAAAATTGATTTAAAAATTTCAATGTCGAAATAAAAAATTCAGCTTTACCGAACTTTTTTATACCTCCACAGTATTTTTGTAGCAGATTAAATAAAAAATTTAAATTGAGAAAACACTGACGAGTTGAAAAAAAAAATGTAATTAAAAACGCTAATGGATGTGAAAACATTTTTTGTGGTTAAAAGAATAGTGGTAAAAAAACAAAAAAAATTGTATTTACCTTAAAAAAAAATTGTTAAAAAAAAATTTTTGTGCTAAAAATATCTGGATGAAAAAATTTAGGTTAATTTAGGCGCCGGGTAAAAAAATATGAAAAACAGTTTTAAGCACCGAATGCTATGAGGGCAACACTGCTCCTGTCAACAGGCATCTGGCTCCTCTCAAAATTTAAACAAGCTGCGTCATTTTATGATAGAGAATTTAATGGAGAAAAGTGAATTTCGTGTGCTCATTAAGCATTATTTTTGCGGAAAAAAACCCGATCACTTAAAACAAGGCTAAGCTTGATATATACTACCCATGGGAACTGGGCACATTTAATTTCAATGCTAAAAAAAATTGGTTTACTGAATTTCGTTGAGGCCGTACAAGCAGGGAAGATGCCGAACGTTCTGGACGCCCAGTTGAGATCTCTACACCCGAAACAATTGACAAAATTTACGATATGGTGTTGGCGTCGGCCAACATGCGAGAGATTTTGGAAGCATCTCACATGGCTCAATGGTTTCAATTTTGAATGATCACTTGGGTATGAGAGAGCTTTCCGCAAGATGAGTAACGCGTTTGCTCACAATCGACCACAAACGCATGTACAGTTTCCATGGCAAAAATTCATGAATTAGGCTACGAATTGCTGCCTCATCCGCCCCCGTATTCGCCGTATTTAGCCCCGAGTGACTATTTCTTGTTTTCAAACCTGAAGAAATGGTTCGGCGGAAAGTGATTTGACTCCAACAATGAAATCATCTCACAAACAAATACATATTTTGAAGATCTCGACAAATCTTATTTGTTTGTAAGGGATACAAAAAATTGGAGAAACGTTGTACAAAGTGTAACTACTATGAACTTTGCTGGAAACTACAAATTAATTAATAGCTACCAACTCTGCTTTGAAAGGTATATTTTTAAAATTAATTAACAATAATGGATAATAATGAAATTGTAGAGTTCCTTTAATTGTCTGTAGGTTTATTGATGTGAAAATTACAACCAAGGCATGAGATAGTTTACTTCATTTAACGTTTGACTGATCACACACGTTTATACATTAAAGTGGGAGGGGGGTGAAATATTTTATTGTACAACCTGCAAATGCACAGCAAGGCGGCTAAACTGAGTTGGTCATATTTAAAGCAATTTTTTGCTATTTAACAAATTTTTATAAAAGAAATTATATTATTTCGATAGAAATCTAGAAATTTAAGACACTTTTTACTTTAAAATTTGTATGTGAAAAAATTTAAATTTTAAATGATTTTGCTATAAAAAGAAGCAATTACTGTTCCATTGAGAGCACTGGTGAACCAATACACTGCTCATACCTACAGGTTGGTTGAAAAGTTCCTGCGCTCACCAAGAGATGGCACTGCTAGCTCCAAACTTTTTTTTTCTCAAGTTGGTATAACTGTCCTGAGAACACATGGAAAGTTGCAAGTCATTCTGTCAATTCTTTCTTTGTTTTCAAGCCATTTGAAGTTGACGTGTCATTGATTTTTTTTAATATGGAAAAAATTTAATATCGTGCAGTCATTAGATTCTTTGTTTTGAAGGGTTTAAAAGCAAAGGAAATTTATGAACAATTGTTAGAAGTGTATAAGGAGTCCTCACCTTCAAAACGCACCGTTGAATTTTGGGCTGGTGAATTTAAACGTGGTCGTACCAGCCTTGAAGACGATCCACGCGAAGGACGACCAAAAAATGCATTGAGCAGGTACATTATATGGTTAGTGAAGATCCATGTTTGACTAAGCGTGAAATTGCTAATGCCATAGGCATCTCAGACGAACGAGTACTCCATATTTTACATAAAGAACTACGTATGAAAAAACTGTTTGGAAAGTTAGTGCAGCACACATTAACAATTCAACAAAAACTGGATCGAAAACAAATTTCTCAGCGTAATTTGGAGCGTTTTAAGCCGAATAAAACCGACTTCTTGCGTCGTTTTATAACTATGGATGAGACTTAGATCTACCACCATGATCCTAAATTGAAACAAGAACGTTTACAGTGGACTGAAGCTGGTTGTTCAGCTCCAAAGCAGGTGAAGTCACAACGATCAGCAAAGAAGGTTATGGCATCAGTTTTTTGGGATGCAAAAGGAATTTTGTTGATTGATTATCTTCAGAAAGGTAAAACAATCAACTCTGAATATTATTGCAGTCTTTTGGATCAGCTGGATGAAAAAATTCGTGAGAAAAGACCTGGTTTAAATAAGAAAAAAATCATTTTTCATCAAGACAATGCACCTGCTCACAAAAGTGTTTTGACGATGGCTAAATTCAAAGAATTAAAGTACGAATTGCTTGAACATCCACCGTATTTACCAGATTTGGCTCCCAGTGACTACTATCTCTTCAGAAATCTCAAACAATTCTTTCGTGGAAACCATTTTTCGCGGAATGACGGTTATTTTGCAGAGCTTCCGGAAAACCATTATAAGAATGAGATAAAATTATTGGAAGATCATTGGAACAAGTGTATTAAGCTTTTAGGAGATTATATTGAATAAAAAAATATATTTCGTAATAAAAATAGTATTCATTTATTTCGACCGCAGGAACTTTTTAATCAACCTGTATTACAACAGTTTTTTTTTCTTCATTCTTTTTTATAAATTCTTGAAGGTTCATCAAACTTTTAAATACATGGTCAGGAGGTTTTGGTTTATAAAATAGCATTCCTTTGCTTTACAAAATTAAATTTACTTTAACTATCTATTGTATGTTTCCATGTAATTTTTATTTTGAGATTTGTTTTTTTTTTTTAAATTTCCATCTTTAACCTGCCACAACTGTTGCGCCCCTCTTAAAAGTTTGTAAAACTTTTAAATAAATGGTGACGGAGGCTTCGGTTTATTAAATGACATTATTTTTCTTTTCAAAATTAAATTTACTTTTTCTACACATTTTATGTTTTAATGTAGTTGAAGTGTGAGTTTTCATGTTTAGTTTGTGCTTTATTTAATAAATAAGTTTTCCTATCATTTTTGGTTATCGAACTTTAACACAAAACAAAATCAAATAACACGTGACAATCTAAGGAAACAAAGAAAACAAAAAAACAAATTGTCGTTTGTCCTTCAAAAAGTCCCATGTGTATTTTTAACAAAACTTGAAATGTCCTGATAGAAATTGTTACAGCACAACGGAAATAATTTTAGAAATGTAGAACTTGGTACTTTTTTGCAGGCAGGTAAACAATGCAATGATATGTACACAGAGAAAAAAAAATAATATCAAATATAATAATTATATCATTTTTAAATAAAGTATGAATCTTATTAAATTAATCATGACTCTAGTTAAAATATATAGAAACTTGTTTAACACATAGGCTGAAAAATCCATAGGATGACACATAGGTGGCGCCGCTAATAAAAAAATCCATATGATTTTTTGGAACTACCAACCAAAATTTAATGACAATTCGTTTATTAGTGAACAAGTTACAGCTGTTTTAGTGACGCTACTTTTGGAATTTTGAAAATAGATTCAAAATTATTTCATGTGTTAATTAATCATTGCTTTTTAATGGGGGAAAAATACCGTTCAAGCCAAAGCTTGGCTTGATAAGTGTTATTCGGACTCTGCTCCATCGAGACAAATGGTAAAAAACTGGTTTGCTGACTTTAAACGTGGTTGTACAAACACCGATGACGCCGAACGCTCTGGTCGCCCAAAAGGGGTAGTGATACCGGATAACATCAAAAAAGTTCACAAAATCGTTTTGGCAGACCGCAAAGTGAAGTTGCAGGAGATAGCTGATACCTTAAAAATATCAAACTAACGTGTTGGATTTTTTTTGCATGAACGTTTGTCCATAACAAAGCTGTTTTCGAAATGGGTGCCGCCGCGTTTGCTCACAGTGCACCAAAAACAGCAAAGTGTCTAGGATTCCAAATGATGGCCCATTGCTTCCGTCTCCACCGTATTCGCCATATTTGGCCTGTTTTCAGGCCTATTTAGTAATGCGTTAAAGTGATTGTATCGCTCTTGAAGTAGACTATGTTGATGAATAAAGTCGAATTTTGCCAAAAAAAAAATATTTTTTTATTGATTATCCTACGGACTTTTCAACCGATGCGTGAAATCGAAAACAAATTTCAAAGCTATTTCTATTCAATTTAATGTTGTTTTTGCTTGATTTCAAAATATTTCTTTCTGTGTATATTAATATAGAACAACTTGGTTTTAATTTAAGCAACATATTTCTTAACAAAGACTGTATGAGAAATAATTATTTAAACAAATAATCATTTCCTTCCCAGCAAAACCATTTTATCAACTACATACCAAGCTATTTACTCGCTTAATTACTATTGTTCGCGATGTCCAAAAAGTAATGGGTACCCATTATTTTTTGACTGTTTGTAAGCGAGAGGGTAATGACCACCCATTCCTTTGTGTTTTTTGTAAGTGAGGCGATAATTACCACTCATTACTTTTTGGACATCGCGAAAAAAAGTAATTAAGCGAGTAAATAGGCTGATATGTAGTTGGAACCCTGTTTTTGCTGGGTTTAAAAAAATATCTCAAGATTTATAAAACTTTTTGTCAATTTTAGTTTTTGTATAAAAAAAAAACAACTTTTTTATTTTTAATCCACGTTTCATATTAACTATTTGTGGTAATCATTTACATTTAATTAGTTATCTTTGTTATTTTATTTTAATTTTTAAAATATGTAAATATAATATACCCCATTAAAAGTTATAAAACTTATTATATAAACATATATAGTGTTTTTTTTTTTAACAAAGTTTCTTGAATACGATTAAATGAAATTTGTCTATTAATTTAATAAGAATTGTCTGCACTAAAGTAGTTAAAAGTTATTGTCTATAAAATGGGGAACTAAGCCATAATACGAATACAAACACTACACTGCATATTATATGTATTATAAGGATTTGCTTTTAAATAAATACGAATTTATAAAAGTCAAAATTCTCTGGCATTTGAAGAAAAACAAACAAAAAACTAGTCGAAAAATAAGACACATGCGCAGTATTGGCGGCGGTACCTATATTTAAAGTATTCTCTTAAATTGAATTCTCTTAAATCGGATTAAGTATTATAACAAAGCAACAGGCTTCTTTTTTTAAATCGTATATATAATTTTATGTGGATATTTCCTACATTGATCATCAGAGAAGACAAAAAAAAAGCAAAATTCAGTGTACGATATTTAAAGTAAAAAAGCAGAATTCAATGTATTTAAAGGCAAAAAACAAATAAAAATGTAAAAGTTAGGGAAAACACCTTTTTAAAAAATAAGAACAAAAATAGCAGAAGAAACATTTTTTTAAGAAAAAAGCACTTTGAGGCAAAGCAATTAAAAAGCAATTTAATGCTTAAAAATCTTAAGTCTTCTACATAAGCCTTCTTAGACTTATGTCTGTTTTTTTTAAATTTCAAACATCGATTTTCAAAAATTTGAAAGAAGAGCATTAAAGGGTTAATAATGCAAATTGTTTAAAGGTACACCTGGGTGGCGCTTTTAAAAAAATGTAAAATTTGCTAAATACTTATAAATTAACTTGCGATACAATTTCACAAATGCATTTTAAAAATGAAAAATTTTAATACTTTTTAATGCCAGTTATATAATGTTATTTGAAAAATTAATTAAATTTTTATTTTTGGCATTTCAAGGTACACCACCACGTTTTTTCTTTTTTTAATCCATCCACATAATTATAATTTAATCGACCCAAGTCTATGATTGTAAACATGAGCGAAATGCTAAATAAAGCACTTTCTACAAAAATATTTTTGTGAAAAAATGCCGAAAAAATGCAAAAAAAGTCTTACGTTTCAAGGTACACTCGTTGTAGGGTACACCACATTCCTCTACAGTAGTTATTTATTTATTTATTTATTTATTTATTTATTTATTTATTAAACATATAATTACAAATTATATCTTAATACCCTAACCGAGCACTAGCAACGAAGGCTCTCGGCTCGTTGTAGCGAAAACAGACCAGAGCCTCTGGTGGGAATCGAACCCACGACCCTCGCACTGATAAGCTAGCACGCTACCAACTAGCCTACCGGGGCGCCCTCTCTACAGTAGTTTACAGTCACTTTTGCGTAATAAAAGCAAATGTCCTTTTTATGTATTCTTGTCTATTAAATCGCAATAAAAAATTTTTATAATTTAACTTTTTTTAATTTTTAAAAATATTTAAGACTATTGTGTCGAAGGCAGTTTGATTACTTCAACTATAGTGTTGGCCCAGAATACAAACGTGACGTATAACAATTGTTGCTGTTATAGAAACTAACATTCCAACGCGCGTATAGGTCAAACCAATAATAAGTTGGCGAAATATTTTATAAATCTTCACTATTTCAAAAAAAAAAAATCTTAAAAAAATTAATAAAAACTCTCCTACAAATTTACAATTTCGGTTATAAAATACTGCTGTTTGTAATTCTCATAAAGTTTACATTTTTATTTACTTAAATGATTAAAGATTATGAAACTGCTTGATTAAACTTTTTCTTAAATATAAAGAAACCTTTAATATTTTTTAAAAAATTCTTCAACATATTTAAGAAGAACATGAAGAAACTTGTTATCAATTTGCATTTTACTGAGACAATTTCATCATATTTATAAAGTATTACATTGGCCGAAGGTCAAAGAAGGTTTTCATCATAAAATTTTTCATTATTAAAATGAAGCTTTTTCCCCAAGTGTATTATCAATCAATTATAATTTATTAATTGTCTTAAATGGAAAGCGAAACCTTTAAATTAACTTTAAATTTTAGATCATTACATTTAGTTTATGATTTAATTGCTTGTGTGCGTTTGAATGAATCAATTATTGTGTGTGTGTGGGTGGGTGGCTTTGTGTGTGTGTCTTATAAATACAATAATTGGTTTTGTGACAATTACGCCAACTGGTGATTAATTGAATTATTAACAGAAGCAATAACATTATCATTTACATCTTTATAAAACCATATTGACAAGGAAGGTCTGCCGTGTGGTTCTCATCGATTTTAATTAATTTTAGATACGAGGGCGGGTCAATAAGTCAGTGATTTTTTTAAATTCTCTTTTCTAAACTAAAAGGGCAACACTGTTCCTGTTAATAGGCATCTGCCAGTTGACTCCTGTCAAACAGCTAATTGATAGCAGACTACCGCGTGATTTGATTTTAGGATTGACGAGAAAATAGAAAATGGCAGTTTTCATGGCGAAAATCCGTGAATTGCTCCCTCATCCGTCCTATTCTCCGCATTTAGCCTCGAATAGTCATTATTGTTTCCAAAACGGAAGAAATGAAATCATTTCGCAACCAAACCTATTTTGATTACCTCGACAAATATTATTTTTTTGCAAGGGATAAAAAAAAAATTGGAGAAACATTGCGCCAAGTATCTACAGCTCAAAGGTGACTATGTTGAAAAATAAAATGATTTTTTATTCAAAAAACTGTGATTCGTTCAAAAATTCAAGGACTTATTGATCCAATCTTGTATTTAATAGAGGAGTGAGGAAAAAATGATGAGTGAGGAAAAAATGATGAAAAGAACAGAGCAAAAATCGCTCTGGCAAGATAAAGTCCCTTTAGTCATGTCACATCCCGTTTTAGCGGAATATTATCACATTACAGGGTCAAAAATTTCAGTCAAAAATTAACCCTTTTTTATTTTTGAGTTTCTCTCATATTAGCTCCAGTGAAATATATACAAATTGAATATCAAATGACAGGTATTGAAAAGATTTATCAAATAAAGTACACAAAATATTAACAAGTTTTCAAATAATAAAAATTGAAACAGTTCTTTCATGTGAGCTCCAGTAAAATATATCACATAAAAGGTATTTTTCTAATCTATCTATGAAGTATTCAAAATAATAAAAAGTTTAAAAAAAAAATGTTACAAACAACTTTAGAACTAATTTTTAACCATATAAGTACCAATATGTTGAATAATGAAAGTTTTTTATTTTGTTTCCTCCGTCACATATTTAAATTTAATCGAATTCTGGGGTCACCCACAACAGACTCTCCCTGTTAGTATAGGAACAAGTATATTAAACTTATCATTATATTTAGACATTTTGTGAAAATCAATAGAGCTAAACTCACTTTAAAAATGCTTGTTTTTTGAACCAAACATATACCGAAAGAAAAGCTTCTTCAATTTTTGTGCAATTTAAAATTTTATAAATATTTATGAAACATTTCATAAATACCACGAATAATAAATTACCTTAAAAATATTCCAAAGGCCGTCATAAAAAATATAAATTTTCATTTAATGATTCTTAGTGAGGATTTATAAAAAAAAAATATGAAATGTTTCATAAATACTATAAAATGTTTCACTGGAAGAAGATCTATGAAACATTTCATAGATATGATGAAGCTCTTTTAAGTGTTTAGATTGAATTATTGTATATTACAAACAAAAACTCCTGCATTCGAGGATTAAACAATATTGAGTTATTTGATTTGTGAAGTTAAAAAAAATTCCAAATTTAAAATGAATTTCATTTAATAAAAATAGAAAATATTTGCTTATTACATACATATTTATTTTATATTATGTATATATTTATTTACTTCATGTATAAAAGGTTGAGAGAAACTCTATTCACGAAAATAAATATATAAATACTAAGCTTTAAAGACATTACAAGGACAAAGCGGCCAAATAACATGGCGCAAAGTTGTTGGCATATAAAGTATTAAATCATGTCATTAGAACGTTAACAAAAATATCAGCAAATTTGAAGAAGAAAATGACATAATTCGAAAAAGTCTAGAAAGATTTTTTTTGGAGACTTTACGGTGAAGCGACACTAAGATCTAAATGAGATTTTGACACATAAGGAGACCGGACGGACATTATCTCAACACTCCATTTGGGAATTATGTTTGAAAAAATTTCGATCATCATCCCAAACAATGGAAATGGCAGTTATGACCCTTTGCCAATTGGTATTATGATCGTTTGTATTTTTTACATTAAATTTATACAGGTTGGTTGAAAAGTTCCTGCGCTCACCAAGAGATGGCACTGCTAGCTCCAAACTTTTTTTTTTCTCAAGTTGGTATAACTGTCCTGAGAACACATGCAAAGTTGCAAGTCATTCTTTCAATTCTTTCTTTGTTTACAATCCATTTGAAGTTGACGTGTCATTGATTTTTTTTAATATGGAAAAAATTGAATATCGTGCAGTCATTAGATTCTTTGTTTTGAAGGGTTTAAAAGCAAAGGAAATTTATGAACAATTGTTAGAAGTGTATAAGGAGTCCTCACCTTCAAAACGCACCGTTAAATTTTGGGCTGGTTAATTTAAACGTGGTCGTACCAGCCTTAAAGACGATCCACGCGAAGGACGACCAAAAAATGCATTGAGCAGGTACATAATATGGTTAGTGAAGATCCATGTTTGACTAAGCGTGAAATTGCTAATGCCATAGGCATCTCAGACGAACGAGTACTCCATATTTTACATAAAGAATTACGTATGAAAAAACTGTTTGGAAAGTTAGTGCCGCACACATTAACAATTCACACAAACTGGATCAAAAACAAAATTCTCAGCGTAATTTCGAGCGTTTTAAGCCAAATAAAACCGACTTCTTGCGTCGTTTTATAACTATGGATGAGACTTGGATCTACCACCATGATCCTAAATTGAAACAAGAACGTTTACAGTGGACTGAAGCTGGTTGTTCAGCTCCAAAGCAGGTGAAGTCACAACGATCAGCAAAGAAAGTTATGGCATCAGTTTGTTGGGATGCAAAAGGAATTTTTTTGATTGATTATCTTCAGAAAGGTAAAACAATCAACTCTGAATTATTATTGCAGCCTTTTGGATCAGATGGATGAAAAAATTCGTGAGAAAAGACCTGGTTTAAATAAGAAAAAAATCATTTTTCATCAAGACAATGCACCTGCTCACAAAAGTGTTTTGACGATGGCTAAATTCAAAGAATTAAAGTACGAATTGCTTGAACATCCACCGTATTCACCAGATTTGGCTCCCAGTGACTACTATCTCTTCAGAAATCTCAAACAATTCCTTCGTGGAAAACATTTTTCGTCGAATGAAGAGGCTATAGCAGCCGTAGACGGTTATTTTGCAGAGCTTCCGGAAAACCATTATAAGGATGTATAAAATTATTGGAACAAGTGTATTGAGCTTCTAGGAGATTATATTGAATAAAAAAATATATTTCGTAACAAAAACAGTATTCTTTCATTTCGAGCGCAGGAACTTTTCAATCAACCTGTATATAGAAAAACTTAAGTTGGCAAAGTCACGACTTGAGAATCTGATTCACAAATAAAAATGTTTTTAATTAAAACTGAATTTATTTATTTTTTTATTGGCTAATATCTCTAACCTTTGCTGTAAATCTTGATTCTTTTGTATTGTTTCCGGAAATTGAAGCCATCGAGCTAAGAATGTTGAGCATTTTATATTTTTGTTGTCTCCATCGTCAACATCGTACAAGATATACAGTATGCAACAACAACAACAACAAAATATAATTTTATGTAAAATTCCAATTTGTATCACTAGCACTATTATACGCTGTAAACACAATCATGTTTATGATGACAATGATAACTCAGGGATGATAGTCTTTATAAAGATGATGCTTTAGAAGATGATGCTCAACTAATATCATTATGCAAACATACAATATACACACAAACAACCCTCCACCCCCCCCCTCCCCCCATCCGCCCTGTAATGACTTGACTTAGATTTAAGTATGAAATACTTATACCAGCAGAAGACAAAAACAAAAAAAAAAGCAAAAAAAAAGTCATCATCATTTAAGCTAAACAACACGTTAGTAAGAGGGGGGGGGGGGGGGGGGGGGAAATGAAAATGCCAAGAATAGTTTAATCATTAGTTTCACGCTTTCTTGTATTATATAATACACCCTTACACCCTTGCAAAAAATATAGTACATCCTCAGAGAAGTCTAAGAAAATCGCCCGCCATGACTTCAACAAAACGAAAGTGCTGATTTTCATTTTCGAATAAAAGATCTGTCGGGCGTTTCAAATTTGTGATTAAAAGTGTGAAGAGTTTTAGAATTTATATAAAAATTTTGGAATTTTTCTACTATTTGGTGAATAAAACATTTTGTAATATTTTTTTACCATTTCAAACCCGTGAAGGGTATAAAAAATTCGATAAATCCGAATTGAGCCGTTTTACCAGATAACATTTATATTAACATTTTTCTCATAAACATTTTTAAAATTAATAAAAAATGTTAATTTAATTCTATAAAAATGTCTGGAACTGGTGTAAAACTACAATTCGACAAGACACTTTATTTAACATTTGGTCGTTGTGATTTGCAATTTAATAAGGAAAAAAAAAAATAGTATGTAGCATTGGAGGGTAATTCCAGGAAAACAATTTCTAGTAAATGTTATCAATGGTGTTGTTGCTAATCCCTTTATGATATTAAAGAAGCTTTACGCTGATGTTTGTAGGCAAAATGTTAATATTTTGCGAAGAATTTCAATTATTATTAATATTACGCGTGTTAATTAAATTAGTTTCTTAGTTTTTATGCGCATCTGTATAATTTATATGAAACCTGAGGTTGAGGGTGATGAATTCCTTAACGATAATGTTTAAATGCAGCAATCATGATAATACAGGCAACTTGTTAAGGTTATAAGGTATACCCTCTTTTAAATTAAACAAATATTTTTATTCGATTTTGTGTTTTTTTTTTATACGATTTTTAGGTTAAAAAAAAGGTATTTTCATTACGGAAAAAAATCTTTTGTATCTAAGAACATCTTTATGATACTAAAATTAAACAATTTGTTCTTAGGAAAATACACGGATTTTTTTTTTGATATTTGGTTTTTCAGTGTGAAAAAAAGAGATTCATGACATGTTTGGCATTGCCAAAAATGCCCAGTTAGGTTTACCATTTCACCATGAATAGACTAACAAACGAACAACGCTTCAGGATCATGAAATTTTATTATCGAAATTCATGCCGTATGAAAAATGTGTTGTGTAAATTACGTCCACTTTATATTCGTTACAATTTATTCAAGCTATTGTGACCCAGATTCGCACCAGTTTCACTTTATTGAATATTAATCCAACAAGAGTGCGTACCAAGGAGAATATTGCTGCTGTACCGGCCAGTGTCAATGAAGATTACGAAATGTCAATACGTCGCCGTTGTCAATAATTGGGCTTGTGTTAATCGACCACCTGGAAGATTCTACGTAAGGACGTCGGTATTTTAATACCGACAAAAATACAACTCCTAACTAAAACCAGGTGACATACCACAACGTCGTTTGTTTGGCGGACGGGCCTTAGGAAAGTTGGATGAAGATACATTTTTCTATCAAAAAAATTGTCCTCAGCGACGAAGCTCATTTTTGGTTCAATGGGTACGTCAACAAACAGAGTTGCCGAAGTTAATGTGAAGAGCAGCCAAAGGCAATTCAAAAGCTGCCAATGCACCCTGCTCTGTTTGGTGCGGTTTGTGGGCCGGCGGCATCAATGGAACGCACTTCTTCAAGAACGATGAAAATCGCATCGTCACAGCCAATAGAGCAAGGTACCGTGCAATAATTACCGACTTTTTGTAGCCCAAAATTAAAGAATTGGACTTGGTTGGCATGTGGTTTCACCAAGACGATGCCACATGCCACACGACATGCGATAGCATGAACCTACTCGCAACGTTACAGTCAATAGAGCAAGAAACCGTTCGATGATTACAGAAATTTTTTGCCCCTTTAATCACCCAGCCCAAGGCGCTGGGTTATGAACTTGAAAATTGGCACTAAGAAGGGAATTTTGGAAAATTTTTCGATGAGGTGCAAAAAGGGAAAAATCTCTAATCATCGCACGGCAGAAACCCGAAATTATGGGGTAATTTATTGATAAGGTACTTTTTAATTTTCAGCAGGCCCCTGACGTCCTCCCAAAATTTCAAATGTGTGTTCCCTAGTGTATAGATTAATTCACTGATAATGTAATTATTGGAATTTCCAATAACAACGTGATAAAAGTGGGGGTTAAAAATGGGAAAAGTGCACTTTAATTGCCCAGACCATACCGCTAGAGCTATCTACGAACATGATATTTAACATGCCATTGGCTCCTTCGGCCACGACATCTACTAATCAGTATATTTTGAAATTTTAAAGGGTAGTGGCAAAACCTCCTCTTCAACGTCCTGCTCAAAAAACTTCCGCTAGAAAATCTTACATTTAAAATATGTGTTCCCTATAGCATGAACTAATTCACGGAAGATATACTTTTTGGATTTTTTTTGATAAATACTTGATATAAATGGGGTTTAAAAGAGAAAAAGTGTGCCTATAAATGAGCTGTTTAAATCCTTTAAACTTAACAAAATTTAAACACACCCTACAAAAATATTAAACAATTTATTAAAGCAAGAAGAGCCTTAGAATAAAAAAAAAGGAATTCAATTGTCCTCAAAAAATATTGTGATATTTAAAACTAGTGGCAACGAAGAAGTATCACACTTTTAAATTACACAACAGTTTTATAAAGATGTTAATGATAATGTTGATGTTTATGCTTCTGCAAACAATTTAGTTAATTGCCAGTTGGTGTAATTGTTACAATTTCAATTATTTTATTTATAACACACACTCATAGATACGCCCATAGTTATTTAACATGCAAACGCACACAAGCAATTAATAAAAACATAAACAAAATGTAATAATCTGATATTTGAAGTTAATTTAATTGTTATATACTTTACAATAAGGACAATAAATAAATGATAATTGATGAATACATACACTACGATAATTGTTATATCCCAATATACCATACAGCAATCAAACTGCAATAAAACTTGAGAATAAGCTTATATAAATAGTGTGTTTTAAGCTTCACTTAATTTCGCTTATTATAATCTTTATAAAATGTGAATTCTCAAGCAGTATTTAACAATGCTTGAGAAAAGATTGTTATACATAACTTTTTCTAAAGTATGCTTATAAACAACATGCACATATTGAACAACGCAATATGACGATTGAAATAGAAATATTTTTCAATACTTGTTGACTTTGTTCTACGCTTATAATGCATACAACAAGTGCGATTAATTTTTTTTTTTTAATTTGTCAAACGTGTTTTGCGTGTAAATTTAGTTGTAAATTTTATATATAGTGAAAGTGCAATTGCATATTAAATTTAATTATTTTTATAATAATTTTTATTTATGGTTAAAATGAGTTATTATTATTTATATTTAAAATTAAAATACAAATTATATGAAATTAAAAAAAATAATTATGATTTCTCTTTTTCAACACTTAATAATATATTATATGTGAAGCTTATTCTACAGTTATGAAAAAAAGCTTATAAATATATTGAGTCAAATAAGCTTTTCTATACGCAAGTTAATACAATATTATTTTTGTAAGCTTATTCTACAATTGCAAGAATAAGCTTATAGTAACCATACACACACAATATTTTTACGAGGGTCCCGTTTTGATTTTTCTACAATTGTTACGATAGCCTTTTTCAATATATTCTCAAGTATTTTTCAAGCTTAAGGCTTGTGTTTGTAAGCTTATAATAATATTTTTCTCAAGTCATTTGGTATGTTGGGATGACTATTTCAGTACATATCTATGTATGTATGAGTTACTTTGAAATGTATACATTGATATATTCATCATAAGCTACGTAGAGTAGCAATATATCAAAAACATAATTAAAATTTTAAACGAAATATTAATATATTATTAATACGCTAAGTTTTGTATATTATTTAAATTTGTATATCGTATAACCTTTTAAGTTTAAAGCAGATATTGTGTATGACAGTTAAATCATAAAACCATGACCGTAGCAAACAACTTTATGTGGAGTGTAAAGTTACACAGATGTAACATTACTCGTATTATCAAACTTACTACAAAAAATTCTTTTTTAGTTTTCCAAGTGCTATGCTGAAACCTCCTATCATTCAGAGAAAGAAATAAACCAAAAAAAAAAAGAATTCCAAACAATACAAGTACAAATAAAAACTATGTACTAAACAAATCAAAAAATTTTTTCGCAATAATCTGATTGTAGAAATAAAAGCTACAAACTGTTGCTGATCACAAACATTATTAGGGTTTTTAGTGAGTTTGGTATTCAATGCAGTATAACCAAGGACCCTATAAACCAGAATGAACAAACTACCAAATTTTTAGCCACCCATGATGCCATGGTACCAATAAAATTCTTAGCCGAGACCACGAAATTCGTAGCCGATTTACAGAAACATTTAGCCCTTTAGCAAGGGTTGGAGCGCAAGTACAGTGATTGTGATGAGAATGTACACATGTTTGAATTGGTACAACCCTTGCTAAGAATTTTTTTTGTAATCGCACCATTTGGCATCATGGCATCATGGGTTGCTAAAAATTTTGTAGTTTGTTCATCCTGGTTTATAAGGTCCTTGGTATAACAAAACAAAAACTATATAACACACAAAAACTATAGGAAACCTCATAAATAAATAAAAAAAAATTAATATTGTTTTTGCGATATGCATATAAATAATACAAGCCAAAGAACGAATATAAATTCGTATAAAAGAAAGTTGAATACAAAATGTTTTTACAAGGATTTGCACACATACATACACATAAACACATTCAGACATATGTATACTACAACAACGAGTACCCAATAAACATTGCTTAAATTTAACATTATTTGAAGTGATTATCAAATTGAAAAAAAAAATTTGTATTTCTTATTTTGAAACAGTTTCTTTTGAAAATTTAAAGGGAATATGGATTTCTTTTTTAAATTGTAATTTAATGAAAATAAACTGCAAAAAATAAAATTCTTTATCCTGTTTTTATTTGCTTGATTTAAGCTTGAGAATAAATCTTGAATGCTAGAGCTGTTCGAACTTGAATTGAACTGCAATTCAAGGCTTGAATTCAAGCATATTTTTCACTTTTATGTTCGACTGTTATGTTCAAGTATTAAATTTGCTGGAGTACACTATTAAATTACAGTATAATTTAAGTATA
Source organism: Eustalomyia histrio (assembly GCA_949748255.1). Taxonomy (NCBI): domain Eukaryota; kingdom Metazoa; phylum Arthropoda; class Insecta; order Diptera; family Anthomyiidae; genus Eustalomyia; species Eustalomyia histrio. Next base: position 158,518,424 of record OX456524.1, on the reverse strand, counting down.
GATTAAGGTTTGAAATTGTTACATATGACTGGAATTACACTTGATTTATACTTAAAATCCAGCAAAATTGTTTTTGGATTATATCAAAATAAGTCATTTAATAGAAATAAATTGCAAAAGATAAAATTTTTATCGGCTTGATTTAAGCTTGAATGTAAGAGTTTTTGGTGTATTGTTCGAACTTGAATTTGACTGCAATTTAAGGTTTGAATTAAAACACATTTACACTGTAATGTTCGACTGGAATTCAAGCATACATTTTTTTTAAGTATGCTATTGAATTACAGTATAATTGAAGTATAGATTTAGGCTTGAAATTGTTAAATATAACTGGAATTACACTTGATTTATACTTGAATTCCAGCTAAATTATTTTTGGGTTATATCAAAATAAGTCATTTAATGGAAATAAATTGAACAAAATATAATTTTTATCGCATTGATTTAAGTTTGAAAATAGTGCTTGAATGCAAGAGTTTTGTTCGACTGGAATTCAAGCATACATTTTTTTGAAGTATGCTATTGAATTACTGTATAATTAAAGTATAAATTAAGGCTTGAAATTGTTAAATATGACTGGAATTACACTTGATTTATACTTGAACTCCAGCTAAATTATTTTTGGGTTATATCAAAATAAGTAATTTAATGGAAAAAAAAATATAATTTTTATCGCATTGATTTAAGCTTGAAAATAGTGCTTGAATGCAAGAGTTTTGTTCGACTGGAATTCAAGCATACATTTTTTTGAAGTATGCTATTGAATTACTGTATAATTAAAGTATAAATTAAGGCTTGAAATTGTTAAATATGACTGGAATTACACTTGATTTATGCTTGAATTCCAGTAAAATTGTTTATTGGGTAGTCATCACACAACCTAAATCAAAATATTTTGTGTGAAATTCTTAGTTTCATTTTTTGATTTCTAACAAAGGTTTTTGGACTGAAAAATCTTCCAATGTACTCTAAAGACTTTAAAATTAGTTTTTTTTTAAACAAACGACTTAGATTTATATTAAAAATTCACCAATTTGTTAGATTTCTCTTAAGATTGCACATTGGGGAAAAATAATAAAATTAGTAGAAACAATTGTTCGAAGGTTTTAGAAATATAAGATATAATATAATATATAAGATATAATATATAAAATATAATATAATATATAATATATGAAAGTAAATTGGACTTACCATAAAAAGTTTAGCTGAAATGAAAAAAAAAAAAAAGAAAAATAATATTAGTATACATTTTAGAATTAAATCGTTGATTTTTACATATAAAATTTTTTTAAATATAAAGAATATGAAAAATACTAATGAAAGATATATTAAATGGAAACATTTACATAAAAAATATATACATATTTTTTTTCGTTTACCCTACTGCGTACATACGACAGAACTCATTTTTGAACCAAAAAGTATGTTATTCTTTAAAAATACTCTTTTTAGATGGACTTAAAAACTTTTTATAAAAAGTTCTTTTTTTATTTTTGTTGCGAGACCTTAAAGTTGAAAATTTAAAATTTTTCTATAAAAACACAGTTTATTAAAAATTTTATTTTAAATAAAAGTTTTTACAAGTTAAAAAGTTTTACACCTAACCAGGTCCTTATCATATGGGCGTAAAAATAAATGGTGCTATAAATGTAGTGAAAAGTCTGAAAAAAAATTAAATAACTTGAAAAAAGGCCATTCCAAATTCCGCGAAAATGGGTTTATATGGCGTTCAGGACCATATGTGGTCCGGTATTGTTTAAATTTGGAAGCATGATTTGTGATTCCGTACAACATTTACAATGCAAACAATAACCAAATATCTACTTTTTTATGGAAAGTAGTTCTGAATATGGACGAATTATAACCAATTCCCATAGGGTTCCTGCTAAATTTCATCTAAACATGTTTTTACTTGTGATCTGCCGTTTGTTTACAAGATTTATAGGGATAGACACAGGGACTTCACAAAATCAACTCAGTGACCACAAACCTATAATACCCTGCATCACAGAGTGGTGTATAAACTTGTTATTTTTATATTTCCCTCTAATAAATTTAATATTTTTAAAGTTACAAGAACTTTATCCATTTAAAAATTTTACATAAATTTTTGTAAAATAAAACATATAAAAATATCTATTAGTGGCATAATTTAAAAATAATAACATAAACTTACAAAGTTAAAATAAACACAAAATAATAGGGGGCTGGCTGGTTGATTTGAATTATTTTCATAACTGGTAATAGCACCATCAAAATCTAATGTAAACACAAAAATATTGTGAATATGGAAAGAAGTAGGGTTGGTTACCAGTATCTAGCCCTAAGGGAAAAAACACATCACACATTTATTCCCACAAACATTTTTAAAACAATGTATGTATGTAAATTTTAAAACTAGAATCGGTATTTTTTTCTTTTTTTTTCTTTGTACTCGTACTTTTGTTTGCAATTTATTTTTTTATCTTTTTATAATTTTATCATGATATAACCATAAATTGTTAAAGCCTTTTTATGCTTGAAGCACCATAAATAACAATAGACTTTGTATGACTTATTTACTCGTACTACACATACGTAGATGGAACTTGAAAAAATCCCATTCCTCCCACAATCGACAAACAATATTTAAACTAATGAAGTCATTTTACACATTGATGGTACCCATACATATGTACATAACATACATAAAGCTACAACTAAATGGTAAATTTCCCAATCACATTGTTCATATTTTAATGTAGTATAAAAAAAAATATCCTACTATAAAAGATTTCTTTTTTTCAAGTCATAAACACATACACAGAAAAAAAATATGAACGAGTTTTAATTATGAAATTGCTTGAATTACAATTTTAAATAATTTTATATTCATTAGGAAAACTATTAGTGTATGTTTAAATTAATTAAACATTACTAAAACTATTAGTGTATGTTTAATTAATTTAAATAGTAATCGTATCAATTTAATTTGTAATTAAATATTTATATAAATTATACAATTTGTTTTTTAATTTGTAAAAACTATGTGTTATAATATTTTCTTAAATATTTTGATTCAATAAAATATTTGCTTTTAAACAAATTTATTTTACATTAAATATTTTTTAGGCAATATTTTTTCAGTGTCTATACACTTATAAAAAATGTATGTTTGTACATATGTAAGTACATGGGTTGAAAAAAAAAATATTAAATAAATGTGGTAGCAGACAATGGAACACTTAAATAAAATTATTTTTGTGGCCTTCTGATAAAAGAACTTATTATTTTTTTAAAAATTAAAGTTTTTGTTTAAATTTAAACTTTTTAGGTGCATTTTTTAGCTGATATTATAAATTTTTATGATCTCTTCAAAAAATCATGCAAAAAGTGTTGATTCCAGCCAAAAACACATTGCTTGAAAAAATTTTTCCCAAAACAACTTAAGTCGATTTAAGTTCTTTTGTCAAAAGTCCATAGATTTGTGTATTTAAATTTAGAGTATAATAATATCATTTAAATATTTATAAATGTAACGACATTTAAATAATTGAAATTCAAAATTTTTTAAAAAATAAATAATTTTGGTGGCAATAAATTTCTAATTTTAATTTTTTTTTAAGGACTAATGATTTTTTTAATAATTTCGATAAAATTTGGATTCCTGGATATTTGGATATAAGATAAAAAGAACAAAAGAAATGAATTTTATATGATGAACGTAGAGGCCCATCTTCATATTTAGATTAAAACTTTTTGTTTCAAAATTTCAAATTTATTTATTTTTTTTTTTTAATTTTTGTTTTAGAACTTTGACTCATTCAAATTACATAAATTTGTATAAGTGTATATTATATTTCCCAATGTAAAATATTATAATATTTAATAATTATTGGTGTAAAAAAAGTATTTGTTGTAAAACAAACATTATTTAAATAGTTAAGTCACAGAAAAATCCCTAAACAGCAGTTTATACATTTTCTCAATTTTAAAACCATTTCAATTAAACAGTCCAACTTAGGCACGACTGAAGTTATACCAATCACAGCATATAAATCAAAGTAAAATATAAACAAAATGTTTTGTTTTTTTGTTGACTGCTGAGAATTTCTAGTATGTACGCCTAAAAACCAATATTACGTGCCAACAATTAAAATTGAAAAACAAATAAAAGATTTCGTAGATATAAACCAAATCTAATTTTTCTATAGAATATGGCTTTCAATATGAGATTTGTACATTGGGGAATTTGTATTACATGCAGACAATATTTCAACAAAATGTCAAAATGAATAAATTGCGCCGAATACATTAGCATGGATCGAATTTGGGAGAAATTCGCAATTGTTTGACTTTGGAAAAAAAATTTCAATCATTTAATCAGTTTAAATTTTTTTAGCCTACAAAAACTATATTTTTGTGACATTTAAATTACGTGGTTGTTTGAACATTCATTGCATTTTTATTGCATTACAATTCTCGTTTTCTTTTTTTTTTATAAAACATTAGTTTGTTTATATAGATTCTTCTAAATGTAATAAATTTAAGAATTTAAGTAATTAAAATATAAGAAATTTCAACTGCATTCGTAGTTATTTGAAACTACATTTTTAGTTATTTTTAGAATTTTTCAGATTTTTGCTATAAATTTTATACTTCATTTGTATGTTATTTTTACATTTATCAGTTGACTTTTAACGATTAAAAATAACTACATATACATATCAATACTAAAAAAAACGTTTTTTTTTAATATTTACTGTAAAATTTAAAAACATTTATTTATTTATTTATTTTATTAAACATATAATTACAAATTATATTTTAATACCCCAACCGACACTAGCAACGAAGGCCTTCAGCTCGTTGTAGCAAAAACAGACCAGAGCCTCTGGTGGGAATCGAACCCACGACCCCCGCACTGATAAGCTAGCACGCTACCAACTAGCCTACCGGGGCGCTCAATTTAAAAACAATTATGTTATTGTAAAGATAAAAGTTGCAAGTCCAAGTTCAATTCCGATTCGCCTGAAACTTTGCATAAAATATTTGCTACATTTAACCACAACTTGTATATCCCTGCCCTAAGCGAAATTCTTCCAAAGGCCAAATTTGATCCACCCTGGTAAACATGTGTACAGTAAAAAATGTCAGTAGCGGGCAAAAAAAAAAAGGAGGCAAAAAAGTAATCATCCAGCCCCAACCGCTGGGGTTAGGAACTTAAAATTTGGCAATTTCAACTACCACCTCGACTAAGATGGGGATTTCGGATATTTTTGGGGGAAGCACAAAAGGGGGAACATCTCCCCCTTAAGGTCCTACATAACCACTTTTGCTCGAAAACTAAAATTTTAAATATCTGTTGCCTGTAGTATGGGCTAATTCACTGAAGAGATACTTCTTGGAATTTCCAATAAAAACGCGATAAAAATGGGGATTAAAAAGGGAAAAAGTGCCGTTTTTAATCACACATCCCAAACCGCTGTGTGTTGAAGGTGTTGAGGGGCAGAAACGGCAAAAAGGTCCTGCCCAAACTTCTTCTGGGAAAAATCTAAAATTCGAAATATATGTTCTCTGGGATAATTCACAGAATAGATACTGAAAACTCATAAAAGTCTTCTAAATATAAGCCATAAGGCACTGAGTTATTTTCGTTGCTTTTTATGAGTGTTCCCAAATCTTTAATTTCAAAATTGAAAAAAAGAGCAGGGCTACAATGAACCACACTTTATATCTAGAACATGAAACATACAAAAATTTGTTTAAATAGAATATGGTTAAGTTTATGTAAATTGTACTTGGACGTAAGAAAAAAAGTTATTAAACCAGTTATTTTTTCCGCATTTTCTATTTATCCAAAACAACTTAATTTGGTAATTTCCTATAATGTGATGATAGTTGTTAACAACTCAGTCATTTCAACAACAAACAGCAACTATGCACATGCAACAAACTGATTGCGTAATTTTTATTGCAACAAATATTTAATATGTCCCCATAATTACGTTGATAAAATTAAAACATGCAACGTTGTCCTGTATAAAAACGGAAACAAAGTCAAGATTGCTGTCAAACGATTAACACGTACACACGACTAAAGGAAATACGCTTGATAGCGGATACAAAAAAAAAAAAATTCCATGCAATTTTTGCAACTACTTCTGATATTTTCCATAACAAACTATAAATGCTGGGGCACCAACACACCTACAGCAGCTGTTGCTGTTGAAGCCAGTAATGATGATGGCAGCAATTTGTTGAAAACGGATGTTGAAACTAAGAAAAATTTGCTCAGCCAGATAACATTGGCTTATTTTCAACATTATGGAGTGCGTAGTTTGAACATGATTAAATGTCCCTGTAATAAAACGACCAGTGGTAAGAAGAAGATATTTTTGTACTGTAGAAAATATAGAACAAAAAATTTGCCAATTTAGCTTTTCATATTACAGATTTGACTTTATACTTGATGAAAAATAATATGCCCGTGCACATTTGGTCTGGTTTAGATTATTTACCACAAATGCATGAACCTGCTTTATATGGTCCTCCTAATACATTTCGTACAATTGCTAATGACACTTTTAGGCGCCCTTTAAATATAAAACTTGAATCGATGACTCATAAGACAGGAGTGATTTTAAATAATTTCAATACTCCTTGTGGTTTAAATGTCTTAAGATGGTCTTCGGCCTCGGAACATAATTATTTTACTACACATCGTTTTTGGTTACTAATTACTGAGGCAATTAGTGACTTAAATTCTTTGGAAGATTTTGAAATTTTTCTACCACCCGATAGTGAAGTGAGAGTATTAACACAATCTTTGGCAATGGACACAAATTTCTCTTTAATAGATATTTACAAAGTATCTGAGTTTAAAGAAATAAAACAAAATCCGATGGTTTCAAATTTTTCTAGCATTGAAGAGATGATTACAAATTTACAGTCTTATGGTTCTGTTATATCGTTACGTGAAGATTTAGAGGGCATCACTTTTAATACGGGTTTAGTTATTGCCTTTCCCGATATGTTTACAAATATTGAAGATTTGTCTTTAAGACATATTGATACTATTTCAAAGGTTAATAATCGTTTAACTTTAGAACTGGCTCATAAACTTAATATGCGGTAAGTAATAGTAGAGTATCACTTAAAATAACACTCTTTAATAAAATTAACAAAAATTTATTTATTTTTTTATGAGAAATGTGACTTACAGTGACTTAAACGAAATTTTAGAAATACAAATTTTTAATATTAAAAAATTTTGAATTTTCGTTTCATGCCTTAAATTATCTTTACGACTTTGTAACCGTACAATTTTTTTTGTCTGATATTTTATATGACTTTCTTTCGAAAAACAATATAGAATTGACCTCTGAATATAAGATTGGCCAGGTTCCAAAAAAAATCTGCGGCTTCGCGTTTGAAGACATCAGGTAATTTTCTTTTGTTCTCTTCCCCCCCTTTTTTCCAAAATTTTAGTTTCAACACATATCAAACCGATAACTATGGTTGGCATCAACCTAATGGTTCATTTGATGGTCTAATGGGTCAATTTCAACGTTATGAATTGGATTTTGGCCAAATGGCCATATTTATGCGTTTGGATCGTATAGCGCTATGCGATTTTATTGCTGAAACATTTCGCATACGTGCTGGCATAATGTTTCGACAGCCTCCATTGTCCGCAGTGGCCAATATATTTGCGATGCCATTTGCAAATGATGTTTGGATGTCGTTAATCGTTTTGATAGTCTTTACCACATTTGTATTTGCATTGGAATTGGTATTTTCACCTCACACCCATAATATGGACTATTGGGATTGTGCTGTATTCGTATGGGGTGCAATGTGTCAGCAAGGATTTTATGTTTCCGTGCCAAACCGTTCGACGCGTATTATTGTTTTTACTACATTTGTGGCAACTCTATTTTTGTTTACTTCCTTCTCAGCAAACATAGTAGCATTGTTGCAAAGTCCTTCGGAAGCTATACACACTCTAAGTGATTTGTCTGAATCGCCATTGGAAATTGGAGTTCAAGATACGGTTTATAATAAAATTTACTTTAATGTTAATATTTTATAACTGATTTTGTATGCCACAAGTAGCCACAATTTCTTTTGTTTTCTTTTGCAGGAATCTACTGATCCCATAACAAATCATTTGTATCACAAGAAAATTGCTCCAAAGGGGGATAATATCTATATGAGACCCTTGGTGGGCATGGAAAAAATGCGCACTGGTATGTTTGCCTATCAAGTGGAACTACAGGCTGGTTATCAAATTATAAGTGATACTTTTAATGAACCTGAGAAATGTGGCCTCAAGGAATTGGAACCATTTCAGTTACCTATGATAGCAGTGCCTACGCGTAAAAATTTTCCTTATAAAGAATTATTTAGACGACAGTGAATTAATTTTGTAATACTATTCTTTTTCAATGATTTTAATGTAATTCTTAACCATTATAGGTTACGTTGGCAGCGCGAAGTTGGTTTAATGAATCGCGAGGAACGCAAGTGGTTTCCACAAAAGCCAAAATGTGAGGGAGGTGTTGGTGGTTTTGTTTCCATAGGCATAACTGAGTGTCGTTATGCTTTGGCAATGTTTGGTTTTGGTATACTTTTTTCCGCTTTTGTATTTTGTTGTGAATGTTTGCTAAAACGTTCTTTGAAATTGTGGATTATATTAAATCAACAATGTGGGACATAAATATGACTACATGGGTATAAAAATAACAGCAAAAGAGTACAAAAAAAAATTATGTTTAAGCACTTATTAAATTTAAACGCAATTGCCCAACTTTCTCTTAGCAAAATATAGTAGTTTTTTGCAGTTTACAACAAACTAAAATTAAGCCTTTATTCAACTCTAAAAACAAAATACTACAATTGATGCTTCATTTAGACGATAGAAAATCCACAATTAAGTTTTAGTTTAAAAACCCAAATAAACTAAAATTAACCTTTATTTTGAGCGATTAAAATGAACCACGATTAATATAAATTTTAAAGCATAGAAATAAAATATTAAACAATGAACAAATATTTAACAATATTTTAAACTAAACTTAAAAATGTTCAATAGTTACTACATATCAATTGGTTTTAGTGTAATCAGTAGTTGTTGTTTTTAACTGTTATCACAGTTGCTTTTTATGAGAAAAATCAGTTATTTAAAAAAAATAACAACTAACACTTGTATAAATCTGTTATTTAAAAAAATAACTTGAAAAAGTAGGATTTTGTGGCTTGAAACTATTTAAATAAGTTAAAGTTGAATCAAAATAAATATTTACCGAAAAGGAGCAGAATATAAAAGCAAAAAGTTTTTTAATAAAAAAAACGCCAACAGAAAATAATGCGAGTATTTGGTAGTGCAAAAGTACTAAATCTAGCGCGGAAAGCGCTAAGTTGGCAACGCTGATAATTTTGAATGGGAAAATTGCACAAATATACAGAGCCAACTCAATACTTACAGAGTTGTATTTTTCCGCATGGTAATGAAAAACACAATGATAATAAGCCCTGGTTTTATATAAAAAAAAAATACAACCCTATTTTTGTATAAAAATAACACTATGTTTTTGAATAAGAAATACAACCCCGATTTCATATAAAAATACAATCAAGAGTCTCTAGTTTTCCCTATTTTTGAGTACTGGGTCGCTTTTGTTGTGGTTACCCGCTGTAACGTGCAGAAACGCAACAAGTATTTTTCTTTTTATTTCAGTTCAATTTTTTAATGTTTATATTAATGTTGCAAGTTTTTTTCTTTTATCTCGTTTTACTTATTTGTAATATTTCCGAAATTCCATCTTGTATTGGTAAAGAATAGCAATTAGATAATTGCCGTTCAATTTTACTTCAAGTCAATATTTTAGACCAATATTATATAAATAACTTGTCTGATTATATTTTTTGAGAATCAAAATATATTTTGATAATCAAAAAGAAACTCACCTTATTTATTCTCCTAGTACTTCTGCAAGAGGATGTAATAATTATTTTGTATATGTTTTAACTTCAAGCAAATTTGTTGTATAGTATTTTTAAAGATTATTATAGTTTTAGTTTATATGTAATGAATTCCATTGTATCTGTAGATTGTTATAAATTATAATGTACATCCATATTTAAATGGGTATTGAAATTTCCTTAACAACTGCGTTAAGAACATCGGGTGTTTTAAAACACCAGTTTTTAATGTTCTTGCTAACACGGCACCAGGCCTCACCATGTTTGGGCTCAGAGGCAATACAACGTTCCAACAAAACTTCATGTTGTTGGGTTTCAGTGCCGTGTAGCAGTTCAAATTTATAGAAGTAGCCCCAGGCATCACCTAAATCAGGATCAATTTTAACCTAGAATTAAATAAAGAAAAATAATTCATTAGTTGAATTGAAGCATTAGCTTAAAGCAAACTTAATTACCGTACGATTAAACCAATCCCGACACTTGGAAAATTTATGTTCAGACCAAAATAGTTTTGATACGGCCAATAAAACATGTGGATCATGCTCACATTTCTTTAAAGCATCTACCGATTTAGTTTTTCTTTGAGGTTTAGATTCCATGAATATAGCATCAGCCCATAATTCACCTGAATTGGGGCATTCCTGTAATGCCCGGGCCATCATAGTGCTAGCTATTTCCTTTAAGCCAGCTCTCATTTCTACACGTATGGCTTCTAGCCATAAAACGGGAGTTTTAGGATTACGCAAACGACCTCTTTCCAATATAGAACGGGCCTTGGTTAGAATTCCCTTGCGTTCTTCCAAATTCGCCGACAATAGCCAAAGGGGTATAGAAGTGGGACATTTCTTTAAGCCTTGATTATACGTATTGGCTGCATCTTCCAGACGTCTTTGTTGTTCTTCTATTTGGCCCTTCATCATCCATAATTTAGGAAAATCAGGAAAAACTTCTACCGCCTCATCTAAAAGTTTAACTGCCTCTTCAAGTCTGTCTAAAGCCCATTCTAAACGGGCTGATTTCATCATTACCCGAGGCGTAGGTGCCGAACCACGAGCTTTAGCCAATAGACGCCTAGCTCGTTCATATTCTGAATTTTCCGATTCCAGTTTAACGGCTGCCAACCAAATATCTTCGGAATTAGGATTAGCCTGAAAGGCTAAGGAAAGTATACCTCTGGCGGCGGGAACATCGTCGGCCAACCATTTCGATTTGGCTCCCATTAACCATAATACTTCAGATTTGGGGCAATGGGCAACAGCTCTTTGTAGCAAAGCCTCCAAAGACTCGCGTGTGCCATGATTCTTTTCGAAGTAGGCAGCTCTTAGCCAAATGCTCTTTTTCGAGGGAAATATTTGCAAAGCATGAGCATAAACAGCTCTAGCACATTCAAAAGCACTTTCTTTAGCACACTGAAGAGAAAAAAAAACAAAGAAATTTATCAAAAAATGTCATATTTTTTTCTTTTTTTAAATCATAAAACTTACAAAATCAGCATCATCCATCCAGGTCTGTTTGCGGTCTTCCTCTTCTACACTTACTCCTATTACCGCCTTTATAATAGCTTGACAACAGTTGACAGCTCCCGATTTTTCCGCTTCTATGGCCTCTTGGAACCAGTGTTCACGATTAATTTCTACACCATTGGCAGCCAATGATGTCAAAGAACGATCGATTATCTTTTCTACCATATGAATATTACCATTGGCCTCTTCCAACTTTGCAGCCGTAGTCCAGATCTGTCGATCGGTAGGAATATTTTCACGAGCTTTATTTAATACCTTACGAGCATTTTCATAAGTTTCCAACCGAGCCAAGGCCAACCATAACTCAACACTGGTATTGCAACACTCTACAGCCCGAGAGAGTAGAATTCTGGCATCATCGGGATTTTCCAATTCTACTGCAGCCTTCCACAAACGTACCGAGTTGGGTATGTGTTCCAGAGCTTTGCGGTATACTCTCCTCTTAGCTTTAGTTTCTGTCTCTAAATCAGCTGCTTTTATCCAGATACGCACAGAAGTGGGTATGTGTCGAGCTGCCTGGGCTATTACAGCCTTGGCCGTGTCAATAGGTTGTAAACGTGCTGCTTCTAGCCATAAATCTTCCGATTGTGGATTCATTTCACAGCCACGCATTATTAAATTACGTGCCATTTGCACCTTACCGGTAACTTCTTCCAAACGGGCAGAGGCTATCCATGCCGGAGGATGATTAGGATTTGTTTCTCTTACACTTTTCAATAGTAAACGGGCTTTTTTGATATCGTTGATGTCACCACCATAAGTAGGTATCATACTTTGCAAGTCAGTAAGATAACCCTTGGGATCGACCACTGTCTGACCGGCAACCGAATCGGATACCTGAGATAACTTAACATTCATCAAAGTGTTACGAGCCTGACCGATCTTGCGCAAATCCAAATCACCAGTTGGAGTCAACATTCCCGGTGTTGCTACTCCAGGAACCATAGAAGCCAATCCGGAGGATGGATCTAAGGTAGAAGATGATTCTCCTCCTAAATTGCGTGACAAAACACTATCTGGTAGCGGTGTAAATTTCTCAGCTCTAGCATTGCGTTGTTTTCGATTACGACTGTCACCCACTTCGGGAATATTTGACCACTCTTCTGCCGTTAAATTGGACAGAGAACGTTTTAAATCGGAAAACTGTTGTTGAATTTTTGGTCTTAAATAAAATAAAATAAATTTAACTTGTCAGTATGAAAACTAAATCTTTCACTAACACTTTAAATAAAATCAGCTAATAGATAAAAATACAATATTTTAGTTATTTTAATTTGAGCGAAGGGGTGTTTCTCATTTTTCAATATTCCTGATATTTTGGGTTTGTTTCGACTTTTCCCGAAGTCCTTTCTTTAATTAACTCTTTTTCAATTTAAGCGTATGTGCAGCACAGGACAGTAGATTTGGAATAGAAAGCAGATCTCACAATCGAATAATAGTTATAATCAAATTGAGCGCCCCGGTAGGCTAGTTGGTAGCGTGCTAGCTTATTAGTGCGGGGGTCGTGGGTTCGATTCCCACCAGAGGCTCTGATCTGTTTTCGCTACAACGAGCCGATAGCCTTCGTTGCTAGTGCTCGGTTAGGGTATTAAAATATAATTTGTAATTACATATTTAATAAAATAAATTAATAAATAAATATAATCAAAAAAAAACTTTTAGAATCTTAGAAATATTTTAAAATATTTTTGTATAGAAAAAGAAAAATATTTTAAAATCAAAACATTTTTTATAAACAAAATCTCAAAATCTGTGATTTAGATTGTCAAGTTGGTGCTTTTCTACAGAAAGTAGTTTCAGAATCTGAAAATTTGACCCGGAATCAAGGAAGGTTTTATAAAAAAAAAAAAGAATTTTTAAAAATAGAAAAAATACTTCAGAATTTAAAAATTTTCTAAAGAAGAAACTCAGACTAAATTTTTTGTAGTAAAAATAACCTAGAAGTTGAAAAATCTGAAAATTTTCTGAGAACTAATGAATTTTTCTACATAAAATGTAGTATAAAATTTTGCATAGAAAAAGTGTTAAAATCTGAAATATTTTCTACAGAAAAAAATTTATGATTTGAGAATTTTTTATAGAAAAATGCGTCCAAACTGGAATGTTTTTTTTTTAGAAAAAGCTCAGAATATGAGTTTTTGTATACAGGAAAGAGTTTTTAGAATTTCCATTTTCTTTTAATTTGCTGAAATTTGTAAATATGATAGCAACAAAATTAATAAACAGGTATGTTTGCCTTAGGAGTAAAAAGGAGAGATAAAAAACTGGAATTTCTTATTTGGGACCATGTCTGAAATATACGAAATTAAAATTTTTATATAGAATTAATGTACTCCAGAGAAGAAAAATGATAATACTATAATTTCCTTTAACTCCCATACAGACAATTAAAGTTTTTAAAATGTTGGAAATAAAGGTAAAACCAGCCCTTCAGGAGAGTTCGGAAAATACCTAGTTGCATAAATATAAAAAAAAACACAAAATTGTTTTTCCCGGCCCTTTTTACAGCAAAACATGAGATGGGGCCGTAAAACATACAACCCCATATTTTTTTTCTCTTTTAGCACATACCCAAATTTTATTAAAATCTGAATTCTCTCTTGAGAGGCTCCCTTTTGTGATTTTAAATTTTAAAACAAATTTTCGATAACATCTTTAAATTAAATATTATAAAGAGGGCACAAGCTAATTTTCGGGCTTAAGGGTATGTACTATTTTTGCACACGAGTGGGTTATGAATAGTTTAATCACCTCCGATTCCTCATTTTAAACCTAACCTACATATTCTTAACTTAAACACTTACCTTTCCTGCCGATATCTTTCCAAATCTTCTCTTAATCTACGATCTCTGTATTCTTTACGTTTTTCATCCATCCTTTTGTCAATGGAGTCATATATTGCATCTGCTTCTTCATCATCTTTGTCATAGGGATCTTTAGAGAAAAGCGAACCGCTATAACCACTAAATTCATCATAATTAGAATCATTTAAATCCTCATCTTCCTCTTCTTCTTCATCTTTCTTTTTACGCTTGGCAGCTGGAGGAGCATGCCGATCATCAGACACATCATTGGCATCACGAGCTGGACCAATATCAGAACGTGTGGTAAAACCAGTTGCACTAGAGGACAAAACAAACTATGTAATTCCAAATTGACACACACATACACAGACAGTTTTACTTACCCACGTCCCACACCAGCTACATAGCCCAAAGGTGCCGGTACTCCCAAAAAATGTTTCTTATTACGGTTAGCTATAACCGCTGCTGTTACATTTGCCATTTTTTAGCGATAATCTTAACAAATTTTTGTGTTTTTTTTAGCTTTTTTATATTTTTACACGATAAACGTTTTGTTTGCAAGTTCACAAAATAAAATTATTTCCACAACTTCCAGCTGATTTACAAAAGTGATGCCAAGTTATCACAAAATGGAAATGCGTCAGGGGTCTTTATACTAGCAGGCAGGGGGTCTTTACACCAATACCTATATTTTTTTTTTTTAAATAAATAAGATTTTTTTTTAATATTATTTTTTTTAATTAATATGATTTTTTTTTTAATTAATATGATTTTTTTTAATAAATATGATTTTTTTTAAATATATAAATTAAAAGTTTTTGCATGTACGCAAAAAATGTGTATGAAACTTTTTTAAATTTTTCAGCCAAAAACTTTTCTTTTTCAAGCTTTTATCTGAAAAATATTTAAACTAATATAAATTATATACAAAAAAAACATTTTTTGGCAAAAAATTTTTTTGGGTGTAAAGAAAATTTGTGTGAGAAAACATTTTTGTGTCCGACCGAAAAATATCAGTTAATAATTTATATTTTGAATACATATCATGAAAAAAATATGTAAAGTTCTCAATGTTAGAAGTAATTAAATGAGATGTTTTATTTTTAATAGCATTTCATAACATATAAAATAAAACAAATTGAAATTGGAAAAACATAGTTGGGGTGAAAAACAATTATTGAGATGGAAAAGCATTTGAGGTAAATGTAAAGTACTATTCAAGGCTACACTAAAAAAAATTAAAGATTTTTAGAAATAAATAAAACGAAACTAATACCATTTTGAAAGTTTTTATTCTCTGTTTGTATTGTGATTAATTTATGCCAAAAAACTTGTAGTCCATATGCCCCTAATTACTTAACGATTTTTTGAGTGAAAGCGTCTGGTGAATATATATGACGTTTTATTCACCAGACGCTAACATGAAAATGTACTGAATAATCCAAATTTTTATGGAAAATTTTTAG
Organism: Eustalomyia histrio; assembly: GCA_949748255.1. NCBI lineage: Eukaryota > Metazoa > Arthropoda > Insecta > Diptera > Anthomyiidae > Eustalomyia > Eustalomyia histrio. The sequence continues at coordinate 158,502,662 of OX456524.1, read as the reverse complement.
GTACATTCACATTTTCATTTTGCACTAACTGCTCGGAAGGATAACAATCTGGGTAAAAACAGGCAAGACAGCTTTTGTCTTCACGTCGTGATCGCTATTTTACGGACAGACGGACAATGTCTAGATCCGCTTTCAATTATTAATTTAACCACTTACCTTTCGTGACATCTTTCCAAATATTTTCTTAATCTACGATCTTTTTATTCCTTTATATTGTTCAAATTACTTTCTTCCTGCTCTGCTTCAATTTTCTATTTACGGTTGGCAGCTAAAGCATCAGGAGCTGAAGCTAATACCTGTGGCACTAAAGAAAAAAAAACACAATATAACAAAAGAACAAGACACACACACACAAATTATTTTACTTACCCACGCCTTCACACCGGCTTTATAGATTATGTTATGAACCGAGTGGGCTGATGAGGATTCCGGCTAGCTCAAATGCAGTTTCTCTCAGGCGGTTCCAACCCTCTCATCAGTGTCGCGCTCAAACATAAAAACAGGTAATCTACAAACACTAAAATCGTTCAAATACAAACAAAAACATACCACACACCGAGTTAGAGACAGATGGAAGCCTCTAGTTGCCCTCCCAACCTTGATCGTAGAACCTCATCCTCCATACTTCGTCTCTACGATCCCGCAAACCATAGACCATTCCTTCCTCAACTTACCATCATTGCCATTACCGAATTATTTTAAACCAACATTTCTTTCAACTTGCAAGTATAAACTTTTATTAAATAAAACTTAGATGCTAACATAAGGTATATATATCAAAAAAACTATATAAAACTTATTTAAATACATTTATTCCGTTCCCAAAAAAAACTGTAAATACTAAATACTGTTACTAATTTCCGCTTTTTATTAAAATAAAATATCTATCTCTTCTTCTTTTTTCCTAGGGATCAAATCTCATAAAATTCCAAACCGGATATCTTCCTAACTTTGTTTCCTAACGGACCTAAAGGAGCTCCCTGAGGACGTAAACAAACTTGTCGCTAATATGGACTTAATTCTTTCAAAATGCTGCGGATGTGAACCCTATGTTATTTTTTCTTTCAAAGAGATAAATGTTTCACTAATAAAAATACTATCCCTAATATTCTATCTTCCCTTTTCAGGATAACGCGAAAAATTATATAAGAATAAAGAAAATACTAATAATAAAAAAATAATAATGCCTATATATTAAATACAAAAAAAACTAAAACCTAACAATAACAATAATAAATAAAAATGGATTTTCCTTAACAAAAAAAAAACTTAATTATGTTTTATTTAATCTTCTCTCTAGCCTATAACTACGATCAAATAAACTGCCAAGATCTCACCAATTTACATATGCGGCATTCAGGGGATGTTGGTAACTTTTAACGGCTAGTTTCTCCAGGCTGCTATTCTTACTTCTCCACAAACTTCACTTGCTCCAAGAATTGGCCTTAAGCTTGGCTATCGACAGAACGCACCGGCTTATAATTCCTTCTTCCTCCACTTTTTTCACGAGTGTACGAGATATTCTTTTTTTTTTTAATGTTTTCAACGTTTTTTTTTAGTTTCTTGTGGTGTACAATGTTTTTAGCTACTTTTTTTTATTGGTGTAAGAGTTTGTTTCTTTTAATTTAATTTTGTTCGGGTGTATCTTTTATTATGGTGTTTGAACTGTATTAGTTTCCGGTGTAATTTTATTTTAAATTGTCTTACAGATTTGTATTTGGTGTAATAATTTTTCTATTGTTTTTAACTGTGTTAATTTATTGGTGTAATTCCTTTTTTTTTAATGTCTCCACGGATTTTAATTTGTCTTTGGTGTTATCATATTTTTTTATTTTTATTTGTTGTTTTTACTGTTTTAATTTCCTGGTGTATTTATTTATTTTTTTTTTTGTTTACTTTAATTTCAATTTTTTTATATCATGTAACACTTTTTTTTTGTTATCGTTATCAATACCACCGCACACTCGACTATCTTTCTAACGAATCTCCCTAAAACCATCCTGTTTTTCCCTTAAATATCGTGTTTTAGTACGGAGTATTTCCAATAAATCGGTAATATTTTTAACCGTTTATATTCATTCGATTATAATACTTATTTTTCTAGAACTAAAACGGAGTACGGTGAATTTAGCTGTATCATTTATTTTCTGTATATATTAATTCTAAAAAATTTTCCACCAAAATCTCCATTTTTCTAAAAACTTTCGTTTATATATTTTCTTCTAGATTTTTCCTATTTTATATTAATTATGCCTCCATTTTTCCCTAAAAACTCCTTCCCCTGTCTCTTTCTTCAAATAATAACCGCAATTGCATTTTTACATATACCAGGCTCCCAGCAAAACAGCAAGTATATTTTCTTCATTGATTACTACTTATTTTTTTAAAACAAATTTTATTTTGAAAATAACCGTTTTACGTTTGGGTGGCCTGAATGAAAACAAATACAACTTTGTGGGTTACTATATTGTCACAACCACTTTTTTTTTGTTGCTATCTTTACACGCAAACATAAACAGTCACTAACACTACTGTAGTTAGATAAAAAAAAATGTTAACTACCGCATTGAATACAGACTAACAGGACCAGTATTCATATTGAAGAAAACGCACGAGAAAGACGGTGAGGAAGAAAAAAAAATGGTAAGTATAATTTATTTCTCTACAATTTTTTCCCTTAGATTTTCTTTTTCAAAAAAACATAAAAATTTTATAATAATAAATTTACATTTCTTTTCAGAATTCCAAATAAAAGATGGATTAGCAGCACGGAGCAACTGGTAAACATTATATCGTTCTGATACAGTTTTGCCACATTTTTATTAATAAACTTTTTTTTTCATTTTTTCTTTTCAGGTCGCCTTTGGAAATGAGTCTTTTGGGAAACAGAGGTGCGACTCAGCCTCATACTCAAAAGTTTCCCGAACTTGGTCTAATATGGTTCCACTGCGGTTTGACCATCCGCACAAGCAAGGTGGACCATAATCTCAAAAAAAAAAAGGAAATATTTAAAAAAAAATATATATATAAAATATATTAAATTTAACCGGGACTCGGGTAGGAGAGTGGTTTCTCCAGGAGTCGAAGACCCCTCCCCAGAAATCCTAAAAAAAAACATTGGGACTCGGAGTTATGGTAGAACTCCCTCCCACATCATTAAGTGTACCATGCAGCAAACGGAAAAATTTCCATGCCGCCGGCGTGAAATAGCGGCGTTACGTTTCCGCCCGTGGCATGGACAAATCTGTGACTACATTTTAATTCCAATACGCAAAACAAATCAACATTTTTTTAGAATTTGTTAATATAATTTTTTCTTTTATTAATTTTATATTTTCTTTCTTTACAGATAATACCCGACGTGGAGGAATTGCTGCATAAAAGAACATACTTGGGTGACCGTAGGAGAAGAGAATGCCGAAGTAAGTATTTTTGTATTAAATTTAATATTGTTGAAACGAGAATATTTAACAAGTTTATCTTTTAGGTAATGACTGAAATTGAAAATATTAAAGGACGTATTAGAGTTCCTGGATATTCCCCAACTGGTGAACATTTGAAAATATGGGGTGGCCAAGATAATCATAAAATTAACACTGATGTGGCCATTAAACAAATTGACTATAAAGGTGCTGCCGGTGACCGTGAAGGGGCTAAGATGCAGTTGCAACAAAGTTTACATGTATTAAAACATTGGTATAAATTTTGACATGACAATATACTGCCATTGTATGGTTACTGCATAAAAGGTGAAAAAAAAACATGTTTGATGTATCAATTAACGAACGGTGGTTTATTGGAGTAAAGAATGCATTCAAAGAATTGTCAACTACTTACATGGCAACATTGAATTGATATATGTATGGGTACGGATTGTGGCAGCTAATATTTACATTCCTTATGCTCGGATAAACCTATACTACATGGAGATTTTGGTTTATCAACGTAAGGTGCAAATACGATCAATAGGGCAGTTCCGGTATCTCAAGTTTTTGGCACTAGAGCTTATTTCACCAGAGTTTTTATATTCAAAAAGGATTGGTACACAAGTGTATACATTTAGTTCGGTGTTCTTTTGGAAACATTTACTGGCCTACGAGCTGTAGATAAAAAGAAATAGTTTTTTGCAGAGTCCATTAGAAATTTATTGGAATTAATAACTATAAATTTGAAGAATAAATTGAAGAAACGCCTGCAAATAACCCAGTCTGACGAAGAAATGGTATGTATGCGCAGCATTGAATTGGGTCTAGGGTGTATTAATTAAAGTTACGAGAAGCGACATGAAATGGGAAAGGTTTTAAAGTATATTAACACTATTATAGCGTAAATCATTTTATGCCATAAGTGATGGTTACTTTAATTTTCGATATGTGCCTTCCAGTTTTGTCTTCTATTTTTTTTTTATCATCGGGATCGTTTGGAAGAACGTTATTATTCCGCTTGGAATAATAAAACGTTAAAAAAAATAAATCGGCTGAACAAGCCAACAATTTACAACCTTTGAAAACAAAAATGTTTTTGAATCTTCAAAAAAAAATGTTAATGTAGATTTTGTTTTAATAAAAGGTTGTGGTGACAAAAAAACTTATTGTAAATAACTTTTCCAATAAAAAACTACCTGAATAAACAATACATAAGGTTAATACATTTGGCGTTTTAGCATATGCTCAGGGATAATTGACCTATACCTTGGGATTCTATTTGACAGCTGCAGAGTGATAAAGAATCACCCCGCAACAAAACTCCGTGTTCTACGAGTGATCGTAGTAGGGGACGGTGTGCGGGTTTGTTGGCCTTTAAATCACAACTAGCCCAACGTGGGGAACACCACACCCTGAAAAAGAGTCTCTATGCTCTGCAGACTGATCAGCCGGGCTATTTATAACAATGATGACTTCCATACCACTTGGATTATTGGGTGAGTGAAACAGGAAATAATTTAACTCTGTGATATATTTAAAATAGTACTTAGTAATTTTTTGAATCCTTTTTTTTTTTTTTAGAAAGACAGACACACAAGTTCCAGGTGAACCTACCCTCGGGACCATAGCTGAACAACCGCCGACTTCTGCATTCTTCTCGGTAAGAAGAAGCATAGTGGCAACCCACTTTGCTTAAAGATCTTTATATATATATTTTTTTCTCTTGGAATTGGTTAGTAACCAATTAGTACACGAAAGTGCTTTACTTAAATTGAACGCCCACAAAATTTTTGAGGCAATACAAAATTCATGTTTTCATTTCATTCTTTCTTTTAAAAAACTTTCATTCGGATATGTCCTGATCGTCAATTAAAAAAAATTATATTCATATCTTCAGGATTCGCTTAAATATACAATAAATTTAGTCAATAAATAATTAATCGCTATATTCTGTTAAGTGAATTATTTGAAAAACTTTCAAATCTATAAATTGTTTCATTTTATCATTTTATTTTTAGATCTTTAATTATTCGGGTCAAGCCGCTATACTAATCCTACTTGGGAATTCGGATTGTTCAAGCCAAATATGGTTTGAATCTCCAGGGTACTTTTACGACTAAAAGACTTGGAGATTTTCGAATTAGGCCACCAACACCTGGTCATTAAACAACATTGTCTTTATGAATTTATTACGGGAAGTAAAAAAAAACATTTCACTGTAAAAGTATTTTTACTTTGCGTAAATTTTCTTCTATTTTCCTTTCAGATACTTTTTCGCAAAAAAAAACTAAATCTATCTTTGAGACAAATTATTGCCATCAGTAAAACATTAGCAAATATATATTGGCTCATCAAGGATTCATCACATTAAAAAAAAAGTGGGACATCACGGTAAAAAAAATATATCACAGAAGCAGTAAAAATTAACCTAATATCACAGTTTTCCAGTCTTCAAATCTCACGTCGTCTAAATCACTATTCCTAATCCTAAGGTAAGTATAAATATAACAGTCATCAAATCTTAAAGCTATCAGGTACTAATTGGTAGATATCACAGATATTAGGTCGGATCGTAAATAAAAATATTGCACAATTTAAGACGGCCTTTTGTATAATTAAAGGATAAAATAATTTCATAAAAATAGAATTTTAATAAGTCTTAATATTGCACATTTTCAAAATTTTAAACACTTTTGCTAAGCCTTAATATCTTTTACGTGATATACTCCTACGGATTTACCTGGCAGAGTCTCTAACTCATAGCTATTGTTACCTACAGGTCGGACCACCCTACATTTTACAAACTTTTTGCAAAATTTAGCATTAATATTTTTTTCGAAACTGCTTAATATCATGTTTCTTCGGTAGACCTCCTGTCCGGGTATAAATTTTACGATTCGAGCTCTTTTGTTGTACCTCTCAGCGCTTTTTTCATAGGCTTTTTGCATGTTATTTTTAATTTCTTCTCTAATAATTTCCATTCTATCTTTTGGTTCCAATAAGATTTTGTGATCGGTTAGGGATTGTAATTTTCTTGCTAATTTATAGTCAGCACCACTTGAATACATATGGTATCCGAAAAGTGCAAAGAACGGTGTAAAACCAATTGCTGTGTGTATTGAATTTCTCAAAGCACATTCAATTTCGGAAAGGTAAAGATCCCAGTCTCTTTGATCTTCTTTAAGATATGCTCTTATGGCTGCTAATACCGATTGGTTTACCCTTTCTGATGCATTGCTGCTCGGAGAATATACAGCTGTTTTTATATGCTGAATCTTATATGTCTTTAGAAGATTCTCAAAACTTTTAGAAACGAATTGTGAGCCATTGTCACTATGAATTATCTCTGGTACACCAAATTTATGAAATATTTCATGTACCAAAAATTCAATTATATTTCCAGTCGTGGCTTCTTTCATCGCTTTTAGAAAAGTAAACTTCGTAAAGTGGTCAAGGACTATAAATACATAACAATTTCCGTTTTTTGATCTTGGATATTTTCCCAAAAAATCCAAATATAATTTTTGAAATGGCCGGTCAGTAACGACTTGTTTTCCAATTTCCGGTCTAAGGTTTTGGTTTGACGGTTTCGTTTCTTTACATACTTGACATTTTGTTACATATGCTTTTACTTGGGATGACATTCTTGGCCAGTAAAAGAAACGTCTTAGCCTTTCGAGGGTTTTACCTACTCCTCCGTGGGCTGTCTCTAAAGTATCATGGGCCTTTTCGATTAAAGTTTGAGTTATGTTCGGCGGAATCCACAATTTCCATTGACTTTCATTTACATTACCGCGATCATAATCAATTCTCTTGAATATCATATCATCCTCTACTTTAAGGTCTGGTAACAAACTTTGATTTTTCATAATGTTAGCTTTTAGCTCGTTGTATTCTTCGCTGTCGAACTCAGTGGTTTCAAAATCAAATATGTCTTCCATCACAATTTCTTCAACATCAGCTTCAAATGGTAACCTTGATAGCATATCGGCTACTACATTTTCTGAGCCTTTTCGGTGTTGAATCTCAAAGTCAAACGCTTGTAATTGCAGTGACCAGCGTGCAAGTCTTCCACTCAGATCTTTTAAAGTCATTAGCCATTTTAAACTGGCGTGATCTGTTACTATCGTGAATGGCATCATTTCAACAAACGGTCGGAATTTTCTTACTGCCATTACAGCTGCCAAACATTCTTTTTCCGTAACACTATAATTTCTTTGACAAGTGTTTAATTTTTGGGAGTAGAATGCTATTGGTTGTTCTTCGTTTTGGTCATTAAGCTGATACAACACTGCACCAATACCGTACTCGCAAGCATCACACTGTATCCAAAAACGTTTCGAAAAATCGGCATGCCTTAGAACTGGCGCAGATGTTAAAGCCATTTTCAATTGATTAAAAGCAGTTATTGCCTCGGGTGTCATAACAAACTTTTTCGACTTTTTGAGTGTATCGGTCAAAGGAGCTGATATTGTTGAAAAGTCTTTCACAAATCGGCGATACCACCCCGCTGTGCCCAAAAAACTTCGTACCTGTCGCTGGGACTTTGGTATTTTTATCGATCGTATCGCTTCAATTTTATCAGGGTCGGTTTTAAGCATTCCACCTCCGATAATAAAACCTAGGTACTTTAATTGCTGAAAACAAAACTGTGACTTTTTTAAGCCTATTGTTAAGTTGGCATTCTTAAGACATTGAGCTACCTCTCTTAAAAGCATTAAATGTTTTTCAAACTCATCCGAAATTACTAGAAGATCGTCTAGATAAATAAAAACGTTTCCTTTTAGTTTCTGTGGTATAACCTTATCCATAAGTCTACAGAGTCTTTGAGCCGCGTTACAGAGACCAAAGGGCATTACGCGAAATTGGTAGAGTGGCCGACCTGCTACAGTAAACGCTGTATATTGTCTACTTTCCTCTTCAAGTTCTATTTGCCAGAATGCGAACTTCAAATCAACGCTACTTATGTAATAAGTTTCGTCAATTCGGCTCAAAATACCATCAATATTTTGCAATGGATATGCATCCTTTACTGTAACTTTATTTAATTTTCTGGCATCCAAACAAAATCTATTTTTTTCAGGTTTTTTAACTACAGTCGTGCGATTACTCCACGGACTTTCGCTTTGCTCTATAACATTAAGCTCTAACATTTTATCAATTTCTTTATAGACTATTTCCTGGACTGCTGGTGAGATGGGATAATATCTATCTTTTATTGGTTCTGTACCTTCGAACAATTTTATACTATGTTTTTCTAACGATGTGCAGCCTAAACCTAATTTCTCAAATGATGGAAACATGTTTATAACCTCATCTAGCTGTTGTCGCTGCTCTATCGTTAATAAATGTGGATTGGATTTGTGATTTTCAGCTTTGTACTCTTCCTGGACTTTTTCAATATCTAATTCTGCTACACTGATTATCTCAGGAGCTAGTTCAAAAGCTTTCCAAAAATCTATACCGAAATATGCTGACTGTTCTAAATCTGGACACAGGTAAAATAAAATATTCTTCAATTTATCCTTATATCTAACTTCTAATAAAATTTTTCCTAGTAATCTATGTTGCTGTCCACTAGCGGTTGAAATAACGGAAAATATTGGCACAATTGGAATTTCTAATTTATCTACAAATTCCCTACATCCTTTACCTAACAAACTAACCGAAGCGCCTGTATCAAGAAGACCTCTAATTTGAAATTCACCGATTTCTATGTTTGCAAAAGCTCGCGGATCTGCTGTTTTTTTATCAGCACATTTTATGGCCTCTAAAACAAACTTTCTTTTTTGCCTTTTGTCTGCAAACTTTTGTCTTAGTTTTCGGATCCTGTTTGAAAGTGGCTTCTTCATACTAATTGCTTCGTTAAATATTCGGTTTCGTACGCGCTCATAATTCGATTGTCTTTCCTCGAAAGTATATTGATGTTTTAATTTTGGAATTATCTTATTAAATTGTTTTGTTTTCTCTACTAAATTGATTGTTTTTAACATATTTATTACAGGTTTTATTGCGGGTTCTGATTGGAACGATGGTTGCCCGCATTTGCCTCGCTCCTCTGCAAGTTTTTCGATTTGCAATTCGGACACGTGGGACAAACTTCATCAGGTTTTCCACAGCGATAACAAAATATAGATTTTTGTTTACTTGGGCAGTCCATAAAAGTGTGGCCGACTTGTTTACAATTCCAACATGTGAGTGGATTTCTATGTAATTGATTATCATTACTTCTTATGGCCGCAACTTCTACGTACTCTTCTTCTGGATACTGCTCATCATAATCATTCACAATTTCGTTAACGTGTTTGGGAAACCGATTGATTTGCATTTGCGGTTGTGGTCTTATGTCTTTTCTGAGAAAAGTCTTTTCAGCTTCAATACATTCAATCCTAAGCTGTTCTACGGATGAAATTTGCATTGGGTAAATTATTCTTGCTATACTTTCTTTTAAATTTCTTTTAACTAACTTGATCATTTCGTATTCAGGCATTGGCATACCAAGACGAGATCTCAGCGTATTCATTGTATGGAAAAATGAATCAATGGACTCTCCGGGAAGCTGTTTTCTTTCTACCATATCCCTCATCAATTCGTAACTGGATCTGGTAGACTGATATTGCTTCATTAAAGCCATTTTTAGTATGGGCCATTTATCGTCACTGGTGACATCAGTTGATTTGGCCAAAAGCCAGTACCACTTTTTACTTTCTCCTGTCACTAACAAATGAAAATCTCGGAGTACTTCAAGCCATGGGATATTATATTGTCTCTGAAGTGTTTCGAGACGAAAGATAAAATCTTCGACAGCTAAATGATTGGTGTTGCCATCAAATTGCAAACCCCATTTGTCTACACGAATTTTATGGTTATCCATGAGAGGCATGTTACCATTACTTAAAGATGATGCTCTAGATGAAACATTAGACTGATGAAGTATTCCAGACATGTCCATTGGTTGTGTATTCGGAGTAGAAAAGTTTGATACGCCAGGTAAGTTTGCGTTTACTAAATTTCTGTTCTCCCTTTGAGTTTCTGCAACTGCTAAATTTAACCTACTAACAGCAGCTGCTAAATCTGATATGGTACTTTTTATATCTGACAACTGAGGTCCTACACCTTGTTCTATCATTCGCATAACAGAATTTTCTAAATTTCCTAAACCTACGGATGGCATATTATTTCCTTGCTGTGAATTAGCGGGTAGCACTGGTAATTGCAAATTTGAACTTTGCCTTAAATTAACCGGATGTACAGTTGGTTGAATACTAGACCCTATTCCTACATTAACCGGAAGTACATTTGGTTGTAAATTTTGTTGTCTACTACTAGACTGTTCTAATCTATCATTTGGCACGTTTACATTTCCTGGTTGATTCTGGGCTTTCTTGGTAATAATCGAGCCAGACTTATCCTGAAATTGAGGTGCTCCTTCAACTTGTTGTTCCATTTCAAGATTTTTCTTGTATTTCGGTTTTGTGGACTTTTCCAAAAGATTTCCAACTTGGGGTGTATTAGGTTTTTGAATTTTTAACGCGATCTGCGGTGTTGAACGATTCAGATCAAAATGTACTTGGCGATTTCTTTTTCTTTGTCTGGGATTATGAGGATTCTTATTCATATCCTTATAGAGTTTTTCCTTTGTTTAACTACTCCTAAAGAACTTAACGCAAAAATAAAAATTACAAAAAAAACAAAGTAAAAACTTTTGGCAAACAAAAATAAAAAAAACTCGCAACCGAAAACTTTTCAAAACAAAAAAAAACGAATACAAATCGCACCGAATTTTAAACAAAATTGATATAAAAAAAAATTTTAAAATAATATGAAATAAAATATTGCAAAAAAAAAATAACTAATACCTTTCTAAATAATAACTAAAAAAAAATAATGATAAAAAAGACATAAACATAAAAATTAAAAAAAAATATACCTATTTAAATAAATCTATTATAACCTAGAAACTTAACCTTTAAAAAAAATATACTAAAAACTTAATATAACTATATATAAAAAAAACTTAAACAATACAAATTTTGAACAGAAATAAACTCTAAGAAAAATCGTTGGTATCTACAATTTACACAAATTTCTCGATATAAAATAATTTTTTATTAATTTAGATGCCAAACGAAATTTTTTTTATGATTAACTTTTCTTACTCAAAATTTGTTAATTGTATATTTTCTTACTTGATCAAACTAAAAAATTTCTAATAAAAGTTTTCTTATTTCCTTAGACTTAACGGATTTTATATGTTGGGTTTTGGCAATGATGGTAGTGGCGGAGATCGAATGGTTTACAAATAAATGACTCAATAAATGTGGTAATCAGACAACTTTACTCTACTTTATGGAAATTCAGCAGTGTGTCCTAATCATACATCACGTTCCCTTTCTTTTCATCACGGACACGGGCTACGATTGGCGGAAAAAAATTTCGGATACTACTAACCTCGAAAATTATTAAGTTCACGAGAGGCTATCCCAAATCTTCAACCGGTCTACACCTACTATTTTATTGCCATTAAAATTGAATTTACATTACTAAGCAACTTAGACACGAGTCACAATACAAATTAGAAAACCAATTCCATAGCGAGTTTTCTAGCTATTGTTACTCCTGTCTTTTGAATTCTGGCTGATTCATCGCTCTGCTGACATCCAAGATTCTACTTTTTACACAACACTTTAAAGACGAAAGCTTCAAGCGGCTGTAAAAAACTAAAACCCTACGATTCAGCATCGCAACTACTCAGTTTACTATTTTCTTGTTTAAACTATCGGGCTATTGTCACATGTATCGGTGACTCTACATGTTACTTTATTATAGCTTGGGTAACTTTTCCAAAAATGGGGGAAGTATCCCAAGTTATATCATTCTATTGGGCGCCATTATGTTATGAACCGAGTGGGCTGATGAGGATTCCGGCTAGCTCAAATGCAGTTTCTCTCAGGCGGTTCCAACCCTCTCATCAGTGTCGCGCTCAAACATAAAAACAGGTAATCTACAAACACTAAAATCGTTCAAATACAAACAAAAACATACCACACACCGAGTTAGAGACAGATGGAAGCCTCTAGTTGCCCTCCCAACCTTGATCGTAGAACCTCATCCTCCATACTTCGTCTCTACGATCCCGCAAACCATAGACCATTCCTTCCTCAACTTACCATCATTGCCATTACCGAATTATTTTAAACCAACATTTCTTTCAACTTGCAAGTATAAACTTTTATTAAATAAAACTTAGATGCTAACATAAGGTATATATATCAAAAAAACTATATAAAACTTATTTAAATACATTTATTCCGTTCCCAAAAAAAACTGTAAATACTAAATACTGTTACTAATTTCCGCTTTTTATTAAAATAAAATATCTATCTCTTCTTCTTTTTTCCTAGGGATCAAATCTCATAAAATTCCAAACCGGATATCTTCCTAACTTTGTTTCCTAACGGACCTAAAGGAGCTCCCTGAGGACGTAAACAAACTTGTCGCTAATATGGACTTAATTCTTTCAAAATGCTGCGGATGTGAACCCTATGTTATTTTTTCTTTCAAAGAGATAAATGTTTCACTAATAAAAATACTATCCCTAATATTCTATCTTCCCTTTTCAGGATAACGCGAAAAATTATATAAGAATAAAGAAAATACTAATAATAAAAAAATAATAATGCCTATATATTAAATACAAAAAAACTAAAACCTAACAATAACAATAATAAATAAAAATGGATTTTCCTTAACAAAAAAAAAACTTAATTATGTTTTATTTAATCTTCTCTCTAGCCTATAACTACGATCAAATAAACTGCCAAGATCTCACCAATTTACATATGCGGCATTCAGGGGATGTTGGTAACTTTTAACGGCTAGTTTCTCCAGGCTGCTATTCTTACTTCTCCACAAACTTCACTTGCTCCAAGAATTGGCCTTAAGCTTGGCTATCGACAGAACGCACCGGCTTATAATTCCTTCTTCCTCCACTTTTTTCACGAGTGTACGAGATATTCTTTTTTTTTTAATGTTTTCAACGTTTTTTTTTTAGTTTCTTGTGGTGTACAATGTTTTTAGCTACTTTTTTTTATTGGTGTAAGAGTTTGTTTCTTTTAATTTAATTTTGTTCGGGTGTATCTTTTATTATGGTGTTTGAACTGTATTAGTTTCCGGTGTAATTTTATTTTAAATTGTCTTACAGATTTGTATTTGGTGTAATAATTTTTCTATTGTTTTTAACTGTGTTAATTTATTGGTGTAATTCCTTTTTTTTTTTTAATGTCTCCACGGATTTTAATTTGTCTTTGGTGTTATCATATTTTTTTATTTTTATTTGTTGTTTTTACTGTTTTAATTTCCTGGTGTATTTATTTATTTTTTTTTGTTTACTTTAATTTCAATTTTTTTATGTCATGTAACACTTTTTTTTGTTATCGTTATCAATACCACCGCACACTCGACTATCTTTCTAACGAATCTCCCTAAAACCATCCTGTTTTTCCCTTAAATATCGTGTTTTAGTACGGAGTATTTCCAATAAATCGGTAATATTTTTAACCGTTTATATTCATTCGATTATAATACTTATTTTTCTAGAACTAAAACGGAGTACGGTGAATTTAGCTGTATCATTTATTTTCTGTATATATTAATTCTAAAAAATTTTCCACCAAAATCTCCATTTTTCTAAAAACTTTCGTTTATATATTTTCTTCTAGATTTTTCCTATTTTATATTAATTATGCCTCCATTTTTCCCTAAAAACTCCTTCCCCTGTCTCTTTCTTCAAATAATAACCGCAATTGCATTTTTACATATACCAGGCTCCCAGCAAAACAGCAAGTATATTTTCTTCATTGATTACTACTTATTTTTTTAAAACAAATTTTATTTTGAAAATAACCGTTTTACGTTTGGGTGGCCTGAATGAAAACAAATACAACTTTGTGGGTTACTATATTGTCACAACCACTTTTTTTTGTTGCTATCTTCACACGCAAACATAAACAGTCACTAACACTACTGTAGTTAGATAAAAAAAAATGTTAACTACCGCATTGAATACATACTAACAGGACCAGTATTCATATTGAAGAAAACGCACGAGAAAGACGGTGAGGAAGAAAAAAAAATGGTAAGTATAATTTATTTCTCTACAATTTTTTCCCTTAGATTTTCTTTTTCAAAAAAACATAAAAATTTTATAATAATAAATTTACATTTCTTTTCAGAATTCCAAATAAAAGATGGATTAGCAGCACGGAGCAACTGGTAAACATTATATCGTTCTGATACAGTTTTGCCACATTTTTATTAATAAACTTTTTTTTTTCATTTTTTCTTTTCAGGTCGCCTTTGGAAATGAGTCTTTTGGGAAACAGAGGTGCGACTCAGCCTCATACTCAAAAGTTTCCCGAACTTGGTCTAATATGGTTCCACTGCGGTTTGACCATCCGCACAAGCAAGGTGGACCATAATCTCAAAAAAAAAGGAAATATTTAAAAAAAAATATATATATAAAATATATTAAATTTAACCGGGACTCGGGTAGGAGAGTGGTTTCTCCAGGAGTCGAAGACCCCTCCCCAGAAATCCTAAAAAAAAACATTGGGACTCGGAGTTATGGTAGAACTCCCTCCCACATCATTAAGTGTACCATGCAGCAAACGGAAAAATTTCCATGCCGCCGGCGTGAAATAGCGGCGTTACGTTTCCGCCCGTGGCATGGACAAATCTGTGACTACATTTTAATTCCAATACGCAAAACAAATCAACATTTTTTTAGAATTTGTTAATATAATTTTTTCTTTTATTAATTTTATATTTTCTTTCTTTACAGATAATACCCGACGTGGAGGAATTGCTGCATAAAAGAACATACTTGGGTGACCGTAGGAGAAGAGAAAATAAATGCCGAAGTAAGTATTTTTGTATTAAATTTAATATTGTTGAAACGAGAATATTTAACAAGTTTATCTTTTAGGTAATGACTGAAATTGAAAATATTAAAGGACGTATTAGAGTTCCTGGATATTCCCCAACTGGTGAACATTTGAAAATATGGGGTGGCCAAGATAATCATAAAATTAACACTGATGTGGCCATTAAACAAATTGACTATAAAGGTGCTGCCGGTGACCGTGAAGGGGCTAAGATGCAGTTGCAACAAAGTTTACATGTATTAAAACATTGGTATAAATTTTGACATGACAATATACTGCCATTGTATGGTTACTGCATAAAAGGTGAAAAAAAAACATGTTTGATGTATCAATTAACGAACGGTGGTTTATTGGAGTAAAGAATGCATTCAAAGAATTGTCAACTACTTACATGGCAACATTGAATTGATATATGTATGGGTACGGATTGTGGCAGCTAATATTTACATTCCTTATGCTCGGATAAACCTATACTACATGGAGATTTTGGTTTATCAACGTAAGGTGCAAATACGATCAATAGGGCAGTTCCGGTATCTCAAGTTTTTGGCACTAGAGCTTATTTCACCAGAGTTTTTATATTCAAAAAGGATTGGTACACAAGTGTATACATTTAGTTCGGTGTTCTTTTGGAAACATTTACTGGCCTACGAGCTGTAGATAAAAAGAAATAGTTTTTTGCAGAGTCCATTAGAAATTTATTGGAATTAATAACTATAAATTTGAAGAATAAATTGAAGAAACGCCTGCAAATAACCCAGTCTGACGAAGAAATGTTATGTATGCGCAGCATTGAATTGGGTCTAGGGTGTATTAATTAAAGTTACGAGAAGCGACATGAAATGGGAAAGGTTTTAAAGTATATTAACACTATTATAGCGTAAATCATTTTATGCCATAAGTGATGGTTACTTTAATTTTCGATATGTGCCTTCCAGTTTTGTCTTCTATTTTTTTTTTTATCATCGGGATCGTTTGGAAGAACGTTATTATTCCGCTTGGAATAATAAAACGTTAAAAAAAATAAATCGGCTGAACAAGCCAACAATTTACAACCTTTGAAAACAAAAATGTTTTTGAATCTTCAAAAAAAAATGTTAATGTAGATTTTGTTTTAATAAAAGGTTGTGGTGACAAAAAAACTTATTGTAAATAACTTTTCCAATAAAAAACTACCTGAATAAACAATACATAAGGTTAATACATTTGGCGTTTTAGCATATGCTCAGGGATAATTGACCTATACCTTGGGATTCTATTTGACAGCTGCAGAGTGATAAAGAATCACCCCGCAACAAAACTCCGTGTTCTACGAGTGATCGTAGTAGGGGACGGTGTGCGGGTTTGTTGGCCTTTAAATCACAACTAGCCCAACGTGGGGAACACCACACCCTGAAAAAGAGTCTCTATGCTCTGCAGACTGATCAGCCGGGCTATTTATAACAATGATGACTTCCATACCACTTGGATTATTGGGTGAGTGAAACAGGAAATAATTTAACTCTGTGATATATTTAAAATAGTACTTAGTAATTTTTTGAATCCTTTTTTTTTTTTTTTAGAAAGACAGACACACAAGTTCCAGGTGAACCTACCCTCGGGACCATAGCTGAACAACCGCCGACTTCTGCATTCTTCTCGGTAAGAAGAAGCATAGTGGCAACCCACTTTGCTTAAAGATCTTTATATATATATTTTTTTCTCTTGGAATTGGTTAGTAACCAATTAGTACACGAAAGTGCTTTACTTAAATTGAACGCCCACAAAATTTTTGAGGCAATACAAAATTCATGTTTTCATTTCATTCTTTCTTTTAAAAAACTTTCATTCGGATATGTCCTGATCGTCAATTAAAAAAAATTATATTCATATCTTCAGGATTCGCTTAAATATACAATAAATTTAGTCAATAAATAATTAATCGCTATATTCTGTTAAGTGAATTATTTGAAAAACTTTCAAATCTATAAATTGTTTCATTTTATCATTTTATTTTTAGATCTTTAATTATTCGGGTCAAGCCGCTATACTAATCCTACTTGGGAATTCGGATTGTTCAAGCCAAATATGGTTTGAATCTCCAGGGTACTTTTACGACTAAAAGACTTGGAGATTTTCGAATTAGGCCACCAACACCTGGTCATTAAACAACATTGTCTTTATGAATTTATTACGGGAAGTAAAAAAAAACATTTCACTGTAAAAGTATTTTTACTTTGCGTAAATTTTCTTCTATTTTCCTTTCAGATACTTTTTCGCAAAAAAAAACTAAATCTATCTTTGAGACAAATTATTGCCATCAGTAAAACATTAGCAAATATATATTGGCTCATCAAGGATTCATCACATTAAAAAAAAAGTGGGACATCACGGTAAAAAAAATATATCACAGAAGCAGTAAAAATTAACCTAATATCACAGTTTTCCAGTCTTCAAATCTCACGTCGTCTAAATCACTATTCCTAATCCTAAGGTAAGTATAAATATAACAGTCATCAAATCTTAAAGCTATCAGGTACTAATTGGTAGATATCACAGATATTAGGTCGGATCGTAAATAAAAATATTGCACAATTTAAGACGGCCTTTTGTATAATTAAAGGATAAAATAATTTCATAAAAATAGAATTTTAATAAGTCTTAATATTGCACATTTTCAAAATTTTAAACACTTTTGCTAAGCCTTAATATCTTTTACGTGATATACTCCTACGGATTTACCTGGCAGAGTCTCTAACTCATAGCTATTGTTACCTACAGGTCGGACCACCCTACATTTTACAAACTTTTTGCAAAATTTAGCATTAATATTTTTTTCGAAACTGCTTAATATCATGTTTCTTCGGTAGACCTCCTGTCCGGGTATAAATTTTACGATTCGAGCTCTTTTGTTGTACCTCTCAGCGCTTTTTTCATAGGCTTTTTGCATGTTATTTTTAATTTCTTCTCTAATAATTTCCATTCTATCTTTTGGTTCCAATAAGATTTTGTGATCGGTTAGGGATTGTAATTTTCTTGCTAATTTATAGTCAGCACCACTTGAATACATATGGTATCCGAAAAGTGCAAAGAACGGTGTAAAACCAATTGCTGTGTGTATTGAATTTCTCAAAGCACATTCAATTTCGGAAAGGTAAAGATCCCAGTCTCTTTGATCTTCTTTAAGATATGCTCTTATGGCTGCTAATACCGATTGGTTTACCCTTTCTGATGCATTGCTGCTCGGAGAATATACAGCTGTTTTTATATGCTGAATCTTATATGTCTTTAGAAGATTCTCAAAACTTTTAGAAACGAATTGTGAGCCATTGTCACTATGAATTATCTCTGGTACACCAAATTTATGAAATATTTCATGTACCAAAAATTCAATTATATTTCCAGTCGTGGCTTCTTTCATCGCTTTTAGAAAAGTAAACTTCGTAAAGTGGTCAAGGACTATAAATACATAACAATTTCCGTTTTTTGATCTTGGATATTTTCCCAAAAAATCCAAATATAATTTTTGAAATGGCCGGTCAGTAACGACTTGTTTTCCAATTTCCGGTCTAAGGTTTTGGTTTGACGGTTTCGTTTCTTTACATACTTGACATTTTGTTACATATGCTTTTACTTGGGATGACATTCTTGGCCAGTAAAAGAAACGTCTTAGCCTTTCGAGGGTTTTACCTACTCCTCCGTGGGCTGTCTCTAAAGTATCATGGGCCTTTTCGATTAAAGTTTGAGTTATGTTCGGCGGAATCCACAATTTCCATTGACTTTCATTTACATTACCGCGATCATAATCAATTCTCTTGAATATCATATCATCCTCTACTTTAAGGTCTGGTAACAAACTTTGATTTTTCATAATGTTAGCTTTTAGCTCGTTGTATTCTTCGCTGTCGAACTCAGTGGTTTCAAAATCAAATATGTCTTCCATCACAATTTCTTCAACATCAGCTTCAAATGGTAACCTTGATAGCATATCGGCTACTACATTTTCTGAGCCTTTTCGGTGTTGAATCTCAAAGTCAAACGCTTGTAATTGCAGTGACCAGCGTGCAAGTCTTCCACTCAGATCTTTTAAAGTCATTAGCCATTTTAAACTGGCGTGATCTGTTACTATCGTGAATGGCATCATTTCAACAAACGGTCGGAATTTTCTTACTGCCATTACAGCTGCCAAACATTCTTTTTCCGTAACACTATAATTTCTTTGACAAGTGTTTAATTTTTGGGAGTAGAATGCTATTGGTTGTTCTTCGTTTTGGTCATTAAGCTGATACAACACTGCACCAATACCGTACTCGCAAGCATCACACTGTATCCAAAAACGTTTCGAAAAATCGGCATGCCTTAGAACTGGCGCAGATGTTAAAGCCATTTTCAATTGATTAAAAGCAGTTATTGCCTCGGGTGTCATAACAAACTTTTTCGACTTTTTGAGTGTATCGGTCAAAGGAGCTGATATTGTTGAAAAGTCTTTCACAAATCGGCGATACCACCCCGCTGTGCCCAAAAAACTTCGTACCTGTCGCTGGGACTTTGGTATTTTTATCGATCGTATCGCTTCAATTTTATCAGGGTCGGTTTTAAGCATTCCACCTCCGATAATAAAACCTAGGTACTTTAATTGCTGAAAACAAAACTGTGACTTTTTTAAGCCTATTGTTAAGTTGGCATTCTTAAGACATTGAGCTACCTCTCTTAAAAGCATTAAATGTTTTTCAAACTCATCCGAAATTACTAGAAGATCGTCTAGATAAATAAAAACGTTTCCTTTTAGTTTCTGTGGTATAACCTTATCCATAAGTCTACAGAGTCTTTGAGCCGCGTTACAGAGACCAAAGGGCATTACGCGAAATTGGTAGAGTGGCCGACCTGCTACAGTAAACGCTGTATATTGTCTACTTTCCTCTTCAAGTTCTATTTGCCAGAATGCGAACTTCAAATCAACGCTACTTATGTAATAAGTTTCGTCAATTCGGCTCAAAATACCATCAATATTTTGCAATGGATATGCATCCTTTACTGTAACTTTATTTAATTTTCTGGCATCCAAACAAAATCTATTTTTTTCAGGTTTTTTAACTACAGTCGTGCGATTACTCCACGGACTTTCGCTTTGCTCTATAACATTAAGCTCTAACATTTTATCAATTTCTTTATAGACTATTTCCTGGACTGCTGGTGAGATGGGATAATATCTATCTTTTATTGGTTCTGTACCTTCGAACAATTTTATACTATGTTTTTCTAACGATGTGCAGCCTAAACCTAATTTCTCAAATGATGGAAACATGTTTATAACCTCATCTAGCTGTTGTCGCTGCTCTATCGTTAATAAATGTGGATTGGATTTGTGATTTTCAGCTTTGTACTCTTCCTGGACTTTTTCAATATCTAATTCTGCTACACTGATTATCTCAGGAGCTAGTTCAAAAGCTTTCCAAAAATCTATACCGAAATATGCTGACTGTTCTAAATCTGGACACAGGTAAAATAAAATATTCTTCAATTTATCCTTATATCTAACTTCTAATAAAATTTTTCCTAGTAATCTATGTTGCTGTCCACTAGCGGTTGAAATAACGGAAAATATTGGCACAATTGGAATTTCTAATTTATCTACAAATTCCCTACATCCTTTACCTAACAAACTAACCGAAGCGCCTGTATCAAGAAGACCTCTAATTTGAAATTCACCGATTTCTATGTTTGCAAAAGCTCGCGGATCTGCTGTTTTTTTATCAGCACATTTTATGGCCTCTAAAACAAACTTTCTTTTTTGCCTTTTGTCTGCAAACTTTTGTCTTAGTTTTCGGATCCTGTTTGAAAGTGGCTTCTTCATACTAATTGCTTCGTTAAATATTCGGTTTCGTACGCGCTCATAATTCGATTGTCTTTCCTCGAAAGTATATTGATGTTTTAATTTTGGAATTATCTTATTAAATTGTTTTGTTTTCTCTACTAAATTGATTGTTTTTAACATATTTATTACAGGTTTTATTGCGGGTTCTGATTGGAACGATGGTTGCCCGCATTTGCCTCGCTCCTCTGCAAGTTTTTCGATTTGCAATTCGGACACGTGGGACAAACTTCATCAGGTTTTCCACAGCGATAACAAAATATAGATTTTTGTTTACTTGGGCAGTCCATAAAAGTGTGGCCGACTTGTTTACAATTCCAACATGTGAGTGGATTTCTATGTAATTGATTATCATTACTTCTTATGGCCGCAACTTCTACGTACTCTTCTTCTGGATACTGCTCATCATAATCATTCACAATTTCGTTAACGTGTTTGGGAAACCGATTGATTTGCATTTGCGGTTGTGGTCTTATGTCTTTTCTGAGAAAAGTCTTTTCAGCTTCAATACATTCAATCCTAAGCTGTTCTACGGATGAAATTTGCATTGGGTAAATTATTCTTGCTATACTTTCTTTTAAATTTCTTTTAACTAACTTGATCATTTCGTATTCAGGCATTGGCATACCAAGACGAGATCTCAGCGTATTCATTGTATGGAAAAATGAATCAATGGACTCTCCGGGAAGCTGTTTTCTTTCTACCATATCCCTCATCAATTCGTAACTGGATCTGGTAGACTGATATTGCTTCATTAAAGCCATTTTTAGTATGGGCCATTTATCGTCACTGGTGACATCAGTTGATTTGGCCAAAAGCCAGTACCACTTTTTACTTTCTCCTGTCACTAACAAATGAAAATCTCGGAGTACTTCAAGCCATGGGATATTATATTGTCTCTGAAGTGTTTCGAGACGAAAGATAAAATCTTCGACAGCTAAATGATTGGTGTTGCCATCAAATTGCAAACCCCATTTGTCTACACGAATTTTATGGTTATCCATGAGAGGCATGTTACCATTACTTAAAGATGATGCTCTAGATGAAACATTAGACTGATGAAGTATTCCAGACATGTCCATTGGTTGTGTATTCGGAGTAGAAAAGTTTGATACGCCAGGTAAGTTTGCGTTTACTAAATTTCTGTTCTCCCTTTGAGTTTCTGCAACTGCTAAATTTAACCTACTAACAGCAGCTGCTAAATCTGATATGGTACTTTTTATATCTGACAACTGAGGTCCTACACCTTGTTCTATCATTCGCATAACAGAATTTTCTAAATTTCCTAAACCTACGGATGGCATATTATTTCCTTGCTGTGAATTAGCGGGTAGCACTGGTAATTGCAAATTTGAACTTTGCCTTAAATTAACCGGATGTACAGTTGGTTGAATACTAGACCCTATTCCTACATTAACCGGAAGTACATTTGGTTGTAAATTTTGTTGTCTACTACTAGACTGTTCTAATCTATCATTTGGCACGTTTACATTTCCTGGTTGATTCTGGGCTTTCTTAGTAATAATCGAGCCAGACTTATCCTGAAATTGAGGTGCTCCTTCAACTTGTTGTTCCATTTCAAGATTTTTCTTGTATTTCGGTTTTGTGGACTTTTCCAAAAGATTTCCAACTTGGGGTGTATTAGGTTTTTGAATTTTTAACGCGATCTGCGGTGTTGAACGATTCAGATCAAAATGTACTTGGCGATTTCTTTTTCTTTGTCTGGGATTATGAGGATTCTTATTCATATCCTTATAGAGTTTTTCCTTTGTTTAACTACTCCTAAAGAACTTAACGCAAAAATAAAAATTACAAAAAAAACAAAGTAAAAACTTTTGGCAAACAAAAATAAAAAAAACTCGCAACCGAAAACTTTTCAAAACAAAAAAAAACGAATACAAATCGCACCGAATTTTAAACAAAATTGATATAAAAAAAAATTTTAAAATAATATGAAATAAAATATTGCAAAAAAAAAATAACTAATACCTTTCTAAATAATAACTAAAAAAAAATAATGATAAAAAAGACATAAACATAAAAATTAAAAAAAAATATACCTATTTAAATAAATCTATTATAACCTAGAAACTTAACCTTTAAAAAAAATATACTAAAAACTTAATATAACTATATATAAAAAAAACTTAAACAATACAAATTTTGAACAGAAATAAACTCTAAGAAAAATCGTTGGTATCTACAATTTACACAAATTTCTCGATATAAAATAATTTTTTATTAATTTAGATGCCAAACGAAATTTTTTTTATGATTAACTTTTCTTACTCAAAATTTGTTAATTGTATATTTTCTTACTTGATCAAACTAAAAAATTTCTAATAAAAGTTTTCTTATTTCCTTAGACTTAACGGATTTTATATGTTGGGTTTTGGCAATGATGGTAGTGGCGGAGATCGAATGGTTTACAAATAAATGACTCAATAAATGTGGTAATCAGACAACTTTACTCTACTTTATGGAAATTCAGCAGTGTGTCCTAATCATACATCACGTTCCCTTTCTTTTCATCACGGACACGGGCTACGATTGGCGGAAAAAAATTTCGGATACTACTAACCTCGAAAATTATTAAGTTCACGAGAGGCTATCCCAAATCTTCAACCGGTCTACACCTACTATTTTATTGCCATTAAAATTGAATTTACATTACTAAGCAACTTAGACACGAGTCACAATACAAATTAGAAAACCAATTCCATAGCGAGTTTTCTAGCTATTGTTACTCCTGTCTTTTGAATTCTGGCTGATTCATCGCTCTGCTGACATCCAAGATTCTACTTTTTACACAACACTTTAAAGACGAAAGCTTCAAGCGGCTGTAAAAAACTAAAACCCTACGATTCAGCATCGCAACTACTCAGTTTACTATTTTCTTGTTTAAACTATCGGGCTATTGTCACATGTATCGGTGACTCTACATGTTACTTTATTATAGCTTGGGTAACTTTTCCAAAAATGGGGGAAGTATCCCAAGTTATATCATTCTATTGGGCGCCATTATGTTATGAACCGAGTGGGCTGATGAGGATTCCGGCTAGCTCAAATGCAGTTTCTCTCAGGCGGTTCCAACCCTCTCATCAGTGTCGCGCTCAAACATAAAAACAGGTAATCTACAAACACTAAAATCGTTCAAATACAAACAAAAACATACCACACACCGAGTTAGAGACAGATGGAAGCCTCTAGTTGCCCTCCCAACCTTGATCGTAGAACCTCATCCTCCATACTTCGTCTCTACGATCCCGCAAACCATAGACCATTCCTTCCTCAACTTACCATCATTGCCATTACCGAATTATTTTAAACCAACATTTCTTTCAACTTGCAAGTATAAACTTTTATTAAATAAAACTTAGATGCTAACATAAGGTATATATATCAAAAAAACTATATAAAACTTATTTAAATACATTTATTCCGTTCCCAAAAAAAACTGTAAATACTAAATACTGTTACTAATTTCCGCTTTTTATTAAAATAAAATATCTATCTCTTCTTCTTTTTTCCTAGGGATCAAATCTCATAAAATTCCAAACCGGATATCTTCCTAACTTTGTTTCCTAACGGACCTAAAGGAGCTCCCTGAGGACGTAAACAAACTTGTCGCTAATATGGACTTAATTCTTTCAAAATGCTGCGGATGTGAACCCTATGTTATTTTTTCTTTCAAAGAGATAAATGTTTCACTAATAAAAATACTATCCCTAATATTCTATCTTCCCTTTTCAGGATAACGCGAAAAATTATATAAGAATAAAGAAAATACTAATAATAAAAAAATAATAATGCCTATATATTAAATACAAAAAAACTAAAACCTAACAATAACAATAATAAATAAAAATGGATTTTCCTTAACAAAAAAAAAACTTAATTATGTTTTATTTAATCTTCTCTCTAGCCTATAACTACGATCAAATAAACTGCCAAGATCTCACCAATTTACATATGCGGCATTCAGGGGATGTTGGTAACTTTTAACGGCTAGTTTCTCCAGGCTGCTATTCTTACTTCTCCACAAACTTCACTTGCTCCAAGAATTGGCCTTAAGCTTGGCTATCGACAGAACGCACCGGCTTATAATTCCTTCTTCCTCCACTTTTTTCACGAGTGTACGAGATATTCTTTTTTTTTTTTAATGTTTTCAAAGTTTTTTTTTTAGTTTCTTGTGGTGTACAATGTTTTTAGCTACTTTTTTTTATTGGTGTAAGAGTTTGTTTCTTTTAATTTAATTTTGTTCGGGTGTATCTTTTATTATGGTGTTTGAACTGTATTAGTTTCCGGTGTAATTTTATTTTAAATTGTCTTACAGATTTGTATTTGGTGTAATAATTTTTCTATTGTTTTTAACTGTGTTAATTTATTGGTGTAATTCCTTTTTTTTTTTTAATGTCTCCACGGATTTTAATTTGTCTTTGGTGTTATCATATTTTTTTATTTTTATTTGTTGTTTTTACTGTTTTAATTTCCTGGTGTATTTATTTATTTTTTTTTGTTTACTTTAATTTCAATTTTTTTATGTCATGTAACACTTTTTTTTGTTATCGTTATCAATACCACCGCACACTCGACTATCTTTCTAACGAATCTCCCTAAAACCATCCTGTTTTTCCCTTAAATATCGTGTTTTAGTACGGAGTATTTCCAATAAATCGGTAATATTTTTAACCGTTTATATTCATTCGATTATAATACTTATTTTTCTAGAACTAAAACGGAGTACGGTGAATTTAGCTGTATCATTTATTTTCTGTATATATTAATTCTAAAAAATTTTCCACCAAAATCTCCATTTTTCTAAAAACTTTCGTTTATATATTTTCTTCTAGATTTTTCCTATTTTATATTAATTATGCCTCCATTTTTCCCTAAAAACTCCTTCCCCTGTCTCTTTCTTCAAATAATAACCGCAATTGCATTTTTACATATACCAGGCTCCCAGCAAAACAGCAAGTATATTTTCTTCATTGATTACTACTTATTTTTTTAAAACAAATTTTATTTTGAAAATAACCGTTTTACGTTTGGGTGGCCTGAATGAAAACAAATACAACTTTGTGGGTTACTATATTGTCACAACCACTTTTTTTTGTTGCTATCTTCACACGCAAACATAAACAGTCACTAACACTACTGTAGTTAGATAAAAAAAAATGTTAACTACCGCATTGAATACATACTAACAGGACCAGTATTCATATTGAAGAAAACGCACGAGAAAGACGGTGAGGAAGAAAAAAAAATGGTAAGTATAATTTATTTCTCTACAATTTTTTCCCTTAGATTTTCTTTTTCAAAAAAACATAAAAATTTTATAATAATAAATTTACATTTCTTTTCAGAATTCCAAATAAAAGATGGATTAGCAGCACGGAGCAACTGGTAAACATTATATCGTTCTGATACAGTTTTGCCACATTTTTATTAATAAACTTTTTTTTTTCATTTTTTCTTTTCAGGTCGCCTTTGGAAATGAGTCTTTTGGGAAACAGAGGTGCGACTCAGCCTCATACTCAAAAGTTTCCCGAACTTGGTCTAATATGGTTCCACTGCGGTTTGACCATCCGCACAAGCAAGGTGGACCATAATCTCAAAAAAAAAGGAAATATTTAAAAAAAAATATATATATAAAATATATTAAATTTAACCGGGACTCGGGTAGGAGAGTGGTTTCTCCAGGAGTCGAAGACCCCTCCCCAGAAATCCTAAAAAAAAACATTGGGACTCGGAGTCATGGTAGAACTCCCTCCCACATCATTAAGTGTACCATGCAGCAAACGGAAAAATTTCCATGCCGCCGGCGTGAAATAGCGGCGTTACGTTTCCGCCCGTGGCATGGACAAATCTGTGACTACATTTTAATTCCAAT
The DNA here is from genome assembly GCA_949748255.1 of Eustalomyia histrio. Taxonomy (NCBI): domain Eukaryota; kingdom Metazoa; phylum Arthropoda; class Insecta; order Diptera; family Anthomyiidae; genus Eustalomyia; species Eustalomyia histrio. Next base: position 158,475,548 of record OX456524.1, on the reverse strand, counting down.
ACGCAAAACAAATCAACATTTTTTTAGAATTTGTTAATATAATTTTTTCTTTTATTTTATATTTTCTTTCTTTACAGATAATACCCGACGTGGAGGAATTGCTGCATAAAAGAACATACTTGGGTGACCGTAGGAGAAGAGAAAATAAATGCCGAAGTAAGTATTTTTGTATTAAATTTAATATTGTTGAAACGAGAATATTTAACAAGTTTATCTTTTAGGTAATGACTGAAATTGAAAATATTAAAGGACGTATTAGAGTTCCTGGATATTCCCCAACTGGTGAACATTTGAAAATATGGGGTGGCCAAGATAATCATAAAATTAACACTGATGTGGCCATTAAACAAATTGACTATAAAGGTGCTGCCGGTGACCGTGAAGGGGCTAAGATGCAGTTGCAACAAAGTTTACATGTATTAAAACATTGGTATAAATTTTGACATGACAATATACTGCCATTGTATGGTTACTGCATAAAAGGTGAAAAAAAACATGTTTGATGTATCAATTAACGAACGGTGGTTTATTGGAGTAAAGAATGCATTCAAAGAATTGTCAACTACTTACATGGCAACATTGAATTGATATATGTATGGGTACGGATTGTGGCAGCTAATATTTACATTCCTTATGCTCGGATAAACCTATACTACATGGAGATTTTGGTTTATCAACGTAAGGTGCAAATACGATCAATAGGGCAGTTCCGGTATCTCAAGTTTTTGGCACTAGAGCTTATTTCACCAGAGTTTTTATATTCAAAAAGGATTGGTACACAAGTGTATACATTTAGTTCGGTGTTCTTTTGGAAACATTTACTGGCCTACGAGCTGTAGATAAAAAGAAATAGTTTTTTGCAGAGTCCATTAGAAATTTATTGGAATTAATAACTATAAATTTGAAGAATAAATTGATAAACGCCTGCAAATAACCCAGTCTGACGAAGAAATGGTATGTATGCGCAGCATTGAATTGGGTCTAGGGTGTATTAATTAAAGTTACGAGAAGCGACATGAAATGGGAAAGGTTTTAAAGTATATTAACACTATTATAGCGTAAATCATTTTATGCCATAAGTGATGGTTACTTTAATTTTCGATATGTGCCTTCCAGTTTTGTCTTCTATTTTTTTTTTATCATCGGGATCGTTTGGAAGAACGTTATTATTCCGCTTGGAATAATAAAACGTTAAAAAAAATAAATCGCCTGAACAAGCCAACAATTTACAACCTTTGAAAACAAAAATGTTTTTGAATCTTCAAAAAAAAATGTTAATGTAGATTTTGTTTTAATAAAAGGTTGTGGTGACAAAAAAACTTATTGTAAATAACTTTTCCAATAAAAAACTACCTGAATAAACAATACATAAGGTTAATACATTTGGCGTTTTAGCATATGCTCAGGGATAATTGACCTATACCTTGGGATTCTATTTGACAGCTGCAGAGTGATAAAGAATCACCCCGCAACAATTAAAAGGTACTCCATAAAATATTTCTAATTGCGGTTAACTACAGCCACTGCTGTTATACTTGCCATGTTTTAGCGAATATATAAAAAGTATTTTTATGTTTTTCTTAGTTTTTTTTATATTTTTCTTAGTTTTTTTATTTTTTTTTTGCACAAATTCACAAAATGACGAAATAGTTGTTTTTTCACAGCTGATTCAAGATGATGCGAAAAGTGATGCCTAGTTTTTTTAAAGCAACATGTCAATTCCAAAGAGCCCTTTACACCGCCAATCAAAATGAAAAGTTGGCGCCCTTAACTCCAGTTATTTAAAAAAATACTTAAATATAAAAAAGGCTTTTTCAATTTTAACTTCAGTTTTTGTATAGATTTAAAACTCATTTTACAAGTTCTTGCAAAATGGAAAAATTTGCCATTAAATTGGACTTTTAGAAAAAAAGTGTGAAGCTTATGAACTTTATACAAAAAACCATAGTAGTTTTTTTGCTATTCTAAAAATAAAGCCAATTTTATATTTTTTTTTTCCTGAAAACAGCGATATTTTGATTAAAAGTTTAGTGAAATTTAATAGTTTATGTTATTTAAGTACCTATATATTACTAACGCAAAAAATTAATCAACAAATGTCCAACAGTCTTCTAATTGTAATGAAATTTTTAATTCATTCATCCACTTCCATTTCCCTGGCCAACTGTTGAGTACGTTCGTTTAGAGTTTGTTTCATTTCTGGTTCCAATTTCATAATATCAATAGCTTCCTTTAATAATTGCATTGATTCCAAGAGACGCTCCTAAATAAATTAAATATATACAGAAAACTCAAAAGATTAAATAAAGAAAACTTTAAATAAAATTAAAAGTTTAAAAAAAGTGTGATAAAATTTGAATTTTTTAAATAAAAATTATTTTTCCAATTTAGGCTGTTTCAGTTTCAACTTATTTCTCACCTGTGTGGCACTACGGGTTAACAAACCATTTAAAAATTCCCGTTTTGCCTGTATCACCATAGCCTCTTGTAGGTCTAATAATAAATTGCCTCTAAATATGCTCCAGCCACCATCCAATAATTCAGCTATCTCCAAAAGTTCTTGACAGAGTTCAATTTTTCTTTTGACAGCAGCGTCATTCATTTCTTTAAGAGAATTTTAAAAATTTGAAATCAAACATTTTTTTTACATACGCGAAATTAATTTTTATATTTACCCTGCAATGTAAATCCTGGAGCACTTCCATATAATTGGGTTAGGGCATATTTCACTTGGAGAATATGTGTATTTGTCGCATGCAAAGTATCACGATATCTGTGCAGAAAATCTTCAAAAGTTTTTACCGATGTCTTGTCCATTGAGTCGATTTCTCTTTGTATTGCTTCATTGCCCAAATTCATTTGTTTTGCTGGCAATTGGTGGGGACACACCTGGCAGCGCCATACGGCTGAGTTGTTCATGGCATTTGTAGAGATTATCTAAAGAATACAAAATCGTGGGCTTTTTTTATTTATTCTAAATTTGTAATATCTTAAGCAAAAATTAATTATTCTTACCTTTCCTACTTTGCACTTATGGCAAAGTATAGCCCCGGCAAAGGTATTAAATTCCGTTGGATCTTGACATCTTTTACAAGTGCAATCAAAACATTTGAATTTAGCTAAATGTTCACGTCTCATTAATGTGCTCTTCAGAGGCTGCGTATATGAGGTACAAATAATTTCACCTTTGGCAATGGGCTTTTTAGCTATAAAAACAATATTCAATTGTTCATCAAATGTGTGTCGGGCATTTGAAACACAATCATGTGATAACATGGCCGCCAACGGATATACGGCACGAATTTTACGACATTCCACATTTTGACGAATTTCAAAAGTATTCGTATCTAATCTAGCAGCAACACGTAATATATCCTCTTCATTCCAATCCGTCATACCGAGTATAGTTTTAACAAATGTAACTAAATTCGCCCTTAACACGTGATATAAAGGGGTATCTAAACGCTCTTGTAAATGATCTTCTAGAGCAGCAAATCTTTCATAGTCGGCAGGATTTTTTTGCTTTAAAAGCATACAACGCAAAGGGAGTATAACACAATAGGCGGATTCTTTTTTTGCATTTCCGGCTTTATAATCAATTTTAGCCGAAAATTTACGTGAAGACATTAGATTACATTCGTCTATATGATGGGTAGAATTTTCACACTCTGGTCCACACATAGGCCAACCACAACCCTTGCATTTATAGTAGTTTATAATGGGAGATGCAAGTGTGCGATGGCAACCTAAACATACCGGCTCACTGGCTACTTTAGGACCATATATAAGGGGCGATTCCCTTATTATTACTTCGCCGCATTTAATATCACGTGAAGCACGTAGATAGCGTCCTAATATCTCATTTTTTGCAATCTATAAAATAAAACGATATTGACTGTATTCGCAAAAAAATAATCCACTGTTATTTACATTTTCTGAACCTAGTGTGGTTATAACGACACCAACTGAGCTTTTTTACATTTTGTTTTATGTTAAATATGCACAATTTAATTTAAATATTCTAAAGAAAGTTTTTCAGTTACTAAATGTGGTAACCGGTAGTTATAAACTGTAATGGCAGTTATTTTTCTATGGAAGAATATAAAAAGAGCGCTTTTCACAGTTATTGAAGAAAACTACTAACCAAAAGTTATGTATTCATAACTCTTTATTTTGTTCATATTACAATAACTATGGAAAAAGTATTTTTGTTGTAAAATATTAATTTTTGTCTGTTATTTAAAAAATGAAAAATTTCGTTGAATTTTTGAAAATTCTTTTTTAGTTTTCAAATAAAAATCAAAAAATAGAGCATCGTTTGGATTTTTTACTTTTTTTTAATTGAAAGAAAAATAGTTTTTTTTTTAATAAAAATATCGATAAAAATTTACTAAGAAAAATCAGTAATAAATAACAAATTTTTGTCATTTGTTTCAAAAATTTTATAGTTAAAATTTATTGCTTATTTTTAATATAATTTTAGATATTTTTACCACATTTGTTAGTTGTTTATTAAAATAACTACATTTTAGTTATTCTAATGATCGCCATTTGTCATCATTTTAACGGCATATACCTTTGTTTAACAGTTATTTTCAGTAAATTCTCTCGACATATTAAGAAATGTTTGCTCTTTGCTAAAAAGTATCATTGATTTACTGAAAATTTTCTTTGAATTCATTGGGCAATAAATTTGTTCTGTGTACATGTTTTAGCACAGTTTTTTTACATAAAAAAAAAACTAAAACACTTTTTCTAATTACTGCAACAAAATATTTTTTGTATAAAAAATGCATCTGTTGCATTGTAGGTAGATTGATATATAACAAAATGTTTTTGTAGTTATATATTTGAAGATTCGACACTCTGATTGAAAACTTCTTTTTTTTTAGCAAAATAAAGCAATATAGTTTTTATTGCTTTATAAAAATTTAAAGTAACGGTTTCTTTAGTAACTTTTTTATATTAATCACATTAGTTTTTTTTTTTGTTCACCTCATAACATTTACACTCGCCCTTATGTCCATTTTTCCAATGGATTTTCTGATGTTCTTTACCACAATAGTAAACCAGTTTACAGGCCATGCACTTTAACGAAGCCGGTACATTGCAAACGGCACATTTTGAGGGATTTGTCATTTTGTATTAGATTTGAAATAAAAACAAATTATTATTTACTACTTTTTCTAAATGTTTACGTAATCAACAAAAAGTGCGATCAAACCTCGACCAACCACTACGAAATGAAAAACAAATGAAATGATTTTCTATTTTGAATGTAACAAAAGAAAAATTTGTCTCTTCTAATGAACAAAACAAGAAATAATTAAATACATTACGGCACATCTACAGAAATGGCTAACACATACATACATATCTGTGGACTTTTGACAAAAGCAATTAAGTCGTAAATTAATTTATTTAAACATTTTATTAATTTCCCTATTAGACAAAATAACTTATTTCATTTGTTACATTATACGTTTTTACTTTTTTTATGGAAAAAATTAAATTTTGAAAAGAAAGTAATTTTATAATTATATAACTTTATTTGATCTCATTTTAATTAATTTAATCATGAACACAGCTAAGAATTCTATAGAGAGTACTGGCAGTAAGTGATGTAGAATTTCATAGAAAGAACTATGAAAATTAGGGACATATCAAGGGATAATGGTTTTCCCAAGTAAATTATTTATAGATTGATAGGTCAATATAGAAATATGATGACAAAAAATAGAACACACATAACTGAACCACGAATTTTTAAATCTTTGACATATATTCCTGGGTTATCGGAAAGATTGGCGGGATCTAACATCTTTGATAGAGGAAAATATGGAATAGCTTATCGTAATTTTAATACATTAGGTAAATTATTTAGTAAAACTAAGGATAGAATTGATAAGTGGGATATGTCATCGTTTACCAAATACCTTGTCAGGGAAATGATCAGGAGAATTGTAATAAGGTATATATAGGTACGACAAAGAATAAATTAGGGACAAGAATTTCAGGACATAAATCAGACCAAAAACATAGGAATATTAAAGGAAAAAACTGCATTGTCATCTCATTGTTCTATATTAAATCACTATCCTAACTTTGAAAACGTTTAAATATTAAGAACAGAAAATAATTATAGAAAACGTTAAATGTTAGAGATGTTAGAAATCTTTAATACACCTTTAACACAGAGAATGAACTACAATGCAGACACAGAAAATTTAGCTCAGAATTATAGACATTTAATTAGTAAAACATTAGGAAGCTTAAATGTATAGATATGTTTAAATAAATTTAATAATATAATTTTTTAATGTTATTTTATTTTATAAACAATATTTGTTATGTTGAATTTTATAAACAAAAGTATTAAACCAACATGAAAATATTTTTTATGAGCTTTAACAGGTTAATGTTGTTTATAAAATTAATACTTCTATTTGTTTAAATGTTAATTTAATTTTTTTTTTTTTAAATTTAATTTGTTTAAATGTTAAATATTTTTATGACAAAATGTTTGTCAACTTTTTATAATTATAAAAAAATTGTGTTTTCCAGAAGATGCTAACAAATTGTTAGCGAAATATTGAAAATAAAATAAGAATTTTTATATAAAAAGAAAAGATCTTTAGCTTAATAAATAATATATTAAGAAAGTAATTTTTATAAAAATTTGTTATACAATTAAATTACTGAAAAATGTGTGTTTTTGAAATAAGTGCTTTTTGTCAAAAGTCCACAGATATGTAGTATGTCATCAAAGACAAGAAAACAGAAAAAAAAAATCATGCAATTTTAGCCTATTTGTTTTAGATCTATCGTTTGATGACGACAAATCTGAAAATCCCCCAAAAACGACATCATCATCTTCTAAAGGACAGTTTGGCGTACAAATGCGATTTTAATTGATCAGACACATGTTACCATTAATATGTGAACTAGGGTGGATCGATTTAATCTTAATTAAACAATTTTCTTCGATCGAAATAAATGTATATTTCTCGTTAATTGTTTATTTCTTTATTTAGTAGTATTTTTAATTAGTTTAAATTATTTCTGTTTCAGATAGAATGCAGAAATATTTTCCCTAAAAAAATCAGTTACAAAATAAAACGTAAATTTTTAAAAAGCGTAAACTAAAGATAAATTCCAAAAATTATTCTTATACCTATCCACAACATTTCCACACCTGCCGTTGTCAAAATCCCACCAAAGTCTAAAATTTATGTGCCCTAATGTATAGTATAGATATATCGTAATTTTAAAAATAGATGACAATACATGTACATGGTATATAAAAGATATTTTTTAGCTAAAGAGACTAAAGAACATGGAAAATTTATTAAACCATAAAATCATTATTTTTTTTTTTTTTTTATTCTTATTTACAATTAGTTTTGATTGTTTAGTTAATGTGGGAATAGTAATATTTTAAATATAAACAGTGTTACGAGGCTGATCAACCTTAACCTTTAATATGATTACAACAAAAAATTAAGATATGCAAAAAATTAAGATAAGCAAAAAGTTATATGTTTGAAGGTTGACTATTTTAGTACTTTCCCAATGACGTATTTACTAGTCTTCGTTTATGAAATTTCTTTTCAAAACATACCTGTTGCTGATATTTATTCTTAATCCATTATTCTTCACCTTTTGTATTTTGCATGAAGAATGCCACAGTGTATAACTATGCCATGGTATGACCAAGTACCTTTATATATCACGAGAACATTATTTAATGTTGTTGGAGCAGCGTAGGCAGAAATATTTTGATTCCTGCTTCTGCTGGGGCGACAGCCTTTAGTCCAAATCCGGTGGATTCCTAGTCGTTGCGGTGCATAGAACTGACTGTCGCGGCACAAGCATGTCACTTCTATCACTTGCTTTTTTTGATGTTATATAGAAAATAATGAATTCACTTTTTTCTTATAAAAAATAACACAAACACAACAATTTAACACATTAACATTTGCAATTTATCATTAAAGTTGAAATATTTACTGTTTTTAATAAATTTATAACAAAAATCATTTTATTTCTTTATTCTCTTTGTTTACTTGTTCTTTCTATTTTTAAGAGTTGCCAATACTATATTATTTGAATCCCTATAAAAAAAGGGTTAAATTTCATGAATTTTCCCCAAAGATGGCATCCTCGTATGTAAATATTTAACAATTCAAGTAATAACCTAAAAAAATGCATCACAAAGACTCAATTTTATATTTCTGCTTTAAGTATGTTTATTTTTCATAAGGATAAATAAAAAAAAACATAATTTTTTATTATTTCTGTTATTTAATTTATTATTTATTGTATTGTATAATTTATAAACATTGTTCTTAGAAAAAATTTGAGGAAATCAGTCTTTTTTTAATTTAAAAAAGAATAAACTTGTTTTTTGTGTTTTTTACATATAAAAAAAAGATAGAATATCTATAACATATTTGATGTATAATTATTTAAAAAATGATTAAAAAAAATAAAATTTGTCTATTATCTAAAAGAAACATGATGATAAATTGTAATGATGAGATGTACAAAATATTTTGTAATTAATATATTTAAAAAAGAATTTCAAGTACATAATAAAAATAAATTTCCATCATTTCATTAATTATTAATATTTTATAATAATCATAAACATTGAAACTATAAACCACCATATGTACATAAGTATTTTCACTATTGAAATGATGTATTGAGAATTTATTTTGTATTTATTTTCTAATCTGAAGCGTTATTTCCTATAGCCATTATACGTATTAATCTTATTATGAAAAACACTTGATAAAACACAGCAACAGCTTAAGACACCAACTAATCGAACTATGAATTTCTTAACTAGTATAAATAAACATATTAAAAAAATATATAAATAAAAAAGTATATGTGGAATTTCAAATTTTGGACCTAATCAGCTCCATTTTCCCCAATATTATTGGCAAACAATTTTATGTGTAGACTTTAATTTTTTAGTTAAAAGACATGTAATTGCATTATTTCAAATAAAAAGTCTAGTACCGATTTATCATGATAAATAATAAAAGTACAAATTTTTGGGAAATCTTATAAAAAAAATTGATCTAAACTGATACTGTTTATGAATAAATGTTCTTGTTTTTGTAGTTTATTTTCTAAATTCCTTAAGAAAATTTAAAGCGCACACACACATACAATCACGCACACAAATGTATATTATTTACAAATATTCGGGCTTAATGCGATTGGCGACATCGAAATTTTACCAAATCCGGCAAAAAAAATAAATTTTCAAAGTTTTTTGGTTGGGGCGGAATTTAAGTGATGCCAGCTGACAGACAACACTGGCTCGTTATGGGTTAAGCGTTTTTACTAAAAATTTGTTAGGAAAAGTTTTTGCAAAATTTTTCAAGCGAGTTTTGCTTATATAGCCTTGCCGAGTGTTGTATTTATAATGAAATAACAAAATTAAAAATATTGTTTTGTATGCAAGCGTATTTTTCTAAATCGATAATGCCAACCGCAATCAGTTTAATTTTTAACCATTAATTCAATTAAATTTATAAAAGTTATGTATTTTTAAGTTATTTAATACTTTTATGTTGTACGAAAAATAATAACAAAGCGTAAAAAAACAAATTCGTAACGTAACGTAATATCGTTACGTGAAGCAGAAACCGATATATTTAAGTGGTATCGTTTCGACGACTATTTTTTTTTTTTTAAATTTGTGGCCCATGGTCTAGGGACTGATTATGGTGAATTTTACATTACAAACTATTATATAAAATATCTGTTTTGATCAAGGTGGAAAAATATGAAATGCAAAAAAAAGGGCACTTGATACGTTGACTACTCATATCTACTTATTTCGCTGTATTGATGATACAAATTGACAAATTTTAAAGTGGGTAATATCATATGAAAATAAATGTGAAAATTATTATGTGCAAACCGAATTTCCAACAAATCACATTTTAATTAAAATTTTAATTATTTTGTTTAATCCTTATCTAAGGACCTTAAAACATCTTTCATTTCATATTTTTCCACCGCAAATTTAACTGATATGTACGCTATAAATATATTTCTAACAATCGGTCTACATACACTTACAACATAATGGCACCCTACTTAAAGCAAAAGTTGAAAATAAAAACCTATTAAAATGTACATTAAAAAAAAAAAAAAGAAAAGAAAAATACTTTAAATACTACTATTATAAATATTTATTTTAACATTCATTCTTCTTTCTCTTCGAAGTGATGATAATGATGATGTATATGTTCATGGACATAACGATGTATAAGCGATGAGGAAGTGGTACTAGTATTAGCACCATTTGTATTGGCTACAGTGGCGCTACCACCACCACAAACACTACCATTATTTGTATCATTACTATCGGCACTCTGACGACCACTCTCTGCAACTCCCACAACTTCTTCCAATTCATCTTCAAGATCCTCTTCCAGATCTTCATCAATTTCCAAATCATCATCTAAATGTAAATCATGTACATCTTCACCTTCCACGGTTAGTAGTGAATCAACATTAAGGGGGGAATGCTTAGTAGTGTTGGGTTCAGTTTGTTGTCTTTCATTATCCACCTCACCTAAGTCTACCAAGGTCCCTTCAACTACATGTCTAGATTGCCGTTTGATTTCAAGAGGATCCCCGTGCACTTGCTTGGTGTTGCTAATAGTTTCATGTTGTGAATGATGACTTTCTTCATCGGATGTTTGACCAATAAGATTTTCACATTCTACTGGATCACCATTGATGGGTATCATAGTGGCATAGTCGTTGTCATCACGTATACATAGTTTATTTGTCAATACCGTAGGTAAACTTATGTTATTAGCTTCTTGTATGATGGCATTGGAACGTCTTTGTTTTAACATACGATGATGTTTGCGTCTTTGGACATTTTCTCTTGTTTCTCTACTGGGTGCTACTAAATTTGTCTGCTGCAACTTTTCACTTAGTTTTGCATATAAGAGTTGATCATAATTCTTCACTTGATCTCTTCGCCACTTGTCCAATTGATCTAAATGTGGTTTTTCCATAGTAGGACTGACTAAATGTAATGCAGCTAGATTATGTTTGGAGGTCGAGGGCAAGCGTTGATAGCCATGATACTGTGGTGAAGCACTATTAGCTGCCGATAGAGATTGATGTTGATTTTGAGCATATGAACCACTCCGTAATATTTTGCTAGTTTTTATTTGATTGGCAGTCACCGACAAACCTAAATGCTTAGGAGTATTTGGAAGATTGGAGGAAGCGGAAGACATTATTGGTTGTACAGTAGCTATTTGCTGGTGATGGCTATGATGACCTTGTACTCCTTGAATTCCTACAATTGCTGCCGTGGAGGTTTGCTGCTGTGATGGTGATTGGGCTGTTGGTGTTGGTGAGTGACTAAAACCTCCTCCACATATGGTAGCATGTAAAAAAGAATCATAACCACAGAGATTCATTTTGCTATGATGCCCTCCAGTCAATCCCCCTCCAACTGCATTATTTGTACTAAGGGCATTTTGTGCTGCTATAACCGCCGGATTAATGGGCATTTGTTGATGATAGATGGGTATGTGCGGTTGTGGATGATATATGCTGTTGCTGCTGGTGTTGCTATTGCTGTGATGATGTTCGTGCAGTAGACTTGTGTCGTTGCTGCTGATGTTGTTGTTGTTGTTGTTGCTGTTTGTACAACTACTGGAACGTTGGTGGGCATAGTGATGTGACTGTGGACTCACTGAGTGGTGATTGGCAATTAATGTAGGAATTTTCGATACTGTATTTGAACGTTGACGTTGTTGAGAGTGTTTGTGGTGCTGGAGTAGATGCTGTTGATGATGTGGTTGTTGTTGTTGTTGTGAGTGTCTGATGGGGCTTACATTTGCTTGGGGTTTTCTAAAAGGAAATATGCAAAAAATATATATACATTTTAAAATGGTCAACAAGGATTTAAGTTTAAAAAGATTTGAGAAGGGATACAAAAAAAAAAGCATAGCTACAATAAAGTCAACAAGCAATGAGACTGATAAGACTGTAAATATTATCACCCAAAAGTTATCACCCTCACATAAGTTTTCTACTGGTAGATGATAACCGCATGGTAATGGGAAACCAGAATTATGGGAAGTCGCACTAGCCCATCTTGTACGTGTGTTTTGTTGTTGTGAATCAAGGGCTTAGTGCAAAAGCTACAGTTTTCTTTGTAAAACTACGAAAATCTTCATTTCGAGCACTAATCGTAATTTTAAAAACTCCTTCCTTTAAGCTTAAATCGTAATTTTAAAAAAGACTTTCCTTTAAGCTTAAACTGTGGTTTTAATAAAGTCTTTCCTGTGAGTCTCAATCGTAGTTTTACAAAGTCTTTAGTCAAGGTGTTATTCGTAGCTATATAAAGTTTTCATTCTGAGCATTTATCGTAGTTTTATGTAGTCTTTATTTCAAACTTTTACTGCAGTTTTATAAAGTCTCCATTTTTAACTTTTTGTAGTTTTAAAATCTTAATTCAAAGCTTAAATTGTAGCCTTATGTTTTCATTCTAATCTTTAATCGTATTTTCATAAAGTTGTCTTTATGAGCTTTAATAGTAATTTTGAAGTCATTTCGAAGCTTTAATCGTGGTAAACTATTTTTAAAAAATATGAATTATAAGGACAGATTTTAAGTTGTAGTCGATATAGATTTGAAGACTTGAGTGTAAATAAATTAAGTAAAAATATAGTACTTCTTGTGATTATGATAAATTGAAATTATAAAGGATAAGGAAAGGCTTCGATTTAACAAAAAAAATGTTTAAATCATGCAATGTTGCCATATTTCAAAAAATTAAAATTATTAAAAAAAAAAAATTAATTGAAAACGTGGAGGGGGAGGAGCATAAATAAGCAGCATTAATAAGTGTGTATAAAATGGAGAAAAAAAAACTCTTAACTGTGGGGAATGTTGAAATAGCTTACCCATTCAGCTGAAAACACAAACGATTCTTTTCCATACTTTCACGTATAATGCTTATAAGATCATTACGATTCAGAGCCGACTTCCAACATTCAGCGGAATTACGCTTTTGGGACATTGAAGCTTTCGACGATTTAAGAGGATTGCGCAACTGAACACCATCGACCGTATCCACGGTATTTTGTAATTGTTGCTCAGCATGCCACTGTAATTGCTGTTGTGTGGGTTGTTTCTGTAGATGACGATTTTTCCAGCATGTTTCATTGCCCACTGATAGGCTACGTTGTCGAGTTTCTATACAGTCTTGATGCTAATGTTATTAATAAATCAAATTTAAAGAGTCCAGGTTAATTACAAATTGGCATTAGCAGTTAATGATGCAGAGAGTACATAAAAATAAAAACAAAAAAATATTTATAAAAAAATTAAAAATGTTATTAAAATAAATATAAACTTAAATATGAAAACTGGCAACATTGGCATTTAATTGTTAGGCAAACTATCTATAGATACAGCAGCTACAGGACATAATGCCCAAAAATGAACAAAATCATGTTGGTCATAATCCCCATTTTATATGGAGATTATGTTCGAAAATATTTCACCCGAAATCGCCAAATTATGTCCGTGATATTTATAACATATCAGAAAATTTGCTACTAATTCTTATAACCAGAGTTTCTATACAAATTTCTTTATAAAATAATGTTAACATGATTAAAATTACCTTTTGCTTGCGTGATTTCCTTAACATTTTTATTCTCGTCGATGCCACGTGTTTCATATAAGCCTCATTGGTGATAGATTTGTTGTTATGGAATTGTGTAGCCGGCTCCGCTGCAACCGCTGCCGTTGTAGGTGATATGACAGCATTTCGTGTTTCATCCACAGCGGCCATACATTCCCTACATGCTTCAGGAGTTGTAGCAGGCTTAATATTATCATACATACTATCGATAGGTGAATTTTGTACATCTGCTACAGCTTGAACCTGCTGTTGAGGACAACATTGTTGTTCTGCTTTTAGTTTATAAAATTTATGGCTTTTCGTGGAGGATTTCTGAGCTAAACCATTGCTGAGATTTGATGTAGGGAGATTTGTATCACGTTCCTTATCACTATTACTGTCGTCATCTTCATCATCAGATTTAATCAGTTTGCGAGGACGATAACGATGAAGACGCCGTGTAGCTGAACTGGTTGCAGCAGCTGAGGCTTTTTGAGATGTTGTATGAGAATTATCTAACACTACTGTACTAGTTTTCTTTGACTTTGCTGCTTTTGATTTCCCCTCGGGGGAGACCGTTAGACGTACATTTATAGTTTTACTACCACTGTGTGGCACCACCACAGATTTACCAATCGATTCATAGATAGTGTAAACTATACCCACAATATCATCTTTGGTAATTTTGCCATGATGACCATCCAAATCGTAGAAGGTAAAAGAAAATTGCAGAGGTTGAGAAGATTTGCCACCTTCCACAGAAACGTCACAGGTGAATTCCTAAAAATAAAAAAATTAATATATAAAAACCACAAAATAAAAAGAGTTTAAATCTTGAGTCTTCTTTTACGCAGGAAACATATGTTGCTGCCAACCTAATTTCAGGATCAAACCGAAACATTCGGTTGCTCTATTCAAAATAGGGCTGAGACAAATGATTTTTTAGATTAAAATTTTATTGGTAACTGTAAAGATAGGTTCGAGTTGAATCCTGAACCAATAAATATCATCAATATTGGTATGAAACAGATTAATCGATATTTATAACGAAAATAAGAAAGTTTTCTTTGAGTGTAGATCGTGAAAAAAAAGACGTCGTCATTCAATAACTAAAACCTCTTCAAATTAGCTAACTTGTTGTTCAACATAATAAAGAATTTAAAACAATTTATTAGACTTTTTTTCAATTGCTTCCATATGGTGTTGCTTTCTGGGATGCCAAGAACATTTAGTGGCCACAAAATGTTTTGCCAAACATACATTATAATCAACTAATGGTCACTTAAGTAAAGACTACTTGTAGCGTCTAGAAACCATTAGGAAATCATAAGAAAAACAGATTTCCAGATCTCGACATATGCAATTGTTATATCAATTCATTTATAAAACCCATTAAAAGAATTCTCCAAGTAGGGGGTTTTAGAAATCTTATTTTGAAATCAAAAATCAATACTAAAACCAAATGTTTAAATAATCAAGAAAAACACCACCCCATCATGCGAATGCCAACAGGCCAACGTATCAAAAAGAATCACATATTTGAATTTTATGGCCCAAAAAAGATAAAGGAAAACAGTGCTAATGGCGCTTGTAGAAAAACAAACAACAACAATACTACCACATGAAGAAGATATTGTACTGTAAACATAGTTTCATCGTTCAAAATAGAAAGCAATTAAAATTTCCCCAAAAACAAAATGTTTAGAAAATAAAACTCAAACGTTTCTTTTGAAAAATAAGCAAAGTCCCGGGGGTATTCAAAGCAAAAAGTGTGAAATGAAATTTATTATTAATTTTATAACATTTTCTGAGAAGACAAAAATGAAATATTAGAACCTTTTCAGTACATATTTACATTTGTGTATATAAGCACATTAAGGATTAACATTAAAATGTCAATCTTTGTTAAGCACAAATTTTTATAATTAAATCTAAAATTCTAATTTTATTAACATTCAAACAATTTAATTTTAAAATAAAATTTATGCATTGCAATCTCTTTTAACAAATTTATGCCTGCCAACTTATTTCAAAATAGCCAGGGCTCTAATCGCCGCATTCGTGATCGAATTTGATATCGTACAAAAAATAAATTCGATAGGTATCGAATTGCCTAATTACGGCATTCGATTGGTAACGAATCGAAAATTTTGCGAATTGTAAAAGATTTTATTTTAATTGTAATAGAGTCCTGACATAAGTTTCACACAAATGTAAACAAAAAAAGAAAAACAAAAACAGCAAATTTAAAACAGAGTAAGTAACAATTATGCTTTTTAGTTAATTTATTTAATTAAAACATTTTGTATAGACAATGAGTCAACAATTACTATTAATAATGCACATGTCCTCATCGGAATCTGAAGATGAACATGGCGTAATGCGCATAAGACAAATGCGGGATAAAAGCGACCCTCTTTCCTTGCCTGCTAAAGCGTAATTAATTTATTTATAAAACCAAAAAATACTTCACTAAGGATTTATTTGCAGATTTTAAGAGCGAATTAGACTGTCGAAGGAGGCGTTTAATTATGTTCTTTCCCAGATTGATTTTGTTGGGCACATGTCAACTGCGGTGCCGCCAACGCTTCAGTTAGCAGCAACACTGTCTCTGTTTGCTACCGGTAGCTTCCAACATGCGGTAGGAAACGATTATTTAGTTGGTATGTGTCAAAGCACTGTTAGCAAAACTGTGAATAATGTGGCAAAGGACATAGAAGAGACAGTGTGTCCGAATTACATAAATTTGCACTTGTCCTAAAAACTTGACAATTAATACTTTTTTTTAATTAAAATTAAATAAAACTTAAATTTTGTTCACTTTTTTATATGAAAACACTTTAAAACAATTTTTTTTTTAATTTCGACACCTATTGCTGTATCGAACAATATTGTAAAAGATTGCACTCGATCGATTGCTCGTTATCGAATCTTATCATCTCAAAATACGTTAATTTTTGTTCGATAACGAATGCCATAATCTCAAAATAAAAATATTCGATCAAAGTTGTTCGATCACGAAAGCGGCGATTAGACCCCAAAGCTTAGTGCTTAACAATTGTTATTATCTTTTGAAAAGTTATCACCTCTTAAGTTCGGCTGTGCCGAATCTCTGAATACCCTCCACCAATGTTCTCTATTGTTTTTGAAGCAAACAATGTAAAAAACTTTTGAAGTAAAATTATGGAGGTGAAAAAAATTTTTTGAGGTGAAAAACTTTTTTGGATGCCAAAACGAATTTTTTTACCTGAAAAAAATTTTGAGGTGAAAAAATTTTTGTGGTGAAAAAAAATTTTAGTGGTGAAAAAAATTTTTTGAGGTAAAAAATATTTGAGGTGTACAAAAATATTATTAATTTCTAAGCAATTGGTGAAAAAATATGAGAAAATATATTACACAGTGCAACACATAAATTGGTTCCTCTTTCGTACCCGGTTTTTTTGGAAGTGTATATCGAAACTAAAAAAAATCCGCAACGGACTTGGCCAGATTACATCGAAATTTTTTTTTATGGACACCCTAAGTTTTTGCACCCAAACATGATTTTTTTAAAAAAGGAAAATTTTTATGGAATCAATATATCATAAACCGTTCGGAATTTTGTTTTTATGTCTTTGGCAAAGTTGTAGATCCAAACCAAAGCAAAAAAATTCTCACATGGACCGACCCAAAAAAATTGCATCCACTGCATCAAAATTGCAAAAAATTGGGAAAAAATGCTATTTTTTTATGATTTTTTCATGATTTTGTCCTGAAATGGCTTAATTACTGGGAATTTAAGAAATCTTTCTTCAGCTAAATTATATCTTACAACAATATAAACAACTCTCTAGTACATGTAATCTTAATACGAACATTCCTCAACCCTAGAAAGCACATCTTTTTGCTCACACTTATTTTGCATAGCCAATGTTTGTCGTTTCGACAAAGAAAGACTATATAGGTTAATGCCGTTTTTGTTGTTACTTGTTTTCAAATTTACTATTTAAACATTTTATTGTTGTAATGCTGATATGTTTTTGAAAAAATGAATATATTTATTTTATTAATAAAAACTTTTCCATAGAATTTAAAATTTCGACCATTTTTGTAATAGGGGGACCATAGTTCATCAAAAAAAATAGTGGTTATATTTGTGCAAAGAATTTTTTTCATTTTGTTGCATAGTGTAATCACACCAATTTTAAAATCCTGTTTAGGAACATGAGGTGTTGTAAAAACCCAGTTCCACCTAAAAACCGCAACACGAAGATAAAACACACATGACAATCACACCCACTCAGAAACATTTTTTAAGAAGTTTGGCTATTTCCATATTATCATGAAAAAATAGCATTTTTTCCCAATTTTTTGCAATTTTGATATAGTGGATGCAATTTTTTTGGGTCGGTCCATATGAGAATTTTTTTGCTTTGGTTTGGATCTACAACTTTGCCAAAGACATAAAAACAAAATTCCGAACGGTTTATGATATATGGATTCCATAAAAATTTTCCTTTTTTAAAAAATCGTGTTTGGGTACAAAAACTTAGGGTGTCCATAAAAAAAAATTCGATGTAATCTGGCCAAGTCCTTTGCAGGTTTTCTTTAGTTTCGATATATACTTCAAAAAAAAAACGGGTATGAAGGAGAAACCACACGATGACCTTAAAAATGCTGCACTGTGTTATATACCAGTCGCTACTATGAAATTGTACTAAAATACACCAATTTGTATGGAAAATTTAGAGGTATCTACACATTTTCATCCATAACTTTTTAACCGCTGGACCGATTTTGCTCATTTTCAATACCAAACTGCTCGGGAGGATGTACAAAAATCTGGGTAAAAATAGGCACCCCCGCTAGCGTCTTCGCGTCGTGATCGCCATTTCAACAGACAGATGGACATCGCTAAATCAACTTAAAATTGCATAAGGATCACGAATATATATACTTTATGGGGTCTTAGACCTATATTTCGACATGTTACAAACGGAATGACAAACTGATATATACCCTCACCATATATGGTGGAGGGTATAAAAAATTCTAAATTTTACAAGCTTTTCAATGTAATTTTATATTATATAATTTTAGACAGAGAAACAGACGTTTCTCTTAAATTAAAGGAAATTTCAGTTATTTTATAGACATATTGTATGATATTTGATACCTGTGTCATTAAGACGGCCTTAATTATGTGTACACTCAAAATAATACCTCTGCATTTACTCGAAATTTTCGGCTTAACTTTAAATAATATTTAACTAAAATTGTTGCTGTTAAATATTAGACAATATACAAATTTTTTAAAATAATTTTGCTTAATAAATATATTTGAAAATTTATTAACAACAATCGGAATACATTTTGATACTTTTTAAAGCATTAATGGAGGCACTTCCTTTTTAAGCATTAATTTAGGTATTTGTACCATTTTAAGTATCAACCGTAATTGTATGAAGGTAGGTGATTTACAGGCGTTAATTTTGATACCTACTATTAAAATGTTTTTCTGCTGTCATTTCAGTTTAAAAAGGAATTATTTTATTAATATTAAGAAATTTTTTTTTGTTTTTAATAAAAACGTTCTTGATTTCAGTAAATATAATATTTACCTCTAAACGTATATGCTCCTCATTTCGTTGCTGTTGCTGCTGTTGTTGTTGCTGCTGTTGTTGCGGCTGATGATGATGATGCGTTTGATGTGCGTGTCGCGTTGAGGAGTGGTTAGTTGTGGTAGTTTGAGCTTCTACTTGTTGTCCCTCTGTTTCCTGTGGCAGTTGTTGCAAATCTTGTTGTTGCTGCTGTTGTTGTTGCTGTTGTTGACCATGTTTGCCGTTAATACCAGAATTATTTTTTTGATGTTTACCATTAACATCCTTTGTACCGTTATATGCCAATGACAGCTGTTGTGTTGTAACATGATGATGATTATGCTGCTGCTGCTGTTGTTGTTGTTGAAGCAACTTTTGATGATGGTGATGATGATGCTGCTGCCTCTGATTGTTATTAGTGGCAGATGTTATTGGACACGCATTTATACCAGATGAAGGTGATGTGGTTGTTAATGTGGCCGGCGCAGTTGTTGATGTATTATTACCGATTATATTAACCACTGGCGAACGTAACGGTATATTATTTTCACGATCACTAACCAGTAATAAATCGGGTGGTGCACTGCAAGAGGAGGAAGCACGCACTTGATGGTACATTAGTTCCTCAGAATCAGTGGTACATTCTTGTACTAAAAATACAAAAGAATGAAAGAATGAAATTAATATAAAATTGCAATAGGAAATGTTTTAACATTAAAACTTAAGAAAATTTTATTCAATTTTCAAAATTTTGTGTAATATTTATAATGAAAACTTAAGACTTATTTTGAAATTTAAGACCACTTAAGCACTGAGAAAATTATCTTGATGATATTAAGAAATATTCTAATGCTAAAATAGTGCTTGACTTAAGAAAATTTAGTTTTAAGAAAATTTTATCAAGAGATTTAACATATCTTCATGATATTAATGAATTTTTGCATTTTAAAAAATGGCCGTTTTATAAAATGGCAAATATCTCGGAAACTAGGCGAGACAGCACAAAACGCACAAAATTTTTGCAAAGTTCCATGAAGGGTACCCTTCGGTAGGTCCCCGAAGGGTTTCATGGAATTTTTATAAAACAGCCACAGGGTGACTACTTTTTTATACATTTGTATGATAATATAAATTAACATACTCCGATAATACAAATTTCGTTTCCCGTTTCATTTCGTTCGTAAAAAAATGGTCACCCTGTGGCTGTTTTTTAAAATTAGAAACCTCGGGATGTCTTCCAAACCTGACCTTTCTCGCTTAGTTTTAAAAAAATTACCATTTTACAAAATGGCGAATATCTAGAAAACTATACGAGATTTGCAAGTCAATTTTAATGTTTTTTTATTTTGTTTTAATTCGCAAATCAAATAATCTTTTTTTTTATTTAGAAATTAAAAGAAGTATTGTGTTTGAAATGATTTGATTCAATTGAATCAAAAAAGGCTCATATGAAATTGATTAATCAATTATGATTTTAAATCTGATTTAATATATTGATTTATAAAATATTAAATCAACTCGTTGATTTACAAAAAAAAAGTTATTTTTTCGCGAACTAATTCAATAAAGTTCATAGTGAATCAAAAAGTAGTAGATTTCAAATTTGTTTAGTTTTCTTCTATCAAATTCCACACAAATTTAAAATCCAAATGTCAAAAAAAAAATAATAAATAAAAACTTGTATTTTGGGGTTCAGTATGAACGTAGTATAAGTAAAATATCATTAACCTATTTATTGATTCTTTCATTATATTTTATTTAGTTATGGTTAAATAAAAGTGGAATAAATTATAGATTTTTTAAAAAAAAAGTCTTTGTTTTAACATAAAAGCATTTTTTTGTTGATATCTAATCTTGGAGACGGTATCTTTTATTTTATTTTTTTTTTGTCGGTGGCTAAGTCAAATGGCTTAGGGTTTTATTTTAGTTTCTTAAATGGCTGGCTGGCTGGCTGGCTTGATTAATGCCTTTTAACATGCAATTTTGCACAGTCAGCGTTTTAACACTATTAAACATACACATACATAAGTATGAATGTGTGTGTGTGTATGGTCGGTAATGATGTGAAGGAGTACTTTAGCTCCAAGTGTATTCACTATACCGCATAAGTATGTATAGTAATACTTAAAATTTTATTTTGGTTTTGTAAAATTTTTGTAAGTAAAATTTAAAATTATTAAAGTTGTGTTAAAACTTAGGGAAGTTTGGTAAAAACTTAGTAAATATTTTTAATTGGTTAATAAATGATTTTAGTTCGATTTTAGATTATATAATTATGTATATTTTTTCTAAATTTTTCAAACGTAAAGATATATGATAAACTTTATTAGTAAAGTTTGGTAAAAACTTGGTAAAATTTGGAAAAAAAATTATAAAATTTAAGTAAAAACTTACAATAAAAAAGTTTAGCAAAAAATTTGGTAAAAACTTAGTAAAGTTTGGTAAAAACTTGGTAACATTTGGTAAAAACTTAGTAAAGTTCGGTAAAAATTTAGTTACGTTTGGTAAAAACTTAAAAATTTAGTAAAAACATAAAAAAGTTTAGTAAAAACTTAAAAAAGTTTAGCAAAAACTTAGTGAAATTTAGTAAACACTTAGTATAGTTTGGTAAAAACTTAGTGTAGTTTGGTAAAAACTTAGTAAAGTTTGGTAAAAACTTAGTAAATTTTGTTAAAAACTATAAAAGATTGGAAAAGTTTAGTAAAAGCTTGGTAAAGTTTGTAAAAACTTGGTAAAGTTTGGTAAAAACTTGGTAAAGTTTGGTAAAAACTTGGTAAAGTTGGTAAAAACTTGGTAAAGTTTGGTAAAAACTTAGTTAATTTTGGTAAAAAGTTAGTAAAAACTTTAAAATGTTTAGTAAAAACTTCAAAAGGTTAAGCAAAAACTTAGTAAAATTTGGTAAAAAAAACTTACTATAGTATAGTTTGGTAAAAACTTAGTAAAGTTTGGTAAAAACTTATTAAACTTTGAAAAAACACTTAACAAAGTTTAGTAAAAGCTTGGTAAAGTTTGGAAAAGCTTTGTAAAGTTTGGAAAAAACTTAGTTAATTTTAGTAAAAACTTAGTAAAATTTAGTAAAAACTTTAAAAATTTTAGTAAAAACTTCAAAAATTTTAGCAAAAACTTAGTAAAATTTAGTAAATACTTACTATAGTTTGGTAAAAACTTAGTATAGTTTGGTTAAAAGTTAGTAGTTTGATAAAAACTTATTAAACTTTGGAAAAACACTTAAAAAAGTTTAGTAAATGCTTGGTAAAGTTAAAAAAACTTGGTAAAGTTTGATAAAAACTTACTAAATTTTGGTAAAAACTTAATAAAATTTAGTAAAAACTTTAAAAAGTTTAGTAAAACCTTCAAATACTTTAGTAAAAACTTGAAAAAGTTTAGTAAAATGTTGAAAAAGTTAAGCAATAACTTGACAAAATTTTATAAAAACTTAAAAACTAAGCAAAAGTTTAGTAAAAACTTGGTAAATTTTTGTAAAATCTTAGAAAAGTTTAGTTAATACTAAATAAAGTTTGATAAAAAAAAAATTAATAAGAAAACTTATGTTTCCGTAAAAACGTCAATGTGTACGATAAAGTTTGCCAGCCACTGTTTATATGTATCTAGTATGTTTGTATACATTTTTTCATCATTTTTATAAAATACCGAGTCTTTGTGGCGCCGCAAAAAAAGTAAAAGTTGAAAGAAAAACAAAATATAATAGCCCTTGTTGTTTATTTCTGTGTCCATTCAATTAACAGCTCATTGTAGTTTTTATGTTTCTTTATTCATTTAATGCGTTGAATTATTAATATGCAAAATGAAAAAAAAAAAATATATAATTATAAATTATTTCTCAATGCGAAGTACATAAAGTATGAACAACCACCAGACCTTTAAAAAAAAATAATTCAATCATCAGTTATCAATCAATATTTAAAAAGGAATCATTAAAAACTTTTACTTTTTTTTAATTCACGAATTAAAACTATGCTTATAATTTGCGAATTTAGTTTTTGCATTTGATATGATTGTAAGAAATAAACTTTGATTAAAATCATGGATTTAATAAAAGTTTTAATTACAAAGTTAATATATTCCTAATATATCAGTTTTTTAATAAAATCGATAAAATTCAACAAATTACAAATCTTACAATGAATTCCGAATCAAAATTATTTTAATTCCCGTGAATTATTTTTTATTTAAAGATTCGCGGATTTAAAAAACATCTTTTATGAATAATCTTTAAAAATAATTTTTTTTAAATCAATTCTTTAAAGTTCTGAGTACTTTTCAATTTAAAAGTATAATTATAATTAAAGCTACAGGCTATAAGTGAAAAGTTTACATACAATTTTATATAACATTGCGTTCGAAATAAATATGAAATAAATTGTGGAATTGTGGTTCTTTTTATTGATGCCATTTGAAGCCTCAAAATTTTTTTAAGGTAGTTTCATTAGATGAAAAATATATGTTAGCGAAAGGAATCATGTAGGTGTTACATTTTCTACATAATTATCGACCAGACTAAATGCCGAGAGCCATAGATTTTTTTTTTTTTTAATTTGCTAAAATTTAACAATCGTTTCATTAAATATTAAATGAATTTATTTTATTCGCTTAAACTATTAACCCATTTTTTTGTTATATCTACCATATTATTTTAAGTGTACTCTGAAGGGTGCCAGAACAATATTTAAAACATGGCAAATATACGTACATTAATTTATTAATTTTCTTTTACGCTTTACGAATTTAATTACTTTAACGCCTTTCGTCGAAATTGTAATTATATTCATAGTTTTTAACATCTAGGAAGTAAACTCATTCTTCACCTACTTTTTGGTAATACTTTTTATCAATTACTCACACAAAACTACATCCATCTTATCTTTAAAAAAAATATATACTCTATGATATAGAAACTTTGAACAAATTCTTTTCATCACATCACAATCATCAACATCATCGTAATAATCAATCAATTATTGTTTTCAGCGCAGCTACTACATTTAACCATGTTCATTACGAGAACAAAAAGTACAACAAAAAAAAACATTTTTTAAATTAAAAATTTCCCCAAAAAAAAAAAAAAAAATATGTTACAAATTGAAACTTTCGTCAGATTGTTATGAAGAAACAAACAGAAAAATATGTCGAAATCATTACAGATGATAATAAAACTCATCAACTTTGACAATGCAATGCAACATTAAATTAATTTTTTTTGGGACTTCAACTTTGATGTTTTGTAATTTAAATTGAATCAGACATAATTATGTTAAGACGAAACAGATTTTGTTTTGTAATGGAAGTTAAAAATATTAATTAAACATTTTAAAAACATGTTATTTTTTATTTAATATTCATCCCTTAAAGCCTAAAGACACAAGTTGTCAAATGTTATCTTAACATCCCGCTTTTTTTTTCATTGGTATAAAGTTCTTGTAAGTTTGGTGACCTTAATACATATTATTTTGGGGAAAAAGGAAAACTTGAAAAAATAACTTCTAAAGCATAATACAACTTTGAAGAATCAAACGAATTTTTGAATATTCCAATTATTTTTTTTTACTGAATAAATTTATTATATTACAGGCAAAAAATTAAATGCTTTAACCTACTTTAATAATTTTCTTATGTAAAATATTTACAGCCGTATGCATAGACATCAGAGAACTGCAAAATCAACTTTTTTCTTGATTTAATCATACACAAAAATTCTTGTTCACATTTAATAATTCAACAAAATTCACTGTAGAATAAAATCAGCATCATGTTACTGAACGCGTAATTCGGATCGGTTTGAATCATATGTCGATTATGTTTACTGCAAATTTAATCACTCGACAAAAAGTCAGCATTGAATAAATCAGAAAAAATAACAAACAACGCGTATGAGTGTATTCATAATTAAAACCAAATAGAAACACATTTCATAAATTATATTGTTTACATTAGGGTGGGCCTTAAATCCGCTTTTTTAGAATTTTTATTAGTAATAAAAATATTCTTCTTTGTAAAATATAAATATTTTTTTGGAAAAAAAATTTAGGTCGATAACTCAGGCTTGCCTAATCCGAAATATTTTAAATATTGTCTAATTTTTTCCATCTATTTTGATTGGAAAATTAGGCAATAGGATTGGGCGAGCCTGAAATGTCGACCTAAATAAAAAAAAAAAATTCACAAAGAACAATATTTTTGGTATTCCTAATAAAAATTCTAAAAAAAAGGTATTTAAGACCCACCCTAATATACATATAATATTTATGAAATGTGTTTCTACAAAACCACCCCCTTTTTATAGATAAGAAACTATTTTGTTTTAATTATGATTACACTCATACACGTTGTTTGTTGTTTTTTTCTGATTTATTCTACATCAAAATAATTATTGTTGGCTCGAATGAACAGAATAAAATCAATGGTTAAACAAGGACCGATGATTATAAATCAGTGACAAAACAATTTGCACGTCGTTTGATTGATTTAAAATCATCAACAAATATGTGTGTTCTTGTGTTGATTGCGTATGAACGTTTTGCAATCAAATTAACTTGTGAAACAACAACAACAAATTTTCTTTATAAGACTGTTATAAGAATCAAAAAATGTTTATGCATATGGATGTTAAAATTTATCTATGCCTGAGAATTCGTTTTTCAATATTTGATATACGACTTGATTGTTATTTTTATCAAATTCTATTTGCTGCAATTTTACACAATTTTTGTCATCAAAAAGACCTTCAGGTTGGGCGCCATAAAATCTAATAAATGTTATTAGATTTTACAATATCTTACGCATAATTTCTAAAAGTTTTTTGTATTATAAAAATCCGTTATTCCAATTTTGTTTATTAAATATTGCATCCCCCCAAAAAAAAACTAGTTATATTAATATTTATGGATAAATTTTAAATTTTCTAAGTGTAACAACCTCTCATTTGTTGCGCTTAGTTCATTATAGACCACCTCCTATTTCTTCATACTCTGCATTACAGCTTAGCCTAAAGCGCGGTATCTTTTGAACAGAGAAAAAAAATAATAATACAAAAAATAATAAATGCTTTCAAGTTTTTTTTTTCTGCTGATTCTTCTCAACTAAAAAAAAAGATACAAAATAGTCTTTTAAAACCTCTAAGCCGCCGCCAACATCAGCCTGCCTTACACTGGAGAAAAAAATATATGTATAAATAAGACTAACAGAAAAACTGACTGACTGAACGAACGAACGTACGAACAGCCAACCGACAGTGACTCTTCCAGTCACTTAATATATATATATTTTTTTTTTGTTTGGCTTACAATCAAGCCGCTTTTAATTTTTTTTTTTATTTCATACAAAATGCCGTAAAAGCGTGCCTTTTGTAAGTTTAAATATCTATGTGTATATATGTATGAGGATGTTTTGGTGTAGTATGTACGATAACTATGGATGTAGGTACTATCATAGAGGAAGAATAGTATAGAGGATGCAACGCCGTCAGCAGCCAAATATAATTTTATACAGAATACAAAGGTTCGGAAACTTTGAGAAAACAGGGGAAAATTGAGCAAATTTCCCTGATTTCTGCAAAAATTTGAGTAAATTTCCCTGTTTTTAAACCTTTTTTCCAAATCCAATTGGGAAAGCTGCTTAAAACTAATTGGATTTGCAAAGAAATTCAATTGGAATCGCAAAAAATCCAATTTAAAAAGATGCTGAACCTTTGAAATCTGCACATACAAAACTAAGAGAACGTTTTTTACGACGTGAGAGACATCGTCATGGTGTGGTACTATATAATTTAACAGTGTTGTTGTTTATTTATCTTTTCATTTCGTTTTTTGTGTAACGTGGATGTTGGTTGTAAAGTGCCTGTTGTTGTGCCTGCATAGAGGAGCTATATGCTGTGTAGTACCATAGAGGAAGAATAGTATAGAGGATGCAACGCCGTCAGCAGCCAAATATAATTTTATACAGAATACAAAGGTTCGGAAACTTTGAGAAAACAGGGGAAAATTGAGCAAATTTCCCTGATTTCTGCAAAAATTTGAGTAAATTTCCCTGTTTTTAAACCTTTTTTCCAAATCCAATTGGGAAAACTGCTTAAAACTAATTGGATTTGCAAAGAAATTCAATTGGAATCGCAAAAAATCCAATTTAAAAAGATGCTGAACCTTTGAAATCTGCACATACAAAACTAAGAGAACGTTTTTTACGACGTGAGAGACATCGTCATGGTGTGGTAGTACCTACTTGTATACAAACAAACATACATACATATCTATGTTTGTTTGTATATAACATAGTTGTGGAGGCAGTAGTAAGCAAAGGGGGGTTTTTATATACAATACACTATAAAAATCGTGCTTCGGAACTGGTTTCTCTGTTTTTCTTTATTATTATCAAAGTTTACTTGTAAGGTTTATAGTTTTGTTGTAGTTTTGTTTTTGTTTTTCTTGTATGTACCAACTGTTGTTAAAAGCTGTTGCTGTATGTTGTTTTTTGGTTCATAAACGTGTAGTAAAGCAGGGATTCACAAATATTTTAAGTCTGTAGCGTAATTTATAAATTTTTTTTTGGACCACATTGTTCAGTATTTCCCCAAAATTTAGATTGACAAGAAAAAATAGTTAATGTCGGACCAAGGACCCTATAAACCAGGATGAACAACCCAGCAAAAACATGGTATCAACTACTTACCAGGCTATTAACTCGCTTAATTACTTTTGTTCGCGAAGTCCCAAAAGTAATAAGTGGTAATTTTCTTCTCACTTACAAAAAACACAAATTAATGAGTGGTCATTAATCTTTCGCTTACAAACAGCCACAAAATAATAAGTACCCATTACTTTTTTGACATCGCGAACAAAAGTAATTAAGCGAGAAAATAGCCTGGTAAGTAGTTGATACCATGTTGTTGATAACCTCTAGCAAGGGTTGTACCAATTCAAACATGTATACATTCACATCACAATCACTGTACTTACGCTACAACCCTTGCTAGAGGCTAAGTTTTTCTATAAATCAGCTAAGAATTTCGTGGTCTCGAATAAGAATTTTTTTGTAGTCGCACCATTTGGCATCATGGGTGGCTAAAAATTTGGTAGTTTGTTCATCCTGGTTTATAGGGTCCTTGGTCGGACATGCCGACTATAAAATATTCTACACTAGTCTGGTTAAAAGTCAACTAGTGTTTTGGTCCGATTAAAATTGATTGGTATCAATTTTTGTCTATAAATTGGTAAAAAAAAAATTAAAATCAGAGAAATTTTAATTTTTCCTAAATAAATATATATGGTCCATATGGGCTCTAGGCCCAAAGGTAGACCAATACCATTCTTATGCTGTGTAATTATTTTTCAGATATTATTCTTTAAATTTGTTAATTGAAGTCGCATTGAAATTCATTTTAGACACTTGTATGCGGAGTAGGGTTAAACATGGACCAATTTCAACCCAGGGTTGTTATTGGCTGCACCATATTCTTTGAAATATCTTTACATTTGCGACATGTAGCATGCGAAAGATAATTTTTGAGGAAGCTTTTATTATAGATACCAAATTTCATCAAATATTTGCTTGAATATAGGACATCGTTAAATCGACTCAAAAAGTGGTGCTTTGGTCCAATATTTGTTTTTTGTTACAAACATCAGCACTAGCACATTATACCCCGATCACATAGTAGTGTAATACAAATTCTCCGCTATTAAGATTGAGATACGAAAGGGCAAAATATTAAGTAAAAATATTTTTAAAGGATTTTTTACATTTTGAGGGTAGGAAGAAAATGGAAGGAGTAAAGAGGTTTTTTTTTGGAAAATACAAATATTGCTACGAAATCAAAATTATAATATTTAAGATAAACAGTTGCCACCTATATAAGTCCGAATTAACACAATAATTGAAAAATTCGGATGTCACCTTTGCAAAAATTTAATTACATAAAGAATTTGGTAGCTCCCCATCCACATCTGACAAATATTGTTGAGAGAAGTTTCCCTAGGAATATATTGGTAGAAAATTTAAAATCTAAATCTTTAAAAGCTGAATTTGCTTTACATAGAACAAATAATATTTTAAAAATTTTTATTTAAAAAAAATCTAATCTAGAGGTATAAGCCTAAAATTAACAACCTTGCTTTACATTTGTTTTTTGTTAAAACTAATTGAGAAACTCTGCTAAGAAAAGTTTAGTTAAGGTTGATTCTCTCAAGATTACAACACAAACAAAAATTAATTATAAACAACTCAAATACTATTCTCTAGCCACAATTGTACAAATGTGTTATAAATTTTTTTATGCAAAAAATAAATCGGTTATGTAAAATTTGAAAAAATTTTCGAATATAAGAATATTAAAAAACAAAATAATAAATAAAATGTATTTTAATGTCCTGAATATTTCTTTACTAAGGAATTGCCAAAACTTGGATATGTGAAACAAGTTAAAAGTTGTAAGATTGACCTGTCTCGGCTTTTGAGCCATTTCTGGTATTCAAGAGGCTAAAATGGTGTTCACAAGTCGGCCTTTTTTCGAATTTTTACTTCTTTAGTCAGTTTATCTAAAGAACGTTGTGGTGTAATGGTTAATGCGTTTGATTGTTAAACAGAAGATTGCGGGTTCGATCCCTAGCAACGGCAACATCAATTATGTATAAGTTTTCTATCCCTCATACGTATTGCAGCGTCCTCCCCATCGAACTAGAAAGTTTCAACAATTTCGCCAAATTTACATCAGATGGCGAGCAAAAAATGGTCTAAAATTTATTATTTTGCGCAATTAGTGTTGCCATATTTGAAGCCCTTTATCTTTCACCACCTTTCATCTCTCCTCTATCCCCTTTAAAAAAAGAAAGCTCCACATTAATTAGTAGGAAGAATTTTCTGGGTGTTGCTTCCCTTTTTAACAGATTTTTCCTGGTACCTTTTTTGGCACTTTTAGCTTTTATACGTTATTGTACAACAATTTTGGGTATTGTAAGTTGAGAAGTATACTGCAATGACTTCTTAATTCATATATTTAATTCAAGTGGACACATATTTTTTACGTGCTAATTAGGATATTGGGGAATTTTCAACAAAGCTCTTTTTTGATATTGAAACAACTTGATTTGTCAAACTTCCTCTTTTGAAGAATACATCACCTCCTTAATCTTCGAGATATATTGTATATTGGTTCCTATGGTTCCAAGTTGGAATCTTCGAGATGGCCCAAAAGAATTAAGCATATTATTCATAAATTACTTTTCTCTTTCACATATGCAAATTTCATACAATCTGGGAAATGTAGCGTGGAATACTTTCCTTAAAAGTCAGACATTAATTAAAAACAAGTAAAAAAGGCTTAAGTTCGGCTGTGCCGAATCTTTGAATACCCTACACCAATATCCTAAAAAATGTTCTCTACTGTTTTTGATACAAATAATGTAAAAAACTTTTGAAGTAAAATTATTGAGGTGAAAAAAATTTTTTGAGGTGAAAAAATTTTTTGTGGTGAAAAAAATTTTTTGTGGTGAAAAAATTTTTTGTGGTGAAAAAAATTTTTTGTGGTGAAAAAAAAATTAAAGACAGACGGACATCGCTAAATCGACTTGAAATTGCATAAGGATAACGAATATATATACTTTATGGGGTCTTAGACCTATATTTCGAGATGTTACCAACGGAATGACAAACTGATATATACCCTCACCATATATGGTGGAGGGTATAAAAAAACCCCGATAATATTGAAATAAGAATAGCAATTTTTCGGGAAAATAAATCAATTTTGAAATCTTCAGGTTGAGTTCGTTTAAAATCGAATACTATTTAATACCATTTAGTGTCTAGCTTTTTTCAATCGCGAATTTCGCTAAAAATGGAAGGTGTTGGAAAAAATTTTATTCAGAAAAAAGTTAGATTTAGGAAAAACCATACATTTAGCCTCTAAGTAAAGATATTTTATCTAAATTTGTAGATTAGTGTTATTTCAAATTAACAAATATTTATTTTCTTTGGAATATTCTAAACTTAAACTAAAAAAAAAATAAATGTTCTTAGGCATTTTTATTAAATTTTATTATTATTTATTGTAGTTTTATCATCCACTGTCTTAAAAATTTTTTTTTTTTTTATTTTGTGAAAATCATCAAACAAAAATATTTATATCTATCATTAAGTTGTTTTTTAGTTTATTTTTTATTGTATAGCGGCATTATTAATATTATTTTTTTGTATTTCATTGAAATTGAATTCGAATATTGTTTGCCGCTTTAGCAAAACGTTAATCAATAATTACTCAATAACAGTAATAAAATTGAAATAACTCATAAAAGTTAATTTTTTGATTTGTTTTCTTTTTATAATGCTACAAATATATAAAACGTTTAGAAAAAAACCGTCCCGCCATTCAACAATCGATCGATCGATCGATCGATGGTTTTCAACCAACAACAATGAAAGGCCGCGGTATAATTAACGTCATCATTTGTTTAAGCGTTCAATTAAAAACGTGAATTTTGTATTATTTTAATTTATTATTTATTTGTGGTTGTTGTTGTTTTTGGTGGTTAATGTTGTCGATTCAAATTGATCGTTGTTGCCGTGTTGTTATACATATTAGTTTCTAAAAAGCGGCTAAGTTTTTTTGAAGCGATTTAACATACATTTTTTTTTTTTATTTTCGTAGACATTGTAAACAAATTGTATACAATATCGTAGTTAAGTTAAAAAATTTATATAAATATTTATATTAAATTAGTTTTTGAACAAATTTGTAGACTTTTTTTAACAATATGTTAATTTAATTTTTAAAAAACATTCTAATTACACTTAAAATATTTATTGACAATTAATTATATTAAATCTATTGAAAATGGTTGGAATTGTTTTATGTTTACGCAGAGAAAAAATATGATTCGGGCAATCATATTCGAAAAGCATCATATATTTTTGGGATTATAATTGTGCCAACCATAGTCGTACTATAATGTAGTTGTCATATTATGTTAAAAAATAACCATAATTTTACCATAATATGGTCCCTTCAGTTATATTGTAATTCGAAACTATGAAAAATTTTCTTTAAGAATATTTCTTTAAGAAATGTTTTTCCCAAAGAAAACTTTTTTCAATGCTAAGGACTTTTCTTAATAAAAATTTTTAGATTCTAGGGACATTTTTAAGATTTTTTTTTAGATAGTCTTTAGTCAGAATTTTTCTTTTAGTAAAAGTCCTTAGAATCTAAGAATATTTCTACTAGAAAATGTTCTTAGAATCTAATTATTTTTCATGATGAAAAGTTCTCAGAAACTAAGCAGTTTTTAAGAATGTATAAATTTTTAACCAAGAAACAGTTTGCAGATTCTGAGCATTTTATCTTAAGGAAAATTCCATTAAATCTAAAAATGTTCCTATCAGAAAAATTTCTATTTCTGTCAGAATATTTCTACTAAAAAAGGTCTTAGATTCTAAGTATTTTTGATGATGAAAAGTCCTCAGAATCTAAGTTTTTTTAAGAATATATAAAATTTTAACCAAGAAACAGTTTGCAGATTCTGAGAATTTTACTTTAAGGAAAATTCCATAAAATCTAAAAATGTTTTTATCAGAAAAATTTCTAAAAATATAGTATTTTGAATAAGAAACTTTTTCGTACAAAACAACTCTTGGGACTTTTTTCTTATAAAAATTGTTTTATAAATATTCTGAGTACTTTTTCCACAAGAAAGTTGCTATTTTAAAAGAAATGAATTAATAAACATATTTAAAAAAAATATATATTATTGTTTTTATTAAAAATAATTGTAAAATGTAAAGTCTTTATATAGAATCTTTTTGACAATAAATTTTTTCAACAATAAATTGATTAGTGTTAATTATAATGTTAAGGCATTTTCCAAGATAAAATCCCCCTGGTGAAAATTATTATCATTTTTACATGGGTGACTTAATTGGATACAATTTATTTTATGAAAACCAGACAATATAATGACTGTAAATATAAAAGTCATGTTTATTTATTGATTGTTGTAAGTATTTTTATTTTATAGTTCCATAATTATCATATTTTTTTCCATAGTCAAAATTTTTGTTACCACAGTATAGTTACAGCTAATCATGTTATAAAATAGAATGTGAAAATTATGAAATAATAAAATAGGTACTATGAAAATGATGGCAGCAACCATATTAAAGGTTATAACCTTTTTTATAAACCAATAACTTGATTGTGACAACCATACCTGAATGCAGCAAGTATAATATAGTAGGAGTGATCATATTGCAACCTGAATTAGCCTTAATTGGAAGAAAAACCCACAAAATCAGATATATGAATGTTCTTTAGGTAAATGCAATAAAATGTAAAGTAAATGTCTTCAAATTTAAAGAAGCTCCTTTGTGGACCTAGTCATCCTACCCGATATTGGCTTAAATATACTTTTTCGACTATTTCACTATACATATATACTTCCTGCCTCGTTAATTTTCCCGCCCATATAATAAAGATCAGATCCAACTCTCGAAGTATTGAGCAGTTATTTTTAAAAAATTGATTATTCAATATTCAAAATACTGCATACTTTTACAACTCTTGATTCAGCAAAACCTTCTAAAATATTTTTAACAGGGGCATGCTGTGATGTGACTTTAAAAATTATACTACATTAATTTCTGACACATTGGATAATATTCCTATTTAACCTTTACTTCCATAAAATTTCCTCAAAACATACTCACATTAAATGGCAAATTTAGCCATTTTATTCTATTCAAAAAAAACAGCCAATATTTATATGTATATTTCCGCGTACTTAAACACTTAACTGTCGCCTTTGTGCACACACTTGAGTTCACTTGGATTTACTTTAGACTGTACTTACACATGCTGGAGTAGGATGTGAGTACATATTTGAAAATGATGTATGGTGTGAATTTTCAAATACACATGGCTAAACACGCTAAAGGGCATAACAAACTGTTTTTATAACCTAAAAGGTGTTTAATAGTAAAAAAAACAAAAAAACATTCAGAAATTGAGATATTTTGTAGACGAGTAAATTTGCTGGGAAACCTATTATTAATATTTTGATTTTAAAACACTATTGGACTAAAGCTATTTTCTTACTGAAAAAAGTATTTTTGTTTTTAAAAATTTGTATGTCGAAAGTCGAAAATTCAAAAAGAAAATACGTGTTTTGCGGTTCAATATAAATGCAGCTTAAGGTGGTGTTTCCACATCACTTTTTGCTTCAGACAAACGAAAATACAATAACAAAGTACCTGCAGTCAATGATTCGTTCAGCACCATAAGGTTTCGGCCTTACCAAGAAAATACTTAATTTACCCTTAGTCGACTCTGTATTATCTTTATTTCTATAACTATGCGCATTGAAGATTAAAATATGTATTTGTAAGAATTTTGAAATTTAAAATAAAACTATTTTTGGGTAAGGCTGAAGAGTCTTTAGTCCCGTTTCACACAAAGAAACTTTTGACGCGACGATTCTTGTCAATTCTCTTTTAAAGTTGCCTTTTATTTCACACAGAGAAACTGTTTTCGGCAACTCTCGTCTACATTTGGTTTAAAATTAAAAAAAAACGAAGAATTAAAAAACAAAACGAAGAATGAAAAAACAAAACGTGTTGCGGAGAACAAGCAACTCCCACTCTTCTTTCCCCTCTCTCCCACAAACTCAAGAGTTCCGCGACAAATGTTGCTCTGTGTGAAATTGGACTTACCAAAAACTGTGTTGTGTTAAGCCCTTTTGCATATCAACCAACTATGTAGTACATATATGTAAATATGTACCACATGTATGTTAGTGTTCATAACTGTTTAACTTTATACATATATTTTTTTTTTTCACTATTTCCGTTATGTTGTTCGTCAATGTTTCAAATAAAAAAATCATTTGTTTCCATTGCAAGATGAAAGACATTTTCTATTCACAGTTCGATGCAGCATTTCTTAGCTTCATATCAAATTGTATGGAATAACAACAACAAAAAAATCATATACATATGTATGTATTAAAGACCGCTAAGGTGGCATTCAACAGAAAACCCAACAATTTCAACAAAACCCAATGAGAAAATTAATTTTGTAAAACCATTTGACAAACAATACAATCGCCAATGCAAGTGTAAATTTGGGTGGGGCATTTACAAAATAAAAAAACAATATATATCTATCTATGCATATACATACATATGTACATATAAAGTTGTAAACCTACAATACAATGTTGTTCAGTTATACCCCAATATAACATATAGCAATCAAACTGCAATACAACTTGAGAATAAGCTTATATTAATAGTGTGTTTTAAGCTTTTCTTAATTTCGCTTATTATAATATTTATAAAATCTGAATTCACAAGCAGTATTTAACAATGCTAGAGAAAAGATTATTATACATAACTTTTTCTCAAGTATGCTTATGAACAACATACAACAACAACGCAATATGATGATTGAAATAGAAATATTTTCCAATGCATTCTAGTCTTGTTGTCTTTGTTCTACGCTTGTAATGCATACAACAAGTGCCATTACTTTTTCTTTAAATTTGTCAAACGTGTTTTGCGTGTACATTTAGTTGTAAATTTTACATAGTGAACGTGCATATTAAATTTAATTATTTTTATTTATGGTTAAAATTAATTATTATTTATATTTAAAATTAATTATTATTTTTTATATTTAAAATGAGTTATTATTATTTATTTTTAAAATTAAAATAAAAAATAAATTAAATTAAAGAAAATAATTGTGATTATTTTTGTAAGCTTATTCTACAATTGCAAGAATAAGCTTATAGTAATCATACACACATAATAGTTTCACGAGGGTTCCGTTTTGATTTTTTTACAATTGTTACGATAACCTTTTTCAATATATTCTCAAGTCTTTTTCAAGCTTAAGACTTGTGTTTGTAAGGTTATAATAATATTTTTTTTAAGACATTTGGTATGTTGGGACTACAATATATGTTCATACAATGTAATATGAATGGTATGGTTTTGATTGTTATGTTTGGTTTAAGAGTCTCTTTGTTGGCTGTTTTACAGCTGTATTAGACATCTCAATGGGGAATTTAAGTTAAAATTGCTTCCTGTCATCTACATAACAAAAACTACGTACTACATGTTCATATAAAAGTTAAAAGGATACACAAACACAACAAATACTTATTATAGTTACAAAAAACAGTATTTGTTCATGTTATTAGAATTTAGCTAAACAAAATGCTTAAAAAAGAATTCAATTTAAATTTTATATAAAGAACATCTACAATTGTGTCTGTTAAAGTTCCAGTTGGGATCATTTTAAAAAAGAGTGTTAGTCCAGTAAATAGTGTCATATGTTTAAGTGTTGACGAACTTGTTGAGCCTTTTTAATTCATAGCCCTTGTGTGCTATTTTATTTCGATGAGGTTAAGTGCTATGGGAACACCGAAGTAGGGCATCGCGATGTGTACATATCACAGATATTATTTTTCCGAATTCATGTTGCTGTCGTTGGGGATCGAACCCGCAACCTTCTGTGTAGCAGTCCAACGCTCTAAATTAAGAACAGCACATAAATTAAGTATTCATGTTAATTTTGTTCTGTTGAGATAGGTAAAGTTATTCCTAGAGCTTATTCAGTGAAGCTCATCCGTTTGCGATCGATTGGTCGCACAATACATTGCAGGGAGAATTCGTTAATCAGAGGTTTTCCCTAAAACCTGATACAACCATAAACCCT
This sequence comes from Eustalomyia histrio, assembly GCA_949748255.1. NCBI lineage: Eukaryota > Metazoa > Arthropoda > Insecta > Diptera > Anthomyiidae > Eustalomyia > Eustalomyia histrio. The sequence goes on along the minus strand of OX456524.1, from coordinate 158,438,560 downwards.
ACTAACTCTTTCCTCCTTTAAAAATTTTTAGCAACATTTTTTTTGCTCGAAAAAAATACTTTTTTTTTATTCTATTAATTTACTAGAGACTTAGATTTTTAAAAAATGGTGAAAGAAAAATCGATAAAAACGCAAAAAATTGTTGAGAAATTAATAAAATATGTTTAAATTTTTGTAAAAAACACTATTAAAAATAAACTCTATTTAATGTGGTTTTATTTTAAAATGTACTAAATTAAAAAAAAATCTATAGAATAGAAAATATTGATCATTTTAAATTTGATTCGATAATTTTCAAATAGCATTGAAGGTGTTAGTGCAAAGATCAATAAAATTACAATTTTATTGTCCACGTCTGTGCTCGCCTGAATAAATCTGATTTGTATATCTCAGATTCCTTGTTGTCTTCCAAGATATTGAAATATTTATCTCGCAGATAAGCCCCAGCAAAAGTTTGATAATGGGTGCGATATACTCATAATGATAACTCGTTACCTTTTGCATTATTTGCAAGCATAAAGTAATGAGTAACTGATCATTAATAACGTATGATGATATATAAAAATTTCCTCTGAATCAGCTTAAAATATTATTTTATAAAAATTAATTAAAATTATTTATTTATCCCAATATTTCCTAACCACATTGGGTGACTTCTTCAGGAGAAATTTTTTGTATATTTAATAAATCAAAATTAAAAATTGAAAACTTATATGTACATAACAATTTAAAAAAAATGGAGAAAAATCAAGAAATTTTTTTTTTTTAATTTTTTAATATTGACAAAAAACAAATTTTTGATTTCCCGCCTTTTCGAAAAAAATTGTTATATATAAGTTTTCAATTTATAATATTTATTTATTAGCTATAGAAAAAATTTCCCCAATGTGGTGACGAAATATTAGGATAAATAAATAATTATAATTTTTTATAAAAAAAGATCTTAAACTCATTTTAAACTAATATACAAATCAAGAAGATCGAAGAAAAGTTACATAATTTGTATAGAAAAAAATATATTTCATGGTGTTTCCCTAAGACATTTCGTTCCTCTGAAAGAAAACGTCATCTAGAAACACTAACTTAAGCTCACTTTAAACGAATTTATAAATCAAGAAGATCGAAGAAAACTAACAAAAATTTGTAAATTATTTATTAAAATATTTTGGAAATCTATTTTTAGACTCATTATGTTCAATACAATCAAATTATGTTTGATGCAATCAATATTTTATGCGTCGATAACTTAGAGGGTAGAGTTATCGGCTGGCAACGAGAGTCCTCATGATCGATTCCCGTCATAATCGCGTTAGATTTAATAACGTTTGAAATATTTGTTATATTTTGTAATAATTTTTTTTTAATAAATTTTATTTTTTAATAAATTTCATTTTTTAATAAATTTAATTTTTTAATAAATTTTATTTTTTAATAAATTTTATTTTTTAATAAATTTTATTTTTTAATAAATTTTATTTTTTAATAAATTTTATTTTTTGAAAATCTATTTTAATATACTTTAAAAATTGTAGAAAAAGTTTTATTTGTATTCTGATATACTCCAATAGGGAAACTCTTAGGTTCCAATATTCTTTTCTATAGAAAAACTATATGATTACCGTTTTTACAGTTTTTGTTTCTAATTTGTTAAACGGTTAATTGGTACAAAGGTTCAAATGGGGTTTTCTAGCAACGGTTAACCGAACAACGTTTTTTAAGGATCCATCTTCGAATTCTGTTATATTAGGGTTCGCTTTTTATCTAAAAAAACTGAATTTTTCAATATTAAAAAATGTTTTAAATTTAATTTCAGTATGTGCTAACAACTCAAGCTAATACTGTAACTATTCATAAATACATTGAGAGAATAATCTTTGTGATATTAATGATTTTTTGCAAATTGAATTTTTGCCCATTGAAATGCAAGCTTTTATAAAATTTTATATCAAATAGAATTTTATTAAAAAAAATAGTTTCATAAAAAATATGAAGCATTTCATTATTTTTAAAAGATATTTTCGTTCACTTTATAAAGAAAAAGTTTCATTAGTTTATTGAAAAATTTTATAGTTTTTCATCCAACTGAATTCTCTCAGTGTGTGTGACCATAACTATTTGAATGTATTATTCCTAACATGGTTTAAAAGTAAAGTTTTTTTTTTTTAAATAAAGTTTTTTGTATTAAAATTGTTTGGTATTTTATTGGCAAAAGCTTTTTGCTACAATTAAACTTCAGTTGCTAAGGAGATACATTTAGATATAAAATATTTAACAACAAATGTACCAAAACAATAAAAGGTAATAAATGTTACCAGATAAATTGTTATAATAGCAGTTAAAGACAAAAAAAAACAAAGTTCTTTTGATGCTATTATTTCTTAAATGTTAAAAGGACCCTTATGCCAATAGAGTTGTTGTTATTCTAAAAGGAATTGTAATCATATTCTCTTGAATACAACAAAAAAAAAGTAGGTCAATTATATGAATTTCTAGGTATCTTAGGGTCAGTTTTTAGGATGTAGATTATCTTTAAACTTAGTTTAAAGCAGTTTGTAACTGGAATGGTTTATTTTGTTTCTCATTCAATTATAAAGGGTGGTTAAATTTTAAGGGCCGATGTTGAATGTGAACCACACCTAAACGTCAAGTTTTTTTCTGCATTTCATTTGACATTTTTCAATTTCAGACTAACTCAATTTGAACCATGGAAAGATACACAATCGAGCAACGCGTTAAATTTATACAGGCTTATTATGAAAATGGGCGCTCAAATCAAAATGCACTTTGTGATTTTTTTGGTCAGCATAATCGACCAAATGTGTCCACAATCGGGATAATTGTGCATATATTTCTGCAAATCGGGTCTGTAGGAAATGAGAAAACACCCGTGCATGCTCGCCAAGTTCGTTCTAGGGAAAACATTGCTGTTGTTCGCAATAGTGTGGCAGAATAGCCGTCAACATAGACTCGCCGTCGGTGTTCGCTATCGTGAGATCATAACGGAATTCTTCAAGCCAGAAATTGAGGATATGGATGTGCACGATATGTGGTTTCAACAGGACGGTGCCACTTACCGCACAGCTAACGAAACAATGGCTCTTTTGGCTGTATTATCTGATGTGTTGAAGATGTCAATTGGCCGCCAGGATCATGTGATTTGACACCGTTGGACTTCTTTCTTTGGGGTTATTTGAAAGAAAAGGTGTACGTCGATAAGCCAACAACAATTCGAACCTCAATTATGCCTCAGCGTCATCGAAAATTTGGACCATCGGATGGAGGTGTGCCGCTGAGGTCGCGGCGGTCATTTGGCCGATAATTTGTTCCATACATAATTGAACCATACCATATTATCATAATAAAAATAAATGACAATAATAATAAATCAACATCGACCCTTAAAATTTAAACACCCTTTTTAAGAGAAAAAAGGTGTTATGTTAAAAAACTTGGAAATGACTGACGAAACTGATTCTCAGTTAAACTGATATCCCAAAAATTTAGCTAAAGGTTTTCAAATGTTAAATGAAAACAACAAATATGTAACAATGATTTAAAAAAAAACAAGTTAAATTCTAGGTAAATGGTAAAATCTAAAAGGAAAATTCTATACGAAAAAATTAAGGAAAAATAACAACTGAATGTTATTTTATACACATCCTGGCAACAGCTGTAAATGTAACTACCTAAGGAAAACAATAACAGCAGCAACAACGACAACAATTTAAGCCATAACAATACAATGTTGTAACCTCTCCATTTTGATTTTGATCTCTTTCAGATAATAATGGTACGGATGATTTTTAAAGGCCTAATGCATTGACAACTGTTGTTGACTATGTGTTGGAGTGTGTGTGTGTGTTTGTTTGTGTAACTGTATGTATTCGTAGTAACCATGGTAATGACATTATATGGCTTTAATAAAGAAAACTCATCTTTTATTGTATTTTTTTTTTTTAACTGGAAGCCCAATGGATTTTTCATTCAACCAACCAACCAACACCCACCTCAATTCAATTTAATATCAAAACCAAACCAAAGAAACGAAACGAAACAAAGTAAAACGTATGGATGGATGTATGATTTGGAAGATGCTATTTTGTACATATGGATGGTTTTGGAAAACGTGCTTGGCATACTTTATGTTGGATTAATTTCATTATTTTCTGTTTACTATTATGTATATATATTTTACCAATCCAATATCTTTTGTATAGAGCAAAAAAAAAACAACATTAACATCTTAAATCAACATTAACTTTTGTATTTAAATCCCGTATCTTTAGAATTGTTCATTTATTATTATATTTTTAATATCATCATTATGTTGATTCATAAAAATTTAACCTTTTATGCAGGGAAGAATAAAAGTTTTCTTTTTTATTTCTAATGAAAGTCATTATAATAAAATTTCATTATACAATATTTACACATCTGCCAAAAGAATAATAATTTCTAATTTTCAAAACTCTCGGGGGAAAAAAAAGAAACATTAAAGCCTGAATTATCCAGACATAAACGAATCTTCGTTAAAAACAAGTAAGAGCGGCTAAATTCGGCTATGCCGAATCTTATATACCCTTCACCATGGTATTCTGAAGGAGATGAATACATCGTTGGAATCTACTACCTCATAGCTCTCCACAAACAAGCGGTATCCCCATTTATTTTTTCTTAAATGTCCAAAAATTTTAATCCAAAATAATATGTCATGTAAAATCTCAAATTTATATTTTTCCATATGTTTCAGCGCTTTTCTTGTCAAATTTGGCATTTTCTAGGCAAAAAAAAGTTGGCGACACTACTATTTATTTTTTATTTATATCATTCACAATAGTTGTGAAACGTATTTAACCTACGTATTTATCTTCACACTCTTATTAAACAAAGGGATTTTACTGGAAAAATTAGAGGTAGTCCTGGTTTTTTGCTAATATCTCAGCCATTTATTAACCGATCTGTCTGATTTTTAATAGCAAACAGAAATGGATCACATGTAACAGAAATAAAAAAGAATCAAGTCCTCATCATGTCTGGGTTCTTCGGAAAACCCATTTCAACACACAGACGGACAGACGGACAGACGGACATCGTTAAATCAACTTCGCTCTTCATATGGACCCAGAATATATATACTTTATAGGGTCTAAGATCAATATTGTAGAAATTACAAACGGAATGACAAACTTATATATACCCTTCCACCTATGGTGAAGGGTATAAAAATGTATAGATTAAATTAGAATGGATGATGCTTTGTCTTGTGTTTTTTGTTTCATTCTTATGTATTGAATATATATAGAAAACGTAAACACACAAGGAACATTTATGTACGTACATTCAATGGAAAAGAATGAAACAAAAAACACAAGACGACATCTCAGGCTCGCCCAATCCGGTTAAAGTTAAATATTGCCTAATTTTCCAATCAAAATAGATGAAAAAAATTTAGACAATATTTAAATTTTTCCGGATTAGGCAAGCCAGAGATATCGACCTAAATTTTTTTTCCAAAAAAATATTTATATTTCACAAAGAAGAATATTTTTATTACTAATAAAAATTCTAAAAAAGCGGATTTAAGTCCCACCCTAATGTTAACAATATCATTTATGAAATGTGTTTCTATTTTGTTTTAATTATGAATACACTTATACGCGTTGTTTGTTGTTTTTTCTGATTTATTCAACGCTGACTTTTTGTTGAGTGATTAAATTTGCAGTAAACATAACCGACGTATGATTTAAACTGATCCGAATTACGCGTTCAGTAACATGATGCTGATTTTATTCTACAGTGAATTTTGTTGATTTATTAAATGTAAACAAGAATTTTTGTGTATGATTAAATCAAAAAAAAGTTGATTTTGCAGTTCTCCGCTCTACACCATCATTTTCTACGGTAAAAAAGTATTACAGAATTTCGTTGTGGCCGTACAAAAACCGCAGATGCCAAACGTTCTGGACACCCAGTAGAGTTCTCCACACCCAAAACAATTGAAAAAAATTCACGATATGGTGCTGGCCGATCAGAGATTAAAAGTGGGGAAGTGCGTCTCACATGGCTCACTGGGGTATGAAAAAGCTCTTCACAAGATGGATGCCACGTTTGCTCACAATCGGCCACAAGCGAAATCGTTCGACAGCTTCGTTTCGCTGGCAAAAATATATAAATTGTCCCTCATCCGCCCCATTCTCCGGATTTAGCCACGAGTGAAACTTTCTTGTTTCCAAACCTGAGGAAATGGCTCAAAGGAAAGAGATTTGACTCCAACGATGAAATCATTTAACAAACATATACCTATTTTGATGGCATCTACAAATCTTATTTTTTGGAAGGTATACAAAAATTGGAGAAACATTGGACCCAGTGTATGCAGCTCAAATGATTTTTTTATTCAGAAAGTCACGGACCAGCCCTCATATAAGTATGAAAAGTAGACAAGTCAAATTTTAAAAAAATTTCAGGAGGAACTAAAAATTTATCAAATAAATTTACAAATGCAATTTTCTTCTTTGACTGCCCACTTACAAAAACTTTTGTGACTTACAAGGGAGGTGGATCTTAGGATATTTTGTGGATGAGGAGTAATGTAAACTCACTATTTTTAAAATAAATTAACATATTTTTTTTTTGTTTTCTTTTTGAATTATTTGTACGATATTGACAATTACTTTCGTCAAAAATATATGGGAAACAAAAACAAATTTTCGTTAAGACCATTTTCGTAATACTCGTTCATAAACCAGGGCTAAGTTGACAGCAGTTTTATCGATTTTTTACTGACATTATTATTTTTAGTTTGAATTAAAGTTTATTCAATTAAGTGAAAAATTTCATTAATTACATTTAAAAACAATTTATAAAGAATATGATTATATGATCTAAAATCCAACTAAATATCATTAATTTCATAAATTTTGCTAATTATACACAAATTAGTAAACATTTTACTAAAATTTTAACAAGCCTTAGTAAACTTTACTAGTTTTTTTTAGCAAATTTTATCAAATATCTCATTTTATTAACTTTTATGAAATTATTTTTACTTTTAATTTATTAAATTTAACAAAATTTCAATAAATTTTACTTCTACATATTTATAACTTTTAATTATTCTTATTGTAAGTTTTACTAAAACATTTGTAAAACTGCATTAATTTATTCTTTATGAGCTCTAAAGTAATAATAATGTAGTGTGAAATCCTTTTAACTTTCGCATCATCCTCATTATAACTCGACCTTAAAAGTGCCCTTTGTCTTGAATATCTCCCATGACATATTACTGTCAGTAACATAAATGACAGAATGACTGATGAATGACAGCTTTTTGAATTCATTTATTAAAAGAAAGAAATATACACAACATCATTTAGCATACTGCTTTTGAAATTACTTCATGCTTATCATTATTACATTACATTGAGAAATTTTATTAAGCTACAACGACTTTATGTAGAGCTATTTTAGTGGAATTGTTGAAATAAATAAATTAACTTGCAAAAAAGATGTTTAATCGAAATAATTATTCGTTTTCGTTTAAGTTGGGAGGACTAGTGTTTTTTTTTTTTATTAAAAATTATTTAAAATTTTTAACTTCAAATTAGGAAATCTACAAAATTTTAACAGAGTTTTAGAAAAGTTTTGATAAAAAATGTTTTTCTTCGATCTTGTTGATTTATATTTTCGTTCAAAATAAGCTTAAGATATTTTATTATAAACATATTTAATTATAATTATTTATTTTATTAAATAAAATTATTGAAAACAAAAAAAAAAATGTAGTTGCTTATTAGGAAATCTTAATAATGTTAACAGAATTTTAGTTAAATTATATATGGTAAAATTTTGTAATTTTACAAATTTTAATTAAAAAATTTACAACAAAGGCAGCATTACTGAACAGTTAAATTAAAACTTTATATAAGAAACACTAGCAATTGCGTCATTTAAAGTCCCAGTTAGCAGCTAACTGTACATTGTGTAAATGGGGCTAAATAATTCAATTTCGGGCCGAAAACTAAAAGCAATTTTTGCTACAATATTTTGCTAATTAAGCTGCTTATTTTGCTTAAGCTTATTATTCACTTTTACCAAGATATTTCCTTTGAAACACGTTTACTAAATTTTGAAAATTTATTTGGCTTTGACAAAATTTTTACTAAACTTTAGCAGTTTAAAAAATGTTTATCTGTTAAAAATGTCTTAGATAGTTTTGTTTCTGTAGTCCACTTTTGAATTCTGTTACAAATCTTATCACAAACTGTGTATTCCCTATTAACACTAGGAACTGTTCTTATTTTCTCTTAAGGGTATAAAACCTTTAGATGATCCACTACACTCGTGTGTACTTAGTTTTGTTGTTTGTTTGTTTACTTAAGTACTCACTCTGGTTGTGTATATATCCAACAACGCAGTTGGTATGGTGGGGGGGGGGGGGGGGGGGGGGGAGGGGAGGGGTGCTCCACCATATTTACTATGCTGTTGTGGATAATAAAAAAGCAGAGTAGAGTGAAGAAAACTGGGTCAAGTTTTGCATTAATGAAAAACGAACAAGATCTCTGCACGTAGAAATAAAAACATTTAACCAAGAAAAATGCTACGCACATTTTAATGTCTATTGTATTTCATACTCTAACAACAACAACAACAAAAAAATATAAGAAATATTTCTTTAAAAATGGGGCTACGAATACAAAATAACAAAACGTATTCACTTATTTTTATTAATCCTGTAGTAAGAGGATTCCTTTGCAAGTTCACTCAAAATAAAACGTTAATAGAAATGTTTAAAAATCAGGCTTTAAGGAGTTTATGTTATTAATGTTTTAAACTATAAAATATTTTGTGCATAAGGCTCTAGGCCTGCTTTACTTTTTAAACTATTTTTTTTCTTATACAGATGACCCAAAGAGTCTTAATTTTTGTCCACTTTATTCTATCTTTTAAAAAAAATTTAATTTATTTTACTTATACAATTGGCGCCATCTACTGGTTGATAGCAGACTCATAAACATATATTTTATATAAAAAAAAACCGTTAATTTACAGACAAAACTAGTAAACGTACTAAGAAATTTTAATATTTAGTTAAATAAAGATAAATAAAATCTAGAGGTTGGTTGAAAAGTTCCTGTGCTCACCAAGAGATGGCACTGCTAGCTCCAAACTTTTTTTTCTCAAGTTGGTAGAACTGTCCTGAGAACACATGCAAAGTTGTCATTCTATCAATTCTTTCTTTGTTTACAAGCCATTTGAAGTTGACGTGTCATTGATTTTTTTTTAATATGGAAAAAATTGAATATCGTGCAGTCATTAGATTCTTTGTTTTGAAGGGTTTAAAAGCAAAGGAAATTTATGAACAATTGTTAGAAGTGTATAAGGAGTCCCCTCACCTTCAAAACGCACCGTTGAATTTCGGGCTGGTGAATTTAAACGTGGTCGTACCAGCCTTGAAGACGATACACGCAAAGGACGACCAAAAACTGCAACAACAGCAGAAATCATTGAGCAGGTACATAATATGGTTAGTGAAGATCCAAGTTTGACTAAGCGTGAAATTGCTAATGCCATATGCATCTCAGACGAACGAGTACTCCAAATTTTACATGAAGAATTACGCATGAAAAAACTGTTTGGAAAGTTAGTGCAGCACACATTAACAATTCAACAAAAACTGGATCGAAAACAAATTTCTCAGCGTAATTTGGAGCGTTTTAAGCCGAATAAAACCGACTTCTTGCCTCGTTTTATAACTATGGATGAGACTTGGATCTACCACCATGATCCTAAATTGAAACAAGAACGTTTACAGTGGACTGAAGCTGGTTGTTCAGCTCCAAAGCAGGTGAAGTCACAACGATCAGCAAAGAAGGTTATGGCATCAGTTTTTTGGGATGCAAAAGGAATTTTGTTGATTGATTATCTTCAGAAAAGTAAAACAATCAACTCTGAATATCATTGCAGCCTTTTGAATCAGCTGGATGAAAAAATTCGTGAGAAAAGACCTGTTTTAAGGAAGAAAAAAATCATTTTTCATCAAGACAATGCACCTGCTCACAAAAATGTTTTGACGATGGCTAAATTCAAAGAATTAAAGTACGAATTGCTTGAACATCCACCGTATTCACCGGATTTGGCTCCCAGTGACTACTATCTCTTCAGAAATCTCAAACAATTCCTTCGTGGAAAGCATTTTTCGTCGAATGAAGAGGCCATAGCAGCCGTAGACGGTTATTTTGCAGAGCTTGCGGAAAACCATTATAAGGATGGGATAAAATTATTGGAAGATCATTGGAACAAGTGTATTGAGCTTCTAGGAGATTATATTAAATAAAAAAATATATTTCGTAACAGTATTCTTTCATTTCGAGCGCAGGAACTTTTCAACCAACCTGTATTTCTACCTTCAAGTACACGAAACGATTTAGAATAATTTTTGAGCTGTTTGAGCGATGTCCGTCCGTCTATCCAAGTAGCCTTGGAAACCCAATTCGAAAGATAATTGGAGGAAATTTTGGTATATAAGTTTATATTGGTCCAAGGATGTAATGGTTGGTGCATGTTTTGACCTAGTCGCCATAGAAACGGCCTATCTGAATTGGGCCCAAATCGTAAATCACTCTTCATAAATCACAAATCCAAATTTAATAAAAATCGGATCACTTTTGGAACTCTGATAAACCCCCTACCTGAGGTTTGTTTAAATAAACTTTTTGGGACATTCATTTAGATTTTTCTCTAAATTTTCTTCCTCATTATCCGACCATTTAATAAGAATAAGGTAGATCCCTTTTTGAAATTTGGCCCGCCCCATGATATATTATCCAATTCGTGAAATAATGTAGGGTATTTTATTGTCGGGATTTACCGACTATATTTTTTTTCTTGTTAATGTTTGTCGATTTAACAAGGAATATTTACCTAACTCTTTGATTGCTTTAAAGCTGTTTGCTCTAGAACAGGGCCGGCAAAACTATGGCACCCAAGCTAATAATGACAAGCGCTCGAAGTTTTCGTTAGCACACGATGTTTTTTAGATATTTTCAAAACAAATCATATGTGAAATATTGAAAAAATTACAATATTTCGGCACCTATCATTAGTATTATTTTAGTAAATTTTTAATAATTCAAAGCGCCAAAAATTCTATAAAAAATTTTTAAAATTGTAGATTAATAACATTTTAAATATTTCAAAAAGTCTCCGGTTCGGAGAAAGTGCAAGTCAAATGTACATTAATGAAACAGTTTATATTAAAATTGAATTAAAAACCAAAGTTTTTAAAAGAAGAAAAAAATCTGTTAATCTAAGGCGACATGTCCGAAGGATTTCTTTTTTTATTCTAAATTCGTATATTTTTTAAATAAAAATGAATGAAAAATTAAAATGAAAATATTTCTAATTTTGGTACGCAAGGAAAAATTGCTGTCACTACCGTTCTAGAATATAGAAAATCCATTTCAATAATGGTAACAAAACTTTTGTAATAAAAGGCATGGGGGAGAGATGATAAAGCGTGCAGTGAAGTGTTGTATTTATTTTTTATATAATTTATTTGTTGTTTTGTTTTGGATTGTTAATTCTGATTAGGGAATTAATGGTATACCAGCACTTGTCCTATATTATTTTTGAAATGAAACATATTTTAAAGGATTTAAAGTTAGTTTTTTAATAATTTTAAATAATTAAATTTTTCTAAGAATCAAATAATTAGTGACCAAAGGAATAGTTTAAGCAGAAAATGTATAGGGTTGGTATTTTGAAGCAACTTGTGATCATGGAAAAATTGTATGCGATTTTGAAGCAACTTGTGATCATGGAAAAATTGTATGCGATTTTGAGTGACAAATTGAAGAAAATGCCCAAAGTTAAGCATTGATTTCACTTTTCGACGTAAGAACAGTTAACTTTAAAGCTAATTTACGGAGTTTTTCTTCTACTTAAATTTGACACTAAAAATCGTATTTAATTGACTTAAAAAACATTTTTTCAATTGAAAATTTTTCAAGTGAAAATCTTTTAATTTCAAATATTTTAAGTAAACTAAAAATTAAAAGCAATTTTTGGAAAAATTTAAAAGTGTTCTCTGGGCGTTTGGAAGAAAATTAAAAATTTTAACCCAATCCCACCCAGTGATCACACGAATTCCGTGAAATATTAAGTATGGCCGTGTGCTTTGAATTCGGACCCGATTGCAGATCCATATTGTGGAGACATTGCTTAAAAATATGTTTAGCAACCTTCCTTTTGCCCCCCCCCCCCCCTCAGGCTAGAAGAATGCCCAACCAGAAAAATAAAAACTATTTTTCAATGGATTTGGATTCGGAACTTTCAACCTCCTCCATTAAAATTCAGCATTGAATTCGAAAAGATAGGGTTAAGTTACGTTACATAACTTTTTGCTTAGATTTAAAAAGAAACAGCTGGATTAAGTATTTAAACCCGACTGAACAGATTTAAAAAAAATCAAAAAGGAAAATATTAGCTTACCAATTAAATCAGTTAACATATTGTACATTTTAATTTTATACTTCATTGTTTAAAAACTTACCTGAAAATAAAGAAGAAGAAAAGAAAATTATTAAATAAAACAATATAAAAATTTTATTTAATGATTTCAGTAATTTGTTTAATTTCTTAAATTAAATTAAAATTTAAAACTAAAAATTTTCGACAGTTTTCTCTAGGAAAACAAAGGAAAAATGCTTTAAATCATGTGGTTTTTTTAAAGTAATTATCAATTAAACCACGTATCTGTGATAAGTACATAATTATATTCAGTTGAAATGAGTGTTACGTTGACAAATAGCTAGGAAATCTTTATACATAAAGTGTTGTTGGCAAAGTGCAATAGCAACAATTTGTTGCTTTCATGTTACAATGACAGTGGTGTACTTAAACGACACTAAAAGCTTGGTTTACTCAAGTTCCTTTTTATTTATATTATTAAGTGTGACAAATATATTTAGAGGAATTGTAAAAATAAATTGAAACACACGCCTTAAAGTATAGTACACTCAAAACAGTTTCGTATATTTTGAACATTTTTAATAGTTTAACCGAAAAATATTGTATATATATATTTTTTTTGACTCTTCAAACTTGTTTTGATCATATTAAATACTTAACAAACACTACTTAATCTCCTGACATGTTTTTTTTTTTTTTGTGGAAAGTTAAAAGTCACATTCATCAAAGGCCCGGCATTTTAAAGAAGACGCCAACGTAAATATATTGTGTATATCTGTTATATGGAGGAAGATACTCGGATACCATATATTCATTTTATACATCTTCTTAAGATAAAAGCTAAAACACATAAAAACTGTCAAGTAAACATCAAAGTGGATATGGTTGACATGTTAAAAAAATATATATATAGTATACTATGTACGCGTTTTCTACATACATATACTTTATATACATAAATATTGTATTTTTTCTCAAAAAAATTTTTTTTTTTACAATTTCTTTCAAAGTTGGTTTTTTTTTGCGCATTCATTACCACATTTTATGACAAGCATCACCAATAATTTTATTTAGTTTTATTTTTATAATGTTTAAAAACGAAATGAAGATTTTGAAGTTCGAGGGTGGATATCATGATGGAAATTTTGAAATATTTATCTAACACTAAAACATGCATACACCAGCAACTTTTATTTTTTTTTTTCAATAATCTGTTAAGTAAATATTATTTTCAATAGATGTTTAATCGAAGAGGTAGTAGGTAGTAATATACAGTTTTTATATGGATTTATGTGTAAACATTAAGATGTCAGATAAAATGGACGTGGCTCTCCCTCTTTTACAAAAACGATTGACACACCTTTTAATATTTAGTGGAAAGAACATTTTCAAAAGTTCATAAATATACAATATATAATGATACTACCAGTAGGTAAATAAAATAGTTGCGATATTTTTATTTTTTTTTTTTTTGTGACTGAAAATTTCACCCAAGTTAATAATATATAATTTTCCGTTGCGCGCCATGTAGGTTGTGGCAGATAGTGTTTTTAAAAGCAGGAGGTTCAGGAGTCTATGTTACACATATACTGACAAAGTGCCACTCCACAATTAAGGGTAAATTCCTGATTTTTTTTTTAACTTTGTGATCAATGCAAGTCTTGCTTCACTGTTGGAAACACTCCAATTTTGAAGCGAGGCAGAGTAGTTGGGCATTATTTTGGACTTTCCTAGCAGGAAAATACCGGGAAAAGAATGAAAAAGCTAAGTTTTAATGAGACTTTTAGAAATTTAAAAATATGTGCTGAATACCTAGGAACCTATTTATATAAATTTTAGGAAACGAAAAGATGGATGAGCTTGCAAAAATTTGAAAAAGTCTTCTCACTTTTATCAGCGAATTTGGAAGTTTTCCCTCCAATTTATCTTCTTTTTGAAGGACTAGGAAGGACACAAATTTCAGGTAGTAAACAAAGTCTTCATAGGGTGTACAACACCACAATGTTCTTTCATTTCTCCTAGTTTTTTTTTTATTATGAATGACCCACTCAATCAAGACCTTTTGACAATCTCTAAATGGATTCTTGCAAATAGGGTAAGGTGTTGAAATTGGGAGCTTAATGAAGGCATTATTTTTAGTGGATCAAAGAAGAGGAAAAAAACTGTTAACAGAAATCATAATGGTCATTAGTTTTGGTTTTCAGGACCGGCTTCGCTCTTAAGAACCTAACCATATTAAATTCTATATGTACTCGGCAATTATTGGACCGATATTTACTTATGGAATCCTGGATGATCCGCATCACTCCAATGAGAGGACTGAGTCACAGACTGTGTCATTTAAGGGAATGCGATTTCGGTTTCCATGGAGGTATAGAAGATGGTTATGAGGACAGGGTCAGAAGTCGATTTATTTTTATTTTACTTCCAAGCGAATGTATCGTTTCCCAGAGGTCTATTAAATTAATAAATCAAGGCAGACGGGTTATAAATTCAATGTTACTATCTTCGTGGGCAGGCTTGCCGTTTTGAAAGCCTTGGTATCTGATGCTAGCTATTATTAAATTCCTTGGCCACACGCACCGGCACTCAGTGAGACTAACATTTGTTCCAAGGTATATTAAGTTCATGGGGAACAAGCTACATGATTAATATCGGTTTGGCATCTGATACAGATGGATTTCCAGGTTACTATTATGGTACTACTCAGTGTGATAAAGGACATATCAGACAGGGAGACGAGATAAAGGTGGACGGCCTAGACTTCTTGCGAGGTGTATGAGATGTTATAGCCTTGGCCTAACCCAAGAAAAGTAGAGACTATTCAAGCCTTTGGCAACCAGACAATTAGTATGCTTATATTTATTCTCACTGAGCACTTCGCGATAGACCAGATGTCTGCGTGCTGGAGATACTCTCGAAGGAAAGACTGCAACATCTTACCCTCTGAATGAACAGGACTAAAGGAACGGCGACTCGGATTGCAGATAAAGTAAAGTACCTCCGTCCGGTCCCGCGTAATTTTTAGGAAAACCTAAAGATTTTTAGGTTGAGTATTTTAATGAGACTAAGGATGGAAATTGAGGCGAGGCCCAATGGGCAACATGATCTCCGAGAGTATACGCCTGTCGACACGCTTCCATTTATCTAACCTAAGGCTGCTATTAGGATGCAATCGAACTTTAAAATTTCGATTTGGCGCCCCAAAGCTATCCGTTAAAGGCAGATGTCCAATATTAAAAGGTATTACCGAACTTTATGGGATACCATACCTTTTCTTTGACAAGTTACTATCAGACTAACAACTAGAATACCCTTCTGCGCAATGGATAGAAGGATTTTATTGTAAAAAAATTGACATCGGACGACACCAAGTGTCTACTGTCATAGACAAGTTCAAACTTTTCTTGGGGTAGAACAAGTTTTGAGTTTCTGGTAGATTCTTGATAAAAACCAAATCTGGCTATAGAACTCTTGCAAGAAGCAGATTCACACGGAGAGAATTTATTATCACACTGAGAGAATTTATTATCCTGCTTAATCAGGAAGTAATGCAGAGTTCATTGACATTAACTTAATCATCCTTGTTCAACTAATGCCTAACTTTTATCTACTTTAGTTTAAGTATTTATTTTTTAAATGTTATGCATTTTTATACTATTTTATCCTAACAGTAATCAAATATTTACTTTTTCTCTACAAATGTTTAAACATTTTTAACCACACATATAAAAAAGCTTAATTTTTTTTATCGTTGCCAACAAGTACTTCTGCTTTTCCATATACCGCCCCTTCTAGCCAGCCAGTCAGTCAGTGGTTCTTTAGTAACAGACATATAGTGGGTATGAGCGTACAATCAGACACAGTCGGCTTTTATTTATTGTATGAAGTGTCGCTATTTTCAAAAGTGCACCACTATCCAACACTTAAGTGGTATTTAATTGATAAAAGCAAGCGTAAAATATATAAAACACTTTGTTTTGTTACTCGTATTCACTGATTCCCACGCCTAGTATACATATTTGATGTGTATGCAGTACAATTGTAATTGTTTAAAAATCATTGGCCATTGACACTATCATATATTGTTATAAAATATTTTCAATCAATATTAATCAAAAATAATATTTGTACAGAGATATTAAAAAAAAACAAATAAAACTTTATTTGAAAATATATGTAAATGAAAGCTAAAGCTTTAGGGAGGGTTGTTTATTTTCGATGAATATCTGAATGATATTAACATTTTAAGGGTGGACATATTGGAAGTTAAATCTAATCAAGTTTACAACAATTAAATTTGGACTGTCACAATGAGAGAAAAACCATTCACAATAGTGTTGGGCCCCATTACATTTACAAGACATCTAAGACGAGGCAACAACTTTTTTGAACTTTGCAATACAACTTTTTATTAAGGGAGTCCTTAGACTAGCAATATTATTGCACAAGCTTTTGATTAAGGTCTTTAATCTACTAGCACATGCGGCAATAGATGAAGAACAAAAACGAAAAGTGTCACAATAATATTGCAAGTGTATAAGGCACAATAATATTGCAAGGAGTTGGCCAAATTGTTTTTTTTTTTTTAATCTTCTCCATGATTTCATTTCAGTGTATTTTAAAAAGAAACTAATGCTAAATAAATTATTAAAAACCATACAGATTTTTTTCAAGTTCATGAATATTACAAAAACACAAAACAAATATAAAATGCCAAAGAACTTTTTGCTTTTAGTTCATAACAAATTATCTACTTTTGAAATTTAATTTGTTAATAAATTTGCTTGTGATGATGTTGTTGATGAGTCAACAATTAAAATTGATATAAAACATTTCAAAGGAATTCCGAAAAAAACGTGTTTTGTGTTATCTTGGCGCCGCTATCAAATAAGAGCTACAAAAAAAATTGTTAATTTATTTTTTTGTTATTGTGATTTTTAATTTACATAAAAAACGCGTTTGTAAAGGGTGCTCCAAATGCAAGTATATTTTTAAAAATTAAACGAAATTAATTAAACTTAATTTCTTTTGCTATGTTATAGTTTTATTAGAAATAACACATATTTCCATTATTTATGGAATACGATTTTATTCATATGCCTGCAGCGGCTGTCAGTCTAATTTTCCATAGTCGACAATTTGGTTCTCACGAATGCCTCGGACGATATGAGCCTTAAGGGTGTGGATTATTTCTGGATTAATCGCATAGCATCGGTGTTTAAATGCATTCCACAAGAAAAAGTCTAAAGCAGCTCCGAAACGGCGAATAGACTTCGCCAAGACGGATGTCAACACGATTACCGAACTTAGTGCACAAAAGATCGATTGTTTGATGAGCTGTGTGACATGGTGCGCCATCCTGCTGAAACCAAAGATTATCCTAGTTCATATATTTCATTTCATTCCATAAAAAGTTTGAAATCATGGCTCTGTAGCACCCGCCGTTGACTGAAATGGCTTTTCGAGCATTTTCGAGAAAAAAAAAGGGGGCCAATGATGCCTTCACTCCAAACTGTCACTCTCTCGACAATGAAACGCAGGTTTTCCAATACAATCTTGTTCGACACAGCCGCCGAAAAGAAAATGCGTCTCGTGAAGGTATCCTCCACTCCAAACTGTCACTCTCTGTGGAGGCTTCTCGACAATGTCATGTGGGTTTTCCGATCCCCACATGCGATAATTTTGTTCGACACAGCGGTGATTTTTCCGCCAACTTCGATTGAGGCTTTTATAAGGCCCAAACTGAGAAACCGTAACGAAGTGGATGGTCGTTTGCCTTCAATTCCACAGTCAATTGGACCTTTTAAGCAAATAATCCGAGATCTTTGTGCAAAATTCTTATCATGCTAGTGCATGAAATGCATTAATTGCTGAGATAGAGTTGCACACTTTCGGCCAGGGTTTGGGCAACCTAACACTCACTTTGGAAATAAGTTTGCAATATTTTCCAGTGTTGTTCAAGCGTAAAGCGACTCATTTTTATTCGCGAAGGTCAATATTTTGAACAGAAAATATTTATCAGTGTCAGAATAACATATATGATTTTAAATGATACCTTAATTTGCACCACCCTGTATATGAAAAAACAAAAAGCAAATCAAAGGTATTTTACCTCCACATTTATACTGTATAGCAGCAATTAAATAACTTTTAATATAAATGGAATGTGCTCGTACTTAAAATAGCAGTCGAAAATATGTTGACACGACTACAAATATGCCCTACTAATATGATATGTAAATAATATGATATGTTGTAAATAATATGATCAAAATTTCCAAGAAAATACAAATTAGATGATTGAATTTTACCTTTCTTGGAAAAAAAAATAAAATAAACAGTATTAGCTTACGATTTAAAAACATTTACATAAATACAATTTCCTAAATAATTTCAGATAATTAAATAAGAAATTCTAGATTATTTGAAAGCGATTTAATACTGTTTTTTAATTTGTTGAAATCAGAATGGCGCCCAAGTTGGGGGTTACTACACTATTACACACGATATGGGGACGTGTAATTTTTAAATACAGAATCTATAGAAAACCAGAAATCTCTATAAAATTTGCTATTAAGAAAATCAAAAATAATGCCATCAAAAGAAATAAAATTCAATTTTATACCGCTTGGAAAAATACGATTTTGAGATTTTTTTTTTCGTTCAGAAAGTTTAAGAAATAATATTCCGAAATTTTATTCTCTCCATGCTCACCTAAAATTTTCGACTACTTTCACAATTTGTTATACCAAAATAATTACAAAGGTTTTGACTTTCCAATATAATTTTATAAGTGACGCTTAAAGCCTGTCGCCAAATGTCCTGCTAGCAACTATCGCCTGTCGCGATAATTGTAACTCTTAAAACTATAAATTTAGAGAACTTTGATATTTATGATTTATTTGTTTCAAACATCTTTTAACAACAGCTTGTCAAATATTTTCTATATCATAACCTACAACTCCAAAAGTGATTGACAGCTTGATTGATTGATATATTTTATAAAGAAAAAAATAGGAATAGTTTTTCTAATTTTTTTTTTCAAGATTAAATTATTGAAAACTAGGCATACTATTTGATCATCTACTTCGTGTACAAACAAAATATACATTTCTATTCTTGAAAATGAAACCTTATATTTATTTTTTCTTTTTCAATAAAAATTGTTTAAACCTTAACTAAATGTATATTTCTATAGAAAAAAAAAACCCTTTTATGGGATAACAAACGTGTATGTAGTTAGTATTGAATTTAGACAACATATAATCAGGAGTAGTATACATAGTGTATACACAGAGAGAATTTTTGTTAGCAGAAATTATTCACTAAACTAATTTAGCTTATTTCACAAACTAACAGGTCAATTGAAAAGTCCCCGGCCTACCATACTAAAATACATTTTTTTTTGGAAAAATTCGTTTCTATTCAACATAGTTCCCTTCAAGAGTGATGCACTGATTAAAGCGACCCTCCAAATTTTCGATACGAATTTTGTAGTACGATTAGTTCTTAGACAGGCCTCAGTTTCCGTGATCACCACTCCATTCGACGAAAATTTCTTCCCAGCGAGCATTCTTTTGAGATCTGAGAACAGGAAATAGTCGCTGGGGGCCATATCCGGAGAATACGGTGGATGCGAAAGCAATTCGAAGCCCAATTCATGGATTTTCGCCTTCGTTTTGAGCGACTTGTTTTTGGTCAAAAGTCAGGCTCGCGCGGCACCCACTTTGCACAGAGCTTTCTCATGCCCAAATATTCGTGAGTGATATGATGTACCCGTTCAGTTAATATCTTTAGAGTACCTGCTATTTCATTTAATTTCAATTTACGGTCATTCGAAATCATTTTGTGGATTTTTTTTATGTTTTCGTCCGTAACAACCTCTTTTGGGCGTCCACTGCGTTCACCGTCTGCGGTGCTCATTTCACCACGTCTAAACTTAGCATACCAATCCTTGATGGTTGATTTTCCTGGAGCAGTGTCCGGAAACTCGTCATCAAGCCAAGTTTTTGCTTCAACTGTATTTTTTCCCTTCAAAAAGAAATATGTTATCAACACGCGAAGTTCCTTTTTATCCATTTTTTTCACTCAAAATGCTATAATTCACAAACTAATAATCCGACAGCTGTCAAATTTATACACGTGTCTTTTGAAAGTTAGGGCTAACTAAAAATCGTATCGATTCAAGTCTAGTAGTCAGGCCGGGGACTTCTCAATTGACCTGTTAAATGCAAATTTTCTAAATTTATTTCATTTCATTTAAATAAATTTACTAAAAAAAATGGTATAATTTTTATGAAACTCATTGAGTGTATGAAACTTTTAATAAAGAAATTCAAATTTGTTAATAAAATTTTATGAAAGACTTTATTGATTTACTAAAAATATTTCAATTTACAAAATCCAGCAAAACGCTCTTGATTTTATGTTAAAATTCATTAATATCACTCAGATAATTCTGTCAGTGTAGAATAGTTTGGAAAAAAATCCCTATTTTGTATTTATCCCACATTCTAATTAAGATTTGTATCTTCATTATACTTTTTGTGTGTATGACGAGTTTGTAGAGGATTCCAAAAAATAATCATCAATTTCAACAGAAAACCCTACACAATTGTTATCATATGCTTCCCTGTTCTTTTTATTTTTCATCTAAAAACACCATCATTATAAGATCACAACTAAGTGCGAGTAAATATACATATTTTTTTTTTGTTGTATATGTTTATTTTTTTAATATCAGTTGCTGCTGTTGATAATAAACACCAACAACATCCAACCAGTAAACCAGTCGTCGTCAGTCAATAGCAGGAGAATCCTCCTATCCTTTACATGCCGATTTTAAGGAAATTTAGAGAGATAGAGAGGATAGAGAAAACATCTATGATTTGAAAAAGTACTTTTTCACTACAGCAACAACAACAAAAGTTGTTGTAAAAGGTCCCTAAAATATTATTCCATCAATGCCACATTAACATCAATTTGCGTTTCTTCTGACATATTTAACAATTTTCAAAATGAATCTGTCCCGAAAGAGATGAAAATCAAGATGCACTAAAATCACAAAGTTTCCGCTTTTAATGCCTTTATTTGTCCATATCCATTTATTTGTCTCTATCACATATTCGAGTTTATTCAAAATCGGCATGTAGGTGTTGGAAGTCTTCCCTTGTCAGTACTACATATGAAGCATAAACATAAGAGCTGTTGAATGCCCCATTCATTCATTTTATAGTGTTTTTTTTTGGTTGTTTTTGCTAATGTCCTAGTTTTTAAAAATCATGTTTTAAGTGTAAATTTCATAAATATATTTATACCGTTATCAAAATAATTAATCGGATATACTTTATTTACTTTCAAAAAAAATAAAAACTATTTCAAATGAAATAAAATCATTCAACCACGTGGATTTAGATATGGAGATACGATTTGCATATGGATATACGTTACGTTACGTAGGGCATTCAGACATTAAACCGATGCTTGCGTCTTTTTCTGTGCAACAAAATTTATTTCTGACTTTTTATTCCAAGTTTCCATATAATTATTTTGTTTATTCAGAATTTTTGGACACCTAATCAGCTGCTTTTTGTATTGTCAAATCTAAATCCAGAAATATGTGATGTAAATGATATAGATTTCAAATTGAAAACTACTAAAAAAAGAGTTCTAATGTAAATTCGCTATTACGTCTTATAGCATATTTTTGTACAATAGAAATTTTATTTTTGTAAAGTATGATGAATAGTTTTTGTGTTCACTGTACTTTTTTCCATAGTTTTTGCAATTCTTCATACAATAAATTGTAGTTTTAATTTAGAAATATAAAATCTACAGAAGTCATTAGAGCCCAATATTATAAAGATTTTTTTTTATTAAATTTTAAGATATGTTTGCATTAAAAATAAAAAATAAAATTTATATAAAATATTGAACCGCCTTTTAAAAATGTTTATTATTTAAAGTTCTTAATAGGCTTTTTGCACTGAACAACATCATTGTGAAACGCGTGGAAGATGTTGAAAATGTGAAACAAGTGTTTACATTGGCAACATCTTTCATCTGCCATTTATTCAGCTGTCAAAAAAGAAAAGGACGCATATTTTTTGTTAAAAATAAAAAGATATTTAGGGAAAGCATTAATCATGTTGCTTTGCAAGAACAAACCCGAATTTTAATGCAGTACATTGAAATATTAAATCTCATTCTGGAAGATGATGATGATGAAGAAGAATTTTTGGTAGACATAAGAATGAAATTCTTACATGTGCCGCTCATTTACCTCTGCTAATTTTTTTTGGTTTATTTTCTGCAATGTCAGTTTGCTAGTGATGGCACAAATAAAATCAATTTTTTTTTTGTAATTTTTTAAGTGATGACACTTAAAATAAGGAAAGATGTAAGATGGAACAAAATGAGAAAGGATCATCTTTTGTAGATGTAGAAAAATGTAGAATTTTTGGCCTGTATAATTCTTATAGGAAGATGTTAACATCTTTGCAAATTGATGAAAGATGTAGCTCAGTGGAAAAAGGCTATAAGGCTATAAGACAACAGAAAGATCGATTAAGCAGAAGATCACAAAACTACTCCATATAGCTCTATTGTGAATGATTTGAACAAATTTAAAGTGTGTATGCTGCTCTTTCTCTATCAGTTGTTCTATCTTGTCTAGATGTAACTTGAAAAAAACAATGTTGACCCTGTTAACAGACATTTACATAGAAGTGAAATTTCTAGAAGTTATTGCAAAGAGATACTTAAAAAAGTTTATTATTTTTATCGCCTTAACATCTAGCCCTGTAGAGGTAATCCAAACATATTCGTAGCCGTTCGATACAGTATTATATAAAAATTTTAATTACAAACTTTTTCATATTTTATCGCCCTTCTTTTCAACTGAATAAATTAATAAAAAATAATTCCATTAGAAATATAAAATCCCAGTCATTCCGCTTCAATTGTGAGTAAGCTTTTAAGCAATACTTTACAACAGTTAATGGTGGGTCTTTCTCCCTCTTTTGAAACATTTAACCAAATAACTAGTAAAGCACTTACTCACGTTTTTCCATTTAAACTATTTATTCTCTCGCTTATGTTGTGATGAAAAATGTATGCTTAATTGAAATTGATGATGGCGATGGTATGGTCTGGGCAGTCAGTCAGTCGGTATTTTCTATTTTGTCTTCTTCTTGTTCGTTTTCTTTTTTTGACATGAATAGACAACAGACAACTTTTTAATACTGTCGGCTCAACTAATAAAACACGCAATCTTTAAAACATATTACACAGGCATACCATATGAGAAACCCATACACCGTTTCCATATAAAAAGTGAGAAAGTTTAGAATTTTGGTGATGTTCGAAAACAAAAATGACAAATTTAAATTTTTATGTTACTTTGAACTTTTTACGATATTTAAGGCTTTCACCACTTTAAGGTAAAAGAAACTTAAAAATCGAATCAGATTTGGCGAAATCACGCCCTAGTGGTGTAAATGGTATTGATTTTGTATACTTTATATATGGAACATAAACATCTTTGTATTGGCATTAGTGGATCCCTTCTAATATTAAACTTGTTTTGGATTTTTGTGCATTGTTTTTTTTTTAGTAATTTTGTGCGTACCATACTGCATAACTCTTGACAATGATTGATGACTTTTAAACGTTTGTGGTTTACGATTGTATTTCATTTTCCGATTTTTATTATTATTAAAAAAAAAAAAAAAAAAAAAAGATACATTCGGCGTATTAAGGCAATATTAGATTCATCACAGCTTTAACGAAACATTGTCAGTTTTTTTTTATAAGATTTGTCTTTAAATGTTTAAGTATGTTGCTGCATCATCGACCCCTTATTTTTTGTATGTTCTTAAAAACAGACCACACACAGTTTAAAATGGCACAAAGATAGAAAAACAAAAACTGATTTTAGTTATTCCAGGAATTATCCCCTAATGAGTCAACCTCAAAAATATACAAAAAAAAACTCATACTCTATACAAGGAAAGAGAAGTAGAAATCATACATAATGTGACTAATTGCCTATACTTTGCCTTATACACTAAACACAAAATATTACACTTTTCAAAAAAAAAAAAAAACAAAAAGAAGAAAGATTTGTTTTCGGTACCTAGTTGCATGAATAACATTTAGATTTCCAAAAAAAAAAATCCTGAATAATTCACAGAAAACACCGTGAAAGGACAAGTGTGGTGGTTGAAACATTTTTTTTTTTATAATTTAACTGCAAAAATATGTATTTCCTTTTTTCGATGTATTTTCTAATATCTTAGATTTTGATGCAACTTTTGTGAAATTTTTGGCGCCCAACGTCTGGTTTAGGTAAACCAGGTTAGGTTACGTCCAAAAAGAGGAATTGGAGGTGAAGATACACTTCACAATCGACTTATGTGTAAAAATAATACATAGACTTGAGCCCGAAAGTCGGCTTGTTGAAAATCGGAGCACTACTCCTTTACCTCAAACACTTGGCATTTTCCAGGGCTTGCGACTGGCTGACTTTAGTCAGGACAAGATTTCTTTAGAAAACATTTGGCTTAAATATCAAAAAAATTCAAACCAGATAAGGTTTAGGTATATTCACAAATTAAATTATTCTAGCTAAATGACAGTTAAGGCGATTTCTCCACATATACGCAAATCAGCTGATTACTTCACTATCCTGATTGACAAGTTATGTAGGGTAGAGTTTCATTCCGGAAGTGTATAGGATATTGAGTTTTAAATTGACAGCTTTAAGATGAGCTGTAGTCTTAACTACAATATTTGCTGTAACAATGTTTTTTAAGCGAAATATCACTCTTGTTTTGGACTCTCACTTGACTACCTTTACATTTTCGAGACAATGCAAAAACTGGGTTGCCTTCCTGCCATCACCCTTGATGGCATTCCCAGTCATAGAGATATTTATCGGAATGAACAGATAGATGAGCTGATAAGCACAATTTGTGCGTTTGATATTTCATTTAAATTGTCAGTAGCAACAACTGGGAAAATGCCCTATCTCTGAGTACTATCTTAAGAATGCGAAGAGTGGTCGTTGGAATATTGTTAAAGTACCAAAGCGGTTCTGATAGGTACACAACGGTGATGCTAGATACAGGACTTCAAATAAGCAAATGGTGACGAATAATCTGAGATAACGTGGGCAGGTTATCCGATAAGAAATCTCAGAGCGCTCGACAACAGTGCTCTTTTCCAAACTAAGCACTACACTACCAACAGAGCTTAGGTTACTGTGAAAATTTAAATACAAAACTCGGCAAGAAATCTTTAATGCGAAAACCTTGTTTATCATTAATATGATATAATTCTGAATTATTTAATAACAGCTGATCCGTGACTCACATTTGAATTCAATTTGGAGTATTTGTATAAGGATTTCTAAAGTCGAATTCGCGACATCTGGATAGCTTTGTTAATTTGATTAAATATATCGATTTAAAAATATCAACAAGTGTCATGAAATGTAATGAAATATAATGCGCCCAAAGTAGCTATGATCGATAAATAAAACTCCCAAAATGTATGCTAACAATTTTGTTTGCCACTGTACTACGTATATCAATCTTATGCATTTCTGCTAGAAGGCAAATAATATTCGAGAAGTACGACATGCAGAAGCTACGACTAATATATATTTTTTTCTGAATTCTAGAAAATACCATTGCAAAGGAGGCCTATATTTTATAACATATACATATGAAACCAAAACTTTAAAAGGATTCTCCAACACGTTCCTTTTTTATTGTTGCTTTCCTCCTGAGTACGGACGATATCTTAAGTCTGTGAAGATAAATATGTCAGTTAAATATGTAATGACGTAATGGTGAAAAGTTAAATATGTTATGACGTAAGACTTAAATATGTTATGACGTAACGAAAATATACTAAATACAGCTAAATAACAAATTCTAAGCATATTTAACATGTTAAAACAATGTGAAATACCAAAAAAAAAAAAATAATAACTATTATAAATTGTTTTTCAGAAAACTTTGAAAAATTTTTTAATATAACATATATTATTGAATATTGTGAACGAAATTTCTCTGGAGGATTTTAGCCACTGTGGCCAAACGGAGCGGGGTACACATATAAGCCATACCTCAAATTAAAGCTCTAAGCATGTCCTATCTAACTATCAAAGCAGTTTTTCTGAATTGTTTTTCAGAAAACTTTGAAAAATTTTTTAATATCACATATATTATTGAATATTGTGAACGAAATTTCTCTGGAGGATTTTGGCCACTGTGGCCAAACGGAGCGGGGTACACATATGAGCCATACCTCAAATTAAAGCTCTAAGCATGTCCTATCTAACTATCAACGCAGTTTCTCTGAATTGTTTTTCAGAAAACTTTGAAAAATTTTTTAATATCACATATATTATTGTATGTTGTGAACGAAATTTCTCTGGAGGATTTTGGCCACTGTGGCCAAACGGAGCGGGGTACACATATGAGCCATACCTCAAATTAAAGCTCTAAGCATGTCCTATCTAACTATCAAAGCAGTTTTTCTGAATTGTTTTTCAGAAAACTTTGAAAAATTTTTTAATATCACATATATTATTGTATGTTGTGAACGAAATTTCTCTGGAGGATTTTGGCCACTGTGGCCAAACGGAGCGGGGTACACATATGAGCCATACCTCAAATTAAAGCTCTAAGCATGTCCTATCTAACTATCAAAGCAGTTTTTCTGAATTGTTTTTCAGAAAACTTTGAAAAATTTTTTAATATCACATATATTATTGTATGTTGTGAACGAAATTTCTCTGGAGGATTTTGGCCACTGTGGCCAAACGGAGCGGGGTACACAT
Organism: Eustalomyia histrio; assembly: GCA_949748255.1. Classification (NCBI taxonomy): domain Eukaryota; kingdom Metazoa; phylum Arthropoda; class Insecta; order Diptera; family Anthomyiidae; genus Eustalomyia; species Eustalomyia histrio. The sequence goes on along the minus strand of OX456524.1, from coordinate 158,411,235 downwards.
ATGAGCCATACCTCAAATTAAAGCTCTAAGCATGTCCTATCTAACTATCAAAGCAGTTTTTCTGAATTGTTTTTCAGAAAACTTTGAAAAATTTCTTAATATCACATATATTATTGAATATTGTGAACGAAATTTCTCTGGAGGATTTTGGCCACTGTGGCCAAACGGAGCGGGGTACACATATGAGCCATACCTCAAATTAAAGCTCTAAGCATGTCCTATCTAACTATCAAAGCAGTTTTTCTGAATTGTTTTTCAGAAAACTTTGAAAAATTTCTTAATATCACATATATTATTGAATATTGTGAACGAAATTTCTCTGGAGGATTTTGGCCACTGTGGCCAAACGGAGCGGGGTACACATATGAGCCATACCTCAAATTAAAGCTCTTAGCATGTCCTATCTAACTATCAAAGCAGTTTTTCTGAATTGTTTTTCAGAAAACTTTGAAAAATTTCTTAATATTACATATATTATTGAATATTGTGTTCTCTGGAGGATTTTGGCCACTGTGGCCAAACGGAGCGGGGTACACATATGAGCCATACCTCAAATTAAAGCTCTAAGCATGTCCTATCTAACTATCAACGCAGTTTCTCTGAATTGTTTTTCAGAAAACTTTGAAAAATTTTTTAATATCACATATATTATTGTATGTTGTGAACGAAATTTCTCTGGAGGATTTTGGCCACTGTGGCCAAACGGAGCGGGTACACATATGAGCCATACCTCAAATTAAAGCTCTAAGCATGTCCTATCTAACTATCAAAGCAGTTTTTCTGAATTGTTTTTCAGAAAACTTTGAAAAATTTTTTAATATCACATATATTATTGTATGTTGTGAACGAAATTTCTCTGGAGGATTTTGGCCACTGTGGCCAAACGGAGCGGGGTACACATATGAGCCATACCTCAAATTAAAGCTCTAAGCATGTCCTATCTAACTATCAAAGCAGTTTTTCTGAATTGTTTTTCAGAAAACTTTGAAAAATTTTTTAATATCACATATATTATTGTATGTTGTGAACGAAATTTCTCTGGAGGATTTTGGCCACTGTGGCCAAACGGAGCGGGGTACACATATGAGCCATACCTCAAATTAAAGCTCTAAGCATGTCCTATCTAACTATCAAAGCAGTTTTTCTGAATTGTTTTTCAGAAAACTTTGAAAAATTTCTTAATATCACATATATTATTGAATATTGTGAACGAAATTTCTCTGGAGGATTTTGGCCACTGTGGCCAAACGGAGCGGGGTACACATATGAGCCATACCTCAAATTAAAGCTCTAAGCATGTCCTATCTAACTATCAAAGCAGTTTTTCTGAATTGTTTTTCAGAAAACTTTGAAAAATTTCTTAATATCACATATATTATTGAATATTGTGAACGAAATTTCTCTGGAGGATTTTGGCCACTGTGGCCAAACGGAGCGGGGTACACATATGAGCCATACCTCAAATTAAAGCTCTTAGCATGTCCTATCTAACTATCAAAGCAGTTTTTCTGAATTGTTTTTCAGAAAACTTTGAAAAATTTCTTAATATTACATATATTATTGAATATTGTGTTCTCTGGAGGATTTTGGCCACTGTGGCCAAACGGAGCGGGGTACACATATGAGCCATACCTCAAATTAAAGCTCTAAGCATGTCCTATCTAACTATCAAAGCAGTTTTTCTGAATTGTTTTTCAGAAAACTTTGAAAAATTTTTTAATATCACATATATTATTGTATGTTGTGAACGAAATTTCTCTGGAGGATTTTGGCCACTGTGGCCAAACGGAGCGGGGTACACATATGAGCCATACCTCAAATTAAAGCTCTAAGCATGTCCTATCTAACTATCAAAGCAGTTTTTCTGAATTGTTTTTCAGAAAACTTTGAAAAATTTTTTAATATCACATATATTATTGTATGTTGTGAACGAAATTTCTCTGGAGGATTTTGGCCACTGTGGCCAAACGGAGCGGGGTACACATATGAGCCATACCTCAAATTAAAGCTCTAAGCATGTCCTATCTAACTATCAAAGCAGTTTTTCTGAATTGTTTTTCAGAAAACTTTGAAAAATTTTTTAATATCACATATATTATTGTATGTTGTGAACGAAATTTCTCTGGAGGATTTTGGCCACTGTGGCCAAACGGAGCGGGGTACACATATGAGCCATACCTCAAATTAAAGCCCTAGGCATGTCCTATCTAACTATCAAAGCAGTTTTTCTGAATTGTTTTTCAGAAAACTTTGAAAAATTTTTTAATATCACATATATTATTGTATGTTGTGAACGAAATTTCTCTGGAGGATTTTGGCCACTGTGGTTAAACGGAGCGGGGTACACATATGAGCCATACCTCAAATTAAAGCTCTAAGCATGTCCTATCTAACTATCAACGCAGTTTCTCTGAATTGTTTTTCAGAAAACTTTGAAAAATTTTTTAATATCACATATATTATTGTATGTTGTGAACGAAATTTCTCTGGAGGATTTTGGCCACTGTGGCCAAACGGAGCGGGGTACACATATGAGCCATACCTCAAATTAAAGCTCTAAGTATGTCCTATCTAACTATCAAAGCAGTTTTTCTGAATTGTTTTTCAGAAAACTTTGAAAAATTTTTTAATATCACATATATTATTGTATGTTGTGAACGAAATTTCTCTGGAGGATTTTGGCCACTGTGGCCAAACGGAGCGGGGTACACATATGAGCCATACCTCAAATTAAAGCTCTAAGCATGTCCTATCTAACTATCAAAGCAGTTTTTCTGAATTGTTTTTCAGAAAACTTTGAAAAATTTTTTAACATCACATATATTATTGAATATTTTGAACGAAATTTCTCTGGAGGATTTTGGCCACTGTGGCAAACGGAGCGGGGTACACATATGAGCCATACCTCAAATTAAAGCTCTAAGCATGTCCTATCTAACTATCAAAGCAGTTTTTCTGAATTGTTTTTCAGAAAACTTTGAAAAATTTTTTAATATCACATATATTATTGAATATTGTGAACGAAATTTCTCTGGAGGATTTTAGCCACTGTGGCCAAACGGAGCGGGGTACACATATAAGCCATACCTCAAATTAAAGCTCTAAGCATGTCCTATCTAACTATCAAAGCAGTTTTTCTGAATTGTTTTTCAGAAAACTTTGAAAAATTTTTTAATATCACATATATTATTGAATATTGTGAACGAAATTTCTCTGGAGGATTTTGGCCACTGTGGCCAAACGGAGCGGGGTACACATATGAGACATACCTCAAATTAAAGCTCTAAGCATGTCCTATCTAACTATCAAAGCAGTTTTTCTGAATTGTTTTTCAGAAAACTTTGAAAAATTTTTTAATATCACATATATTATTGTATGTTGTGAACGAAATTTCTCTGGAGGATTTTGGCCACTGTGGCCAAACGGAGCGGGGTACACATATGAGCCATACCTCAAATTAAAGCTCTAAGCATGTCCTATCTAACTATCAAAGCAGTTTTTCTGAATTGTTTTTCAGAAAACTTTGAAAAATTTTTTAATATCACATATATTATTGAATATTGTGAACGAAATTTCTCTGGAGGATTTTAGCCACTGTGGCCAAACGGAGCGGGGTACACATATAAGCCATACCTCAAATTAAAGCTCTAAGCATGTCCTATCTAACTATCAAAGCAGTTTTTCTGAATTGTTTTTCAGAAAACTTTGAAAAATTTTTTAATATCACATATATTATTGAATATTGTGAACGAAATTTCTCTGGAGGATTTTGGCCACTGTGGCCAAACGGAGCGGGGTACACATATGAGCCATACCTCAAATTAAAGCTCTAAGCATGTCCTATCTAACTATCAACGCAGTTTCTCTGAATTGTTTTTCAGAAAACTTTGAAAAATTTTTTAATATCACATATATTATTGTATGTTGTGAACGAAATTTCTCTGGAGGATTTTGGCCACTGTGGCCAAACGGAGCGGGGTACACATATGAGCCATACCTCAAATTAAAGCTCTAAGCATGTCCTATCTAACTATCAAAGCAGTTTTTCTGAATTGTTTTTCAGAAAACTTTGAAAAATTTTTTAATATCACATATATTATTGTATGTTGTGAACGAAATTTCTCTGGAGGATTTTGGCCACTGTGGCCAAACGGAGCGGGGTACACATATGAGCCATACCTCAAATTAAAGCTCTAAGCATGTCCTATCTAACTATCAAAGCAGTTTTTCTGAATTGTTTTTCAGAAAACTTTGAAAAATTTTTTAATATCACATATATTATTGTATGTTGTGAACGAAATTTCTCTGGAGGATTTTGGCCACTGTGGCCAAACGGAGCGGGGTACACATATGAGCCATACCTCAAATTAAAGCTCTAAGCATGTCCTATCTAACTATCAAAGCAGTTTTTCTGAATTGTTTTTCAGAAAACTTTGAAAAATTTCTTAATATCACATATATTATTGAATATTGTGAACGAAATTTCTCTGGAGGATTTTGGCCACTGTGGCCAAACGGAGCGGGGTACACATATGAGCCATACCTCAAATTAAAGCTCTAAGCATGTCCTATCTAACTATCAAAGCAGTTTTTCTGAATTGTTTTTCAGAAAACTTTGAAAAATTTCTTAATATCACATATATTATTGAATATTGTGAACGAAATTTCTCTGGAGGATTTTGGCCACTGTGGCCAAACGGAGCGGGGTACACATATGAGCCATACCTCAAATTAAAGCTCTTAGCATGTCCTATCTAACTATCAAAGCAGTTTTTCTGAATTGTTTTTCAGAAAACTTTGAAAAATTTCTTAATATTACATATATTATTGAATATTGTGTTCTCTGGAGGATTTTGGCCACTGTGGCCAAACGGAGCGGGGTACACATATGAGCCATACCTCAAATTAAAGCTCTAAGCATGTCCTATCTAACTATCAAAGCAGTTTTTCTGAATTGTTTTTCAGAAAACTTTGAAAAATTTTTTAATATCACATATATTATTGTATGTTGTGAACGAAATTTCTCTGGAGGATTTTGGCCACTGTGGCCAAACGGAGCGGGGTACACATATGAGCCATACCTCAAATTAAAGCTCTAAGCATGTCCTATCTAACTATCAAAGCAGTTTTTCTGAATTGTTTTTCAGAAAACTTTGAAAAATTTTTTAATATCACATATATTATTGTATGTTGTGAACGAAATTTCTCTGGAGGATTTTGGCCACTGTGGCCAAACGGAGCGGGGTACACATATGAGCCATACCTCAAATTAAAGCTCTAAGCATGTCCTATCTAACTATCAAAGCAGTTTTTCTGAATTGTTTTTCAGAAAACTTTGAAAAATTTTTTAATATCACATATATTATTGTATGTTGTGAACGAAATTTCTCTGGAGGATTTTGGCCACTGTGGCCAAACGGAGCGGGGTACACATATGAGCCATACCTCAAATTAAAGCCCTAGGCATGTCCTATCTAACTATCAAAGCAGTTTTTCTGAATTGTTTTTCAGAAAACTTTGAAAAATTTTTTAATATCACATATATTATTGTATGTTGTGAACGAAATTTCTCTGGAGGATTTTGGCCACTGTGGTTAAACGGAGCGGGGTACACATATGAGCCATACCTCAAATTAAAGCTCTAAGCATGTCCTATCTAACTATCAACGCAGTTTCTCTGAATTGTTTTTCAGAAAACTTTGAAAAATTTTTTAATATCACATATATTATTGTATGTTGTGAACGAAATTTCTCTGGAGGATTTTGGCCACTGTGGCCAAACGGAGCGGGGTACACATATGAGCCATACCTCAAATTAAAGCTCTAAGTATGTCCTATCTAACTATCAAAGCAGTTTTTCTGAATTGTTTTTCAGAAAACTTTGAAAAATTTTTTAATATCACATATATTATTGTATGTTGTGAACGAAATTTCTCTGGAGGATTTTGGCCACTGTGGCCAAACGGAGCGGGGTACACATATGAGCCATACCTCAAATTAAAGCTCTAAGCATGTCCTATCTAACTATCAAAGCAGTTTTTCTGAATTGTTTTTCAGAAAACTTTGAAAAATTTTTTAACATCACATATATTATTGAATATTTTGAACGAAATTTCTCTGGAGGATTTTGGCCACTGTGGCAAACGGAGCGGGGTACACATATGAGCCATACCTCAAATTAAAGCTCTAAGCATGTCCTATCTAACTATCAAAGCAGTTTTTCTGAATTGTTTTTCAGAAAACTTTGAAAAATTTTTTAATATCACATATATTATTGAATATTGTGAACGAAATTTCTCTGGAGGATTTTAGCCACTGTGGCCAAACGGAGCGGGGTACACATATAAGCCATACCTCAAATTAAAGCTCTAAGCATGTCCTATCTAACTATCAAAGCAGTTTTTCTGAATTGTTTTTCAGAAAACTTTGAAAAATTTTTTAATATCACATATATTATTGAATATTGTGAACGAAATTTCTCTGGAGGATTTTGGCCACTGTGGCCAAACGGAGCGGGGTACACATATGAGACATACCTCAAATTAAAGCTCTAAGCATGTCCTATCTAACTATCAAAGCAGTTTTTCTGAATTGTTTTTCAGAAAACTTTGAAAAATTTTTTAATATCACATATATTATTGTATGTTGTGAACGAAATTTCTCTGGAGGATTTTGGCCACTGTGGCCAAACGGAGCGGGGTACACATATGAGCCATACCTCAAATTAAAGCTCTAAGCATGTCCTATCTAACTATCAAAGCAGTTTTTCTGAATTGTTTTTCAGAAAACTTTGAAAAATTTTTTAATATCACATATATTATTGAATATTGTGAACGAAATTTCTCTGGAGGATTTTAGCCACTGTGGCCAAACGGAGCGGGGTACACATATAAGCCATACCTCAAATTAAAGCTCTAAGCATGTCCTATCTAACTATCAAAGCAGTTTTTCTGAATTGTTTTTCAGAAAACTTTGAAAAATTTTTTAATATCACATATATTATTGAATATTGTGAACGAAATTTCTCTGGAGGATTTTGGCCACTGTGGCCAAACGGAGCGGGGTACACATATGAGCCATACCTCAAATTAAAGCTCTAAGCATGTCCTATCTAACTATCAACGCAGTTTCTCTGAATTGTTTTTCAGAAAACTTTGAAAAATTTTTTAATATCACATATATTATTGTATGTTGTGAACGAAATTTCTCTGGAGGATTTTGGCCACTGTGGCCAAACGGAGCGGGGTACACATATGAGCCATACCTCAAATTAAAGCTCTAAGCATGTCCTATCTAACTATCAAAGCAGTTTTTCTGAATTGTTTTTCAGAAAACTTTGAAAAATTTTTTAATATCACATATATTATTGTATGTTGTGAACGAAATTTCTCTGGAGGATTTTGGCCACTGTGGCCAAACGGAGCGGGGTACACATATGAGCCATACCTCAAATTAAAGCTCTAAGCATGTCCTATCTAACTATCAAAGCAGTTTTTCTGAATTGTTTTTCAGAAAACTTTGAAAAATTTTTTAATATCACATATATTATTGTATGTTGTGAACGAAATTTCTCTGGAGGATTTTGGCCACTGTGGCCAAACGGAGCGGGGTACACATATGAGCCATACCTCAAATTAAAGCTCTAAGCATGTCCTATCTAACTATCAAAGCAGTTTTTCTGAATTGTTTTTCAGAAAACTTTGAAAAATTTCTTAATATCACATATATTATTGAATATTGTGAACGAAATTTCTCTGGAGGATTTTGGCCACTGTGGCCAAACGGAGCGGGGTACACATATGAGCCATACCTCAAATTAAAGCTCTAAGCATGTCCTATCTAACTATCAAAGCAGTTTTTCTGAATTGTTTTTCAGAAAACTTTGAAAAATTTCTTAATATCACATATATTATTGAATATTGTGAACGAAATTTCTCTGGAGGATTTTGGCCACTGTGGCCAAACGGAGCGGGGTACACATATGAGCCATACCTCAAATTAAAGCTCTTAGCATGTCCTATCTAACTATCAAAGCAGTTTTTCTGAATTGTTTTTCAGAAAACTTTGAAAAATTTCTTAATATTACATATATTATTGAATATTGTGTTCTCTGGAGGATTTTGGCCACTGTGGCCAAACGGAGCGGGGTACACATATGAGCCATACCTCAAATTAAAGCTCTAAGCATGTCCTATCTAACTATCAAAGCAGTTTTTCTGAATTGTTTTTCAGAAAACTTTGAAAAATTTTTTAATATCACATATATTATTGTATGTTGTGAACGAAATTTCTCTGGAGGATTTTGGCCACTGTGGCCAAACGGAGCGGGGTACACATATGAGCCATACCTCAAATTAAAGCTCTAAGCATGTCCTATCTAACTATCAAAGCAGTTTTTCTGAATTGTTTTTCAGAAAACTTTGGAAAATTTTTTAATATCACATATATTATTGTATGTTGTGAACGAAATTTCTCTGGAGGATTTTGGCCACTGTGGCCAAACGGAGCGGGGTACACATATGAGCCATACCTCAAATTAAAGCTCTAAGCATGTCCTATCTAACTATCAAAGCAGTTTTTCTGAATTGTTTTTCAGAAAACTTTGAAAAATTTTTTAATATCACATATATTATTGTATGTTGTGAACGAAATTTCTCTGGAGGATTTTGGCCACTGTGGCCAAACGGAGCGGGGTACACATATGAGCCATACCTCAAATTAAAGCCCTAGGCATGTCCTATCTAACTATCAAAGCAGTTTTTCTGAATTGTTTTTCAGAAAACTTTGAAACATTTTTTAATATCACATATATTATTGTATGTTGTGAACGAAATTTCTCTGGAGGATTTTGGCCACTGTGGTTAAACGGAGCGGGGTACACATATGAGCCATACCTCAAATTAAAGCTCTAAGCATGTCCTATCTAACTATCAACGCAGTTTCTCTGAATTGTTTTTCAGAAAACTTTGAAAAATTTTTTAATATCACATATATTATTGTATGTTGTGAACGAAATTTCTCTGGAGGATTTTGGCCACTGTGGCCAAACGGAGCGGGGTACACATATGAGCCATACCTCAAATTAAAGCTCTAAGCATGTCCTATCTAACTATCAAAGCAGTTTTTCTGAATTGTTTTTCAGAAAACTTTGAAAAATTTTTTAATATCACATATATTATTGTATGTTGTGAACGAAATTTCTCTGGAGGATTTTGGCCACTGTGGCCAAACGGAGCGGGGTACACATATGAGCCATACCTCAAATTAAAGCCCTAGGCATGTCCTATCTAACTATCAAAGCAGTTTTTCTAAATTGTTTTTCAGAAAACTTTGAAAAATTTTTTAATATCACATATATTATTGTATGTTGTGAACGAAATTTCTCTGGAGAATTTTGGCCACTGTGGCCAAACGGAGCGGGGTACACATATGAGCCATACCTCAAATTAAAGCTCTAAGCATGTCCTATCTAACTATCAAAGCAGTTTTTCTGAATTGTTTTTCAGAAAACTTTGAAAAATTTTTTAATATCACATATATTATTGTATGTTGTGAACGAAATTTCTCTGGAGGATTTTGGCCACTGTGGCCAAACGGAGCGGGGTACACATATGAGCCATACCTCAAATTAAAGCTCTTAGCATGTCCTATCTAACTATCAAAGCAGTTTTTCTGAATTGTTTTTCAGAAAACTTTGAAAAATTTCTTAATATTACATATATTATTGAATATTGTGTTCTCTGGAGGATTTTGGCCACTGTGGCCAAACGGAGCGGGGTACACATATGAGCCATACCTCAAATTAAAGCCCTAGGCATGTCCTATCTAACTATCAAAGCAGTTTTTCTGAATTGTTTTTCAGAAAACTTTGAAAAATTTTTTAATATCACATATATTATTGTATGTTGTGAACGAAATTTCTCTGGAGGATTTTGGCCACTGTGGCCAAACGGAGCGGGGTACACATATGAGCCATACCTCAAATTAAAGCTCTAAGCATGTCCTATCTAACTATCAAAGCAGTTTTTCTGAATTGTTTTTCAGAAAACTTTGAAAAATTTTTTAATATCACATATATTATTGAATATTGTGAACGAAATTTCTCTGGAGGATTTTAGCCACTGTGGCCAAACGGAGCGGGGTACACATATAAGCCATACCTCAAATTAAAGCTCTAAGCATGTCCTATCTAACTATCAAAGCAGTTTTTCTGAATTGTTTTTCAGAAAACTTTGAAAAATTTCTTAATATCACATATATTATTGAATATTGTGAACGAAATTTCTCTGGAGGATTTTGGCCACTGTGGCCAAACGGAGCGGGGTACACATATGAGCCATACCTCAAATTAAAGCTCTAAGCATGTCCTATCTAACTATCAAAGCAGTTTTTCTGAATTGTTTTTCAGAAAACTTTGAAAAATTTTTTAACATCACATATATTATTGAATATTTTGAACGAAATTTCTCTGGAGGATTTTGGCCACTGTGGCAAACGGAGCGGGGTACACATATGAGCCATACCTCAAATTAAAGCTCTAAGCATGTCCTATCTAACTATCAAAGCAGTTTTTCTGAATTGTTTTTCAGAAAACTTTGAAAAATTTTTTAATATCACATATATTATTGAATATTGTGAACGAAATTTCTCTGGAGGATTTTGGCCACTGTGGCCAAACGGAGCGGGGTACACATATGAGCCATACCTCAAATTAAAGCTCTAAGCATGTCCTATCTAACTATCAAAGCAGTTTTTCTGAATTGTTTTTCAGAAAACTTTGAAAAATTTTTTAATATCACATATATTATTGTATGTTGTGAGCGAAATTTCTCTGGAGGATTTTGGCCACTGTGGCCAAACGGAGCGGGGTACACATATAAGCCATACCTCAAATAAAAGCTCTAAGCATGTCCTATCTAAATATCAAAGCACTTTTTCTGAATTGTGTCAGTTATAATCTGACTCAAGTAATATTTATAAAAAAAATAAAAGGCTTTAATACTTGTTATAATGTTTTTAAAACATATACTTTTTAAGAAAAATTTCTAATGTTTTGCTTGATAAAAAAAATAAAAATCTTTTGTAAAGGGAGTTTTGTTCCATCTAGGAGAACATTTTATGGAGAATAAGATGCGTTTTCCTTTTATTAATTTCTTCAATATTACACCATACTTTGGACGCAGTGGAGCAACTCTACGTAAAACAATGCTATTGAAAAAATTATATTGGAATTGAAAAAACACTTACAATCAGACTAAAGGTTTTAAGTTCATCCTTTTTAAACAATATACTTGGAAATTCGTTCTGAAAATTTTTTTCTTGACTATTTAGGTCTTTTCCATTCCTTTTTAAGTTATAAGTAAATTATCAAAAATTTTGATAAAAACCCTTCAGAGGTAAAGAAAAATTGAGAAATATAGTGTCGCAAAAGCTTTATTCTGGATTCACAAGTTGTAATTTGTAATAAAATTGCACATCAGTTTTCAATATGCTACAATACAAATTATATTTTTATTGCAAAAAAAATTAAACAAAAACTAAAACCTTTTAGAATCCTAAAAAACTGGGAAAAAACAGATAAAACCGGCAGTATGGTAACACTGTACTTGACGAATAGGAGTATTGAATGGAATATGCATGTGTGTACATTTATTGTTTTTTATTGATATTGTTTTTTTTTACTATGTTCTTGCCAGCCGCCAAAAAGTTGTTGCTTTTTGATGAGAAAAAAAATTACATTTTATTGTCGTTGGGTTGGTGACAAATAAGAATGTGGGTATAACACGTGGATTGCTGGTATGCGGTGGAAATGTATGCACATACATATGCACTTTTATACGCATGTACAGTCAAAGCCTGGCATGCCGAATGATATATGGTCAGGCCCATTATACAGAAATATTCGTTATATCGCAACACATTTATGTATAAATTTTACGTCATCTTAAGCAGTTTTAAAATTTTTGAGATTACTAAAAATTTGAAAAATTACCGCAATTATGGTACGCTCTTAAAGTAAAGGGTTCAGAAACAAAAAAATTCTCAAATTATTTTCTTATTTAGATTTTTTATTATTTTTTAACTATTTTCGATAAAGTATTTTAAAATTTTTCGTTATATCGAGTATACATTTTAAGAAATATTCTTTATGTAAGGTAGTTAATGCAAACAAGGCGTTATACCTGGGTTTGACTGTACTGCATAAATCTGCAATAATAAGACTCACAAAAAAAACACCAAAAATGTTAGGATTGGCATGTGTATGTATGCAGATGGATAAAGGGTGATTTTTTAACCCTTTTGAAAAAAAAACAGAAAATTTGCAAAAGTAAATGAAATATTTATTTGGGGCGATAAATGAATGCCTGCTATTTACTTTTTAAAGATTATACCCAGCAAAACTTTGGTAATTCATACGATATACTTATGCGTTACCTTGTAGTTACAGCTCGTTACCTTTTGCAAGCATAAGGTAATAAGTTACCGATTATTGACATGAAATATTTTTGAAAACCACACATTACCCAATAATATATAAAGTAATGTGTAGCTCTAGAGGCTCATGGATTACTTTACACCTTACTTCCCTGATTAATTTTACAAGCGATTAGCCAAAACGTAATGTATGGTTACGAGTAAGGGAAAATTAAATAAATTTTTATTAAAAAATAAAATTTTTATTGAAAAAAATAATTAAAAAAAAATTATTTCAAATATTTTAAACGTTACTATGTGGTCATGATGGGAATTGAACCTTTTATTCCCAAGTACATTTTTTGTAACTTCAATTTTTGTTTTATATGAACAATAACCATTTACAAACATTTTAAACAAAAAATTGTTAGAAATAGAATAAAAAGAAGTATTTTTAATTGCTTAAAATGTTGTGTTCATCTTTTATCAAAAATCTCGTTCCAAAAGTAAGTAAAAAGGGATTTTTTTATTCATTTCAGATTTTTAATATTTTATTATTTGGAAAATATTTATATTTCGTTAATTTATGAAATAGTTCTTAAACTTTTCTTAAATTAGGCGTTTACATCTTTATAAAAACAAAATTTGTTAACATAAATTGTTGGAATAAATAATAAGTAGTTATATTTGTGCTATCGTGTTATTTTTTTTATAAGAAACTTCAATTAGGAAATTAGCTGTACTTTTTCTTTTGATTAATTTATATAATTTTTTATTTATTTAAATAAATTTATGTTTCTAAAACCGTAAATATTATTTTTAATTGAAAAAATTTATTTTTTTATTCTTAAATTTAATGCTGGCCACAGACGAAGGAACATTAGTAGAAACATGAGCTTGCAGCGTTCCATCGTGTGTAGCAATGTTTCCTGTTAAAATTCATGTTTCGTTCTTGGTTCCTCAAATACAAAATTTTTGGGATTTTTATGTTTCCAAACTCAAGTCCATCGTCTATCGCCTGTATCGATGGTTACTGTTTTTTCTATCTTACTTCGTTGAGAGCAGTTGTTGTGTGTGGTGCAATTTTCGGAGTAAATAAAATAAAAGAGAGAGTAAAATGGTGAAAATTTGAAATAATAAAAATTGGATAAATTTTATAAATTAATAAAAAAAGTAAGAGAATTATGGGAATAAAATAAAAAAAAATATATTTTTTAAACATTATGAAGAATTTGTACAGATAATAAGGAACTTAAATTTTATTTATTTCAGTTTTAATGTTTTTTTTTTTTCTTGTTATTTTTATATATAAAATAATTAAATTCATTAATTCAATTCATTAATTTTTAGATAATATTTACATTTTGTACTTATTTTATACTTTCTTTCTTAAGTGCTCAAAAAAAATTTGTTTTATACATATTTACATTATTTTTATTAAAGTAGAAAATTTGAAAAAAACCTATTTGAAATTACTTAAAACTACAGACTAGATGAATTCCTGAAATCTTGATAAAATTTTTATGAAAAATATATTTTTTTGGTGTGCATTGAAATATAATAAAAGCATAAAATGGTAGTATAAGAACATTGATTTCGTCAGTAAGCAACATATGTTCACTCTTAATTACAATCAACTAAGTACCGCAGTACTGATTGTAAACCCCTTTTAACTTCGAATGATTAAAAAGGTTTAAGATAATATATAAACATATAGCGGTATCCATGCTTGAGCTTATATTTTGTATTTACAAAGGTAGCAATTGAATGCTGTTTCAGGACACTCGAGGTAATTGCAACGAAAACAGTTTAAGTCTACTGTTCTGCTACAGTTTATACACTGGATTTTTCTGGTTTGAGTGATTCCTCCTTCACAATGTAGACAGTCAAGCTGGTTGTTACCATATACGATGATATCGTATTTAATGATTTGTCTATATTTGTTAGGATTCATTAAGGTCTTTAAACTTTTCTTTATTAAAATTGCCTCAATAAATTGTAGACATATCACGCCGCAATTGTGGCTATCAGATTGAACAAACTGTTCGACTTGGTTTTGTAATGACCAGTTTTCGGGATCTTGCTGCGATGAAAGAAACGTTTTGAAATGCATTTCTCTTATGTGCGTTGATGCTTTCATTGGGTCATAAAATTGAAATTGTTTTTCTTTTATATTTATGTACACTAATGTGTAGTGATTTGCAAATGTGTCATGGATTGGTATTATAAGGTGAACAGTGTTCTTCTCAACAAAATCGAATATATTTATATTGTTTTTTTTAATAAAAATATCTAGCCCAATATCAGTTGACTGACATTCTGCATTTCTTATATTATGTTTTAGAAATAAAATGTTGCTATATAATTCAATTAAGTTGTTATATAAATGTTCCCTTGCATTTAAGGATTTGAATTCATGCAGATATACTGTGTGTCCAAAAATGGGAACCTCCTTCTTTAATGCACAGTATATGTGAGAATAATCATACAGCAAAAACTTTAGTTTCCCAATGTCATGTGGCAATTTAATTTTAGAAAACAATTCTAGAGTGTCCATGATCTTGTTTTTATTCGTATTTTCCTTATTATTATTCTTTGCAAATATATTGTTGGTGGTAACAATGTTGCTGTTGTCCTTTTTGTTCTTGTTATTGTTGTTAATTTGTTGCTTTTGAGGTTCGGTACAATTCGAAAGTTCTGATGAAATACTATTATCAGTAGAAGTATTTGATGGTATTGCAGATTTGTTTTGAATTTTGAACTGCTTTTCCGCAGTTAAAAGCCGAGTATTTACGGCACGTTTAACTTTTATCGGTGTGCGTTTCCACGTATCTTCAATCAGACCCTTGTTATTGGTTTTATTTTGTTTGTATGGGAGTATTGTTTTTGCTTTTACTTTTTTTGATATGTTTTTTTAAATGTTCTTGTTTTTTTGGTAATATATTTAAAATGATTGTTTATGTCTTTAATTTTCGCTTGGACATATCTTTTTGATTTTCGAACATATATTGTTGGTCTCACATTTCTATCACCTGTCAATGTAGTATTTTTGTTTACATTAAAGTAACTTTCAGCAGGGCTGTTTGAAATGCGAGTTTGAAATGTTGTTTCAACCATAGCCCCCATACAATTTGACCAAAAAGCCACATACGGTAAATATCTCTTTACAATCAACTTTAAAAAGGCATCATTATATAAAATATTTTCAGCGGGAGTACATTCCGTATCACTTATAGAATTAAGAATTCCAATGCCTTTCAAATAAAAGGGACTTTTTTTATATAGTGGTGTATTAAACGATGATGAAGGTAATGTAGGTAAAGTAGTATATTTCTCAGCTTCAATAAAATCATTTATTTCTTCTGGTTTCTGTTTTATTATACTTGCTTTTGCCTGAATAACTTTTGTATCCATTTTTGAGGATTTTAGGACAATGCACACATTCCTGAACCATTTCCAAAAATTTGCAATATTTGAAATATTTATTGCTGTTATCATTATGATTTTATAGAAATCTGCCTGTTGATCATTTTGAGAATTCTCCTTAATGTCTTTCAAACAAATTTTATAAAAATGACAGCAACAAAGTTGTATAACAACGAATTTTAGAGGCATCTTAAGTTGTTGCTCCAATATTTTAAAACATTTTACTAAGTAGCTCAAAGTATCGATATCGTTGTAGACTTTAACTGTTGCGTTTATTATAGCCCAGCTCCAATCGCAGCAAATTCTCTTTGAATTTGGCCAAGCAATTTTATTTTCTTGGCAAAATACTTTGATATCCATCAGGAATTTTTTTATATCTTCCTCAAAATGACTTGCTAAAAACGCCTCTGCTATTGGAACAACAATGTTTAACTCCGGTACATGAAGTACCAGACTGTATAAAAATATACGTTTTGACGTATTATCAAATTTTTGTACAACACTTCCAGTTGCATCGAAAAATAAAGTGTTGCGGCTTTTTTTAATTAAAAAATTATTATTGTCACTTGGAAGCCTTAATTGTTGTTCCGAAAACAAGTAAATTTCCTGAGGAATTGAAATTCGTTGAATAAAATGTTTCCAATTTTTTGATTTTCTCATTAACATCAAATCCGCAACGACATCAGAAGCACGATTATTTTTTTGTATTTCTTCACTTCTAAGTTTTCTTATAACTTCGGATGATGGGACCGATTGAAGGTTGCCTACATCACATAATTTTGAAGATTGTGCAATGAGCAAATCATTCCTATAATTCGAAGGCTTCTGATGTTTTACACCTAATTTCGAAATTAATCTTGAAACGCCACGTATTTGCTGTGTTTTGAAACCTGGTGGATGTATGTATTTTGCTTGTGTTGAATATACTTTCACAAATATTGGATCCTTCTTTAGATCAAGAACAAACTTATACTTTTTGCAGCCTTCCTCACCATACAGGCATATCGCATACAGCCTTAATCTAGCATTACATTTTGTGTACCCCCGCGATACGTAATTTATTGGGCATACGTCGTTTAACGTTTTAAAGTTTTGTCTAACTAAATCTTCGACATATTTTGTATATTCATTTTTTTTATCTTCGATAATATAACCATTTTCCATAAAATACTCCTTCAAATAGTTCATTTGTGCTGTTTTAAACAAAAAAAATCCTTCCTTATAGTCATATGGATTTTTAGTTCAGTTGTTTTGCGTACGTTTTCACTGATCTGTACAATTTGATTGGGCTCCTTTTCAACTGTATTTTTTTCTATTATAATCCGGTATTCTTCAATTCTGTTGTCATTAACTACAGTGTCATCAATGTTTGATAAATTAACTTTGGTTGACGTATGTATACCTTGAAACTCTGCAGTTGAATTTATTAGAGAAATACTTTGTTCCTTATCGGGTTTAGAAACGTCACATTCATCTATTTCTTGAATAATTCTATCTATATCAATACTAATTTCTGAATCATTAAAAATGTCTAACATTTTTTCTCCAGAAAGACAATCATTTGGTGGGTTCATAACTTCTACATTATTATTTGGTGATAAAATCTTATATTTACCTGTTTGTTGGATTTGTTTATTGCTTGCATGTGCCTTTTCATTGTCAATTGATTTTAAAATATCTTCTAAATCCTTTGCGGTATATTCAATGGGTTCAGAACCAACATTTGTTATTTCAAAGAGTATTTCTTTTTCGCTCCCGACATGTTTTGACTGCATAACTGTTTCATCCAATAGCTTTTTTATTTCGTCTTTAAGTCTCAAATATCCGTTTAACTCGGACCACTCAATGAAGGCTTGTAAATTTTGAAATAGAGTCTTATTCGGACGTATTGTCTAAGAGAAATTCAAATAAAAACAGTTCAACAAATTAGAAAAATTATGATATTAATATTTTAAATACAAAAAAATATCAATTGCAATTTTTTTATAATTCTTTACGAAGGATCGAAAGACCATACGCATTTATTATAAAAAAATTGCAAATTTATCAATATTTAATAGCTAACTATGTTATGCTTATGCTGGCTTAAGCAAATGTACTTAACAAACTTTTCGTCAACTATCATTTGCGTTAGCAAATTCGGTTGAGAAGCACGCATTGTTGCATTTTTTAGTACTTTTTCACTTATGTTTTCATTTTATTCTTTAAATTATTTAAAATAAATGTAGATTTACTTGTTTATGATAAAATATTTATAAATTGTACACATAAAATAATTTTTTTCGAATAAATACATATATTTAGAAAATATAAAAAGAAAAAGTTTTTGAAAAAGTACAAATGTTAGCAACTAAGTAAGTATTTAAGTTCAAAAAGTACAATGTAGCCACCCAAAAGTCTTCAAGAAGTTGCTTACACATTTGACAGACTTTTCGTTGATTTTTAACAGTCACCATAAGCATAATATAGTAAGCTCTTTACAATATCAAACAATACAATTCAAACTTACCATATCAACATATATTTTGTATACGCGGTTTCTATTTTTCCGATGGTCCCCCATACAATTCATGGACGCATTTTTGAGAATTGCGTTCCCAAAAACAAAAAACTTTGGAATTTCAAGTGGTTGTTTATTCTTTTCTTGCAATAAACAATATATTTTTGCTAAATATGTAAATATTTCTTTTTTTAACATTGTGAAAAAAGATTTTACTTCAAATTATTATTATAAATAGCACTTTCACTTTTTTTGTACACTAAACTCACGACTAACTTGATAGAACTTTGTTCAATTTGACACAGAGGAATTTTTGCTGCGGCAATTCTAGTCGATTTTCGATTTTATTTTAAATTTGAATTTACTTTTTCAGCAATTTTCGTTCGTGAGGCATGAATGAAAACAAAACTCAGAATGAAGGCCAAAGCCTAATGCCTTCTTTATTTATACCATCTAACTCCCACTGGAGCCTTTACACATGAGAACAACTGTGTGAGACAGCGGGCAAGCGGTGCGAAGAGAATGGTATTTTGTTGGTGTAAATTCCATTACCTGCACATTATTTAAAAAGTGTGCTACAAAAAGAACAAAAGTTACAGCCTTTACACACGAGAACTCTTCGCTCATTTGCGAGAAGGCAGGAATAACTCAAAAAATGCGAGTTTTGTGTTATGGCAGTCTTCTCGCAAATGAGCTTATTGTGTTGGCATAACTTACAGCTTGTAGGTGGACATGCGGGGCGAAGATAATGATTTTTTTTAGTGTATGACACATTACTTTTCCCTTTCTTGTAACCATATAAGTTACCACCTACTTTATCAAATACATTACTTTTTTTCTCGTCCCCTGTAAAATTAATCAGTGAAATAAGGGCTAAAGTAATCCATGAGCACAGCTACACATTACTTAACACATTATTTGGTAATGGGTGGTTCCAAAACATTTCATTTATTTGCATTTATAAATCATGTAATAAAAATCGGTAACTTATTACTTTATGCTTGCAAATAATGCAAAATGTAACGAGCTCACTACAAGGTAACGCATGAGTATATCGTACGATTACCAAAGTTTTGCTGGGTAATCTTTACAAGGTAAATAGCAGGCATTAACTTATCGCCCCAAATCAATATTTTATTTACTTTTGCAAATTTTCTGTCCTTTTAAAAACAGAAAAAACACCCTTTACGTACCTGCATACATCTGCAGTATCTTAATGTGCGAAATAATAGGGACACTTACATGAAACAAATTTAAAATAAAAAAACACACATACATTTTGGGAAGAAACTAACAATATTATTTTTAGATTTAAGTACAATAATAATTCTTCATTTTATGCAACAATTCAAACTTTGTTGTTGCAATTAAAAAAAACAACATTTAAAAGTATAATAATTTCCTATATTCGGATGTGAATAAAAATAGGGACAGTAAGAAAATTGTTTGAAATATTATTAGTATTTCAATAGGAAATTATAATACTTATAGGATATTATAATAATTTTCAATGTTGTTTTTTTCAATTGCAACAACAAAGTTTGAGTTGTTCCTTAAATTGAAGAGTTGTTGTTAATGTACAATAATCTAAAAATAATATATTAAGTTTTTTTTCCAAAATGTCTATGTGTTTTTAACTTTTTTTTCGCACATGACTGTATGTGCATACATTTCCACCGCATACCAGCAATCCACGTGTTATACCTACATTCTTTTTTGTCACCAACCCAACGACAATAAAATGTAATTTTTTTCTCATCATTTCATTTACTTTTGCAAATTTTCTGTTTTTTTTTCAAAAGGGTTAAAAAATCACCCTTTATCCATCTGCATACATACACATGCCAATCCTAACATTTTTGGTGTTTTTTTTGTGAGTCTTATTATTGCAGATTTATGCAGTACAGTCAAACCCAGGTATAACGCCTTGTTTGCATTAACTACCTTACATAAAGAATATTTCTTAAAATGTATACTCGATATAACGAAAAATTTTAAAATACTTTATCGAAAATAGTTAAAAAATAATAAAAAATCTAAATAAGAAAATAATTTGAGAATTTTTTTGTTTCTGAACCCTTTACTTTAAGCGCGTACCATAATTGCGGTAATTTTTCAAATTTTTAGTAATCTCAAAAATTTTAAAACTGCTTAAGATGACGTAAAATTTATACATAAATGTGTTGCGATATAACGAATATTTCTGTATAATGGGCCTGACCATATATCATTCGGCATGCCAGGCTTTGACTGTACATGCGTATAAAAGTGCATATGTATGTGCATACATTTCCACCGCATACCAGCAATCCACGTGTTATACCCACATTCTTATTTGTCACCAACCCAACGACAATAAAATGTAATTTTTTTTCTCATCAAAAAGCAACAACTTTTTGGCGGCTGGCAAGAACATAGTAAAAAAAAACAATATCAATAAAAAACAATAAATGTACACACATGCATATTCCATTCAATACTCCTATTCGTCAAGTACAGTGTTACCATACTGCCGGTTTTATCTGTTTTTTCCCAGTTTTTTAGGATTCTAAAAGGTTTTAGTTTTTGTTTAATTTTTTTATATTTTATATATTTTTTTGCAATAAAAATATAATTTGTATTGTAGCATATTGAAAACTGATGTGCAATTTTATTACAAATTACAACTTGTGAATCCAGAATAAAGCTTTTGCGACACTATATTTCTCAATTTTTCTTTACCTCTGAAGGGTTTTTATCAAAATTTTTGATAATTTACTTATAACTTAAAAAGGAATGGAAAAGACCTAAATAGTCAAGAAAAAAATTTTCAGAACGAATTTCCAAGTATATTGTTTAAAAAGGATGAACTTAAAACCTTTAGTCTGATTGTAAGTGTTTTTTCAATTCCAATATAATTTTTTCAATAGCATTGTTTTACGTAGAGTTGCTCCACTGCGTCCAAAGTATGGTGTAATATTGAAGAAATTAATAAAAGGAAAACGCATCTTATTCTCCATAAAATGTTCTCCTAGATGGAACAAAACTCCCTTTACAAAAGATTTTTATTTTTTTTATCAAGCAAAACATTAGAAATTTTTCTTAAAAAGTATATGTTTTAAAAACATTATAACAAGTATTAAAGCCTTTTATTTTTTTTATAAATATTACTTGAGTCAGATTATAACTGACACAATTCAGAAAAAGTGCTTTGATATTTAGATAGGACATGCTTAGAGCTTTTATTTGAGGTATGACTTATATGTGTACCCCGCTCCGTTTGGCCACAGTGGCCAAAATCCTCCAGAGAAATTTCGCTCACAACATACAATAATATATGTGATATTAAAAAATTTTTCAAAGTTTTCTGAAAAACAATTCAGAAAAACTGCTTTGATAGTTAGATAGGACATGCTTAGAGCTTTAATTTGAGGTATGGCTCATATGTGTACCCCGCTCCGTTTGGCCACAGTGGCCAAAATCCTCCAGAGAAATTTCGTTCACAATATTCAATAATATATGTGATATTAAAAAATTTTTCAAAGTTTTCTGAAAAACAATTCAGAAAAACTGCTTTGATAGTTAGATAGGACATGCCTAGGGCTTTAATTTGAGGTATGGCTCATATGTGTACCCCGCTCCGTTTGGCCACAGTGGCCAAAATCCTCCAGAGAAATTTCGTTCACAATATTCAATAATATATGTGATATTAAGAAATTTTTCAAAGTTTTCTGAAAAACAATTCAGAAAAACTGCATTGATAGTTAGATAGGACATGCTTAGAGCTTTAATTTGAGGTATGGCTCATATGTGTACCCCGCTCCGTTTGGCCACAGTGGCCAAAATCCTCCAGAGAAATTTCGTTCACAATATTCAATAATATATGTGATATTAAGAAATTTTTCAAAGTTTTCTGAAAAACAATTCAGAAAAACTGCTTTGATAGTTAGATAGGACATGCTTAGAGCTTTAATTTGAGGTATGTCTCATATGTGTACCCCGCTCCGTTTGGCCACAGTGGCCAAAATCCTCCAGAGAAATTTCGTTCACAATATTCAATAATATATGTGATATTAAAAAATTTTTCAAAGTTTTCTGAAAAACAATTCAGAAAAACTGCTTTGATAGTTAGATAGGACATGCTTAGAGCTTTAATTTGAGGTATGGCTTATATGTGTACCCCGCTCCGTTTGGCCACAGTGGCTAAAATCCTCCAGAGAAATTTCGTTCACAATATTCAATAATATATGTGATATTAAAAAATTTTTCAAAGTTTTCTGAAAAACAATTCAGAAAAACTGCTTTGATAGTTAGATAGGACATGCTTAGAGCTTTAATTTGAGGTATGGCTTATATGTGTACCCCGCTCCGTTTGGCCACAGTGGCTAAAATCCTCCAGAGAAATTTCGTTCACAATATTCAATAATATATGTGATATTAAAAAATTTTTCAAAGTTTTCTGAAAAACAATTCAGAAAAACTGCTTTGATAGTTAGATAGGACATGCTTAGAGCTTTAATTTGAGGTATGGCTCATATGTGTACCCCGCTCCGTTTGGCCACAGTGGCCAAAATCTTCCAGAGAAATTTCGTTCACAATATTCAATAATATATGTGATATTAAAAAAATTTTCAGTTTTCTGAAAAACAATTCAGAGAAACTGCTTTGATAGTTAGATAGGACATGCTTAGAGCTTTAATTTGAGGTATGGCTCATATGTGTACCCCGCTCCGTTTGGCCACAGTGGCCAAAATCTTCCAGAGAAATTTCGTTCACAATATTCAATAATATATGTGATATTAAAAAAATTTTCAGTTTTCTGAAAAACAATTCAGAGAAACTGCTTTGATAGTTAGATAGGACATGCTTAGAGCTTTAATTTGAGGTATGGCTCATATGTGTACCCCGCTCCGTTTGGCCACAGTGGCCAAAATCCTCCAGAGAAATTTCGTTCAAAATATTCAATAATATATGTGATGTTAAAAAATTTTTCAAAGTTTTCTGAAAAACAATTCAGAAAAACTGCTTTGATAGTTAGATAGGACATGCTTAGAGCTTTAATTTGAGGTATGGCTCATATGTGTACCCCGCTCCGTTTGGCCACAGTGGCCAAAATCCTCCAGAGAAATTTCGTTCACAACATACAATAATATATGTGATATTAAAAAATTTTTCAAAGTTTTCTGAAAAACAATTCAGAAAAACTGCTTTGATAGTTAGATAGGACATGCCTAGGGCTTTAATTTGAGGTATGGCTCATATGTGTACCCCGCTCCGTTTGGCCACAGTGGCCAAAATCCTCCAGAGAAATTTCGTTCACAATATTCAATAATATATGTGATATTAAAAAATTTTTCAAAGTGTTCTGAAAAACAATTCAGAAAAACTGCTTTGATAGTTAGATAGGACATGCTTAGAGCTTTAATTTGAGGTATGGCTCATATGTGTACCCCGCTCCGTTTGGCCGCAGTGGCCAAAATCCTCCAGAGAAATTTCGTTCACAACATACAATAATATATGTGATATTAAAAAATTTTTCAAAGTTTTCTGAAAAACAATTTAGAAAAACTGCTTTGATAGTTAGATAGGACATGCCTAGGGCTTTAATTTGAGGTATGGCTCATATGTGTACCCCGCTCCGTTTGGCCACAGTGGCCAAAATCCTCCAGAGAAATTTCGTTCACAACATACAATAATATATGTGATATTAAAAAATTTTTCAAAGTTTTCTGAAAAACAATTCAGAAAAACTGCTTTGATAGTTAGATAGGACATGCTTAGAGCTTTAATTTGAGGTATGGCTCATATGTGTACCCCGCTCCGTTTGGCCACAGTGGCCAAAATCCTCCAGAGAAATTTCGTTCACAACATACAATAATATATGTGATATTAAAAAATTTTTCAAAGTTTTCTGAAAAACAATTTAGAAAAACTGCTTTGATAGTTAGATAGGACATGCTTAGAGCTTTAATTTGAGGTATGGCTCATATGTGTACCCCGCTCCGTTTGGCCACAGTGGCCAAAATCCTCCAGAGAAATTTCGTTCACAACATACAATAATATATGTGATATTAAAAAATTTTTCAAAGTTTTCTGAAAAACAATTCAGAAAAACTGCTTTGATAGTTAGATAGGACATGCTTAGAGCTTTAATTTGAGGTATGGCTCATATGTGTACCCCGCTCCGTTTGGCCACAGTGGCCAAAATCCTCCAGAGAAATTTCGTTCACAACATACAATAATATATGTGATATTAAAAAATTTTTCAAAGTTTTCTGAAAAACAATTCAGAGAAACTGCGTTGATAGTTAGATAGGACATGCTTAGAGCTTTAATTTGAGGTATGGCTCATATGTGTACCCCGCTCCGTTTAACCACAGTGGCCAAAATCCTCCAGAGAAATTTCGTTCACAACATACAATAATATATGTGATATTAAAAAATTTTTCAAAGTTTTCTGAAAAACAATTCAGAAAAACTGCTTTGATAGTTAGATAGGACATGCCTAGGGCTTTAATTTGAGGTATGGCTCATATGTGTACCCCGCTCCGTTTGGCCACAGTGGCCAAAATCCTCCAGAGAAATTTCGTTCACAATATTCAATAATATATGTGATATTAAAAAATTTTTCAAAGTGTTCTGAAAAACAATTCAGAAAAACTGCTTTGATAGTTAGATAGGACATGCTTAGAGCTTTAATTTGAGGTATGGCTCATATGTGTACCCCGCTCCGTTTGGCCACAGTGGCCAAAATCCTCCAGAGAAATTTCGTTTACAACATACAATAATATATGTGATATTAAAAAATTTTTCAAAGTTTTCTGAAAAACAATTCAGAAAAACTGCTTTGATAGTTAGATAGGACATGCCTAGGGCTTTAATTTGAGGTATGGCTCATATGTGTACCCCGCTCCGTTTGGCCACAGTGGCCAAAATCCTCCAGAGAAATTTCGTTCACAATATTCAATAATATATGTGATATTAAAAAATTTTTCAAAGTTTTCTGAAAAACAATTCAGAAAAACTGCTTTGATAGTTAGATAGGACATGCTTAGAGCTTTAATTTGAGGTATGGCTCATATGTGTACCCCGCTCCGTTTGGCCACAGTGGCCAAAATCCTCCAGAGAAATTTCGTTCACAATATTCAATAATATATGTGATATTAAAAAATTTTTCAAAGTTTTCTGAAAAACAATTCAGAAAAACTGCTTTGATAGTTAGATAGGACATGCTTAGAGCTTTAATTTGAGGTATGTCTCATATGTGTACCCCGCTCCGTTTGGCCACAGTGGCCAAAATCCTCCAGAGAAATTTCGTTCACAATATTCAATAATATATGTGATATTAAAAAATTTTTCAAAGTTTTCTGAAAAACAATTCAGAAAAACTGCTTTGATAGTTAGATAGGACATGCTTAGAGCTTTAATTTGAGGTATGGCTTATATGTGTACCCCGCTCCGTTTGGCCACAGTGGCTAAAATCCTCCAGAGAAATTTCGTTCACAATATTCAATAATATATGTGATATTAAAAAATTTTTCAAAGTTTTCTGAAAAACAATTCAGAAAAACTGCTTTGATAGTTAGATAGGACATGCTTAGAGCTTTAATTTGAGGTATGGCTCATATGTGTACCCCGCTCCGTTTGCCACAGTGGCCAAAATCCTCCAGAGAAATTTCGTTCAAAATATTCAATAATATATGTGATGTTAAAAAATTTTTCAAAGTTTTCTGAAAAACAATTCAGAAAAACTGCTTTGATAGTTAGATAGGACGTGCTTAGAGCTTTAATTTGAGGTATGGCTCATATGTGTACCCCGCTCCGTTTGGCCACAGTGGCCAAAATCCTCCAGAGAAATTTCGTTCACAACATACAATAATATATGTGATATTAAAAAATTTTTCAAAGTTTTCTGAAAAACAATTCAGAAAAACTGCTTTGATAGTTAGATAGGACATGCTTAGAGCTTTAATTTGAGGTATGGCTCATATGTGTACCCCGCTCCGTTTGGCCACAGTGGCCAAAATCCTCCAGAGAAATTTCGTTCACAACATACAATAATATATGTGATATTAAAAAATTTTTCAAAGTTTTCTGAAAAACAATTCAGAGAAACTGCGTTGATAGTTAGATAGGACATGCTTAGAGCTTTAATTTGAGGTATGGCTCATATGTGTACCCCGCTCCGTTTAACCACAGTGGCCAAAATCCTCCAGAGAAATTTCGTTCACAACATACAATAATATATGTGATATTAAAAAATTTTTCAAAGTTTTCTGAAAAACAATTCAGAAAAACTGCTTTGATAGTTAGATAGGACATGCCTAGGGCTTTAATTTGAGGTATGGCTCATATGTGTACCCCGCTCCGTTTGGCCACAGTGGCCAAAATCCTCCAGAGAAATTTCGTTCACAACATACAATAATATATGTGATATTAAAAAATTTTTCAAAGTTTTCTGAAAAACAATTCAGAAAAACTGCTTAGATAGTTAGATAGGACATGCCTAGGGCTTTAATTTGAGGTATGGCTCATATGTGTACCCCGCTCCGTTTGGCCACAGTGGCCAAAATCCTCCAGAGAAATTTCGTTCACAACATACAATAATATATGTGATATTAAAAAATTTTTCAAAGTTTTCTGAAAAACAATTCAGAAAAACTGCTTTGATAGTTAGATAGGACATGCTTAGAGCTTTAATTTGAGGTATGGCTCATATGTGTACCCCGCTCCGTTTGGCCACAGTGGCCAAAATCCTCCAGAGAAATTTCGTTCACAACATACAATAATATATGTGATATTAAAAAATTTTTCAAAGTTTTCTGAAAAACAATTCAGAAAAACTGCTTTGATAGTTAGATAGGACATGCTTAGAGCTTTAATTTGAGGTATGGCTCATATGTGTACCCCGCTCCGTTTGGCCACAGTGGCCAAAATCCTCCAGAGAACACAATATTCAATAATATATGTAATATTAAGAAATTTTTCAAAGTTTTCTGAAAAACAATTCAGAAAAACTGCTTTGATAGTTAGATAGGACATGCTAAGAGCTTTAATTTGAGGTATGGCTCATATGTGTACCCCGCTCCGTTTGGCCACAGTGGCCAAAATCCTCCAGAGAAATTTCGTTCACAATATTCAATAATATATGTGATATTAAGAAATTTTTCAAAGTTTTCTGAAAAACAATTCAGAAAAACTGCTTTGATAGTTAGATAGGACATGCTTAGAGCTTTTATTTGAGGTATGGCTCATATGTGTACCCCCCTCCGTTTGGCCACAGTGGCCGAAATCCTCCAGAGAAATTTCGTTCACAATATTCAATAATATATGTGATATTAAGAAATTTTTCAAAGTTTTCTGAAAAACAATTCAGAAAAACTGCTTTGATAGTTAGATAGGACATGCTTAGAGCTTTAATTTGAGGTATGGCTCATATGTGTACCCCGCTCCGTTTGGCCACAGTGGCCAAAATCCTCCAGAGAAATTTCGTTCACAACATACAATAATATATGTGATATTAAAAAATTTTTCAAAGTTTTCTGAAAAACAATTCAGAAAAACTGCTTTGATAGTTAGATAGGACATGCTTAGAGCTTTAATTTGAGGTATGGCTCATATGTGTACCCCGCTCCGTTTGGCCACAGTGGCCAAAATCCTCCAGAGAAATTTCGTTCACAACATACAATAATATATGTGATATTAAAAAATTTTTCAAAGTTTTCTGAAAAACAATTCAGAAAAACTGCTTTGATAGTTAGATAGGACATGCTTAGAGCTTTAATTTGAGGTATGGCTCATATGTGTACCCCGCTCCGTTTGGCCACAGTGGCCAAAATCCTCCAGAGAAATTTCGTTCACAACATACAATAATATATGTGATATTAAGAAATTTTTCAAAGTTTTCTGAAAAACAATTCAGAAAAACTGCTTTGATAGTTAGATAGGACATGCTTAGAGCTTTAATTTGAGGTATGGCTCATATGTGTACCCCGCTCCGTTTGCCACAGTGGCCAAAATCCTCCAGAGAAATTTCGTTCAAAATATTCAATAATATATGTGATGTTAAAAAATTTTTCAAAGTTTTCTGAAAAACAATTCAGAAAAACTGCTTTGATAGTTAGATAGGACATGCTTAGAGCTTTAATTTAAGGTATGGCTCATATGTGTACCCCGCTCCGTTTGGCCACAGTGGCCAAAATCCTCCAGAGAAATTTCGTTCACAACATACAATAATATATGTAATATTAAAAAATTTTTCAAAGTTTTCTGAAAAACAATTCAGAAAAACTGCTTTGATAGTTAGATAGGACATGCCTAGGACTTTAATTTGAGGTATGGCTCATATGTGTACCCCGCTCCGTTTGGCCACAGTGGCCAAAATCCTCCAGAGAAATTTCGTTCACAATATTCAATAATATATGTGATATTAAAAAATTTTTCAAAGTGTTCTGAAAAACAATTCAGAAAAACTGCTTTGATAGTTAGATAGGACATGCTTAGAGCTTTAATTTGAGGTATGGCTTATATGTGTACCCCGCTCCGTTTGGCCACAGTGGCCAAAATCCTCCAGAGAAATTTCGCTCACAACATACAATAATATATGTGATATTAAAAAATTTTTCAAAGTTTTCTGAAAAACAATTCAGAAAAACTGCTTTGATAGTTAGATAGGACATGCTTAGAGCTTTAATTTGAGGTATGGCTCATATGTGTACCCCGCTCCGTTTGGCCACAGTGGCCAAAATCCTCCAGAGAAATTTCGTTCACAACATACAATAATATATGTGATATTAAAAAATTTTTCAAAGTTTTCTGAAAAACAATTCAGAGAAACTGCGTTGATAGTTAGATAGGACATGCTTAGAGCTTTAATTTGAGGTATGGCTCATATGTGTACCCCGCTCCGTTTGGCCACAGTGGCCAAAATCCTCCAGAGAAATTTCGTTCACAACATACAATAATATATGTGATATTAAAAAATTTTTCAAAGTTTTCTGAAAAACAATTCAGAAAAACTGCTTTGATAGTTAGATAGGACATGCTTAGAGCTTTAATTTGAGGTATGGCTCATATGTGTACCCCGCTCCGTTTGGCCACAGTGGCCAAAATCCTCCAGAGAAATTTCGTTCACAACATACAATAATATATGTGATATTAAAAAATTTTTCAAAGTTTTCTGAAAAACAATTCAGAGAAACTGCGTTGATAGTTAGATAGGACATGCTTAGAGCTTTAATTTGAGGTATGGCTCATATGTGTACCCCGCTCCGTTTGGCCACAGTGGCCAAAATCCTCCAGAGAAATTTCGTTCACAATATTCAATAATATATGTGATATTAAAAAATTTTTCAAAGTTTTCTGAAAAACAATTCAGAAAAACTGCTTTGATAGTTAGATAGGACATGCTTAGAGCTTTAATTTGAGGTATGGCTTATATGTGTACCCCGCTCCGTTTGGCCACAGTGGCTAAAATCCTCCAGAGAAATTTCGTTCACAATATTCAATAATATATGTGATATTAAAAAATTTTTCAAAGTTTTCTGAAAAACAATTCAGAAAAACTGCTTTGATAGTTAGATAGGACATGCTTAGAGCTTTAATTTGAGGTATGGCTCATATGTGTACCCCGCTCCGTTTGCCACAGTGGCCAAAATCCTCCAGAGAAATTTCGTTCAAAATATTCAATAATATATGTGATGTTAAAAAATTTTTCAAAGTTTTCTGAAAAACAATTCAGAAAAACTGCTTTGATAGTTAGATAGGACGTGCTTAGAGCTTTAATTTGAGGTATGGCTCATATGTGTACCCCGCTCCGTTTGGCCACAGTGGCCAAAATCCTCCAGAGAAATTTCGTTCACAACATACAATAATATATGTGATATTAAAAAATTTTTCAAAGTTTTCTGAAAAACAATTCAGAAAAACTGCTTTGATAGTTAGATAGGACATGCTTAGAGCTTTAATTTGAGGTATGGCTCATATGTGTACCCCGCTCCGTTTGGCCACAGTGGCCAAAATCCTCCAGAGAAATTTCGTTCACAACATACAATAATATATGTGATATTAAAAAATTTTTCAAAGTTTTCTGAAAAACAATTCAGAGAAACTGCGTTGATAGTTAGATAGGACATGCTTAGAGCTTTAATTTGAGGTATGGCTCATATGTGTACCCCGCTCCGTTTAACCACAGTGGCCAAAATCCTCCAGAGAAATTTCGTTCACAACATACAATAATATATGTGATATTAAAAAATTTTTCAAAGTTTTCTGAAAAACAATTCAGAAAAACTGCTTTGATAGTTAGATAGGACATGCCTAGGGCTTTAATTTGAGGTATGGCTCATATGTGTACCCCGCTCCGTTTGGCCACAGTGGCCAAAATCCTCCAGAGAAATTTCGTTCACAATATTCAATAATATATGTGATATTAAAAAATTTTTCAAAGTGTTCTGAAAAACAATTCAGAAAAACTGCTTTGATAGTTAGATAGGACATGCTTAGAGCTTTAATTTGAGGTATGGCTCATATGTGTACCCCGCTCCGTTTGGCCACAGTGGCCAAAATCCTCCAGAGAAATTTCGTTCACAACATACAATAATATATGTGATATTAAAAAATTTTTCAAAGTTTTCTGAAAAACAATTCAGAAAAACTGCTTTGATAGTTAGATAGGACATGCCTAGGGCTTTAATTTGAGGTATGGCTCATATGTGTACCCCGCTCCGTTTGGCCACAGTGGCCAAAATCCTCCAGAGAAATTTCGTTCACAACATACAATAATATATGTGATATTAAAAAATTTTTCAAAGTTTTCTGAAAAACAATTCAGAAAAACTGCTTTGATAGTTAGATAGGACATGCTTAGAGCTTTAATTTGAGGTATGGCTCATATGTGTACCCCGCTCCGTTTGGCCACAGTGGCCAAAATCCTCCAGAGAAATTTCGTTCACAACATACAATAATATATGTGATATTAAAAAATTTTTCAAAGTTTTCTGAAAAACAATTCAGAAAAACTGCTTTGATAGTTAGATAGGACATGCTTAGAGCTTTAATTTGAGGTATGGCTCATATGTGTACCCCGCTCCGTTTGGCCACAGTGGCCAAAATCCTCCAGAGAACACAATATTCAATAATATATGTAATATTAAGAAATTTTTCAAAGTTTTCTGAAAAACAATTCAGAAAAACTGCTTTGATAGTTAGATAGGACATGCTAAGAGCTTTAATTTGAGGTATGGCTCATATGTGTACCCCGCTCCGTTTGGCCACAGTGGCCAAAATCCTCCAGAGAAATTTCGTTCACAATATTCAATAATATATGTGATATTAAGAAATTTTTCAAAGTTTTCTGAAAAACAATTCAGAAAAACTGCTTTGATAGTTAGATAGGACATGCTTAGAGCTTTTATTTGAGGTATGGCTCATATGTGTACCCCCCTCCGTTTGGCCACAGTGGCCGAAATCCTCCAGAGAAATTTCGTTCACAATATTCAATAATATATGTGATATTAAGAAATTTTTCAAAGTTTTCTGAAAAACAATTCAGAAAAACTGCTTTGATAGTTAGATAGGACATGCTTAGAGCTTTAATTTGAGGTATGGCTCATATGTGTACCCCGCTCCGTTTGGCCACAGTGGCCAAAATCCTCCAGAGAAATTTCGTTCACAACATACAATAATATATGTGATATTAAAAAATTTTTCAAAGTTTTCTGAAAAACAATTCAGAAAAACTGCTTTGATAGTTAGATAGGACATGCTTAGAGCTTTAATTTGAGGTATGGCTCATATGTGTACCCCGCTCCGTTTGGCCACAGTGGCCAAAATCCTCCAGAGAAATTTCGTTCACAACATACAATAATATATGTGATATTAAAAAATTTTTCAAAGTTTTCTGAAAAACAATTCAGAAAAACTGCTTTGATAGTTAGATAGGACATGCTTAGAGCTTTAATTTGAGGTATGGCTCATATGTGTACCCCGCTCCGTTTGGCCACAGTGCACAGTGGCCGAAACACCCAATCTAGCGGCGCTTTGTTAATAACTTCAAAAAAATAAAAAATTGTGAATAAATTTTTTTTTTTTTAAATTCATATATATTTAAATATAACCAATTCATTAAATTTTAAAATTTGATTGTTTTTTTAAGCATATGGGTAGATCCATATATAACCAACCAATAAAATAGACATTTTGGGACTGACCTTCTCCAAACTTGACGAAATTCGGTATAAAAATTGTATTCTACATGGTTAAGACAAATAAAAACTTTGGGATTGCTGGACCAAATTGTTCTGGAGATACCAGGTCATGAGAAGTAAAAAAATCATCAAAATATTACTTAAGCAGTCTAACGTTATTGGCCATATTATTGTCAATTTTTATGCAACGACACTCAACAAAATCTCATTTTTAAGAAAATGCGGTTACTATTAAAATGGTATCCAACAAGAATTTTTTGTTAAGTTCAAAGTTCATATTAACCAAATCCGTGGTTAAGATGAAATATCTTAAAAAATTTTATTTTAAAATTTTTTAAAAAAATATTTGTAATTCCTCTTTTATATGTATGTGTATATGTTTTTTGAGATATTTCATCTTAAACCACGGATTTGGTAAATATGACCTTTGACCCTTAACACAAAAAAAATCGGTCAGTTTGTTATACATGTATATTTTTAACCATATGAAAAATATAAAAATGTTAGAATATTTGTTTTCATTACACGAGTTAATTTAAAAAAAAAAGGTTTCTGCTTCATATTTTTTTTACAGTTTACAAGAAAATAACAAAACAATAAAAAAAAACTATTCAGAGTCGGAGCTTTCAGAATTAAGGCTGTCAGGTAGGTCATTTATATTTAAAAGCAGCTGCTTGACCTCATCATCAATTTTGATGTGTTTTTTGGAGTATTTCGAGGTGCTTTTAGATTTAGATGTAATAAAAGGATTTAGCCAAAATATTGTAGCTTGGATAAATATAGCAGTTTCGTTCTTTGGCACTATATTGCATTAGTCTGTATGACCTTTTTGAGTATCCACCATCAGTATAAAGAGCTAAAGCTTTTTGGTTCAGAGTCTACAGATTTTAGCATTTTTGGAGCTAATGCAGATTCTGAACATAACTTTGAAACCACCTGCGAAGCGCTTCTTTTTCCAGCCTTGTAAAGACTAACGCTCGCCGCTACCACTAACTCTTGATTCGGTGTTTCATTGGCAATTGATGCAATTTTTTTTTTTTTTTGAGTTTTGCTTGTGCACTCTGAAAAAGGTTTTCCTTTACGTTGGGCAACGGCTGGATTAGGGAAAATAATGTCTTCATCCAACCACATCTTATTTCACTCTTCGAACACTGCCAAAACTCTGTAACTTTCTTTCCACTTTTGAACAAGTTTGCTAATAAAATTTCTTAATTGTTTTTGAATTTGGTGCTATTGTTCTTCGCTATATTCCGAGCGATCAATGACATTAGAAAATATATGATTTTCAACCATTAAAAATTTGTTTGTTGGCACTGGTTCACTATGCCATATTACAAAAAGGGTGCGTTTAGATTCTGCCATTGTAACTAAAAAACGAAAAAAGTCAAAACTTAGCAAAAACTTGCAGCCTATATTTGAACTTGACATAGATAACAAACCATTTAAACAAACTATGCAAACAGTGAACCGAATCCGGTCGAATCCACCCTACTTTTATTCCACACAAAATTGGATTTCATATCTAAAAACACTTTCACAAAGGACATTTTCTTTTTCCACTGTTAAGCACTAAAATATACAATCACAGATCACAAACCATTTTTTTTTTTTTAAATACGTACCTCTTAATCAAAATGAAATCGCAAATCTTATTAAAAAATTAAATATTTAATTTTATGCTGTCAACAAAATTCCTCTTGAAAAAAGCTCAAAAATAGTTATTGCACTTGCTGAAACATGTGTTAAGTTTGAATGCTCACAGCTGTGCGAATATTAGGAACAGAACAGAAAAGAAAACAGGAAAAAATCCGTTGGGATTTAAATTTTCAAAAAAAAAAATAAAGTTTGCTGAATTCTTAATTTTAAAATTTCGCTAAAGCGCCGCTAGATTGGGTATTTCGGCCACTGTGCAGTGGCCAAAATCCTCCAGAGAAATTTCGTTCACAACATACAATAATATATGTGATATTAAGAAATTTTTCAAAGTTTTCTGAAAAACAATTCAGAAAAACTGCTTTGATAGTTAGATAGGACATGCTTAGAGCTTTAATTTGAGGTATGGCTCATATGTGTACCCCGCTCCGTTTGCCACAGTGGCCAAAATCCTCCAGAGAAATTTCGTTCAAAATATTCAATAATATATGTGATGTTAAAAAATTTTTCAAAGTTTTCTGAAAAACAATTCAGAAAAACTGCTTTGATAGTTAGATAGGACATGCTTAGAGCTTTAATTTAAGGTATGGCTCATATGTGTACCCCGCTCCGTTTGGCCACAGTGGCCAAAATCCTCCAGAGAAATTTCGTTCACAACATACAATAATATATGTAATATTAAAAAATTTTTCAAAGTTTTCTGAAAAACAATTCAGAAAAACTGCTTTGATAGTTAGATAGGACATGCCTAGGGCTTTAATTTGAGGTATGGCTCATATGTGTACCCCGCTCCGTTTGGCCACAGTGGCCAAAATCCTCCAGAGAAATTTCGTTCACAATATTCAATAATATATGTGATATTAAAAAATTTTTCAAAGTGTTCTGAAAAACAATTCAGAAAAACTGCTTTGATAGTTAGATAGGACATGCTTAGAGCTTTAATTTGAGGTATGGCTTATATGTGTACCCCGCTCCGTTTGGCCACAGTGGCCAAAATCCTCCAGAGAAATTTCGTTCACAACATACAATAATATATGTGATATTAAAAAATTTTTCAAAGTTTTCTGAAAAACAATTCAGAGAAACTGCGTTGATAGTTAGATAGGACATGCTTAGAGCTTTAATTTGAGGTATGGCTCATATGTGTACCCCGCTCCGTTTGGCCACAGTGGCCAAAATCCTCCAGAGAAATTTCGTTCACAATATTCAATAATATATGTGATATTAAAAAATTTTTCAAAGTTTTCTGAAAAACAATTCAGAAAAACTGCTTTGATAGTTAGATAGGACATGCTTAGAGCTTTAATTTGAGGTATGGCTTATATGTGTACCCCGCTCCGTTTGGCCACAGTGGCTAAAATCCTCCAGAGAAATTTCGTTCACAATATTCAATAATATATGTGATATTAAAAAATTTTTCAAAGTTTTCTGAAAAACAATTTATAATAGTTATTATTTTTTTTTTTTGGTATTTCACATTGTTTTAACATGTTAAATATGCTTAGAATTTGTTATTTAGCTGTATTTAGTATATTTTCGTTACGTCATAACATATTTAAGTCTTACGTCATAACATATTTAACTTTTCACCATTACGTCATTACATATTTAACTGACATATTTATCTTCACAGACTTCGATATCTTTATAGGCATACAAACGTATCTACACACTCAACATAATATCGTCTGCAACAAAGTATGTATATTCTTTAAGCTTAGGAAACCTAAAACTCTTTTTGAAACGCAACACATCTTTTAAGTTTCACTTAAGAAAGGGTTTCCCGCAATGAAAACAAGTCATTAGTGGGGTTAACTAACAGTCAACTGAAGTAAGATTGATATAAAACTGGCATGAAATCCCTATATGAAGAATACTATATATTTTTGAGATCAAACCTACCTACCTACAACTCTCAACAATACAAATGGACGACCGCATTAACAAAGACAAAAACGAATGAAAAAAATAAGGAAAAAACCATCGCACACTTTGAGAGCTTCCTTTAGCTCTGTGTGCCGATGCCGACCATAAGAACAAAAAAAAAAAAACAACAAAGACGGTGAGACTATAATCACAAGTTATCTGTGGAGAAAAAAAAAACTAACCAAAAGAATGAAAATTCAAAAGATCCGCCAGACGTACGGACGGTTAAACGTACATTCAACATTGGCAGTGGAGGCTGATGCTAAATATGTATGAGTATAAATTCTATGAACAACACACTTTAAGCCACCAAAGGCATAAAATGAACGAACGAAGAAACGCAGCTTTACAATATTATGTTGCGCTCATGCTCATATACAGTATTATTTCACTGTGTGCATTGTTTGGTAGTTAGTGTCAATCTTTCGTTTATTTATTTTTTTTTCTTTTAGTATTTCTTGTTTTTCTGTTTTTATTTTGAAGTAATATCATTGTTGTTGTATTGTTACATAAACATACATATATTAACACAATTCACATACATATAAACCAGCACCAGTGTTGATAAAACATATAATAGAAGAAAATCGTTATATAATTGATTTTAAAATCCGCTATTTTGAAAGTCAGATTTATTTAAGGTTAGAAATGTATTATGAGAAAAACTTTTGTATTTTCACAGCACATTTTTGTCGGAGAGATGAAGTTAGACAGAATTGGCGTCCAATGTTGTAATCTAATACAAACTCGTGAGAGTACAAGATGAGCTCTATGCGTTTATAACGACTTATCGTGGGTACCTCCAGAATAAGGCTATTTGCTCTTTCCAGTAAACCAATTTCCATGAAAATAACTATATAACAAGACCACACAATAAAAGTTTCGACGATGATCTAGGAATCGATTAAGTTGGATTCTTTTTTTTTTTCCTCATAAGCATCAGCGTCCTTCGCTATATACGGTAAAATGCATCAGCAATGTTCTAAGGAATCAATTGAGTCAAAAAACATCAATACAAGTTTCGACAATTCTCTGAGGATTCGATTAAGTTGGATACCCTTCTTTTGTTCTCATAAGCATCAGCGTCCTTCGTTAATTACGGTAAAACGCTTCGGTAATGTTCTAGGAATTGAGTTAAAATACTTCTTAAACCCCTTAAGCATTAGCATCTTCGAATGTCTATACGAATATATTGAATGTAGTTTGTATTATTACAATAAAAGTAAAATCAAAATAAATCATCTCTTACACATGTTTAAGAAACCCAGACACTTGATTTCTTTTTTTTACATCTCGAATATGTACTCAATCCAATGGATTCTTCAGTTAATTTGCATGCCCTCAATAATATCTTGTGAGCCAATAGACAATATTGGCGGTGGGATGTATTTAAACCACATTTAAGTGTGGAATTTATATAACGTCTCTTGTCGCTGTCCGTCTTGTTTCAATTCGCCATCATGTAGCCCGTACATCGACTTTATCCTTAGAAGTTTATTCGATTAAAAACAAAATATTGGTCATCGATGTTTTTCGTTGCCTTTAATAGCGCTGAGTAATTCCTCTTGGGAGAATTTAAAGGTATTTCCACCTTTTTAGAATTCGTCAAGAAATCATAACATTCATATTCTGTTTGTCAAATGAATGATAAATGTTACAGTCCTTGGCAGGATGTCATTGAGAAAGATTATAAAAAGAGAAGGCGAACAGCGGAGATCCCTCGACTTTATGGAAGCCATTAGAAATTTGACTATCATTCAGAATTTGTTTGAAACTCCGTTAGATTCAAAGATTAATGGCATTCATATACCGTTTCGTTTCTCAAGGTAAAGAATTGATCGAATTTATGATTTAAAAAAAAAAATGTGCCATACATCGGCTTAAAGGAAACCACGGTCAATCAAAATTAATTATACTCAGTTTCGCAAGATGGTCAAAAATCAGGGTTTAACAAAGATAATTCATTATTCATATTATGTCGATGTCTTTTAAGTCTTTTGTAAAGCTGTTGGCAATGTTCTATCTTAAAAACCGTCAATTTGACAACACTGCTACATACGTATTAAAGTTAGTACATAACTACATATACCATTTCAATAGTTCTATTTTATTCCTTCCAGATACTTTATTTTCTTCTGTTTAGAGATTATTTTACCTGCTTCCTTAGACAGACTGCGAAAGACAGACAGACAGACAATCAAAAACAACCACTGCACTGCGCACAACTGGTAAAGTTAGTTTCGGTAATAGTACTACGTTTTTTTTACTTCTTTTCTTTTTTTTTTGGGTTCCCTGGTAAAGCAGTAATGTTTGTTTGCGAATAGTATTTTTAATGGCCGACTTTTTTGTGTCGTTTTTTCTTTCAGCCGCATTGATTGCTAAAGTGTTTTTCTGTTGCTGCTGCAATTGCTTCTCTACAAGCAATTAGTGTTCAGGGTATGATTGAAAGGATGTCTTTCATCCTTTCAATCAATCAAGGTTGATGACGATAATGAAATGATCAATATTTGGAAGGGGAAAACATGTTAAGTTTGAAACGAACATATCTACTATATTATTTTTCTTTTTTGGGGTATCACAATGTTTTCTTGTTTTATTTTTTTGTTTTTGGTCTGTATTCTTGTAGTTTCTTTGAAGTATTTTTTACCTCTTAAAATTTAAGTTCGTTGTACATAGTAATTCTAGTGTATATCTACAAACACAGCGTCTATTTTCATTTTAAATACCGACCACAAGCGTCTTTGAACAAAAAAAAACAACAACAACAATACTATACTTGTAGTATAGTTTAACTAGTTGTTGCTTGCCTTACTCGACTGTCAGCCTTCATTTGTTTACATCGAGTTTTTTTTCCATAGTACTGTTGTTGTTCAGGTTTTATACTTTTTTTTCTTCTTCTTCTTTTCTTGTAGAATTGTTGGCGGGTCGGCTTTTCAAAAGCAAACGATCAATTATTGTGCTGCTTTTGAATGCCATGCCGAATATCTTTAAAACATGTTTTTGTATTTTATTCTCTTAACATTTTTAACAACACTCGTTACTCGTTTAACAGGGGTGAACGAAGAAAGTAAGTAGTACATTCCATCCATTATAGACTTTTATTGACATAAATTGTCACAGATATTACACCACAATGCAATTGTGGCAGACTTAAGTGGTTTGTATCCCCAAAGGGGCGAAACTTTATATAGTAGCACTGTTAGAAATATTGGTCTAGAGTTACCAATATTTACCTCGCAATAATATATAATTATCAGCGAATTTATCTGGCCAAAAATTATATAAATTCGAGCAGTTTATCCCAAAATCATAGGGTGAATTGCAGTTGTAACTCCAATAATGTAATGAAAATTTTTTCCTCCAAAATTGGCACAGTTTTCTTAATTTTAAACTAGAAGTGGTTTTCAAAGCGGATTTAGTTTATAAATTCGCAAACAGATTTTGTGTTGAATTGGAGTTTGCATCAATAGCTAGTTTGATATATACGGTAATTTAGTGTTGTTGCTTCATGGAGTTCAATGAGTTTTTGTAAGAAATTTGAAGATGTGGTCCGTACGAAAATATGTTTCAAGCGATTGCAATTTTTCTGTTGGGTGTTGCCGCTTTGCAGTGGCGATTTGAATTTCGTATATTTCAGATTTTATCCCATACAAACAAATCTGCTTTTTTAAATCTCCATTTTACCCCTTAAAAATTAGATTGTGCCGCTAAAAAAAATTCGTGTTCATTAATTTCTTTCCTCTAGCACATAACCAATTTTCAGCGAGTGCCAGTATCCCCTCATAGTCCGTTTTTTTTTATTAAAACATGTTTCTACTTATTGTTAAAATGCCAAAAATTAAATCAAAAATATTAAAATTTATTTAAATTAGAATAGTAGGCACTTTAAAAAGATTCATATTTAATTTAAGAACGTTTATACAAAATAAGATATTAATTTAAATATATCAATTGATTTATCTATAATTTTTTTTCTTGTGTATGGAAATATGTAGTTAACTTGTAAGTCTGATTATTTTTTATTTTTTTTTTTTCAGATAAGTTACCCGCCCTTATTTCTTAGAATTTAAATATTTTAATTTTAAATTGAATTTGAAGTTTTAACATCTGCCCAACAGCGACCGGCCTGTAATGACACATCTTGAATTTTTAAATGTTTTTCAAATTTGAACTTTGATTGTCTTCCCTTTAGGGGCTGACCTGTCATAATTCAGTTTTATATTTAGAGTTGTTTAAATTTTATCTCAAATTTTCAGTAATTTTTAAGTGTATTTAAATGTTCAAACTGACTTACCCGAAAATTGTTTATAACCACCGAGTATTTTATGTTTCCACCATTTAACCAAGTTTCCAGCCATAGTTACTGCCTAAATTCTCAAATAGCTTCTAAAGATGTTTTGAAAATAGTAAGATTTGCTATTGTTATTATTTTTAATCCAATGTATCCACATAAGATTCGTATTTTCAGTTTACCATGCTTTTATTTACTTTATGGCCTTTTTTGTTAATATTTTTTTCTTTTGGTTTTGTTAAACACTCACACACACACGTTTACACTATTCCTCCATACATATTCTACAACAAAAAGCAAAAGGCACAACACCATTAAGATTTTACGACTTTTGTTGTTGTTGTTGCTTTTAGTTGTTGAGTTGTTACTTTTTTAGGTCAAAAACAACATATACAAAACAGAAAAATAATAAAAAGAAAAACTTTTTTTTGTTGGTTTTTATTCCAATGAGATAGATAGACAGCAGGCGAGACGACAAATATACAAATCGCGTTTAGATTTGAAATTAAATTAAAAAACAAAGAAATTATTTCCAATTTAAAAGTGATGCAGTCCAAATTTAGAATTTGTATATGAATTTTATTATTGTTGTATTTTTCTACGCGTTTTTTATGATTTATAAAAACAGAGAATAATCGAGATATATCGCATAGAATAGCAGAAATAAACTCACACAAACGTTATTATTGTTGTTGGTTGTATGATAAATGAGGGTTGTTTGTTGTTGGCATTTTGGTCCCACAAAAGATGCCGATTATTATTTTTTTTATATCATCGGCTAATTTTCTGTACCATTTGCTTATTGTAATTATTAGTCATCCAAAATATGCAATGCATTAATTTCATATGAATGAAAACTATTTGTTTTAAAACTTTAGTTTCCCTTTTTCTTTATTTTCTTTTCATTAACACTTTTTTTATATCACTTAAAACTCTATACTTCGTAAACAATTTTCATTTTATTTTTCTGTGTTATTTTCTATACATTTATGTATAGCAGTGTGTTACAAAAAAAAAACAAGAAACACACAATTCCGTTTAACCGTTTTAACAACATTAATTCTCAACGTTCATCTTCAAACTGAATTGAGAAATGAGAAAACAACACAAATGTTACTTGGCTTTGGTTTGACACAGTGATGCCAGCCAGATTGTTAACAAAATTGGCGATTTTTATTTATTAGTTTTTGTAAAATGTGTTAAAATTTGTTTGGAATAGATTTTTAGTCGTGTTTATGTTTTCTATATGTTCAATGCATAAAAATTGAACAAACAAAAATAAAACAGCACAACATCCTCTATTTTTATTTAACTCATTAAGCGACGTTAACAAAGCTGCTGATTCGTCACGTTGTGTATGGTTTCTCCGTAGTGTTGCCACTAAAATCGCTGAAGTCTTATTTTAGTAATTGGTTGGGCATGCAACATATTAGTTTGAAAGAGTTTGTGCGAACTTGTTTGTTTTTTGAAGCAAACATCTTCGTGCTTTCTTCGATTGAACGAAATTTTGTTTATTTTGGTAAAATTAAAAATAAAAGCTGTGTTTGTGCGGCAAGCTATTAACGTTTGCTTATCATTCCTATACGATTATGGCATTAGTAACACTGACAATTGGATAATGTCAAATTTATATGGGAATTACATAAGCCAACGTTGACAGCTTGCCGCACAAACACAGCTAAATTTAAAGCGGGAATGATATATTCGTATCAGTACTTAAAAACATCAGGGCTGAACCACGTATTGTTTGTAGAATAATATGAGACAACGCGGAAGTAGGTGAGACAACCAGCATTCTAAGCGGTACCCCACATAGGGGAGAAGCTATAGACTTTTACCAGGAAGGTATCCCTAGTGTCATCCAGAGATTTTGCAAAAATTTGGATATATGATAAAAGAGGAAATATTAATTAATCTAAATGCCCAAGCCACTACTTAAACAGACACGATACAAGTAACAATGTAGATGTAACTTAAACCAACCAACGAACCTTTATCTTTGTATTAGTAAGAATTAGTTCCAGAATCTCTTGCAGAAGAAATTTAATTAGAACTTTTAAATAATTTTAGATGACTAAAATAAGATGTTCTTCAACGAATACTTGTGCATTATTATTAAAAGAATTTGTTTGATTCCCACAGCGTAAAGAATCTTAAAGATATGATTTCATGCTTTAGAAATGTATACTTTGTATGTACTTCTAAGGTTTCCAATAAAATTTCACATACAATCTTGTATATCCACATACAATAATAACCTGAGTGACTGACTGTCTCAACATCGCCCAGGCGATGCCACTAGAGTTAGGAAGTTGAAATTTCTCACGGCTTATCCTCCATCGGCATAGATGTCCGCTAAAACAGGATTTCTTAAAATTCGTACGGTGAGGAACAAAGAAGGGAAGTCTCCCCATTGACAGCGTGACCAAATCTCTTTGTATTTGGAAATATGTAAGTATTCTCTGAAGAGATACTTTTTAGACATGGTAAAAATAAGGGTTGAACCAAACCTCAATGGCTAGAAACCTAAAGTTTAAAATATGTGTTCCCTGAAATATGCGCTAATATTATAATTAAAAATCGGATAATAAAATTAAAAAAATTCCGGGAGCTAGAAACTTGATGTAGCTGTCTCCTTCGGAGTAAAAGGATTTTTTTTTAAATTTGCGGGAAGGAAAATCCGAAGAAAGTCTCCCCCTTAAATATCTGAAACTTAAAATATGTGTTTCCTACGGACAAATAATTTGGATTTAAAAGAGAAAAAGTGCCTGCTCAAATGACCAGTGCAAACACTTTGAACTAAAAATATATAACTTTAAGTTCAAAAATTCTCTGCCAAAAAGGCTTAACAAATATAAGGAGGAAAATTACCGGTAACGAAGTATCGGGCTTTTAAACTGTTCTAAATAAACTGATGGGAGATCATGCATACATGCTATCAAAAACAACTGTTTTGAACCCTTTTATCATGCGATAAAGAAATTTACTTTGTACAGGAAACTATGGAATAAAATGAAATTATGCATCTAATGAATTATGCATCTGACTAAGACAAGCCAGCTGGTTCGTTGGCTGGCTGGCTGGCTGGTTGGTTGGTTAGTTTGATTGTTTGTTATTTGGTACAGGGCGTTAAATTGCCGCAAAACTTTTAAACACAAAGTAAATACCAGTACACACATAATAATTTAATAAATCCAGCTACAATTAATGAATATGTATGAAAACAAAGTGCCGACTCCGACAGACCAACTCAGCAACAGCACCATAAAGAATCAAGCAATTTTTTTTTTTTGCGCGGCACATCTTTTGATGTGTTAATAACAGAAAAAAAAATAACAAAAGCAGCCGTTGTCCATTTATTATGTACTTGCATATACAAATGTGCGCATGCGCTCTCAACTCACTCCAGTATCCGATAATCAAGTCGACATTTGCTTAACGTGTAACAATTATGAATGTACTCGTATCAACGTATATTTGCTTTGTACTGAGCGGCGCTGCGAATCGATTTACAAAAAACAAAAAAAAAAAAAAAATACAAAAACTTTAAGATAGACAAAATGACTATATTTCAAGATTATTCCATCTCCAAGGCGATTTGGATCTTCTGGGTGGCAGTTGTGTCGGCATTTATACAAAAGCTTTTAATAGCAATGGTAAGTATATACTTATGTATTATGCTTAAGAAAGAAAATTTGTAAAAAAAAAGAAATGTTTTTGACACTGAAGACGAAAACATTTAAAGAAACTTTAATAAAGTTTTATAATTTTGCGTGCAGTATCTTTTCAGGCAATGTTTTCTGATATAAACTGATTTTTCCAAAAAAAAGAATTGGAATATTTAGGTTGCTCAAAGGACTGTGCTAAATGTTATATTGATTTTAAAATCTACAAGACTTAAGAACGTGGCGATTTAAAATATTTGTTTAATGTGCCATGTTTAATGGCTCCATTAGACATATGGTTGTCTCTTTTAAACTCATTAACATATACTCCAGCTTTAAACTATAATTATGTAACGTGATTAATCAGCTGATTGACAGATGTGAAACATGTGACATGATATGATGAGAGATATATAAACTAAAATCTTCATATATTTAGTTTATATATCTTTGGCTATCTAGGGACTTCACGACTTTCGTTTCATCTGTAAGAGTGCCTCTTGCTGTTAATTGCCCCTTAAGTACTACATGTTGTACTTATGTACATATGCTCATATATGCATCAGCTGTTGCTGAATCCATGCAACTAATGTTTTAAAACACGTATTCATTTAGC
Source organism: Eustalomyia histrio (assembly GCA_949748255.1). Classification (NCBI taxonomy): domain Eukaryota; kingdom Metazoa; phylum Arthropoda; class Insecta; order Diptera; family Anthomyiidae; genus Eustalomyia; species Eustalomyia histrio. The sequence goes on along the minus strand of OX456524.1, from coordinate 158,366,558 downwards.
AGCATACACAGTGAAAGTTACAAAATGTTTTATGTGTAACCCAGTAAAATTTATCGAATTTAATTAAATGTAGAATAAAAATTGCTTTCAAAAAAAAAATAAATAAAATAAAATGGAGTCAGGAAACGTAGATGACTTTTATAAATTTTGTCGACTTAAGTATAATATCAATTTTGTTGACAATATATGACTTTATGGTAGCGTGCAGAATTACCGCAGAATTAACCGCACATTCGAGGCAAAACATTTGAAAACCTCCACTCTTTCTTTTTTTGCTTTCAATCAAATCTAATGCGTAAAAATGTAAAACCACTTTGATGTTGTAAAAAAAAAAAAAAGAAAACAATTGAATAAACTAATAGGGGTCTGTACAAAGAATAAGAATTTTGTACAACACACAAATACACCATAATGTTGCTACATTGCTTTTTGTTGCTGTTGTTGTTGTTGTCTACTAATTTGCTTGACAATATGTAATAAAGTCTTTTTGGTTTAATAAAACAGCAAACGACACGGATCACTTTCATATTACAAACATCTCATCCATACATGAGAGTACAACAAACAAACAGATTTATTTTAAATAGCGGATGTTTATCGGATTGTTTATGCATTTAACAATATGTAGCTTTTATGCTTCCACAAATTTACAAATGTAACAAGGGCCTCTTTGATCTTTGAACATTTTTAAAATATTCCAAATAATTGTAATGTGGGAATTGTATTGTTGTGAGGGATAGATTAATTTAAAAAAAAATTAACGAATTTACACAAAAACAATTTTAAGCCGGTGGAGGTTTCGTATACATGAAATCGGTTAAAAATTATTTTTTTTACAATAATTTAAATATTTGACTACATTAGAGAATAAATAAAGTATTTATAGTACAAAATAGTTTTTAAATTTTATAAAGCGTATGAGTTATATAGTACATGTGCAATTAAATATTACGTATACGTAAGTGGCCTACGCTACAACATTCAACTAATTACAAGGTACATAAACAGGGCTAAAGGATCCAATGTTGTTGTTAAACGCTCTTATTTCATCCTGTTTTTTTTTTTTTGTAATACCTTGTGTTGTTATAACGAAACAAAGCAACGCAGTTAATGGAAACCAAGCGTAAATTTTATACAAAAAGACATAATTATACTTGTTGCAATTAACCACAATTATTATACAGAAAAATTACAAAGGAAACCATAATAAATGTATGATTATTTGCATTTATACTTATTACGCAATATCTGTGCGTAAATGTTATATTTAAAGTAAGGTTAAAAAAAGGATTCTACACCATACGATTTAAATGAAATTTATCATACATATCTGCGATATAGTAAATGTTTCTCAAATTAATGATTTTTTCATAAATTTGCAAACTTATGTAATTAATTTAGATTTTTAAAAAAATTTTCCCATGTATAAAAGTATATATTTTTGGTCAAAAACAGTTGCGTCCAATTCATATGCACAATGTGCAAGCTTTTACAAAAGAGCTTTTTCACCTACGGCGAGCTTCGACAAGAGATTTTACATATATGAGGGCACAATACAAGGATGAAAATTTTGAATTTCGAAATGTTATAAGTTGTATAATTTATTTAAGCCAAAACACTTTAATACTTCTTTTGAAAGATCTTTAAAAAAACGCCATTTTCAAAGGGCTTGCTGTGCTTTAGAAGGATAGAGCAACAACAAAAGGAATGTTTTCTTTGATATTCTTTTCATATTGAAATTGGTCGATTGGCAAATTTTTCTTTTGAAACTATAATTTCAGTTCGTCTACTAATTTGGCCCTATCTAAATTTTAATTCAAAAATATATTTTGGGTTGTATTAAAATACCTTTCAATGGTATGTTTGTGATTGCGTTTAGCATTATAACCGCAAACCAAACATACGAGATCGCCGTCATTGTTTTCAATAAACAAAAACACCTGTTCCCACGCTTTATATAATGTATTTTTTTTTAGTGAACATAGACTGATCGTTGTATGTTTTAAAAGTTATTTTCAAGTTGATGGAAAAGTACTAACGTACTGAATTTTCCGACCCTGGAAAAAAAAGCTCTTTACTACAAACGCAAACATCATAGTATTAGTGTTTGGACGAAACTGGTCAAAAATATACATATGTAGGTGTTTGCTAAGTAGAACTATGGCATCTTAGATTTTAACGAAATATCTAATTCGGAAATTAAAATTGTCACATGATCCTTTTTTTTAAGAATAGTCCAAAAAATAAAGTAGAGAAATAAAGTTTTTCTCTTCATTAATAGTATTGCCAAAACTGGGGATTTTGGTTGGGGGGAAAGATTTTGGAATTTCACGAAATATTCCCTATACCTTTTGGTTATTTTTGGGGATTTAAAATTTTTTCTTAATTTTTTTTTTAATTACTAGTTTTAAACTAAAAATTGTAAATTTTTATAGGTTTTATTTTAGACCGAAAATACGATGAAATTCACACTTGAGTGTAAAATCGACAAAAAAAAAAAATTTATCCGCAAAAAATATAACCAAATATTTAAAATTTTCTTTAGAAACATGCTCTATTAATTCATTTTTACAAATTGAATTATTACTGATGCTTGAATAATTTTTTAAGGTGGTGTTTTGTTACATGCCCCCAACGGCACTGTAGTGGTGATGCCAGCTAGCTCAAAAAAAACACATATCGGGGTGTTGGTTCCAACCCGCCACTACAGCCCAGGGGCAAGCACACTGTAAAAAAAAAAAAAATTGCCAAAATTCAAAATTCAAAAAAAAAACGCTAAACAAACAAAAAAAAAAAACAAAAATTGAACATCGTTATTGAGGGAGGATTAGGTGGCAAACTTCCTCCACATTGCCCTCCCAGCCGTGGTCACCATCTGTGGTCCTGCAGAGGTTTTTTTGGTGACCCCCAAATCCCACACACACACTTACTCCCACTTACCTCACACCATCAACCTAGCCCTAAAAAACTAAATTCAACGAGACATTATTTTCTTTTATACATATATTAAGACATTCTTTTATTAATGCAAAAACCTTAACCTAACAAATAAAAAAAACATAAAAATTTTAAACTAATGGATAAATTGGCAATGGTCGCTCGATAATTATCATAAAAAAAAACAATTTCAAACAAAATAAAGTAAAAAGCATAATAAATAAAAAAAAAATGTATTTACGTTAAAAAATTAAATTTTTTTACCCGGGTAGTTCATTTAAAACGATTACAAAAAAAAAAACCCACTAGATATTAGCATTACCCCGGGCAAAATTTTACTAAAAACAAAATTTCAAATGGAAATAAAAAAACTCTATATAATAAAAATTGAAATAAACAAAAAAAAAACGGATAATTACGATACAAATTTAATCACCGAGCGAAATCATAAAAAAAAAAATTGCACAGTAAAAAAAAAAATTAAAATAAAATAAATAATAAAATTTAAAAAAAAAAAAAATTTAAAAATAAACAAAAAAATATACATATATAACCGCAATTGCTTAACGGTGCCGCAATTTAAAAAAAGAATTGTTAAAAAAAAAAAAATGAAGTCGATAATACTTTTACGGTTCTAATACTGCCGCTAAATACCGGTACACAAAAAAAAACAAAAAAAAATCTGCTTGCCTACCATTTTTTTTCACTCGCCCGACTCCATTTTTGAGTCTCGATAAAAAAAAAATAAAAAAAAAACGTTAATTTTCGCTATTTCACTGCCCTACCTAAACGAGCTCTTTTAGGTGGCCTTATCCTGGCCAAAAAGCCTATGTCTTTTTTTTGGAGCGAGGTAACGGTGGCTTTCACCGACCTTTCCCTTTTTTTTTCTTTGCTTGTCTCCCGGTAGGCTTCACACGAATAAAACAAAACACTTAAAAATTCCGGCACTCACAATATAATGGAATAATAAAAAAAAAATTAAATTTAAAAAAAAAATTTGTAAATATAATCCTATTTAAATTTTTGTTTATTTATGACGTTATTAATTTATTTTTTTTTCTTTTCTTCTTGTTTTTCACTGGGGTGCTTGGAGCAACACTATACTCTGGGAGCTCGATGGAACTCTACTATGGATTCTCTCTTCTTCCTTTTTTTTTTTTTTTTGAATCCCGCAAAAATTATCCGACACAAAGGCAACGTGCCAAAAATTAATTTTTAAAAATACCTGGAGGTAACACCACTTTTTTCTCTTTCTTTTTATCTTTTCTTCTAATCTTCGGGTTCCTGGGTTAGAGTGCTGTGCGGTCTGTCCTCGCCAGCGTTATCGAAAACAAGCTCCCCCGTCCCTTCACCGATTCCTTTTTACTTCCTTATGGATAAATATAAACTTCCTCCTCCAGGCCTCACTCCCTACAATTCACCACAACACAATAAAATTTTATTTATTTATTTTTTTTTTTTATTATTAAATATTTATACCGCCTTACCGCTTTTAATAAATAAATTATACAAAAAAAAAATTATTTAACGGACCCTTCTTGTTTTTTTATTTTATACACTCCGTCTTCTTTCCCGACCTGGTAAGTATGTGGTTAGTATGTTGTAGGTTTGTTCACAAAAAAATTAAATGCCGACACAATCGACAGACAGACCGCACTTTACTTGATTTTGTTTATATAATGGCGTTTGTTTATTAAAATTGCCGTATATATAGGCTCTTTCTATTGGAAATTTTTAATAAAAACCTAAACAAAAACAATTACCAATATTATCAGTTATTTTAGCGGACGATCATACCAACAAAAACATACCGACACCAATACAAACATGTTTCTTTAACATTTACCCTTTTTTTTCGCAAGTGGGGACCGGTTGTGTTATAACATCCCTGTATTCAATCACCATGAGATGATACAATACACCTGCTGACAACTACACCCTAAACCACTATTTTTTCTACATTACACTAAACGAACACGCACCACGTTGCAGAGAAAAACTAAAAAAAAAACAAATAAAACTTAAACGGACAAAATAAAACCAATTTTAAATAATACAAACAACCAAAAAAAAGAACGAACAGCAGGATCAATAAAAAAAAAGGAGGCCGAAATCAAAAAAGAGGAACACCCATCACACGGACCGACACGGAACATCAGAAAAAGGTATGTATGCATATTTTAAATATACGTTTTGTTAGCGTTAAATCTATATCTTTATATTTGTATTATTTGTTTCAAAAAAATAAAAATTGTTATGACGTTTCACTTGTTGATGTCTAACTGCGATTATGACGATTGTCCTCACCACGTCTAACTACATCTTTATAATCATGCATACGCCTCATACGTGCAATACATTCCGGATCATCATCTATTTGTTGTTCGATTTCAGCTCTTTCCTCTTCATCCACTTATTTGGTTATCTGATCTATCCTAATTCTGTTTGGACCTTCACAGAGATCATATTCTTGACAACGTCGTAGGAAGTCTCTAATAAATATCAGCAACCCTTAAGGCATCAGCTCGATCCTGTTCATCGCGTTTTGGGGACAATTTACTCAAAAAAAATAAGGCAACAAGAGATATTGAAATGATTCGGTGAGCATTTCATCACTCACTTCATTGGCGCTAAACATACCAATTTGACTTACAATTCAAATTGTTTTATGCCTAATTTACTTTAACGCGGATTACGGACAGGAACAAGGTGCCCGCCAAACTGTCTTGTGTGCCGACAAAAAAAAAGGTAAGTTTTCTTCAATATTTATATAAAAACAAATACTAAAATCCCCCTCTCTTCCACACAGATAGTTTTTTTCCAGCTCATCCGCAACAAAACTCCGGGGCCGCTTAGTTCACGCCAGGAGAACCGGTGTGCGGATCGCTGACTTTGGGTGCTTGTCCCGCAGTAGTTGAGGGCAAAAAAAAACGCAACGTGGGGAACTCCCACACCCTGAAAGTCGACGCTCTACCGACTGGAAAACCGGACGCCAGGTTAGTGTGTGCTATTTCTTCAGTGTTGCCGGGCAGGTTTCCGGGGCTTTGGTATATGCGGTACCAATATTAAGTTTTTTTCGATCTTTCGCTCTATTCACGCGATATAAAAAAAAAATTAATTTAAGTCCGATCAATATCGCGATTAATTTACTTTTGATATTTGTTTTTCTTTCTTACATATATTTTTCTTTTCTGCATTAAGAAGTTAAGTTGCTTTTTCTTCTTCTTCTTTTAAATTTGAGAAATTTTTAATTTTGCATCTTTCTCACTCGAAAATCGTGCTTTCAAAAAAAAAATAGTTTAAAGGCGGAAGAAGTGGTTAATTTTATTATCTATCGATAAATTATAATTGCTTTATAGTAAAGCAAAAAAAAACTTAATATATGAAATCCGTTTTTTTTTTGGCGGTCTTGGGCGTTAGAGGGTCAATATTTTTCCTAAACTGCTTGTCAAAAAAAAAATGCATTTGACTTGCTTGCTGCAGGCAATTTGTAAGTAATTTTACTTCTCGAAATCCTTTTTCATATGGAGATTTGTTTATTTATGATTCTTCGAAAAAGGTTTATAATTGTGAAAGAATAATTAAAAAAAAACAACCGAAAATAAAAGCTTTTGGGTGGCAAACTATTAAAAATAACAATAAATCGATTAAACTGTATTTGAACACAGATGGAAACACTCCTTAAAAAAAATATGATATAAAGTTTGACATCATTTTTAGAAAGTATTGAGGGTATTAGCACACAAAAAAAAATTGTGAGTGTGATTGTATTAAACATGAAAGGCGAAACCCCATAAACAATGACTCAAGACTTTATAAATTTTTGTTTGATTTTAAACGTATGTTTCAAGTCATCATCTTTGAAGCACATCTAGCTTCGGGATTTAGTTTAAAAAAAAATATTTGAAATATATTAAAAAAAAAATACTTTGGAATTATTTGTTGATAATTTAAAAATTTTTGTATTAACCCCTAGTGTTTTCCAAACTAAATATAAAGTTTGACGATTATATTAACATTGAATTTATTTGAAAATGTTCAAGATAATTTTTATATCTGTCCAAAAAAAAAAATTTGTAAACACAACGTTACAAAAAAAATTTTCCTTGTTTCTTTTTTTTTTTTTTGAAAAATAAAACAAAACTTATGTATATTTGACTTGAAAAAAAAATTACGCATATTATATGTAGACTTTGAAACTAATATACATTTCGACATAATTGATAGTTTCATGGGTAATTGTTTATTGGGAACTTATTCAAATTTCAAGGGGTCTATTTTCTATCGAGTGAGTTACACAGCAAAAAAAAAACATGTACAAATTGTCATCATGCTTTCCGACTGAAAAGCCGGGCTATATAACTAACATCATAATCTACAACCTTCGACCGGACAAATTTTTAACAGATATACTACAAAAAAAATTTGGTTCACCAACCTGGATGTCAAAAAAAAAAATCATTTTTCCATGATCATTAAATTTCTTACACACTATAAAACAAGCAAACATCACAAACATTTACTTATTCTATATTGCCTAAAAAAAATTAATATCACAGATGTAGAAAATAAAAAAAAATTATATCACAGATTGAGAAAAAAAATTGTATAGCACTGTTAAAAAAAAATATCACAGTTTGAAAGAAGTATAAAAAAAAATCACAATTTATAAAAAGAATCAAAATAAAAAATATCACAGTTTAACGGAGTATCCAAAAAAAATATCACAGTTTATAAGAAGATTTAAAAAAAAATTATCTATATCACAACCAAAAGTTTTGCTAGGTTATAACTGGGATAAATTGCTCTCCCGCGTATTGTCATAGCTAAAAAAAAAAGTTGCTTAAAAATTCTTACAATAAGCTTTTCCTGCAACACTGTTGATAGAATACGACATCTTTCCAAACTCATGCAATATTATTCCCTTTCAGTTAAATTGGAGTTTATTATGGAGTTGCTGTTGTAACGCCTTATTCTACTCATCGTTCTTAAATATTTTGTGTGAGTTGGATTTTTATTTCTTTCTTTACGTAGTTTGTATTTACTAACCACTTATATTTGAGGTGTCTTAACCAAAACAAAACTAACGTCCCAAAAATCGTTTATTTTCTCCTTTTTTTTTCGTGTCGTGCCCGATCGGATTGTTTCCTTTACCATCGCTCGTTCTTATTTATCGTAAAAAAACTTCGGGATTGTGCTACGGGCTAACACATAAATTAGTTATTACCATGAGCCAATAAAATACCAATATTCCAGGTCCCTTAATTTTGGTTCTGCTTGCTGTAAGATTCGGCTTTAGCTTGACATGCAGCATCGGCAGACTAACGGGGTCTATGTCGCCTAATGTCACAGTTACCCTGGGACGGTCCCCGCTGCAACGGTGCTCATGCAAGTCTACACATGTAGCATGCTAAAGACGGTAGCTATTAGCCGACCAAAACATCGGACTGCTCATGGTATAAAAAAAACTAAAATTCTTCCATTCCTCAAATGTTGCCTAGTAGTATTATTCCGAACGCCAATCACAATTACGATAATAAGAAATGATAAAAAAAATTAATCTTTGGTTACAAAAAAAACGTATTTTTGTTGAAATCCCCGTGGATTACTACTGTTATCTTTTAAGGTCCTTCATATGGAAGATACCAATAGGATTTCCCTGTAGGTTCTCCAATTCGTACATATTGTTCCCCACAGGTTTCACAATTCGGCATTTTATAAATTTTCTACAAAATTTCGCATTAATGTTGTTTTTAAAATCTGATTGGGCAAAATTCCTTCGATATACTTCCTGACCCGGTGTAAATTTTTGTATACGGGCCCTTTCATTGTATCTTTTTGCGCTTTGTTCGTAGGTATTGTGTAAATTTTTCTTTATCTTTTCCAATAATATATTTTTACGGTCTTCCCTATCGATGCTGATTATCTGGTGATCCGTTAATGATTTTAGCTTACGGGCCAGTTTATAATCAGCTCCGTTGGAAAACCAGTGGTAACCGAACAAAGCGAAGAATGGGGTAACTCCGGTTGCAGTGTGGATCGACGTTCTCAACGCACATTCTATTTCCGCTAAATATAGGTCCCAATCTCTGTGGTCTTTTTCAAGATAGGCTCTGATGGCCGCGAGAATTGATTGATTGACCCTTTCTGACGCGTTCGATTGCGGTGAATAGAATGCCGTCTTGATATGGTTGATTTTATAAGTTTCGATCATCTCTTTGAATTGATTTGACACAAATTGTTGGCCATTGTCACTATGTATAACTTCGGGGACTCCGAATTTGTTGAAAACTTCTTCAACTAAAAACTGCACTACATTTTTCGCGGTGGCTTCTTTCATTGCTTTTATGAATGTAAATTTAGTGAAATGGTCTACCACTATAAATATGTATGCGTTGCCTTTTCTTGACCTGGGATATTTCCCTAGAAAATCTATATATAGTTTCTGAAACGGCCTCTCAGTTTGCACTTCCGCTCCAATCGTTGGCCTTAAATTTTGGTTAGAGGGTTTTGATTCTTTGCAAGTTTGGCAATTGAGCACATATTTTCTTACTTGATATGCCATTCTTGGCCAATAATATAATTGTTTTAATCGGTTCAACGTTTTCTGTAGGCCCCCATGTGCTGACGTAGTGGAATCGTGAGCCTTTTCAATCAGTATGTGGGTAATCGCTTGTGGGACCCACAACTTCCAAATACACTCTTCAAGATTTTCATCCCGATCGAAATTCACTCTTTTAAAAATTTTTCTGGCTTCAACTTTTAAATCCGGCAATTTCGTTTGATTTTCCTCAATATGTTTTATTAAATCCGTATACTCCTCACTTTCGAATTCATTCGTTTCGAATTCAAAATAGTCATCTTGCAATTCGTTAACCTCTACTGCCATTCTAGATAATGTATCTGCTACAACATTTTCTGCTCCTTTCCGATGTTCTATAGAAAAATTATACGCCTGAAGCTGGAGTGACCATCTGGCCAAACGCCCACTTAGGTCTTTCAATGACATCAGCCATTTCAAACTGGCGTGGTCCGTAATAATTGTGAATTGCATCATCTCCACATAGGGTCTAAAGCGTTTTACAGCTAAAACTGCAGCTAGACATTCTTTTTCTGTTACTGTGTAGTTCTTTTGACATGAGGTAAATTTCTGAGAATAGAAAGCTATCGGGTTCTCATCTTCGGCGTCATTTTTTTGAAACAGAACTGCCCCGATCCCATAGTCTGATGCGTCGCACTGAATGAAAAATGGTCGGCTGAAATCTGGGTGGCGTAACACCGGAGCGGTTGTGAGAGAGTATTTTAGGGACTCGAAAGCTTCTTCTGCTTCTGGAGTTATGGCAAACTTCTTACCCTTTTTCAAAGTATCAGTCAATGCTGCGGATATCGATGCAAAATCTTTGATAAAGCGCCGATACCATCCGGCAGTCCCTAAAAAACTTCTCACCTCCCTCGGTGACTTTGGTAGTTGGATCCTTTGGATTGCTGCCACCTTTTCGGGATCTGTTTTTAGCATGCCGCCTCCGATTATGAAACCCAAATAGCGCAGTTCTTTAAAGCAAAACATGGACTTATTTAATCCGATTGTGAGGTTCGCTCTTTGTAGGCAATCAGCTACTTGTTCTAAAAGTTTGAGGTGGGTACTAAATTCGTCTGAAATTATAAGCAAATCATCGAGGTATATAAAAACGTTCGATTTCAAACGGGCTGGAATAACCTTATCCATTAGACGGCATAGTCTCTGAGCTGCATTGCATAGACCAAACGGCATAACTCTAAACTGATACAGCGGCCTACCTGGCACCGTGAACGCGGTGTACGGCCTTGACTGTTCTTCTAGCTCGATTTGCCAGAAGGCGTATTTCAGGTCGACGCTGCTGATATAGTGGGTTTGGTCTATACGGCTCAGGATCCCATCTATATTTTGGAGTGGATATGCATCTTTTACAGTGACATCGTTCAACTTTCGGGCATCCAGACAGAAACGGGTTTTTCCCGGTTTCCTTACTATCGTTGTACGATTGTTCCAGGGGCTGTCACTCTCTTCAATAACATTTAAAGCCAACATATTATCAACTTCTGCGTAAACTATCTCTTGGACTGCTGGTGAAATCGGGTAGTGTCTTTCTTTAATCGGGTTTGTGCCCTCTTTTAATTTAATCTCGTGCTTTTCCAACCCTGTGCAACCGAGACCTTTTTCCTCGAAAGCTGGAAACTTATTGATCACTATTTTTAATTGCTGTTGTTGTTCTTTGTTTAAATCATGCATTTGAGTTTTGTGGCTTGAGTCACTCTCATGAATTTTTTTCACCAGTTCGATGTTTAGCTCGTTTACCGCAAAAATTTCCGGAGCTATCTCGAATTTTTCCCAGAAATCTACTCCGAGGTATATACTCTGTTGTAGATCCGGACATAAATAAAAAGTAATCACGTGGGATTCACCTTTATGTTCCACGTTTAATTTGATTTTACCCAGAACTCGGTGAGATTGTCCCGCTGCCGTATAAACATTCAGTCCTGTTTTCGAATATTTTGAATCCAAATTTTCTACAAATTCTTGGCAATTTTTCCCAAGTACACTAATTGAAGCTCCAGAATCTAATAAGCCTCGGTACTTTTTGCCTCCAATTAAGATTTCGGCGTATGGTCTTGGATCGGAATATGATACCAACTGATTTATGGACTCCGCAATTAGTTTCCTCGTGAATTTTCTTTTTGCATAACTAGCCCTAGCTTTTAAAATTTGCTTATATTTTCTTAAAGGCAGATTTTTCGCTGGTTTGTCAGCTATCTCATCAGTATTTACTACACTTGCGCGCTTAGGCTGTTGGTTTTGAATTAAATCGCTTTCTTGATTAAAAATTCTTTGACGAATTAATTTATAATTTTGTTCACGCACTTCTCTAGGTAGATAATGTCTTATTTGAGAAAATTTTACTGGGGTTGTTGTTCTTGGTTCTGCTGTTGTGGCTGATTCGTTTGTTGTTGTTGTTGTTGGGATTGATGACTTTGTTGTTGTTGAGGTAATTGGCGATTTTGGAATTGTTGTGGAGGTAGTTGGTGATTTCGAAATGGTTGTTGTATTGATCGATAGTTCTTCTGTTGTTGTTGTTGTTGAAGATCCGGGGCGCTTCTCGACGAACGTGGTTCCCCCGTCGAAACCGCGCTCCGTTTCGAGTTTCCCCGTTTCCGACAAGTCTCGCAATTTGGGGTGACTACATCCGGTTTGCCACATTTATAACAAAAATAATTCAACTGTTCGGATGGGCAGTCGACAAAATAGTGACCTTCCTCACGACAATTCCAACATATTACTATATTATTAATGGCCTCTATTTCACCACATTGATCGGTTGGTTCCTCGATGTCATATTGCAATTCATTTACATAGCGCCGTGCAGTTTGCATTTGTCGAGAGATTTGTGGCTGAACCTGCCTATTATCCCTTCGAGGAAAATTTCGTTCCGCTTCGTTGCACTCGTTACGTAATTGTTCGACTGAAGCAACCGACATCGGATAAACAATACGACTGACACTTTCCTTAACATTTCTTTTTAAAATTTTTATCATGTCGCCTTCCGTTATCGGTTGTACTAGCCTGGAACGTAACCGGTTCATGGTATGAAAGAAATAGTCTATTGGCTCGTTAACTTGTTGCTTTCGCTCTACCAAATCCCTCATCATTTCAAAATTCGAACGGTTAGTACGATATTGACCTAGCAGAGCACTTCGAAGACCTCCCCAATCCGTTATGACGTGGTTCATTAGATACCACCAATACCAGTCGTTTGCGGATCCTGTTAATAACAGGTGAAAATCCCGCAACAATTCTAGCCATGGGATATTGTAGTGGGATTGTAAGTGTTCGATCCTAAATATAAATTCCTCAATGCTGAGTTTATTGACGTCGCCGTCAAATACTACTCCTAACTTATCAACCCTAATCTGTTTTTGATCAAAACCCTGAATCGCGTTTGCGGCGTTAACCTGCTTTGGATATTGAGTCGGAAAATTTTGAGTAGCCTGACCACTCCTATTACCGAAAAAATTTACTAATGGTACACTCGGACCTAAGTTTGCCTCTCCAAACGCTAAAGACGCATTATTATTTCTATACAGGTTATCAGACCGGTAACTGTTAGGACCATAGTTGTAACCAGTGGGAATATTCTGAAAGAAATCCCGATCACCTTTGCTATTATTTGAACTCCTGCCATTAACCGGGTTGTTAGGGAAAGGGTTCATATTATTATTGCCGCCGGCACCATTCATTGATTGATCGTTCACGGTACTGCCGATTGGATTTCCAGGTCGCATATGCGTTGGGTTTTCCACAGAAACGGGCACCGTTTGACTAAATTGTGACGTTTTTGCAAGCCTCTCTACTATATTTGCCAGATTTTCCATAGTTTTCTTGACGCCTGTCATTTCATCTTGGAATGTTTTTGTCACTCCCGCCATATGTTCTTGTACCTTTTTTTCAACTCTTTTCTCCAGTTCGCGTTGAACGACCAATGCCTCATCTGAAACCAATTCCCTAACCTCCGGATCTAGATTTTCCGTCGGAATATTCCCACCAGTTAACAACTGATTCCCAGTCACTACTGGTTGACTTGAAGCTCCTGCTCCTTGGGGACTCATTATCCGCTGCGAGTAATCGAAAAACCCCTGTTGAGAGTTCTGTTCGCCGTTTTGGGCCATTTTCCTAGATCTACTATATTTTGTTTGTTTGGGAATGGTAGGCTGATAAGACCTATTTAAATCAAATGCCTGTTGCAAAACTCTTTTTCGATTTTTCGCTTGTGATCGAGTTCCTGTACTCATTACTTGATTACAAGCTACAAATAAAGATCTCGTAATTTATATACACTTACGAAAATCTATAACACCAATCAAGTCAATTAAATAACGCAAACGCAAGAGTAAAAACAAATGTTTAATAAAATTTGCCAAAATAAATGTTTTAATAATACACAGAACAAAAAAAATAAGAATGTAAAAAAAAAATATTACGATCTAAAAAAAACAAATATGATTTAATTAATAAAAAAAAACTAAACTAAAATTTAATCATGCACTACGTACTAAAATATATAAATTATAAATTAAATAAGCAAAAAAATAAAAGTAAATAAATAATAAAAAAAATAAATATATCCTTAACCTATATTTTCAAAAATAACTACTAAAAGAAAACTAATGTACTAAAAATTAAACATAAAGAAAACTAACTAATCTAAAAAAAAATTTTTTTTTTTTTTTTTTGTAAAAATAAAAATCTATATATATCTACTAGCGAATTGTAAAAAAAATAATTGACGATTCTATTTTAAATTTAGCGAATTAAAAAAAACTAAAAATGTTAATAAAAATAATATATTTAAGAAAATTTGATATATAGAAAAAATATTCGTTAAAACAAATCAATGAACAAAAAAAAATATTTAGAATTAGAAATCAATGTCAAAAAAAAATATCGTGAAGACGGGCTCGGTTAGTTAAATAAATTTAAATAAATTAATAATAATAAAAAACTTATATACACCAAGTTGTGATAAAACAAATTTACTTTACTAATAAACCTATAAATCGAATTCTTTCTCGAACAAAAATCTGAAATCCTGGGTGTATATAATAAAAATAAAAAAAAATTATCTCGAAAAAACTTAGAAAAATTACGTATTGGTAAAAAAAAAATTAAGTTATATAAAAAAATCGAATAAAATTATTAAAAAAAAAAATTTGTGTTAGATAACACAAAAAAATTAAATATAAAAAAAAAATCTCAAAAACAAATATCTTAATTCTCGCGAACTTTCGCTAAAAAAATATATATATTTTATTTGCTCTTGTAAAGCTGCTGAAACAAAAAACAAATACCAAAAATTTTAAGAAAATAAATTTAACAAAAAAATTAAAAAATAAATTTAACAAAAAAATTAAAAAATAAATTTAAAAAATTTTAAAATTTAAAAAAAAAATTTTTTTTTTTCAAATACAAAAATACAAATCTACACATACGGGCTTGTTGACGTACGGTGTGAGGATAATGGATATGTGTGTGGACTCAGAAACAAGATTAATATGCGCCTGTCTTTCAGGCCTCAAAACAAAACTGTTCAATTATTATAAAAAAAATTTAATTTTTAATCACGCGATGACTCTGTGCGCCGTGTCCTTCCGTATCATTATCACTTGCTTATTACCGTGATAAGCTTTCGGAAAGCACAATTACTCATGCGGTAATCCGATTCTACGGCCACTTTTCTTGTAGTTAGATCATGTGAACTTTTGGACAGCTGAGCCTTTATGCTTCCACTCGCCTTGGCACTGTTCACAAAGACAAGGTCAAGCCTTCCTTTGGGCCTTAAGGTTTCAGGGCCAAAGTTCGTGGATGCACAAATGCTCATGCTCGTCCACCGGTTCACATTCTCTGAAATGAAAATTTATTAAGAGGAAATTAATTTAATATACAAAAAAATGGACACTATAAACATTCAGTGAGGTATTCTGATTCATTGATCATTCATCACGTTTGATTCATATTGTCCTTGGAACTTTGTTGAAGGCTGCGTGATTCTCTGTTGATCTACAATCTTTGAATTCTAATCACATATCGAAAATTCTGTTTTCGATCTGGGCCTTATCGGTTTCTAGAAACCAAACGATGGTAGACAAATCCAGAGAATCACACCCCTATTTGGGCTATTACTGAAAAATTAGTATTCTATGGATGTGGTATATTTTGATGACACATATACCTTTTTACAATAGAACCGGTTTCCGGTTCCAAAATTCATGCCATTGGGCGCCATACTGTTACATGCCCCCAACGGCACTGTAGTGGTGATGCCAGCTAGCTCAAAAAAAACACATATCGGGGTGTTGGTTCCAACCCGCCACTACAGCCCAGGGGCAAGCACACTGTAAAAAAAAAAAAAATTGCCAAAATTCAAAATTCAAAAAAAAAACGCTAAACAAACAAAAAAAAAAAACAAAAATTGAACATCGTTATTGAGGGAGGATTAGGTGGCAAACTTCCTCCACATTGCCCTCCCAGCCGTGGTCACCATCTGTGGTCCTGCAGAGGTTTTTTTGGTGACCCCCAAATCCCACACACACACTTACTCCCACTTACCTCACACCATCAACCTAGCCCTAAAAAACTAAATTCAACGAGACATTATTTTCTTTTATACATATATTAAGACATTCTTTTATTAATGCAAAAACCTTAACCTAACAAATAAAAAAAACATAAAAATTTTAAACTAATGGATAAATTGGCAATGGTCGCTCGATAATTATCATAAAAAAAAACAATTTCAAACAAAATAAAGTAAAAAGCATAATAAATAAAAAAAAAATGTATTTACGTTAAAAAATTAAATTTTTTTACCCGGGTAGTTCATTTAAAACGATTACAAAAAAAAAAACCCACTAGATATTAGCATTACCCCGGGCAAAATTTTACTAAAAACAAAATTTCAAATGGAAATAAAAAAACTCTATATAATAAAAATTGAAATAAACAAAAAAAAAACGGATAATTACGATACAAATTTAATCACCGAGCGAAATCATAAAAAAAAAAATTGCACAGTAAAAAAAAAAATTAAAATAAAATAAATAATAAAATTTAAAAAAAAAAAAAATTTAAAAATAAACAAAAAAAATATACATATATAACCGCAATTGCTTAACGGTGCCGCAATTTAAAAAAAGAATTGTTAAAAAAAAAAAAATGAAGTCGATAATACTTTTACGGTTCTAATACTGCCGCTAAATACCGGTACACAAAAAAAAACAAAAAAAAATCTGCTTGCCTACCATTTTTTTTCACTCGCCCGACTCCATTTTTGAGTCTCGATAAAAAAAAAATAAAAAAAAAACGTTAATTTTCGCTATTTCACTGCCCTACCTAAACGAGCTCTTTTAGGTGGCCTTATCCTGGCCAAAAAGCCTATGTCTTTTTTTTGGAGCGAGGTAACGGTGGCTTTCACCGACCTTTCCCTTTTTTTTTCTTTGCTTGTCTCCCGGTAGGCTTCACACGAATAAAACAAAACACTTAAAAATTCCGGCACTCACAATATAATGGAATAATAAAAAAAAAATTAAATTTAAAAAAAAAATTTGTAAATATAATCCTATTTAAATTTTTGTTTATTTATGACGTTATTAATTTATTTTTTTTTCTTTTCTTCTTGTTTTTCACTGGGGTGCTTGGAGCAACACTATACTCTGGGAGCTCGATGGAACTCTACTATGGATTCTCTCTTCTTCCTTTTTTTTTTTTTTTTGAATCCCGCAAAAATTATCCGACACAAAGGCAACGTGCCAAAAATTAATTTTTAAAAATACCTGGAGGTAACACCACTTTTTTCTCTTTCTTTTTATCTTTTCTTCTAATCTTCGGGTTCCTGGGTTAGAGTGCTGTGCGGTCTGTCCTCGCCAGCGTTATCGAAAACAAGCTCCCCCGTCCCTTCACCGATTCCTTTTTACTTCCTTATGGATAAATATAAACTTCCTCCTCCAGGCCTCACTCCCTACAATTCACCACAACACAATAAAATTTTATTTATTTATTTTTTTTTTTTATTATTAAATATTTATACCGCCTTACCGCTTTTAATAAATAAATTATACAAAAAAAAAATTATTTAACGGACCCTTCTTGTTTTTTTATTTTATACACTCCGTCTTCTTTCCCGACCTGGTAAGTATGTGGTTAGTATGTTGTAGGTTTGTTCACAAAAAAATTAAATGCCGACACAATCGACAGACAGACCGCACTTTACTTGATTTTGTTTATATAATGGCGTTTGTTTATTAAAATTGCCGTATATATAGGCTCTTTCTATTGGAAATTTTTAATAAAAACCTAAACAAAAACAATTACCAATATTATCAGTTATTTTAGCGGACGATCATACCAACAAAAACATACCGACACCAATACAAACATGTTTCTTTAACATTTACCCTTTTTTTTCGCAAGTGGGGACCGGTTGTGTTATAACATCCCTGTATTCAATCACCATGAGATGATACAATACACCTGCTGACAACTACACCCCAAACCACTATTTTTTCTACATTACACTAAACGAACACGCACCACGTTGCAGAGAAAAACTAAAAAAAAAACAAATAAAACTTAAACGGACAAAATAAAACCAATTTTAAATAATACAAACAACCAAAAAAAAGAACGAACAGCAGGATCAATAAAAAAAAGGAGGCCGAAATCAAAAAAGAGGAACACCCATCACACGGACCGACACGGAACATCAGAAAAAGGTATGTATGCATATTTTAAATATACGTTTTGTTAGCGTTAAATCTATATCTTTATATTTGTATTATTTGTTTCAAAAAAATAAAAATTGTTATGACGTTTCACTTGTTGATGTCTAACTGCGATTATGACGATTGTCCTCACCACGTCTAACTACATCTTTATAATCATGCATACGCCTCATACGTGCAATACATTCCGGATCATCATCTATTTGTTGTTCGATTTCAGCTCTTTCCTCTTCATCCACTTATTTGGTTATCTGATCTATCCTAATTCTGTTTGGACCTTCACAGAGATCATATTCTTGACAACGTCGTAGGAAGTCTCTAATAAATATCAGCAACCCTTAAGGCATCAGCTCGATCCTGTTCATCGCGTTTTGGGGACAATTTACTCAAAAAAAATAAGGCAACAAGAGATATTGAAATGATTCGGTGAGCATTTCATCACTCACTTCATTGGCGCTAAACATACCAATTTGACTTACAATTCAAATTGTTTTATGCCTAATTTACTTTAACGCGGATTACGGACAGGAACAAGGTGCCCGCCAAACTGTCTTGTGTGCCGACAAAAAAAAAGGTAAGTTTTCTTCAATATTTATATAAAAACAAATACTAAAATCCCCCTCTCTTCCACACAGATAGTTTTTTTCCAGCTCATCCGCAACAGTTTCCAGATCACATTTTTTTGCTTCAGTCGAACAAAAACACAATAACAAAATACATGCAATGCAAGAACACTCTCGTCGAATATCTTGGGAAAACCAAAAGCCTGGGAATTTGAAAATTTTTCTGGCAACACAGATTTGATATTAATTCAAATGACACCCTGTGTATTTAGTAACAAAAACCGTTTGTCAATTCACAAACCGTGCAATGTTGCCATATCTTCCAAAACTACAATTACCCATTTAGCATTCAATATTCCGATTACTTGGTTACATTTTTTATTTTGTTTTGCTATCAAGTTTCTTCGCATAGAGAAACAACAAATGTTATCAATATCTGAAAGAAAAATGTTTTAATTTGTTTTAAATAAATTAAAAATGACTATAACAAACACTATTCCATCATATGTTTGCATCAATTGTGGACAAAAAGTAAAGGAGTTATTTAAGAAATACAGTAATACTGTAAAAGCGGTCAACTGTGTAAGTGGCTCTCTTAGAAACTTCTTCATATCCAAAGGTTTTAATCATAAATCTCTTCCAGGATAAATGCCACAATGTGGCAGACAAGTATATAGAATTTGAACCAGTCATAATATTGGTAGACTCTATGCTATTATCTCAACAAGCTTATCGTCATGCCCTGTTTAATAGAGATTTTAAGGTAGGTCATAAAATAAATCTATAAATCAATTGAATTTAATAAAAATCCTATCATTTATGTAGCTCTTCTGGAAATTGTCTTTAATGTTATTACTATTGGAATCCTTTACATTATGGCGAGACAAACGTGAGCAATCAAATGGTGATGTTAAACGAAATATGGTAAATGAACATGGTTTTTATATATGTTGTGCCCAAAATATATGCGGTAAGTTTAAATTAATTTACAATTTTTATAGTCTATCATTTACTTTTTAACGATTTTTTTCCATTTATTTCTTTAGATTACCTTCTCTGCACTTTCCTACTTTTACTGATCACACTAGTTTTAAGGAAACATATAATTTTACACACGGGCTTGAAACGTTTTGGTTTTGTTTTACTAAAGGCTAATGTGTTGGCCAACTTTTCCAAATTCTTTCTGTTACCCATTATGTTGTGGCGTGAAAATACCACAGATTTTGGTGCCGCTTTACATCATACTCTAGTTACGGGCCATCATTTGTGTTCATTGGTTTTCGTCTATGCAGTTGTTAGTCGTTTTCGGGCACTGCAAGCTGCCTTAGTTGTCTTACCAGCTTATATTATAAAAGAGTTTCTCATGCAACACTTGTCCAAGTATATGGAAAGTCAATTTGCGGATAATACATAAAGAAAACTCGTAATATTATTTTATTTGTATGTTGTACGCAAACAAAAAATTGAACAGAGAATAATAAACATTATCAACCGATCGATTTTTATATAAAATTTAAAACAAAAAATTTGTAAATTGACTTATTTAGACCTATTTACTCAAAAGAAACTTGTGGCACGTAAAGCCCGTAAATCAAATGAGAGCACTGCCTTCCATAAGTCCATTTGGCAGATACATATGTTACGTTAAAAAGAGGAATCTGAAGTGAAGATACTCTTCACAACCGACTTATGTTTAAAAATATGACATACACTTAAGTCCGAAAGTCGGTTTGCTTCGAATATTACCGAGGATCAGATAAGTTATTTACCTACGAAAAACAAATTCTGAATGAAAATATGCTTATCTTCGCAGTGGAATTAATGGCTAAACAAAGAAGAAAATTGCATTTACAGATTTTAAAAATGTTTAAAACAAAACATTTTAGACAGTTTTTTCTCTCTGCTGTAAACTGTATAAAAAATTGGACTTATTCTCCTTTCACTTGGCTAAAAATATTGTATTTATATATAAAAATTGTTAGGCTCACAATTTGGTTTTAAAAAATTACCCTAAGGTTTGAAAAGTGCTGTGAAACCTTACAACAAATCTAAATTTATAAAAAAATCGTCTGTTTTAAGAAGTTACACTGTATTTAGGAAAATGTGTATTCTATGATTAATTGTAGTGTAAACAAAAACTAAATAAAAAAAAAGTTAAGTACTTACCAAGTTTTAATTGTAACTCCTCGCTGATAAGTCTATCACTAGGTCACAAATAACAAACTTTTGTCTGTTATTTGTTTCTAGCATACTTTTTCTCATGGATTTGGACCTACTGAACACGAAAATGAATTTTAAAAATTTTTCTGTCGATTGGTTTGCGAGATACAAATTTTTTAATTTTTTTTTTTTAATTTTTGGAGGTACACTTACTATTTTGAGCATATCTTTAGTCTTCTTTGACCTATTTTATCCTACTACTACTCAAATTAAAGACAATTGAGCCGTCTACAACTTATTCTCAGAAAATTTTCAAATCGGGTTAGTAGTTTTGATGTTGGCGGCTTAAAAAGGTTAAAAAACTGCGTTTTTTTAGTAAAAATGTGGCTGAAAAATTCATATAAAAATTCATATAAAATGTAAAACGCGATGTTAACAGCGATTTTAATTTTTTTACGTATAGCTGACACTTTTCCAAAGAAAATAAGCCCTTACTTAACAAAATCTGATGACAAATGGCTTATTATTTTTTTGGTAAACGACCGAAATTCCGCTATTTCACGATTTTTTGATTTTCATTATTTGCACAGCTTACCTACCCAACGCAAACGAATAAATACATTTGAACTTAATTTAAAATAAACAAAGTAGTCTTCGTATATTTTTTTTAATTTATTTACAGCACTACATGCTCATACATATTTAAACATAAGGAGACACGGTTATCAATTGCATTTCAAAACTGTCTGTGAAAGTGTAAAGAAGTTAATATTTAGAAAACGCAAGGAAGACAATGAGTAAAAGACTACGTGTGTTCGAGTGTTTGAACGATCCAGACAATTTCTGCAATGTTTGTGGCCAGTTTATAAAAAAAAATCACGCACACAAGTTTACTCCAGCAGTACAATTGCACTATTTGAATTATTTTGGTATTTCACCAAATATCACAGAACCATGGACACCTAAGTCGCTGTGTGATCTTTGCTATATAATCTTAACCAACTGGGCAGCTGGCGGAAGGTAAGAATTTTTATTTAAACACATTATACATAGCGAATATAGTAATTTATTTTAATTTTAGCCGCCATATGAAATTCGATACACCAATGATGTGGAAAAAGCCGCTATGCCATTCCACAGACTGTTATTTTTGCCTCACCACAAACAGTGGGGTAGGAAGATTTTTTAAATGGAACTACGCTCAAGTGAGATCGTTTGCGCTTCCAGTACCACATTCGCATGATGTGCCATATCCAGTGTGCCCTGGTGCATCTCTTCAAAAAGCAGAATCGTCAGAAGAAGAGTCTGAGTCAAATGCAAGCGAATTTGAGCCGGGTGCAAAGCGAAAATTACTGTCACAGGCCGAACTAAACGATTGGGTGCGCGATTTTGGTCTCACTAAGGAGAAATCCGAACTTTTTGCGTCTCGGATGATACAGTGTGGATTTGCGGCTTCAGAAGTGAAAGTATCAGCGTACAGAAACCGTCACAAGGAGTATGCAAAATTTTATACAAAGAAAGACCAAATATGTTTTTGCAGCGACATTTCAGGCTTGTTCTAAGAGCTTCACCAAATTCACAACCCCAACGAATGGAGGTTGTTTATTGACAGCAACAAAGAGAGCTTGAAGGCAGTTCTCTTACATAATGGGAATGAAAAGCCATCTGTTCCTATTGCTCATGCGGTTCATTCAAAGGAGAACTATGAAACTATGGACATTTTGCTGAAATGCATAGAGTATAGGAAATACAATTGGAAAATATGCGCCGACCTTAAAGTTGTGGCCATTCTGTGTGGACTCCAAGGAGGCTATATGCGACATTGCTGTTTTCTGTGCCTTTGGAATAGCCGCGCTGATGATCAGCATTATATAAAAAAAAAATGGCCGGTACGAACGAAACCTGTAGTTGGAGAAGCGAATGTTCAGCGCAAACCACTAATAGAGAACCGTGAAAATATAATACTTCCGCCGCTGCACATAAAATTGGGTTTGATTAAAAATTTTGCCAAAAAATTAGACAAAGAAGGTGAAGCTTTTGCCTATTTACGGTCAATTTTCCCTTACCTTTCGCTGGCAAAAATTAAAGAAGGAGTCTTCGCAGGACCCGAGATAAAAAAAATGTTGAAAGATGAAAAATTCCCAAAGCTGTTATCACCCATCGAAGCCGCAGCATGGAATTCCTTCAGGCTTGTTGTGGAAAACTTTTTAGGAAACAACAAAAGCCCGAATTATAAGGACATAGTTGAGGATCTGGTAAAGAACTATGAAGCCATGGGAGTGCACATGTCACTTAAAATACACTTTCTGGATTCTCATTTGGATTTTTTCCCTGAGAATTTAGGAGACGTGAGCGACGAACACGGCGAGCGCTTTCATCAGGAATTGAAGGCTATGGAACGACGCTATCAGGGCAACTATGACACGGCTATGATTTGTGACTATATTTGGACCCTAATACGTGAGACCGATTGCAGCGAATACAAAAAACAAAGAAGAAGTCAGCAGTTTTTCCACATGGTATAAAATGTACACTTATATCTTTGTTTTTACTCATTTTTTTGTGCGTTGATTTGCTTAATTTAATTAGTTAGTTTAATTTCGTTAGTTTAGCTAATTGTGCGATACATTGAGCATGTAGTGCTGTAAATAAATTAAAAAATAATATACGAAGACTAATTTGTTTATTTTAAATTAAGTTCAAATGTATTTATTCGTTTGCGTTGGGTAGGTAAGCTGTGCAAATAATGAAAATCAAAAAATCGTGAAATAGCGGAATTTCGGTCGTTTACCAAAAAAATAATAAGTCGGCCATTTGTCATCAGATTTTGTTAAGTAAGGGCTTATTTTCTTTAGAAAAGTGTCAGCTATACGTAAAAAAATTAAAATCGCTGTTAACATCGCGTTTTACATTTTATATGAATTTTTATATGAATTTTTCAGCCACATTTTTACTAAAAAAACGCAGTTTTTTAACCTTTTTAAGCCGCCAACATCAAAACTACTAACCCGATTTGAAAATTTTCTGAGAATAAGTTGTAGACGGCTCAATTGTCTTTAATTTGAGTAGTAGTAGGATAAAATAGGTCAAAGAAGACTAAAGATATGCTCAAAATAGTAAGTGTACCTCCAAAAATTAAAAAAAAAAAATTAAAAAATTTGTATCTCGCAAACCAATCGACAGAAAAATTTTTAAAATTCATTTTCGTGTTCAGTAGGTCCAAATCCATGAGAAGAAGTATGCTAGAACCAAATAACAAAATGGCTGTTGCCTAGTGTATTTTACAAATTACTGCATATTCCATATAAATTGTGAAGAATTGGTCTTCTAAAGCGCACAGATGTATTTAATTTATCTAACAAGTCTTTTAGGCAGCAGGAATTTGTTTAATTTAGCTGGATTTCAATAATTTTAATCACAAAGGCTTCATGTTTCCAACGAGGCAATATTATCGCCAATGAAACGATGGGCCTATTCGGAAATGCAAATCAGCTGTTGTCGATGCTTGTTTGCTTTACATTTTTGAACGTAATAGAATTGAAAATTTGATAACACATTTAATTTGTGAGTTTGATTTTGGATTGCACCCATTTCGACTCTAAAAAATACAAAAATAAAAATAAATTAAAGAAAAAAATTAAATAATTAACAAATTTTATACTTACTCTTCCATTGCATCAGTCATTTTTGTGATGCGTGTTTGCCATTTGTTTGCGCTCTTTTAACGCACATCATATGCATTTTCGAACATCTGACATTTGCAGTGTTGCCATATGGTGCTGAGCCCGTTCGGAAATACATCACTGCGCTGCTTCTGATGCGCACTTGTGATTAGTTTGCGATGCTCAAGCAAATCTGCTAATGCCAGCAGATTTGCTTGAGCACCAATTGCAGACTCTAAAAAATACATAAACAAAAAAATAGAGAAAAAAATGAAATATATAACAAATTTTACACTAACTCTTCCATTGCATCATTTTTGTGATACGTGTTTGCACTCTTGTTACGCACATTTTATGCATTTTCGAACATCTGACATTTGCAGTGTTGCCATTATGATGCTTTTATAAGCGCGATGCGTTTCACATGTAAAGCAGCGATGCATTGTCAAACAGGCCCGATTTTGCAAACACTATGTGCATCACATGCAAAGAAGAGATGCATTTCCTAGCAGGCTTGATGTTTTTATTACCTTGAAAATTTTAAATTATTTAACAAATGCATTTTTGATTGAAAAATCAATATTAAAACATACCTTCCTCATGTCTTTTTGAATTTGTTTAAAATGTCCCATTATTTTAAAGCTGGAACTAGATTTCATATACAATCTAGCCATCTAAATTACCGTCCATTCAGAGAAATTTCAATTTTCCATTAAACTTTGTCAATATTATGTTGGTATAGTAACAAATTGAAGGTTTACCAACGCAACCTCCTATTTCAAAAATTACTGATCTTCCAGAGAGACAAAAAGCATTTTATAATAAACTTTTGACATTTTTTAATTAGCATTAGTAAACCTTCGAAATATTTATTAAAATACATCCCAAAATGTTAATGCGACTCTTTGTTTTCTGTTTTCTGATTTTTTTTATTATTATTATTAATTTGTATTTTTATTTATTATTAATAATTAATTAAATTGTGATTATGATCCTAATGAAATTTATGCATGTAGTACGTAGTTTCTTGTTTTTATCCTCTGCTAATTTATTGTAATTCACTTAAAATTAAATCTTATATCACTATAATTCGTTTAGTTTATGCATATTATTTATTGTTTGTTGTTTCGATCACTTAAACATAATGCTGAACTTGTTTATAATCTCAACATGTTTCATTATGCGTAGAGAAGCGATGGTGTTTCGCTTCTTACGAGTCAAAAATGTATTTTAAAACAAATTTTTTGTTGGTGTTTTTTTCGATTTAAATATTATTGCTATTTAGAGATATTGAAGTTAGTAGATAATATATTTTTTAAAAAATATAAATTGTGTTTTCTATTTTTAGTTTAGTTAAGTTGCATTAAAAATTGGAAAATATTAAAAAAATATATATATTATTATAAGCTAATTAGATAAAAACAAACATCAACAACTCGTTATGGAGTGTTAAGAAATTAAAAAAAAAAATAAAAAAAAAAATCTAAATAAGGATGGACAATGATTGTGGTTTAAAGGGAGAAAAAAGCAGAAAGTGGTTAGGGGATTTATAAAAAACAAGCCATATTTTTGTAAATCC
Organism: Eustalomyia histrio; assembly: GCA_949748255.1. Classification (NCBI taxonomy): domain Eukaryota; kingdom Metazoa; phylum Arthropoda; class Insecta; order Diptera; family Anthomyiidae; genus Eustalomyia; species Eustalomyia histrio. The sequence continues at coordinate 158,340,348 of OX456524.1, read as the reverse complement.
CAAACTGTCACACTGTTTCTTTTCAAATGCCTTAAATCTCCTTTCGTATATTGCTTACAATATAATTAATTATAAATAAGTATAATAATTATAATTAATAATTATTATTTTCATTCTGTTAAAGAAAAAAATATTTGCACAAGACCTTAAACGAATGCATTGTTCATTTTAAACTATCTGAAATATGTAATTTTACTAAACAACTAGCGTTTGTTTAGATCTCTTAAAGGCTAATGAATTTCTTACAACAAACGGTGCAGGAGGTGGTTTGCTTTCCTTTACACATCTTAGCTATTATCTAAAATAATATCGCCACTCGTAATCACATGGCTGCTATATTTCTGGGTGTCTTTAGACTCTAGGAAGTCATATTCCAAGATGATGAAGAGGAACATGATGAACAGTCGTCACTTTCGGGAGTGATATTTAGATTGTGTGGTGTCGTTGGACCCCAGATACGGACTGTCGAATCATCACTGGCTGAGGCCAACAATGAGGGGTAGACGGGATTCCAGGATACACAATTAACCGTTTTAGTATGACCAGCCAATTTGGCCAAGGGTTCTTCGCGTTTTATATGCCAAATACACACATGCTTGTCCTCACTGCCGCTGGCAACAAAACTTTCATTGACGCCTCCAAAACACGAGTGTATAGCGAAATTACTTTGACGTATGCCCTGAAAGACGCGTACGATACATTTATCCTCAATGTCCCATAAATGAAGACCTTGACTTGAAATATTTAACAAGGCTAAACGATCAGCGGAGTTAACTGAAAACGTCATGATTGGATGTGATTCTTTAAGCACATCAAAGTCAATGCGTGGGTTATCAAAGTTGTACCTGCAAACAAAAAGAAAATTTAGCAATTTTTCAGTTTTACAGTTTAAAAAAAAAATATTATTTCTTGTTTTTAAATAATCTTCCGCAAACAAAAATTGGTTGTAAAATTTTACACAAGAACTCCCTTGTTTTGCGCTAATTTCTTTATTACTTACCCTCTTATGCGGTAGTGATTGTCAGCGGCTAATATAGTCTTGTTATCGGACCTAAAGGCTACACTATTTATACGTACACCCTCCCATGAATCCAGCACGGTACCTTTGAGATCGCACAAATAAAATTGTCCCTTTTGGCCACCACATACAAATCGTGTACCATCACGATTGAATGTCCCACACGATAAACTGTCTTCCTGATTCATATTGTTCATTTTCATTAGTAGGCGACCATCGTCTACATTGAAAATGCATATTTCTGTTGAATCCTCGGGACCACCAATTAGCACTAACTTAGAATCAGGACTCCAGCTGATAAACGCTACGCTCATCTGTGATTGGCTGTCCAGAACTCGACGTTGTTTCAATTGTAGCTTATAGGGGTCTACATCCCAGATAATAACGGCGCCATCCTTACTACCAGTTGCCAATTTAAGACCATCTGGTGAAAATTTACAAAACCATACCTCATCGCAGTGATCGGAGAGTATTTGCACGGTTTGCAGGGGGAAACCATCTGTGGCACAACAATGGTCAGTTAGCAGTGATACATTTTGTAAATTTGTTTCCCAGGCCATATCATGAAAAAGGCAATTCTGTGTCTGCAATTCTACGGCCTGTTGTAGTAATGCGCGCAAGCGACGTGGTGCCATCATCACTGAAGCTGGCAAAAAAGTTTGTAAACGTTCCATGACCAAAGCCCGCGAAAGTATACCCTTGCCATCCCACTTGGCACGCTGATAAAGATCATTGTTATTAGAACACATCATGTATGATGACAATTGATGGACACGCGAAATATTGTGTTGCAATGGTGTTAGCTCATTGCGCAGCACATGCAAAGCATCCAAAGGACAGCCATCATCAAGATTTTCTAAATATTTTTGTTCCAGCAAAATGAATTTCATTTCAGTTATAGTCGATGGTTTGCCATTGTCTATCAGGGCTTCTAATTCCTGAAAGGAGAAAATTTTTAATAAAAAATATTATATTTTGAAGAAAAAAAAGTAAATAAATATTGAGTTAAAATGTACAAGCGTTAGTTTAGAATATATGTTTAGCCACCTAACACTTGGTCGAAATATAAATTTGGAAAATATAATTGGAAAAAAGTAAAGAAAAAAAAAATTAAATAAAAAAACATCGTGTAAATAAATTCGAGTCATATCACGTTAAGCACGACCCATTAACATATCGCAATAATCAGTTAGCTACTAACTGGAACTTTATCTGACACATTTGTTGTTAACATATAAAATTTGAATTCAACGCTTGGTTATTTAAATCAAAAAAAAAATTAATTTTTAATAAAAAAAAATTGTTTTTTATCAAAAAAAAAAATTATCTTTGAAAAACAAGTAAACAAAATTAGTCAAAATATTGTTGCTATTTCGCCTTTTTAAATCGTTGATTTATTTACTTTAAAAATGGTTCTCTTGTTGGTGTACTCTCTTTGTTATCAATTCTAAAACCCCAATAAAAAAAAGTGAAAAATATTTATGAATATATTTATGAATCTGTATTGTGAAAGATAGACACAAAGCAAATATGAAAATCCCGATAACAAATCAAAACAAACAAAACTCCAAAATGCAACGCATACAGCAACATTAAGAACAATATGCTCTTGATTAAAGAGTAAGGTAGAAATCATATTTACAAGTAATAACAAGATAACAACAAAGAAAGATTAGGTTACATTCGCCCATCTGAATGAAAAGAATGTGTAATACATATATTTGCTGTTTTTTAATAATAAAAAAACAAAGAGAGAGTAAAGCAGTTCGGAAAATACAACGTCTCTCGATAACCATACTAGCCCAGAAATGCACATTGGATCGTATGAATACCACTGGAATAACGTAAAATATAAACTTAAATCTTAAATAAAATAAGTATACTCGAAACCAGATTAAAATTGATCAAAATATTCGTATATTCCCCTATTACTAAAAAATATTTCTAACAGGCGCTTTATTTTGTTTCAAATTTAAATCCGCTTAAAGTAAAAAAAATATAGTAAGTAGGTACATTCTGAATTGAATATAGCGAAGGGAATAATTTTTTGAGAGATTGTTTATATTTTTTTTTGTTACAGTTATAAAATATACCTTAAAAAACTGAGCACAAAATTAAGCTTTAAAATTTGGACAAATATTATTCTTATAATTCACAATTAAGGGCACAAAAACTACATTTTTATAAAATTTTGACAGCTTGTGTATTTTAAGGATCTCGGATTATCCATTTTAGATTAATAGCGTTTTAACTGAAATTTCTATTTACTCTATTAGAAATTATTATTTAAATTAACAAATTTTCCCGGTGTCCTGGCTCCCATCTAGGTCCTTATAAAATAAAAAAAAATGTTTAAATTACTTTGAGGGATGGCCGATAAGGCAACATTGCGCAGTGGAAAATCCTTATCATATTTAAAGAAAAAAAAACATTTTTAAAAATTTCTTCTAAATTTTAAATAAATTTGTATCTGGCATAATAGAAAACTGTTGTAACAATAAATATAAAAATTGAAAAGGCAACTTAAGGGATAAACAAATTTTACATACAAATTTTGACTGCCCATTTCAAAAATAAAGAGACCATTAAATAATATCATATCAATTTGAAATAACAAAACAAAAATAGTTATAACTTTGCAATTTTGCCAGTTTAGTTTAGTGTAGGCAAATCAATGAACGAACGTTTGTATAAACAAAAGATGAACTCATTGCTTGCTTTTATTCTGTTGTTGTTACTCCTGACACTGATTGCTTAGCACTATGCTGCTGCTAATGCTGCTACTGTGGGATTTTTTGATAGAAATGCAGTCGTGTAAAGAAAACCAAAAACAAAAATCAATGTTATATGATGGGAATAACACAAAGGAAAAATGGATTGGCGAGAAGGGAAAAGCATGCGGTTGTGTAGATATACTTAAGTACAAAAAGTTAATATTGAAGAGAGAAAGAAATACGAACGACAGTTTGTGTGTATAAATAAAATTCCATCTTATATTGAAGAAATTTTTTAATACACGACCAACAAAGTAAACAAAGAGCGATTAATACGGAAATGATAACTGCTATAGATAGAGGAAAATGAAAAGAAAATAAATATGTACTTATAAAGTTGAAGAAAGGCCCACAACTGCAAACACACAAACAATTTAAATACATATGCACCTCCCAAAAAACCCCACCATCATTGCGGATCGAATATGCTTTATTAACTGTCACAATTTCACAGTAATTTTGTTTTGTTTTCTTCTTATAGAAGTTGAATTTTCATTTATTTTTTTTTATACATTTTTATTTACTCATTTTACTATTTCACTCACCTTTAAGTCTGCATCTGCTTTACTCCATTCCCCTGATAACACATGTTCACGAAATTTGGTAGCTGCTGGATGTTCCAAATAGCACCCCGATTCAGTCATTAAAGTCTTGACCGATTTTTCCAAACCCAAATCTTGCAAATATTGACCAATTAAACGTATTGTTTCTTGATTAGACTTGCCCAGCCAAGAAATTGTTTTATTGGCCTCTTCATGATTATTTTGTTCATCAGGAGCATTTGGAGCTTCTGCGCTAGAATTATTATTGTTAATCGTACTATTGGCAGTGAAACCATTATGTTTGGAATCATGTCCATTGGTTGATATAGAATTATTTATGCTCGATGACCCGGCAGCCGAAGAGTCACTACCACCGCGACTACTTGTGCCAGCGGCCGCAGCTGAATTGGGCATTGCACTACTTTCCACAGTCGAAGCACTAAAAGATGAGGCACTCGATGAGGATGTGGAAGGATTCAAAGCCGAATTTTGCATATTCTCCGTCAAGCCTTCTACTAAACTGCCTCCACCAACTGAAGGCCTAGAGCCGTCCTGGTGTAGTTTATTTTTTTGGGCCTCTTGTCTTTTTGTATTGTTATTGTTACTAGTCGTGCTATTACTGTTGTTATTTATGTTATTACTGCTGCTGGTGTTGTTATTTATGTTTTGATTATTTGCTGCTGATTCACCTTTTGTCTGTTTTTCGCGATTATTTTGATTGCGTACAAACTCTTGTTGTTGTGCAGCCGCTCTTGAGGTTGTTGCTGTTTCTGTGTCTATGGGCACAAACGAACTGATACTCGTTGTTGTGTTTATTTCTTCTTCTGTTCTTGAAGTTGTTATTGCTGTCGTTGTGTTCGTTGTTTGTACTACTACTACTGCTGCTGCTGCTGCAGCTGCTGCGGCAGCTGCTGTTGATGTAGAGGCACCTCCTGCTGCAGAACGTCGTCCTTTTTTGCGCGGCGGCTGGTCCTCGGATGAGGCACCAGTTGCAGCAGCTTTTTTGTTGTTTCTATCAATTTTGAGTCTCTTTATAAAACACGCACTCCAACTAGGACCGCTACTCTGCTCTTACTCGTCGCCTTGCGCTTTTATGTGTATTCTCTCAGCCGCAAGCGCACTCAGGAACCTCGTATTCAGGTGCACCTAATGGTGCTTTTTGCCTTAGTGAAAAGTGAGCTAAAGTAATAACGACGAATACAAAATTTGATGCACACAACACTGAAAAAGAAATACAGAAAAATACATTATTCAAAGCATAATACACAGTTTTGTTATTTGAAAAGTTAACACAAAAAGTTTTTTACTATCTTAAACGTATTTACATTTGTTAGCAAATATTAAAAATCACCTTTTTCTTTTTATAGAAATAATCTGTCACAGAAATTCTTCAAAAGAATTTATCGAAAACTTCAAAGATATTCTCACAATTTTTTTTCTTAGAATTTTATGTCAAATAAAATCTAATCAGTGTTGCCACTTTTTGATCGTTTCCAAAAAAAGAACTATTTTTTTAAGTTTTTATATTTTAGTTATAGCAGCTAGATAACAAAGTGCGAGAAATTAGTTGTTTGTTTCGGAAATACCCGGCAATACATTTTATAAGCAAAAAATAGTGGTTCAGAAACTTGCATCGTGTTTCTCACAAACACTTAAGCGACATAAATAAGTAAGAAATCAGTAGAATTATTAATAACCAGTTTTTGGTGAATGTTCCTGTTAACATCTTGCCGCACAAACACAACATATATATGGGAAGAAACAGTTTTTCTTTTGGCGGCATATTCACTTATGGTGTCCAAGGATTCAAAAGGAATTTACGTATTAACAGGATTTACGATGACGTGTTGCAAGGCCTTTTTTTAACTATTAGAAAACTCTCCTTGATTAGGCGTTTTAAAAAACAGTCTTAATATACTCTGGCCGTGCAACAGAAACATATAAATTAAGCAATACTTTACAGTGGTAACTCAAAAACAGCCCGCTGTGGAAATGATTTGTAAATTGATGTTGCTTGGAAGGTAGTATTCAGTCATAAGTTGGTAGATTGCCGGATTTTCGATTTGGTCCAAAGCCGATTAATCGGTAGGACACTATTAATTATAAACTAAATATCGAATTCATGGCAGCCCTGGTTTAAATGTTTTTTTTTTAACAGCTGATGGTGTTTTCTACCTAAATGCATATACGGATGAAAAAGTGATGTAAACAGTAAATACACACAACAATCGTGGCAAACACGAATTATGAGAATTACGACCCAATTCAATAATGGCTACACACACACATATACACACACGTCTAAGAAGTTAAAAAATATTTTTTAAAAAACTAGTTTTTATGTAATTGTTTTAATTCTTTATTTTAAGGATTATCTTACCTTTTTATAAATCCAAATGGCAACTCTTTACAAACTTAATTTGTTAAAGACAACAGATGACAAATAATTAGAATTGAGGGCAACAAAGTTCTTAATTTTTTTTTTTTTTGCTCAGATCAACGTAATAACACGAATTTTTTCCATTTTTTATTTGCTTTATTACACACACACAAACAGAATCAAAAATTTTATATATATTTTTTTAATTTCCTTTACACTTTTATTATCTATAATCTGTTTTCTTCGTTTCCTTGTAGTTTTTTCCTATATATATTGGTTATTCTGAGTTTAATGAAATAAAAATTACTTTTTTCTGACACACACACATTCACATCTAAAAATTACCCTTTGCTAGAAATTTTCAAGTCTTCCGATGTTATTGCAGCTTTTAATGATGTCTATTACTTTTTTTATAAATGTTACTTAATATTTTTATAATTTTAGCATTAAATTATTTAGAAAAACTAGAGATGTCTTCCAAAAATTGCGACGATAAAACAAAGAACTATGTATGCTGAGTGATGCCAACTTAGTGAAGGTAAAAAGCGCAACAGAAATTGTAAGAAGGCGTAGAAAATGCACGATACCATTTTCTGTTTTTATAGCAAACTTAAAAAAAATTAATGTTTAATATATCTCAATTTGTGTTTAATAATTAAAAATATAACAAATGATCTCAAAATTAAAATCAAATGAACTTAAGTTGACCTTTTAACAATTTCATAACTAGATTTTAGGCTTTTTTTTGATTTAAATTAATTTTTAGTATTAAAGCAAAATTTTTTAAAAATACCAAAAGCAGTACGAAAACCTACTAGTCCTTTTTAATGTGTTGGCAGGTTAAATGCAATTTTATCGTTTTGGGTCATAAAGTAGCATCGAAAATAGTACCAAAAGCACCAAGTCAGCATCACCAACTATGCTTCTTTCACTGTTAATAATCTAGCGTTTTTTATTATTAGGGGGAGAAGTGTTATTTATAATGACGGAAATTCGAGCGCTTTTCTTAATGATTAGTTCGCGTTAATCTATTTTACATAGGTGATATCAGTTTGTAGTGAATGTTCTTGCAAACACCTTGCCGCATAGGTATATTAGCTGTGTTTATGCGGTAGGCTATCAACGTTTGGTTGTGCCTGCCCATATAAATTAGACATCAGTAGCGTTAAGCATTAACACTAAACGTTGGCTTATATCAAATATAAATGGGAATGACATAAGCCAACTTTAACAGCTTGATGCATAAACACAGCTTTGACAGCTTGACACATTGACACTGCTCTTATACTGATAATTAAAGTACTGTCAAAAAAACTTTTTTATAAGCGTATAGATAACGGATTTTGATATCATTTAAAAATAAATGACATAGGAAATAAAAATGGTGAAATCTAGATGCAATCTGATTATAGTTAGTCTAAAAAATAATCATAACTCTTAACGCGACGTACGACCCAGCCTTTAAGATAGAATTAGCTATACCTAACGTAACAAATCAGCTGGCTCAATCTTAATGAATAAATTAGCCATACGCAACGTGACGTGGTTCTCTCGTTTTAATTCACTCATTCAGATTGAATCAGTTGATTCGACACGTTACGTATGGCTAAATCAGCCTTAAGAATAAAACAATCTAGCGGAATAAATTCTAAAACTATAACTAAATTGTAAAACTATATATTTGGATATTTAAAGACAGCATATTTATGATCAGTTTAGATATTTTTATTTATATTTTTATAAATCACTCTCGTAAATAGAAATAAATATATTTTTACAATAGAATATTTATTGTTTTCTTTTGGATTATATATTTTGTTATATTATTTATCGTATATAGCAAGTAGTTCAACAAAATTGTTCTTGGGTAACATGTTTAGATTATTGAATATTTTATTTGTTCATTTTTTATATTAATTCAATTTCAAAAACTAAAAATTCACGTTAAAAATTATATTATTTTTATTATAAATACGATAATATTTTTTTTAAATATATTACAGCTTATAATAAGACGCTCAAAAACGCATATATATGTTATACATTGACAATGCAAATACACAAGGAAAAGGGGTTCCTTTAAGCCACATTACATGCGAGAGAAAACTGCACAACCATTACTAATTAACTAACATATTTTACAAAGGAGCTATTTAGAAGTGGTTTTCCTCCTTTTCCAACAGTTTTTTCTCGCTTGCAAATGTGCCTTTATGATAAGGCAAGCAATTGCTTTTTTTTAATTGCAAAATAAGATTTAACGAATATTGAGCGTTTTAGAGTTGATATTTGTATAGGAGTTTTTAATTATATTAATATTATATATATGGTATATTATATACTTACTAAAAATAATAAAAATTATACTACATTTCAAATTTAAATACAAAAGGTTGTTTTTTTTATTTTTGTTTTTACTTTTAATTAATTTTTCTTTTTATTTTCTTTAGTTTTGGTTTTAAGATTTTAAATTTCAGTCTCACATACACACATACACGCCCATTTTAACACATCGATATTGTTAAAAAACACATAGATAAGAATTAACATAGAGATTTATACTTCTTCTTTACCATGTGCAATATAACGAGTTTCAGTTTTTTGCATTAAAAATAATTATAATTGCTCGAGTTGAAGATAAATGTGAATTCGAATTCGAGCAAACATAAATCTCTATATTATTTCTTAATTACTCTATATAAAACACTACTGAAATGCCTATAAGGCTAATAACAATGTGGGCCACATGTTGGGCGCCATATCTGTGCTGCAATGTTATAATATAAACGTAAAGTTTAAGATATTATCCAAATAACACATAAGCAGTGTTAAAAATTTGGACTTGAAGTTTCCGGTATTATACGTATATTTATGTTTTAATTTGGTTAATGATGATTTAGCAAAATTTTTTTATTTCTAATGAATTCTTTTTAATGTTTTTTTTTGCTTTTTTTTATATATATTTTCATTTTTAATGAATTTTATTTCAACCTTAATAACATTTTTTTATATGAAATGGGTTTATTTTTTTTTTATAATAAAAATTATAACAAAAAAAAAAACTATCCTAATTTTGTTTTGGTATTTATGTATGTATATTGTTGAAAGAGATAAAAAGATTGTTGTACAAGCATTTTGCAACTTGTTTGCGCAATATCTTAATAAAATAAACTTAAGCTAATCATAGTTTTTTTTTTTGTTATTTTTTCATTACTAAAATTATATTTTGTATTATATTTTTTTAAACAAAATAAAGTGTAAACTTAACAAATAGTAATGAAAACCCTAATTCAAATGCCAACTATTTCTGAATTTGTTAATAACCAATCATCTATAATAAAAAAAAAAATAAAAAGAATTTCTGATATTTACTAAAAGATATAAAAAGTCTTAATTTAAATTTACATCCTTCATACTATAGTAAAGACATTAAAATTTGCTCTTCTGCAAATTTAGCTCTTTCTGTGAACCACAACCATAATGCAGTTAAAACAACTTTAAAACAATATTTTTAACTCATTTATATATTAAAATGGTATTAAAATAATTATGGTTGTGGCCTGTTAATGCAGTTGGGTTGACTATAAATAAAGCAGATGCTAGAACTTAAGTTTTGAAAAAATTACTTAAATTTGGGCTTAAATTAACCAAATCGAATTCAGCTTTAAAAATTTCCCATTCCATAAAATAGTTTCCTTAGAATTAATTCATTAGTTTCATTTCCCTTAATATTTATTGGCATGTTAAATTCATTCATAATCGAACTTGAATCGTTCATTTTAAATGTTATGTATTAAAATTTTCCTTTTATTCAATTTGTAAAAAAAATATGCCTTTATTAAAAAATAAAAATGTTTTTGATCTAACGGCTTTTTTGCCTTAGAGTTCAGTAGTTGCTTTTTTTTCACTGTAATAACAGTTGTTTTTCTGTGGAAAAATACAAAGCAACTACTATCACAATTGTTTAAAAATCAATTGACGGCTAGTAAAGTATTTCGTAATAGTTGCTTTTGAATTAATTTTTATTTTATTTATTATAGTGTTGCCTGAGTGTTGGATAACAGGCTGATCTTTTTGCATCGTGAATACCGTCAATATTTATATATTTAATAAATTATTTTTGAATAAGAGATAGCAATTTTGTAAAACACAGCTTTTAGTAAAATATTAAAAAAAAAAATATGGTAAAAACAGAAATTTTTATCAAAATGTCTACAATTTACTGTTTAGACATGGATTATATTAAGTTTTAAAATCTGATAGCGGTGACTTTTGCTGCTAACTGAATTTTTTGAAAATCTGGATTTCTTTGTATGGGAAAAATGTAGTTTTAAATTCAGTTATGAACTAGATTTTAGCCAAAATCCGGTTTAAACGAGATTTCGGGCTCAGTGTAAATTCAGTATTAAATAACGCAGATAATTGTTAAACTTTTGTGATAAAAAAACTGTGTCTGTCGAACTCACACTTGTATTCATAAAAATAATTATATTTTATGCGAATGAATTAAAAAATGAATTATCTGCTTTTGAATCTAAAATGTTGACACAATGATAATTAAAAGTAGATAAAACAATTAAAAAGAACAAACTTTTCTTTAAATTAAATTACAAAATGTATAAAGAAATTTTGTTTTAAACATTTTGTAAAAGAATTCAATTTATAAAAAATTTATTGAGTCAAGTGATTGATCAATGCATGCAAAAATTAATTTAATATGTACATATTTAAAAACTTATGAATGATGCCTATGAATAAATTCATAAGAAATTATATAAAACTGGGAGAAATTTTGTATAGCCGATGCAGCAAAAATTTGTGAACTCTACGCACACTTTGTTTCAAACTAAAATCCATAATGTGTTAACAACTCCAATAACAACTCCACATTAGTATTATAGGTGTCATAATCTACACACCTTAAAACATTACAAATTATTTTAAGAACTTTAAAATTCAACATGAAAAAGAAAACAAAAACATATGGCAGTTACTTAGGCAATATACACAAGTTTGTGTATTTCTTTTGAGTACTTTATTGATTTCTGAATTATATTTCCTTCAAAGTTTTAAAATAATAAGGAACATTTTGAAGGATAATAATAAATTAAAAAAAAAAAAAAAAAGAATTAAAATATTCAAATATGTCGAGGCAAACTTGGAGTAGTTAACACATTAGTTTTGTTATTGATTTTCCTTTCATATTCACTTTAGCATTTGCATTGAGGTGCCGATAACGAAATAATATACAACAATAATATAAAGTACACAAAAAACATACCGCCACTCTCGATATTCATTGCTATTTATACTACCCCCCGCAACCGGTTCAGTTGGGGTTCTGAAATGTTGTTTCCGGACTGATGCTGCTGCTAGGCATCTGGAGCTACTACTGCTGTCGGTTGATTTTGCTGCTGCTGTTGTTGCTGTTGGGCATGTTTACGTCTCTTTTTGCTCCACATTTCATGACAATCCTGCCATGTGGGTAATGTAGGGGCGGGCATGCTGAAGATATAAATGAAACCGATAATATTAGAATTATTGAAATTCTTTAAAATTCCACTTTAATCTGTCAATAGATTATACTATTTGACAATAAAAAAAAAAACAAGTTACATATTAACTCACTCTTCGAATTTAACACTCTTTAGCCATTGTGATTTGAGAGCATCTTCCGCTGTTATACGCTTTTCTGGATCTAGTTCTAACATCTTATCAAGTAGGTCCAGAGCTGGCGTAGGCATGAACTCAAAGTCCTCACGCAGTCTTCTTCGATGTGTTCGTTTTTGTTTCAGAGTATGAAACAATGGCAACTTTATGACATTGGGCCATACTGCGGGCACCGGTGATCCGCAGATCTTCGATATGTTCTCCAATAAGGCCATTTCATAGTTACCTTGGAATAGTGGTCGTTTAAGGAATAGTTCACCGAGTATACAACCACAGGACCAGACGTCTATGGCTGGACCATAGCGTTCTTCACCCAATAATAACTCAGGGGGTCTGTACCATAATGTTATCACTTTATTGGTATAGGGACGATCACGATCTTCGGCATTGTAGAGTCGAGCCAAACCAAAATCAGCAAGTTTTACTTGACCCCTAAAAAAAGTATTTTTTTTTATTATTTTTTATACATATTTTAATATACACGAAATTTTATGTTGGGTTTCATACTGATAGGTTAACTTTATCCAAACGATTACACAAAAAAAAGTAAAAAAAAAAAATCTATATTTAAAATAACAACAAATTTTAGATTTAACTAAATGGTAAACTGTCATGTTATTAGGCACTAGCTGATCATCAACATTCTTTGTGTCTTTTTTCTGTCCCCTTTATTACATATCCAAATTTTATTTAAACCGAAGTGCACACGTCAGTCCTTTCCTGTGAGTAATACTTTTCTGTGTAACCTTCACTTTATCACAATAATATTAATACTCTATGTTATTTTAAACACCTAATTCTCCTACAAAGTTAAGTTTATATATAAAAATAATATTATAAAATATATTTTTACTCACTTATTATTCATTAAAATGTTTGAGCATTTAATATCGCGATGTAGAAAATTCTTTTTATGACAATAATTAAGACCATCCAGCAGTTGCTTCATGATACTTGCATTGTTTTCATCATTAAATTCGACCATACCCGATTCCAACAATCCCATGAGATCGTGATCCATATACTCGAATACTAAGTAGAACGAACCCTTATCCTTGCGAAACTCTAATGCATCCTGTTTATCCGTTACAATTTCATGTAAATTTACAATATTTGGATGATTAAGTTGACGTAGAATTTTGATTTCGCGCACAGCCGTTATTGGGAATCCCTCCTTCTCATGATCCATTCGCACCTTTTTTAGCGCTACCATTTCACTGGTATGATGATCACGTGCCTTATACACCTGACCGTAGGTACCTTCGCCTATTTGGGCTATCATTTCAAAGACATCGACACATCGCTCACCCCAATCACGTACATTATTACGCGAATCGCGACGATTAAGTATAACAGGACGTTTGCGTTTTGTGTCCACCGGGTTTTTGGTAGTTTTAGTGCTACTGGTACCGCTGTTGGAGCCACCGCTACCGATGTTGTCAAAATCTTCGGGACTATTTATTAGTTCATCATCACCACTGAGATCTTCACTGCCCGGTACCATAGGAGGCATTGGTAAGTTAAGTAGACTTTTGTTAGGATTTATCGACAAAGTTGATGATGATGATGGTGTTGAGGTTGCTGTTGAAACTTTTTTGGACGTAGTCGTCGTGGAAACAGTTGACTGCTGAGGCTGCTTGGCAGTAGCGGCATTGTTAAGATTTGGTGGCGGTGACGGTGTTGTTTCTAGCACAAAATCAGCCGCTGTTATCCCTGGCGGCATTGGCAGTGCTGTAAGACTCTTGGGTTTATTTAGCTTAGCAATATCCGTTGGCGGTTTAGGAGGGATAATGGTGGTTGTGGCGGTAGTGGCAGCTGCATTTAGTACACGATCGGTTTCATCTGTGCCTGGAGGTTTGGATGAAACAGCTGGGCTGACTACTTGCGGCATTGGAATGTTGACCACGTCCACTGAGGATTTTTTCACACCATTGCTATGTTGCGTCTGTGTGGTCTCTACATTAGCTAATTGTTCTTGTTCAACTACACCTTCAATAACCGCAATTTGTGAAGTTGGCGCTTTGGAATTACCAGTTGCTGTTGTTGCTTCTTCCACAACAGCTTTGGGTGGTGCAGTGCTATCCATAGATGAGCTATTGTCGTTGATTGCTAACGCCCCATTACTATTGCTATTCTCTTCCTGTCTTTCAATTATCTCCTGTACGTAACAAAAATTAAGATTATTTTAAAACTTACATAAGGGTAAAAAAATAATTCTGACTTGCCTGTAATGCTTTCTTCCGCTTATGCTTATCTTTAACTAATTCCGCAAATAGACTTGTCTCGCTTATTTTCTTACTATAATCTATTCGTTTACGTTTAAGATCACGTGATGCACTTGATTGAGATATCGACCGTGATCTACTTCGTGACATGCTGGTAGGAGAATGCTTTGAACGCGATCGACGATAACGTGATGACGATCGATGACTACGGTAATATTTACGTGTTCCGCTGGTAGGTGAAGTTCCAGGAGATTCAGCATAACGCGAAGGTCGCGGAGAACGTGATCGTGATATATAACGATCGCCACGCTTTGATGATCGTGATCGCACTGGGGAGGGTGAGGTTGGATACTTGTATTTAAGTGCGCTGCCGCCAGTGCGGTACGTTGAAGATGCAGTGGGCGACTGTGCACCCCTAAGTCTTACAATTGAATCGGGACTTCTAGAAGAAGAAGAAGAAGAAAAATGGACATCATTGGAAATGTATCTGAAATAAGGGGTATAACCCATAATTCGTCAAACTTTCTTTTGAGGCATTTCATGTTTCCTTAGCTCTTTAAATTATAAAAGTTTATTAGGGTCAAACTTTGACTTTCGTTCCCTTTTTCCCTTTTTTCGATTTGTATTTTTTGCTAATAAGAGGAGCCAGTTTGTAGATTCGAATATGTGAGTGGGGAGGAAATTAAAAATATCCTGTTTACAATCTTGATCGTTTACACTAGCAACAGATTTTTAATATTTTTTAGACACAAAAATTAGTTCCTGAATATCTGCAAAAAAAGCAGATATTTTCACTCTAATTTAATCGAATAGGAAAATAATTCTTTGAAATCTTTATATAAGATCTGTAAATCCATTGGAGTGGTATTTAATCAAATGTAGTTAATTAATATTTTTAAATTATAGCTTTAATATAATTTGAATGTGTTATTGTGGCATTTTTTGAATACTACAAAACAAAGTTATTTTTATGTGCACAAGTTTATTTTTTTTTTAAATATGCAAACTCAATCATAATTTGAGCTTTAATGGTATCTTCCAATTCTTTTGTACTCTAGCATACTGCAGGTCTAGCAAAATGTAGGTTAAAAAGTATTTTGTAAGTTCGGCAAATTTCGAAATGGCAGTTCAATTTTATTCTGTAAAAGGTTTTTCAAATGAGTTGTACTAAAAAATAATTAAATTACAAATTTATGAAATATATTTATTGGAATTTGTGGGTGGTAATATAAGAAGGTAAATAAAATTGAATACAAAAAAGATGTGTATGATTAGTTTTATTCATTACCAATTTGAACTTATTTTTGCAGTTTAAAAAAAGAAAAAAAAACATTAAAAGAGGTATAAAAACGACAATACTTTGAAAGTTTTCCAAACAAAAGTGTTATCAACGACAGTGAAATCTTTAGTATGAAGTGTCTAATAATAGTTGTTGTAGCTATTTATGCATTCGTAGTGGACGGATTTGTCACAAGGACTCTGCCAGAGAGTTTATATCGAAATAAACGTACTGGTACTACTGTATGTGTACAAATTAAAGCCAATGATGCCGGAAATAATAATAAACCATATTTTATGTGCCAGGGCTCACAATTTCCCCAACGACAACAGAATTTACCGAGTTTTATAAAAGCGAATGAAAATTATTACCAGAGTGAAATTCAAAATAATAATCCAAACTATCTATTCGAAAATGCGAAACAGCAACCATATTACCATCAGTCCTTACCGATGGATCAATTTTATTCCACTCATAATATGATGAATCAATTTCCAGCTACAAAACAATTCATGCAACAAGACTATCATCTACCAAGCAGTGTTACAAATTCTGATGCATATTCAAGCAATCAAAATAATGAAAGAAAACCTTTAAGTATAGATCCAACAACCGCTGAAAAAGTTGATTTACTTCCAAGTCTTATGCCATCAAAAACGTTGCCTATACAATCATTGTTTGAAAATCCAAAAAATATACATGATTCAAATGAAAATGCAATTTATGAGGATAGAAAATATAATATTAAATCAGAGCAGCCATCAAGTAATACAAACTCTAATAATAGTCCAGCTCATTATAATGCCCTAATAGAAGAGGAAGTTTTAGGTCACCCAAATTTGGAATATTCTTCGGACGAGATGTTATCACTTCGCAACATGTATAGAGAGGATCCTCATAAAGGCGATTTAGTGAGTACAGCACAATCATATGGAAACCAACAACTATCCCATGTACCACCAGAATATCTGCAGGACCCCATTTTAAGAACATTTTATAGCATAGATGACACGCCAACTAGGATACAACCTAACAATTTTCAACAGATGCAGGTGGTGAACCAGGAATATGTAAATAAGCCGTTACCACAAAATATCAATGGATGGTCACCAAATCTATCGTCATTTTTAACGCCACCATCATCATATCCACAACATGAATCGGGATCGTATATGGAAAGATTACAAAAGCCTTATTCGGGCTGTGATTATCCCTGTGACAATTTTCCATTTAGTTATCAACCCATATTTATTGCAGTTCCTTGGTTTGCTTTTCAGTACTGCGATGCTTTAACAAATTCGCCACACACATGTGGACAGACGCAAAGCAGTTACGATCACCGTCCTCTGAATTTGGGACAATCGATTTGTGGACAAACGCAAAGCATTTACGAGGGCGGTCCCGTTCAACCGTATTCCCAAGAACCTAATTTGGGACAAGCCATTCTAGGACAACCCAATTTAGAAAAATCTACCGAGTCTTTAAACAATCCACAAGCTGCAGTTGTCAGTAAAAATGGAGAAAACCAAGACATCAAGAACAATACAACCACTGACTCCTCTGAGGATTTATCAACAGAGGTACCTGAAAACTCAGATAATGATACAAAAGTAGGTGATGCAGTTCAATCCCGTGAATCAGAAACTGAAGATGATGAAGCAGAAGATGATGATATGACTACTACTATTCCTAGTACTTCAACGACCAGAACTTTTAAAACCATGATGCATGCAGCTAAAATGCATGCTCAAATGGCATATGCTCCTCGTCGTGAGAGTTTTCCAACTCCTAGCAAACGACAAATTCTAAATTATGATAATAGAAATCCATTGAATTATAAAAAACATTATGTAAGGAAATTAGAAAGGATAAATATTTAAATATTTTAAAGAAAAAAATATATTTTAATACTTTTTATTTATAAAAATTACAATATTTTAATTTCTTTTTTTACCTATTTTTGTAATTGTAATTTAAACGATATAAAATAAATTAAATATTTTAAAATAAAAGGACAATCTTTTAAAAAGTTTAAATGATGGGAAAAAAAAAAACAAAATAAATAATAAAACGATTTTGGCTCTTGTTAAAACTTAGGGGTTAAAACTTAAAGGTTCTTTTGACCTTTGCAGTCTTAAATTTTTATTTTTTTATTCAACATTTTGTAATTTGAAAGCCTTAAAGCCAATTAGTAAATTACAATATTCCACTCACTTAAGGTTACCCAAAAATTTAGAAATTAATAGCCCGATAACTATTTTGATGGGTAAGGTACTATGTACATGTTTATTAAAAAGTATATTTAAAGACTTATTGGAGTCTGTGTGTTTTTTTTACGAGCATTTATTCTACATTTTACTATTACCACAATAAAAGAAACAAATAGTGAGTTTTTTTTTTTGGGTCTTGAAGAAAGTTTAAGTTAGCTTTAAAGGAATCAACGCTGTGGAATATTTGAATTTCATTAATTTCAGACATGAAACTAATATGTGTTTTTACCCCCTAGACACTGGGGATACCTTCCTTGTTAAATATTAATATGAATTTACATAAACACGTACCTGGAATACCGCTTTAGGTAGTTATCCCTACTGTAACGGTCATAATCACTTGCCCGCAAAGCGCGTGAACTGCCTCTGCTGTCGTGGCGACTGTGATCGTAATAGCCTGGAGCATTTGATGGACGAACTTCGTGTATTTTCCTTTTTTTATGTGGAGGTGTAGATGGTTGATGATGATAATAGCGATCGGTATCTTTATATTTGTGACTGTCTGCAGTGACAGTCGTAGCCTGGCGTTGATGATAGTGATGATTACCAGGATTGCCAGTCAAGTCTGGACGACCATGATGGTGGTGATGACTGCGCACAGAAGTCGAGCTACTACCGCCCGCATATAACGGCGGAGTGTGCGGAGAGTGTGCAGTAGGAAATCGACTTTTGGTAGTGGAAGAGCGCGTAGGTGGCGAACGATGACGACCACTATTAATACGATTGGTTACCGTCACTTGCAAGCCGACAATATTATTAGTTGCCGTGGTTGATGAGGAGGAAGACACTCCAGCTGCCACAGCGGTAACTGTCATATTAGCCGATTCTGAGTAATAGCTGTTATTGCTGTCAGGTCGTACGGGCGGTGGTGTATCCGATGAATGGGGACTACGTTGTTTTATAGGTGTAAAGGTTGGATCAGATGGACTTTTAGCAGCTACCGCATCATGTGCTGGTGGTGGTGTATAGTTAGTTAATCCTACCGCATTGTCCAAAACATCGTCCAGATCATTTTCCGATATGGGTTCAATGCTCGAAAAGGATTTGTTGCGTTTCTTTTTACGCTTTTTTGATTTACGGCTACGTTTGTGTTTTTTGTCTTTTTTATTTTTCTTTCGTTTCTGTTGACGCTTCATTTCTGCCTCCAATTCATCCGTATCAATAGTATCACTAGACAAATAGGGATACAAATCAACATCACAATCTGACTCTTCGGTGGCATGTTGATCTTGTAATTTAAGACTTGTCGGGGGTGGTGTTATTGCAGATGAACGTCGATTATCGCTTTGGTGTCTCTCCTTGTTTTTGCTATCCAAAGCCTTAGAGGCATTGTGAGCATCCGACAAGTTGACTTTAGAGGTTGAGTGGACTGGTGAACCCAAAATAATACGTCTAACATGATTTGGTGAAAGTTTGGATAAACTATCAAAGCTATCTTTACGTTTATTTCTAAAAGTGGAAAATTAAAAATAAATAGACAAAAAATATTGAAATATCAAACTTGTTCTATTTAATATAAATTTGATTTACCCACCTACAGAAGGGGTGGTAAATTCTTGCGTAGTTTATTTATTTATTTGGATGTGTTTAAATATTTAAAAAAAAAAAAACACATAAAGATAGAACATTGTTATATTAGATTGAATTTTAGTAACAAAACAAACGATTCATTAAGGATAACTCAAGGAAATAGTTTGTATCAACTTTCAACGCTCGAATCGAAACGCAGGAATTCATTGTCAGGCAGTCTTTGGGGTAAGTTATGAACACTTTATTTCTCCTACATTATTTTACCTCTACGCTTTAAAATAAAACAAGTCCATGCGCTGTTAAAATGACACAAGTTCTGTTTGTGGTGGTCGCCCACAGCAGTGGTGAGAGAATGCTACCCTGTGTGATTTCGCGGCATTCTCTGTCTCTAATACTCATACCTGACAGACAATCCATAGGTTTCCTAGCATATGTCCAATTTATTGTACAAGAGCCCAGTCAAAGTTAAACTGATCTAGAGTCCCGATAAGCATTTTGGTCGAGACGTTATTAAATATTCCCCCATATACTATTAATAAATATTTTGTTTACCTGTTCAAAAATAAACTAATATAAATTTTTTTTCACTAAATATAACCAAATAAAATTATAATCCTAGAATGTCCAGTAGTAATCCTTGTATTAGAGTAAAATGCTACAATTTATTTTCCGTGAGATATCCAAAAAATATTTCCAATTCTTTAATTTGATTACATAAAAAGCAAAAACTTACCTATAGTTTTCCTCCTCGCTGCTTAAATTTAAATCTGAACTTTTGTCCTGTTTCAATGTAGCAGTATTAAGTTTACTCGACGTTACAACATTCGGTCGTTTTTTAGACGTACTTGTACTATTACTACCAACAATAAGTTTATCCACTGAGTATTCCGAGCTTAATTCACCAGCTTCTGGATCGGAAAAATCTGTAGAACTGACATCAGAGTATTCCACTATAGAATTAGAGGAAACATTATGAGGTTTATGACTGTTGGCCGCATGTCCACTTTCACCGCCTCCATGTCCACTGGATGATGACTGACGTCGTAAGCTGTTGCTTCGACTTCGCGAGGCAGATTTATGATGTGTTCTTCTACTTTTCTTTCTTTTATTTTTCTTGGATTTCCTTTGAATAGAATCATTATCATTTTCTATATCATTTGCAGATTTTACTGCGTATTTGGTATTCTGCTCCTTCTCCATCAATCCAGAATGTGTATTGTGGTTTAGTCACTGTTTTTGTTGTAATTTTTTCTTAAAACTTTTCACTTGAATTGTTAATTTTATTAAAGAAAAACAGTTAATGTTCTTTAAAAAAAAGTAAACGTTTTAAAGAATTAACATTTTACATGTTAGATATTTTAAGGATATTACAGAAAAACCTTAAAAAATATTTTTAAAACTATTTAAAAACGTTTTTTTATTTTCCTTGTGCTGACCGACAATTATTCTAAAAGAGAAAACCTGTCAATTTTATCCCGTGTTTGAGGTTATATGGCAGAGCTGTCAAATTTTAACAACAAATATAATGATGCCAGATTATACAAAATTATAAACAACGAGTAACCCTGCAAATCAATTGGCAAAAAATTGCAGTTTTTATAGAGTAGCTATTTTCCGAGATTTTGTTGTTTTTCTAGAAAATTTTCCAAGGAAAATTGTTTTTTTTTTTGCTTTTAGTCACTTTTTAATAAACAGCTGATTTTTCTTTCATAGGCACTTTTGTTGACTTAGCACATTTATAACTTTTTTATTCACAATTGTTTTTCACTTTTTTAATTACTTCGAGAAATGTTCATAGTTACTTTATATTGGAATTGTGTTACTAGAACTTGTTGCCCCCTCTTAACCACCAAGGAGTGTTACTTTCACTTGTGATATTTGGCCACAATTCATTAACAGAATAACGTATGTATCAATTTTTTTTAGAATTAGTTAAAATTTATTAAAATATTTATAAATTGTTTGGATGAGCCTGCATAGTTCATTAAAATTATGTTATAAGCTTCATCAAATGGATGAACATATCCAAGAACAAAAGTTAGAGCACCCTTCTTGGACGATGATTACAAAATTATTTATAGTGCTGTAAATGTATTGAGTATATAATTACTGGGTACTGTGAAATTTTTTAAAGTACCTAATTAGACATTTTGCCTACTTTTTTAAATAGAAAGTGAAAACTTGTCAACTTATGTAAAATACAACTTCAGTAGCTTCATAAGAGTTATTGCTTTTTTAATTAGTCTTAAGTTTTGCAACATTCCATCACACTTCAAAATACATAAATCTACATGTTTTTTTCTCCTGTAACTTTTTTTTAGAAAATATATTTTAATTAAAAAATTGTACCTTTAAACACTTCGTTTTTTGCGTCAAGGGAAACTAAAAAGTGTTTGTATGAAGAAAAAAATGGAGTGGTCTCGAGCATTTAATTAAAAAGTATCGATTAGTATTCAGTAGAAAAAAGTAACCATAACTTACAGCACTAACTATTTACAATGACAAATGTGCTGCCATCTTTGTAAAAAGTGGTTGACGTTACATATTCCTCCATAAAACTACCAGATTTTGTGAGGAATATTCCCAAATAATTTTTAAAAATCTCCATAGTGATTGGTACCAACAAATTGAACTCAAAAACGATATTAAGCAAGCATAGGTTCAAACAGCTATTTTTCTTGTACATAGCTAGTAAAAAAATTGTTGTATTCTATAACTATAAGCCTTGTTATGCGGCAAGCTGCCAATGTATACTAAGTTCAGAATATGTTAAGCGTTAATACTAAACGTTGGGTTTTATGTCAAATGTATATGGGAATAACATAAGCTATTTCGATAGCTTGCCGCATAAGCACAATAATAATCTTCCCCCTATTTTTTGACCAATTAAAAAAATAACGCTACAATAAGAAATGCATCTCTATGGTAAAAAGCTGTGTTCAGTAATTTCTTGGCGTTCAAAGACTGAATTTAAAAAGCGTAGCAAAAAGAGTACAGCTACAGCTTTGCAAACAAATATTTTGTTTTAATAAATGTAAACATAAAAAACAAATTAAAAAGCTATAAATTTAATAAAAGTGAATAACTAATTATATTTTGTTACAAACATAATACAAATGTAATATGGGGTTACACGGAAATTTGGGGGAGAGTATTAAAGTAAGTATAAATAACACAAAGGAATGTTTTTACAGGAATTATGAATGAACTAATTACAGGATTATGAGGTAATGAATTTGTTGGGCAAGGGAGGATTTGCCAGTGTATACAAAGCAAAATGTTTAAAAACAAATGGGCTAGTGGCTATAAAAATGGTGGGTATTTATTTAAGGAAAAAATGCAATGTACATGCTAATTAATAATTCTCCAATTGTAGATTGATAAGAAATTAATACAGGGTGCAGCTCTGGCAAATCGTGTACGCCAGGAAGTTGAGATTCACTCCCGCCTCAAACATCCTTCTGTTTTGGAATTGTATACATTCTTTCAAGATATCAACTATGTTTATTTGGTATTAGAATTGGCCGAAAATGGCGAGTTGCAACGTTATATGAAACAGGTCATGAGACGTCCTATGACCGAACCTGAGTCGGCTAGTATATTGCGACAAGTGGTCGCCGGTCTTTTATATCTTCATTCCCATCAGATTATGCACAGAGATATTTCTTTATCAAATCTTTTGCTTAGCCAGGATATGCATATAAAAATAGCTGATTTTGGTTTAGCTACTCAACTTAAACGTCCCGATGAACGTCACGTTACTATGTGCGGTACACCGAACTATATTTCACCTGAGGTAGTCTCACGGGCATCACATGGTTTGCCCGCAGATGTTTGGGGCTTGGGCTGTATGTTTTATACACTACTAGTGGGACAACCACCATTCGATACCGATGCAGTGCAGGCCACTCTTAATAGAGTTGTAATGTCAGATTATCATATACCTTCTTATATATCCTATGATGCCAGAGATTTGATTGATAAACTTTTAAAGAAAAATCCCAATGAACGTATAACGCTGGAACAGGTTTTACATCATCCATTTATGATACGCTTAGGAACACAGACTGGAGGAAATATTGCCGTCAATAGCACCACAAGCTCAGTGGGATACAATCAAAGTTCAACTTCAAGTTGTGATAGTGGTATCATAACATTTGCAAGCAGTAAGTAAAAACAAATTATATTATTTTACGACCAATATTAAGAAAACCACAGAAAAGAGAATAAGGTTTTGATTTAGACAAATTAAAAATACATTAACACAATACATGTAATACAAAATTCATTCTGTCACTCATTGGTCTAGCGACGTACGTCTTGTGGAAAACCCATGTAAGTCTTCTCAATTGTTACAGGGTGTGATTAGACTATACCATAAAATAAACCCTGTAGCAAAAAGAGAGATTCGGAATTTTGAGAAGTGAGCATCTTCCGTATTGAAGTAAAAAAAATGCCAAGCATTTGCGAAAATAAAAAATGAGAAAAATTTTCACAAAATTATTTTTACAAAATTCAAAATATCTGCGAAATAAATTAGGATAAAAACATTTTTTTTAAACTAAATATATTTTCGAATCAACAAATTTGCGATAAATTGTCTAAAATTTAAATAAAAATATCAATTAAATTTTGTAGTAAAAATAATAAAATAAAACTAGGCGGCAAATTCAGAAAAAATTCTAGGTCACGTTTTCGGCATATAAATTTAATTTTTAAAGAAGTTTTAAAAGCGTATATTTAAAGTTTTATGGTCAAATTTTGTTTACCCTTTTCTTACCATTTATGACTGAATTGATTGCACTTCTTTTTTGCATTTATAAAATTATTTGATTTTTTTTTGTTTAACGAATTATATAGTTTTAAAAAAAATAAGAAATATTGTGTGGTGTTAGATTTTTTTAAGATTAAAAATTGTATTTATTACCAGCAACAGGCATTGCGATGTTCCCGAGTGATCTTAATTAGAATTTCAATATTATTATTTATTTGTCAAGTACTGTGGTGGTTATTAAAGAAAACAAAAACTTATACAAATAAAAATTCTAACTCATCTCCTATAAATCAGGCAATGCATCCAGTACTTCTAGGCAACGTTCCACTGAAAAATCCTCCAAAAGACCACCAATGGCACAAATTTATGAACACCAAACATATGAGTCGATGACACATCCAGAGCAATCAGCACAAAATGAAAGACAATTTCAACATCATCTAACATCATCCACAGCGGATAGCATGGATTTAGACTGGAGACCAACTCCAATCAGACAAATTTCATCAGCACCTATATTTGCAACAGAAAATCAGGAAAATAATTTTTTACAACCGTCGAACAAAGCAATTTCGACTCCTGAATCAAAGTCATTTCAATATGAACACCAACAAAATATGATTCCTGGTATACCCAGTAGCAGTAGTAGTAGGACTAATGAAGCTACGCCTAAGATGCCCGTAAATAGAGATAATCCAACTGAACGCATATCAGTGCCTCCGTTGAACACAATACGTCTACAGGCCACACGTTACAAGACTAAAAATGCCATTATGAGCATTTTAAAGCGGGGTGACGTTGTTATAGAGTTTATTAAATACAAGGCTAAGTTTAATGCTGATCGTTTAACGGATATTTGTTGGATATCAAGTGATGGCATGCGCATAATTATATACCAGCCGGATCCAGGACGAGGTTTACCTATAGGAGATCATGCCCCCGAATTACCAAACACTTCCACCGATTGTATATTTTCATATAATAACTTGCCTTCCAAACACTGGAAAAAATATGTATATGCCGCACGCTTTGTGGGTTTGGTCAAAAGCAAAACGCCCAAAGTTACTTATTACAGTAATCAAGCCAAGTGTGCCCTAATGGAGAGTATGGTAGACTTTGAAGCTTGCTTCTATGATGGCTCAAAAGTAACTAAATCACCCGGTGATGGTATTAAAGTGTATGATAAACATGGTCGCCAGTTAAATTTAGATATGGAAACACAACAGGCACAACCTTTAATCGATCATCAGCAAACATGCTTTGAACATTGTAAAGCCATATGCCAGGCTTTGGAATTTGCCGATCAAACGGGCACTCATACATGTTTTCCGATTGTCATTGGAAGACGACCTACTACAGAGTTGCAATCGTATCAGATAACCACACATAGGCGAGATAATAGTAATGTTAATATGTATTCATCTACTCCGAAAACACAACAAAATTCAACTATTAACTTTTCCATAAGTGCTGTATCGTCGGTTCATTATGAAGCTCAGCTGCAACAACAATTAATGGCTTCCCAACAAAATATACCAATTAAACGGATTAATATACCGGGCATTGGAATAGCAACAGAGGTAAGACAAATGTAATTAATAAAAATGTGCGTTTATAATTTTTTTTATTTTCAGCTTTCTCATGGCGTAATACAAATACAATTTAATGATGGCTCTTTAATTTCTGTCATACCTGCTGCCCAGGGTGGAGGTATAACATACACCCACACAACAGGTGTTTCCACTCACTTTGGTCCAAATGACGATCTGCCCTTACAAATCAGAGATAAAATTACACATCTACCAAACATTCAGGGGCTACTTAAGCAGACTAATAGCAATTCAAACACAATGAATAATTATCGTCCAACTCACCCGTATGACCACGGATCGATGACTCCGAAAACGACCACCCCAGCTATAAACAACAGTCATCCCATGAAGTTTTTTAGATAAAAACTCTGATATAAATGCGGGCATGATAATTTAGTGATGGAAAAACTTTACCAGTAATCAATTTATTTTAGAGAATAAAATAAATTTGTATTTTTTATTTTTTTGTTTTGTTTTGCTTAAAGCATATGTGCAGTCGAAATCATTTTTGATGTAAAAACGGGATGAATATGTTGAATAGTACTTTATTTTTTAATAATTTGTATAGAAATTTTATTTTATTATCGGAAAAAAATAACAATATTTATGAACTTTGTATTATTATTATTAATATAATTTGTAATTTTTTTTTATGTAAAAAGAACTTATAAAATATATATATGTATAGATAATTACAATATTTTTGTTTTATTTCTAACAATGGTGGTAGATATTTTGTTTAATTAGTTCGATAAGTTAAAAGATAATTCAAAATAGAAATATGCATTTGTACCCAAATGTTCATATTATTTACATTGTTTGTATAAATGTCGATATACGCTTAAATTTAATTTAAATTCTAATTGGCAGTTTGGCAATGTTAATATAAGATGTTGTGATGATACATGCGAAATCGTTGTAAATCGTTTATTAGTTACATTGTGTAAATAGTACAGTGTAGTTAGTGTATGTAATAATAATAATAATTAAAAGCACTGAGGAGTATTGCTTTATGTTTGTTTTCCATTAAGATTTGAAATTGCGATACATATTAGAAACAATTTTAAATTGCAATTAATTTTACTTGTGATTAATTTATAATATATTTAGCTAAAGATGCTTTCTAAATGTTGTTGATTTTTTTTATTACAAAATTTTAAAACGAAATATACCACTAAATTCATTATTTTTTTTAATATTTCAAAAATATACTAGAAAGCAATTTAACCCATTTTAAACTACTCATCCATCCTGTTGAAATTTTTCGACAAAATGTGGTAGAAAGATGTATCGGTTTCCCAATTAAAATTTTTTGTTGCTTTTGTACTTTAATCGCGCCTTCTAGTAGTGGCAATTTTAATATGCCAACACTGGCTGTTAAATTTTTCTAACTTTTTCGTTTGTTGAAAGAAAATAACTCATATGCATTTAAAAAGAAAATTAGGAACTTTTCAGCATATCCATTCTGTTAATTTTGCATTAAACGTAGATACAAATTTTTCACACCTAAAAATTTCCCAGATGTCCTTAACCAAATCTCTTTATAAAAACCTCCCCTCTTTTTACATTTGATTTATTTTTTAAAAAAGTACTAAAAAAATGTCAAAAATTGATTGATAACTTTTATAAATTTTCAAAACTTCAAACTAGTTATGATCTATCTAAATTTATCGTGTCTTAAAGATAGGTGTTGCTTTAAAGCAACGGCAGTAAAAAATGGGTTAAACTATTTTCATTTATTCAAATGATTCTAGGTATATTTTAAATCCAACTCCTAGTTTTTCGCAATAAGCTATTCGTCATAAGAAAATCATACGCAACGTGTACAAGTTAATATGTTAATTGTTGCTTTGAAGTCGCTGGTGTAGTTGTAGTTGTTTAAGTAAAAAACGTAGTTTTAGAAAAAACGCAGTTTTAGTAAAAAACGCAGTCTTAGTAAAACACGTAGTTTTAGTAAAAAACGTAGTTTTAGTAAATAACGTAGTTTTAGTAAAAACGTGGTTTTTGTAAAAAACGTAGTTTTTGTAAAAAAAACGTAATTTTTTGTAAAATACGTAATTTTAGTAAAAAACGTAGTTTTTGTAAAAAACGTAGTTTTAGTAAAAAACGTAGTCTTAGTAAAAAACGTAGTTTTAGTAAAAAACGTAATTTTAGTAAAAAACGTAGTTTTAGTAAAAAACGTAGTTTTAATAAAAAACGTAGTTTTAACAAAAAAACGTAGTTTTAGTAAAAACACGTAGTTTTAGTAAAAAACGTAGTTTTAGTAAAAAAAAACGTAGTTTTAGTAAAAAACGTAGTTTTAGTAAAAAACTTAGTTTTAGTAAAAAACTTAGTTTTTGTAAAAAAACTTAGTTTTAGTAAAAAACTTAGTTTTTGTAAGAAAACGTAGTTTTAGTAAAAACAAAACGTAATTTTAGTAAAAAAAACGTAATTTTAGTAAAAAAACCTAGTTTTAGTAAAAAACGTAATTTTAGTAAAAAACGTACTTTTAGTAAAAAACGTAGTTTTAGTAAAAAATCGTAGTTTTAGTAAAAAACGTAGTTTTATTAAAAAAACGTTAGTTTATTAAAAAAAGTAGTTGGAGCAAAAAAACATAGTTTTAGTTAAAAATGTGGTTTTAATTAAAAACGTAGTTTTAGTTAAAAACGTTGTTTTAGTAAAAATTCAGTTTCAGTAGTTTTTAGTACAAAACGTAGTTTTAAGGTAAAAAAGTAGTTTTAGTTAAAATTCAGTTTCAGTAGTGTTTAGTACAAAACGTATTTTCTAGTGCAAAACATAGTTTTTGGTAAAAAATAGTTTTTAATACAAAATGCAGTTTTTAATACAGAAAGAAATTTTTAGTACAAAACTTTACAAACATTTTCTTTCCCTAAGCTATATCAATTTTTAAGAATTGAAAACTGAAACTTCCATTTAACGTAATTTGAGCTTGCATTTTAGAAAAACTATTGATTTTTTTGTTTATTATTAATAAGTATTGTTAGAAATTATATAAATTCCTAGTGAATGAATAAATAATTTGAGCTATTCCCACCGAAGTTAGTTTAAACTACTATTAATTTTTAGAATTGTATTAATGTAATGATTCATTACAAAAAAAGTGTTTATTTTGTATGTTAAGAATTTGTACACGCACCCCTAGTAAAATGCGGCTTAAAATTCGGCTAATTCGATCAAAAATACGAATTTTGTTGTATTTTCTTTAAAACTGTGTATTTTTGAACTTAAAATGCAAAAACGCGTTATGATAGAAAAGGTATCTATCTGTGAACCGCGTTATACGAGGCGTGCGTGTAATCATTTAATACATTAAAGTTTATATAAGATATACCGAATTAAAAAATTTAATTTCAAAAATGAAAGCTCTGTCTAGACAAAGTATGGTAAAATAATTAAGTTATATATAATTTAAACACTGAAAAAAAATCCATTTGTAATATATACGAAACCTTTCGTACATTGTACGAAATATTTCATTAATATAATGTTTGTCAACTTTTCATAATTATATAAAAAATTTTGTTTTCCTGAAGATGCTAACAAATTGTTAGCGAAATATTGAAAATAAAATAAGAATTTTTATAAAAAAGGAAAAGATCTTTAGCTGAATAAATAAAATATTAATATACTGTATTAATATTAATTATTGAAGGTACTATTCTATAAAAAAATTTTGGGAAAAAAATACTTTATAAAAGTACATGAGTAATTTTTGACATGTTTATTTCACAATTTTAAATATAATTTTATTCATTCAAATTCTGTAATATAAAGCCATCCAGGCAAAAAAAAAATAAGATTATATATATATATTTATTTATTACACAGTAATTTTATATTTAAAAGATTATTTTAAAATATTTTTAAGTTTTGTTGGTTTCAAAAAATCTGAAAGTACTGTTAATTCTTTGAAAAAAAAAAATAAATAAATAATCGTATAAAAGCAATGAAAATACACAAAAGTTTCGTTTATTCTACGGAAAAAATACTACGAAAGTTTTTTTAACATGAATTTTTTTTTCAGTGTAGAAAATTAATATTTATTCTATTAGATAAATTATGTGTATACAAGCAATTCAGAAGAATTCATTTTGAGCATAATTAAATTTTTATTTATCTGTCTGTTAAAAAAAAAATAAATAAAAAAAAATTCATAAAAAATAAGAAAGAAACTAAAGAGTATTAATAAAATATGTTTAACGGAATAACTTTGTTAAACAAAAATAGTCATTCCTAAAGGACGGAGAAAAATAATCAAGGAGGGCATAATTTCATTAATAAAATGTGCTGCTGCTTGTTTGTAATCGTATTAAAATATTTTGAATGATATGTTTTGATTCCAGGCTTAACAGCTGTTTTAAACATAACAATTAAATAAGCAACTTGAATAAATTTAAGAAAATATTGAAAAAAGTTCAATAAATAATAAAAATAAACCTAAAATTAAAACTAAATAGAAAAAAAAATACTAAACATAAACAATTGAATGGTTTGAATGATATGGTGTCCATAATATTGGTTCACTTTTCTTTTAGCTCAAAATGAATCTTCTGAAATATGTCCTAGAAACGATCTTTTGATGTGGTGCTATATTCTAGTTCATTGAGATTTTGTATTTCTTGTAACTCCTGAAACTTTTCATGGTCCTGTATATGAGCATAGTTGGCCGATAAGCACATTAGGTAGTGTACCAAACTTAGTATAACCAATAGTGCGGCTAAGGTGGCCAATATGAACATGACTTCAGCATTTTCAACGCCATCTTTACAAAAGGCTTTAATTTCATATTTTTCACAAATCTTCATATCTTCTGTTTTGGTGTTGGGAGGAAACATAAAGTCTGAAATGAAAGATGAATGAAAGAATATAAATTAAAATAATTTTTAGAAAGAAAAAGTAGTTTTAAGTAAAGAATGTAGTTTTTCTTAAGTACAAATTACAGTTTAAGGTACAAAATGTAGTTTTTAGTAAAAAATGTTGTTTGGTTTGAGTACAAAGTTTTGAGTAAAAATTTTAGTTTTAGTAATAATTTAGTAATTTTTAGTACTTACGAAATTGTGTTAAATCTATACAGCTTAATGAACGTTCCACACTCGAACACATATTCCAGAACATAGTATAAATAAATGTGCATATAACTAAGAAACAAAGTATTAAAGTCCATATAAAATTCAGCAAATAAGTCAGGCCCATTAGCTATTAAAAGCAAAGGATAAAAATAAAAAAATCCATTATTATTTAAATCACTTGTGAAAACTTTCACTGTAAAGTGTAATTCAAAAGAAAAAAAATGTCACTTACCACTGCACATGATATACGACCACCAACACGCGAACGCCATGCTCTATAGACCTTGTAACGTGTCGCTCCAGTTGCTAGGAAACCAACAAATAAAATCATGAATCCCAAAGCAGCCATAGCAGCAGCAATTGTTACAAATATCATTTGCACTGCTTCAATCCTTTTAAAAAAAAAACATAAATTAAAATGAAATGTTAAGATGATAATTAATGAACGATTGAGTGAATGAGTTGTATTTTATAAAGGTGAACAAACTGACTGATGGTTTGTCAGTGATTGTCACCAAAATACTTACCATATTAAACGCAAATGAAACACTTGATCCATCATGATTACTGTTAATGAAGCTCCTCGGTACATGGTACCACAAAAAATGCCTACACCTAGCAGACACATTAGTGTCGCTATTAGAGTGGCATAAGGTATCCGGGCCATACATGATTGGCAGCAATCTCCTGAAAAAAAAAACAAAAGATCCATGTTTTTGAGTGTTTTAAAATAATTAAAACCTTAAAAATTCCGCACTTTAACTTAAGTTTAATAAACGATACATGGACAACAGTTGTCTCAAGAGAATAAACAACTTTTTGTCTCTAAATATTACGATTGTGATTCTTTTTATAGAGAGACAACAAGAGAGAAAAAAGTTAAAACAAAACTAAAGAAAAAAAAAAATTACGATTTAAAGCTAAAAGTAGTTAAAAACAGTGTCGTTTTTTAATTGTGAATTTGTAAAAGCTGGATAAACTAATATTACTGTATTATTGCAACACTGCATTGTTATAATTCTTGCATTTCTATAATACTTCATTACTACGAAACTACATAAACTAAAATACTGCATTACGGCATTATTGCAATACTATGTTACTAACGTATTGAATTACAACAATACTGCATTACTACAATGCTGCCTTACCACAATACTCCATACGGAAGGAAGGAGAGTTTATATGGGGACTAGTTCCAAATATGATTCGATTTTTTTTTAATTAACGTACATTGTACACAGGGATTTATATGCATAATTTTAATAAACTTTAAATTAAATCAATGAAGGATTAGTGCATTGAAACTTTTTATTAACATGGTTTTTTATAGAATTAAAAAAAAAGAATCAAAGATATCGAGCGTAATGTAAACGCAGTTTTAGTGTTTTTTGTGTACTCTTAAAATGTTGCCAAAAATAAGCTTTCACATAATGAACTTTTGGATCTACAGCATTGTAAATGGTTTAAAATTATGTAATAAAGAAGCTATGTCAATTATGTTGACCCTTAATAATTAACATTTAAAAGTTAAATAACAATCATAATGGCATATTTATACGTACATGAAATATGCACAAAGCTATATAATAGAAAAAGCATTCATTAAAACTTATGAGGGAGAATCAGAAAATTTAAAAAAAACATTTTTTACTTTGCTCTATAAATATTATATTTGATACTCTTGTTAAATAGATTTTTTAATCATGTATATAAAAAGAGAGGGAGGAAGTCATCCTATATATTCGCACTTTATTTTTTATTAAATATGTAAAACCTTTTTTATTTACGAATTTGACAGATTACAGGTTGGTTGAAAAGTTCCTGCGCTCGAAATGAAAGAATACTGTTTTTGTTACGAAATATATTTTTTTATTCAATATAATCTCCTAGAAGCTCAATACACTTGTTCCAATGATCTACCAATAATTTTATCCCATCCTTATAATGGTTTTCCGGAAGCTCTGCAAAATAACCGTCTACGGCTGCTATGGCCTCTTCATTCGACGAAAAATGCTTTCCACGAAGGAATTGTTTGAGATTTGTAAAGAGATAGTAGTCACTGGGAGCCAAATCTGGTGAATACGGTGGATGTTCAAGCAATTCGTACTTTAATTCTTTGAATTTAGCCATCGTCAAAACACTTTTGTGAGCAGGTGCATTGTCTTGATGAAAAATGATTTTTTTTCTTCTTTAAACCAGGTCTTTTCTCACGAATTTTTTCATCCAGGTGATCCAAAAGGCTGCAATAATATTCAGATTATCAATCAACAAAATTCCTTTTGCATCCCAAAAAACTGATGCCATAACCTTCTTTGTTGATCGTTGTGACTTCACCTGCTTTGGAGCTGAACAACCAGCTTCAGTCCACTGTAAACGTTCTTGTTTCAATTTAGGATCATGGTGGTAGATCCAAGTCTCATCCATAGTTATAAAACGACGCAAGAAGTCGGTTTTATTCTGCTTAAAACGCTCCAAATTACGCTGAGAAATTTGTTTTCGATCCAGTTTTTCTTGAATTGTTAATGTGTGCGGCACTAACTTTCCAAACAGTTTTTTCATACGTAATTCTTCATGTAAAATATGGAGTACTCGTTCGTCTGAGATGCCTATGGCATTAGCAATTTCACGCTTAGTCAAACTTGGATCTTCACCAACCATATTATGTACCTGCTCAATGATTTCTGCTGTGGTTGCAGTTTTTGGTCGTCCTTCGCGTGGATCGTCTTCAAGGCTGGTACGACCACGTTTAAATTCACCAGCCCAAAATTCAACGGTGCGTTTTGAAGGTGAGGTCTTCTTATACACTTCTAACAATTGTTCATAAATTTCCTTTGCTTTTAAACCCTTCAAAACAAAGAATCTAATGACTGCACGACATTCAATTTTTTTCATATTAAAAAAACTTCAAATGGCTTGTAAACAAAGAAAGAATTGACAGAATGACTTGCAACTTTGCATGTGTTCTCAGGACAGTTATACCAACTTGAGAAAAAAAAAGTTTGGAGCTAGCAGTGCCATCTCTTGGTGAGCGCAGAAACTTTTCAACCAACCTGTAATACGGTTTAAAATCTAAATTATTAGATTCCTAATCTTATACTATATTTAGACTGAGCAAAAACTAGCTAGTTTTTACCTCTTGCTCGTTTTTACTTGTCAAAACGCATATACTTGTCCAAAAAATGCGATTTCCTATATTACCCTACTTGCCAGAATAGAAATGTTCCCTCCCTTACATATTTTAATCATTTTGTGTAACAATTCTTTTAAATAGTGTAACAAATTTTGATTAAACAAAAAGATATTTAAAATAGCAAGAAAATGAAAAAAGTTACAAAATTACTTTTATTTTAAAGAAAAACTATGATAAGATAACCTAGTAGGGTTACAAGGCATTTACAGTGGATAACAAAATACATGTCAATATAGTTATTTTAATTTTTTTTTTTAATTTTTTGCAATAAAAATTATTAATTAAAAATCATTTATATTCAAAATATTTTATTTCTTAATTTTCCTTTGAAAACTTTAAATAAATACAACTTGTGGATTATTTTGTTACTCACTGTAAGTGTAATAATTTTGTACGATATTGAAAGGGTAGTCGACATCTTTAAATTTTACAATATGCATACTACTATTTATGACACACATTTAAAAATGCGTGCAATATAAATTAATTAAGCAAAAGAAGCAATAATTTGATACTTTCAATTAAGCTGTGCAGTAAAATATTATAAAGGAAAACTTGCCCTACCTTCACTACCATCACGTTCGGTATAACGATCCAGGGAGGGATCCGAACGATATGTTGGCCTACGACGATTATATGGATTGTTATTATAAGC
The DNA here is from genome assembly GCA_949748255.1 of Eustalomyia histrio. Taxonomy (NCBI): domain Eukaryota; kingdom Metazoa; phylum Arthropoda; class Insecta; order Diptera; family Anthomyiidae; genus Eustalomyia; species Eustalomyia histrio. The sequence goes on along the minus strand of OX456524.1, from coordinate 158,305,380 downwards.
TCGTGTCAATACTCCATCATCTTCAAAATTTGTCTCCAGTAAAATTTCTTCACGTGGATCTCTTACACGATCCCGATTGTTTACACCAGACATTTTAGTTTTAAACTATTACACAATATTTAAAGCGTCTGGAAAGATTAATTTTCTTTGCTTCGACGAACATCAAATTAATAAATTTTAAATCAAAATGTTCAAATCAAAAGATAAAAAATACTGTGTGTAGTGTTTGTTATTTATTTTTTTTAGCACATTGCAATGAAATTTAGTGAATCATTTTCTTTTTGTGAATGGATTATTTTATACTTTATTTAGATATCAGTATTGTTTTTAAGTACGATTTTTTTTTATTTTTTTTTTTTGTTGCTGTCTCGCTTTAATGATAAACAAAAGTTTATAGGGTTTTTAGCGTTTCGAATTAACTTTCATACTAAATTAATTTTTATTTAGGTGTAATTTCTAAAGCGAGTACAATATTTTGTTTAATTTATTTAGATTTCTCTCACAACTTACTCTAAGTTTTTATCTTATCTTGGCATTATGACTCTTATATTTTGACTTTTTAACAATATTTATAAGAGATGCTTAACCCTTGACTGCAATATCTTAATAATTTTTGTTAAAATTCGTTCATTCAGAAATTATTTGAAAATATAAATTGCCACAGCTGAAATTAGCAAAAAATTTTGTTGAATTTTAGTAGACTAAACACATCAGAGAAATGTTATATTTTCAACATTTTTTAATGCAAATTAAAATTTTTTCTTTTCTAAGGGAAATATTGTAATATTTCTGTTGAATTTAGCAGGATAGTTTGTTATTTGCATTTTAACTAAATTTAACCTAAAAATAATTTTAATTTTGTAGTTATAACAGTTTTTTCTTTCACGTTTATTTTCCTTTTTTGCTGTAATTGGCAATTAACTAAAATTTTGTAGATCTAAATAAAATTTAGCAAACATATTCTGCTTATTTCAAGAGTTATTTTTTTTGCAGGACCCTTTTTATATAATTTTTAAATCACTAGTTTTAAAGCACTTTGATAAATTTAAATTCCAACTTCTAATAATAATAGGAAGAATTTTACTAAAATGAATAAGCTGTTTTAGTATGTAGTAGTTAAGTTTTATAAATTAATTGAAATCCCTTAAAACTTGTAATAAATGGCAACTGCAAAATGAGCTAACAGCAGGATATTCAAGTCATTGTAGCCGTTGAACTTTTGTAGTGTCATGATGTAACAAAGGATGTCTTTGGCACAGCTTCAGTCATGTATGTTCGTGCATAAGTTCTTTGTCAATGTCGAAAAGTAGTTGTGGAGGGATGATAGGGAAGAGAAGGCATATAATTTCTATTCAGAAAACTACATATTGTGGTTAAACTATTTGTTCACATACAACAATACATATTCATAGAGGAAAAATAATTACTTTTTCCCAAGTACTCCTAGTATATCATAATTAACAGGATTAAACAAAAATATTCACACACTAATTTTGCATTCATAGTACCATATAAAACTATCAAATATATATACTTTTTAGTTAAATTTATATTTTGGACCCTTGAATGCTATTTCTTAAAGATTAAGTGCAATTTTTTATAGAATACTGCAAACTACAGTGGTGCTATTCTGCCTCATAAACATCATAGTTTGTCATTTCAACTGTAAACAATGTGAAACCTGCATATGAAGAAATAAAATTACACTAAAAAGAATTAATTATATCAACTGAAGTTGGGGTAAAAAAAAGTGCAAGGTTTTATTAAACCATATTCGCCTAAGCGATTTTTGTTTTTATTCCAATCAATATTCCTGTTTTTTAAACACAGAATTTATTTTTGCTTTTATTTTATTTCATTAAATATTACACATTTTATTTTTTATGTTAAAAAAAGTTATTTATTTATCTAAATCTAGCACTTTCTTTGTGAAAGAAAAAATAAAATTTTATGCATTAACTATTTTGGAAAATAGTCCTTGAAAAAAATAATGTATTAGATACTTTTGTCTCCCGTTGGGCGCCATTTATTATAAATATGTATAAAGACATTTTAAGTTCACTATACGTGCTTGACTAAACCTAAAGCGATTTATTAAGAATCAATATTATCTATTATCAATATTATCTACAACAGTTGATCATGATTTCCTATATTATGTCTAAAAGTTTTCGGACTTTTTATCCAGTTATTATTATTTTTAATGAGCGAGAAGCAAATCTGTATTATACCTTCCACCATATACAAGGTGGCGCAAAAGTAATCCTCCTATCAGAAAATGCTATAAATTTTGCGATTGGCCCCTAATGTCAGTTCTGTTTTGACATTTGTGTAGTAAACACATGCGAAATACACGTTAATAAACAATGTTATGCTACACTGCTCCAGAACGCGGAATATTGGTGACTATTTATTTGAGCAATAATCGGTCGGTGACTTTGGCACAACGTGAATTTCGTCGCAGATTTCTTAGCCGTCCAACGCCTACTGGTGAAACACTGCGACGTTTAGCCGCTCGCCTCGAAGAGACTGGCACAACACGAGATGCTGCCCCGGAGTAGCCGTTCTGCAGAGAATATTGCTGCTGTAGCAGAAGATGTCATGGAAGCGCCGTCGACATCGACCAGACGACGTGCCACGCAAAGGGGTATCAGTCGACGGTCTTTACAGCGAATTTGGGTACAAGATCTGAAGATGTTTCCGTACAAAGACCAGACGGTGCATCAGCTGTTAGCTGCTGACCGCCAATCGCGTCTAACATACGCTCAAGCCATCCTTATTCACCACCAAGAGGAAGATGATTTTTCATCAAAAATAATCATGAGTGATGAGGCCCATTTCCATCTTAGCGGGTACGTAAATAAGCAAAATTTACGCTTCTGGGGCACTGAAAATCCGCGTGTAACCCACGAAGAGCCATTACACCCGCTCAAAGTCACTGTATGGTGTGCTGTTTTCGCTGGAGGAGTCATCGCACCTTTTTTCTTCGAAGACGTCGCGGGCCAAACGGTTACTGTGAATGGTGAGCGCTACAGAGCAATGATCAACGAGTTCTTTTTGCCGCGCCACAACCGATATGCTGAAGGATGCATTTCCCGGGCGCCTAATCTCCCGTTTTGGCGATTTGCACTGGCCAGCAAGATCGCCTGATTTGACCGCTCCAGACTTCTTTTTGTGGGGCTTTTTGAAGTCGCGGGTTTATGTCAACAAGCCTCAGACTCTTGCAGCTCTTAAAGACAATATCCGTCAAGAATGTGAGGACCTATCGCCGGAAGTTTTGGCCAAAGTGATGGAAAATGCCATAAAAAGGGATCAAATGACAATCAACTGTGGCGGCGGCCATTTACATGACATCATATTCTCGACTTGATGTAAAAAAAATTAAAAGACCAAATAAAAATAATCCACAAGAAGAATCAAAGTTTTTCATTTTTTTTTTTTAAATTACAGCCAAAAAACATCGGAAGGTTATTTTTGCGCCACCCTGTATGGTGTCATACCGTTTGTAACATGTCGAAATATAGGTCTAAGACCCCATAAAGTATATATATTCGTGATCCTTATGCAATTTTAAGTCGATTTAGCGATGTCCGTCTGTCTGTTGAAATGGCGATCACGACGCGAAGACGCAAGAGGGGGAACCTATTTTTACCCAGATTATTGTACATCCTGCCGAGCAGTTTGGTGTTGAAAATGAGTAAAATCGGTCCAGCCGCTAAAAAATTATGAGTGAAAATGTGTAGATACCTCTAAATTTTCCATACAAATTGGTGTATTTTAGTAAAATTTCATGTAGCGACTGGTATATAATATATTTTCTCATATTTTTTCACCAGTCGCTTAAAAATTGATAATATTTTGTATTCACCTCAAATATTTTTCACCTCAAAAACTTTTTTTCACCACAAAAAATTTTTTTCACCTCAAATATATTGTTTACCTCAAATTTTTTTTATATCCAAAAATTCGTTTTCGCATCCAAAATTGTTTTTCACCTCAAATTTTTTTTCACCTCCATTATTTTACTTTAACATTATTTGTATTAAAAACAGTAGAAAACTTTTTTTTTTTTGATATTGGTGGAGGGTATTCAAAGATTCGGCATAGCCGAATTTAAGCCTTTTTTTACTTGAATCCTTTTTATGATTTGCAAGTTTATGCGATTAAATTTAATAGGAAAATAGTTAAATATTAAAAGATAAATAATAACCAACGTGAATTAAAAGTATACAACTGTTTTAGTTTTAAAGATTTCCGAAAAATTAACGGTAGGCAGCACAAAAATCTTAAAAAGTTGTACTTTTTAAGGATATCAATATTAAACCAAATCTGTATTGTTATGAACCGAGTGGGCTGATGAGGATTCCGGCTAGCTCAAATTCAGTTTCTCTCAGGCGGTTCCAACCCTCTCATCAGTGTCGCGCTCACACATAAAAACAGGTAATCAACAAACACTAAAATCGTTCAAATACAAACAAAAACATACCACACACCGAGTTAGAGACAGATGGAAGCCTCTAGTTGCCCTCCCAACCTTGATCGTAGAACCTCATCCTCAATCCTTCGTCTCTACGATCCCGCAAACCATAGACCATTCCTTCCTCAACTTACCATCATTGCCATTACCGAATTATTCTAAACCAACATTTTCTTAATTTTTTTCCAACTTGTAAGTATAAAATTTTATTAAATAAAACTTAAAGGCTAACATAAGGTATATATATCAAAAAAAAAAAACTATATAAAACTTATTTAAATACATTTATTCCGTTACCAAAAAAAACTGTAAATATTAAACACTGTTACTAATTTCCGCTTTCGATTAAAAATGAAATACCTATCTCTTCTTCTTCCTTTTTTTTCCTTAGGGATCAAATCTCAACAAATTCCAATTCGGATACCTTCCCTACTTTGTTTCCTAACGCACCTAAAGGAGCTCCCTGAGGACGTAAACAAAATGGTCACTAATATGGACTGGACTCTATTAAAACGCTGTAGATGTGGACCCTATGTTATTTTTTCAAAGAGATAAATGTTTCACGCATAAAAAAACTATTTTCCTACTATTTTATTTTTTTTTTAGGATAACGCGAAAAAAAAAATAATCATATAAAAGCTAATAAAGAATTTAAAAATACTAATACAAATTATAATACCTATAAACGAAATACTAACAACAATAATAATAAATAGAAATAGTTTTTCCTTAGCAAAAAAAAATAATTTTCTGTTTTATTAAATTTTCTACGGCAAATACGACCTCACCAATTTACAAACACAGCATTAATGGGATGTTGGTAACGTCTCACGGTTAATTTCTCCAGGTTTTTTTTCCAACGGACTCCACTTTCCTCAAACTTGACCTTAATCTTGGCTATCCACAGAACGCACTGGCTTATAACTCCTTTCTCAATCCAAATTTTTACCTCGAGTGTATGATGGATTTTTTTAATGGTTTTCAACGTTTTTTTGTTTCTAACGTGGTGTAAAAAATGTTTTAAAATATTTTCCTTGGTGTAAGAGTTTATTTTTTTTTGGTTTAAAGTTTCATTTTGTAAATTCTTTTTTTTTTAGATTTTTATTTGTGTTTGGTGTAATAATTTTTTTTTATATTGTTCTTAACTGTTTTTATTTATTGGTGTAAATTTTTTCTAAATTGTCTTTTTTTATTTGGTGTAATTATTATCATCAACTGTTTTAATTTCTTGGTGTATTTTTTCCTTGTTTACATTTATTTTAATTTTTTTATGTCATGTAACATTATTTTTTTGTTATCGTTATCAATAAACTTTTCACCACCGCACACTCAACTAGCTTTCAAAACAATCTCCTGAACGAATCTCTTGAAACAATCCTTCTTTTTCTAATTTTACTTCCTTAAATACTATACTTTTTTTTACGGAATCTTTCCAATAAATCGGCGCTTTTTACCGTATCTATTTATTGAATTGAAACAAGTATTCTTTCTAGAATTAAAACGGAGTATTTAGCAGTATCCATTTACTATCCGCATATATTAATTTTAAAACATTCCCACACAAACTCCATTTTTTTAAAAGAAAACCCGTTCATTTATTCCCTTCTAGATTTTTCCTATTTTAAATTGAATTTGCATCCATTTTTGTCTACAAATTACTCTTCCCCTGTCCCTCTTTCAAGCAAAAACCGCAATTGTGTTCCTATATGTAACAGGCTATCAGCAAAACAGCAAGAAGATTTTCCCCATTGATAACTACCCTTTTTCAAAAATTATTTTTTTGTTTTAAAATAACAGTTTTACGCTTGCGTATCTTGAATGAAAATAAATACAACTTTGTGGGTTACTATATTGTCACAACCACTTTTTTGTTGTTATCTTCACACGCAAACATAAAAAGTCACTAACACCACTGTAGTTAGATAAAAAAAAAAATGCTAACTAGTATAAAGAAAATAACAGGATAAGTATCATACTGAAGAAAACGTGGAGAACGACGGACGGTAAAAGGTAAATTGTTAGTATAATTTTTCCTTTTTTATTTTATAATTCTTTTCTTTTTCTAGGTTATTTGCTGTTTAAGTATTACAATACAAAAAATAAAATATTGAAAATCAGCAGTAATTTTACAAAATCGCAACAAATCTTTAAACAAATAATAAAATATGGGGATATTTTATTATTAGCAAATTATCAAAAACACCTGAATCATCAAGACATAATTGGTTGAAGAGACAGAAAAACCACGTTAACTTATTAGACAACCACACCACCAGCAACAAAAGACACCGTTTCCAGTTTTGTGGCAAACACATAACACGCTTTATCTTCTAGAAAATATGATTAGTATGGGCTCTAAAACTATCCGACGGAACTTGCATTTTTTTTTTTTGAACAAATGGAAATGTTATTGTTCGAAAATTTTGCATATACAGGCGGTGAAGAAACTGTCTATTATTTGAAATTCCTGAAAAAGATTAGACCTGGGTATGGACTATTTTGTGTACCAGTTTAAAGAGCCGCTTTTGTTAAAAGAAACTCTGAGAGGAAGTCGTGATACGTTTGATAATGAATCACCCATAAATATTTTGTTATACGATGATTAGAATCATTCACAACTTTTTACGGGGTTTCCAGTTTAATGCTGTGGAAATGGAATGTACTATTAGTGATGACGATTTACCTAAAGAGTTGTTAAAATTTTACCAAAGGCACTATCGTGCACATCGTATGTATTTGTGCATTCAAGCTGGTTTACCCATAGATGAATTGGAAAAATTTGGTGGTAAAACATTTTACGGACATACCCAACAATAATTTAATGGGCAAAGATTCTCCGGTATACGATTATCGTAAGGCCTTTATTACAGAATTTCACAATGAAGTTTTCCTTGTAAAACCTATAGAAAGTGTTTATAAATTGGAATCAACTTGAGTATTGCCAACAATGTGCAGGTTGTATAACTGCAAACCAGATCATATCTTGTCTTATCTAATTGGTTATAAAGGTGATGGCAGCTTATGTGCTTATTAAAAAAAAACTGGGGTTTAGAGTCGATAGCTGGTGTTGATGAATCTGGTTTTGATACAAATTACCTATATTCCCTATTTAATGTTTGGATTTACTTAACCGATAAAATTGTGATATTATGACATAAAGGTATTAAATCTGAAGTTTTATTGGCACCTAAAATCCCAGCTAATTGAGCAACCTTTAAGACATCTCCTTTTTTTTCTTTTAGATTGTTCGAGTGTATAAGATGAGCAACATCGGGACCAACGTATATTTTGCCTGTAGCTTCTCTAGTGGTTATAGGTTTCTTTGGAAACATCAACATTGAAGCTTTACACATCGAATCCACATGAGTTAAGCTTTTAGCATCAGTGCAGTATAAATAAGTTTGTAAGACTCTATTGTTGACATGTACTATTAACAAAGTGCTAGTGAGTGATGAGGAAAATGATAAGTACGGTAGTGGTGTGAGAATTTTTGTAATATATTGATGATAATTGATTGGATTAGCTTATTTCGGAAGGTCATTATCCGCCAATTAATATCATTGGACGATTTTCCATTTGTGATAAATTTAACATGCCTGCATGTAGCTTCTGTTTTCCTCTAAATAGCTGCCGATATTAAGTCCACGTTGTAGTAAAGACATTTTGATTTTGGAATAACATTCAAACAATAATATTTATATTCTCCATAACTTTTCCTGTTAATAATTATTTTTAAAACAAATTGTTGTTTTTGTGTTATATGATGCATGACCAAAACCAATAAGAACACATTTAGAATTCGTTAACATTAACAATTGTAGTTACGAGTACATGCCGGATTTTTTTGATAGGATTTGTTCTTAAAATAAAATATTTAGTATCCTAATTGATGTAGACGTATTATAGATTGCTGCTCTTCTGCAACCACAACTACCATTCAAGTGTTAATTTTGTGGACTGAATAAAACTTGTGTAGAGTTTTTTATTTGCCACAAGCAAGTGTTATAAAAACAAATAAAAAGCTATTTTTATTATTATTAAATATTAGTTTCAAAGAGTATATGAAGCCTACATGTATTTCTATTTTGTTTCACCTTTGTTGCGACAAAGTCCTAAACATGATGTTTAAGTGAGGAGTTATATCCAGCCTCGGTAGCTGGTTTATGTTATCAATTTATTCGGCTGAAAAAAAAAAATTGTGACAAAAAAAGAAAAATACTTTATTGTAAATAAATTTACAATAAAAAAAATCTACAGAATAAACACTACTATGCATTTTATCCCACACATTTGACGTTTAGCACATGACAGCTGCAGAGTGATAAAAAACACCCCGCAACAAAACTCCGTGTTCTACGAGTGATCGTAGTAGGAAACGGTGTGCGGGTTTGTTGGCTTTATATCACAACTAGCCCAACGTGGGGAACACCACACCCTGAGAAAGAGTCTCTATGCTTTACAGACCGATCAGCCGGGCTATTAATAACGGTGATGACTTCCATACTACTTGGATTATTGGGTAAGTGAAATAGATTGACTTTGTGCTATAATTAAAATGGAATTTCCCTAATAACTTGAATTACTTTTTTTTTTTTTTGAAAGATAGAAGCTAGATTTTGCTTTTACTATCATTAGAGCAATAATGGTAACTTTAAAGATGTTGTGACACATTAGTTCCAGGTGAACCTACCATCGGGACCAGAGCTGAACAACTGCCGACTTTTGCATTCTTCTCGGTAAGAAGAAGCATAGTGGCAACCCACTTTGCTTTTAAGATCTGTGTTTTTTTTTTTTTTTTTGAATTGATTTGTAACCAATTAATGCACGAAAGGTGCTAAATTTAAATTGAACGCCCACAAAATTATTTGAGGCAATATAAACGTCATGTTTTTCATTTTCATAATATATTTTTCTTAAAAATAAACTTTCATTTGGACTTATCCTGATCGTCAGTTAAAATTTTTCTATTGCATTATCATTATTTTCCGGATTTGTTAAAATTTTCATTGAATTTAGTCAATAAATAAATAATTTTTTTTTTATCATAATAGATTTTATTTTCATCATTTGAAGGATTTTCAAATCGAATACTTATCTAAATTTTATAATTTTATTTACAGATCTTAAATAATTCGGGTCAAGCCGCTATACTTTTCCTACTCGGATCGTTCCAGCTAGACATGGTTGAATCTCCAGAGTACTTTTAGGACTAAAAGACTTGGAGATTTTGTTTTTTTTAAATAGGCCACCAAGTGGTCATTAAATCAAACTTTCTTTGAGGATTTATTACGGGAAGTACTATAAATAAACAACACAATGCAAAAAGGATTTTTTTTACTTTGTGAGATATTTCCTTTTCCTTTCAGAACTTTCCCGCAAACGAATAAATCTATCTTTGAGACATCATATTATTGCCATCAGAAAAACATCAGCAAATATAGCCTCATCAAGAATTCATCACATTTAAAAAAAAGTGGGACATCACGGTAAAATATATCACAGAAGTAAAATAAAATGAAGCAGTAAAAATAAAATTACTATGACAGTTCATAAATCAAATCTCACGGAGTCTAAATCACTATTCTTAATCCTAAGGTAAGTATAAATATATCAGTCATTAAATCTTAAAGCTATCAGGTACTTATTGGTAGATATCACAGATATTAGGTCGGATCGTAAATGAAAAATATTGCACAATTTAAGACGGCCTTTTGTATAATTAAAGGATAAAATAATTTTATAAAAAAAATAGAATTTAACTAAGTCTTAATATTGCACATTTTTAAAATTATAAAGATTTTTGCTAAGCCTTAATATCTTTTACGTGATAAACTCCTATGGATTTACCCTGCAGAGTCTCTAATTCATAGCTATTGTTACCTACAGGTCGGGCCACCCTACATTTTACAAACTTTTTGCAAAATTTAGCATTTATATTTTTTTCGAAACTGCTTAATATCATGTTTCTTCGGTAGACCTCCTGTCCGGGTATAAATTTTACGATTCGAGCTCTTTTGTTGTACCTCTCAGCGCTTTTTTCATAGGCTTTTTGCATATTCTTTTTAATTTCTTCTCTGATGATTTCCATTCTATCTTTTGGCTCCAATAAGATTTTGTGATCGGTTAGGGATTGTAATTTTCTTGCTAATTTATAGTCAGCACCACTTGAATACATATGGTATCCGAAAAGTGCAAAGAACGGTGTAAAACCAATTGCTGTGTGTATTGAATTTCTCAAAGCACATTCAATTTCGGAAAGGTATAGATCCCAGTCCCTTTGATCTTCCTTGAGATATGCTCTTATGGCTGCTAATACCGATTGGTTTACCCTTTCTGATGCATTGCTGCTCGGAGAATATACAGCTGTTTTTATATGCTGAATCTTGTACGTTTCTAGAAGATTTTCAAAACTTTTAGAGATAAATTGTGAGCCATTGTCACTATGAATTATCTCTGGTACACCAAATTTATGAAATATTTCATGTACCAAAAATTCAATTATATTTCCAGTCGTGGCTTCTTTCATCGCTTTTAGAAAAGTAAACTTCGTAAAGTGATCAAGGACTATAAATACATAACAATTTCCGTTTTTAGATCTTGGATATTTTCCCAAAAAATCCAAATATAATTTTTGAAACGGCCGGTCAGTAACGACTTGTTTTCCAATTTCTGGTCTAAGATTTTGGTTGGACGGTTTCGTTTCCTTACACACTTGGCATTTTGCTACATATGCTTTTACTTGGGATGACATTCTTGGCCAGTAAAAGAAACGTCTTAGCCTTTCGAGGGTTTTACCTACTCCTCCGTGGGCTGTCTCTAAAGTATCATGGGCCTTTTCGATTAAAGTTTGAGTTATGTTCGGCGGAATCCACAATTTCCATTGACTTTCATTTACATTGCCGCGATCATACTCGATTCTCTTGAATATCATATCATCCTCTACTTTAAGGTCTGGTAACAAACTTTGATTTTTCATAATGTTGGCTTTAAGCTCGTTGTATTCTTCGCTGTCGAACTCAGTGGTTTCAAAATCAAATATGTCTTCCATCACAATTTCTTCAACATCAGCTTCACATGGTAATCTTGATAGCATATCGGCTACTACATTTTCTGAGCCTTTTCGGTGTTGAATCTCAAAGTCAAACGCTTGTAATTGCAGTGACCAGCGTGCAAGTCTTCCACTCAGATCTTTTAAAGTCATCAGCCATTTTAAACTGGCGTGATCTGTTACTATCGTGAATGGCATCATTTCAACAAACGGTCGGAATTTTCTTACTGCCATTAAAGCTGCCAAACATTCCTTTTCCGTAACACTATAATTTCTTTGACAAGTGTTTAATTTTTGGGAGTAGAATGCTATTGGTTGTTCTTCGTTTTGGTCATTAAGCTGATACAGCACTGCACCAATACCGTACTCGCAAGCATCACACTGTATCCAAAAACGTTTCGAAAAATCGGCATGCCTTAGAACTGGCGCAGATGTTAAAGCCATTTTTAATTGGTTGAAAGCAGTTATTGCCTCGGGTGTCATTACAAACTTTTTCGACTTTTTGAGTGTATCGGTCAAAGGAGCTGATATTGTTGAAAAGTCTTTCACAAATCGGCGATACCACCCCGCTGTACCCAAAAAACTTCGTACTTGTCGCTGGGACTTTGGTATTTTTATCGATCGTATCGCTTCAATTTTATCAGGGTCGGTTTTCAGCATTCCACCTCCGATAATAAAACCTAGGTACTTTAAATGCTGAAAACAAAACTGTGACTTTTTTAAGCCTATTGTTAAGTTGGCATTCTTAAGACATTGTGCTACCTCTCTTAAAAGCATTAAATGTTTTTCAAACTCATCTGAAATTACTAGAAGATCGTCGAGATAAATAAAAACGTTTCCTTTTAGTTTCTGTGGTATAACCTTATCCATAAGTCTACAGAGTCTTTGAGCCGCGTTACAGGGACCAAAGGGCATAACGCGAAATTGGTAGAGTGGCCGACCTGCTACAGTAAACGCTGTATATTGTTTACTTTCCTCTTCAAGTTCTATTTGCCAGAATGCGAACTTCAAATCAACGCTACTTATGTAATAAGTTTCGTCAATTCGGCTCAAAATACCATCAATATTTTGCAATGGATATGCATCCTTTACTGTAACTTTATTTAATTTTCTGGCATCCAAACAAAATCTATTCTTTTCAGGTTTTCTAACTACAGTCGTGCGATTACTCCACGGACTTTCGCTTTGCTCTATAACATTAAGCTCTAACATTTTATCAATTTCTTTATAAACTATTTCCTGGACTGCTGGTGAGATGGGATAATATCTATCTTTTATTGGTTCTGTACCTTCGAACAATTTTATACTATGTTTTTCTAACGATGTGCAGCCTAAACCTAATTTCTCAAATGATGGAAACATGTTTATAACCTCATCTAGCTGTTGTCGCTGCTCTATCGTTAATAAATGTGGATTGGATTTGTGATTTTCGGCTTTGTATTCTTCCTGAACTTTTTCAATATCCAATTCTGCTACACTGATTATCTCAGGAGCTAGTTCAAAAGCTTGCCAAAAATCTATACCGAAATATGCTGACTGTTCTAAATCTGGACACAGGTAAAACAAAATATTTTTCAATTTATCCTTATATCTAACCTCTAATAAAATTTTTCCTAGCAATCTATGTTGCTGTCCACTAGCGGTTGAAATAACGGAAAATATTGGCACAATTGGAATTTCTAATTTATCTACAAATTCCCTACATCCTTTACCTAACAAACTAACCGAAGCGCCTGTATCAAGAAGACCTCTAATTTGGAATTCCCCGATTTCTATGTTAGCAAAAGCTCGCGGATCTGTTGTTATTTTATCAGCACATTTTATGGCTTCTAACACAAACTTTCTTTTTCGCCTTTTATCTGCAAACTTTTGTCTTAGTTTTCGGATCCTGTTTGAAAGTGGCTTCTTTATACTAATTGCTTCGTTAAATATTCGGTTTCGTACGCGCTCATAATTCGATTGTCTTTCCTCGAGAGTATATTGGTGTTTTAATTTTGGAATTATCTTATCAAATTGTTTTGTTTTTTCTAATAAATTGATTACTTTTGACTTATTTATTGCAGGTTTGATTGCGGGTTCTGATTGGAACGATGGTTGCCCGCATTTGCCTCGCTCCTCTGCAAGTTTTTCGATTTGCAATTCGGACACGTGGGACAAACTTCATCAGGTTTTCCACAGCGATAACAAAATATAGATTTTTGTTTACTTGGGCAGTCCATAAAAGTGTGGCCGATTTGTTTACAATTCCAACATGTGAGTGGATTTCTATGTAATTGATTATCATTACTTCTTATGGCCGCAACTTCTACGTACTCTTCTTCTGGATACTGCTCATCATAATCATTCACAATTTCGTTAACGTGTTTGGGAAACCGATTGATTTGCATTTGCGGTTGTGGTCTTATGTCTTTTTTGAGAAAAGTCTTTTCAGCTTCAATGCATTCAATCCTAAGCTGTTCTACGGATGAAATTTGCATTGGGTAAATAATCCTTGCTATACTTTCTTTTAAATTTCTTTTAACTAACTTTATCATTTCGTATTCAGGCATTGGCATACCAAGACGAGATCTAAGTGTATTTATTGTATGGAAAAATGAATCAATGGACTCTCCGGGAAGCTGTTTTCTTTCTACCATATCCCTCATCAATTCGTAACTGGATCTGGTAGACTGATATTGCTTCATTAAAGCCATTTTTAGTATGGGCCATTTATCCTCACTAGTGACATCAGTTGATTTGGCCAAAAGCCAGTACCACTTTTTACTTTCTCCTGTCACTAACAAATGAAAATCTCGGAGTACTTCAAGCCATGGGATATTGTATTGTCTCTGAAGTGTTTCGAGACGAAAGATAAAATCTTCGACAGCCAAATGATTGGTGTTGCCATCAAATTGCAAACCCCATTTGTCTACACGAATTTTATGGTTATCCATGAGAGGCATGTTACCATTACTTAAGGATGATGCTCTAGATGAAACATTAGACTGATGAAGTATTCCAGACATGTCCATTGGTTGTACATTCGGAGTAGAAAAGTTTGATCCGCTAGGTAAGTTTACGTTTGCTAAATTCCTGTTCTCCCTTTGAGTTTCGGCAACTGCTAAATTTAACCTACTAACAGCAGCTGCTAAATCTGATATGGTACTTTTTATATCTGACAACTGAGGTCCTACACCTTGTTCTATCATACGCATAACCGAATTTTCTAAATTTTCTAAACCTACGGATGGTATATTATTTCCTTGCTGTGAATTAGCGGGTAGCATTGGTAATTGTACATTTGAACTTTGCCTTAAATTAACCGGATGTACAGTTTGTTGAATACTAGACCCTATTCCTACATTAACCGGAAGTACATTTGGTTGTAAATTTTGTTGTCTACTACTAGACTGTTCTAATCTATCATTTGGCACGTTTACATTTCCTGGTTGATTCTGGGCTTTCTTAGTAATAATCGAGCCAGACTTATCCTGAAATTGAGGTGCTCCTTCACCTTGTTGTTCAGATTTTTCTTGTATTTCGGTTTTGTTGGTTGATTTTTAACTTGCGGTGTATTTGGTTTCTGAATCTTTAACGCGATCTGCGGTGTTGAACGATTCAGATCAAAATGTACTTGGCGATTTCTTTTTCTTTGTCTAGGATTATGAGGATTCTTATTCATATCCCTATACAGTTTTTCACTTTGTTTAACTACTCCTAATAATTTCAAAGCAAAAACAAAAATTTCACAAAAAAAAACAAAGTTTAAAACTTTTACCAATCAAAAATAAAAAAATCTCGCAACCGAAAACTTTACAAAAACAAAAAAAAAAACGAATACAAATCGCACCGAATTTTAAACAAAATTGATATAAAAAAATTTTTAAAATAAAATGAAATAAAATATTGCAAAAAAAAAATAACTAATACCTTTCTAAATAATAACTAAAAACTAAAAAAAAATAATGATAAAAAAGACATAAACTTAAAATTTAAAAAAAAAATATACCTATTTAAATAAATCTATTATAACCTAGAAACTTAACCATTAAAAAAAATATACTAAAAACTTAATATAACTATATATAAAAAAAAACAATAAAAATTTTTATTACTCAAAAAAAATTCTAATAAAATTTTCTTATTTCTTTAGATTTAACGGATTTTATACGTTGGGTTTTGGCAATGATGGTCGTGGCGGAGATCGAATGGTTTGCAATTAAATGACTCAATAAATGTGGTAATCAGACAACTTTACTCTACTTTATGGAAATTCAGCAGTGTGTCCTAATCGTACATCACGTTACTTTTCCTTTCATCACGGAAACGGGCTATGATTGGCGGAAAAAAAATTTCGGATACTACTAACCTCGAGAATTATTAGGTTCACGAGAGGCTATCCCAAATCTTCAACCGGTCTACACCTACTATTTGATTTCCATTAAAATTGAATTCACATTACTAAGCAACTTAAACATGAGTCACAATACAAATTAGAAAACCAATTCGAAAGCGAGTTTTCTAGCTATTGTTACTCCTGTCTTTTGAATTCTGGCTGATTCATCGCTCTGCTGACATCCAAGATTTTACTTTTTACACAACACTTTAAAGACGAAAGCTTCAAGCGGCTGTAAAAAACTAAAACCCTACGATTCAGCATCGCAACTACTCAGTTTACTATTTTTTTTATTTAAACTATCGGGCTATTGTCACATGCATCGGTGACTCTTCATGTTACTTTATTATAGCTTGGGTAACTATTCCAAAAATGGGGGAAGTATCCCAAGTTATATCATTCTTTTGGGCGCCATTATGTTATGAACCGAGTGGGCTGATGAGGATTCCGGCTAGCTCAAATTCAGTTTCTCTCAGGCGGTTCCAACCCTCTCATCAGTGTCGCGCTCACACATAAAAACAGGTAATCAACAAACACTAAAATCGTTCAAATACAAACAAAAACATACCACACACCGAGTTAGAGACAGATGGAAGCCTCTAGTTGCCCTCCCAACCTTGATCGTAGAACCTCATCCTCAATCCTTCGTCTCTACGATCCCGCAAACCATAGACCATTCCTTCCTCAACTTACCATCATTGCCATTACCGAATTATTCTAAACCAACATTTTCTTAATTTTTTTCCAACTTGTAAGTATAAAATTTTATTAAATAAAACTTAAAGGCTAACATAAGGTATATATATCAAAAAAAAAAAACTATATAAAACTTATTTAAATACATTTATTCCGTTACCAAAAAAAACTGTAAATATTAAACACTGTTACTAATTTCCGCTTTCGATTAAAAATGAAATACCTATCTCTTCTTCTTCCTTTTTTCCTTAGGGATCAAATCTCAACAAATTCCAATTCGGATACCTTCCCTACTTTGATTCCTAACGCACCTAAAGGAGCTCCCTGAGGACGTAAACAAAATGGTCACTAATATGGACTGGACTCTATTAAAACGCTGTAGATGTGGACCCTATGTTATTTTTTCAAAGAGATAAATGTTTCACGCATAAAAAAACTATTTTCCTACTATTTTATTTTTTTTTTAGGATAACGCGAAAAAAAAATAATCATATAAAAGCTAATAAAGAATTTAAAAATACTAATACAAATTATAATACCTATAAACGAAATACTAACAACAATAATAATAAATAGAAATAGTTTTTCCTTAGCAAAAAAAAATAATTTTCTGTTTTATTAAATTTTCTACGGCAAATACGACCTCACCAATTTACAAACACAGCATTAATGGGATGTTGGTAACGTCTCACGGTTAATTTCTCCAGGTTTTTTTTTCCAACGGACTCCACTTTCCTCAAACTTGACCTTAATCTTGGCTATCCACAGAACGCACTGGCTTATAACTCCTTTCTCAATCCAAATTTTTACCTCGAGTGTATGATGGATTTTTTTAATGGTTTTCAACGTTTTTTTGTTTCTAACGTGGTGTAAAAAATGTTTTAAAATATTTTCCTTGGTGTAAGAGTTTATTTTTTTTTGGTTTAAAGTTTCATTTTGTAAATTCTTTTTTTTTTAGATTTTTATTTGTGTTTGGTGTAATAATTTTTTTTTATATTGTTCTTAACTGTTTTTATTTATTGGTGTAAATTTTTTCTAAATTGTCTTTTTTTATTTGGTGTAATTATTATCATCAACTGTTTTAATTTCTTGGTGTATTTTTTCCTTGTTTACATTTATTTTAATTTTTTTATGTCATGTAACATTATTTTTTTGTTATCGTTATCAATAAACTTTTCACCACCGCACACTCAACTAGCTTTCAAAACAATCTCCTGAACGAATCTCTTGAAACAATCCTTCTTTTTCTAATTTTACTTCCTTAAATACTATACTTTTTTTTACGGAATCTTTCCAATAAATCGGCGCTTTTTACCGTATCTATTTATTGAATTGAAACAAGTATTCTTTCTAGAATTAAAACGGAGTATTTAGCAGTATCCATTTACTATCCGCATATATTAATTTTAAAACATTCCCACACAAACTCCATTTTTTTAAAAGAAAACCCGTTCATTTATTCCCTTCTAGATTTTTCCTATTTTAAATTGAATTTGCATCCATTTTTGTCTACAAATTACTCTTCCCCTGTCCCTCTTTCAAGCAAAAACCGCAATTGTGTTCCTATATGTAACAGGCTATCAGCAAAACAGCAAGAAGATTTTCCCCATTGATAACTACCCTTTTTCAAAAATTATTTTTTTGTTTTAAAATAACAGTTTTACGCTTGCGTATCTTGAATGAAAATAAATACAACTTTGTGGGTTACTATATTGTCACAACCACTTTTTTGTTGTTATCTTCACACGCAAACATAAAAAGTCACTAACACCACTGTAGTTAGATAAAAAAAAAAATGCTAACTAGTATAAAGAAAATAACAGGATAAGTATCATACTGAAGAAAACGTGGAGAACGACGGACGGTAAAAGGTAAATTGTTAGTATAATTTTTCCTTTTTTATTTTATAATTCTTTTCTTTTTCTAGGTTATTTGCTGTTTAAGTATTACAATACAAAAAATAAAATATTGAAAATCAGCAGTAATTTTACAAAATCGCAACAAATCTTTAAACAAATAATAAAATATGGGGATATTTTATTATTAGCAAATTATCAAAAACACCTGAATCATCAAGACATAATTGGTTGAAGAGACAGAAAAACCACGTTAACTTATTAGACAACCACACCACCAGCAACAAAAGACACCGTTTCCAGTTTTGTGGCAAACACATAACACGCTTTATCTTCTAGAAAATATGATTAGTATGGGCTCTAAAACTATCCGACGGAACTTGCATTTTTTTTTTTTGAACAAATGGAAATGTTATTGTTCGAAAATTTTGCATATACAGGCGGTGAAGAAACTGTCTATTATTTGAAATTCCTGAAAAAGATTAGACCTGGGTATGGACTATTTTGTGTACCAGTTTAAAGAGCCGCTTTTGTTAAAAGAAACTCTGAGAGGAAGTCGTGATACGTTTGATAATGAATCACCCATAAATATTTTGTTATACGATGATTAGAATCATTCACAACTTTTTACGGGGTTTCCAGTTTAATGCTGTGGAAATGGAATGTACTATTAGTGATGACGATTTACCTAAAGAGTTGTTAAAATTTTACCAAAGGCACTATCGTGCACATCGTATGTATTTGTGCATTCAAGCTGGTTTACCCATAGATGAATTGGAAAAATTTGGTGGTAAAACATTTTACGGACATACCCAACAATAATTTAATGGGCAAAGATTCTCCGGTATACGATTATCGTAAGGCCTTTATTACAGAATTTCACAATGAAGTTTTCCTTGTAAAACCTATAGAAAGTGTTTATAAATTGGAATCAACTTGAGTATTGCCAACAATGTGCAGGTTGTATAACTGCAAACCAGATCATATCTTGTCTTATCTAATTGGTTATAAAGGTGATGGCAGCTTATGTGCTTATTAAAAAAAAACTGGGGTTTAGAGTCGATAGCTGGTGTTGATGAATCTGGTTTTGATACAAATTACCTATATTCCCTATTTAATGTTTGGATTTACTTAACCGATAAAATTGTGATATTATGACATAAAGGTATTAAATCTGAAGTTTTATTGGCACCTAAAATCCCAGCTAATTGAGCAACCTTTAAGACATCTCCTTTTTTTTCTTTTAGATTGTTCGAGTGTATAAGATGAGCAACATCGGGACCAACGTATATTTTGCCTGTAGCTTCTCTAGTGGTTATAGGTTTCTTTGGAAACATCAACATTGAAGCTTTACACATCGAATCCACATGAGTTAAGCTTTTAGCATCAGTGCAGTATAAATAAGTTTGTAAGACTCTATTGTTGACATGTACTATTAACAAAGTGCTAGTGAGTGATGAGGAAAATGATAAGTACGGTAGTGGTGTGAGAATTTTTGTAATATATTGATGATAATTGATTGGATTAGCTTATTTCGGAAGGTCATTATCCGCCAATTAATATCATTGGACGATTTTCCATTTGTGATAAATTTAACATGCCTGCATGTAGCTTCTGTTTTCCTCTAAATAGCTGCCGATATTAAGTCCACGTTGTAGTAAAGACATTTTGATTTTGGAATAACATTCAAACAATAATATTTATATTCTCCATAACTTTTCCTGTTAATAATTATTTTTAAAACAAATTGTTGTTTTTGTGTTATATGATGCATGACCAAAACCAATAAGAACACATTTAGAATTCGTTAACATTAACAATTGTAGTTACGAGTACATGCCGGATTTTTTTGATAGGATTTGTTCTTAAAATAAAATATTTAGTATCCTAATTGATGTAGACGTATTATAGATTGCTGCTCTTCTGCAACCACAACTACCATTCAAGTGTTAATTTTGTGGACTGAATAAAACTTGTGTAGAGTTTTTTATTTGCCACAAGCAAGTGTTATAAAAACAAATAAAAAGCTATTTTTATTATTATTAAATATTAGTTTCAAAGAGTATATGAAGCCTACATGTATTTCTATTTTGTTTCACCTTTGTTGCGACAAAGTCCTAAACATGATGTTTAAGTGAGGAGTTATATCCAGCCTCGGTAGCTGGTTTATGTTATCAATTTATTCGGCTGAAAAAAAAAAATTGTGACAAAAAAAGAAAAATACTTTATTGTAAATAAATTTACAATAAAAAAAATCTACAGAATAAACACTACTATGCATTTTATCCCACACATTTGACGTTTAGCACATGACAGCTGCAGAGTGATAAAAAACACCCCGCAACAAAACTCCGTGTTCTACGAGTGATCGTAGTAGGAAACGGTGTGCGGGTTTGTTGGCTTTATATCACAACTAGCCCAACGTGGGGAACACCACACCCTGAGAAAGAGTCTCTATGCTTTACAGACCGATCAGCCGGGCTATTAATAACGGTGATGACTTCCATACTACTTGGATTATTGGGTAAGTGAAATAGATTGACTTTGTGCTATAATTAAAATGGAATTTCCCTAATAACTTGAATTACTTTTTTTTTTTTTTGAAAGATAGAAGCTAGATTTTGCTTTTACTATCATTAGAGCAATAATGGTAACTTTAAAGATGTTGTGACACATTAGTTCCAGGTGAACCTACCATCGGGACCAGAGCTGAACAACTGCCGACTTTTGCATTCTTCTCGGTAAGAAGAAGCATAGTGGCAACCCACTTTGCTTTTAAGATCTGTGTTTTTTTTTTTTTTTTTGAATTGATTTGTAACCAATTAATGCACGAAAGGTGCTAAATTTAAATTGAACGCCCACAAAATTATTTGAGGCAATATAAACGTCATGTTTTTCATTTTCATAATATATTTTTCTTAAAAATAAACTTTCATTTGGACTTATCCTGATCGTCAGTTAAAATTTTTCTATTGCATTATCATTATTTTCCGGATTTGTTAAAATTTTCATTGAATTTAGTCAATAAATAAATAATTTTTTTTTTATCATAATAGATTTTATTTTCATCATTTGAAGGATTTTCAAATCGAATACTTATCTAAATTTTATAATTTTATTTACAGATCTTAAATAATTCGGGTCAAGCCGCTATACTTTTCCTACTCGGATCGTTCCAGCTAGACATGGTTGAATCTCCAGAGTACTTTTAGGACTAAAAGACTTGGAGATTTTGTTTTTTTTAAATAGGCCACCAAGTGGTCATTAAATCAAACTTTCTTTGAGGATTTATTACGGGAAGTACTATAAATAAACAACACAATGCAAAAAGGATTTTTTTTACTTTGTGAGATATTTCCTTTTCCTTTCAGAACTTTCCCGCAAACGAATAAATCTATCTTTGAGACATCATATTATTGCCATCAGAAAAACATCAGCAAATATAGCCTCATCAAGAATTCATCACATTTAAAAAAAAGTGGGACATCACGGTAAAATATATCACAGAAGTAAAATAAAATGAAGCAGTAAAAATAAAATTACTATGACAGTTCATAAATCAAATCTCACGGAGTCTAAATCACTATTCTTAATCCTAAGGTAAGTATAAATATATCAGTCATTAAATCTTAAAGCTATCAGGTACTTATTGGTAGATATCACAGATATTAGGTCGGATCGTAAATGAAAAATATTGCACAATTTAAGACGGCCTTTTGTATAATTAAAGGATAAAATAATTTTATAAAAAAAATAGAATTTAACTAAGTCTTAATATTGCACATTTTTAAAATTATAAAGATTTTTGCTAAGCCTTAATATCTTTTACGTGATAAACTCCTATGGATTTACCCTGCAGAGTCTCTAATTCATAGCTATTGTTACCTACAGGTCGGGCCACCCTACATTTTACAAACTTTTTGCAAAATTTAGCATTTATATTTTTTTCGAAACTGCTTAATATCATGTTTCTTCGGTAGACCTCCTGTCCGGGTATAAATTTTACGATTCGAGCTCTTTTGTTGTACCTCTCAGCGCTTTTTTCATAGGCTTTTTGCATATTCTTTTTAATTTCTTCTCTGATGATTTCCATTCTATCTTTTGGCTCCAATAAGATTTTGTGATCGGTTAGGGATTGTAATTTTCTTGCTAATTTATAGTCAGCACCACTTGAATACATATGGTATCCGAAAAGTGCAAAGAACGGTGTAAAACCAATTGCTGTGTGTATTGAATTTCTCAAAGCACATTCAATTTCGGAAAGGTATAGATCCCAGTCCCTTTGATCTTCCTTGAGATATGCTCTTATGGCTGCTAATACCGATTGGTTTACCCTTTCTGATGCATTGCTGCTCGGAGAATATACAGCTGTTTTTATATGCTGAATCTTGTACGTTTCTAGAAGATTTTCAAAACTTTTAGAGATAAATTGTGAGCCATTGTCACTATGAATTATCTCTGGTACACCAAATTTATGAAATATTTCATGTACCAAAAATTCAATTATATTTCCAGTCGTGGCTTCTTTCATCGCTTTTAGAAAAGTAAACTTCGTAAAGTGATCAAGGACTATAAATACATAACAATTTCCGTTTTTAGATCTTGGATATTTTCCCAAAAAATCCAAATATAATTTTTGAAACGGCCGGTCAGTAACGACTTGTTTTCCAATTTCTGGTCTAAGATTTTGGTTGGACGGTTTCGTTTCCTTACACACTTGGCATTTTGCTACATATGCTTTTACTTGGGATGACATTCTTGGCCAGTAAAAGAAACGTCTTAGCCTTTCGAGGGTTTTACCTACTCCTCCGTGGGCTGTCTCTAAAGTATCATGGGCCTTTTCGATTAAAGTTTGAGTTATGTTCGGCGGAATCCACAATTTCCATTGACTTTCATTTACATTGCCGCGATCATACTCGATTCTCTTGAATATCATATCATCCTCTACTTTAAGGTCTGGTAACAAACTTTGATTTTTCATAATGTTGGCTTTAAGCTCGTTGTATTCTTCGCTGTCGAACTCAGTGGTTTCAAAATCAAATATGTCTTCCATCACAATTTCTTCAACATCAGCTTCACATGGTAATCTTGATAGCATATCGGCTACTACATTTTCTGAGCCTTTTCGGTGTTGAATCTCAAAGTCAAACGCTTGTAATTGCAGTGACCAGCGTGCAAGTCTTCCACTCAGATCTTTTAAAGTCATCAGCCATTTTAAACTGGCGTGATCTGTTACTATCGTGAATGGCATCATTTCAACAAACGGTCGGAATTTTCTTACTGCCATTAAAGCTGCCAAACATTCCTTTTCCGTAACACTATAATTTCTTTGACAAGTGTTTAATTTTTGGGAGTAGAATGCTATTGGTTGTTCTTCGTTTTGGTCATTAAGCTGATACAGCACTGCACCAATACCGTACTCGCAAGCATCACACTGTATCCAAAAACGTTTCGAAAAATCGGCATGCCTTAGAACTGGCGCAGATGTTAAAGCCATTTTTAATTGGTTGAAAGCAGTTATTGCCTCGGGTGTCATTACAAACTTTTTCGACTTTTTGAGTGTATCGGTCAAAGGAGCTGATATTGTTGAAAAGTCTTTCACAAATCGGCGATACCACCCCGCTGTACCCAAAAAACTTCGTACTTGTCGCTGGGACTTTGGTATTTTTATCGATCGTATCGCTTCAATTTTATCAGGGTCGGTTTTCAGCATTCCACCTCCGATAATAAAACCTAGGTACTTTAAATGCTGAAAACAAAACTGTGACTTTTTTAAGCCTATTGTTAAGTTGGCATTCTTAAGACATTGTGCTACCTCTCTTAAAAGCATTAAATGTTTTTCAAACTCATCTGAAATTACTAGAAGATCGTCGAGATAAATAAAAACGTTTCCTTTTAGTTTCTGTGGTATAACCTTATCCATAAGTCTACAGAGTCTTTGAGCCGCGTTACAGGGACCAAAGGGCATAACGCGAAATTGGTAGAGTGGCCGACCTGCTACAGTAAACGCTGTATATTGTTTACTTTCCTCTTCAAGTTCTATTTGCCAGAATGCGAACTTCAAATCAACGCTACTTATGTAATAAGTTTCGTCAATTCGGCTCAAAATACCATCAATATTTTGCAATGGATATGCATCCTTTACTGTAACTTTATTTAATTTTCTGGCATCCAAACAAAATCTATTCTTTTCAGGTTTTCTAACTACAGTCGTGCGATTACTCCACGGACTTTCGCTTTGCTCTATAACATTAAGCTCTAACATTTTATCAATTTCTTTATAAACTATTTCCTGGACTGCTGGTGAGATGGGATAATATCTATCTTTTATTGGTTCTGTACCTTCGAACAATTTTATACTATGTTTTTCTAACGATGTGCAGCCTAAACCTAATTTCTCAAATGATGGAAACATGTTTATAACCTCATCTAGCTGTTGTCGCTGCTCTATCGTTAATAAATGTGGATTGGATTTGTGATTTTCGGCTTTGTATTCTTCCTGAACTTTTTCAATATCCAATTCTGCTACACTGATTATCTCAGGAGCTAGTTCAAAAGCTTGCCAAAAATCTATACCGAAATATGCTGACTGTTCTAAATCTGGACACAGGTAAAACAAAATATTTTTCAATTTATCCTTATATCTAACCTCTAATAAAATTTTTCCTAGCAATCTATGTTGCTGTCCACTAGCGGTTGAAATAACGGAAAATATTGGCACAATTGGAATTTCTAATTTATCTACAAATTCCCTACATCCTTTACCTAACAAACTAACCGAAGCGCCTGTATCAAGAAGACCTCTAATTTGGAATTCCCCGATTTCTATGTTAGCAAAAGCTCGCGGATCTGTTGTTATTTTATCAGCACATTTTATGGCTTCTAACACAAACTTTCTTTTTCGCCTTTTATCTGCAAACTTTTGTCTTAGTTTTCGGATCCTGTTTGAAAGTGGCTTCTTTATACTAATTGCTTCGTTAAATATTCGGTTTCGTACGCGCTCATAATTCGATTGTCTTTCCTCGAGAGTATATTGGTGTTTTAATTTTGGAATTATCTTATCAAATTGTTTTGTTTTTTCTAATAAATTGATTACTTTTGACTTATTTATTGCAGGTTTGATTGCGGGTTCTGATTGGAACGATGGTTGCCCGCATTTGCCTCGCTCCTCTGCAAGTTTTTCGATTTGCAATTCGGACACGTGGGACAAACTTCATCAGGTTTTCCACAGCGATAACAAAATATAGATTTTTGTTTACTTGGGCAGTCCATAAAAGTGTGGCCGATTTGTTTACAATTCCAACATGTGAGTGGATTTCTATGTAATTGATTATCATTACTTCTTATGGCCGCAACTTCTACGTACTCTTCTTCTGGATACTGCTCATCATAATCATTCACAATTTCGTTAACGTGTTTGGGAAACCGATTGATTTGCATTTGCGGTTGTGGTCTTATGTCTTTTTTGAGAAAAGTCTTTTCAGCTTCAATGCATTCAATCCTAAGCTGTTCTACGGATGAAATTTGCATTGGGTAAATAATCCTTGCTATACTTTCTTTTAAATTTCTTTTAACTAACTTTATCATTTCGTATTCAGGCATTGGCATACCAAGACGAGATCTAAGTGTATTTATTGTATGGAAAAATGAATCAATGGACTCTCCGGGAAGCTGTTTTCTTTCTACCATATCCCTCATCAATTCGTAACTGGATCTGGTAGACTGATATTGCTTCATTAAAGCCATTTTTAGTATGGGCCATTTATCCTCACTAGTGACATCAGTTGATTTGGCCAAAAGCCAGTACCACTTTTTACTTTCTCCTGTCACTAACAAATGAAAATCTCGGAGTACTTCAAGCCATGGGATATTGTATTGTCTCTGAAGTGTTTCGAGACGAAAGATAAAATCTTCGACAGCCAAATGATTGGTGTTGCCATCAAATTGCAAACCCCATTTGTCTACACGAATTTTATGGTTATCCATGAGAGGCATGTTACCATTACTTAAGGATGATGCTCTAGATGAAACATTAGACTGATGAAGTATTCCAGACATGTCCATTGGTTGTACATTCGGAGTAGAAAAGTTTGATCCGCTAGGTAAGTTTACGTTTGCTAAATTCCTGTTCTCCCTTTGAGTTTCGGCAACTGCTAAATTTAACCTACTAACAGCAGCTGCTAAATCTGATATGGTACTTTTTATATCTGACAACTGAGGTCCTACACCTTGTTCTATCATACGCATAACCGAATTTTCTAAATTTTCTAAACCTACGGATGGTATATTATTTCCTTGCTGTGAATTAGCGGGTAGCATTGGTAATTGTACATTTGAACTTTGCCTTAAATTAACCGGATGTACAGTTTGTTGAATACTAGACCCTATTCCTACATTAACCGGAAGTACATTTGGTTGTAAATTTTGTTGTCTACTACTAGACTGTTCTAATCTATCATTTGGCACGTTTACATTTCCTGGTTGATTCTGGGCTTTCTTAGTAATAATCGAGCCAGACTTATCCTGAAATTGAGGTGCTCCTTCACCTTGTTGTTCAGATTTTTCTTGTATTTCGGTTTTGTTGGTTGATTTTTAACTTGCGGTGTATTTGGTTTCTGAATCTTTAACGCGATCTGCGGTGTTGAACGATTCAGATCAAAATGTACTTGGCGATTTCTTTTTCTTTGTCTAGGATTATGAGGATTCTTATTCATATCCCTATACAGTTTTTCACTTTGTTTAACTACTCCTAATAATTTCAAAGCAAAAACAAAAATTTCACAAAAAAAAACAAAGTTTAAAACTTTTACCAATCAAAAATAAAAAAATCTCGCAACCGAAAACTTTACAAAAACAAAAAAAAAAACGAATACAAATCGCACCGAATTTTAAACAAAATTGATATAAAAAAATTTTTAAAATAAAATGAAATAAAATATTGCAAAAAAAAAATAACTAATACCTTTCTAAATAATAACTAAAAACTAAAAAAAAATAATGATAAAAAAGACATAAACTTAAAATTTAAAAAAAAAATATACCTATTTAAATAAATCTATTATAACCTAGAAACTTAACCATTAAAAAAAATATACTAAAAACTTAATATAACTATATATAAAAAAAAACAATAAAAATTTTTATTACTCAAAAAAAATTCTAATAAAATTTTCTTATTTCTTTAGATTTAACGGATTTTATACGTTGGGTTTTGGCAATGATGGTCGTGGCGGAGATCGAATGGTTTGCAATTAAATGACTCAATAAATGTGGTAATCAGACAACTTTACTCTACTTTATGGAAATTCAGCAGTGTGTCCTAATCGTACATCACGTTACTTTTCCTTTCATCACGGAAACGGGCTATGATTGGCGGAAAAAAAATTTCGGATACTACTAACCTCGAGAATTATTAGGTTCACGAGAGGCTATCCCAAATCTTCAACCGGTCTACACCTACTATTTGATTTCCATTAAAATTGAATTCACATTACTAAGCAACTTAAACATGAGTCACAATACAAATTAGAAAACCAATTCGAAAGCGAGTTTTCTAGCTATTGTTACTCCTGTCTTTTGAATTCTGGCTGATTCATCGCTCTGCTGACATCCAAGATTTTACTTTTTACACAACACTTTAAAGACGAAAGCTTCAAGCGGCTGTAAAAAACTAAAACCCTACGATTCAGCATCGCAACTACTCAGTTTACTATTTTTTTTATTTAAACTATCGGGCTATTGTCACATGCATCGGTGACTCTTCATGTTACTTTATTATAGCTTGGGTAACTATTCCAAAAATGGGGGAAGTATCCCAAGTTATATCATTCTTTTGGGCGCCATTATGTTATGAACCGAGTGGGCTGATGAGGATTCCGGCTAGCTCAAATTCAGTTTCTCTCAGGCGGTTCCAACCCTCTCATCAGTGTCGCGCTCACACATAAAAACAGGTAATCAACAAACACTAAAATCGTTCAAATACAAACAAAAACATACCACACACCGAGTTAGAGACAGATGGAAGCCTCTAGTTGCCCTCCCAACCTTGATCGTAGAACCTCATCCTCAATCCTTCGTCTCTACGATCCCGCAAACCATAGACCATTCCTTCCTCAACTTACCATCATTGCCATTACCGAATTATTCTAAACCAACATTTTCTTAATTTTTTTCCAACTTGTAAGTATAAAATTTTATTAAATAAAACTTAAAGGCTAACATAAGGTATATATATCAAAAAAAAAAAACTATATAAAACTTATTTAAATACATTTATTCCGTTACCAAAAAAAACTGTAAATATTAAACACTGTTACTAATTTCCGCTTTCGATTAAAAATGAAATACCTATCTCTTCTTCTTCCTTTTTTCCTTAGGGATCAAATCTCAACAAATTCCAATTCGGATACCTTCCCTACTTTGATTCCTAACGCACCTAAAGGAGCTCCCTGAGGACGTAAACAAAATGGTCACTAATATGGACTGGACTCTATTAAAACGCTGTAGATGTGGACCCTATGTTATTTTTTCAAAGAGATAAATGTTTCACGCATAAAAAAACTATTTTCCTACTATTTTATTTTTTTTTTAGGATAACGCGAAAAAAAAATAATCATATAAAAGCTAATAAAGAATTTAAAAATACTAATACAAATTATAATACCTATAAACGAAATACTAACAACAATAATAATAAATAGAAATAGTTTTTCCTTAGCAAAAAAAAATAATTTTCTGTTTTATTAAATTTTCTACGGCAAATACGACCTCACCAATTTACAAACACAGCATTAATGGGATGTTGGTAACGTCTCACGGTTAATTTCTCCAGGTTTTTTTTTCCAACGGACTCCACTTTCCTCAAACTTGACCTTAATCTTGGCTATCCACAGAACGCACTGGCTTATAACTCCTTTCTCAATCCAAATTTTTACCTCGAGTGTATGATGGATTTTTTTAATGGTTTTCAACGTTTTTTTGTTTCTAACGTGGTGTAAAAAATGTTTTAAAATATTTTCCTTGGTGTAAGAGTTTATTTTTTTTTGGTTTAAAGTTTCATTTTGTAAATTCTTTTTTTTTTAGATTTTTATTTGTGTTTGGTGTAATAATTTTTTTTTATATTGTTCTTAACTGTTTTTATTTATTGGTGTAAATTTTTTCTAAATTGTCTTTTTTTATTTGGTGTAATTATTATCATCAACTGTTTTAATTTCTTGGTGTATTTTTTCCTTGTTTACATTTATTTTAATTTTTTTATGTCATGTAACATTATTTTTTTGTTATCGTTATCAATAAACTTTTCACCACCGCACACTCAACTAGCTTTCAAAACAATCTCCTGAACGAATCTCTTGAAACAATCCTTCTTTTTCTAATTTTACTTCCTTAAATACTATACTTTTTTTTACGGAATCTTTCCAATAAATCGGCGCTTTTTACCGTATCTATTTATTGAATTGAAACAAGTATTCTTTCTAGAATTAAAACGGAGTATTTAGCAGTATCCATTTACTATCCGCATATATTAATTTTAAAACATTCCCACACAAACTCCATTTTTTTAAAAGAAAACCCGTTCATTTATTCCCTTCTAGATTTTTCCTATTTTAAATTGAATTTGCATCCATTTTTGTCTACAAATTACTCTTCCCCTGTCCCTCTTTCAAGCAAAAACCGCAATTGTGTTCCTATATGTAACAGGCTATCAGCAAAACAGCAAGAAGATTTTCGCCATTAATAACTACCCTTTTTCAAAAATTATTTTTTTGTTTTAAAATAACAGTTTTACGCTTGCGTATCTTGAATGAAAATAAATACAACTTTGTGGGTTACTATATTGTCACAACCACTTTTTTGTTGTTATCTTCACACGCAAACATAAAAAGTCACTAACACCACTGTAGTTAGATAAAAAAAAAATGCTAACTAGTATAAAGAAAATAACAGGATAAGTATCATACTGAAGAAAACGTGGAGAACGACGGACGGTAAAAGGTAAATTGTTAGTATCATTTTTTCTTTTTTATTTTATAATTCTTTTCTTTTTCTAGGTTATTTGCTGTTTAAGTATTACAATACAAAAAATAAAATATTGAAAATCAGCAGTAATTTTACAAAATCGCAACAAATCTTTAAACAAATAATAAAATATGGGGATATTTTATTATTAGCAAATTATCAAAAACACCTGAATCATCAAGACATAATTGGTTGAAGAGACAGAAAAACCACGTTAACTTATTAGACAACCACACCACCAGCAACAAAAGACACCGTTTCCAGTTTTGTGGCAAACACATAACACGCTTTATCTTCTAGAAAATATGATTAGTATGGGCTCTAAAACTATCCGACGGAACTTGCATTTTTTTTTGAACAAATGGAAATGTTATTGTTCGAAAATTTTGCATATACAGGCGGTGAAGAAACTGTCTATTATTTGAAATTCCTGAAAAAGATTAGACCTGGGTATGGACTATTTTGTGTACCAGTTTAAAGAGCCGCTTTTGTTAAAAGAAACTCTGAGAGGAAGTCGTGATACGTTTGATAATGAATCACCCATAAATATTTTGTTATACGATGATTAGAATCATTCACAACTTTTTACGGGGTTTCCAGTTTAATGCTGTGGAAATGGAATGTACTATTAGTGATGACGATTTACCTAAAGAGTTGTTAAAATTTTACCAAAGGCACTATCGTGCACATCGTATGTATTTGTGCATTCAAGCTGGTTTACCCATAGATGAATTGGAAAAATTTGGTGGTAAAACATTTTACGGACATACCCAACAATAATTTAATGGGCAAAGATTCTCCGGTATACGATTATCGTAAGGCCTTTATTACAGAATTTCACAATGAAGTTTTCCTTGTAAAACCTATAGAAAGTGTTTATAAATTGGAATCAACTTGAGTATTGCCAACAATGTGCAGGTTGTATAACTGCAAACCAGATCATATCTTGTCTTATCTAATTGGTTATAAAGGTGATGGCAGCTTATGTGCTTATTAAAAAAAAACTGGGGTTTAGAGTCGATAGCTGGTGTTGATGAATCTGGTTTTGATACAAATTACCTATATTCCCTATTTAATGTTTGGATTTACTTAACCGATAAAATTGTGATATTATGACATAAAGGTATTAAATCTGAAGTTTTATTGGCACCTAAAATCCCAGCTAATTGAGCAACCTTTAAGACATCTCCTTTTTTTTCTTTTAGATTGTTCGAGTGTATAAGATGAGCAACATCGGGACCAACGTATATTTTGCCTGTAGCTTCTCTAGTGGTTATAGGTTTCTTTGGAAACATCAACATTGAAGCTTTACACATCGAATCCACATGAGTTAAGCTTTTAGCATCAGTGCAGTATAAATAAGTTTGTAAGACTCTATTGTTGACATGTACTATTAACAAAGTGCTAGTGAGTGATGAGGAAAATGATAAGTACGGTAGTGGTGTGAGAATTTTTGTAATATATTGATGATAATTGATTGGATTAGCTTATTTCGGAAGGTCATTATCCGCCAATTAATATCATTGGACGATTTTCCATTTGTGATAAATTTAACATGCCTGCATGTAGCTTCTGTTTTCCTCTAAATAGCTGCCGATATTAAGTCCACGTTGTAGTAAAGACATTTTGATTTTGGAATAACATTCAAACAATAATATTTATATTCTCCATAACGTTTCCTGTTAATAATTATTTTTAAAACAAATTGTTGTTTTTGTGTTATATGATGCATGACCAAAACCAATAAGAACACATTTAGAATTCGTTAACATTAACAATTGTAGTTACGAGTACATGCCGGATTTTTTTGATAGGATTTGTTCTTAAAATAAAATATTTAGTATCCTAATTGATGTAGACGTATTATAGATTGCTGCTCTTCTGCAACCACAACTACCATTCAAGTGTTAATTTTGTGGACTGAATAAAACTTGTGTAGAGTTTTTTATTTGCCACAAGCAAGTGTTATAAAAACAAATAAAAAGCTATTTTTATTATTATTAAATATTAGTTTCAAAGAGTATATGAAGCCTACATGTATATCTATTTTGTTTCACCTTTGTTGCGACAAAGTCCTAAACATGATGTTTAAGTGAGGAGTTATATCCAGCCTCGGTAGCTGGTTTATGTTATCAATTTATTCGGCTGAAAAAAAAAATTGTGACAAAAAAAGAAAAATACTTTATTGTAAATAAATTTACAATAAAAAAATCTACAGAATAAACACTACTATGCATTTTATCCGACACATTTGACGTTTAGCACATGACAGCTGCAGAGTGATAAAAAACACCCCGCAACAGTATTTCAGTTTGACTATAAATTTATCATAATACCGATAAAAGTTAAATGGTTATTCTTTTTTTTTTTGCCAGTGTATTACTTTTTAGATGAAAACAAAACTACTTCATGCTATCTTTTAAAAATGTCTTTTAAAACAATTCATCCACACATAGATTTATGTCATTCTAAGTATACTACAGCTTCGTAATTAGGCTTTAGCAATTCATCATGTGCAACTAATGGGTTTTTTTTTTCTTACCATTATATACATAATTCTCTATATAACACTTTTTAATTGCGTTATATTTAAAATGGTATCTTTTAAGAAAGGATTTTGTACTTTATATAATGGAGCTGAACAAGAATGTTTCATTACTCTACACTTTTACATATTTCTCATTTTTAAGAGATAATTATTTTTTGGGATAATTAAGTTTGAAACAATTTGCAAAGATTAAAATTAAAAAAAAACTGCTCGAATAAGGGCCTTAAATCCTTTTTTAAAGCTTTACAGAAGACAAGGAACGTTTTCAATTTAAAAAGTTTTTGTTCAATGACATTTGTAAAACTTGGACAGCATTTTTAAAATATTGTGTTCATATTAGTAACTTTCGCTGACCACAAATACTTTAGGAAAAATTTTGCGGTTAAATTTACAAAATTTTATAATTTTTAATAACAGAAAATCATTATCTGAAGAAAACTTAAATGTTTTAATTTCTTATCTTTCGAGTGAAAACAAAATTTAAACAAAAAGTTACAAAATGATAAATTTGTACGAAAGTGTTACTTTTCATCTACTCATCGAAAAGATAATCCATGAAGATTTTCTTCCCTTTTGTGTATTAGTGTAGTGTTATTTTTATGATGAGGGGTGGTAGTTAGTGTGGGTGCGGAAGTTTTTTTTTTTTTTTTCTTCAAAAAGATGTTCTAGACATTATAAAAGTACTACTACTTTTCTGTGTGTATATTGTTATTATTCGGTTTGTGTCCGTAAATTCAATCCAATTGAAATGAATTTGCCCTAGAGGCATTAAGCCAAATTGTACTATGCATATATATGTACATTATTTGGAAGATAATGGCGATACATGATCCCTTATGACTAAGAATTGCTTTAAATAAAACTGTATTTAATTTCACTATACATATTATAATTTAACCATGTTTAAGCTGAAAATTATTTTACTTTTACTCCGTTTTCGCCTGCTTTTATTTTAAAAGATTTTGTTTTAAAACTTATATCAATTAGTGTTAGGAAATGTGTTAATTTTAGATATTACTGCTAATACCCGAATACTGAATGTGCAGTTACAATTTAACAAATATATAGTTCAATTTAAATTTTATATGGGAAACAACAACAAAAGGGTCAGTAAATGACACTAAGTTGGGCTTATGTATCCTCAACATTCCCTTCTAATGAAAGGAAATAAGTATTGTGTATATAAGTAAATATAATGTTTGTGTGGAAAAGGCCTATTGTGGTCGTTACTTAAATACTTCAATAACAATAAAAATGGATAAAGAATAAACCCCTTTAAGCATTTAAATATAACCAAAAAAATATTTATTTACGGTTTATAATTTGAAAATATTGTGCTATTTTTAAGGAAAGTAAATTGATTTACTTATTTTGAAAAAAAAAAAAAATTAAACCAAAAATTTCATAAAGAAAAAATATCTAAGCGCATGGTGTATATTGGAGAAAAAATTCATGATTAAAAAAATTATATACCACTTTAAAATTAAATATGAATCTTATTAAACTAAATATGATAATAAAATTTTTCGTTTTTAAATTAATATATCAACATTTTAAATTTTGTTTTCGTATTTTAAAAATAAGTAGAAATATATTTAAATTAAAAATAAAACAATCTTTAATATAATTTAAATTTAATGTTGTTTCGACTTGATTTTAGAATATTTTTTTTGGTATGTAAACAATTTTATATTATATTGGATTTAAATTTAAGAATATAGGAATTCTTATACTTCTTAAGACCTTTCTTGTTTTTATAGGAAAATTTTCAGATTTCCAGAACGCAACTTCTGGAAACGTTTCTGCGAACGAGTGAAAATTATTATTGAAGACCCATACGTAGTCCGAACTAAAAAAATTGTTGATACAGCAAGCTCTTTTGCTGGCTTACTGAAATTTTTTGGTGTAGTTTATTTATGCTCAATATTACGCTTTAATATTTTTTCAGTTTACACTAAGAGAATTATCAGCATGATATTAATGAATGTAGTTTCGCTAGGAAGTTTGCAGTTTTTCATAAAGTTTTGTTAAAAATTTCATTTTGTTTATTAGGCTTCATAAAATATGTGAAGCCTTTTTATTAAATTTAAGAAATTTTTCATGCACTTTGTGAAGAATTAGTTTACTGAAAAATTTCATTTAATCTGTTTCAAAAGAATTCTCTCTGTGTAAAAATATTTAAAACAGCCTAATGTTTCCCTAGATATCCATTAGAAGACAAGTTTTAAAGAAAAACGGAAGTGATATAATGGAATCTCGCTGCAAGAGAAAAAATATACGAATAAATTTAATTTACAGGAAATTTAATTGTTGCAAGATGACGCTTTTACCCGGTGTATTCACATGCAATAAAATGATAGCAAGCAAGTGTCAAATATCGGCTCTTGGCATGAAGTCTGCTATTATATGGCTCTTTGACCTTTCATTTTAATTTAACAACTAAAAATAACATTTATTAAAAACGAGGAAAAGCTTAATATTTTTTTTTATTTGTAGAATAATTTAATTTAATAATTTTTGAAAAATATTTAATGTTTTTCGAAGAAAAAACTATAATGTTTCGAAAGCAATGAAATGTAAAAGTGTTCTCCACCACAATGCAATCGACATCATTTTGACGTTTCTCTCGAATCTATTTGGTAATTGCTAGCTATCATTTTATTGCACTTGAAGTCATCGGGTTACAGCAGACAATGCTAGACAGATGAAAAATAACTAAAGTTAATTAAAGACAAAAGAGGAAATACATATGTGTATATTTTGGGAAGCTATAAGATGCACTTTAAAGAAAATCCACAATATAAAAGATATTGAACAAACTCACCCATTCTGATGTTGTGCCTTCGTTGGGCAAATAAACGGTTTATATTTTAAAATGAACACAGTTATGATTTGAACCTGGTTTACTAATTCAAGTCATCAATGACGTAAATATAAATGTACACATATTTTACTATACAACAAAATACGATTAAAAGCCAAATAAAAGAACTTAAATTTTAAACCGTAATGGCCGCACGCACACAAGTAAAGAAGTTGGCTAAAGAGCTAACTATATTATACTTTTGCTAGCTTAAGCAAATGTGCGAATACATGTAATCAAATGTGTATGACTATATTGTACTTAACAAACTTTTCGTTAAGTTTCGTAAAGTGTCATTTGCTTAAGCAAACAGCGAAACTGACCGCACTTTACTTAAGGAATCATGTGTTTTTAAAAAAACTGTTTATGAAAAAAAAAACAAACTGCAATGTACGCGGAAAATATTTTTATAGGAAATTTAATTGAAAATGTTAAAAAACAAACGTGCATGTATAACAAAAGGGGTGGGTTTTGTATTTGTTTTTCGATTAAGATGCAAGCACTGTTGCATTTTTTAGTACTTTTTGATTTATGTTTTCATTTGTTTCTTTAAATTATTTAAAATTTATATAGATTTACTCGTTAATTGTAAAATATTTATAAATTGAACACATTAAATAATATTTTTCGAAAATACACATATATTTTGGAAATATAAGAAGAAAACAGTTTTTGCAAAAGTACAAATATTTGCAACTAAGTGTAGTAAGTATTTAAGTTTAAAAAGTACATTGTAGCCACCAAAAATTCTTCAATAAGTTGATTAAGCATTTGACAGACTTTTCGTTGATTTTTGACAGTAGCTTAAGTTAGCAAAAGTATAATATAGTTAGCCCTTAAGGCAAACTTGTTTTTTCTTTTCGTTCACTTTATTTTATACTTTTTTTAATTATATCTGCTTATGTGTGAGTAAAGTATTTCTTTTGTTGAGCTGGATTTGGTTTTTTTTTCTTTAAAAAATTAATACACACTTATTTGGTTTTCAAATAAACACTTGTGATTTGCATAAACAATTTATTATTGAAAATTAAACTTTACGTAAAATAAATGAATGAACTTTAAATGCAATTGAAAATACAAATAACTACGCGCAAGCAGAAAACAAAACAAACTCCAATTGGAAAACCAACCACTATTAAACTTTGTTGCTACTAAATTGAAACTACGAGCTGAATATATAGTACGTTTCCTCTACCGTTAAATATTAATCACAATGATATCGAAATGCCACAACCACATTACTTTATTGAAAGATTTCAACTACAACTGTCATTGAATTTCTCAAAATGAACTCCTCCAACTTTAGATAATATTTACAGTTTTTATGAAAATTAAATTGTCGACACGCGGCCAACTAAATAGAGACATTTTAATTTATGTATTAAAATCATTTTGTCTTTTGATTTAATTTTGAGAAATTTAATGACGTATGTAGTTGCAATTTATCAATAAAGATTTGTGGTTGCGGTTTGTCGACATCACTGTGATTATTCTCTAGAAAAGAAAATCAAATTTAGAGAACAAGAATGGCTATATATAAAACTATATTCATCTCTCTCTTACTATACTTACTTAAAAACTGTAATGTTTGAGGGACCCTGTTATAAAAACAGAATTGTTTACACTTTCAAAAATAAGTATACATATTTTTTTATACTTTTGTTTTGTGCAAATTTGGATGTCAAACTCAAACACAAATCCATATAAATCTAACATTAGTTCGCGGTAGGAGTTATCGCGTAGAATTATTAATGTTATCCTCAACCCCTTTTCATGGGTGCTGTCAGTTTATGGCGAATGTTTCTGTTAACACCTTGCCATACTAACCCAGCTACTGTTTAATAATATATATAACATAGTTACCCTGTATTTTGCAAGTGCATTCATATTTTTCAATCTGGCATCTCGATAACGGAAATTTAAAGTTTTTTTCGACTTGCTGTATTTTTGCAAAATCATCTGTGGTTTGTTAATTACTAAAGTTTAGTATAAAAAGTGGTTTAAAAGTAGAAGCTTAGCATAAAAATGAAAATAACTGAGGTAAATTTAATTAATATAATAAAATCTCATTAATTATAAACTAAAATAAACATATTTCAGTTGGAAATCAGTAATATAGACAATTGTAAACAGGTGCATTTACAATTCCCGCCCAGTGAAGAAATTGGTACAATTTTTATTATACGTTCCAATCGTCAATGTGAGGTTATATCCTTGGCCTTGCAATTAATATGTAGTACTAAATATGCTACACTAACAAGATTGGATGAAATAAAGCACAAAGTTGTTAATGGAAAAGTAAATATCACTTTTACTTTAAAAGGATCTGAGCAACAGCGCTGTCAAAATAATGATACGTCTGCGGCTACGGGAGTACTCGATCATAGTAGTGATAGCGATGTACCGTGTACTTCGAAACAAGCACAGGAAAGGCGAGAGAAAAGATTAAGAAAACGTCGTCTTAGAGAACAACGAAAAGGAATGTTGGAAATAAAAGCATGTCGTAATTTTTCAAAAAATCCAGACGTAATTGAATATTCTATAAATAATGGACCACAAAAACAATGTTCCGTTTTAGTCTTTCAAGTACGTTTTTTTACATGTACCGATGTTATTTTTCCACGTTTATCTGGCTTGAAAAATAAGGAATATTGCAATGGAAGGTGGTTAGACTTAATGTCTAAAGAATTTCTTGATAAAGGAAGAGATAAGTGAGTATGCGATTTTTAATTTTACACAATTTGGGATTATTCTGAATAATTAATTTAACACTATTTAGACATTTTCCATATGAAAAAGATTTAGAGAATTGTTTAGGAAAAGTACTCAAAATCTACATAGAAGACAATCTTATGATCTTATAATGTGTTAATTTTTCAGAATATGACGATCTTTTATAGAAAAAAATTTAGAATCTGAGAAATGTTTTATAGTAAAGAGTTTGGCTTAAAAAAGTTTTACGAAATGGCTTAAAAATTAATATAGCTGCCCATATACTAAAATGCCCACGCTGAGTTGAATGGTACAATATTATTTTTCTGTAGGCAGGCATCATAAAAACTTAGCCGGTGTTAGACGTCTCCTAGACGAAAAAAAACCGGCTACGGAAGAAATAGGCCTAGTAGGAAAAAGCTATTTGTAGTATATTCTATCTAAGCCACACCGACTTGAAGGAGCAGTCAGACAAAAAAGCACGACATTCAACTCATCGTGACCACGTTTGGCAAAGTGTTATAAATTTTTAAAACATATCCGTAAAACTTATTTTTCCTAAGATTTCTATAGAAAAAATTGCTAAGACTTTGATGATTTTTATAGGAAAAAGTCATTAGAATCTAAGTATCCAAGAAATTTTCTATAGAAAAAAGCTTCCTGAGGAAAATGGCCTCATAATTTGAATATTTTTCTATAAGAAAAACTTTTGAATACAGGAAATTATTTGATAATTTGTATTATCTATACATTTTCAGAACCAACCTTATTATAAAATTTTGTAATTTATATGCCAATCGAAAAGTCGATCGAAACCATCCGCTATGCCGCTTAACAACAACAGTTTTAAAAGCCGAAAATT
Source organism: Eustalomyia histrio (assembly GCA_949748255.1). Classification (NCBI taxonomy): domain Eukaryota; kingdom Metazoa; phylum Arthropoda; class Insecta; order Diptera; family Anthomyiidae; genus Eustalomyia; species Eustalomyia histrio. The sequence continues at coordinate 158,265,925 of OX456524.1, read as the reverse complement.
CTTTAGATCATGCTCGCATCTCTCAGCTAATAAAAATTTTCAACGAAATTCGTTATCTATTTGAATATATAACATGTATGGAATATACCGTGTGGTTTCTGTTGCCCACCTGGTTTGGACATCTAACAGATATTAGTCGAATAACAACAGAAAATGTTAATTTTGACTTGATGAAAACTTTTGTACAATTCAAAACTCCTACCATGAATTCTGAGAAATATCTGTGGACTCGAGCAGAACGTCATATACAAGAACTACTATTGATAGCTATACAAATAGCATTTGGTTATCACTGTCAACAAAATATAATACATTTGCACAGTTTGGAAGGGGTAAGTTGTTTAATTTTTCCAATTAAATATACTCAACATTTATTATCTACTAGTTAAAAAACCATTATAATCTTCAATTTGTAAGACATACAATGTCTAATTGTGAAAATTTAAGAGAGGTAAACTTCCGGTTTTTTTCTTTAAACTTTAAACATCAATTTAAGTTTTGCTTATATTTTTTTTTTTAGTATTATTTAACAAAAAATTATTTTCAACGTATTTTAAATGTTTGTGCAAAACTTGATTTGTGTTGTATTGTGGAATATTCTGGCGGTTTACCTATTTATCCTCGTTACGCATTTCTTATAAAATGTGAGTGGCTAATTCCGTCAAGAGAATGGAAAATTTGTTTAAAGGATATAAACCAAAATGCAAACTCAGGTGATGTTTACAAATGTTTGCAGAATATTGCAAACTTTAAAAGGTTTTTAAACATTATATATAAATAAGTATGCATTTTAATTAAAGAAATTGTGCTATAATAACTTCTTTATAAAGAAACTAACAAACAAAAAAATAAGAGTTTCACACTATTTTATGTTCATATATGTTTAAACTTATATTTTTAATTTAAAAAAAATCATATCAAAGACAGTTAATATTATTTTTTTATGCTTAATATTTAAACAATGAATTTTTTAAAGTTTTTTTTTTATAATTGAAAGCAATTTTTTTTAAAGTCGATTTTAAAATACTGAATTTCAGACTACATAATTGTAAAATCTCTTTAAATTGAAGCGTTATTTGTGTAACGAAACGAGTCTTTTTATGTTTTAAGTTTATAAGCGTTTAAGCTTGTTTTTATAATAATAAATTTTTGAATTTCAAACAAAAAATTTTCCTATACTTTTTTGAATTTTTGAAAAAATTTACGAAATGCATAATTTGAATTTTAAACAAATATATTCGCATACTGTTTTGAATTTTTGAAAAAAAATTTACGAAATGCATTATTTTAAATAACTGTTACTCTTTAATCGTCACTAACGAAAAAAGTTTTCCCGAAGCGCTATTATCACATGTATGTCAAATTTAAATTTTTCTTTTCTAGAGTACTCTTAACTCTATGTACAAATCCATTTAAATAATTTCAGACATGCGTCCATAGAAAAATATTTACGTTTTTACCCCTTCGTGTTTATTAATTTTATCTTCTCTATCACGGTGAAATCAGTGGGTGACCCCGGGGATAAGATTATTGAATGCATTTGTTTAAAAACAATTAAATTCTAATTAAAAAAATTTAAATTAAGAAAATTTTAATTAAAATTGATGTTTTCTCCATATTCCAAAATTGCTAAAAAAAATGTAGATAAATTATTTAAGGAGTTTACTACATTTTAGTTTAAATGCGTACCAAAACCGTTAAAATTGTTGTTAATATATCATCCCTGGATTATTTTCTTTGTCTTCTTCCTATACATAACAGCTGTTCTTTGTTTTCTCTGTGTTTCTTGTTATATTCATTCTTATAATTTCATAACTGCGTTAAACTAAAAAAAATTCTAAATTAAAAAAAAAAATTAAAAAAGTGATGTTAAGACATATAACAAAATCTCCCGTGAGGTTGGTACGTATCAGTAAATAAAAAAAAATTCTTTGAATAACATTGATGTTCGAAAATTCTTTTAACAATAAAGCAAACTTCTTCATCTGTGGCAGTGATAAGAACAGCCTCGAATGCACCAGCTTCTAAGACAAAAATTGATGAAATTAGAGAACGTTTAGCCAAAGGTCCCACATTTCAAGATTTTGTACAAGATCCCGATAGCTCTAAAGAGGAATGGACTGATTTTGAAGGAAAATTAAGACGTGAAAAGGGTGAAAATGAAAGATTGAGATTGCCACCTTGGTTAAAGACCACAGTACCTGTGGATAAGAATTTTGCGAAAATCAAATCCCAATTGAGGGAACTAAAATTGGCTACTGTATGCGAGGAGGCAAAATGCCCAAATATTGGAGAATGCTGGGGTGGAGGAGAGCATGGTACACAAACAGCAACAATAATGGTGCGTAGAAACATGTGTGTGTGTGATGATAATCTTATGGCCCTTAGGTTATCAATATTCTCTTTTTTTCATATATGTACATATAGTTAATGGGCGACACTTGTACCCGTGGTTGTCGTTTTTGTTCCGTTAAAACGGCACGCATACCACCACCATTGAATCCTTTGGAACCGGTTAATACAGCTAAGGCTATAGCTTCTTGGGGTTTGGATTATATTGTTTTAACTTCTGTGGATAGAGATGGTTAGTAGAGTCTTTGCCTATATATGTTATAGATTTGGTACTATAATTGATGTTTATGGCCTTTATAGATTTACCAGATGGTGGATCTAAACACATTGCTGAAACTGTTAGGGAAATTAAAAATCGGTATGTTCTGCCTGTTGTTTATAATAAAATAATATGTATATAAATCTAGTTTATACATATTATTTTGCTTTCAGCAATCCAAATATATTTGTGGAATGTTTAGTGCCAGATTTTCGTGGCGATTTAAATTGTGTCGAAACTATTGCCAATTCTGGTCTAGACGTGTATGCTCATAATATTGAGACAGTTGAAAAATTAACACCATTCGTACGTGATCGGCGTGCCAATTACCGTCAGACTCTGAAGGTGCTAAAGGAAGCAAAACGGTTTAATCCAAAACTCATTACCAAAAGTTCTATAATGTTGGGCTTAGGCGAAACAGATGCTGAGGTGGAACAAACAATGCGTGATTTACGCGAAGCCGATGTAGAATGTTTGACATTAGGCCAATATATGCAGCCTACCAAAAAACATCTTAAGGTCATCGAATATGTTACACCAGAAAAATTTAAAACCTGGGAGGATCGTGGCAATGAACTTGGTTTTCTATACACAGCTAGTGGCCCATTAGTGCGCAGCTCTTATAAGGCTGGCGAATTTCTTATAACAAGTATATTGAAAAATCGTCAAGCTCAGGCGGAAGGAAAACTTGAAACATCTGATACCCCATAATTTTATTAAGGGTACTGAATAAATGCATTCTTTTACTTAATTATGAATGTATATAGATGTTTTAATTTGTAAATGTTTTATTAGGATTTTGTTTTATAAATATCGCTTTAAACACTAACTTAAATTTTAGTAAATTAATTCAATAAAAACTGGCAAACTGGCTAAATAAAATGTAAACTAAATTCAAGTTTTCAAGTTTCTATGAAATTTTAAAAATTGTTTAAATATTTTTCAAAGAAAGTTTAAACATTTTTGTTAACTTGTATTTGGTTTAAAATTAATTTATCCATCTTAGGGCCTAAATATTCATTTTACTGTTTTGTACTCTTCATTATTAAAAGGATTTTTTTCATTGTGTTTTTTGTTAAATACCAAAATATTGGGCGCTATAGGTTGTACAGATTTTAAGTCATAGATTCTTTTTTTGTAAATGTTAAACATAACCATCGGTTACCATAACAACTGCCATAGGCCAAGCTTTTTGGATGTCAGTTAAATTTGGTTTAGTTAAACCAAAAACCAAATTAATCGACCAAGAACAAATTAATTAACAAAAATTTTATTGTTTAAAATAGTTTTTTGAAGCGCGATACTTTATTACCGGTGATTTCAAATGTCGAATTATGTTTAGAAGAAAATTGAATTCTTTTTTATAACGATTTTCTTTATTTTTCATGTTTTTGTGATTTTTTGTTGTATTTGTTCCCACATAGGTGTCCAAAAGTAGAAAAATACTATCCACTCAAACGTTAAATAAACTTGATTAATTTTCTTCTATTAATAAAATTATTAAATCTTTTTTGTGAATGTTTGAATTTCGAGTTCTAAGCTAGAAAAGCTTAAATACGCCGCTCTTTCCCTTTTAAACTCAATTTACACGATGTTTTTTTCTCTTTTTGCCCCTCCCCGTAAAAATTTAAAAAAATCGTGTTTTGCTGGATGTCCGCCGAAGGAGGGACCAAATTTCAAATTCCTAACTAGCGGTTTGGGCTGGGTGATTAAGGGGAACTTTTGCCCTTTTAATCCTATTTTTAGCACATCCTTGTTGGAAATTTAAAAAAGTATATTAGTAAATTAGCTCATACTCCCACTTTTGAACCCCATTTCCTGACAAAAAATTCAAAGGAAATAGCTAATCAAAGCGGTTCGGCTGGTGGATATGTGAGGCACTTTTCCCCTGTTGAACGCCCATTTGCATCAAGAAATCCACCAAGTATATCATCGGTAAATTAGCCCGTACCTACTCTATGGAACACATTTTGATTTCCTGTTTTTTAAAGGACGAAGTTCAGTTCGAGTAGGCCGATAAGTAGGCACTTTTCCTTTTGCACCCCAAAATTAGCAAAATTTCCAGGAAACACATTTAACATCTAAACGTGATATTGCGAGTCTAAAAAATACGTTTCTATTAATATTTTATCCTCTAAAATGCTTCCTTGTAAGTTATACTACGTTTAAAGTTAATCCTAACTAAAAACTCCCAAAGAGTTACAATATTGACGATTCTTTTGTTAAAGAATTTCTCCTTCAGTTTACTTCATTTCCTTTTCAATTCATCAACAAGTGCATTTGTTGTGGACGGACACCGGCATATTTCCATAAAAACAACTTTACGCTGATATATATTTTAATTCTGCGCATGCTCCATTTAATCTGACATTGAATCATCTGATGTATTCATTTATCATAGAATATTTGTGGTGGGTGAACGTACAATACATATTAAAAATTTCGATTTAAAATTGCAAATACAAGAAGTTAAATTAAATAATTTTATTTAAACTAAACGAAAATATAATATTACAATTCATTATTAAATTCGATTACAACGTTCGTAAACATTTGTGTTAATTGATTTAAACAGCCTGAATGTATGCAACACTTGTTTGCCACTCACATATGTTAGCTAATCAACAGCAGCTGCGGCAACCAAGTCTTTTGTATTAATACTAAACATAACAAAAAACCATTTGTATTAAATTTAACAATTACTTGGAAAATATGCCTGGTACACGGCGCATTATATTGGGCCACGTTATGTCCGGTTTGTGTGCCAAAATGAATCGCACCAAACCACTGCCAAATGATGCAATGGAGACACCGCTAAAGCGATATTTAAATACTTTTGACATTACTCTGTTGGGTAAGATTATAAATTGAAATGCAGTAATAGTTCCCAGTTATTAGCACGATTATAAATGTTTTTCAAGTACCTCTCATGTAGATGGCGCTATTTCCTCATAGTTTTGCTATATAATTCTAAAATAGCCAATATCTCGCAAACTGAGAGAGATATAATATAATGGACAAAAACTCGTTATATATATCACCTATACTCCTAATAATAACGGCCTGTTTTGGGTCAGATCCCAAGAGTCAAAAACACAGATTTTAAGTTTCTGTTCAATCTAGCAGCTTGCTAAAATTTGGCTTAGCTAAATTTACTAGATCATGACTCTCAACATTATTGAAAATTCTGCAGCCGTAAATAAGGTATTATTTTCTGTTATCTTGGCAAGAGTTTTCAACAATTTTTACGGGCTTTTTTACTAGTGCTCCTTTTCTATTTACACTAGTTTGAAGTTATAATAAGGGCCCCGCAAAACAGATCTGTTGACTCAGACCACTACCGATTCTATAACCCGGACTATTAAGCTTCTCCAGCAGCTTACTGATTTTCCAAGTCCACAGTAGAGTCAAAAGAATGCAGTTGGTTTTTTGCTATGTTTTTATAGCATTTTTAATATGCTAATATTGAGAACTACTACTGCATTATGTGCGCATTTAATCTCTTCTAGAAATATTAAAAAAAAAAACAAATAATTTTTTAGGTATTGGTCATATGGTAGGTGCTGGTATATATGTCCTTACTGGTACTGTGGCTAAAGATATTGCTGGTCCTGGTGTCATTCTATCGTTTGCATTGGCTGCTATAGTATCAATGCTAGCTGCTATATGCTATGCTGAATTTGGAACAAGAGTGCCCAAAGCTGGTTCTGCCTATGTTTATACCTACATATCGATTGGTGAATTTTGGGCCTTTCTCATTGGCTGGAATATTTTGCTCGAACATATGTTGGGTGCCGCCTCTGTGGCTAGAGCTTGGAGTGGTTATGTGGATTCTCTTCTGGGCGGATGGATTGAGAATACCACATTAGCAATTACAGGAGAATTACATGAAACACAACTATTTGCTCGTTATCCAGATGTGTTGGCATTTTTAGTTTGTATTCTGTATGCTCTGGCTTTAGCAGTTGGTGTAAAGGCTACCGCTTTAATTAATAGTCTTTTAACAGTCGTTAATATAGCCGTAATGATTTTAGTGATTTGTGTGGGATTTTGGTATGCCGATGCTAAAAATTGGTCGCAATCGGAGGGGGGATTTCTACCGTATGGATTTAGTGGTGTTATAGCTGGTGCAGCTACATGTTTTTATGCTTTTGTTGGTTTTGATTCGATTGCCACTGCTGGAGAAGAGGCTAAAAATCCAGCTGCGTCTATACCGTTAGCTACACTTTTATCTTTGACTGCTGTATCTGCTGGTTATATACTCGTTAGTGCTGCTCTCACTCTGATGATACCCACCAATGATATTAATCCGGCTGCTTCTTTACCCGAAGCCTTTGGACAAATGGGTCTCCCTTGGGCTAAATATATAATCACTGTCGGTGCTTTATGTGGCATGACTACTACATTGTTGGGTTCTTTGTTTGCTCTTCCTAGATGCATGTATGCCATGGCTTCTGATGGCTTGCTATTTAGTTGTTTTGGTAAAATCAATTCTATTACCCAAGTACCGGTAGTAAATTTAGCCATATCCGGGGTGTCGAGTGCTCTATTAGCCCTAGTTTTTGATCTTAGGAATCTAGTAGAATTCATGTCTATTGGTACACTTTTGGCGTATACCATCGTCTCTGCAAGTGTTATTATGTTGCGTTATCGTCCCCTGCCCATACATGAAAATCCTATTTATGCACCTGATACTCCGGAGAATGAAGATGATAATGATAGTATTTCACAATACAGCATTGATACAGCATCACCAACTAGTGATTTAATTGAAGGAATGTCTGCTGGACGCCTTAAACCCAAATATAAATGGTTGGATCCTATCTTAGGCCGCTTCGAACCGGGTAGTGCCGTATCAGCCGCAGTTTTACTCTTTACTGCCTTAAGTTTCGGTTTATGCTTCCAGCTCAAAGTTACCTGGTCTGACTCTGCTACACAAACCTCTTGGTGGTCGTTGCTCATGTATGGCTTTTTGTTATTCATTATATTTGCTTGTGTTGCCCTAATTGCAGTACATAATCAAAATGTTCGTGGACTTAACTTTAAAGTTCCCTTTGTTCCCTTTCTTCCAGCTCTTAGTATTTTTTGCAACATTGCCTTAATGGTCCACTTGAGCTTTGTAACTTGGTTACGTTTCTTTATATGGGTTTCATTCGGTATGTTAATATACTTTGGTTATGGCATACATCATAGCAAAGAGGGTGCCATTTGTTCAGCATATTCCATGTTAATGTCATCCTCCACTGCGGATACAAAAAAATCTCCCTGGGGCGTAACAGAAAATGATTTTGATTTTTTAATTGGTGCCGGAGGTTCAAATACTAAAACAGTTTTTCAAAGGTTCATAGGACGCAAAAAGAGTGACAATCAACCGATTGTCGAAGAAGATGTTATTGAGGATGTTGAAAGTGATGATGATGTCGACAATGAAGAATCCTAAACATGAGAATTGTTATAATTAATTTGTTAATATACTGCGCGCAAAATGTATAGTGTATAAATTAAGCATAATAATATGTACGTATGTAGTTTAAGAGGTACAGTGTCGTTCAAAAAATGTATCGAACTAAATTTAAGGCTTTTCAAACTGTCTGTCATTATGAGGAATTTTTATTGAACATTTTCAATGTTTTTCCATGGAATTACTAAGGATTCCCTAAATTTTCGGATGTTAATGCAGGGGAAATTTTTGTTAGTGTTCTTTTTTCTCAGCTTTCGAGACATTAGCGTTATCTTCAAATTTTCACATTGTATGAAAATGAAGCTACGTGAACGACTTTCCTATAAAATTTATGAGGATACATTTGTTTTACAAGAAAATATTGTAGATTCTACGATTTTCCATAGAAATCTTTTCGATGTTTGTTTTCATAAAATAATTACGGATCTAAGAGTTTCCAATAGAAAATAAGGGGGATTTTAGAAACTATTGCGGATAGCTAAATCAAAATATTGTGAATTTTAGAGTTGTTAAAAAAGTTATTGAAGGTTTTAAAATAAAAATATTTCTTACACACATTTTTAAAGAACTTTTAGTGAGTTTTGGTGTATAGCAAACTTTAAATGTATATTTAATCAATATACTTTGTTCTACACTGTATATCTTTCTTTATACAAGAAATAATCAAATTAACTTAGCTAACTATTATGTGTTTGTGTATACATTATTTACTAAATATATGTAACTACCTATTTAATTATGTTAATATTAAATTAAAAACTGTTATTAATAAAAACAACTTACTGCATAGTAGTACAGTAAAACTCGTTTAATACGAACTAATTTTAAGTCATGACATTTTTGCAACAAAAAACATTTGTTTCGTATTAACTCGCCTAAATTGGATGATCGGTTTTTTAATATAAACTTCCTAAAATTTTGTAATTTTTTAGTCAGTTTTTTATTATTTTAAATAATTTTAATAAGAAAAATCTAAAAATTTTCTTAAAAAGCGTCGCAAACTAGCTATTTAGAAAATCTAAAGAAATATTTGGACCATTTTTTAAATTTTTATTTTGTGTATTATGAAAGATTGATAATCTCTTTGGACTGGTTAATACGAATTTCGCTTATAACGAACTAATTTGGCCAGTTCCTTAGAGACAATTTAGACGGTGGCTTTGTTGCAAGCAATTTTTATTTGTTGGCAAACGGGGTAGAGAAGCAAGCGAGGAAACAATGTAATTGTTAATGTTATTTCTCTTACGCACTCATATGTATTCTTCTTTTGTTGCTTCATTCACATTCAGTTTTCCGTATAAATTGGCTCTTAGTGAGCGCCTTAACTGGGTTTTACTGTATATTAAATTCTGTATTCCAACCAATTGCTGGTGACATTCCTACGAATCGGCAACAGATGTTTTTGTTATACAATCACAGACACTAACAAATTCTTGAGGTTGCGTCAGGCGGTGTTTCAATTAGATTTCAATTTGATTTGTATGTGTGTTTGACAACACCTTGCTTCCTTCTTTTATAATTACAAAATGTATTTATATCCTTTGTTACTCACTGTATGAAGTCATAATTCAATGGTGATTTAAGTAGAAGAAATAGTTGTTTCCAAAAGAATTACATGCATTCAATGAACGAGTAGATGAGACAAGAAGGCCAAACTAAAACACTTTTAAAAGACATTATTAAAAAGTAATTATAAGTACTAATACTTTGAGTAATCCAATTACTATTCTGTGTAAAAATAAATATTGGTCTTGTTCTATTATATCACCATAATACGTAACATATAAGCGGTTCTTATTAGAAGCTTTTAAGTAATAGAGAAATCGTTTAATTGAAAGTTTCCGCTGTGAACCTATGAAGGTAAAATATTGTAAGCTTGTCAGTTTTGTAAACTCCAAATATTTTGGATCAGGTATCATATGTATGTAACATATTACGATCCTAAAGCCTCCTACAAATTATATTGCCATTCAAAGCTTGTTTGCACAAACTTCTACAAAATCGTTTTTAAAGTATTTTGGTCTCATCCGAATATGGAGTCTTAGAATCACCTCTTCGATTATGGGACTTTCTAGTTTTAACCCTGACCACGCAAGAAAAATTCCTCCTGGGCCAATTTTGCAGAAAATTATTTTAAAATCTATTAATTTTTTATGGATTTTTCAGTTCACATAAATTTACCTTTCATTTAAGTATAATCATGTCGGTAAATTTTGAATGGTTGGGATATTTCAGCTCTGATGTGATCAGATGTGATAAAATGGGATATTTCAGTTGTGATACATATATACATCTGGTGTGATGAAATGCGATATTTCAGCTCTGATACATCTCAGCTGAAATATCCTATTTTATCACACCTGATGTATATATGTATCAGAGCTGAAATATCGCTAATAGATTAAACCCATTTGATTAGGTAAATAACTCATGATAGCATGTTAAGCCCAAACCAGATAAATGCAGTGACGACAGTGTTTTACTGCAGTGCAAGAGTTTGTATTTAAAGCAGGTTTGTGTATGTTCTTTATTTGTCACTGTCGAGAAATTAGAAATTTTTCTTAATGAACCAAAACTTCCTTTAAACAAAATTCAATCAGAAATTTTTCGTTTTCGCGAAATTCATGTACAAAGCTTGACAGAACTGTCACCGTTAACTGGCACTTTCGCTACGTGGCTTGGGTTTAAGACTGTAAAATCCCATATGTTTTCGATAATGTTGAACATTATTTAAAAAAACAACGAACGAAAGGCACTGTATTTCGTAACAGTTGTTCAAAGAAGTTATTTTGGTTATAAACAGTTTATTTTGATTTGTCATTTAAAAAATAAATAAAAAAAAAATCGTTGAATTTTTGAAAATGTTTAAAGTAAAAATTTGACAGTTATTTTAACAGCATTTGTTAGTTGTTTTTAAACAGAAAAAAATACTAAATGTTTAGTTATTATAAAGCTATATGCCTTTCTTGGCTTTGTATTTGCATACACTTTTTTATTTTTATTAGATTTTATCGACCAAGTTTTTTGAGTGTGACATTAAAAATCCCTACGCATTTTTATTTCGAATAAGAAAACAATAAGGAATTACATCTGCCATTCCCAAAACCAAAAAGCAGATGAAAACAACTCGAAAAAAAAATAGAAAACTACCACCTTATTATTGACAATGTTCAGCAATCATAGTTGTATCCTTGTGATCCTTACAAGCAAAAGCCTCGTAAGAAAGCCGCCAACATTATACCTGTTTGCACATGCACAATATGTGTGTGAGGGTATGTATGAATGTATGTATGTGAATGTTTGCGAGTTCCAGTAGCGGTTATAAACAGTGCGTACGCTTACCACCGACACTGTTGACTGTACACAATCGTAAGCAGAGGAACATGTACAAATGTACCTATATTTTGTTGAGGAACTTGTATTTATTTCTATAAGGATGATGTGAGTGTTGTTTATTTTTTTGTCTCTGAACGAAGAAAACATCTGCTTTTTTAAATTTATGTAGGTTCGTATGTTTTTTTTTTTTTTGCTTTAGTTTATTCCTTTATAATTTTGATTTTGTATTGTTTTTGCTTCTTAATTCTGGACCATATCATTTATAAGTTAAACAGGACAGGCAGTTGTTTTAAATCAAACTATTGAAATTTTTTCAAAAATATATTGTATAACTTACCTCATGGATCGATTTGGTGCGTATTTGAGTCTAGAGCAGATGTTTACTTACACTACAGCTTGTACAGCTTCTTTACGTAGAAGACTTTATCATAGGTTAGGTTGTGGACAAGTAAACAAAGTGGATATACGGCCTATAGTAATTTTCCTTAGTTCCACCCTATTTAGATTTTTTGAAGATTCTACTCAGATGTCTACGTCACCGCTATTATCCTACTGAAAACTCGCAAAGAAGATGCACTATCTTCTCCTCTTCAGCTCACACAGAAAATCTTGCTTAATTAATGCGGCCTTATCCCACAATGCTTAGTAATAAGCTATATAGTACCAAAAGTTGTCGATCTTCTTCTACAGGTTATCTATTTGCCAGTGGAACTAAGGAAACCGTTTGTATTGAGTGTCTAACCGAATCAAAGCCATTCCTAGCACATTTTTTTAGCCAAAGAGGATCCATATCAATCACATCGATTATGAAGGGATTTGATATAGTCTCTCACACAGTTACAAGAGAATCCGAAATACTTACTCTCCGATTTCAATGAAACTCGGATATGTGATAAAAAATAACGCTGGGTCTCGCACTGAGTTAATTATTGCTTAACCCAAAAATTTTTATGTATTTTTGTTGACATTTGCTTTTGTTCAACAGTTAAATTGAGCTCAACCCTGTAGTATGAATATTTTTGCCAAAGTACCAAAAATATGATATTTTCTAGATTCTAGTTTTTTGACTGACCTCTATTTGAAAAATTGTCATTTTTTGTTTACTCTTCACAACCGACAAGCCCGAAAGTCTACTTTTTGTGCGTTCTCATACAGTTTTTTTTAAGGGAAGCAACACAGGAAATTCTTCCTATAAAATAATGTGTTGCTTTCTTTGCAAAGGTAAATGCTGAAGGGCTTCAAATATGGCAACTATAATTTCGCGAGATGATAAATCTTACAACACTTGTTGACCGCCATCTGATGGAGAGTTGGTGAAAATTTTTGATGTTTTTAGTTCATAGCCATGTTATGTATGTTGGTTTTACTTCGGGGGTCGTACCAGTAACATTCTGTGTAACAGTCCAACGTCCTAATTCCACTGAGGATCGGATCACTTGTTTACCTCAATACCGGCCAACATCAGACAAGACAAGATTTTTTAAGAAACCCTTAGGTTTACTTAAGAATTAAGCAGGTTTAAATAGCTTAATTAATTGCAAAGATTTATACACGAAAACCGTTACATTCGATCGGACGTCCAAAAAACTTGAATATCAAGTTTTTCTGAGTAGACTGCTGACCCTGTCCATTGTTTATTCGAGATGTCGGTAAACTGATTCCACTTGAACAGAAATTCAGGATTGACTCCCAGGTCGTTGCCTTTTTATGTTGACATTTTTACAAGTGATAATTTATTTATTTAATTTATTAATTAATTAATTTAATTCTATAAAATCGTTGGGCGTTTAAAGAAATCTTTGCTGATCAGTGGTATAATATCGTAAGCCCATGCGATTATCTTAAACGGTCTCTCTTGGATTCACCATCTTCTCGACTTATTGTAACACTAACCAAGCATAACAAGTTCTAGAGCAACCACTTTAAGTGCGGAGTTATTAAAGCCAGGAGATAATAATTTCGTATACTGATTCGTTAACAAAGTGACTAGCATTGGTAAGGGATCTTTAAAACTTATCTTTTCAACTGCAAACAAATATATTACGGATCTAATTTTTTGAAACTTGCTATTGAATGGCTGAGATTAGAATCATTTTTGAAAATTTTGGCTTATTTTTCTAGCAATTTTGTACGGGGAAAACACTAGCAGTTTGAGCACTATTTTTAGCGATAGTAGTTAGATAATACTTCAAAAAGAATGGCTTTTTTTCTTCAGTATCAATATTACCTGCATTTTATATTTATAATTTCCATCTGTCTTGTGTGTTTTTAAAGACAGATGCTTTTATTGAAAGAAAATTCGTTGAGATTTCTTTTGTATGCCGAATTTGATAAAATTGTGACGAAACAATAAGTATTTCTGTATTGTTGCATATGATATCCTTTTAGATAAATGACAGAAAACATGTGTCAGTTTATCTTACAAATATTGCATTCGCATCTTTTCAATTTAGATTTTAGCAGATTTGAATATATCATTCAAATAATTTTGGAAGACAATGAAATTTTACACCTAAAATAATTATAAGTTCTTTAACGAGTTGGGATTGTATTTTATATTATATAATAAATATTTTCGTCTATAAAGTTTTTTGACTTGTTTATTTGTTTTTTTTATGAAGGATCATATCTGTTTAAAATGTCAACAAAGAAATTGTAATCAATCATTTTTTTCTTTAATATTAATATTTTTAATATCCTTAAAACCCAAAAATCTGGTATTATACAAATATCTAATATGTAGGCACTTGTTTAAATATTATTCTAAAGAAACAACTGTTTTTTTATTTGTATTTGCCATATATGGTATACACGTCCCTAACTAACAAATTTTAATTTTTAATACTGAATATACCCTACATCGCTCTGTACGCTGTTTGCAACTACCACAAATATCCAGACCCAGACCCACTTTATAGTACATTAGGGTTCACAGCCAATTTCTGAACCGATGTAGCGATGTTTGTAATCAAATGTCGCAAAATTAAGATAATTGGATGAAATTCGTTCGTTAAGTCCATTTTAGACCTACTTCCTATAGAAAAGTGGCTTTATTTTAACAACACTAAGTTTTATGTTTCCAAATATGAATATGTTGGACAAATTAAGGACCTAGTTCCCAAATAAACCATATTCTCAATATTTGCTTAAATTTACTTATTTTTGTTTTGGACCAGAAAATAAGTACAAGGCCTTTTCCAAGAATTCGAAACTCTTTCCGGAATATGACCAAAATTATACTTAATATAGGGCAGTGATCGGCACTCATAGCACTCAGGGGCCGAACACAATCGGCAATCTGTAGTACGCTAACTTTCATCAGAGCAAGTATATGCCGCTTTGTTGAAGAAATAAAGTACACTCTAAAAATTTTGTTTTTTTTATTATAAGTTTTTTTTTTAAGTTTTTTATTGAAGGTATTTATTTTGTTTTTCTTTTACATTTTAAATTAAAAATGTGGAACTTTTTTTATTTTCTTTAAATATATTAAATGAGGCAGAGTGCCCTGATTGCAATCAAATCATTATTATTATCATTATTATTTTTTATAATAGAAAAAACAAAATCATGAACCATTTTAATTTAATCAAAACGGATATTCTCTTATCGATTAATTCATTTATTAATTAATTCATGCATTCATTTATCTAGAAAGATCAAATAATTTCTTACGATGTAAAACACCACTACATTCATATTCTCTCTTTCTGCCGACCACTGATATATGGTATCATATAGTCGGCATGACCGACTTTAATTTTTTTTATTTTTTTATTTATTAATTTGGGTTAACCCTACTTGAGACTCGAGTAAAAGAAATTTTTATAGTGCATGTTAATTATTTACATTTATGATAAAAACTCAACCAGATCTTCAATCGATTAAGGGAATTTTTTTCTGTAATTTATAAAAAAACATTCTTAAATAACATTTTACTCTGTACATGAGTCTTCAAAATGTTACGCTTTTAATCTACTGATAAGCATTTACATGTTTATTATTTTTATTTTATATATAATTTTTTTTTTTGAAAATTTATCATACTAACGAGTTTAGGACACATAAATTTTAAATAATTTTCCCACAAATAAATATGTATTCTGAGGAAACCATGTTCTGAAACAAATCAATGAATGAACCTAGAGTTAAACAAAACTATAAATCCATAAATATTATTGTGTTGTCTTGCAGCATTTACAATGCTTTCTTACATGCTACAATTCTATGTTAAGTACAATAACCTTAATTTGAACTGGAAATGCGGTAAACAATTGATAGAAAAGCAAACATAATCCTTAGATGAAATGCATACAAACGTACATTTCATATCCTGTCTCTGTGTAATACAATACATCACATGTAAATAAATGCATTTTCATTTAAGAAAACTTACTACAGACCTTTAAAAGCATAAATGGTTGATTAAAAAAAATTAATTAAAATTAATTTAAGAAAAATAAATAAAATTCTACTTCATTCAATCAATATTAAATTCAGAGAATTAATTTGATTTTTCTTGACTTTCTTAATCAAATCAATTGATACAATTTTAATAAATCATTTCATACAAAAATGGTTATTTTGATTTGTATTTACCTGGCGAATTAAATTATAAAATTAATTAAATAAATATAAATTAAAATTAAATCATTCTCACTTTATTCAATATCAAATCATTGATTTGAATTGATAATTCATAAAATGTATAAATTTTAATGCGAGTTAGTTCAATAAAGAATTTATCTTTTTCAAGCTCTGGCTTACTACAACAGTCTTTCAATTTATAAAATTGTACTACTATGCCGTGTCGTTTAACATCCCACTGAATATTTCAAATAAAAGGTGAATATAAGGTACATATGGCGTTTAACGATCTTGAATGAGCATCCAAAAAGGATGTTGCTCGCTGGGAAGGTATCCTCCTAGAATATACATATATATTTTAAAGAAATTTATATGTATTAAACCGTGTTTAAAGCATGATTCCATACCCACCAAGAAATAAATCACCAAAAACGAAAATGAAAAAAATAACAGGAAAATTTTTTGGAACCTGTTCTAAAACAACTAGTTCTCGAACTACTTCTCAGGGTGTAATTACATATTCTTTATTAGCATCCTTGGAACTAGTGATGGTGTAACTAGTTCTAGAAGGAGTCATATTTTTTATATTAACCACATGTTTAGTGTGTTTTGGGAATTGGTGATGTATCACTTCCACATCGGTTCTTAGAATCTGATACTAGTTCCACAACAGCTCCATGGAGCTATTTAAAATTTAAAAATTTTAAATATTTCTTCCACCTTAAATAAACAAAAAAAATATATCTTTTCAAAAAACTTCTCCTAATAAAAGCTATTTATGAAGGAAGGGCAACTAAAAATAAATTAAATGATCTTTCCTATTTTCGGGATGAAGATTGATTTGTTCTGGGTTACCGTTTTCACAATTTTGGAATATTTTTTTCTCAAAACACTATTAACTGCAAATTAATGTATACGAAACTTTATTAAAAATTAATTAAAAAAATTATGTTAAAAAAATATTTTTTTCGTATAAAATATATTTTGCAAAAAGTTTGGACCACCAGTTCTTGAAATTGTTCTAGTATGACTAAAAATATTAGTTTCAAAACCGATCTACCTAAGGGGCAGTTTATGCTTTTTGATTGCTTCTTGGAACTATTTCAGAGAATCGTTCCGTAGAACAGGTATCTGTTCCTCAAACGATTCCATAGAACTAGTTCCAAGGATGACAATTTAAAAAAAAATCTTGGGTGACAACGCCAAATTAGACCTAAAACTGGCTCAAAATAAATAGTTGAACTGGTTGTGGAACTAATGCAATAATATTAATAGTAAAAATAATAAATTTATACTTTCAAAAAACATTTTTATGGAGAGGGTATAATTAGTATGTGCTGATGTTTGTAACTACCAAAAAAAAACCAATTCACTCCGTCCGTCTGTCCGTATATCCAAAAACTCAACAAAACTTTTCATTTTTGAAACAACTAACAAAAAATAACTATTTGTTGCAAAAATAAATGCTTAACACAATTGCTACGAAAAATACAACATTCCGTTATTCGTTTTTAGATAGCTGTGATAATATATGTTTTTATTTTTCCATAAATAACAACTGTAATTACAATTAAAAACAACTGTAATTATAGTTAAACTGCTGTCATGCAGTAATTGAGAAACATTTTTAAAACGGTTCCAGTTGAGCATGATCGTTTTATACATCAAGAAAACAATTTTCAACTTTCATTATTAGGAATAGTTACCGGATTTATTCAAATAGACTCTGCTGAATATTCTCATTATTAAGTGGTACCTAATTAGGTATTAGAGTTTTAATTTAACTTAGAATCAATGTTTTGTTTTCCCTTAAACTCTCTTCCTTTTCAGGATTTAGGACTTTAAAAAGATAATGCAAAATTCAGGGATACCTTCCCTAATTATGAGTAATTTTACATTCGATGATTTTTAAAATCTATGGAATTTTAAAAATAAGAGGTTAAAAAAAAAACAGTTCAATAAATACGAGTATGTTTATGCAATGCTATGTTATTACACCTACTACTTAAGGTACAAAAACGCATAAAGGGAAAAGGAAATCACATATGTTGTTTTTTTTGTATTATCCTTGAATTCTTTTGTACATATTCAATATTCCATATGCTAGATATCTGTTATAAAAACATTGTCTATAAAATAGAAAAATTTTATGAGAATCTATTCAATATTTTATGAACAAAATTTGCAATCCTCAATTATTTCTCACGACTGTATTCAATATAATTATGTGCATATGTTATTCACCAGCATTTATTCTAAATCTTAAACGTTTTTGGGTAATTTTTGAATCCTTTTGTGTGAAAAAATAAAAGGGTGATTTAGAAAAAGGATAATTATGCGGGCTGACAAAAATTGAACGTATTTGATTGAGAATAAAGCTAATTTAGTAAATTTATTAGACACAAAATATTACAGATATAGTATTAGAATTGTTTAAAGGAGATAATTTTAGGGGATACCTCCAACTAGATTAAATATAAATACATATAAATATCTTTGTAATAAGTAAAATACGTCGGCAGAATAACGGCCGCGCTTGTGTTAAGGTTATGAGAACACATATTTCAAACAATTTTAAGCAAAAAGCTTATTTCATGATTACTTTTAAAGCTACAAAAATTGTTATATTTTAATGTTTTTCCTTTTAATTTGTTAAATTTTATTTAATTCTTCTAAATTTCATTATTTTTATTCCCAATAAACATTTTTGCTGGAATTAAAGCTAAAATCAAAACTCAGGTTTTCCAATATTCCAGCAAAACGGACGCTGGAGTTCAAGTCGAACAATATATACTTTGACTCAAGCCTTGAATCACAGTTCAATTCAAGTTAAAACAACATAATAATACAGGTTGGTTGAAAAGTTTATGCGCTCGACAAGAGATGGCACTGCTAGCTCCAAACTTTTTTTTTCTCAAGTTGGTATAACTGTCCTGAGAACACATGGAAAGTTGCAAGTCATTCTGTCAATTCTTTCTTTGTTAACAAGCCATTTGAAGTTGACGTGTCATTGATTTTTTTTTTAATATGGAAAAAATTGAATATCGTGCAGTCATTAGATTCTTTATTTGGAAGGGTTTAAAGCAAAGGAAATTTATGAACAAATGTTAGAAGTGTATAAGGGGTCCTCACCTTTAAAACGCACCGTTGAATATAAACGTGGTCGTGCCAGCCTTAAAGACGATCCACGCGAAGGACGACCAAAAACTGCAACCACAGCAGAAATCATTGAGCAGTGAAGATCCAAGTTTGACTAAGCGTGAAATTGCTAATGCCATAGGCATCTCAGACGAACGAGTACTCCATATTTTACATGAAGAATTACGTATGATAAAACTGTTTGGAAAGTTAGTGCCGCACACATTAACAATTCAACAAAAACTGGATCGAAAACAAATTTCTCAGCGTAATTTGGAGCGTTTTAAGCCGAATAAAAGCGACTTCTTGTGTCGTTTTATAACTATGGATGAGACTTGGATCTACCACCATGATCCTAAATTGAAACAAGAACGTTTACAGTGGACTGAAGCTGGTAGTTCAGCTCCAAAGCAGGTGAAGTCACAACGATCAGCAAAGAAGGTTATGGCATCAGTTTTTTGGGATGCAAAAGAAATTTTGTTGATTGATTATCTTCAGAAAGGTAAAACAATCAACTCTGAATATTATTGCAGCCTTTTGGATCAGCTGGATGAAAAAATTCGTGAGAAAATACCTGGTTTAAAGAAGAAAAAAATAATTTTTCATCAAGACAATGCACCTGCTCACAAAAGTGTTTTGACGATGGCTAAATTCAAAGAATTAAAGTACGAATTGCTTGAACATCCACCGTATTCACCAGATTTGGCTCCCAGTGACTACTATCTCTTCAGAAATCTCGAAACAATTCCTTCGTGGAAAGCATTTTTCGTCGAATGAAGAGGCCATAGCAGCCGTAGACGGTAATTTTGCAGAGCTTCCGGAAAACCGTTATAAGGATGGGATACAATTTTTGGAAGATCATTGGAACAAGTGTATTGAGCTTCTAGGAGATTATATTGAATAAGAAATATATTTCGTAACAAAAACAGTATTCTTTCATTTCGAGCGCAGGAACTTTTCAACCAACCTGTAACACTTGTGTTCAAGCCCTAACTTCAAGTTTCAACAAAGCCATACAAATATGGTAATGATTGGTTTTGGTACAACTTATTAACTCTTTTTTTTCACATACAATTGATTAACTCTTTTTGACATACATTTTTATAATTTTAATTTTGTAGATTTAATCTTGATTTTTTGACTTTCGATGTTTTCTTCACTAATCTTTTTTTTTTATTCAGAAGCGTAGAAATTTGTAGAAAAAAGATAATGTAAGGACAGAGTTTAGATCCAAATATATGTGGCGTACCTTTTCGTTAAAATTCATGAAACAAATTCAGATTTTATAAAAATCTTCACAGGAGAATTGTAAATTTGAACAAATGTTTTAATTGTATTTTAAAATATTGACAATAAACGAAAAACATGAAACAAATTATTGTAACTTCACTTTAAATAAAGCACAATACAAGCAATATTTAAAGCACTTGAATTTTTAACTTTCCAATGTTAGGTTAGGCATTTCCACCCGGAGACCAATGCGGTCCATTGTGAATCCCTTCAGTATAGAGGAAGAAGAGAGAGGGAGAAAAAGAGAAATAAAGAATTAAAAAAAAGTTGAGAGGTCCGAAGAAATATAAAAACTACGTAGGACATAACCCCCTACAGTCCCACCGTCAGAAACAGCCGTCCTATTTCCCTGACAAACCCTAGTAGATCGGATCCTAGGACAGTGGCACAGTACGTGCTCTACCGTCTCTAGCTCCTCAACATCCCCGCACAGTCTGCAGAAGTCCGGTATGGCATTATCCCACTTTCCAATGTTTATTGGGTTGCTTTTTTTCTTGGTATTTTGGTATTTGTTTAGAGTCTATTTTTATAAATGTCAAATGAAAATGACAACTTAATCTGACGAGATTCATGTTAGCAATAATTGTTAACGAATATTGCAAAAGAATTATTGCAACACACATATATTCCCTAAAATATATGTATGTGTGTACCAAATCCAGTGGTCCGTCCACACGAAAGATAATATAATTTTGTCAACATATTAATTTTTAGTTAAGACTGAGGGATAAAACACCAACAATTTTGGAAAACATGAACAATGTAAAAAACATTAACAATTTTAAATAACCGATAATCAAAGTTCTTCGTCCCTGACCCAAACAAAGCTGAATTACAAAACATTACCTAAATGTATTCCAAAGTTTTAATAAACCTTAAGAATAAATGACAATGTAGGTGTATACATGAAAAAATGGATATTTCGAAATAATTTTACTTAAATAAACGCTTCTTCACGTGCTTCACTCTATGTATGTTCGGTTTTGATATATAAATGTTAGTGTTAACATTTTTTTTTTATTTTTGTATTTGTTTAACTTATTTTCTCAATTCAAAATACATACAGTTTTAAGGCGAAGGCCGCCTCATTCAAGGTTGCTTGCAATATAACAAATGTTTTGTATTTGTGTTTAAATTCAACTTATTTTATACATAAATTTAAATTTTGATTAAAGACATTTTAATTTTATAAAAATACATTTAAAATGTATACTAATATAACTCCAAAGATCTAAGTAGTTTTTGAGAAAAGTTAAAATTTTAGTCAGAATTTTTAAAAATTTTACTTTTTTTATGGTGGAAAAATATAATATATTTTATATTAAGAGGCGGTGTTATAGTGAATGCTTAAGTTAAATTGTGCACTTAAGTGATATTTTTACCCCTAGATTTTAAGATTTTAAAGATAAGTATCATCTTAAGGCCATTCGGTTTAAAACATTTTTCAAAAAGTTTACTTTAGTGGTCTTAACAACTTTAATATCACTTTCAGTGAAATCTTATCTCATTCCCCTTTCGAAAAAGCTTAAAAATAGGTCAAAAAAGGTACTGAAAAAATAATCCAACTATTTTTAAATTCAATTAAAATTTGTAAATTTATTAAACATGCTGAAACCAGAGCGGCAAGAGGCCCAATACTTGGTTTATTAAGTAGATTTGTATAGAACAATATCTTAACAAAATTACAAGATGGTTTGGTTAAATTTTTTTAGTTCTTTTAGTTGGTTTAACCTATTTTTTACCCATTTTTGAAAGAGGCCAGCTACAGCTTGTAACAACATGCCAATAAATTCTTTCCCCCATTTCAGTCGAATCTTTCGACTCTTGAGCGATGCCTGTCTATATAAGGATAAAGTATTGACTGAATATTTGTATATTCTAAAGAAATGTTTTTATCTTACGCATTTCCAATAAATTCAAAAGAAAGTGAAATCTCAATATATGCAACAATCGTTCCACCATAAACATGATTGTTTTCGAAATTTTGTTTCATTCATTGCCGGGTTTTGTGTAATACCATGTATGTATCTTTAAATTTTTGTATTTATGTAAAAAAAAAAACTTAAATTTTTTAACAACTTTCTTTGAACGACACACATAGTGTCATCGGCCTCTTGTTTGGAAAGCTTTTGATTGTTGTTTAACATTATTAAGTGCGCAAGTCGATCTTGCTTTACCCAAATGTATTAAAAAGAAATAAAACAGTCAGCCGAATAAAAACTAACAAGTTTAATGCTGGACTACTACTATTATGGACAGAGTTTTTAAAGAATATATTCTAAACGGAATTTATTTCAACTTGTTGTTCAATTTTCAATGGGAATTAAGAACAATTTATTACTGAAAGCCTGAACTGTGATATACTTTACATATTTTGTTTTTTGGAGATGTACAATCTCAAATTTCAAGACATCAGAAAGATCTGTTTGACATGAGGTTCTACCAAAGAGACAAAAACATGATTAATTTTTCGCCTGTAAATACAGAATTTCGGTAACTTCAACCGAAGTTTAGCAGTCAGAACAGAAAATTTGTAAAAAGCAAATTTTTCGAATTCACAAATGGAAAGTTCTTTTCAGGTTCCTTAAGAACTATAATGTTTGCTTGTTACAAGCTCGGTTGTTTACTTTTCGTAGCTAATATGGCTAAGTTAGATTAACATATGACTAATAGGAAGTGTAAAATCACAAGACAGATTTGTCTACTCGAAATTTATTTATTTATGGTGGTAATCGAACCCACGATCCCCGCACTGATAAGCTAGCACGCTACCAACTAGCCTACCGGGGCTCTCACTACTCGAAATTGAAAGCACACAAATGAGTTGCATTCACTCACTATCTAAGAATTTATCAACAATTTAAACATTTTTACATTCTGAGTGTGATTTTTAAGAAAAAGTTAATAAATGTAAAATGAAAATTTTGACAAAAAAAATAATTTTGTTTTAATATAATTTATTAAAATGTCTTGAGTTTATTTTTGGGAATATTCGGCATTTTTGACTGAAAAAAACATTAGAATTTAAAAATACTGGTTGCACTGAACTAAACGCATCATAAAATAATTTTGAATCTTTAGAAATTACTAAAATATTATTTTAATTTCAAAGCTCTGGCAACACAGCCCCAGTGTCTGATAGAAGGTGAGAGTGGTGGTTTGGCTTGTAACTGTTGTTAGAGCGATAGGAAAATGTGTCATGTTTTGAAAGACGGGTTATTGAACTGAATTATTTAAAAAGCATTTCTTCATTCAAATCAAAGTTCAACGACTCATAGAGAAAGTGTAAGAAAACGAAGAAGATTGAAGAAAGTTAGTTTATATAGCGGAAATAATAACAATATAACCACAATAACTAACAACACACACGTTTGTCTATGCATGCGGTAGTTGAAGTTGGTCAATAGTATATTTTGAAAGCCAGCCTCATCTCTACCTTCCCCGCATAAATAAAAAAAAATATACAATAATATGTACTAAAGAAGTGAGTACATTCATTGTAATACGTTGTCATATACAGATACATGCAAGTATCGAATACAAGTTTTGCAATTTGCGAATTGTGCAAGATACAAGTAAAAAAAAAGAAATTACATGCCACTTTCACTTTCGCATTAAATGAAAAGGTCTTTTGCTATATTTTTTGCAGCAAAGTTAAACAAATATTTAATTGTCAATGAACATGTAAACCAGGTAGTAACAACTTGACGTTATGCGAGTTATTTGGCGGGATAAATTAATTACTTTTTGAAATCTGAACTGAAACTTAACGAATTAAATACCCGTTTGATTTCTTTTTAAATTAATTAATTAAATTGTAACAGGTGATTTTATAATATTTAATTAATTTCGCTCAAACGTTTAGTGATTTAAAAAAAATTCGTTCAGTTATTTGAACAAATTTCTGTTAAATGATTTTTTCCCAATATTTATAACAATAATCGACAATATTTATGTCAATAATCGACAATAAGTAGTTTATCTTACGGTTAATAGGTGATAAAGCCAGGAGGTACACTCACCAAAAAAGTCTGTAATAGAAATTTTGCTCATTTGAGCCCAGCGGCATTTTTACTTATCTTAGCAACACATGTCTGCTGGCGTGTAGTACAATAACATTTGTAGGAAAAATTAGCTTCCGCTACTAAATTTAAGTAAATTTTTGTAAATTGGAATTTAAAATCAGCAAAAAAATTTACTAAATATTATTAATATTTGTACAAAATTTAATAATCAAAAATTTTTAAATAACAAATTTTATATAAACGAATTTATCATTTTAATTTGATAATTTCTGTTTTGAAAAATATTTTAGTCAATTTTTTTTTTACTTTTAAGGTCAAATTTAAATTGTTTGCTGATTTTAAGTATAAAAAACTTTTTAGTGATATTTCAATTGGATGTCCTATTTTTAGACATGAGTCGATATATTCCACAATAATATACTTTTTATACCCTTCACCATAGGTGGAAGGGTATATATAAGTTTGTCATTCCGTTTGTAATTTCTACAATATTGATCTTAGACCCTATAAAGTATATATATTCTGGGTCCATATGAAGAGCGAAGTTGATTTAACGATGTCCGTCTGTCCGTCTGTCCGTCTGTGTGTTGAAATGGGTTTTCCGAAGAACCCAGACATGATGAGGACTTGATTCTTTTTTATTTCTGTTACATGTGATCCATTTCTGTTTGCTATTAAAAATCAGACAGATCGGTTAATAAATGGCTGAGATATTAGCAAAAAACCAGGACTACCTCTAATTTTTCCAGTAAAATCCCTTTGTTTAATAAGAGTGTGAAGATAAATACGTAGGTTAAATACGTTTCACAACTATTGTGAATGATATAAATAAAAAATAAATAGTAGTGTCGCCAACTTTTTTTTGCCTAGAAAATGCCAAATTTGACAAGAAAAGCGCTGAAACATATGGAAAAATATAAATTTGAGATTTTACATGACATATTATTTTGGATTAAAATTTTTGGACATTTAAGAAAAAATAAATGGGGATACCGCTTGTTTGTGGAGAGCTATGAGGTAGTAGATTCCAACGATGTATTCATCTCCTTCAGAATACCATGGTGAAGGGTATATAAGATTCGGCATAGCCGAATTTAGCCGCTCTTACTTGTTTATTTAGTTTTTATTTCGATCGAAACTGCGATCCCATCGTTTACATCGCATCTTATGCAATATTTATGACAAACAATTTATGAAACAGTGTCGTCAATATGATGAAACTTTTTTCCCTGGGTGTGTGTAAACCAGAGAACTGCATTTGCTGATTGCAAAACGTTCATACGCAATCAACACAAGAATAAATATGTGTTTGCGTTTAAACGCTGAATATACTCCAACACACATATTTGTTGATGATTTTAAATCAATCAAACGACGTGCAAATTGTTTTGTCACTGATTTATAATCATCGGTCCTTGTTTAACCATTGATTTTATTATGTTCATTCGAGCCAACAATAATTATTTTGATGTAGAATAAATCAGAAAAAACAACAAGCAACGTGTATGAGTGTAATCATAATTATAAAAAAATAGTTTCATAAATGTTATATGTATATTAGGGTGGGTCTAAAATATGTTTGTTTAGAATTTTTATTAGGAATACCAAAAATATTGTTCTTTGTGAAATTTTTTTTTTTTTAATTTAGGTCGACATCTCAATATTGCCTATTTTTCCAATCAAAATAGATGAAAAAAAATTTATACAATATTTAAGTTTTTCCGGATTAGGCAAGCCAGAGATATCGACCTTAATTTTTTTTTTCAAAAAAATATTTATACTTCACAAAGAAGAATATTTTTATTACTAATAAAAATTCTAAAAAAGCGGATTTAAGTCCCACCCTAATGTAAACAATATCATTTATGAAATGTGTTTCTATTTTGTTTTAATTATGAATACACTCATACGCGTTGTTTGTTGTTTTTTCTGATTTATTCAACGCTGACTTTTTGTTGAGTGATTAAATTTGCATAAAACATAATCGACAGATGATTCAAACTGATCCGAATTACGCGTTCAGTAACATGATGCTGATTTCATTCTACAGTGAATTTTGTTGAATTATTAAATGTGAACAAGAATTTTTGTGTATGATTAAATCAAGAAAAAAGTTGATTTTGCAGTTCTCTGGTGTGAACCAAGCTTAATACTTCTCAATTTGTTGCTTCCTGATCAAATTTCAATTAAAAGTGAAATACACCACCACTGCTCACTACCGGAATAACAATAATTTTAAAAAATTATTTTTATATAAAAACCTTTTGCACACTTTAATGACGCATCAGCATTAATAAGTTCAATGGAAAGATGATAGTGGTTAAGAATACTTCATACTATACCATTTCGCATATTGTTGCAAAGTGTGAATAACTTTGAGACTTTGCATACACACAATCAAACATCATATTACACACACATTGGGCAAAACTGCCCC
Organism: Eustalomyia histrio; assembly: GCA_949748255.1. Lineage (NCBI taxonomy): Eukaryota > Metazoa > Arthropoda > Insecta > Diptera > Anthomyiidae > Eustalomyia > Eustalomyia histrio. The sequence goes on along the minus strand of OX456524.1, from coordinate 158,239,043 downwards.
TTTCGTCTCCGTCTTCATTCATAAAGTGGAGCACGCGGGAATACTTTGTGACGCATTTGTTGAGGGTACTCAATAATAAGTAAACAATGATGACAAACAAACGTACGAAAACAAAATAACATGTTTTGCCATTTGCAAAAACTACAACAAAGCAAATGATCCGGAATATTTCGAATAAAGAATCAACGAACGAACGTTAAAAACCGTTGAAATTTAAAATTACAAGAAGCAGCAATGTTTTTTCATGCTTTAGTTGTGTCTATTGCTTGAATTTCGTTTTAAAATGAAATTGAAATTTTAAATTTGCTACTTCAATATGCTAAATTTTTAGAAACTTGCAAAGTTTAACACATTTTAAAAAACATTTCTAAATACACTTACATACCTACATACCATAAATATTAATTTTAATATTTTTAGTAAAATCATGTAAGTCCCATTTCACAACATTTGTCGCGCAACTCTTAAGTTTGTGGGAGAGAGGGGAAAGAAGAGTGGGGGTTGGTACGAAGTTGCTTGTTCTCCGCAACACGTTTTGTTTTTTCATTCTTCGTTCTATTTTTAATTCTTCGATTTTTTTTCATTCATTTAAAACCAAATGTAGACGAAAGTTGCCGAAAACAGTTTCTCTGTGTGAAATAAAAGGCAACTTTAAAAGAGAATTGACAAGAATCGTCGCGACAAAAGTTGCTCTGTGTGAAAGGGGAGTAACAAACTCCCGGTTTTTACAAACGGCAAATTTTATACACTGACAAAAATAAAAAAACAAATTTTGTCTCACAGAGAAAAACTCATAGTTTGTCAATTATTATATCATATTAAACCAAGAGCTATTTACACATCAAACGAATTGTAAAATTTTTAGAATGCCAAAATACAACATAATACATGATCTAACATGATTCTCATAATAAATAACGTACGACAAAAATCCGTTGAATTTAAAAGACTCAATGCGTCAAATGTATTTCGTTATAAAACGAAACACACAATCGAGATAAAAAATCTAACGAAAAACATAAACGTTAAAAAGCATTTATTAATTAGTTTTTGATTTTTTTTTTTGTAGTTTCATAATACATAACATTCTTAAACTGGTGAATTAAGCGCTGATTTATGTATTACAAAAATGGGCTAAACGTGAATTTGTGTTTTTGTTTCCCAAGTATTTTTCTTTCCTTTAGACTATTTTCGTAATAGATAAACATGCTCTAAGATTCTTGTTTCAAATTTGTTATTGAAATTTTCATGTTAATAATGCTACTTTATTTTTTATTTTATTGTATGTATGTATATCGAGACCTCATCTAAAATATAAATCAATTTTAGAATTATATTTAGGGTGGTTGTGAACTGGCCACTTTAAATTCAACTACAATTTTATTTAAATTTTCAAAAGTTTTTGTCAATTTGTTTTCAGTTTTGAACAAATTTAGCCATTTCCCATAAAGCATTAAATATGAATTTAATGTAAATATTAATTTAATTAATATTATTATTTAGTAGTACGAGTACACTAACAATAGGTTTACAATGAGAAATCGTTTTATTTATTTTTTATTTATTGTAATGTTTGTATCCATCTAAATTCCAACCTGAACATAGATATATTTGAAATCGTAATTTTATCATTACAACTCTGGGATGAAAACATAATAAATATATATGTTTGCCAGTGGATGCATTTCATCTTACCCAAACATATGTATATTCGTAGGTAAACAAATTTTATTAAAAACACTGTAAATATAATTTACAGAGTTTCCAAACATTTGCTGGTAATGTATAAGTACATTATACATTACCAGCAAAATTTCCGTGTTGTTTCTTAGAAACCACGAGGATTACCTTGCAGCAGCCAAATAAAAATGCATCCACAAAATTATACCTACCTGCAGCCAAATTAATATGGGGCTTATAGAATTTAAATGGTTCAATGCTCATTCTTTTGATACTTCACGAATTACATATCAGCTGCCAAGTAAAAATGCACCCACATTATAATTATTATAGCATTTAAATGTTTTTAACCCTCTAATACTCTGCGATAATACCACAAAAGTGTTTTGCACACAATGCTATATCTACATTCACCTGTGCAAAAAGTTTTCATATATTTTTGACAGTGAATTTTTTAAAAAGTGAATTTTTTCGGATCATTACTTTGAAACATTGCAATGTTTTTTTAAATAAAGCACTATATGAATTAAAATACTTCCCTTTGAAATTTCAAATATTTTATTTGAATATCTTAAAAAAAACACAATTAATCAAAGTTAACTTCATTAATTAAAAAAAAATCGTTTTATACCAAAACAAAGCTTAAGTCTTTGAAGTTTAAGTCACTAAGTTTATTCTTTAAACGCAAAATTCAAGCACTTGCACGTAAAATATTAAAATAAAAAAATGTTTGTAACAGTTTCCCAGGTTTTCCTCTTCCCCAGTAAAGTTCTGAATTCAGATTACGTACAATTAATTATGATATTGATATTTACTTGGCGTCTATACGACATAAAATCAATGTTAAAACACGAAATCAACAAAAATAAATTGTTGTTGCTCGCCAAATCTAGTTTATAATGCATTTCGATAATATTTACTATAATACACAAACTAAATTTAAAACTTTTCAAAAATTTTTAAGATTTAACTTAATTACAGTTTTATTTAAATCATAGTAAATTTGTTTTTCCGTAGAAAAACAAATCAGTATTTTACTCGAATTTTTATAGAAGTTAAAAATGTAAAAATTAATAATTTTCTATAATTTAAAAAATTATTTTTAAAATTCGTAAACTGTACGCTGTACTCAAAAATTCCAATTTTCCCACTGTACCAAGAAGCCAATGGGGCTAATTAAGGCATTGTAAAAAGTTGATTTTATTTTACTACATATAATAAATACAATCGCTTTAATAAAAAATAAATAAACTAGTTTTTTAGCCAAAAACTACTTAAGATCTAAAAACCACTTTCTGGCACCCTGAGCATTAGGGGGTTAAAATAAAGATTGCTATAGCAACAACATCCATAGTAAGTAAAATCGTGTGTCTTGTAATTTTACTAAAAAGAAAACACAAATGTTGAACGCCATATATGTAAACAAAAAAGGACGAAGGAATTCCTTTAACGCAACTGTACTACACATACAAATGTATAGCAATTCCATACGACGTTTTAACATTTGTTTGAGTTTATTTACGTTTGGTGTTTGAATTTTTAGGGGTTGGCATTTTCCATTGATTTCGTAGATTTGTGTAGGTTATAATACGAAAATAAGATTATTCTATACGATTTCCAAAATGTTCAGTTTTGAAGCTAGAAAAATATTTACGCATGATTTTGAAATTTAAACGTTGCAAATATTTTTGAAAATATAACGTTTTCAAGAGCATTTTGTATATTTTGTATTTTTTTTTTTTTTTTCATTAAGCAAAGCTCTGTTATAATCTGCTTAGTTGAAAGAGGAAGCAGGAGATAACGCCATAATATCAAAGACCATTCAGAAAGAAAGAGATGCTTATATATATACATTACACGCTCTTGCTCTCGTATTTGTAGTTATTTTATCAATCTGGCATCATTAATATGCGCTGTTGCTTTGCAGTGATGGTATTTAAAATGTGCCAAATGGGTCATCATTAAACAAAACCTAAATTTTTTAGACATGTGCAATCAGCTTCGAAGAATTATTTCACTAATTTTATTTTTTAATTCTAAATTAAATTAAAAATGTGATTAAAGAATTAACTCAATTGTAACAGTTCGTTTTATCAAATTAATTGTCAGATATTTCCATATTAATTTGACATTCCTAGGTATGGTTACTTTTTAAAATTAATTAATGCAAAATCATTGTAGTCTAATGAACTCATTTGAATAAAAATGAATTCGGTCACTTTACATAAAAATTTAATTTGATTTATGGCGAATTCATTCAAAAAATAATTAGTTCTTCAAAGCTTTCAGTAGAATTAATATGCAAATGATTTTCTATTAAAAAAATCGTAAAAACTAAATAGTAAAAAATAAGTAATATTAGACCAACTTTTTACCCGGGAACGGTAAAACACAAATTAGATTTACATTATCGAAGATACACCTATTGAACCCTGAAATTAAATTTCTGAAGCAAAACAGTAAACTCTTAGGATGAACAACTTTTTGAAGTAAAAATAATTTCAAATTTTATATTTTCGAAGAGTATTTATAGTTTTATTGCTTGAAACAATATTTAACACTAATTAATACCCTGAAGCTAAAAATTATTATTTTTAATTAATTATAATAAAGAATTGTTTTTTAATAAACCTCTTTTCTATTAAATTTTTAAAATGACTAATATGCATCCACATAGAACCGATTACGTTAGTGTACCATAAATGTCACAATTGTGCCACAAATCTCATCACTGTTGCTTTTTCTTTTGAATTTATAAATCGAAATACGTCAGTTGAATTTCTAGAAGCAAACGTGAAACACGTGAAAACGTAACCAAGCAGTATAACCAAGCATTAACAAAAGTAGAACAACGAATATTTTTTTTTTGGATATTAAAAGATGTGTTTTAAAATCGTCACCATTTGTTAGTTCATCAAAAAATATTTCGTAAGAATTAATTAAACTTGCATCAGCTTTTTTTCAACAAAATATTTAAAAAAGAAATCGTTAAATATTTAAATAAAAATTTAAAGCGTTTATGAAAGAATTTTACACAATATCAAGGCGATTGTCAGTTCAAAAAATGGAAACGACGTATGAATAGAGAGAGAATTTCAATGACAAAACAAAAGTGCGCATAAAAGTAAAAAATATTCAAGAAGAGAAAAAGTAATAAAACTTCAAGTTTATTAAAAATTTATACAACCAATGTGTTGAAAAAAAAATTCAGTGATATTATTTGCCAATTAGTGTTTAACACTTTAAAATATTTTAAATATACTAAAACAAATTTGGATTATTTAACAAACAATCAAAATGGAAACAACAATTACATCTGCTGCCTCAATCACACCTGCCACGGCTATAGTTCCTAGAACTACAAAAATAACCTACTCGGCGCCCGCTTCACCTTTGCCCACCGACTCCTCCGGCGACAACTCTTCTAGATCTACAAATAGTTATGTTCCCACATCACCCTCCTCAGGTTTATCTACACCCAAGAAGAATTTCTTGGATGCTATTATGTTACAGACTATACGTAAAAAACTTGCTACTCCAGGTGGAGCCTTTGAATTACAATCTCTGCGTTTGGATTCCAGTATGGATGCTGCTGTAAATGTTGTTAAAGAGCGTTACTTAATATGTGCCAAACCTAAACATGCACATGCGTCAGCCTTCCCCAAATCAACCTCCTGCTATCGCCACTTGATAGATATGAATATGTCTACCCTCAAGTGTACCGATATCTATACCGGAGAACAGTTCCTGTGTAAAGTTATCAATGAACCCCTGCACAAAGTACAACAGGCCTATTTTAAGCTGCACCAAGAGCCTGATCAGTGTCGCAGCTATATAAATGGTCATCAGTTGATAAGACCTGTACAGGATATAGTGGCACTAAATAAAGAACGCACATACGCGATTTTGGCTCCACCTCAACCTTTATCGCCTACCGATACAACCGCTGGAGTATTTGAGGATTTGCATACGTATCTCCGGGATAATCATCGCATTTGTGAGACTGAAGCCCGTTCTTTATTTTATCAAATCTGTGAAACTGTTTTGATATGCCACCGCAATGGTATTATCCTGCGGGATCTTAAACTGAAGCGGTTTTTCTTCGTAGACAAAGCAAGGTAAGTTAGACAATCATCAATCCATATCATTTTTTGTAATCCACTTTTATGACTTCTTAATATCCTTCTGTTTCCCTTTCTCTAACTCACTTCCAGGATTAGAGTTTTTGTAAAGGGAGATTGTAAGAAGTTTGTAAGAATTTTTTTTTTTGCTAACTTTTAGTTATTGCAAAATATTTTTTCTTAAATACTTTGGTGTGTGCTGGCTGCTCCACGTTTATATTTTCTCACTCACACAGATGTTTTTTTTTTGTAGTAAATGGCAGAGTGTTTACAACATAATTGTTGTACTACAACAAAACCAAGAGTTTAAACTTGTTATTGCCATTAACTCACAAAAATTGTGATAAAACGGCAAAAAGCAACAACAGCAACAAAAATTACAATAGTAAATGTATGAAGCAAAACAAAAAATGAAAAAGAACAGTGGCAGATAAAATTTCAAGTTTTTTGAAGAAAATTTTTTTATCAAAAATAATTTTTTCTACCAATAAAGGCTCAAACATAGTTGGCTTATAATGTACTATATTAAGTGGGTAAAGCTTTGTTTTGCTATGAAACGAAATTTTCGAAATACAAATTTTTAATTATGTATTATACCGATACTAAGCTTAAGTCACTTAAGCTATTTTTTTAATATGTGCTAGTATAAATTATATTTTATTATTTATCAATTTTTTCACAAACATTCTCTTGAATTAATGCATTTCCCATATTTCTTAAAAATTCTACGATATTTCGTTTAAATACAATAATATTTATTTCTGATTTAATACGTATCATTGGGTGGCAAAATAAGTAGTTTTAGACCCTTGAAAAAGCGATTTATTCATTTCTGTTTTTGCATTTCATAGGTTATATGGTTGTACTTCTCCTACGTGATCTATTTCAACGATTAAATAGTTCATTTTAATTTTGGATACACTTAAGAGTAATAATTTCCAGTCTTTGTTTTATATTTAGCCATTTCAGTGTCTGAAGTATTGTTTGTATAGGATTATATATATCGTATTTTTATATGGAACGCATAGCCTTATTTTGAAGTTTAAATAAAAAAATTCTCTATTGTCTAACTTTTTCAATTCTTTTATTATTCATTTTTAAAATTACATTGCAGTGCATGTTTATTTTCATTATTTCAGTTTTACTGTCATTTAGTTTTAATTTGTTTATTTTCAGACATTTGTTTATTAAATTATGCATTCTTTACATTGTTTCTATATATCTTCTTAAGCATTAATCAGCGTATATTTATTCCTCAATTAGATAACCGAGATCAATGGGCCATATTTTGAAAATATATTGTTTTCTTCCACATAGTTTTCCTATTGTTCTTTAGAATTTTTTTTTACAAGTTTTCAAAGTATTTATTGTCCAGAATTAAACACATCTGTTTGATCCAGCTTCTTTTTCTATAAGTGTAACTATTAAATACTTTCATTTGCCAGAGAAAATGCTATTTTCGAAAGAATTTATTTATAACATTAAGCATAATTTATCAAATATTGCTTTCAAATTGTTTGCCAACGATTTGAAAACAATTTGTGATGTTAACTTTTAAGAATAACAAAATAATATTTTTGAATCAACGGCTCATATTGAAGGTTTAACATTAACCCTGACTAGTAAACTTAAAAAACAAAAACAACTTATGGGTAATTCTTAACCCAAAAATAAGTGTAATTAAAAAAATTGTTTTGAGTTTTCCAATTTTAAATGTAAAATTATAATATTATTAGCAATTGCAAACGCTAAAACCAGTTTTTTCTCAACACTTTTGTCAGCTACTGTCTAAGTATTTTGGTGTTTAAGCAGTAACATTGAACACATTGAAAAAAAATGTTGAAATCAATACAATGAAATACTCAAAATATTATCACCCAACCACCAACAATACACTCTTACTACTACCATTCAAAGCTGAGGGCCAACAATTACAAAATAGATAAAAAAAACAGAGAATCACCTAAAAAAAACACTACATACATATATTTTTTAAATAGCATAAACACGAAAGATATGACTACATACATGCTATAACGTCACCCGCAAATTTTAAAAATATACACCCGCCAACAGTTGCTAGACAACAGATCAACCAATAAATTGCATTTCGTGTTACTACACAATTTAGCTTGTTGCATATAAAGCATTTATTATTTACAAGAGCTAAAAGTTTTTCTATTTCAGCATAAAGAGATAAAGAGCAACTGCATTAAATGAGAACTACAATCAGTTAATGGTAGATTCTCCACCTACTCAAATTGTAAGCATTAGCTAGCACACAAAATTGGGCAATGTGTTAATATATATGTACATATGTTTAATATATTTTATGCACTTTTTGTTGTTGTTGGACAAGTCAGGTAAAATTGTGTATCATACTGAACTCCAAAATACATATTTTCAAGTTTTTGATTTCAAATTCCATACAAATGAAGCGGAGCCGCGAATAACGTTTTAGGGTGCGTACAGAGTGGCCGCTTGTTGCCGAGCCGAGCTGGCTGACGCTTGTTGCGAGAACCAATGCGAGAAAACTGGTACTATACAAATTAGTACAAACAAGCGCGAAGAGGTCATAGTGGGCGCCGAGCTGGTCAGAGCGCAAAGCTGGTTGAATGCGAGAAAACAGTTTCAAAGCGTATTTCAGCGCCGAAAACATTGTTTGTTATGTTGTTATGATTTGAACTTGTTTAGAAAACATAAAAAAAAATTAAAAACAAAAATTTAAGAAAAAGTAAGTAAAACAAGCAATTAAAAATTAAAAAATTAATAAAAATTAAAACGAAAAAAAAAAATATAATAATTAAATAAAAATTAAAAAATAAAAAAATTCAAATAAATAATAAAAATTAAATAAAATTATAACAATTATAAAAAAATTTAAAAAAAACTTATACAGTAAAATCGCTATAATTCGTACCCCGATAATCCGAAAATCCTGATAATTCGTAACAAACAATCGGTCCCTTGGGAAAATCGCAATTATTCGTAATATTTCCATACATTTTATTCCCCTCGACCCAAACCCAAATGCATAGAAACATACATAAAACACAAATAATAGATAAAATATCAGCGCTGACACTCGCATCCACTATGCACACTCAAACTTGTTTCTCGCATGAACAAGTTGTCGCAACAAGCGTCAGCCAGCTCGGCTCGGCAACAAGCGGCCACTCTGTACGCACCCTTAAGCGACAATTTTTACAAAACCTGTTTTTTTTTCCAGATTACCGTTAGAATAATTCTCTTTTATGATTTCAAAATGAAATTAGGCAAAATTATGCAGGATTTCGTTATCAAAATTCATTCTAAAGAAGTGTCAGTGGAATACACCTAAAAGTTCTAAAACGGTTTTTTTTTCGATTTCTCAACAATTTCAATTTTGTCGCTTACAACGTTATACGCGGCTCTGCTTCAAATTTTAAATTGAAAACGAAAAAAAGGAGTTCATAATGTATGCTATGTATTGTATTGTTGTATCATTTTTAAATTTTTTATTTCTCTAGAAAGATAATTTTCTATTGGGTTCTCTTTTTGTTAGTACACTTAAACATAGCACACTAATCCATAATAAGAACAAATTTCATCTGATGTTATATTTTTTGAAAATTAATTTTTAATAACGATCTATGTCAAAAATTTGTTAAATTTTCCCAAGCGTTTAAAACTTTAACCTTTAGAACTAAATATAAAAATCTTAAGGCTAAACTATACTACCTGCAACAATGTTTATGTTAACAACCAACAGTAATAAAAATGTATTCTCGGTACATTCACGCGGATAATTTTTTCCGTCAATTTCTTATAATCAGCTTTTCGATATGCATTTTTTGAATATTTGTAGCTACTATAGTTTAGCAATATGAGTTTTTTTATTTAGGCCCTGTGCGATCTGGCTAAATAAAATATGTAGTTTTTGTAGGCGTCGTAGTAGGAGTAGTCGATGTCGAGTTATTACCGACTGGCATTACAATTACCGTTAAACAAAAAGACTGATAATGGATTTGGTAATATTCAATAGAATTTTAATTTATTTTTTCCTAAAAAATTAAACTGATATAGAAGTAATTAATGATTGCTTCACGAAAAATATATGAAATCATTTGTATAAACAGATTAATCATTTAAATATAAATTTGTATACCACACAAGAGTATATAAAGTCAGTTTATTCTCTTGTTTGAGGTCATTGGACATGCTGTTTATAACCCTGACTGATTGTTTTTTTTTTTTTAAAGACTTCTAATTTAGTCTATGTATATATCGTAAATATCCATAGGAATTTCTAACATCAGTACTAAATATTTTGTTTCTCACAAAATGAGAATGTCTCTTATAGTTCTCTGTGTAGCTGGCTCCCTTACTTTTTAAACTCTTTTGTTTTTTTAATGTCAATTGACTCATAATTACTGGCATATTTGACTCACTACCAAGTGTTTTACCCACTACCTCCACCAAATTATCATCTTGCTTAATTTTTTTTTTTTAATTTGGGAAAAAAAAAATAAAACGTATATACAATTTGTAAAAAAGCGAGGTCATTTCATTGTAATTGTATTTATCATTATTACCAGCCTAAACGCACAATACTTCGCTACCGGTAGTTTGAAATATTTTAGGAAGAACATTGAATTATTTTTTGAGTTCCTTCGTCTTCAAATCAATTTGTTTTACTTTTTTGTAGTGCATGTTTAAATTTTAACTTTTAGCTTAAAGGGCCTTTTTTTATAACTCTCTAATTGGAAATTCTAAAAAGAAACTTCAATAAGCCCGTGCCCTAGGGAACACATATTTTAAATGGCAGATTTTTGAGCAGGACATTAATGGGGATATCTTTACATTTTTTGAAAAGTTCCGTCTTGGTAGATGGCTCCAAAAAAGTACCTTATCAGTAAGTCCGCCCATCTCCCCGGTAAAACATTTATAAATTTCAGATTTATAAATTTAAGATTCTATTTAAATGGGTACCTACCATACGTGGGACTAAAAAAGAGTTGAGTGGACTAATTGATATTTTTTTTTCCATTCATAGCAATTGTAATGAAACTATTTTCTTTCTATTTTTTTAAATTAATGATAATTTAAGGTATGGAAACGTAAACATGGATAAAAATCGCTAAAATAGATTAAGTATATTAAAATCGATAAACATCACAAAAATTCATGCTCGTTCCATTTCGTTCACTGTGTTTATTATTTCAAACACACTCGTTTGCAGTTCATTTTGGTTCCCTTGTCTAGCGTTTAAATTCCACTGTTACCCCTTTTATTTCGTTTTGCGTTTCAAAATTCCATTCTATAAATTTCAGGTTTATGGCCATACCGTTTTGAGCAGGCTGTTAAGGGTGCACTTTTTCTATTTTTAATCCCTACACAACGAAAAAAGCTTGGCCATGTTTGTGAAAAAATTCAATAAAAAACTTCAAAGATTTTCATTCAAAGTGAAACTTCAAAAATACGATGAAACTGTTTTATAAAAATATTATTTACATGATCTAGTTCGGAATTTTAATCAGGGGTGAAAATCAGCATTCGTGATCGTAATATTTAGATCGAAATTATTTTTTTATTTATTAAAATAAAATATTTAATATCGAAGTGTATTCATAGCTACATAAGTTTCGGCTGTCAGTAGCGTTACTCTTTTATATATATATGTATATAGATTTATATTTTTATATATTCTCATATGCATACCTTGCAATCTGTTGAGTTCTCTTTATTTTTTCGTTTCAAGTTTTTTGTATTTTTTGTATCTCGTTTCTTTTGAATTCATGGAGTCGCTGCTCTTCTTCAGCTTAATATTCATTGTATATTTTTGTTGGTATTTGTATAAGTTGTATTGATATCAGGGTCAGTTCGAGGTTTCAATATATTGTTGTAATACTTGTTGAAATTTTTAAGCTTTTGGGTGTTGCTGCGGTTTCTGTTGTATTTAGTAGCAGTATGAATAGTATTTAATATACAGACTGTATTTAAATATACAACATACACTTAATTTAATTGATCTTGCTGGCAATGAATTTATTACAACATTTTGTTGTATGGGCGCTATTTGAATGTTGTGCTCGCTTCTGCTAAATTGGTATAAAGATATTTTAGAATCATATTAAAATAACACCTTACTCATTTCCCGATATGTCTTTCGTGTTTTTAAAAAATCTTCTCTCGAACTATCTAAAATTGGCCAACAAATAATAGTTACTGGAGATCAAATCGGTAGAATATGTCCGTGGTGTGGCGAAGCAGTTCGTAATGCATAGCTGTTTTTGGTTAAATGAGGTCATCGCGCAGAGAGCTTTTTGATACTCAATGACAAACATATTCATTCGATATCTTTATGATGAGGATAATAACCAACTTTAACTTTTCGATCGATCATCCAAAACATCATTTAATTCACTTTTGTATGTTACTGTTACCACTTTAATCATGACTTATTGTTGCACCTCTAAGGAAACATTGCAAAACTTAACACTTCACTATACAACTGTTTCAGAACCTTATTTAGTCAGCAGATTAACTGCTTTATCGAGCACTAAACAAGTAATTTAAACCATATTTTAATCTGTGTGAATCTGATTACAAATTGTGCACAACTCTATTATAACGACAGTTGGAAACACTAAAAAACACACTCAACACATAAAGTCAGAAAAAAATTAACGTTAAGACGCTGGCACATACAATATTTTTCATGTTCATCCTAATCCACTCGCTCTGAGATATTTTAACCCATATTCTCTGGAAATTGGTATCCAAATCAATTATCGATCTGAATACATCGATTCTTGAAGTGCCAACACTGCGATAATATGGGTTAATTATTTTATTACTCTCGACATTTTAAACTAAAAAAATAGTTTTTTCGTTTTTCTTTTTCAGAACAAGACTACAATATGAATCCCTCGAAGGTTCAATGATTCTCGATAATCCTGATGATGATACACTAAGCGAAAAAATAGGTTGCCCACTTTACACAGCTCCCGAGTTATTGTGCCCCGAGCCTACGTATAAAGGCAAACCGGCAGATATGTGGGCTTTGGGTGTTATTCTTTACACCATGCTTGTCGGTCAATATCCATTTTTCGAAAAGGGGAATAACAATTTGATAACAATAATACGTCAAGGTTTTGTACAACTTCCGGATTATTTATCACGTTCGTCGCGTTGGTTATTATTGTCGTTATTGCGTAAAAACATCAGTGATCGTGTACCCATTGAGCACATATTTTTGTCACCTTGGCTAAAAGAACAAAAACCATTTTATATGTATATTCCAGTGGATGTTATGATACCTGATGATGACAATGACTCCTTGAGCAACAATAATTCTATGGATTCCATGGATATAGTCGAAGACGACGGAGTCCAGCCCTTGGATTATTCATGTACCACACTAAGCATGAACTGTGATAATGATTCATATGCTGAAATGGGTTGATGGTTTTCCTTTTTATGCAACCTGCATTAGTACTCTGGCACGATCCGGAAAAATTTGTAATAATGCGTTGGCTCGCTAGCTGTTGTTGCTGATCGTTTTACAAAAAAGGGACGTTCGCCCTCCTGCTTCGGACATTTCCGGAACGTCAGCTGAATGAAAGAAAGTCTTGTTGACCTTCAACGACCTATCCACAATTTTGAGAGTGTGAGACTGAGCGTTATGTCAGACTTTGAAAAAGTTTGCCTAATCCCAACCATAGTCCAATATTTTGTACAAAGAAGTTGGTTTTATAATAGTAGTAAATTAGTTTGTTGAATTTTTTGTAGTACAATTTTGTTGTTACTCTGTTGCCTTGAATTTAAATTAAACACAATCAGTTCGAAGTTCTTCCAAGATATGACTTTGAAAATCATAGAAATGTATTAAGTTTTGTAATAAATATTTAATTATTACAGTTTTTAAAATTTTTGTATATATATAGTTAAGTGAAAAAAAAACTCTAAAAACAAAATATGGAATTGAGTTGATTTTTTAAATTTTATATAAAAAAAATAATAATAAAAAAATAATGTGATCTCACTATTAATTAAACTGTTTATTTATTAATTTTTTTATTTTTATTTATATTAATCATATAATTACAAATTATATCCTAATACCCTAACCGAACACTAGCAACGAAGGCCATCGGCTCGTTGTAGCGAAAACAGACCAGAGCCTCTGATGGGAATCGAACCCACGACCCCCGCACTGAGAAGCTAGCACGCTACCAACTAGCCTCATTATTAATTAAACTGTTTATATTATTTTTCGTACAACAAATAGAAGATTTATTATCTTAATTGGTCATCATCATTTCCTAACATTATAGCAATATCTAAACAGAATTTCTTTATACATACATATATGACAATTTATTCAATGAACTTGAAAAACAAAATAATATAATTTAAACGTCAAGACGCCAACAATAATATTGTATTGTATTGTATTGTTGGTGTGAAGCGGTTTGATGTGGCATAGCTAGCTGGTTTGTTATTGTCAGTATCAGTAATTGCAAGGGCAACATTATCATGTGAATAACTAGTACATTTATATAGTCTAATATAATATATACATACAGCTACACATATAAATTTTTAGTAAGCATACATACACTTTTTATTGAGGAATACGTTTTCAAAGTCATGTTGCGAAAATGTTAGACTAATCACATTTTTCTCACCTTTGTTTCATTTGTATACTTACTTTGAATTGTAATCGCTCTCTGAGAGCATACACAAAAAATATCAAAAATTATTTGCCAATTTGACGATTTCTAGACTAAACGTTTTCTCTTGTCTGTTTTTTTTTTATGTTGAAATTCACTTCCGACCTAAACTAAAAATATCTAGGGTATGTTTTGTTCCTATATGTGTGACGAAATCCACATATTGGCCATGTTAAATTTTTAACGTCGAAAATAAACAGTGAGATATTTGGAAAAATTTGGTTTTGGAAATGATTATTGATAGTGGTCCGATTGCAATGAAATTTGGAATAGGCATAGCTGACGCAATATCGAGCTTTTTCTTGGATAAGTCCCTTTCAATCCCCACTTTAAATAAAGACAAAGCAGCAAAAAATTTAAAAAATCACATCTGAAATTTTATGAATTATTGCTTACAGGAAATCTTAAAATTGCTTACAGGAAAATTGCTTACAGGAAATCTTAAAATCTGACCTATTAAGCTTATTTAAGTCCAAAAAAATCAAAAGGATTTATGTCCACATATTAATAAATATTTTATTGAATAGTGAAAATTACATTTTAACAGAACCAGTAATTTTAATTTAGTATTTTCTAATAATAGTGCTAAATTGGTTTCTTTTTAAAAATGTCTTTTCAACGATACCAAAAATATATGAAAATATTCAGAAGTTAAACCTTTTCACATATTTCTTATTATGAGTCTGTAATCACATCTTTTATAATAGATGCAGGTAAAAGTGACTTGATGTGCTTTATTAAACGATTTTAACGATACCCGTTTTTTGATAGCAATTCAAAATATTCCCCTTCTTTCCCTAGAGCATCATAAAAAAATAATCCAATCATGGTCATAACATTAAAACATAAAGCTTTGTGCTTAACTTTGTGGAACAACTTCA
This sequence comes from Eustalomyia histrio, assembly GCA_949748255.1. Lineage (NCBI taxonomy): Eukaryota > Metazoa > Arthropoda > Insecta > Diptera > Anthomyiidae > Eustalomyia > Eustalomyia histrio. Next base: position 158,223,644 of record OX456524.1, on the reverse strand, counting down.
AACTACCAAGGTTGGAAATGATTAACGTCGTAATTGAATCAATTGACTCTTCACATCACCCCCTCAACGGCTTGCCCACACCGATTTAACTAGAAACATGAAATATGTGTTACCTAGAGTGTGGGCTAACTCATTGATAAGGTACACTTTAAAATTTTGTCCTACCATGTCCCTGGTAAAATTAGGGGTTCAAAGGGTGAAAAGTCTTCCCCTCAATAGCCTGTCCAAACCCCTGGAGCTATGTAGTTGACATTTGATATGTAGATTCCTCATCCGGTGTAAAAATTTGGAAATTCCTACGGGTAGGGGTTAAACATGGAAGTCTCCCTGTTTAGAATTTAGGTGAAAACCAGCATTTTGTATAATACGATTTTTTACGCCAGCATTATATTTTAGCAACTCTTATCAAAAAAATAATGGTTAACGTGACTTAATGCGCGAAACTGTAGAATTTTTGTTTGTTTTAATAATCCTCAAAAGTACTGTTATAATGAATAAATATCAAAAAAAAAAAATATAAATATTCTAGAAATAAATACAATTTACGAAAACGCATGTTCTATACCTAAATTTACTAAAATTTAGATTAAAATTAGATGTTGATAATACAATTTTATATAATTATTTACACGTAGAAATGTATTGTCATTAAGTTTTAAGAACAAATTGTATTTGCTTTCATTTTAAAATGATTATATTTATGCAAACATAAGTTACTGACATATGGATTAAAAAAACTGGTTCCAAAAAAGCAGTTTTACTTTTTATTTATTTATTTTTTTTTTTCGCTTCTGACCTACATGAATGATGACCTATTGTTCCACATACACTATTGTCTATAGATACGATTTTACGTACAAAAAATATTTTTTATTTTTTAGCATTGAAAGTTTTTGCATTGAAAACTGAAACAAAAATGATCTAATTTGTACTTCAACTGGTTTTATTTGAGCTAAAAAATAAAAATTCTGTAATGAGCAAATTCAAGTAAAGCTCGTATATTTAAATTACTATGTTAACTGCGTATTGGGGTTTTTTTATACCCTACACCACTTCGTGGTCAGGGTATAAAATGAGATTGAGCTGATGTTTGTAATAACAAATCACTTATTAAGTCGATTTAGCTATGGCCGTCCGATATTCTGTTCATGCATTCTTGCTCTCACGCTACAGGTGGCAAATATTAAGATATTTCAATCAAATTTGGCATACTGATTTCCCATATCAATTGGCTCTAATGCTTGTTTGCACGATATAGTTCCAAATATACAGATATTTTAAAAAATGGTACACAGACTAGAATAACCCTTCATCTGTAGCCATTTAAATGAAAATTTGCTCAATTTTCCCCTGTTTGCTCTCAGTTTTCGAACCTTTGTATTCTGTATAAAATTTTATTTGGCCGCTGTCGGCGTTGCTAAAACTAAAACTAAATAACAAAACTTCTGTTACATAAATTGACAAAACATATTCATGTTACAGTTCATGCAAAATTTAGTATATACGTATATCATCTTTAGCCCCTATGATTGCCGGAGGCTGGGCTCATATAGAATTAATTATACCGACAAGAGAAAGATATGTAGATCCAGCCCAGATGGTGTTTTTCTCGCTTTTGTATATTTGGCTGACAAGCATCGGCATTTTCATAGACGTAACTATTTGAAAATCGTTTTATGAAATTTTCATAATTTTTTCCGATGCATTTTCTTAGGATTTTCCGTTCAAATATCTCCATTCGTTGCAACTATTTATCAATACGTGGCGCATCAGAAAGTGCATTCTCTGCATTAGGCATATTCAGATGCAGAGCTAGTCCCCATTAGCCGGAACAATATTGAGTATTTGACAAAAACTATGCTTTAAATTGTGTTATTTGTGCAGTCCATGTTAAAAAAAAACTAGTGAAAATGTAAAGGTGCCTCTAAATTACCCATACAAATTTAGTACAATTTCATAGTAGCGACTGATACATAACATATTTTCTCATATTTTTTCACCAGTCGCTTAGCAGTAAATATTTTGTATTCACCTCAAGCATTTTTTAAACACTAAAATTTTTTTTCACCACAAAAAATTGTTTCACCTTAAAAATTTTTTTTCACCTCTAAATTTTTTTTTCCACCAAAAAAGTTCTTTTCACATTTAAAAAAGTTTTTCACCTCAAAAAATTGTTTCACCTACATAATTTTACTTCAAAAGTTTTTTTTTTATATTATTTGTATCAAAAACAGATGAGAACATCTTTTTAGGATATTGGTGGAGGGTATTCAAAGATTCGGCACAGCCCAATTTAGCCCTTTCTCGCCCAATCCGGTTAAAGTTAAATATTGCCTAATTTTCCAATCAAAATAGATGAAAAAAAAATTTAGACAATATTTAAATTTTTCCGGATTAGGCAAGCCTGAGATATCGACCTAAATTTTTTTTCCAAAAATAATTTATATTTCACAAAGAATATTTTTATTACTAATAAAAATTCTAAAAAAGCGGATTTAAGTCCCACCCTAATGTAAACAATATCAATTATGAAATGTGTTTCTATTTTGTTTTAATTATGAATACACCCATACGCGTTGTTTGTTGTTTTTTTTTTCTGATTTATTCAACGTTGACTTTTTGTTGAGTGATTAAATTTGCAGTAAACATAATCGACGTATGATTCAAACTGATCCGAATTACGCGTTCAGTAACATGATGCTGATTTTATTCTACAGTGAATTTTGTTGAATTATTAAATGTGAACAAGAATTTTTGTGTATGATTAAATCAAGAAAAAAGTTGATTTTGCAGTTCTCTGATAAGTATATGGTTCGGTGAAATGCACAACCATGTATCTAACAATTTCACTTACGGAAGCTAATTGAAGTACATTTAATTTTTTAAATTATCCCAAGTATCGTGAAGTTCGATTAACTAAAGTTTACGCTACTATTATATTGATATTAATGATATTTATTTGAAAATATAAAAAATAAATTATTAAGGGATTTTTTTTTTTTTTTTTTTTAATTCATATAAAGCCTCGCATATCGTTTAAAGTTGAAGAAGCATATGTTACACTTGTTAGTTTTAGTATTAATAATACTAATTAGAAGACAAGTCAAACCTATTTATGTAAAATATAATATGAGAATGGACTCTTTAACTATATAGGAAAATATCAATCGGTCAATTTGAGGTCGGTAATTCATTGATGGCCAACAAAAAAAAAACTAGAATCTAAAAAATTTTTCAGAAAGAACAATATTTTTGGTATTCCTAATGAAAATTATAAAAAAACATATTTTAGACCCATCCTAATATACACATAACGTTTATGAAATATGTTTTTTTTTACAAAACCACCCCCTTTTTATAGATAAGAAACTATTTTGTTTTAATTATGATTACACTCATACACGTTGCTTGTTGTTTTTTCTGATTTATTCTACATCAAAATAATTATTGTTGGCTCGAATGAACAGAATAAAATCAATGGTTTAACAACGACCGATGATTATAAATCAGTGACAAAACAATTTGCACGTCGTTTGATTGATTTAAAATCATCAACAAATATGTGTGTTGGAGTATATTCAGCGTTTGAACGCAAACACAATTTATTCTTGTGTTGATTGCGTATGAACGTTTTGCAATCAGCAAATGCAGTTCTCTGGTATGTATATTAAACTTCATACATTACAATATATACATACATTATACATTACCATGAATACTCCTAGTATTTTAAATTTTCAATAAAAACTTTTGAAAAGAAAATACTGATAAAATCCAACATAATAATGTCTATTTAAAACTTTTCTTTAAGCATTAAAGTGTATTTAAACAATTTTGTAATACAATTAAAAAAATTTTGCGAAATTTTAAAATGGACCAAATGATTGGTTCAATTCATGTGTTTATAGATTTTGTAATTATTTGTGTTTTTTTTTGCTGAAATTTGTGCTGAATTTCTTTTTTAAAGTATTTCGTGAATTTGCATGTGTCGCCAAATACTTTGTGAAATCCTGTTTTTGGTCTATTTTTATAATTGCACATATTTCATTAGAAAGTATTTATGTTAACGTTAAAGTGTTTTGGTATTTGGAACATCTAAATTTAAATAGTTGACATAATTGAGATTTTTCACCATCAATCGGTAAGAGGTGATTCTTTTAGAGGAAATTTTATTGCTAGCAGTAAATTAATTAGAAAATGTGTTTTATTTTTCACAAAATTTATTTTTTCTTTTCAATAAAATAAAAAATTAATTTTAAATATACATAAACATTATTAATTTTATGGAAATATATTTATGTGCCAAAATTAGGACACATTTTCACAATGCCTGGGATTTTAACTGTAATAGTTTTCATATAAATTAGGATTTGACTGTTTGTCAAATTTTAACAGAACATTAAGTAATTAGCAATTCATAAATTTCATAAATTGCTCATCATGGATTTATTTATATCAATACATAGGAAGACTATAAAGACAATTATACATGTATTGTAGATTAATATCCATGTTATATAATAATACAATGGGACTTAAAAATATTAAAAAGAAATATATTTTAGTGCTAAAAAATAAATGAATATAAAAATAATGGATTTAATATAGAGCGTTTGAATTATATTTTGATATTTTTTTATAAACAAGAAAATACTCGCACTCAAAATAAATATTGGTAAAAATACCTCCAAGTTTGTATAAATTATTATGTGCTCTTACATTTTTCAGCCAAAAACTTTGTAAATTTTCCAATACATTTGCTTAACTTATACAAAAAATATTGGATTGAGATATTTTGATTAAACATTTTTTAAGTCAAGTTACATGTAAAACGTTACTTAATTTATTAAGGACTTTTTTTGGTATTCAAACAGTTAATGAAATTATAATCCTTCTAAAAGAAATCATAAAAGTCACTAAGGTTGGAAAGAAACCATTTAATCTAACTAAATAAATTTAAACGCATTGCGAGCAAACCAAAAAAGATATTAAATTATGTTTTACTCGTTGGCTGGGTTATCTGGACTTTCAAAGACTGACGTGGTCTATGCAAAACAAGTTGTATTGCATGTATAATATATAGTAAAACATGTACAAAACGCCTTTTTGATTCAAAACACATCCACTGGAACGTTTCTTAAAAAATTCAAATATTTTGGATAATTTTTTTTAACCCCATATCAATTGTATACTCCAAATATTACATCTGTAATTTACCACAAATTGTTTATTTTTGGATTGAAATAAAATTTTTTTGAAATGTACAATTTTTCTGTTAAAAATTTGTCGATTTTTAATTTTTAACAGATTTAATAAACACTTCGGAATTTTAAAATAATAGATATTATAAAAACATTAAGTATTCCTCAAAAATAAAAATAAAATATTTCAAAAAAAATCCCCTCAATTTTCTGTCCTAGACTAAAGTTGACATTCCCAATTTGGGGTCGAGTCCCCTAATATGGCAACGCTTCTGGTGAATACCTATAAGCACTTGCAAAAAAAAAACGCAAAAATTTGTTATAAAAAAACGCTATAAACTGCTAAAAATTCAAAGACTCAAAAAAGAAAATAAATTTTAATATTTTTCTAACAAGCCTCAAAAAAAACCTATTTCGAGTAATTTCGGTGTTCATAAAACAAATTATTCAATCGAATCAATATAAATTATACTAAATCATCTAACCATCTTTATTTTAATACACTGCAGCGTAGATTACTCCAAGAGTGTGAATAAAGAGTGAAGTGTACTCCAACATTGTGAATCTATCTTCACAATTATGGAGTAATCCACTTTGGAGAGTGGTTGTTGTTCCACTAAAATTTTTTACAAATTTATTGTATCATGTCATGTCTATTTTAGTTCAATCCAAAAAAATTGTAATAGAGGATATTTAAAAATAGATTATATATGTGTAAAATATATATGTTATGAACATTGTACATACATATATTATGCTTAAAACCAAATTGCTGGTTGTTTTTTATGAAGGTTTACTATTTCCGCTAGAGGCAAACGAAAAGCGCTAGTTCTAACAACAAAATCGCCTAATTAGCAACAGTGAAAATAATGCAGGATGAAATTGTTAGATCTAAATTTGGATTGTTTATTAAATATATTTAGCTATTGTGCTGAAAGCGATTTAATTAATTTATGTCATGCTCACTGGCTGTTGAATAATGTTATTGACAACAATATTTTCGATGTTCAAACTCTCGACCTGCTTATGTGTGGTCATCGTAATAACCCTGCCATTATGGAACGGTAAGTATATGTAAACCATGTATATATAATATCAATCCATTCATATTTAATTAACATTTGCATATAGCACACATACACGTCTGTCTTTTTTCAACCGTTTGAAAGTAGCCCGGAATTGGTTAAGTGGCTGCTATCACGAACAACAATATTTCCATCGTTCAAAAATGTTTGCCACTAAAGTATTCTTGGAACGGGATTGGCTATACGTAACATATGCCTGTTATCTCAGTCAACACCAACGTCTTAAAACAGAGGCCTTGCAAAGACGTTATTACCAAGAAATTGTAACAGATAACAAGGCCGATATAGCTGATTTTGTAAAAAAAGGTAATACCATATTTGCCGGACGTGTGACTGGTAGTTCTTTTATATATGAAGATGGTTATGCCACGGAACAACAACTACATAGTCCAAAAGAGTACTTACGTTGTGTAGATTTTGCTGGCAGTCTATATGTAACAAGTACAGATGCTTGTGGCAAATTATGGCGAAGAGAAGAAGAGTTGGGTCTTGTGAATTTGGAGTTAGCGACAGAGTTAAAGGAATCTTACAAAACTATGCGTTTCAATGGCAGTGGTGACCGTTTATATGGCGGTCTTTATACATCTACCAATAGATGTGCTTTGCGAGAGATTGATTTAGAGAGGTGAGTAGATAAATAAACTAAATTAAGATGAATTATTCGTCCGGCTTTAAATTTTTGTTTGGTCTTGCCTTATCATTATGGCCAGTGCTTGCACATGGGGCCAATTAATAGTTCCTATATGCATCAATTCTAATTACATATTAAATTCAAAATGAATTTATCCAGGTTGTCGTTGTGAAGCTAGTAAGCGATGAAAAACTACTTTTCACTCATTTAAAAATAATGATAAATGACAGCTTTTACCACATCGCAATGATAATTATTTAAAATCAGTGCCCTGATTATATCACAATTTATTCGACTGGGCCACACTCCACTTTGGTTCACAATTAACCATACTTTCGCAATGGAATTGTAGTCTACTATTTCACCAGGAACAGCACGACCGAACTTAATACGACCTTACCGATGTTGAGCGCAGTTTTAAAATGGGAAGTGGTCTTGCATTAGGATTCCAAATTCTAAATTTAAATGTCTCTCGTTTTTTATCTTTATAATTTATTTTTTATACCATTAAAATGACTGGAATTTCACAATTCACAAAATGTTAAGAGTAATATGAGCGTTTTTTTTTCTTAAATACATAATTTAAAATACACAATAGGCATGTTTTCTTTGTAGCAAGTTATTTCATTTATTTGGAGAATTAAGCGAGTACTAAGCGACTAGTTCTTAATTCGCTTAATTCTCCATATAAAGGAAATAACTTGCTAGCTTAAGTGTACAAAGAAAACATGCCTAATGTGTTTATAACATCAAAGGATACAATAAAATCTTTTTCTTTCCTGAAAAAACACTGATATTTGGATTTAAAAAAATTTTTTTTTACATAATGAAGTAAAATAAACCACAATTTAAAATCAGCCTTCCAGTTTCAAACATCATAAAAACTTGGGTCTTAATATATTTTTTTCTTGAGCTAAATTAATGAATTCCTTTCTAATTTTAAATAGAGTTGATATAATAATATCATTTGCACATAAATCTATTTTACTTTTCAGTGGTTTCGAACATATTCTCAACTCCAATACAATTTCAATTTACGATCTAAAGTTAAAGGACGATAACATTATATTCACAGCTAATTTTGATACCAGTTTTCGCCTATACGATAGACGTTCCAATAGGGATGAGGCTATTTGGGAAGATCCCTTTGATTCTTCATTTTACTGTCTGGATTACGATGGTCTCTACGCGGTTTTATGCGGTGCAAAATATCACAGTCGAGTAAACCTTTATGACATACGAGTACCGGGAAAACATATGCAACTATATTTTCCCCAGGTTAAAAAAAATCATAGATGCAGAGATTTTAGATCATCTCCGGTATATAGTTTGGCTTGTGATAGCCGCTATCTCTTTGTGGCCACTGATCATAACGTACATGTACTTGATTTTAAAGTTGACTACGCAGTAAGTAGAGATTATCGTGATTTATTTCGACAAGTACATCGTATATAATTTTTAATAATTCAAATTTTGTTAATGTATTCATTTTATGCAATAAAAATTAAAAAAAAAAACCTTTTCCAAAAATAGGGGTTTATATGTATTGGCAATCGAGTGACATACTTATGCTTGTTATTTCAAGCAATGGATACCTACCAGTAATTATCTAAGCACCATTTTTCAAAATAAAACATCGAGACGATTATTTATTCAATATTTTCCTAAATTATTCGGGAAATACTGGTAAAAATAAGCTCTAAAAACCTACTTATTTCAAGTTTTTCTTTAGAGGAAATTATGATTATGGAGGATTCGTTATGAAAATTTCATTGCACCAAATTTCATACTAATTCCAAAGAGTTGTATACTGTTTAAAAGCCCTTTCATTCCCTTTCACTTGATATTTCTGAATCATAAACTCAAAAATCGCCTTTTTTGAGTTATGCCGGTCTTCTCACATATAAGCGAAAGTAAATCAGTGTTTGCTACTAGGCCATGATAATACTTAAACAGAGTTTAGAGTGCACTTAATTTTTTTGAGTGAATCTTTGTTGATAAAGATAAATATTCCTTCTAGCGGCTCATCTGTTGAGGTAATCGGATATTCTTTGAAGACGTGTTTATATGTTCCAAACAGTGTTCTCATTCCCTTGATTGTGTTTGTTGATAATGATGTTATGTACTAAATTTTCTAGTTCCAAATCTGTACACTGCGTTTATCTGTTTTAGGCTTAAGGGTTATCTTCCACTAAATATGTCTGGCAGCACTTTCATTTTAGATTCCTCAGGTTTCTCCAAAAAAAAAAAAAAAACTAAGATTTCATGATTCTTTAACATGTCAGAATAATTTGAATGACCCTAAACAAACACTTCATAAAACATTAATGAACTTTACTTGATATTTTACAAAAAACATAGCTCTGTGTTCTTATTGTGAAGATATATATATTTCTTTTATATTAAACAATTAATCGTTAATTTTTCCAAATAATCGACCAGAATAACCGATTAATTTTCTTAATTTTTTTCGAATGTCAATTAACCGACAGGGTCGAATAATTGAAAGCACTACAATTAAATCAAAAATGTCACTCACTAGAAAAATTATAGTACTCTATATTAAATTTGCGGTAAAGCAAATTGTACTTAATTTTTCGCGTGAAATTAAGTATCGTGTAATTTTTTTTGTTATACTATGCTTTAATACTGAAAAAAATTTGTAGGGAAAAAGGGAATTTTGATAACAAACGGGGAATTTTCGAAATAGCTTCTGGCATCACTGTTTTAAGCACATGTTATATTTTCTTTCAAGCGGGCATAAAACGAACAAATAGTGAAGAAGTCAAGTCTGCTTTTAACTAGAAAGTCTCTTAAATCGGTCAAGTTTTAGCAAAAATTAACCAAATATTATAACGCTTCGATTTCGAAAGAAACCAAACATTACGAAAACATTATATTAATGCAAATAGTAGCAAGTTTTGAACCATAAAGTGTGTGTCTAAAATTTTAACAATTTCTATCATGTGCTAATTAAAAAATTAACAACTTATTTCGTTTTTTTTTTTTCAAAATACATTTCACAGGAATTTGAGTTATAAAAGTATTAAATGTGTTTAGAGTGCTTAAACTGCTTAATATTCAGACAACAGCAACTGAACACATCAGTCAAAGTCATAAAACTAAGCACAACGCAGAAAAATTATGTAATTCATTTCCAGTGTAAATGTTCCAGTAATTACAGCAGTCTAACCAGTTATTGGAATCATATCGAGAAACCACTACATGGCACTACTTCTAAACAAAAATATGCCATGAAGTTAATAATTCTGCTGAACATCAAAACTTATTTTGTCGTATGAGTCTTCAAGTAAGTACCCATCCAATCTATAACAACCCATCTAACACAGAATTAATCCAAAAATATACATTTTAATCCAAAAAATTGTGAATCCAATTGTATGATTACGATCTCATTGTATCTAATTATATCTATCAGATAAAATAAGATAGAAATGAACCAATTTTAGGGCCAATATGTATCAATTTCTTCTAGTGTTTCTAATGCAGAATCGATTAACCGAATAATGTATTAAAATAGATTAATTAACTGGTTAAATTTTTAATATGAATTTTTTCTATTCTTTTTCATAAACCTTCCTAATTTTCTTAACTTGGGCAAGAAAATCGTAGAAAAAGACATTAAATAAAATACAATCAAATTATTTTTAAATCGACTTATTTGATTTATCAACAAATTTTGATAGAGTAGGAAGATTCAGTAGAATTAAGTTTTTTAGTCAAAAATATTTAAGAACTCGCTTCTTTATCTTATCTTTTCTAATAGATAACCTCTTTAACTATAAAGCTTAAACCAGGTAGTGAAAGAGTCAGAGAACAGTGGCAGTTCGTTCTATCGAACTTTGTGAATTTCGCAAAAATTATTCATGCCATATTTTTAATATATTTGGTATTGAATTTTTATGAAGGCAGCTCTTGTTTATTTAGTTTTTTTTTTTATTCTGGGCAATGTCATATAAAGAAAATAAAAACTATCGAAAAATGTTCCTGTCATTTTATTCTCTCTTTTTTTCTGTTTACTGAGTATTTGTGTAAACGAACGCCAAACAGTAATAATTTGTACAAATTTATACAAATAATTGAGTAAACGAACAGAACTATTGTCATTATATGACATTATATGCATAAATAAAAAAATAGGCAAGTTTTCTTTCCGGCACATTTCAAAAAAATAAAAAAAATGATCCCATCCGAAATTGTGAAATACTCTTTTTCTAAAATTGTTTCCAAAAAATTTTTAATCTTGGCTAAAAATCTTTTAAAAATTTTCAAACGCGTATTGTTTAAAATTGTGTTCATTTCAAAATTGTCCAAACTTTAATTAAAATATATATCTAAATTATCCAAATATAAAAAGATATTAAAAATACATTTTTAAATCCTTCTTTTATTCCAGAGGGGGTCATACTTTTTTTTAGTAACGCCCGACAAAGTGCATTTCAGCCAAAATAATTCATAGTTGTTGTAATTGATTTCGTTGGTAATTTTTATGAAAGTTAGTTATAACTTGTTTAAGAGGGGTCACCTCTTTGGTATCTAAATCTGAGTGTTCGTTTCCTAAGATGTCAATAGGAAAGTATAGATTGATGAATAATGCTAAGGTTGCAATTTTCTTGTTTAATTGCAGCATATGACGTATTTGCATTGGAAAAATACCGGTCTGTGACTATTGTGATATTTGCATTGTATTTTTTATTTTCCTGTTAGAAAAGTTGTGGAAAAAAATTGTTCATTCTTTCATTTTTTACCGTGTCTAGTAAAGTTTAAGTGGCCAATTTATACGATGCATGCAATTCATTGCATGCAATTTTTTTAATTCCCTTTTCAAAGTTGCTTCCAAAATAATGTCAATTTATAGTGAATGTGAATGAAACAACAAAAGAAGGATATAATGAGTGCGATAGAGAAATAACAAAAAACAAGCACGAAAACCGTGCTTTTTTGTTACCCCGTTCGCCACCAAACAAGAATGGCACGCAATAATTTCATGCAAAAGAGTCACCGTATAAATTGGCTATTATTAAATCTTATTTGATGGCAGCTTTGTTTATTAATTTCTCGACAGTGATTGACTGCAATTTGACATTTGAATATCATATTAGATATCTTACGTCAAGGGTATTTTTTATTTTGAGGAGGTGATATAATACAAATCTTATTATTCCTGTTTATGTCAAGGAAAGAATTGTTCACAGTACTATAATGCCTCTTTTTCTATATTGTTTGGAGGTATTTTCTGGTATTTGGGCTTATAACATTAGTTACATTCAGTTGCTTTTTAAACAGAGTTATAAGATATGTATATTCAGAGTTATAAGATATGTATATTTAGTATAAATTGTCCTTTGTTTATATCAAATTTTTTTAGATTTCCTAGATCTCATAGTCTATTTGCACCTTTCAATACTCCTTGGGTGAGTCGATCTTTTCATAGGCGTGTGGTCTTATTATTTAATGCGCTGCCAGCATCTTTAAGGCAATTCATTTATAGCGTTCACGTTTATAAAAGAAAACTTTTAAATAACTTTCAATAATTACAACAATTTTCTTATTTTCTTGATAATTTTTATTACAACTCAATTCTTTTTCGCGTTTTAATTTGGGATAGCAAAATATTATATACTTTATTTATACAGTATCAAATAAATAGTTATCAGGGTTTTAATTTCTAAATTTTAAGGTAACCTTAAGTCAGTGGAATATTGTAATTTATTAATTGGCCTCTAGGCTTTGAAAAATGTTAATTAAAAAAAAGCAAAAACCGGCTTTATCGCCTGTTAAACACTAGCTATGTTTATGCGCAAGCTATCAAAGTTGGCTTATGCCATTCCCATATAAATTTCCCATGAGCCAATGCATATTGTTAACGCTTAAGCCCGTATCAGAATACATTTATTTTGTATTGGATTGATATTGACAGCAATGAAAATCAAATGGGAGCGGAGCGTTAAGCTGAAAGTCCATACCACGCGTTTTCACGTCAACGTTTTGTACGCGTCAACGCTTTAAACGCTTTACTGAAATTCAAGTTACATATGACGCTTTTTACGTTTTTGTTTTGATCAGCTTTAGCGTAAATTTGTTGAATAAAATAAATTTTAAATAAAGAACATCGCGTTTTTTTACAGCTTCAATTAGTTTTTCCTTCATTGTGTAGTTTTTAAAATAAAAATAACCTATCAAAATCAGCTGATCTGTTCATATGCTGCTTATAACGCTTACAAAAGTAGAAAGTAGACCTACTTTGCGCGTCATACGCGTCAAGGCATTCTACGCTTTGGTACGAAGAAGCGCAGCATGCGTGGTATGGACTTTCAGCTTTACCGACATCCGTTTGACATACTCATTTATTCTCTATAGTGAACTCTTGCCACTCATTATTTTACCATAAGAAAATTCATCAATTTTTAGTCAATACAAAATCAATAAAAAATCTAGCAAGTGTCATACGGGCTTTAACATTAAGTCTGTTCCCGTAGGTTACCGCGGGCTCCCAAACTTACCCAAAAGCGTTCCCGTACTTGAAAATTGGGTAATTGAGAGCGTTTATGAGAGTGTATTAGTGTTTCTCTATTTACCGAAAGTTACCCAGACTTTTTATTTGCAAAAATTTGGTAAATTGTCAAAAGAACAGTTGAGAAACAAAAACAGCTGTTTTATAATTATAAAAAATAAAACTACTCTACAAGAATAAGACCGGTTATATGACCGGTCATTTGACTGGTAGTGTTGACGGAAATACCCGTCAATGCGTAGAACACAGTTTCTATCAAGTTCTTAAAGACAATATGAAAAACTAGACCGAAACTTTATTTTTTTAACAACAAAAAATTCAATTTAAACGACAGATATTTTATTTTGTTTATGTGTTAGTTTCAGTCATCAATTTCTTGTAGGGTAAGGAATTTCAGCGGTGCTAATTTAGACCTTTTCGTGTTACAATAAGCGGGTTTTTACTTTCTAAAAATATTTCCTGTTTATAAAAAAGGGACAGATTGGCACCTTTTAATTTTTCTTACCGCTTTTTTTTTTTTTAATTGTAACCCCCCTCTTTTACATTGACAAATCTCGGGATTTTTATATACACCACTTAAAAAAACAATGAAAAAAAAGCTCATAGACATTAAATTATAAGAAAAATCTATTTTTCAAAGAGGAAAATATCAAAATCTCGAAATTTCGTGCCACTGTAAACGACGGGCAATTTTAATATATTTTTTTGAGTCTTATTTCAATTTTCGCATTTCTCCATTAGCGCGTTTTCACTTGTCGTGTTACACTTATTGCACCTAAAAATTTGGCGTCACTGATGCATTTTGACATTTTTTGAGCTAGAAAAGTGGTTTTTTGCGTTCCCGTACTTTTGGCTAATTTTGTCATTTTGGAGTATTTTGTGCTTAATCTCATTTTACCGAACTTTACCCAGAAAGTAAGGGAACACAGCTAATACTTATGTCAAATTTATATGAGAATGACACAAGGCAACGTTGATAGATTGCAGCATAAACACATCTTACTGTACACTACGTTTATCTGTTTTTGGCTTAAGGCTTAACCTCCACTGAACATGTCTGGCAGCACTTTTTTTTTTAAATTCCTCTGGTTCCTCCAAAAAAATCCTTAATCCAGTAATAAATTTTACTTGATATATTACGAAAAACTAAACTCTGTGTTCTTTTTGATAAACATATTTATTTTACAATTAACGATTAATCGTTAACTTTTCCGATTCATAGACCTGAAAAACCAACAAATAAAGTTTCGTATTTTTTTCGAATAATGAATGACCTTAGCAATTAACCGACAATTTCACTAGAAAATAATAGTCATTTATATTAAATGTTGAGGGAAAGCAAATTGTACTTAATTTTCACGTGAAATTCATAACCGTGTAAAATCTTTTTTTTTTGTTATATATTACTATGCTTAAATACAAAAAAAAAATGGTGTAGGGATAAAGGGAATTTTGACAACAAACAGGGAATTTTCGAAATATCTTCTGGCATCACTGTTCTAAGCTCATGTTTTATTTTCTTTTCAAGCGGTCATAAACGAACAAAAAGTGAAGAAGTCAAGCAAAGTTTTAATATATTGTATAAAATTCTAACAAAGTTTTACAAAATAAAACGCTTCGATTTCGAAAGAAACCAAACATTACGAAAACAATATACTAATGCAAATAATAAGTTTTAAACCATAAAGTGTGTGTCTAAAATTTAAATAATTTTTAATAATTCTAAAGGTGCTAAATAAAAATTTAATAACTTATTTCGTGTTTTTTTTTTCAAAATACATTTTACAGAAATTATTAAATATGTTTAGAGTACTTGAAATGCTTGATATTCAGACAACAGCAACTGAACACATCAGTCAAATTGTACTTAATTTTCACGTGAAATTCATAACCGTGTAAAATCTTTTTTTTTGTTATATATTACTATGCTTAAATACAAAAAAAAATTGGTGTGGGGATAAAGGGAATTTTGACAACAAACAGGGAATTTTCGAAATATCTTCTGGCATCACTGTTCTAAGCTCATGTTTTATTTTCTTTTCAAGCGGTCATAAACGAACAAATAGTGAAGAAGTCAAGTCAAGCAAAGTTTTAATATATTGTATAAAATTCTAACAAAGTTTTACAAAATAAAACGCTTCGATTTCGAAAGAAACGAAACATTACGAAAACAATATACTAATGCAAATAGTAACAAGTTTTGAACCATAAAGTGTGTGTCTAAAATTTAAATAATTTTTAATAATTCTAAAGGTGCTAAATAAAAATTTAATAACTTATTTCGTGTTTTTTTTCAAAATACATTTTACAGAAATTATTAAATATGTTTAGAGTACTTGAAATGCTTGATATTCAGACAACAGCAACTGAACACATCAGTCATACAGTCATAAAACTAAAGCACAACGCAAAAAAATTATGTAATTCAATTCCAGTGTAAATGTCCCAGTAAGAAATTACTGCAATCTAACCAGTTATTGGAATCATATCTTAAAAGCGAGAAACCACTACATGGCACTACATCTGAACAAAAATATGCCATGAAGTTAATAATTCTGCTGAACATCAAAATTATTTTGTCGTATGAGTTTTCAAGTAAGTACCCATCCAATCTATAACAACCCATCTAATACAGAATTAATCCAAAAATATCCATTTTAATCCAAAAAATTGTGAATCCAATTGTAGGATTACGATCTTATTGTATCTGATTGGATCTAATCAGATAAAATAAGATAGAAATAAACCTGTTTTTGGGCCGATATAACTATCAATTTGGTCCCAAATTGATGCCATTAAATATATATAATAAGATTGCTCCATATAAACTAGATATATTGTTTTATATGACATTTTATATAAAATTATTAAAAATTATTGTGTTATATGCATAAATAGAAAATTAGGTGAAAGTTTTATTTCCCAGCACCTTCCAAAAAAATAAATTAAAAAATATGACCCCATCCGAAATTAAGAAATACTTTTTTTCTATTTGAGGTCAAGGCACCTCTATAATTTTAAGTTTTATTTTTGAATTTTCCCAAATTGTTCTAAAATTGTTTTCAAAAATTTTTTAAACTTGGCTAAAAATCTTTTAAAAGTTTTTAAATGCATGTTTCTTAAAATTGTGTTCATTTCAAAATTGTCCAAACGCTAATTAAAATGTATATCTAAATTATCCAAATACTTTATAAAATATTAAAAATAAATATTTCAATGTTCTATTTGTATTTCAGAAAATTCTATTTCTATTTTAAAACTTTTCAAATTTATTTAATAATTATTTATTTGAATTTTTATTTAGCAAAAAAAATCAAAAACGTTAACTTGTATTACGAAATTGTCCAAATTCATTTTAAAAAATTTCATTTGTATTTCAAATTTTTCCAAATGTGTTTTATCCATGGATGGTAACCGAAACAAATGCGGTTATCTTTAAGTATAATACCGAAAACTGTTTATAGAAACGTGAAAATAAAATTATATAACAATTCATTCTCCAATATTAATATCGAACTCTGTTATAAATTAATTTTTTTGTTTTAAAAAACTAATTTTGAGATGGGTTTTCAAGAATTAAGATTTATGATTAAAGAAATTAGGTAATACATATCAAAGTAGTAACTGCCTTAATTAGAGGGGGTCATATATTTTTTATATTTTTTTTGAAGAGTGCCCGCAAAATTTAATCGGCCTTAACCCTAGACGCACTTTCCTCCAGTTTAATTTGATTATTTCTCATTGAATTGCACTCATCTTTGTTATTGTAAGTTTCTAACTTTTGTGTAAGTCAATGTTTAAAATGTATAAAAACAAAATAATTTGGCTAAAAAAAGATATAAATTTTAAAGGTTTTTATATAGACTTCGTCCTTAGTGTATTAATAATATATCATGTGCGAAAAAATAGGGACACATGCATGCAACAAATCTAAAGTAAAAAAACATACATTTTGCTAAAAAACTAAAAATATTATTTTTTATATTATAGTACAACAACAACTCCTCATTTTAAGCAACAACACTAACTTTCTTGTTGGAATTGAAAAAAATAATATTAAAAAGTATTATAATTTCCTATAGTCCCATACCTTTTTCACGCTTGGCTCCATACTTGGTACACTTATTTACATAATGATTACATCTATTAGATACAATCACCACAATTATATTTCCATCAAAAAATATAAAATACTAATAATATTTCAAACCATTTCGACTATAAGAAATTATAATACTATGTAATAATGTTGTTTTTTTTTCCAATTGCAACAACAAAGTTTGAATTGTTGCATAAAATGAAGAATTATTGTTGTACTGTAATCTAAAAGTAATATTGTTAGTTTCTTCTCAAAATGTATCTGTGTTCTTTTACTTTAAATTTGTTGAACAGCATGTTCATATATGATGAATTTCATGTAAAAATCGAGATGCATCGATGAAATTTTGTTCATAGCTAAATTTGATCAATACAAACAAACTCATTTTTAGAAATGACTTTTGCGATTTTTTGGGCGTGGCACAGTGTGAATATTTTCGAAAAAACGCGAAAATGGTCGAAAAGAGCTACAATAACTCAGAATCGGCTGAACCGATTTACATGATCTTGGTATCATTAAAAAGATATTTTAACAGGCTTTATGACACCTTTAAAAAAAATTTAAAAATTACACTGTAAAAAATTTATAACAAAAAGAAAATTTTAACTAACGAAAAATCCAAAAAGGGCAATTACTAGAAGTGTCATTACTTAATAAATTATATAAAAAAAACTAAAAAAGAACCCATTTTTATTTTTTGATATGGTATAGGTGAAGGATAAACCTTTCTAAAAAAATAATACACTGTAAAAAAACCCTTGATCTTTTTGGATTTTTCGTTAGTTAAAATTTTCTTTTTGTTATAAATTTTTAACAGTGTAATTTTTAAATTTTTTTAAAGGTGTCATAAAGCCTGTTAAAATATCTTTTTAATGATACCAAGATCATGCCGATTCTGAGTTATTGTAGTGTAAATGGAGCTCTTTTCGACTATTTTCGCGTTTTTTCGAAAACTTTCCCACTGTGCCACGCCCAAAAAATCGCAAAACAGTAATTTCTAAAAATGAGAGTTTGTTTGTATTGATCAAATTTAGCTATAAACAAAATTTCATCGATATCTGAGGTGGTCGGGTTCAAAATTTCAGTTTTATCTCGATTTTTAAATGAAATTCATCATATATGACTGTTTATATATATAATATATACATGGTTTATATGGAACAGTATCCCACAGTAACCCATTAATATATTTTTTCAAATTGGATTAGTTCGGTTGAAATTTTTAACAATTTTATATTTTTAATCTAAGTGAATAAATAAATAATATTTTCCTGACATTGATACAGTCTTATCTAATAATTCCATTTTAGTCTAGAACACATTTATAAATATGTGACCAATTATATTAAAGTGCATCATTAAACAAATAATTGATGCATCCCCAAAAATAAACATTAATTATAATTAACCATTTACTGCATGAACATCACTTGCAAACAATTTTTCAACTCGTATAAAGGGAAAATTATGCCCTAAATTTATTTAAAATCAGGGCAAATGTTAGTGGTTATGTGTTGTACCTTAAAACGGTTGTACCTTGTTACGTTCAATTTTTCACTGCCAACGTTTTATAAAAAAGTTTTTTTTTTAATGGCCAGTATTTGAGAAAAATACATATATAATTGGCCTTCTGGGCTTCCTTTGTATTGATATTAAATAAATAAAAAGGAGTGGTCCGCTCCTGAGTAAAATACGAACCTACATTAGAGCGCACAACAAGAGTCGGTTGTGGAGTACCTTCACTTTCGTTTTTTCTTTTTCAACTTAAATTGACCTATGCCTTACGCCCAAGTTTAGCTTAAATTTTCATCTATTAACTCTGTAGTTGCTAATGAAAATAGCGGTTGTTCCTTAAAACATAATTATTTTTAAAAATTTTGAAGTAAAATAAAATTATGTAGACGCAATTTCATTTCCCACTATAACTTCATTATTAGTGAATACAATATATTTTTCAAATTTGATATATTTCAGTCTAGGTAAATTTGTATGTAATTAAAGGAATTTTTCACATAATACTATATATCAACTGTGGGCAACTCTAGCACTTTGTCGATTTTAGTTTTGAGAATTTCGTCTTTTTAATAGATTTTTACAATTTTTTCGCAAAATTTTCTCAAATATATTTTTATAAAATTTTTAGATTAAAAATTGATTCTTCGCAATGTTTATTCTCTTTGTTTCTTTAAATACTAGTTTTTAATATTTTAACTAGTTTTTTTCTCTAAATTCCTTTTAATGTGAAATTTTAAACTATTTAATGAAGTTGTTTTTAATTTTTGACAATTATTTTGTTCTCTCTAAGTTTATTATTTTTTACTGGAAATGTAATAGTTTAATTTAGCAAACAGCACTTAAATACTACCAAAATCTCGTCTTTGTGTAATCCAACAATTTAAGAAACAAAAACCTTCTCATAACTTAAAATGAGTTGATTTAATTTTTTTTATGTTTAAAATAAAGAAAATATTAACCATAAATATGGTTTAATCTTAAATTGGTAGAAAATAGCTAAATTATTAAAAAAAAAAAACTTTAAAAAAAATTTCTAAATATTTTAATTTCTGTTGAAAATTACAAAAAAAAATTTATTTAACAATATAGCCAAAGAAATAAATGTATTAAAAATGCTTAAAACCAAGAAGACCGCCTTACAAAATATAGCTAGATATTCCGCTAAAGCATAGTTTTTTTTAGGATTAACGTGAAAAAACTGTTATAATCCACATAAAAAATTTTTTTTCACGATAGTGAATTTTAGTGAAAATGTAGAACAATTTGTTTTCAGTCAAATTTAATATACAACACTATTATTTTTCTAATAATATGCTTGATATTGGCTGTATTTTTCTTATTAAATAGAAAAGCTATTTATTTTCAGAATTTATATTACGATATGAGGTCTTTAAAGTTCTAGTGTAAATTTATCACTGGAAGAACAATTTACTATTCTTAAGCCCCATTATCTCAAAAAGCCATTAGACATTAATTGGGACTTTAACTGACACATTTGTTCTTGTTCCCCATATAAAATTTAAATTTAAACAGAACATTCTGTAATCGGTCCTAAATTGTATTTTATAACACTGAATGTGTCCAAACAAGCAAATTTGTAAAATTTGTC
This sequence comes from Eustalomyia histrio, assembly GCA_949748255.1. Taxonomy (NCBI): domain Eukaryota; kingdom Metazoa; phylum Arthropoda; class Insecta; order Diptera; family Anthomyiidae; genus Eustalomyia; species Eustalomyia histrio. The sequence continues at coordinate 158,202,969 of OX456524.1, read as the reverse complement.
CAAAATGCTTTAAAATACCGAAATGTTGTTTAAAATCTCTACTAAGTGTTTAACAATCGCTGTATTTGACAATAAAATTAAAATTTTAAAAATGATAGTTTTTTTTTTAAATTTCTTGTTATGAATGAAAAATATCTTTTTCTGCTTCTACACACATAAATATTTAGTTTCAACGCAATTGTGGGGCATACATATTTTGAATTCTGCAACAAATAAATTCCGTTAGTACAACCATATTCAGATGTGTTTTCTTATAATTTTGCAATTAACCGAATTTTGTTGTGAAAATTAATATCCAGTTGAAATAACCAAATACAAAAAAATTTCCAATAAATTATATATAAAAATTAAAAAAATGTATGTCAGCTTCGATCGCGATATACATATATTTTGACTTTTCGAAATATGATGTGGATGACCCTTTATTGTTGGAATTGTTGTAGAATTTATTAATTAACACACGTAGTGTAATCCAGGCTTTTTTATTAAAACCACTAAAATACGAGTACCTCGGAAACAATTTCTAATATTATTTTGTCTAGTAAAATTAGGCCTAACTTGGCTTTAAATCGTATACAGAAATAAATAAATAAAAAATATTGGATCATACTCAATTCAAATATAATAACGTTATATTCCACTATTTTTTTGTATAACTTCGAGGTTCAAAATACATAATTGTTTAAAGGTAAAACCAAAGTTGTACTTAGAAACGATTTTTATTTTTTTTTGCAATTATCATTAATGACCTGCGGATCTATGTATCTCTATGTATGAACGTATTTTACTTACATTAAAGAAAGTTGTTTTTGCAGTATACTGCCTTTAGAATGTAAATTTAATCTATTACAAAGTGGATTAACTGCTTTATTTTAGTGTGGAGCCCTGCTAGATTCGCTCCGTTCATTATCGAAATAAATATGGACTTATTTATTTGAAACGTTTTAAGGTACAACAAACTTTCCTACTACATTGTAAACAATTCGTGCCCGTAAACTGTAGCTCTTCCCTGCTTTTAATTCTAATTAACCCTAATCTGCAATGAATCACTTTTTGTCACATGCCCCTTTTGAGCAGTAAAGGTTTAATTGGTGGCTGAAAATTATTCTTCCGACTTAAAAATAAATCAGTCAAAAAACGAAAAAAAAAATTGCTTCTCCATTTTGTTTTCGATACAAACAATACATTTGCCTTCTTGAAGAAACGGAACCCATTTACTTCAAATTATTGTTCTCTGGATAAAAGAAAATTTCCATACAATGGATGATGCTGCCACTTCTGGACCTGAGACCAATGTATACTTCTTTAAAGGTCTTTGGCACGATGAATAAAAATGTGTTGCCAGAATTGTTTCATCATATCGGTTTCAAGAAATGTTTAACTATTGGACACGAATTCGAAAAACTGCTAATAGTAGTCGCAATTTGCTTAAATTTTAAATTTCCTATTATTATAGCATTTTTCCACTGAGCTACATCTTTAATCAATTTGCAAAGATGTTAGCATCTTCCCATAAGAATTATACAGGCCAAAAATTCTACATCTTTCTACATCTACAAAAGATGATCTTTTCTCATTTTGTTCCATCTTACATCTTTCCTTATATTAAGTGTCATCACTAAAAAAATCGATTTTCTTTGTGCCATCACTACCAAACTGACATTACAGAAAATAAACAAAAAAAATTTTTCAACAAAGTAAAATGAGCGGCAGATGTAAGAATTTCATACTCATGTCTACCAAAAATTCTTCTTCATCATCAGCTTCCAGAATATTCTTTAATATTTCAATGTACTGCATTTAAATTCAGGTTTCTTCTTGCAAAGCAACAACTACTCCAATGATTAATGCTTTCTCTAAATCCATTTTTTATTTTTAACAAAAATTATGCGTCTTTTTCTTTTTTGACAGCTGAATAAATAACAGATGAAAGATGTTGCCAATGTAAACACATGTTTTATGTTTTCAACATCTTCCATGCGTTTCACAAATATGTTGTTCAGTGTAAAAATCCTATTAGCTTGCTTATTTCATTTTGTGTCGGTAAATTTCTTTTACACACATGTTAACAATTGCTTATTTGCTTATTTTAAACTAAGGGCATGCTAATTCAAATTTCACACAACTCCTTGAGTTTGTTGGAGAGGGGAAACAAGAATGGTAATTGGTATGGAGTTACTTGTTCTCGGCAATTCGTTTTGTTTTTTATTTTTCGTTTTGTTTTTTAAATAATTTCATACAAAATCTAGATGAAAATTGCTTAAAAAATTTCTCTGTGTGAACATAAAGGCAACTTTAAAAGAGAATAGACAAGAATTGTAGCAACCAAAGTTGCTCTGTGTGAAATGGAACTAATTCAGCAACAACGAAAATTTTTTTTCTATACTAGTAAATTTTTTCTACTTGCTGAGTTTTAAATTACAGTTTTAGTGACGGCCCAGAACAACAATGTGCCGAATTTTTCCACACAAATTGACAATAAAAACTCATCGGGCGTTCCAGTTGTTAAATAGAATCTATTTTATTTGCAAAACGTTTTTGCTTATTCTCTTGTTTTTTGTTTCTAATTCTCGTTTCTAAATTTTTATTAAAATAATTTTCTTTTTATTGTTTTTATAAAATTAAAATGTAAAAATCATTTTCTCTCCGCAACAATCGTTGTATGTCGCGTTTTTATGTTGGGCCCTCATTTTTGTGTTTTTGCCTAACTGGGAAACAAAACGAAAACTGTAGTCAAACTACTTCTGTTTTGGATCTTAAACAGTTTAGTGTCCATTTGTGTGCCAAAAAACAATTTAAAGTGAAAAAATTACATACATTTTGGAAAAAAAAACTAAGAGCCAATATATACGATGCAATTGCGTGCAATTTTCTTAATTCTTTTTTCAAAGTTGCTTCCAAAATTATGTCTTTTTATACGGTGACTTTAATTGCACGAAAACTGAATGTGAATGAAGCAACAAAAGAAGAATACATATGAGTGTGAAAGAGAGATAACAAAAACATGCACGAAAAACGAAAACCGTGCGTTTTTTGTTAACCCGCTTGCTTCTCTACCCCGTTCGCCAAAAATTGAACGCAATAGGCATGCAACAAAGAGCCAATTTAGACGATGTCTTTGTTGCATGCAATTATTGCATGCAATTATTGCGTGGAATTTTTGTTTATTGGCGAACGGGGTAGAGAAGCAAGCGGGGTAACAAAAAAAAGGTACGATTTTCGTTTATCGTGCATGTTTTTGTTATCTCTTTTTCACACTTATATGTATTCTTCTTTTGTTGCTTCATTTACATTCAGTTTTCGTGCAATTAAAGTCATCATACTTATATACATCAAACTGTTCAAGTTCCAAAACAGTAAAAGAAACAGAATTTCGTTTAAATTCTCTTTTGAACTGTCCACAAAGCGAAAGTATCTTGTTGAAATTTTAGTTTCTTATGAATTAGAAAACACAAAAGAATTCCAAGTACAATCAAGTCTTTATCCCTTCCTGTTCTTCTCCCCTCCCTCTCTTTTAAACTCAGAATTGCTGCAATAAAAATTGTTTAGTGTAAACAGGGATTTAGTTTGAAAACATCAAAAAAGCAATTGTTGACTGTGTGTTTAAAAAATTTACTAACATAAGCAAGCAAGTGGAACGAAATGAAATAAGGAACAGCCGGAATTGGAACACCACACGCGGAACGAAATGGAATTGAAACAATTTATATTCTTCCAAAAACAATAAAAATTTTTACATGCAAAAAAATATTCGGGTTTTTTGCGAATGAAAGTTTAGAACATAGTATTCTTTCCGGGTTAATAAAATATCTAATACCATTACTTACATTAAAAACATGTCAGCAACAATTCAAATTATAAATAAAAATAATACACAGTCGTTATTTATCTATCATATATCGCACCTGTTCCTCTAAAGCGAATCAGAGGTAAAACACTGTTTTTTTAAATTTATACAGGGTGTTCCAAAATTACCGAAGGGGTTTGAGTTCATTATAACTTTTTATTAAATACATAATTATTAATCTTTTTTAAATACAGTATATTAATGGAGAATATTTTAAATTTTATTATGAGAAATTATATCTGATAAGTGGTGGACATTTTCTGCTTCGCATATTCGTGCTCTTTCCAAAACATTTCCCATAACCTTTCGCAAAACTTCAGCTGTTATGTTGTTCATTTCGTCGCGATTTTTTTTTTATTTGCTGGATGGTTCCTTTTAAACAGAAAACAGTTTGGAGCAGTTAAATCTGGTGAACACGGGAGAGCCAGTTAATAAAAATCTTTCACCAAAGATGTGTCCCTCGCAGTGTGCGCTTTGACTCCATCCTGTTGAAACCATACTTGCGAATGGTTTTCCACTTTTGGCCTTAGAAAATTTTCCAACCAAACAGTACACTTAAGTGGGTGTAATTGTCGCTGTTGAACTAAGTTATTTAATTGTGTACTGTTTCATTTTAGTTCTCTAGGTCTTCTTTACAAAATACTGAAAAGAAATACAAAAAAAAAAAAAAATTATAATAAAAAAGTTATAATGAATTCAAAACCCTTCGGCAATTTTGAGTCACCATGTACTATAAAATTTAAAAACTATTGTCATTGTAAAGAAATATGAACAA